>WNXA01000013.1:0-1369018 GCA_013364905.1 Diaporthe capsici
CCCCGCGCCCGAGACCACCCCGCAGGTCACGCAGACCGTCTTTGTCACTGCCACCGGCGGCGGTGGCGGAGCCGGCGGCCAGTGCTCTGCTGTTACTGTGACCCAGACCGTCTGCGCCGTCGATGGCGTCTGCCCTACTGGTGCTTCCAAGCTGTAGGGCTGTAAGGTCTCACGGGTTGACAGTGGCGCCGCATATGGACAAGGGCGATCTTCATTTCTTGGGCTGAGTTGGTGTTTGGACTGTTTCTGTTTGGATTTCGGAAAGACCACGTGCTTTGATTCAAAAAAGCCCCGGAGGCTTCTCCATTGCTTTTGCGGAGGCTGAAGATTGTCATCAACAAGAACAAAAAAAGAAAAGGGGATTCGTTTCAGATGGGTTGAACGCATGCATGGTTTTACATTTGGGACTTTGGCTTTCATGATGTATAGATTGATGACTTTCTCTTCTCTGAGTGACCGGAATTTTACATTTCAACAAGTTCTGTCTAGGGATTTTCAAACTTGACCCATGCCACATTCCATTCGCATTCGCAATCTCCGCCCACGTGCACCATTGCCACGGCTTCCGGGCTTGTGAATCCAGTATCGTGAAGTTGTTCTCTATCGTAATCATGTCAGCTACTAACTCGGTCCTTCTCATCCGGACACGAACCTGGCAGAAGAGGCGGGGGTCTCGTCTTGCCCGAAATAGGTGATCATATTCGCAAAGGACTAGCAGATGTATTATTTGGATTTCGTTTTGAAGAAATATCGCGTATGTGGTTATGAGAAACGTTTCTGTACCAGATTAACAGAACCTCGCTTTACGTTTGACGAACAGAATATCTGCAAAAGTTGCAGCGGAGGTTTACAAATCATACCGATGGGCAACATGAATCGATTCAAACTGACGTGGATGATGGTATGTATGTTCAATAAGATGTTTTCCTACTTTCAACCAGTGTCAGAGACCGTGCACACAGGTGATACCTCTCCGGTGGAATAGAGAGTCCCTCGCAGTCAAAACTACAAGATACAACGGACAACAGTTTCATACAGCATAATCGAGTCACGAGAATCTGAAACACAGTGTCTGTATTTAATTGTGCAGTCTTCGCCGATTATTGAAAGTGTTTTGAGGCCGTGCGCTCCATTGATCCATCAGTTAAAGTATCTCCAATTTTAGGGCTCATGCAATTCGCGACCTAGACATTAGACGTCCAGGCATGAAATAGTTTCATATTAGAGCTAGGAAATTCAAGCCTAAGGGCTATTAATTCCTTGAGCCCAAGTCCACTTGGAGTACATTAATTCCGATACCTACAACCCCATTGAAGGTTCGCTGAAGAGTTGGGCCATCTGAGTGTCCTCCGATGACCACTGCACAGAATGATTCGAGACAGCGAATGCAATAATTACCACTCGTATTTAATTTCCATCCCAACTTTATATGTTATCCAGACTGGTTTACTGATAGGCGTCTACTTAAGGCTACGAGTGTGTCGTCCTTTCAACATCGTGTCAATAGCGCCCTTCCTTCGGATGGACTACACCTCATCGTGTCAAAGACGCCCTTCTACCGGAAAGTTCTATATTTAAGTCCCCTACACGCCTGGAGTTTTACTCCACTTGGTGAGGTATTTAAGGGTCTGATGACGCCCTCGTAGCAGTATGCTGCCACCTCTCACATCATCTTGTCCTATCAAACTACCACAACAGCACATCAACGAACCACCACCATGGCCAACGAGACTCTACAGTTCCGCATAGCCACCCCAGACGATGCGGCACAAATCCAAAACCTAATCCAGTCCGCCTTCCGCGCCGAAGACACCAGAGACAGGTGGATAGGCAGCCCCGAGCTCGCGTCACAGTTCCACATCAGCGTCGACGAGGTGCTAGCCAGCATCACCAAGCCCGACGCCGCGGTCCTCGTGGCCACGGACCCCGCCACCGGCACCGCTGTGGCCTCGGTCGAGGCCCACAGGCGCACCGGCGACGTCGCGCGGCTCTCGATGCTGGCGGTGGATAGCGCGCACCAGCGCGGCGGGATGGGCCGCCGCGTGCTCACCCACGCCGAGGACTACTGCCGGATGAACTGGGGCACGCGGCGGCTGGGGCTCAACGCGCTGTCGACGCGGGAGGCTCTCATCTCGTGGTACGTGCGCTGCGGGTTCAGGAGGACCGGGGAGACGTCCGCGTTCCCGCGGGAGCGGTTCCCGGGGAGGGACATGCCTGAGGACCTGTGCTTTGTCGAGCTGGAGAAGGATCTGGATGCTGTTGGTGGGAGATAGGGGATCTCAGGAGGAGAAGGAGGAGGAGGAGGAGGGAGGGAGGGGTGTAAGGCTTGTGCATGCGAGGGAGGGCGTGAGTCGAGCTTCAGGATCCAATGTTGCTGGCACGTTCCTAGGGATCGTATCTCATGCGGCAAACGACGAGGGCCAGCATTTGGAAGGGCTGCAAAAGTTGGCTTGACTGCATGGATGGATGTATGGCAACAATCCTCTGTGGTAGAAGCCAATTATAACAGCTGTACTCATGCCTCATTCCTGCTTCTAACCGTACCAGAAACTTTGTTGAGCATGGTGTATCAAGCGGTGAAGAAAAAGGTGTATACGGCCACGTCTATCACCTTCCCAATGTCTACCAGTGCAACCAGCCGACTGCAGCGGGATGCATATGCGCCACCTGTGACTGCTGCACCGCCCAACTCGGATTCCTAAAGTCCGAGAATTGGGATCGCGGGCGGTCGAAGCAGGCTGGATTCTGCTGCGGCCCCTCGAACTTACAAGGAGATCCAACGTCACTGGAACCCAGGACCGGATCTGGGGAGTGGCCGGACCTCGGAGGTGCCAGCGATGGAAGCAGGAGTCGGCCAGCCGAGGGGGCTTTGCCGATCACTCTGGGAGGATCAAGTCCAGCACCGTGCAAGTGTTCGGAGATAGTGCCACAGCGGATGGTGGCAAGTTTGTCTCTCCACCGGAGACAAGATGAATGACGCAGTGGGACAGTCTACTTGGGGGAAGGTTCTAGATGGGAACGGGGACTTGATGTTGTACAAGCCAAAGACACTGACTGATTCCCGAAAGTCTGCCTGCCACTTCCAATCCCTCCACGTCAGCGATCAAGGTGAGAAGGGCAGGCTTGCGTGGAAAATCTCCCAAATTAAGGTTCAATTTGTTGATAATCGTCTTGGATAATCACCTTGGTTGCTGAGTGTTTGAAAGAGCTCACGGCTACAAACGAGCGGTCAGCGTTGGCAGGCTCCAAGATTTCCAGAGTTTCGCCATGCTCACTGTTTCACCAACATGACGGGAAAGCGCACACCTCTAATCTTAGGCTGACAAGTGGGAGGAGGCCAGTAAGACATGTAGCTAGACTACCTGTCGTCCGGTTGCATTCGTTTATGACATATTGGGGGTCTGCTATGCTGACGAGGGGTCTGTCAGGCTTCGCCGCCCCGGTCAGCCTCTCTGTGGAGAGTCTGTTGGCTAACGGTCATTCTTCTTCATCTATCCAGTGAAGGCCAGGGCGTGCTATACGTGCATCCTGCTGCCAACTATAGCCGAGATCGTATCTGCTTCAGGACTGTGGGGGGCTTCTAGATAGTTCGTGGGTGCTGTTACCCGCCTTCTTCCAGCCATGCTTGCTTTCTGAGAGGATTATCGGATCTTTCCTGTTGAGGAAAGTGGGCAGCATTGGGCTTGACCCAATGGGCCGAAGCACGCTCAGCGTGCATCTACATAACAGCGTATCATCGTGCTCTGCGGCTGCCGCGTAAGTGCCCTATGCCCTCCCTTGCGCTCGCCGGTCGAGATAGGTATCGATTGGCGTCGCGCAGCAAGAGATCCACTGCTAGGGAATCCTTAGGATTCGGAGAAGGCGTGCAGACTCGGCCGAATCGTAAGATACGTCCCAACTCGCGTGAGCCTGCCTGTGGCTGGCACTGGTTGTGCACTCACCGGCCCAGGTACGTGTGCAGGTGCACCGCAGAGGTCGTAATTGATAATTAGGGCTCGTGTATGCTTCCTCATTTTAGTCATGCTGGCTAATTAGGGACGGTACGATGCATGAGTACAAAGGAGTCGGACGCAGAATGGCGGAGGTGTGAAGGAGTGTGTGAGGGATGGTGAGTGGTCCGGCGCGGAAGGATTCAGAAGAAGCGTTGCTGGCGCTCTGTTGCTGACATCTGCTAAGCCTTGTTCGGAACATGGCAAATCAGGACCTCGACCTTAGCTGCAGAGTTGCACTGTCTCAGGGCATCGAGCTCTGGGTAAACAGGCATGACAGGCCACTTTCTCAGGCCCCATTAGACTACCGTAGAGGGTTATTCTCCCTCGCCAGATGGTTGGCAGCTAGAAGCTGTCAACGCCAGGTCCGTCACCTTGCAGTGGGTTTCGCGTATATCCTGTGCCGAGGCGAAAAGACACCGCTGCGAGTCGGCCAGGAAAAGGATTACTAGGGCACTTCCAAATGAGGTGAGTGCCGGTAACACAGCAGGTCCACATCTACAGTGCAGGGGGGCGGACATCCACCCCTCCTCCCTTCCTCCCCCGGCAGCGGGGCCTGGCCGTTGCTTGTCGACTGCCCGGCAACTACCCAGTTCCCCGGGGCCGTTACAACGGTTCCGAAATCCTAGATAACGCAATGCATTGTTAATTCTTTGCTTCGCCATTGGGCGCAACAGGGTCCTCCTCCTCCTTTGACGTCGCGACGCGAGAGAGGAGGGGAGAATTGTGAGGGCGAGGATGAGCGTGGGTGTGAGATTTGGGGGCGATGTGTGTGGCTCGACGAGGAGGGGTGAGCGAGTAGAAAGCGTCCGTCATCCCATTTACCGGTTGTCTTCTGCACCATCCGTCCCTTACCCTCTCCGAATCCTTACCAGCATAAGCTTACTCTGTTGGGCCTGCCAGTGAGCGCTAGGCCACAACCACCGCCGTGCACCCCACGGTCGGTGACTTGTAAGGCCCCGTCCGGCTTATTGCGTGACGCTCATGCTCTCGATCCTGAATCGTCACCCCTCAACCCTGAGATGAGATCCAAATCTTCGGAAAGCTTGCCTGGCAGCCTACCTCAGATTTACGCGTACCCGTTCCCGTGTTGGCAGAGCACAACCTATGCAGTGTGCGCGGTGCCCTTTTCTCCTCACGATCCTGCTCTCGACGGGAAGGATCGGAGCACACGTGCTGGGGCTCCTTCGCGTGCCTTTCGATGCCAATTTTGCCCCCCCCCCCCTCCGGCAGCACGTCGTCGGCGTATGTCTAGGTAGGGCACAGTCTGCACCACGCCGCTTGCTTGACCCAGAGAGGACAAGTGTAAGGTGAAAGACGCAAGCTGCGGATCGGCTCCGTCCCCGGACAGTGAGAACCCCGACTGCTATGCCGCTGCCCGGCTGGTCGTTAGGTGAGAGCCCCACTTGTTGCCGTTCGGCTGGACTCGTTAGGTGAGAGCCCCACTTGTTGCCGCTCGGCTGGACTCGACCGACATGGAGGCACCTGCTGGGGATGGACATTGTCCTGTTCCTGAGTAGTAACATTGGTAATCTGTCCGTGTTGACCTCTTCACCATGATCCGTGTACACCTGGAAAACTGCAAAGGAACGAGTGGCCGAGACAGAGACAAGAGTCGGGCTCAGGCTGGGTGAAGGTTCGTGTATCGCGCCCATAGGTGGTCTCCCCCACCTCCTTCGGTGTCTTGTCTCTGGCCCGAGTACACCCACGGCTCCGGCCATCTCCACGCTGTTTCGGCCTGGCAGGGTTCCCATCCACACTGCAAGCCATATGCGGGACAGGCCGCCTATGCCTGCTCGGATGGCCAGTGCCTGGGTAGTCTGGGTAGTCTGGACCCCCATGCCCTCAGATCTGACACCACCAGTGATCTACCGTCAGACCCAGCGCGGGCAAAAAGACCCAAAGACCCAGAGGTACGTCCCTTTTTTCCTTGAAGAAATCCAGTCCCTTTCTCTCCTGGGAGTTTGCACACCCCCCACCCATGGGCACCCCAGTTCCAGGAACCTTTAAGCTCTGGGCTGGGGTCTTGTATCCGGCGGCGTCCCTTTTAGTCTTGTCCTGGGTGACAGCCCACGCATCAGTGGCCAACAAACGTGGGTGGCAGGTGCTGATGGGGTCGGCGTGGGCCATGTCAGCCCTTTTGTACACCAGCCGTTTAAGCAGCGATCTGCTCAAAGTGCCCGCGGCGTCCCTTGTCAAGGTCTCTCGAAGAAACTCCATGCCGCCAGGGCGTTCGGTCCGGAGCCTTGTCAGATCTCCTCTCTCCATGTCTTGCTCTGGCCAGATACAAGTATCGGCCAGCCTTCACCCCCCGCGACCCCAGACCCTCAGCATCATCTTTCCCCCTTGGAATCTTCCCGACTTCGGCTTATTGCTTGGCTGCCATATCTTTGTGTGGTCGCTTATCACCACATAGACTCCGGTCCAGAACTCCATCCCCCGTTCCTTTCTTATCTCCCACACGATGAATTCACCTGGTGAGCCATCAACGCCCTCGGCCACCCCGTCTCCAGTGGCCATGTCCACCTCAAACACTCAGCCTGCTGTCTCTGCTCCGTCGACCAACGCGAGAGGAGCCTCCCGGCGTCCGCCAAAACTTCGGTCGTCTTGTGATGCTTGCGGGGCGGCCAAGGTGCGCTGCGACAAGACACAACCACGATGTGGCCGCTGTGCAGCCGGCGGCATCACCTGCGTGTATGGCCTTTCGAGGAAGTTCGGAAAGGCACCGAGGAAGAAAGCCCCGACTGAGACAAGCGCGTCCGGAGATGCGGCGTCGAAATCCCTGACCCAGAACGCGCGCCAAAACAGCCTCTCGTGCTATCCAGACTATCGTCCTTTGTCCGGTGGCACAGCAAGGGCGGTCAAGTACGAGCCCCGTTCAGCCACCTCGCCCAGCTTCGGCATCGAGGACAGCCTCATGGCATTCAGCAGCCATGCGGGCCACGACATGTTCATGCCGTCGCCCGACACCATGGAAAACTTCAACGACCCCTTCTCGTTCGCGGACGCCCCGCATGGCCACAATGCATTACTCCGAGCCGACCCACGGCACCACGGAACCGTCGACCCCCTGGACCTGACCTTCCCGGCGTCAGATTACTCATCCTTCTCCGAATGGATTCACCCGGACGAGCTGATGCACACCCCGGAGAGCCAGCCCGCCAGCGACGCTGACTCAGCGCAGATGCAGCAGCACCCACACCGCCTGCCCACCTCCTTCTCCTCGCTCGACTCCTTCCCGGACACGAGCCTCGTGCAGACGGACTCGCACCACTGCCAGAAGCTCGCCTACGCCACGCTCGACAGCCTGAGCCTCAAGCAGGACGGCGTCGCCCGGGGCGAGCACCTCACCCAGACCATGGACAAGGTGCTCAACCGCAACAAGCAGGCCGTCGACAACATGAGGCAGCTGCTCGCCTGCCCGTGCTCGCGCTCCCCCCACCTCGCCATGCTGTACGCCAGCATCACCTCCAAGATCCTCATGTGGTACCAGCTCGCCGCCGGCTGCGCCAAGCCCCCCGCCGCAGCCGCCACGACGGCGACGTGGGACAGCTTCCCCCCGCTCGGCAGCAGCAGCAGCCACCACCACCACCACCAACCGACGCCGCCGCTGAGCGCGTCGTCGTCTCCCGCGGCCACCTCCGTCACGCCCGCGGCGAGCCCCGTGGGCACCACCACCGCTACTGCAGGGGCGCACCACAAGGGCGGCGGCGGCTTCGTGGTCACGCCGATGCAGTTCTCGGCGGGCGCCTTCAGCGTCGACGACGAGGCCGCCCAGGAGGCCCTCCGGACGCAGCTGCTCCTCAGCGAGCTCAAGAAGGCCGGCAACCTGATCGACCTCCTGTGCATGCAGGGCGGCGGTAACAGTGGCCGCGCGGGGGAGACTTCGGCCGCGCCGGGCGGCGAGGTCACCGACATCTACTCGGCGCTGGGCACGTGGCTCAAGTGCGAGCTGAACAGGACCGTCGGCTCGCTGCAGTCATGAGGCCCGCCGGGGAGGTTCTTGTTCCTCCCCCTTCCCCTTTTTCTGGTACGAGATCCATGATACTTCCGTAA
The DNA here is from genome assembly GCA_013364905.1 of Diaporthe capsici. Taxonomy (NCBI): domain Eukaryota; kingdom Fungi; phylum Ascomycota; class Sordariomycetes; order Diaporthales; family Diaporthaceae; genus Diaporthe; species Diaporthe capsici. The sequence continues at coordinate 8,046 of WNXA01000013.1, forward strand.
AATCAACTCGACGGCGTTAATACGGTGGCCTTTTGTCTGTTTTTTTTCTCTTCATTTTTATGACGGATCCTTGCGTGTTCATTTGCGATCGAACTGGCTTCTGTGGCCCTAAAGGGACTGTCCTAGAGGATTTGGCGGGTCGGCAATAGGGTGAAATACACTGACGGGGGCAATGGAATGGTTCGGGCGGTATTTTGTTCTTTTCGGGTCCGTCTATATATAGACGACTGCGCGTTTTTTTTTTCTTCTTTCTTCTTCCTTCTTCTCAACAGAGTTGGCTCTGCGAGATACTGATGTACCTGGTGGTCGCAAGATGCTGCTCAGGCGATGCTCCTTGGGAGGGTGGTATTTTGTGTTTACGCGAGCGCGAAAACGGAGGCCTTGCTGGCCAAGGGAGAGGCAATCGTCGTGTTTAGAATACATCATGTGTGCGGGAACGAGTTGCCTTGGCGACTTGCTGGATGGATGGATGAGTGGCGAGCGGAGGGATTTAGCAAAGTGAGAGAGGCCGCAGCCATCAACTGCTGGGCCCGACCGTGACTCGGGTCTTGGACCCTGAGCCGTGTCAGAATCATGCTGTGGTGTTCAACGGCTTCAATGAGACCTAGAACGGTTGGCTTTGCAAATCGTCAGATGAATTGTGATGTCCGTGGTGTATTGTACAGATCAGATGGTGCTGGTGAAGGCGGTGAAGGTGATGACGTTGGATGGTGCGCGCCCTTGCGGTCGTCCAGGTTCGCAGCAAAACGATGTTCATCCCGTCCAAGCACCAAGCACCCCCCGCTTGTCCCGCACCACCCGCGTCGCTCGGCACTTGTTGGGCCCGTCACCCACAGCGGGTGGGGAGAGTCCGGAATTCTCCTCGCAATGGCACGAGGCAACGCCCATCCTGACATGATGACGAATATTCGTTGCTGAGGTATGCTCACTCTGAGTTCGCAGGATGGTTCCAGATGGCCGAATGCACCGATTCTCGATTACACATGTATGGAGAAGGGAAAGTGGGCTTCGCTCCCATCAAAGCTTCGGCGCCGAACACTCGGCCGGGAACGGGAGATGCCCCGAGGGCGTGAGCTTGTCTTCGCAGAAGGAGAGCCATTCAAGCCGAGCAGTCCCTTCTGTGTCTTTACAACGCACAATCCCATTGTCCGAAAGTTGTCGGACTCATGAAACAAGGCCTCTTAAACACCACTGCACGTACCTAGGTACCGTGTCTGCAAGCCCTGTGACGAAAGAGCTTCGCACCCGGGAACTCAACAGATGTCGGACTACACGGGGCAAGCGCAACGAGCATGCCTCGTGGGATCATCCTGATTTAACAACCCCCTTAAAATTCTATGTCTATTTATCTCTTGAGTCTGGGGAAGAAGTGACACAGATCGCATTACTGACAAAGATCAGATATGAAGTCTAAGTTAACAATGGATAAACCAGCATTGACAGAGGCAGTGGACTTGAGAAACATTGAACAAAGTGAACGAAGGTGATACCCAAGATCATAGTGGTGGAAACACTATAGCTCGACAACCACCTTCCTAAAACTGACCCCCTTCTTGTTCTGGTCTATCCCTTCTTGAATAGCCTCCAGACCCTTCCCAACCACGAGCGGAGGGGGCAGTGGTTTCAACTTGCCCGTCTCCAGCGCCTCCGGTACGAAACTCTCCCAAACGAGACGTGTAACATCTTCATAGCCATGGCCGGGCAACAACATACCCGCAAGCACAGTCTTTACCTGGATGTCACCTGGCAAGTCTGACGGGAAAAGCACCATCATCAGTCTCTTCGCCGAGACGAGTTTCTCAGACTCCAACCTGTCAAATACCGGCCCCAGCGCCTCTTTGAATATCTGAGGTTCAGAAATGGCATCGTAGATGCCGACAAACTCGAGTCCACGAGTGTCCCGGAGCTGCTTGACCGCCCCCACGATGTCCTCCACCACGCCGGCAGACTTGTAGTCAAACGCATAATCAACACCCAGCTCTGTCCTGAGGGCGTCGAGGTTCCGCGCCGACGCCGTCGCGAGGACTGCCACGCCGCTCGCCTTCGCAAGCTGGATCGCCGCGGCGCCGACGGAGGACGAGCCGCCCCAGACCAGGATGCACTTGTTGCCGGGCCGGGCGGGAGAGGCGCTCGGGGCCGGCAGGGCGAGGTAGTCTTTCGCGTACAGGCCGTGGGCCGCGGTGGAGACGGCCAGGGGCAGGACGGCGGCGTCGGCGAAGGTCATGCCCGCGGGGATCCTGCTCGTCAGGGCCGAGTGGGCGGCGCTGTAGAGCTGGAACGCGCCGGACTGGGGCTTTTGGTCCATTATGCCGGTGCAATGGCTATATGGCCTCGTTAGCGTATGATCGATGACGAGGGATGCTTTCGTCGTGGTACTTACGCCAGCACCCGGTCGCCTATCTTGAAGCTCTTGACCTCACTCCCCACCTCATGGATTTCACCGGCAATGTCTGTGCCCATGATCATGGGGAATTTCTCGGCGTGCATTCCGGCTTGCATCTTCCAGTCGAGAGGGTTGATTGCCACCGCATGGTTCTTAATGACGACCTCAAGAGGTCCTGGCTTGGGCATATCCGCCGCGCGGATGGCGAGTGGGTGGACATCTTTCCCTTCCAACCATGCTGCTTGGTTTGACGCCATTGTGTTGGGTATGCTAAATATGGTGTTTCTGTGGATCAAGACGGGTCGAACTTGGTCGAAAAGTAACTTATATATAGTGAGATGGCGTTGCATGGACTTAATAATCGGACTTAGCAGTTTCGGAATTAACTAGCGCTTGAAATGTCGCAAGCCGTACGCGAAGAATAAATGCACTGAGACTAAGGGATTCGGCGTGCGTATTGCTTAAGAAAGCTGACTCCATCTCCGGGCTTAAAAATTGCCTATTTGAGGTTCTCAGGAGCCCGGCCGCCTCTACCCATACCACATGCTCTCGTATCATGAGTAAGCACCCAAGGGACTAGCCGCGACAAACGATGATACATCTTCTAAGGGCTCCAGAGTGGCGGTATAAGATGGTGTCGGAGTAGATATACCAAGGCAAGTTTATGCCGACCGACTTCGATGGGCGTGGACTACCGTTGAAAACAACTGTCAGACTGATGCCGAGTTTATTGTTGAGTATTTTAAGCTTCTATACAATAGACAATAATTACTGTACATCCCACGGTGCATAGTTGTCAGTATTTGCACGTCCCCATGAGTCTCATCGGCAGCCATCCTTCTTTCTTCTCAACAGCATTGTCATAGAACCTCCATTGGGTCTTATAGTCACGACCCAGGTCCTTCTTCAACAACAACGCTCTGAGCAGTTCGATCGGCATTTGATTCGCCTTCAGCACGCGGTCATGGAACTCCTTCTCCCCCAGTGCCTTTGAACTCAAGACCTCCTGCCTCAGAGCATAGAGCTGCATCGCGCCGAGAAAGTATCCGGCCTGGTAGAGTGGACTGTAGTTGCCATTGAGAGACCGCCTGACCTCGCCTTCCGCCGTGGCCCGCTCGTGGCCGACCATGTCCACAAGCAGGTCGATGCACTCCTGGGGCGTCAGCTGGCCGAGGTGGAATTTCAGGCTGAAGAGGATGCGGGCGCAGCGGTGCATCCGCCAGAAGAGCGTGCCAATCCTGTCCTCCGGAGACGCAAAGAAGTCGCCCCGGTCCCAGAACACCAGCTCCCAGTACATCGCCCAGCCCTCGACGTAGAAGGGCGTGTCGAACAGCCCGCGGTACGGCCTGTGCCTCTGCGCCATGAAGATCTGCAGGTGGTGGCCGGGGATCATCTCGTGGAAGGCGGTCGCGTGGCTCAGGTGGGGGCCGTTGCCGCGCATGCTCATCAGCTTGTCCTCGTGGGACATGCCCGCCGTGGGGTAGGACACGGTGATGGAGGGTCCGCCGAGGAAGAATGGGTTGGTCTTTTGGTCCTTGAGGCTCATCATGAACATGCGCCAGGTGCTTTCTGCTGTTCTGGGCACTGTGACTAGGTCGTGGTGCTTGACGTACTCGGTGGCCTCCACAACGAGCTGCTTGACCAGCGATGGCTGCTTCCCCGGCTCAACGTAGATGCCTTGAACGTGGCGCAAGGCGGCTTTCCAATTGTCTTTGTAACCGAGCTCATCGGAGGCTTTCTTCATCTCCTTTTCGCACCATGCGTACTTCTCGTCGGCGATTTCCAGGAGCTCCTCAGGGGTGTATGGAATCATCTCCGCCTCGAGCTCAACGAGCAGTCCATCCCTGCCAATCGGCTCGCCTACGATTTCGTCCTCCTCGTTCGGATGCATGCCCGCCAGTTTGGTCTGGATCACAGGCACCAACGATCGTAGAGCCTCGGTAAGAGCCAAGTATGGGGCCCTAACCCACCAGTCGTAAAGGGGAACATACCCGCTGAGAAAGCCATCGAATTCAGCGAGGTACCTGATCAGTTGGTCGATGTTCTCGAGTGCCCGGTAGGCCGCTTCCTTGCTGACCTTCAGCTCATCGGACGTGACAAGCGCCGCCGTGTTGTTCACTTTGCTTGTCGCGCCGTGCATCACGGTTGCCACCCACTGTGACTCCAGCTCGTCAAGCCTGGCGGCTTGCCGGAGTTCCCAAAGGTCCACCAGCTCAGGCGCAAAAGGCAAGAGGGGGGAAGCATCCTCGTTCCTCTTCTTCTCTAGCTTCAGCTGTCGGGTTCGCCGGTTGAGGTAGCCGTGGAGGAGCAAGTAGTCGACCTGCGCGTCCTGGTCATAAGTGTCGAAGTCTGCCAGCTCCAGCGAGGCCACTTCCTCCTCGTAGAAGCGCAAGAGTGAATCATATCGCTTGCTTGAGAAAGAGATGGCCCAGAAGGTCTTAATGTCCTCTTCGTCGGCTGTGACGCGGACAATACGGTCCTGCATTGTTTCGATCTCGGACTCGGGCTCGCTGTGCACATGGCGTTCTCCATGGGCGACGGTGGCTGCGATGAGATGGGCTTGCCAAGTCGCACATGGGCCAGGCGATTCGGGTGGAGTTAGTTGCTCGCCGTCTGAGGTTGAGGAAGTCTCCCAGTCAGGTTCTCTCCTCTCCTGCATAGTCGAATGCTGACTGGTGTGTTCATCGCCTTCGGCAGCGAACAGCCCTGATGTGTTGCAACCGGTGAGACCATCCAATCTAGAGCTCCCATCCGCATGCAGTGAGCATGAGGAGAAGGGGCATGTTTGCCGTCCAGGCGCCACCGAATTCGATGTCCAGCGGCACGTCATCCTGGATTGCAGGTAGTTTCACTACCTTGAGTCGGCCCAACGAATGAGGACGACGAGAAGCGCGGCCGGCTTGGAGGAAAGGCAAGGAGGACAAGTGCCCGTGGCACTCTGCAGCGTGCTTATCAGCAAGCAGTTCCCTCGGCCGGGCGCTGTGGGGAATTCGGAGATTTGGCCCCGGCCCTGGCCCTGCAGCCCTGGCGGCACGATCCCTGGTTGTCGGGGACGATGCGCGTTGACACGCGAACACAAACGTGGAGAACAGGCAGCTGAAAGTCGGCGTAATGGCATTTCATCGAACACGGATGTTATTCAAGGGATTCCAGCTCCAGCTACGGATAAGCTAATAAAAATGACATTAGATTTGACAAGTCACTGATGGCACACGGAGCTCGTCCTTGCGTCTCAACCCACGCAACTCCACCTGTGTCAGACAGGTACTTAACGGTGAAATTCGACTGACGTTCAGAAAGTGGTGTGTCTCCCATTCGAATACCCAATTATTGTATTCTCTCAGCTCAGTGGCAGCATCAAACCATCGATGACTTTCTCATTCATATCACCGGGCCCTAACTCCGGCGCTTGCGGCTCTCTTCTATAGCAACCACCACTTGCACATGATTGCCCGATCGAGTCACCCCGCCCTCAACTCCTAGCGTTCCGCTTGGGTCTCAAGTCCGATCCTCATGCTCCACTTCACAGGCATCACAACTTACGAGTATCTCTCTGCCTGCACTGACAATTTCAGACATATATCAACCCAAGGCTCGGAAGTCTTTTGTATCATCCGGAACTTATCCAGAGCAATACATTCGAAGGGCATTCTCATCCCTGGTCACAAGTAGGCCAAAATCGTCACTGGAAATGTCGTGCCCAGCCTGCTTTTCTGGCTCCGAACATGATGGAACCCCAAAGGGCAAGATGATCAAGCTCCACGGCCTGGACACCTACGTTACCGAGCCACCAGAGGGCAAGCCTGCCAAGGGCATCATTGTAATCATCCCCGATGCGTTTGGCATCGACTTCATAAACAACAAGATCCTCGCCGACATCTACGCTGCCAAGGGAGACTACAAGGTCTACCTCCCGGACTTCATGCTCGGTATGTTTTCACTCGTCCATTATATGCACTTGGAAAAAGACCCACACCATACTTACGATCTATCCAGGCCATTCGTGCCCGACCTGGCTCATGGCCAACATGGACGGCATCATGAAAAGCGGCAGCTACCTCACCATGCCGTATCACATCTTCTGGGCCATGTGGGGATTCATCCCCTGGATCCTTCGGAACCGTCCCGGAAAGAGTTTCCCCATCGTCAAGAAGTTCTTCCAGGACCTCCGCAGGGAAACCGGCCCGGGCACGCCCGTCGGCACGGCGGGCTTCTGCTGGGGCGGCAAGCACGTCGTCCTCCTCGCCGACGCGCAGCACAAGACCGACGACGGACGGCCCATGTACGACGCCGGTTTCACGGGCCACCCAAGCTTCCTCGAGATCCCAAAGGACATCCAGAGGATCGCCGTGCCCGTCTCGTTCGCGGTGCCGGAGCTGGACAACCAGTTTAAGATCCCGCAGGATATTGATGTCATTAACGGGATCATGGAGGGGAGGCCCGAGGCCACCAAGGGCGAGGTCCGGGTGTATGAGAAGGTCGGCCACGGGTTCTGTGTCAGGGCGGACATGAAGGTTGACGACGTGGCCAAGTCGGCCGCTGAGGCGGAGGACCAGGCGATTGCTTGGTTCAACGCCAAGTTGGGCAAGACGCTGTGATTTCTGTGTCGATTCATTGAGATCCTTGCTTCACTGAAATTCCATCTGGAGACCTTGGACGGTAAACTTGGTTCGTTTTAAAATTGTTCTGGCGGCGATATATCAAAATATCAGGTTCCTCTTCACTTCCAGCGTCAGTGAGAGTCAAACTTGACGGGCGATGATGAGATTTCTGGTTCTCCATTCATTGACATTTTGTCCTGGCTTCACCACCGGGTTCACGGCCCCTCATTGAAATTGACTGATGGGAATGAGTTAATTTTTGAATTCAGGTAATGCAGTCCGACTATTTCACTTGATTTGGGCTTGTGCATTTCTGGTTGCTATGAATTTCATCAGAACGCATTGCTCTCACGATCAATATGTCCACTCGGTCTCGGAACAAACAGGCTGCCGTTAAACCTGTCCGAGACATACTGTCGAATGGGTTCGAACTTCCGACACGTGTGAATCGCGTCGGTTTTGACGTATTCGCTGTGATAGCCTTCGAAGTACTTCAACGGGATGACGGCCGTGCTGCCCCAGCACATGATAGATTGGCGCAGATGGTCGATACAATGTTCTACATTGTGGCTTCTCATTAGTCGTAGGTTTGGCTGTATCGTAGGAGAAGAGAGCATACCCGTGTGTGTTGGCCCATGAATTGGAAGGGCTGGATAGACGTCGCGGTGCAATGCTTCCCTTATTTGATTAAGACAGTGGAGCTGATGGAACATGTCGAATCTGTTGTGTTCGGGTTAGCCAAATGTTCCGTGTATTCGACACCTAGGGTTTGGCGAGCAGAAAGGCTCACCCTCCAGTATAGCCGGATCTGTGGTGGTCCCAGTAGTCTTTATAATCGTCGCCCCAAAAGCTTTTCGCTTCAGATTCTGATATCGAGAAGTATCTTCCCCACAACATTTCCTGCCAGGCCCGGTCTATGTCTTTCGTTGTGGCTCCGACGTAAGCTTTGTCAGCGGGGTCTGTAACCAGAAACTCGTGACCGTTCTCTTCGAAATCGACTGCTGATTTGAAGCGAACTTGTTCTAGCTGAATGGATTCTGCAGGCACTATATCCCGAGCCGCGTCAGTCTTCAAGGTGTCGTTGCCGAGATCTCGAGAAACATGCGCACATTGCATGCTGACTTACAGAGCTTTTCTTCTCGAAACCCAGTCTCGTACTGGCCCATACCGTAGTAATTTGACTTGATATCAATCATTAACAGTGTGAAAATCACACCTGAAAAGAAAGCACCAATGGCACCTAGAACTATTGAGAATGTTCCCGATGATCTGGCCGCCCTGCCTGTCGAAGAGTTCAAGTGGTCTGGGGGAGCGGGATACGTGCTGTCCCCCTTCTCAGCATCCCTGCCAAGCAGTTGATACTTCTGAGGCGCCATTACTGCAGAGCTTTTACTGGTAAGAAAGATGTGAGAGTGGCGGCGAGACGAGTGTACAGATAGATTTGCTCAGTGTTACCAGCTGCCGATAGAGCAATGTGAGATGATTTTACACCGGCATTAATCCAGAGAACACAAGGTTTTGACCTACCGCATAACGGCAGATATGCCAATGGCTGCAACATACGTCTCAGAACATGATATGGTACAGCAATGAGTCTGAGGCCCTCATGAGCATTTCTCAGGCGCCCGTTCTGGTCTCAGCTGTTCCCTGCCAGCAGCATGCTGACACATTGTCAGTTAACCAAACTAGGGGCTATGCTACCCGATGAAACAGGGCGAGGCTCGTCTGACACAAGGCTGCGGGTATGATGCTTGCGGAGATCCAAAATAAGCATTGCAGAAATTGGGGCGACTGTATGAATGCTACTGTGGTTCCAACCTATAGCGCTGCCCATTAAGTGGGGTAAGTCATCCGACGGCATTGCGCATAGATCCCAAAGCCCGAGGCTTGGATTCACTAAAGCCGCGATGAGCACTTACTTTACAAGATTGTCCGTCTCGTATTTCGTCCCACGTCAATCCAAGCTTTCCTGGCCGACGGGCCTGTCATACAGGGTAGATGGGGTTATCTCTGACAGCTGTCCCTCACATGAGATCGTCTCAAAGTCATCTGAACCTTCTCGAAGTTCCAGTCTTCTATAGATGCTAGGAGACGTCTTCGAGAAACATGAGAACCAGAAACTTCCCCTTTTATTTTCCAACGGCGTCAGTTTGATCATCATACTGCGCTTTTGAGTTCTTGCTGGCTAGCAGGAGGCTCCAGTCTGGTGCACTAAGGTTGGGATGGGAATCACACGTCGTCGGCACAGATGAGATGATGGCATCGATTGGAACTTGTAAATATAAAAGGTCAATATTTATTGTATCAAACTACTTGGTTTACAAGATCTTTTCAGATCAACTGTATTGCATCCATCCGCCTATCATATTCGCCTCAAGTTTTCTACTCTACTCATTGTCCCACTGGCTGGAACAGTCTCTCAACACTTTCAATATGAAAAGCTCCACCTTTGCAGTCATCTCGGCCTTCGTGCTCGTCGCAACAGCTGCTCCTCCGTCCAGAGGTCAAATTGCGCAGGGCGAAGTACCTGACTGCGTCTCGACCCAATCGTGCGCCGATGGGATCCACGCTCCCGCCGACAAGCGTGAACCCGCGATCCCCGGCTTCGACCCCGAGAGCATAAGGAAGACGCTGGAGTCACCACTGGCTCAAGATTAAGGCAACCCTGTGGCGAACAAGGCATACGAAGAGAAACACCCGGCTACATGTCTATTATTATGTGCGGCCGAGATTTCTGTGTCAGTCGCCGAAGGTACGAAGGGGCTGAAAGGCTGGGAATGGGAAACACTCTTTTCGATTGATGGGTTGTAAGGTCATACGAAACCGGAGGAAGGGGCAATTTTGATACTTATTGAATGAATGGCTTGTGTGCTCCAGCACCTGACAACTCTTTCTTCTACCTGTGAGGTCAAACACGATTCTTTTCTCAAGTCCAAAGAGGCATGTGAATCTAGGTAAACTAAATCAAACTTCGTCAAATTTCAGACCCGAGTTAATTGAGCTATATGAATCGAGAACGAAAGCAGAAGAGCCTTCATTGTGTACACCTAACGCCAGCCCAATATGTATTGAAAGGTCTGGTTGGTGATAGTCTAAGTGACAGGTGTGTTGGTGGTTAGTCTTTGGACTCCGAATTACACCCTTTGTTGAGGCGAAACGGGTTGTAACCCACCGATGTGAAAGCCCAATAGAACTTAGAAAGTCAACGCAGTGTAACGTGAGATAATAACAAAGCCATTGATTGAATAACAAGAATTCATGCCGAGAGTGTGACGATGCCGAGAGTATGACAATGCTGAGAGTGTGACAATACTGAGAGTGTGACAATTCTGAGAGTGTGACAATGATGTCACCTTCTACGCTCCAGGGCGGTCATCCCACTTGTATATAAACTTCATCTTGATCCGAGCTCGCTACTCTTCTCAAAATACAACGCTCACATCTGTGCATCTAAGCATTTGACTCGCAAAACTACAATCTTCGAGCTGATCTCTCACAACAACACAACTAGACAAACCACACATCACAATGGCACCCGTCATCACCCTGATCAGACACGCGGAAGGCTTCCACAACCTATACCGCGATTACCAAACCATCATTGATCCGAAGCTCACGGATCTTGGGAAGCAGCAATGCCTCGCTGTTCGTAACCAGTTCTCTCAACACGACAAGGTAAGTCATATCCTTGTGTCGCCGTTGTTTCGCACAATTGAAACCGGCTATCACTGCTTCAAACCGGCAATCGACCGCGGTGTCAAAATTACTGCCATGCCCCAAGTTACGGCGAATGCCGCCGACGGCTGCAATCACGGGCACGCACCGGAAGAGATCATCGCATGGGCCAAGGAAACGTTTGGGAACGATGTTCTCGATGAGGAGAGCTTCCGGTGGCTGGTTCCTTACTGGTACCAGAAGTCGGAAGGACTGTATGAAGACAACGAAGCGAAGCTCAGGATGCGTGCTTCGGTCGCCCGCCAAATTATCCAGAGGGCGGCGAGCTCTGCTGGCGATGACGCTCACATAGTTGTTGTTAGCCATTGGGAATTCTTGCCATACCTCGTGGGAGACGACAGGGGACAATCCGGGCCGCAATGGGACAATGCCGAGTGGCGTTCATACACCATCGCGGCTCGAGCGGATGGTGAGCCAACTTTGGTGCAGATCGGCGAGTGAGGTGGTCCTTTGGTACGTAAGAGCGGTCCCATTTCCTCATTTCCATAGTTCTGGAGTTTTAGGTAAAGTTCAGATTGAAATAATAAAAACTGCAGTGGTAGAATACTTCCTATTGCAAGAAAATGTGAAGTACAACAGCGAAAAACGCAGTGATCAGTCAGGAACTCCGTGAGGCGTGTTCTTTCAATTCCCGTCCGATGAAAATCAACGAATCAGTCTTCGGGCCGTCTACAAGTCTCCCATTATTTGGAGTCAATTTCTTTCGGAATTTTGGAATGATCTACCCAATTCTGATCCTTTTGCCGATACGATTTGCTTATACGAATGCCGCCATACAGCCATGATGCGTACAAAGTCAATCAGCCGGCCTTGACCGTTGAGCAACCTCTTCCGTTGGGCCGACGCTACAAAGAAATATCATCATGAATTGTGTACAAATTGGTAGGGTGATGTTTCAACATGCTCCCACTGATGCAATAATTGGGGCTACACAAGCATTAGGAGGACGAGGAAACACTCAGCGGTGGTCCCGAGCTGTACTGACACTAATAGCAAGGTTGGTGGGCCAGGACATTGTGAGCTGGCCCGAAAGGGATATCAAAATGAGTTCAGTGGTACCTCCCGCCTTCTTAATGGCCTTTGATCATTTTGCAAATCTCCCGCTATTCAACAGTGGCATAATAGAAAGTGCCCGTGTCTCAAAGAAGCTCTTGCCGCCTTGGCCAGGATTAAATAGCCTGATTTGCGCACCTCTGAAGTTGAGTCTCCCCGTCAACAATTCCAGAAAACCCCCAAAACAATCAAAATTTCAACGGTAAGTAATTTCACATTCTTGCTTACATTCACAGTATAATTTTGCCTTCCACACCAACATGTGCCGGAAAACATGGACCAATACAAATCACGCCGCATGCGGGCACACCCGTTGGCGTTGCTGGTCCTTCCAGATCTGCCCCTCAGCCAAGCCTTGCGAAAATCGAGACAAGCCTTCAAACTTCTTCAATTGTGCAAAGGTCAAATTGGAGCCTCGTCCATGCGTTGAGTGCAACGATCGATACTGGCAGGACCCTGCATCCTCTAAGTGGAGTCTTAAGAAAGAGTACAGGTAGATCTTCACTTGCTGAGATGCAGGCGCTTGATCAAGCTGGAGAAGTGTAAAATTACGACAGTAGAGATTATATGGCACATGAGCTGGCGTTAATGTTTAAGCGAGGTTTTCTGCATAGCTGTAGGCGTTGGGAACACTCAAGTCCCTTAATAGATTATCTTTGAACACATTTTCAACCCTTTTTCGTCTTTCACAAGTCAGGTATCTGTGGCGAACCCGTGTCAGTTTACTTCGTTGGCAGATAGAACTAGAAATAAAGCCTGGTTCGTGCTGCGTTCCCCTATTGAACAGAACAAAATATGTTTGGCGGGTGCTTGTTGGGCCACAGCAGTAGTCTCATGGAATAAGCCCCTTCAGAGAAGCATCAATTCGGGCTAGAATTGATATATCTCAGAGATTCATTGGAGCAAGGTTCGCTGCATCAGTCGGAAAGCTTGTAGATTAGATATCAGTAAATCTCGCATAATATGCATCTATGTTGACGTGCAAAGTGGGATATCTGTCGTGGTTGTGACACTGTTCAAATAAGCCTAAAAGTTTATTGGTTTTGCGTGATTGCTGCCACTGAACACGTAATTGCTGCATGGCTTGCGCGACCGCGAAACCGGCATGAAATGTACGATAAGCGCGCACTGCACACACGGAGTGTATATAAAAAGAAGATCAAGATTTCAAAACTTGGGCAATATCTCAATACAATAGCAAATCTGTTCTTTCTTTTCCCTGCAATTCTGAGAAGCCCCCCCCCCCCTACCCTCCTCTACCGCCCTCCATATCACGAGCCGACACACTAAGATCTTGCTATTCTTGTGCGTCGAATCAGCAGGGAACAGAAAGAAACTAAAGACAAAAAGATTATCCCAGAATGACCGTAAAAGCCCGTCGTGTAGCCGTGATCGGTGCTGGCCCTTCAGGTGCCATTGCGACCGATGCCCTAGCCAGAGAGCAAGCTTTCGAGACCATTCGGGTTTTCGACAGACGCCCCGTGATCGGAGGGACATGGTGAGCTTCGCCCGGGTATTTTGCCTCTGATGGTGGTAACTGATATATGACCAGGGTGCACACTCCTCATCTGCCACCCAAGATTCCGTCTTTACGCGAACTTTTAGAGGGAAAGGCCGACAAGGCTGTGCTAGTGCCAGCCGAGCTGCCCGCCGAGACCCCAAAGTCCGAGGCAGTGAACAGCCATCAGCTGCGTTACTCAGACTCGGCCCAGCATGAGCATTTGCATAGCAATATCATCCCCGAGATCATGAGCTACACGCAGGAGCCATTCCCTGATCAGCTGTCTGAGAGAACGCTTCGGCAGTACGGCCCGGGCGCCCCCTTCCGCCACCGAGAGACGATCAGGGGCTGGGTCGAGAACATTTTCGTCAAGAACGGGAATGAGAAATTCTTGGAGCTCGGAACCACGGTCGAGAAGGCCGTCAAGGAGGGGGATGAATGGGTGCTGACGCTGCGTAAGGAGGGCCCCGGAAAGGATTATTGGTGGAGAGAATGGTTTGATGCGTTGGTGGTGGCTACAGGCCACTACAACATCCCTTGGTTCCCGGAGATTCCAGGGCTGGCAGAGTATGACGAGAGATTCCCCGGCAGGATCATACACAGCAAGCACTTCCGAGGTGCGGACAAATTCAGGGGAAAGGTGAGGATTTACTCTCTGTTCTCATAAGAAACCTGCGCGCAAACTGCTAACAATTCTTTCAGCGGGTCATCGTCGTCGGCGGATCAGTCTCCTCACACGAGGTGCTGCACGAGATCCTGCCGCAGGCGCAACACCCTGTCTATGCATCCATTCGTGGAGAGCCTATTGCAGCGTTTGGCTGGGCGCCGTTCAAGCACCCTCACGTTTCGATAAAAAAGCAGATCAGCAGTCTTGACCCATTGACGGGCAAGGTCTCCTTCGCCGATGGCACCGAGCTGAATGACGTCGACCACATTGTCTTCGGGACGGGATACACCTTCTCGTTGCCATGGCTACCTCATGTTCAGGAGCGCATCACCAAGGCTTACCGTCGCTTACCCGGGGTTTATCAGCATACATGGGACATTGAAGATCCAACCCTGACATTCGTCGGCATGGTAAGTAAAGAACTGAATTCTCAATCGCGGGCAATAGAACCTTAACTAATATACTTGTGATGACAGTTAGGAGGAGGGTTCACCTTCCGCGTCTATGAATGGCAGGCTGTCGCAGTTGCTAGACATCTGGCAGGTCGCGCCAAGCCCTTGCCTCCGACAGCTGAACAGCGTGAGTGGGAAGAGCAAAGAGTAGCCAAGTTCAAGGGAGGTAAAGATTACTACTCTATTGCTCCCGACTACGGCTCCTTCCTCGAGTTCCTCCGAAACATCGCGAGCGATCCCGAGCCGGGGACTACAGGGCGCACACTGCCGCCTTTTGACAAGAAGTGGCTCGATGTTTGGACGGGCATGGTGACGTATAAGATTAAGGGGTTCGAAAGGGAAGCGAAGAGGGCCGAAGAGGAGTTGAGTAGGGCAAAGGCTCGGCTGTAGCACTGCCAGCTCTTTATTTGTGTGGACCACAAATTAAATACTTCAGTTGAGGGAGAGATTGCGAAACTTGCGGGCTGTCTCATACAAATGACAAAATTTGAAGTCTTGCTGATAGTAAACTCAAGCACACGGTCTTCGGGAAAACCATGGGAAGCTCGCTCTGATTGACAGCACACCATTCGTGCGAATCATGAGGACAACAGATGTATCGTGACGCAGTTCAACGTAGACCTTATATAACACTTGTCCGCAATAGTCTTCAAACAACAATGCAGCTGCGATGCTGAGTGGTCAGCTCAGTGGCGCGAGTTCGAATCGTCGCCCATGTCCCTTGCAGCAGTGGGAGTAAGCACTTGCCAACCAAATGCTACACAAACCGACCTCAAAGGATCATCGTGTCACATAGCTCTCGAACCAGCGCCTTGGCAAGCAAAATTGTCCTACATCTGTGGCTGGTGAAATTCTTCTCTCCTCAACCAGCTTTTCAACTCCAGCCAAACAACTTGCACAGTTGCACAACAGCAAGCAAAATGCTACCTTCTCTTGCATTTTCGTTGGCACTGGCCTCATCGGTTGAGCTGTCTCTCGCATTGGTTCTCGAGACTGCTGACTTCGACGTCACACAAGCCCTCTTCGAGCAGGGGGTCAATGTATCTGCAGTCCCCGCACTCGCTGCTCTCACCGACCAGAGTTCGGTATTTGCCTGCAGTATTGCTGTAGGTCATGCTCCATGGTAATACTGTATGATTGATCCCTAACACAAATCGATGAATAGTGTGGATCTCTTCAAGCCATTTATGGCGATGATGCCGTGGACTTGAGAGACGAGCAGAGCTACACCAGCTTTACCGGGTCCTTCTGGTCAGAGCTACAAGCAGAGGTCCACCCTCAGTGTATCTTCTACCCCTCGTCATCATCTGCCGTATCGGTACTAGTCCTTCTTTCGAGACTGACGCAGTGCCCATTTGCTGTCAAAAGCGGTGGACATGGCGCATTTGCTGGAGCCAGTAGTATAGAGGGTGGTGTCACTGTCTCGTTGAGAAACCTCAACAGCATCACCTTATCGGCTGATCAAAAAACTGCGTTCATTCAGCCTGGGAACACTTGGGGCCATATCTACTCTGAACTGGAAAAGTATGACCTGGCAGTCATCGGAGGGCGAGTCACACCAATAGGCATTGGTGGCTTGACCACTGGAGGAGGCATATCTTTTTTCTCTAACATCTACGGATGGGCATGCGACAATGTCGCCAGCTACGAAGTAGTAACCTCTACTGGAGAATTAGCCACTTTGAGCCCAAGCCAGCACTCAGACCTATATTGGGCACTTCGGGGTGGGGGTAACAACTTCGGAATCGTGGTGGAATTCGAGTTGGAGACCATCCCTCTCCCAGGAGGAGAGATGTGGGGAGGCACAAGAGTCTACACGGAGGACCAATTCCCAAATCTCATCGATGCCTTCGCGGGCCTCATTGACGAGTCACCTAGCGATCCCAATGCTGGGACCTGGGTGGCCTGGATCTT
Source organism: Diaporthe capsici (assembly GCA_013364905.1). Classification (NCBI taxonomy): domain Eukaryota; kingdom Fungi; phylum Ascomycota; class Sordariomycetes; order Diaporthales; family Diaporthaceae; genus Diaporthe; species Diaporthe capsici. The sequence goes on from WNXA01000013.1 coordinate 24,352, forward strand.
GAACTCTGGGGTCAAGATCGCGGCTGCCGAGCTCTGGTACGCCAAGCCCAACGGACAGAACGCCTCAATTTTTGACAGTTACAACCGAATGCCTACGATCTCTGACAATACTGGGAACATAACCCTTGCGAATTATACAGCGCAAGTTGCAGAGAGTAACCCGTACGGCTATCGCGAGTGCTACTATGCTACATCCATCAGGGCATCTCGCGCGGTAGCTCAAGCAGCCACGGATATTTTCTATGATGAGGTAGTCTCCGTGGCGGACGTAGCAGGTGCCAACCCTGTGATGGTATGGCAGGGAATCACAGAAGGTGAGTCAAAGGCACTACATTCGGGCTTGAGCCCCAACACCACATGCCCATCCAGAGAGGAAAACTGACAGCTCACACATCGCAGGCGTGCTCGAGGCAACCAAGAAGAACGGAGGCAATCCGCTCGGTCTTTCAGTGGAGGACGGCCCTTTCTATCTCCTGCAACTTTCATGTTGGTGGGAGAATGAAGAAGACGACGCAAAAATGTACCGGATGATCTCCACAGTGCTCGAGAGGATCAAGGCTGCAGCCGTGTTCGAGGGCGTTCAGAATGACTACGTCTACATGAACTACGGGAGCCAGTTCCAGGATGTCATCAGCAGCTACGGGCCTGAGAATAAAGCCGCACTGAAGAGGATTGCAGCCAAGTACGACCCCACGGGTGTATTTCAGAAGCTGCAGCCGGGATATTTCAAGCTTGACAGGGCGCCTGTGCCAGACACGGATTACTTTTCGTTCTAATGTGGCCTCCTTGAAAGCTCAGCGACATCCTCTCAGTGTTTGGACAAGAGGCGAGAAGGATGAGTTGGCGAAGATGAGGAAGGGCGTTCACCGCTGGGCAATAGCAGGTATATAAGTACCGATAGAATCGCACCATCGGCTGACGCGAATTCATGTCGGCATTTTCCCAACAATGCTAGATGCGAAGAAACCAGATTAGCCAATTCCAGTGTCGATCCTAGTTGTCTGTCTTGAAAACAAACATTCTTCTATTTCCTTGGCTGATTGTACCGAGTTGTACTGCTCTCGATTCCGTTGCGTCTCTTGGGTGTAACTGCCGGCTTAACGCAAAACGCTACCCCCTACAGAGATGGAGGTGTGAGCCTTGCCACTCCCCTCAAGTGCTAGTCAGCAAGATGGTATTCCTTCAAAGGCCGAGGACGATCTTATCTGGCGGCAGACGGCGACCCCCGATACAAGTTTAAAACATTCGAGAGATCGCTGTGATAGACCCAGGATTCTACTTCACCGTAAAGGTGTATGTCTTTTCTCTTGCCAGCAGACCCCCCTGGCGACCGTTCTCGCTGGGATACCCAGAAACGGACGCGCGAGGTACAAGAGGCCAGGAAGTGTGGGAAAGGATGGATGTGAAAGCGGGCGGTGTTGCTGGTGTGGTGGTCAGCAAAATGCGCCGAGGCTTCCGGACTGCCGGTGTGCTCGCTCACTGATACCCATACTCAAAAACATACCACAACACGTCATGTCTCACGCTGTAGATCTAGTGGCACTATATGTTACCAATGGGAGGGGCCAAGGCAGCGATATCTAGGCAGAGACAAGTACCAGCTTCTGTATCTTGCTCATGTACCCTTATCAGACTATGTCGACATCAAGGTCGTTGCTAGACCCAATTGAACTGTTGGTGGCTGAATAATATTAGAAGTATTTTGCACACTCACCCCTCTAGTGCCAGCGTACGAACCAAACTTCTCTGCCATCGCTGAACACTAGTACATATAATTTTGGTTGACATCTAGTCATCCTACCAGCGCTATGCTTTCATCCAATCATTCATGATGCTATGCGTTGTCTCGTTTTAGAATTAGCTAAAAGTTAAAATTTCAAAGCTTGAGCTTCTCCATCTTGCGCAGCCTCTTGCCGAACTTGTAGAATACTATCGGCAAGGGAATCATAAGCGCGCACAGGAATCCCAGCAAGGAATTACCCCAGCCCAGGCCAAGCGTCTCGTACATAGGAGGGCCTGCAAGCGGTAGCAATGCACCGACAAGACTTCGGAGCTCCGTGTTCGCCGCAATCGCGGCGGCGGCGTACATGGGGTAGCAATCGACAAGGTACCTAGGTAGAAGTCAGCGCCATGGCGTCGGCAACAACTTGGTGGGCCACAATAGACGGGAATGCTTACGTTGTAATGGGCAAGAAAAGCCCCATGATCCCACAGCCGTAAGGAATGAGACTGAGGATCGGACTGATCCAATGCACCTTATACTGTGCTGTCCAGCCGTACCAGAAGAAGGTGATGGGAAGCAGCCAGGAGAAGCCAATCGACATGGCAAGCCTCATCTCGGGCTCGAACTCGCCATTGTTCGCCTTGGCGAGTTTGATGACGGACTTGTCCGAATAGAGGGTAATGACTAACCACCCCAGTGTCGTACCAGTGCCCAGACCGAGGTAAACCAGTCCGGTGAGACCGGTGCTGAAGCCGTAGGTTTCTTGAAACACAGTGGGTATCGTGGTGAAGAGGAGGTAGAGCGTGCCGTATGTGAACGAGATGTAGATCGTCAACAGCAGGACGATTGGGGAGAGAACGAGCATCTTGAGAGGTCGGATCAGCCCGTTGACCAGGATACGCTTCTGCGAAAGCTTTGAGCCTTGGGTGGTGTCATAACAGCTGCGCAGGTCATCCCGGCCGGTCTCCTTCCTCAGCCGTTTGACCTTCTTCTCAATGATGATGCGGTGGCTGGTCTCCTGGTTGAAGACCTCAATGGTAATGGTGATGAGGACGGCGACAATCAACACGATCCAAAAGTCCCACCTCCATCCAATAGACTCGGCGATGAAGCCTCCAATTAGGGGACCAAGTATGGGGCCTATGGCAGCACATGTCAGCATTTCCTCAGACTTATGGTTGCATTCGAGCACGTCTGGTAGACGCGAATGTAACGACGGAATGAGCTCACCAATCAACGGCCCGAATGTCCATATCCCCATAGCAAAACCTCGTTGCTCTGGCCGGAACAAATCACCAATGACAGCGCCACCGAGCGTTAGACAGCCAGCACCCCCGACGCCACTGAAGAAACGGAACACGATAAGGGTGCTGATATCCGGCGCCAGCGCACACCCGATCTGCCAGCAGCAGAAGAACACGTTGGCTGCTGTCAATACCAGCCTCCGCCCGTAGATCTCACTCATCGGGGCCATGACCATCGGGCCGACGACGTAACCGAGTAGGTAGATACTGACGGTCATGGAGCCCACGATCTGTTGCGTCTCGCCGAACTCGATCATCAGTGACGAGATTCCAGGCGACAGGATAGACGAGGCAAAGGGCGTGACAAGTGTGATCGTCGAGAGGAGGCCGACGAGCAGCCATTTTCGAAACGGCTGGAAATTAAGCGGCATCTGCGGGTCGTCCTGGCCATCCCAGCCCACGATGCCCTCGTCCAGGTTCGTCTGTGGCAGCGGGTCATGCCTGATGCCAGCGCCGTCCTTGGCGCGGCCGCGCCCCGAGACGACGGAAAAGACGCGCGAGACCTTGGACTTGATGCTGCCGCGCGACTCGATCCTCCGCAGGCTCTCGATATCGCGGACCTGAAAGACCCCGGGGGTAACTCGTCAGTGCCAAGATTCGCCAAACGTGCGGGAGCCATCGACGTTGACTGAACTGTAGAAGTAAGTGAACTGAGTGACCTACCCTGCTTAGTTGGCGGTCGAGGTCGCGCCCGGGAACAGTTTCCTCGATCTCCTCGTTCTCGGGGTCCGCCTCGCCGCGCTCAGTCGAGTGGCTCGAGTCGGTGCTGTATGCCGATGCAGCCTCGTCGCCAAGACCATCCGAAGCTGGCCGGATCTTTTTGTCGTCTGATGCGCCCGGCTCGCCCGCATGCTCGTGATGGTGACGTTTCTCGTCGATTTCGACGCTAGATCCAGTAAGTGAGACAGACAAGTCGTCTGCCTCTGGACCCAACTCCGGCCTCGCGTTGCCGGCCTTGGCCTCGTCATCGTGCTTCTCCATGATGCTTGCTGCAAAGCCTCCTGGGAGGTGGATTTCGCAGGGCGGCACGGCGAATTCCCTAGGGCACGCGGCAGAGGATTGACAGTGACAGTGAGGGAGAGAAAATGGTGCTGCAGGCGAGGGCTAGCAAGAAAACAGATCCAACAGGATGTCGGTATATGTGGGGCGTCGGTGTGTTCAGGGGCCCCGGAAGCAGTGTTACGGGCTTCTACACGAGGTCGGAGCAGCAACACGGGAGGCTGCCTGGCCAAGAAAAAAAGAAGGAAGAGAAGCACACAATGGCCGAGGCGGGAATAAGGAGGGACTGCAAAGTCCTCAGTATTATTAATTAGAGGGCCCCTCCCCCGCGGATCTGCCAACATTCCCCAACTGCAGGATGCGATCTGAAGCCCCGGAAATAAGGATGTCTAGTCTACCGGCTCTCGCAAGGACTTAGTGTAGAGGGAGGACGTAGACTATCGACTACGGCTCCGCATGGCCGCCGTTGCGGCTTCGGATGCTCGTCCTAGAGCCGAACCGCGGTCGGGGGTTGATCCCTGCTGTCGCAGCCTGAGGCCATGAGCAAGAGGGCGGGAGCAATGACAGTTGGCATTTGTCAGAGAGAGGCGGGTACTTCATAGCGTGGGGTCGTGGACCAAGGTGCGCCCATTGCCAGACTTGGCTACAAGCTAGCAGCATCACCAGCGTTGCATTGGGCAAAGGGGGGGCCGGTGAGGGCTCTGGGGCTTTCACTACTGACGGTACTATGGGCTCTATGGGTACGGTAAGGGAGGCGGGCCGTTGGCCAGGCAGGGGCCACTCTGGGCGATTCAGATGACAAGAGGTGTGCATCCCTACCTGACGTGACCGTTGACTGTGGATGCTAAACTCCGAGGTGGTCATCAATTGATCGGACTTACCAGCCTACAGGGGGAGAGGTCGAAGCGTGTCGTCTTTGGAGGCTGAAGCTGCTCACAGACCCTGAAATGGTGAACCAAGGGGCTGGTGTAGGTTTTGTAACGCTGTGAGCCGGTCTTCGTGCTACGAACGGACTTGGTGGGCGCCGGAGTTTCCGATTCTCCAACGGCCATGAAAGGAGATGACGAAAAGTCGTGGGCGCACAGGCTCACAACCTCCCTAATGGCGAGTCATTTTCTATCGTTCAGAGGCCACTAAACCGGTGTCAAGAATTGAAGGAATAAGTTTTATTGCCTGTGGCCTACGCGAAGACGAGAGCATCCACAGGTGTGAAATTCTAGTCAGCTGTCGTCGCTCATTACCTACACAAAACCCCCTACGCCTGTGCCACAGCCGGCAAAGTGTTGACCCAAGCTTCGCCCGATCAGGGGTTTCGTGTTCGATCCCGTGCAGAGGGGGACGGACGGCCTCGGCGAAATCTTGATGCCATCTGAGATCCAAATTCCTGGAAATCTCACGGGGCCAGTGTGCCACAGGGCGTTGACTGAGAGCTTAATGTCTACCGATCCAATAAACCTAATCATGAACAAGCTTTGATATAGTCGAGCTGCCGCAGTCCGGGATTCAGCAGGCGGTGTTGACTTCAGATTGACTTTCCCCCATGAGCACATACCAGCGTCACATCTTCACCAGCCGGGCAGGGTGAACTTTAATTCAACACAGACACCTAAGCCTCAACGTTTCACCCCCTCTGCCCCTCTCCCGCCACCAAGGAAGACGCTGCGGCGGCGGCAGCAGCCTACAGCAACCGCACAGTAATCCAGACCCAACCTGGACACGTGTGGACTCGCTGCGAGCCTCGGGAGGGGCCATCGTCTCCCACACCAAAACTCCAGAGCAACCAACATGTCGCACCCACCGCCGTTGGCGATCCCGGGTCGCTTCGGCGTGCCCAACGCCTCCGGCCAGAAGTTCAACAAGGCCTGCGACCCGTGTCACATCTCAAAAACGAGATGCATACCAGACCCACTGTCGCCCACAAACTCGTGCAAGCGATGCAGCAAGAACGGCAGCTCGTGCGTCTTCTCGCCCATCGGGCCCAGGAGGAGGCCCGTCCGCTCCAAGAACGACAGGATCGTCGAGCTGGAGCGCCGCGTCAGGGACATGCAGGTCAAGCTCGAGAGGCAGGTCGAGAAGCAGGTCGAGAAGCGTGCCAGTGCCAATCTTGTTGTCAGCAGCGAAGCGGAACGGGACGCTCCCGGGGCCGAATCCTTCGCCGAGCCTCCCGCTCCCGGGTCCCACCCCAACAAGCCCGCGCCGCCATTTTTCTTCGTGCCCGGCCCCGGGTCTTCGGAGCCAAAACCCGCATCCACTCGGACGGAGCCGGAAGCGAGTGCCCATAAATCGGTGGATAAACTCCGTGGTGATCCCCCATCCGGCCCGACGACTGTGGACAGTCACCCCACAGCCGCACCAGATGATGCTGTTGCCTGTGCCCCGAAACCTGAACCCAAGGCAAGCCGCTACGGACCAGACGTCGTCGACCGCGGACTGATCACGCTGTGTCAAGCCGACAAGCTCATCAAAAGGTTCCGTCAGTTCATCCATGGCAAGTTCCTCGGCATTGGGATACCGGCTGGCTACTCCAACCAGTCGCTCCGGCGCGAGAAGCCCGCCGTCTGGCTCAGTCTGCTGTGCGCCGCATCGGTTGGCTCCGCCGAGTTCCTGTCTCTTTACACCGACTTGTCGAGCGACATGGAGAAGATCCTGGATGAGCAGGTTCAGGAGAACCTGGAGCCTGACCTGGACGTCCTGCAGGCGCTGACCATATTCTACATCTTCCACAATGACCTCACGCAGTCGATGCGTGAGAAGCTTTACAGGTGCAACAAGATAGTCGTTTCCATCGTCGTAAAGCTCGGTCAGGCATCAAGGATCCACAACCTGCCGGAGGGCGTGCCGATAACTGAGGCCGACGTGACGGAGAAGGCGTTGGACCTGTCCAGGCAGCTGCTCATCTGGCATTGGGCCAGCTTCTCCCTCGCGGTGAAGGCGCGCGAGAACATCCTCATCAGGCCTTTCAGCTTGGTCAGCTCGAGTCTGCGGATCCTGGAGACAAGCGGGAACCAGTGTGACATGTCTTTGGTCGAGTGGATCAAGCTGATACAGATCGCGGTGGAGGCCGCCTTCGCCCTGTTCAACGGTCATGATCGCGCAGAGGGCTTGAGTGACGAGGGAAGGGATAGCATCATCCAGTCCTTCGAGAGAAAGCGCAGACAGTGGCTGATCAACTGCCCCTTCGACCTGGTCAACGGTGAGTCCCAAGGCAATGGCTAAAGAACCGCTGCTCCGGCTAACGATGGTCAACAATGTCCAGGATTCCTCATGCTTGAGTACCACCATTCCATGTTGGTCCTCACCGAAGTCATCTACCCAGCTGGTAGGGCCGACTTCCACACCCGAAGCCACGGCCTCCCCTCCCTATCCTGCCCCATCCAGTCGCCGGCCAGCACCGAAACGGACAACACAGACACCAAACCGGACCAGGACGTCCTCGCCCCGTACAGGATCCAGTACACACAGAAGTGCATAATCGCCGCACACGCGTGCCTCGCCCTCGTCGTCGAGCCGCCAGTCTCGCCAGGCCTGACCAGCACAAACAGCCTGGCGGATCCGGAGACGCTGCGGTACTTCTCCAACGTGCCGTACTCGCGGCTCTTCTACGCCCTGCGCTTCCTGATTTTCGTCGCGCACAACATCTGGCGGACGGGGGAGTACGACCTCGTCAACATCGACTCGCTGCGGCCGGGGTATTACATCGAGGGCATCAAGAGGGTCCTCACCATCGCCTCGGACGGCGGCAAGTTCCGCCCGCCCTCGCTGTGGCTGTACGCCATCCAGACGCGCATCGAGCCCTGGTGGGACGCGTTCCGCGCGAGGCTGGAGCGCGACAGGCCCCCGCCCAGCCGCTCCAGGTCGTCCGGCGAGGTCGAGGGCGCCACTGGGGCGACGCCATCGTCGTCGACCGCGACCACGCCCCCCAAGCAGCCACGGCGCCAGACCTCCGAGCCGTTGCCGCCGAGCTACGACCGGACGAGCATGACCCCTTTCACGGAGATACAGCCGTCGGGCCCTGTGCCCTACGACATCTTCTCGGCGAGCCAGTCCATGGACTTTTTGATCCCGTTCAATTTTGTCCAGCAGGCACCCCCTGTGGCGGCGTCGGCCGCGATACCCGGCAACCCGAACCTCGGGCCCCAACCGTTTGCGCGCTCGTCACCAAAGGCCGTGCGGGGTGGTGCTGGGGGCCAAACGGGGTCTTCGGGGACGACGGGTAACACCAATTACACGCCTGCGCCCGGGAGTAGTCGTCAAGCCAGCGTAAGTGGTTCTGGGGATAACCAGACGACGACAACGACGGCGGCGGCGGCTGGGTACGACCTGGGGACGCCCTTCGACCAGGGCGAAGGCCTCGGCAATCTCGACGACTACCTCGAGACCATGGACCTGGATGCGTTCAATTTCGACTGGGGCGAGTACGGGGCGTTGTTTCCCGGCGCGGAGGCTTTCTTGCCAGATCCATCGGTGTTACCAATGACTTCCCCGTTCGCTGGTGAGGCTTCTGGCGGTGGGCCACAGGAGGATGAGAACAAAGGATCATAAATCGGAAGTAAAGGACGGGCTAATAAAGTGAGTTAGTGGTCATTTGTCTGCGAGTTATGCATACCACGGATTAGGGATGGGGGAGTTTACTTGAATGATGATGAATACTTTTCATGAACGCACCTCATAGCCAGCATTTTCTGTTGTCGACGGAGGAAGAAAATGGTGCTCAGGTAGAAGTTCACAACTCACAGAATACAAGATCGCCGTCAGCAAAGGATTCCAGAGCTGGAAGGAGCGCTGACATGCTGATTCCGGGGCGGCTTGAAAGTCGTTTTTGGGAAAGAAACCCGTAAATATTGCATATTTGGAGGAGTTGCACATATACAGTATAGCTACCAAACAGCCGTCGGAAACCCCAGTTTTTGGAGAACCGCTGGGCCCCGCTGGTCTCTGTGGAACGTAGCATCGTCCCCGCAGCGAGCATGGGCGCATGTGGTGCTCATCTCCGCATCTCCTCATCTCGGACCTGATCATCAACCTTTTTTTTCATCCTTGTAGTCACTGCAGGTCACGAGCAGGTAGTATGAGCTAATGGAATTATGATTTCTTGTCCCTGAACGCGTCGAGGTACAAAACCATGGCACGACCCGCCATGGTCAACGCTTCTGTTGGTGTAGTTGCCGCTACACCCCATCCTTCTGTGATCAGCGGGTCGTCGAGCTTCAACCTCCCCAGTTCGGGTAAATCCTGGCGCTTTGGTGTTTCCCCTCGTCATGATGCTCCAGACAACCCCTCTCCTCCAGGCCGCCCTCCTCCTGGGCCTGGCGCAGTCGCAAGAATGCCCAGACTACTTGAGCTACTCCACCCAGCGCCATGAGCCCTTCTCCAACGGCACGTACCAGCTGTCGTACATGCGTCCGTCCCCGTCCTGTCGAACCTTCAACTCGTCTGACGTCGAGGATGTTATCACGTCCATGGCCGGCGTGATCGCCGACCCAGACCTGTATAGGCTGTTCCAGAACAGCTACCCTAACACCCTCGATACGGCTATCAGGTGGAAGGGTTACGCGGCCAACAACAGCGAGGAGGAGCTCACCTTCATCATCACGGGGGACATCAACGCTATGTGGCTGCGCGACTCGGCCAACCAGATGCAGAGCTACCTGCCTGTGCTCAAGGCCGACCAGAGCGCAGATAGTATCGCCAGCCTGTATCGGGGCGTTGTTAACCTGCAAGCGAGGTACATCCTAACCAGCCCATACTGTAATTCGTTCCAGCCTCCGGTCGAATCCGGGGTCGAGGGGTCGGTCAACGATGCCGCGTCGCAGGACACCGTCACGCCCCCGTACAGCAACACAAGCGTGTTCGAGTGCAAGTACGAGCTCGACTCGCTCGCTTCCTTCCTGGAGGTCTCGACCAACTACTACAACGCCACGGGCGACCTGGACTTCTTCGGCAAGTTCCAGTGGGTCGACGCGGTCAAGGCCGTGCTGAACACCGCCACCGAGATGCTGACCCCGACGTACGGGCCCGAGGGCCAAGTCCTGACCAGCCCATACACCTTCACTCGGATGACCACGCGCGCCACCGAGACGCTCGCCAACGACGGCATAGGGTCACCCGTGGGCAACGGCACGGGGCTGGTCAGGAGCGCCTTCAGGCCGAGCGACGACAGCACCATCTTCCAGCTCTTCATCCCGGCCAACATGATGTTCAGCCGGTACCTGAGCAGCACGGCCGAGATCATGGCCGCGCTCGAGGGGCAGGCAGATCTGGCTGCCCAGATGCGCAGCATGGCAGACTCCATCCGATCCGCCATCCAGGCCCACGGCGTCATCACCGACCCCAACACCGGGACACAGGTATATGCCTACGAGGTGGACGGGTTCGGCTCCGCAGTGGTCATGGACGACGCCAACATCCCCTCCATCCTGTCCGCGCCGTTCCTCGGCTTCCTGGACGCCAGCGACGAGGTGTACCAGAACACCAGGGCCATAATCCTGGACGAGAACAGCGACTCTGGTGCCAACGGCAACCCGTACTTTATGCGCGGGCCGGTGATCAATGCCGTTGGAGGCCCGCACCAGGGGCCGGGCATGGCGTGGCCCATGGCGAGCATCGTCAGGATCCTGACCACGGACGACGATACCGAGATCACGAGCGCGTTGAAGGAAATTGTCTCGAGCACGGATGGGCTTGGCCTGATCCACGAGAGTATCAACTCGTTCAACCAGAGCGACTGGACGAGACAATGGTGAGTGAAGCCAAGTCCAGCTTGTCACCCATTCCTCCATATAGGCGGGATCGTGGCAGGGGAGAAGTGACGCTGCTGACAATCTCCTCTTTGCGGTCTCTTAGGTTCTCATGGGCAAACGGCCTCTTTGGGCAGATGATATTGGATCTGAACGACAGGAAACCGAATATTCTCAAGGAGAGCTTCCAATGAAGATCTGGACAGGTACTTTGGGATGTAGGTTCGAGGTAGCAAGTAGGCAGACGGGCAGACGGACAGCCGGAACGACCATGATACCAACCTATCCTGCTCAGTGCTCAATAGGGAATCTATATCTAATTTCCTGGAAAGATGTCTTGCCATGTCCAGAACGTATGACCGGCCATGTCTCGTTCACAGCATTTGCAACCTTGAGATTGCGTGCTGTTGAAATATCTTTCAGTCGGAATGAATGCTGGCGGTGAGGCTATTCAGATGTTGAGTGTGAATACTCAGACACCAACAGCTGAAGAGTAACTATCATATACTTTCGACTGGTAATGGTCATGTCCTTGTATATCTAGTTCTTCGGCCTGGTTCTTACGCTCGCTCGCGGAGCCAGCGTCCATGGCGCGAGGTTCCCCATGCTCGCAACCGAGTCCATTCTCTGGGTACCATTTCCTGAATGTGAGATGAGAGGCCTGCAAAACTCCGCCTTTCAACCTCTCAAATCGCAGTGCCCGCAAGATTAGACAATGTAAAAGTGCGTCCTTCTTTGCGTATGTGACCCTGCTCACCCGAAGTGTGGTTACATAACAGTCGTTGGAGCCTGGAGGGATGGGAGGCAACCATGTGCGGGGGCTGACACCGCTGTAGTAATTAGATCAGGAGTTCACGGCCAATGTCCCTCGTGTCTTCCTCCTCTGCCATCCTCTGGGTGATACATGCCTCGCTTATCCCAAGGTTAAAAATTCTTTTATAGCTCCTTTATAGCAAAGCCCAGCGATGAGGGCCGAGTGAGCAAGGGCTATGGAAGAGCAATACATCTACACGCAACTCGACACGTTACAGACGGGATCATTCCGGACCCTGAAGCTACAGCCTGGGGGAAAAGAGGCACCGATAGTCTGCAACTTAATCCATGCGCAGCTGGACGTCAGGCCTCGGTCGCGGCGAAGATGGAAGTGGTGGAAACGCCAGCCTGAGTATGAAGCCATTTCGTACGTCTGGGGCTCTTCTGATAAACCCATCTCGATCAACTGCGACGGGAGAAGACTGTACATCACCGAGAATCTCAAAAATGCACTCGTTCGCGTCCGCTTGCTAGATCGCCCTCGCAGCGTATGGGCCGACTCCATCTGCATCGATCAAGACAACCTCGACGAAAAGACCTATCAAGTTCAATTCATGGGCAAGATCTACAGCAATGCGAAAAGGGTGCTTATTTTCCTCGGCGACGATGACGAGGGCCATGCCCAGAAGGCTATGTCTCTGGTCAAAGATGTCAGCAACATGATCGTGCAGACCCTCCTCGAGTGCGAGCACACATACGATAGCTTCCCATACTTAGCTCCAAACAATCCCTGGCTCCAGGATGGCCGGTGGCCCGCCTACCATTCCTTGCTTTCTCGACCTTGGTTTCGCCGAGGATGGGTTCTCCAAGAAGCAGCCCTTGCCCAGGAAGCGGTTGTTCTCTGGGGTGAGGCCGAATGCAGCTGGATTTCATTGATGGACACCGGAATTTGGTTTCATGTACGCGGGCAAACACTCCATGACCCATTAGACTTCGCTCCAGTGATACACAGACTACTTCACCAGGGTATGGGCGCCCACAGGATGCGTTTGCGGCCTTTGATCTACGCACACAGTGATTCGGAAAACCTCCGCGTGCCAGACTTCATGGCGGCTGCAAGAGTACTGATTCTGTCTAATCCCGTGGACCGCGTCTTTGCATTTCTCGAAATTATTGATAAAATCAGCCAAAGTGCATTGCAAATCAAGGCGGACTACTCGAAAACACCACAATCTGTCTATATGGAATTCGCAGTTATGTACCTTCAAGCGACACGCGACCTAAACTTGTTGCAGTACGTCCAGCACACAAATGAATCTATTGAGCTCAGCACACCATCATGGGCACCGTTATGGAACGTTGACGAGTGGCTTAATATCCAAACTCCCGGATGGGCGAGACGACAGGACTCTCTAGCGAATTTCACGCTGGAACAGGGAAGCGGTACACCGAGGCTTACTGTCCAGGCTCTCTTGCTCGACACCGTCAGATTTGCCTCGGATGCGCTGCTTCTTGAGAGAGTGGAAGATGTTGCTCAGTTGTGGCAAATCATTTGGCACATAGATGAATCAGCAGATGTATATGAGTTTCTGCAGGTCCTGTGCTGGGGGCGTAGTTCAGGCGAGTGGGAGGCCTGTAAACTGCAACTTTCTACATACGGCCAGCATCTGCTTGCCAGCTCTTCATCAAGCGACCTGGGTATGAAACTTTTCTTCAGAATATCTTCAACTTGGCAACACAATACTGACTACCAAATAGATGGAGATTTTCCACTTGTACATAACTTGATTCGGTCATGCACTAGAGGCCGGAGATTTGTGTTAACAGATAAGAAAGGCTATTATGGACTCACTCCAGCCGTTGCAAAAGAGTCAGACATTTGTGCATTTCTCCCTGGAGCATGGCCCACATTCTGTTTGAGGCAAACAGAAAATGTGAAGGAATACAAAATTTTAGGGGATGCCTATTTTTCAAACCATGACATTATTTTCCACTCAGAGGGCATTCCCTTCTATAACTACGATATCACAAACCTGATAGCTAATACCAGCTTCAAGGAGTATACTATCACTCTAATCTGAGGGGAATAAAATAATCCGTCCGACTTTATACATATAGTCTCTCTCCAGATGTCAGCAGCCTCTCTCTCTCCAATGCAAGTGATACTTGCGACATCTATGTGAATTCAGACATTCTATACAGTCTCTCTCCCATGTACACTATAGAATGATGATTGCAAGTTCACCAGTCCATTGGAGGAAAAATTACTTCGACCAGGTCTATTTCCTAGCTACCCACCCAGCCTGCACTCTACAAACATGCCCATTCCCTCTTCTCACTGCTGCTATGCGAATGGAGCCTTCCGCCGTCCCAGTCGACTGGCTAAGTGTACTATTGACATGAAACATGAGCCCCAGAGCCGACTCTAGTAGCTACCTTTCGGAATCGTTTCGACGTAATGCCCCTGGCCTGGACAATATGCAAGATTTTAACGCCACAGGGGACCGCATAATGTGTCTCTTCTCATCTAAGGTAACCAAGCCCGCTATCTTTGTGGCAGTCTCAGGACTGACACGTCCGACTGCAGAATTCTTGAAGCAAGCCTGGGAGTATCGCTCTATGTTGTCGTTCTAAATCTTACCACAAATAGACAGGACACGACTCAAGTATTTCCAGGCACTTAACCTCGATTGTTCTTGGTTGACCAATCACAAAGGCTGAAACTTGTATTTTTGCACGCTGCTCCAAGTCGGACAACACTTTACGTGTCTATCCTCGGGCTCTGCTGAGGATCAGGAGACCGCCGTGTCTGAACTGATCTTGTTGATGTTTCTCGGCAGAGGTGGCGCATGCCTTCGCAGAATGTTAACAAGGGCACAGTATACAGACAGCTAAGGGGCTGGATGATATCATTTCCGTAAGGATAAGCAAACATGAAGTGTGGTGGTACTGGAGGGTATGCAGCAGGTTCACCATGGTCACTCGCGGCACCACCAAGTGGATGACCTATATATTCTGGGGCGTAGCTATCGGCATGGGAACGGGTGCTTAGCAATTGGCAGAATGATATGCAGCGTTTTGGACCTTTCTCTCATCCCGTCTCTTCACTGCCGGGGATCGATTGACTTCGCTTTGGTTATGAGCAAGCTTCAGCTGGAGTCCACCCGTCGAAGCTGCAGGCGGCGGCAGTTCCCATGTTCGGTGGCGGAGGAAAGAATGCCCACCTAGAAAAGGCAAGGAGAAGGTCGATGTTAAATTTAGGTACGGGACCCATCAAGAGTGAGATCACACGCGTATAGTATGCTGCCAAGAGCAACAGAGTGGTTCACGTCTTCGTTGGTGCACTAGTGGGAGCATGGCTTTCAGTGAAAGTGATGGACGCGTAGGTGAGACCAACGTTGGATCTATGCTGACACCGACTGACGCAGTGTACCGATCTAGCGCCTGGCCTCAGACTCTGACCTCGGAAAGATGGTATGACAGGGGATTTCTGTTTTTAGCGAATGAGGAAAAATTAGAAAAACATAAAAAGTTCAGCGGCATGTATGCGCTCGCGGGTGCGCTTGGCCGTGTGTTTGTCGGTCACGCACAACGGATGCACGCGTTGAGCGAGACAGCGTACCCCGAACCACTTGGTCTATCAATTTCTCAGCTAACAGGGGCATGTAAAGAGCTGACAGATTCCAAGCAGCGAGGAGCATCTGGATATGCTCGGGACCTGGGTCAGGGAATACCAGACCGGGACAAACTTGAGCCTTTGACCAGACGCTGTGCTGCTGAGCGAGGTTTGTTGCAAGGTCAGCCACTTCTGCAAAAAAGCAAAACAAAGGCATGTCAGTTGTAGCGGTGAGTGCCCGAAGGGCAGGTGAGGCCCTTGTCAGACGGCGGGAAATTGCACAGTGGTTGACGATCCGGGACAGGGCTCTGTATGTAGGCTCGGAGGCTGATCTGATGCCATTATCTCGGAACTGGCGTCATTGGCCGGGCTCGAGACATGAGTCTTTCGCCCTAAGCGTTTGACTGCCCCGACTTCCTGCGCAGGGCCGTTTGCTCTGCTGCGAAGGCTTGCTTTCCTTCAAGGGGCTCGTGTTGATCGGGCTGCAGCTTATTTCTTGTCGCATGCACATGCACCTTGGACGGGCCACCGGCAATGTCCGTCCGGGTTGGTAGTGAGTGTGTGTTGGTTCATATATAGGTAGGGACGAAGGGCAATCTGACAGCAAGCGTGCCTGACCCGCCTAGATTGACATTTATTGATATCCATCTTGGTCATACGTGTCAATTTAGCAGACGGAACATCATCGACAACTATTTTCGCCGTCTGGCTGGGGACCATCGAACGAGAGGGCATTGGGGCCCGGTCTGTTGCACCCGAAATCGACTAAAACCTCGCTGGATTTGGACCAGACGAGTTGATAGCCATGGCGTTTGGAGTCGTCCTCGACGGGCAGAGCAGGGCGGGGTTCCCTTTCCCCACGCCTCCAGCGTCAGACGAAGGCGATGACAACAGCAAAAGAGCCGGTGAGGCTCGACACGGTGACGGCGACAGCGACGATGATGGCTGCGTGGGCTGCAGGAAGATAGCCCAGAATGAGGTTTGGAGGCTCCAACGGCAGAAGAAGAGCATGGGTGAGTCACATTTGTTCCTGTGTGTCTGTCGTTCGCATGTCACCACACATCCACTCATCCATCCCTCTTGCGTGCACCCAGTTGTGGTCTAGTCCGCCATCGATCCAGGGCCTACCTAGGTATGCCACACCCCACGGCCCACTGCGGGAGCTTGGAGACCGCCTGAGCCTTCTTGGGCAGGTGGGGATCCCCCTGTTCGTGCAGGTGGATGCCGTCTGCAGCACCGCAACTCCAAAGCGCTGCAGTAGTGCTCTCCTTGACCTCACCCGATGCATCGTCACCCTCTACACTCCTCACGCTCGTTGTCGCCCTCACCTTCACCCTCACCCTCGTCCTCACTCTCGGCTGTATGTCCAAGCCGTTTCGTTTGCCATCGGTATATACTCTCAATCCTCCCGAAGCTTTGATCCTGTGCCCAGCCGGCCTGCTGCCCCGACCTGCTACGGTGTCATCATCCGGCCAGAGATGGTGCCTTGAGTGGTCTGGCCCGCCTTACTCGAAGCTGGCCTCTTCTCTCCTGCTTTGAGCGCGCAATGCTGCCTCTATCTCCTCCATCCTGCATTCTAGGTCCGCTTCCTCAACCATACTGACGCTTGTCGCTCCCTCCCATCGAGTAGGCGCCATGATCTCCGACCCAAAACCGCAACCACCACCGACGACCGCGCCGATAACTAATGGCTTCTCCCTGACCCATGACGAGTCCGACGCCCCGGTGCGCGTCCAGGAGCTCAAGCACGACAGTTCTGTCCTGGCCCTTGCTGTGTCCGACAAGTACATCTTTGCCGGCACCCACGACGGCGAGCTGATTGTCTGGTCGCTCGGCACCTTCGAACTAGTTAGGAGGATACAGGCCCACAAGCGCCACATTCTCTGGCTGTTCCTCTCCGGCTCCTCCTCCTCCACCACCCACTCAGACTCGTCCCAGTCCTCCCCAGACTCGATCTCGCCCAACTCGAGGCCCCTTCTAATATCAAGTGCCGGCGACGCTCTTGTCTCGGTCTGGTGCCCCAACACGTTCACCCGCCTTTACGAGATCTACAGCGTCGACCATGTCGGAGACGTCTTCTCCTGCGCATACTCCAGCCAGCAGGATACCGTCTACATCGGCGCACAGGACCAGTCCATCCAATGGGTCAGACTCAACGACCGCGACCGTCGCGTGCCCCACAACAATCCGTCCCATCCCGACCAGCGCCACCATCCTTTCTTCGATTCCAAGGCCCCCGGCGGAGCAAGCACACCGAGGAGGAAGGACAAGCGAGAGGAGCTAATACCCAAGCCCGAGGCCACCTTGGAGATAGACCGCGGCTCAGTGGGCAAGTTCGCCCATTTCGGCTTCGTCTACTGCATGATCATTGCTAGGGGCCCAACCGTCCTGGTTGATTCAGACGAGGAGGTTCTGATAAGCGGCGGCGGAGACGGGAGCATCAAGCTGTGGCAGATAAAACAGGATGAGAAATACGAGGGATTCGAGGAGTGGGATGCGTGGGAGAAGCGCGAGATCATGTGTCTCCGCGGCGACGATGACGATTTCGGCGAGTCTGTCTTCTCTCTGGCCATCGACGGCTCCTTCTTGTACAGTGGCAAGAAGAAAGGCGTCATAGAGCTGTGGGACCTCGACACGAAGCAAAAGCTCAGGGTCATCAAGGGCCACCGCGGCGATGTCATGGCCCTCCAGCTGTCCTGGGGCTACCTCCTGTCTGGAGCGACCACCGGGTCGGCAGCAGTAAGTCCAGCTACCACAAGTTCCCGCCGCTATGCCGGCCCGTCCCTACGACCCAGTTGCTGACAATACAACAGAAACACAGCACTGTTCACTACAGCAAGGACCACCTCCCATCCCCGGCCACCGAAAAGGTGAGCCAGAAATATCGATGCCTCAAGAGGTGGACCGCCCATAACGGCAAGCTCCTGTCTTCGGCATGTACCAACTACAACGGAGACCAACTGTACATCACCGGTGCCAATGACAACTCCGTCAGCGTTTGGCGCATCGACGACGTGTGCGAGCAGCCCGAAGACGTAGCCGGGAAGCCGGAGGACATGATGTTTGCCTCTCTGCGCGAATTTGTCTCTTACAAGACCGTCTCTTCCCGCCCCGAATTCGTCGAGGACTGCCGTAGAGGCGCCAGCTTCCTGTGTAATCTTTTCAAGCGACTAGGCGCACGGGTGCATATGCTGTCCAGGGATGACCAGATACACAACCCCGTCGTCTGCGCCGTCTTTAGTGGGAAGCGCGAGCCCGCAGAGAATCGCAAGCGCATCCTGTTTTATGGCCACTACGACGTCGTGCCTGCTGATCGTAATGCCGAAAGCAAGTGGACAACGGACCCGTTCCAGGTAGAAGGCGTGAATGGATACTGGTACGGCCGCGGCGTGAGCGACAACAAGGGTCCGACCATGGCCGCGCTATTTGCTGTGACAGATCTTCTCGAGGCCAAGCAGCTCGAGAACGACGTCATCTTCCTCATTGACGGCGAAGAAGAGTCGGGTAGCCGCGGGTTCCAGGAGGCGGTGGCTGAGAACAAAGATCTCATCGGAAAGGTGGACTACATCCTGCTGGCCAACAGCTACTGGCTGGACGATGAAACACCATGCTTGACTTATGGCCTCAGAGGGGTCCTACACGCCACTGTCTGCGTCGACAGCATCTATCCTGATCTGCACTCTGGCGTCGACGGTAGCTACATGGTCGACGAGCCCCTTTCCGACCTGACGCGGCTGCTGTCAACGCTCAAAGGTCCGAGGAACAAGATCATGGTGCCTCACTTTTACGACTCGATCCTGCCGCTCACAGCGGCCGAGGAGGCACGCTATGAAGACATTACCAAGATTCTGAGCCGCCGTAACCCTGAGGCTGGAACGGTGGACCAGCTCAAAGCCGGTCTCATGGCGCGCTGGCGTGAGCCCAACTTGACCATTCATAGGTATAAAGTTTCTGGACTGGACGGCAGCATCGTCAGCGGTCACGCCAGTGCCACAATCAGCTTCCGACTGGTACCTGGACAAGAAGTAGACGACATAGTCGCGTCGCTGAAAGCCTTCCTAGCAGACCAGTTTGCGGAGCTCGAGAGCAGGAATTCCCTGAGCATCAAAATCGACAACAAAGCCGAGCCGTGGCTAGGTGATCCGAGTAACCAGATTTTCCAGACCTTGGAGGAGGCCATAATCAAGGTCTGGGGGCTGAGGGGCTCGGTGGGAGACCATGGTGTCGTGGAGGTCATGGGCCGCGAGTCTGTTCAGGTTCAGCAAGCCCAAGAAGATGGCGACGCGGATGACAGCAATGGTGTTAGCGGCGAGGATACCGGTGTGGCCAGCAAGGACGCCGAGAGCAACACATCGCCCGTCGACAAAGCTGCTGGTGCCGAGCTCATGTCTGAGCCCAGGATGTACCCCCGCGAGTCAACGTCCACCTTTGGCCCGGTACCCTCCTCGTACTCTACAAACGATGACTCCGCACCACCCACGCCGTCCATTCCCGAGTTCGTCGTGTCCACAAGCCACGAGCCCGCTCCCGGACCCGACCCCAAAAGCCAAGCCGAAACTACCCGGCCAGAGGACGCCCCTCCTGCCGTCGTCAGGGGCCGTAAGCCGTTATACATTCGGGAAGGCGGCTCTATCCCCGCGATCCGCTTCCTCGAGAAGGAGTTCGGCGCGCCGGCCGCTCACCTGCCGTGCGGCCAGGCGAGCGATGCGGCGCATCTCGAGAACGAGAGAATTCGCCTGCTGAACCTTCTCAAGAGCCGCGAGATCTTTGGGGAGGTCTTCCGGAGGCTGTGATGGGTGGGCGTCTCCCCGGCGGACCAGCCTGTGGGTTCATTTTGCATGCACCGGGCATGTGCTCATTCATGTATGGCGTTTTTAGCGGGCTTGTAGGGGTTTCTTGATGGCATTCATAGCGTAGAATTAGATGTTGGAGCTTCATGCAGTGGGTTGAGATAGAATGGCATCTGGATCCAAATAGAGATAGACCATGCTTCCGTGTTTAGGCCTCTTCTCTCAAGCCGCACATACGTGCTGTGTTTGCCCGGCTTTTCTGGCTATGGGCGCTCCAAGCTCGAGCTGTCGGACTGATGGTCTCTGAGGTCTATTCGTTTTTCAGGGATTTCCAGTTGGTCATATTATATACATATCTGGTGTAATAGCTGTGGGTCTGGACGTTATGTGTATGATCGATCGGTGGACCTCGAGCATCAGTGGGCATGCTGAGACAGCTCAACCCTGCCTTAGCTTGACCGTTAAGCGGCCCTGCATGCCGGACTTTAGCTTGAAACCCAACAGACAAGCTTTTTGGCCGAGATCCGGGCCGCACCCATTGCATGATCCGGTACCGTTCGATTGACGTCCAGCACGTTGCCCCTCGACCGGGGGTGTCTCTCGAGTGGTGTCGACTCCTGAAGTGTCAGCGAGGTCCACAGACGCGACACCTTTCCGAGACATGAGGCCCCATCACTCCATCAAGTTAATCCTCTGACGAGATCAGCGTCATTCTTTTGAGACTTGGCTATGGTCATAAGACGTCCTCGCAGGCCGGGACTGCACCGGGGACGTTTGCACCCAGGCCATGCTCTCTTTCTGGCGGGACAGTCCGAGCTGAGATGTCACTGACCAGATCCCTTGCCAAATCTCTGCGATGGGCTTTCGTGCCCCTGGCGCTCATTGCAGTATCTATCGCACTCCAGCACGGTATTCTTATTCGGGCACTGGAGTTCATCCACACCAGGGCGAGACAAACCATACTCGGCATCTTGCATCCAGGGAGAAGGGACTGTGACCGTGCAGCCACCGGCCACGGCAGCATTATTGGATCCCAGGGCATCAACCAGTCGACCTTCGATGTAACGCCTTGGCATTCCCGGATGATCGAGTACAGCGCCTTGGTCAAAGTCATGACGATCCAAGAGGGCCGGCTGGAGGTCGTACGGCACCCAGACCTTGGCACTGAACCAGTCCTGGTCAAGAGGGCGGCTGTGCCGGAGTACATCGATTCCATCTCGCGCGAGACGGCGTTCTACCGCCTCCTCGACGGTTTGGGTGTCACGCCTCTGTTCCTAGGGCACGTGACGGAGTCCAGGCGCATCACCGGGTTCCTCGCCGAGTACGTGCAGCCGCAGGAGGAGGAGGAGAAGCGGCATGGTCGGGAGGATCGCACGGAGGCTTGCCTTGCTGCTCTTCGGCGGATGCACGCGAGGGGGATTGCCCATATGGATGCGCATGGTGGGAATTGCCTGGTCAGGGGGGACGGGTCGGCGGCGCTGATCGACTTTGAGCTGGCAGAGGAGACGTCATCTGGGGAGGAGTTTGAGAGGGATTTGTGGGTAATGAGACATTCGAGGTATGTCGAAGAGCAAACGGCTACATGTGATGTGGAAGCAAACTAGATACCATAGTGTTTACTTTCTATGATGGTCCAGACAGGTCTAATTGTTGTGGTACCCGGTATTGTCGCCGGGTCTACGTACACGATGTACACACAACCATCCATGTGTGTACGAAGGAAAATGCGGATTGTTCATCTGGCCTGCAGGTCGTCCTCGCCTGGATTACCAAATGACGGTTGACAATCTCATCCACGTCTTCCAACATCCACGTCTTCCAACATCCACGTCTTCCAACATCCACGTCTTCCAACATCCACGTCTTCCAACATCCACGTCTTCCAACATCCACGGGGTTGGATTTCGCGGATCTAACACATAGGCAGTGAACATCTGAGAACATTACCTTGTAGGATTCAACAAAGTCTGTTGTGCCAACGTTTTAAGGGAAGAAGAATTCATTGTCCTCGTTGCCTTCTGCCTTCCCCCAGTGCCATGCACCCATTCTGTTACTGAGTTCCGAGACAATCAATGCTCCTCAAATCACGCTCCAACCTCGCTATGACTGCGTCATGGAAATTTCGACTTAGTTCCTGATCCTCCAACGTTGCAAAAGTGAAACAATGATTGAAGCACCATTGTACAGCTCCAACGTAATTCTCGGAGGCGTCATCACAAGTTGCAACCTTGTCATCTGCAAGCTTCTTTCTCGAAACCAGCAATTCCTTGGTCATATTCTCGTTAAGGTCAATGGCCTCCACCGGGCGCCCCATTATAATGTGTGTCAAAAGAACTCCAAGTGACAGCAGGGTGAAGTTGACTGGCCTCAGTGACTTCTGTAGGTCGCGAACCGTCGGTGACTGCCGGACCAGAAACGGAGCGGGGAAGTCGAGTTTTTGAGTGTAGCATCGTGCTTTGTCCGCTGCTCGGAGGAAGACGATATCGTCAAGTGATATGATCTTACCCAGCCACGAAGTGTTGCAAAGTTGAAGAATACTGAACGATAGAGTCAAAGCGATATTGAGCCTCTCCCTCAGTTCGAACTCCATCAGACCGTCCTTGCCGCTCAGGGCTTCTCTGAGTGTCAAGCTCACTGTATTAGGGGAGCTTGGCATGCCATCATGGAAGTATAGATCGAATCCCTTCGGCTTCTCATCGCACGGGATGAAGCCAACAGGTTGCTTTGCTATCACCTCACCCCGTTGTATGTCTGCACATAGATTGGTAATGTGTGACAGAGCGCTTGTTTCTGTAATCCCGTCGTCTTCTGCCTTCGCGGTTGAAACCCCATCTGTTGATGTAGGTGCGGCTGATAAAAAGAAACGAACTTTGGACGGACCCTTTAACCTTGGAGTTGATGGCGACCGGTTCAATTTCGACCATACCGCTCCAAAACCGACTTCTAATGTAGACTTCTCTTTCTGCGCTGATGCGTCTTTGTCCCTCAAAGACAGTGAGTCGACTGAGTGACAGATCCCCGTTGATGCATTTTGCTCCAGAGGATTGTATTCATCCCCTTTCCATCGTATTTTCAGACCTTTCCATGTCGAAGTGTCTCTTTGGAGCTCATGGAGACTGCCAAAGATCATGTCGAAAGAAACTCGGTCATCATGCGAGTCTTTGTCCTCGCCAGACCTCTGCACAAGGTGGAGTCCCAGTCTGTGCAAATCAGCGCACCGGCAACATAAAACTTTGCAAAGGGCTGAAAAGAGGTGCTGAGTCAAAGTGCGGATCTTTCTCGCTAGCTTGGCTTGAGAATTGGCTCTTCGAGTCGGCTCAAACGCTGAGCTATGGTCGACTAGCCTGCTAAGAAGTATATTGTTCTCATGGATTTTGGACACAGTGCCAGTATAGTCCTTCCTCTTCAATGTAAATTGGGCCCGTATTCTGACTTCGGACGCCAATTCGGAAACAATGGAGAGCCAAGTTGTGAATGGAACCTGGTCGCTTATTTGTCACCAACCCAGCGCAGACCTTGGAAATCGTTGCGGGTATCCGCCTCGGCTGATACATACCTCTCCACTGGGAGCTACCGCCAGCTTCTCTTTCAGGTCTTCAACACCTTGTGCTATCGCTTTGACTCTAAGATGGAAGTCCTGGTAGGACTCGCGAAGCCGTGAGCGAATTTGATCATCGTATTTTCGCCATTTAGCGGAGGAGGGATCCACATCTCGCAGGTCGTCAAGCTCCCAGGCCGGAACAATCCCATCGAGAAGCCGTTCGTACGTATTTCTTAGAATGATTCTCTCAGTGCCGATATCCTGCCCCAGTGTAGCCATGTAACGTTTCACCCGAGTGATCTCAACAATGATTTGGTAGCCTTCGACGACTTTGATTATCACCGGTAATGTGCCTACCACCCCAAGCACTAGGCCAGCGACTTCCATGGTAGGCCGGTGACTCGGGAGTATGGGTGGCTTGTTGATTCTTTAGGAAGTGGAAAATCGCCGGGAAATCATGTAGTCGAGGTATCACCATTTCATGCGTGTTGCGGGATTAAAGTGAAGACATCTGAGGTTACAAGCGCTCGTACGCCACCGAATGCAGTCAGCATGCACAAAATAAGCGGGCACCAATTACACATACGATACCGTACTACAAAAATCTGCCAGCAGCCAATAGCCGCTCAAGACGTGGATCCTGAAGACTCGCGTGAATGAAATATCTACCTCCTAAAGGTAGGTCAAAAGATGATGTCCGACCTGATTCGCATATTCACCACGTCAGGTTGTCCACCTCCATGTGCTTTGAAGTTATTTCTTGAAGCGAAAGTCGGGTTTAAGATGCCATCGATATCGGAGTTGGTCTCGGAAGCTCTTGCGACATTTGAAAGCCTTCAGCATATTGCCGAAGCTCATGTCGCTGACGGAGCTACAAGTGTTCGATCAAGTTTAACACGATTCAAATTATGGGCGGGCAGTGTTGGGGCGCACAGGCCGTACGGTCATCGTTCGTTGGAATATCGCCTGAGTGGGACATCGATGATCCGAGGCCATGTCGTTACATTGTTGGAGGATATGTGTAGACATTTACAAGAAGGTGAGCACAAGCGAATAATCTGATGTATTGGTGCACTTCTGACACGCGACAGCCGAGATAGCTCTCCTAGGAGACGACCAAGAGCCCGGAGACAAGCCACAGCAAGACGACGGGCCCCTCAGCGATTATTTCGCGGACGACGAGCCCGGTGCGGATGACTTTCAGCAGGTTCTTTTGCAAGTCAAGAACGACGTCAACTGCCTGATGAGGCTTGCAATTACGATCCGTAATCCGGCGCCCCATGAACAGTTCAAGTTGAGGATGCCAGCGCTTGTGTCTTCGTTCGACGCCAGCCATACAGAACACGTGCTGCACAAATTTCCGAGACTCCAGCCTGAGGTGACTGAAAGGTTGGGGAAAGCATTGACTTATCGTCGTCTATTTCTGCAGTACAGAGAGGACCACCATGAGCGACTCAAGAAAGGGATCGAAGTGGAGAGGGAAGACGAGAAAGAAGGGAGCAGGGGTGGCGTCACAACTGAAGCCTCTTGGCTGCCAAAAGATAACCCTGAGGACGACGAGCCTCGGCCACGGGTTTGGAGAGACGATATATCAGAGCAGACCGGGACATCATATACCCCATCTTGTGCGGACAATTCCGAGCTCCGGATTCCACGCGTCCCCCCGCAATATGTTGATGGGCCGTTCCTTTGCCCGTATTGTTTTCTACCTGTTTCAATAGAAAACAGATACCAGTGGAAGTACGTATCACCAAGGCCGAAATGACGTTCAAATTTCTGGTTGCTAACGTATTGACTGATTAGACAGCACGTCTTCAGCGACTTGCGGCCCTATAACTGCCTCGAGCCTGGATGCGCTCAGGCGGAAACCGGGTTTGTGCGGCAAAAAGACTGGTTCAGTCATATTGTTCGGGAACACTGGCGGACTTGGGCGTGCACTCTCGGGTGTGCTGAGCGCTTTACCACGTCCTCACTTTTCTCCGAGCATATGATCCAAAAGCACGGCTCAGTGACCACGCCTCTGGAGGTGGATGGTGCCAGTCGAGATGACCTCACAAAGGCGAACGGGAAATGTCCCCTTTGTTGGGAATATGAGATTATGAGTAGTCATAAGTATCGATCCCATGTTGGCCATCACTTGGAGCAGCTAGCGTTGTTTGTTTTGCCGGGTGCCGAAGAGATTGAGGAACAGATTGAGAAAGAAGAGAATGGAGTGTCCCAGAGTGAGAGTCACGAGACGGAAGATGAGAACCAGCCGACAGACGACTATGAACAAGAACAGGGTCGTGGCAGCCCGTCACCTAACGCCACCAACGACGCGAACAATGTGCTTGACCTTGACGCACATCAGAGCGACGAAAATACCGAACCATTCAGTGACGTCGAGAACTTCAAGGTGCCCCAAGGAAGCAATGATGAGTTCACATCTACTTTCGCGGAACACGCAATGTCTCCAAGCATGGACGAAGGTAATAGCACGCTTCCGAAACATCCTCCCGAAGTCCTCACCGATGAGGAGAGGAAGATGAAGGAGAAAGAAGCGCGAGTGAAACTCCGGAAAGAGCGCCGCGAAGCATATTCGGTCGACACCTTGGAGGAGGTGGCGAAGAGAGAGACAGAAAAACTGATAAGGCAGATCGCGGAGGAGGCTTCCAAGAAAGAGAGAGAAGAATTGTTGAAGAAGATTGAGGAAGTGGAGGCCAAGTTCAGATACGAGCATGAGGCGCGATTGAAACTCGAGGAGCGCCTCGATGCAGAAGAGGCTAAGAAGAAGGAGGAGGCTTCCAAGAAAACGAGAGCAGAGCCACTGAGAAAGATCCTGGAGACTAAGGCGTCTGACGATGATGACTTGAAGGAGCCTATTAAGTTTAAGGACGCCGTAGGGAGGAAGTTCAGCTTCCCTTGGCACCTTTGTGCAACTTGGGCTGTATGTATATTATTCCCGCCTTCCTATTATTATTTGTGGACGTGTTTTATTAACCTCTGTCTCCCTAGAGCATGGAAGATCTTATCAAGCAAGCCTTTTTGCATGTGGAGGGTATTGGCCCACATGTCCAAGCAGGCCATTATGACCTGATAGGTCCAGATGGCGAGATCATCCTGCCTGTTGTCTGGGAAAAAGTGATTCAGCCTGGTTGGCAGATTAACATGCTCATGTGGCCGATGGATAAGCATCCGCTCGAGGGCCAGCCGTCGGCGGGGGCCAAGCGCACTCCTCGCGCAAGGCCTAGCAAGATTGAAATTTTCGATGGGTATGGGAACCGGCAGCAGACCAGGAGATCAAAAGGACGTGGTAACCATGTCATTCCCGCCGCCAAGCCTCCCAAGAAGTCTACTGGACACATTGATCCGCCTCATACTGACCAGGCTGAGCTCAAGAAGCCCTCTGGGGAGGAAACGCGCGTCAAGGCTGAGAAGGGGCTTCGAGACATGTTCGCAACTCACAGGAAGGCGAAAGAAGAGGAGGATGTATGGGAAACTGAATAGTGGCATTCAGTAGCCATTTATTCTCAATGCTGCCTACTCAGTAGAGTATTTAGAGAGTAATTAGCGGAGGGTATTTAGCCTTTCCCTTCTCTCGTGCTCAATGGGTACAATACATAACTATGGAAAGGACTCATGGAGATACATGTGGCTGAAGCTGGTGAGTTTGTCTGTAAAGGTTGTAGGGATGAGGATGGCCCATAGTATCAAATAACGGAGATTAATGCTACTTTGGTCATCTGAGAAACCATATAGATATACGTTTAACCACTACACGAAAGCAGCCTTCGCACCGCGGTCCCAAGAGGACGCTCGTCAATTAAATAGCAGTTTTCATGTATGTCAAAGGTTTCTATTCGTCCTTAGTGAGGACAATTCCAGTAGTGTTATTGAGGCACTTCAGTCACAACCGTGTACAGCGAAGGTAGCATGCCTTTCCTTCGTCAGTTTCCCCCGGCACTTGCGGAATTAAAGACCGAAATCCTGATTGCCATAAGCCATACTTTGAGAAATGACCTTGTCTCTGGGCGCTGACGCAGGAAGGATGATGGCAATGTAAGCGTGATGTCGGCCGACGAGTCCGACAGGATAATCAGTGCATCGTACGAGGAATCCACGATGTCTTTGTTGGAGTGCCTTAGGATCAGACTGTTACCACGCGAAGCTCAGCAACGGACCAGAACTCCCAAATTTTGCTATATCATTCCTCTGGACATGAGTGTTCGCTCCTCGATTTACACGCCGTTGAAGGACAGGCAGCAGGTAAAAGTGTAAACTTGCCAAGATGTTGAACTTGAGTCCAATTGGGCCCAGAACACTGGAAAAGAGGAAAAGATCCGCGTGGGATTCGGTACTACACCAGGCTGACAGGCTTTGCATTAGGGTTACAGGCCATACCCCATTAGTGCAATGCAAGTCTTCGGTGTCATTAGCATCTGCTTCAGCCCTCTGGCTGTGCTCCTTCGTTGTGGGTTTCGGGTTTTCAGCTCTAATGCTGGTGCCTGACGGCTCCAGGGGCGCCATGACTATTATTGGCCACGCGAGCGGTGAACTGCACGCTGAGTGCTCCACTATCAAAAGAATCCATGCCACAGCTTTGGTCACTCCCGGAATTATATGAATCTCGGAATGCCTCGATATTTTCTTGTGTGCATCGTCTCTGAATCCGACCAAATCAACCATGGCAAGCGGCAATTCGTTATTGGGGTCGTGGGGGTGGGAGATATTGTCTGTTGTCGGCTCCGCCTCGTGTCTCGCGGCACTGGTGGGAGTCTTGCTAGGGTTCGACGGCAAGCCAATCTTCACCTGGCATGGGGTCACGTTAAACGCCATTGTGTCCCTGCTATCAACCGCCAGCAAAGCCGCTTTACTCTTCGCTGTCGGGGAGTTGGTAAGCCAGTGGAAGTGGATATTATTCACGGATCGCGCAAGACCGTTGATGGATTTCGAGCGGATCGACTCTGCCAGTCGGGGTCTGCTTGGAAGTCTGCAACTGATGTGGAATTGCAAGAAGGCGTAAGTATTCCCAATATTTGAGACACCTGCCAATAAGTAGCGTTCACTGACCTCCCCAGTTGGATTCTTCGTTTAGGCGCACTTATCATCCTCCTGGACGTCGCTGTCGATCCTTTCTCGCAGCAGCTGGTTCAGTTGAGGCAAGACCTTGTTTACAATGAGGACCGGGAAACAATCCTTTCGAGTGCAGGACGCTATTCCAAGGGTAGCTGGTTTCGTCAACAACTACTAAACCTCGATCCGAGTAGGCGTTAATCTGGTCTCTTGCCTTCACACGCTCATTAAACATACTGACTTCGATTAGCGGCGGTGGACCCAAACACGACGTTAGTTACGGCCGATGCAGACTTCTCGATGCAGTCAGCCATCCTCTTTGGCCTCGACCAGCCGCTCAAGAATGTGGTCCAGCAAGGCGCCTTCAACTGCCCCACCGGGAATTGCACATGGCCAGAATACGAGTCTCTTGCCATCTGCAACAGTTGTGTCGACATCACTGACAAGCTGGAGCGCCACACTACGAACATTGGTCTGTCCGCATTATTGGCGACGGACAACCCAGCAGCAAGGGTCACTTTTGGTGGGAACACAGCCTTCAGGCTTCCAAATGGTCTTTTCATCGAGAACGATAATGGCTGGGTGTATACCGAAGACGTAAACGAGGGCGACAACGATGATATCTACGGAGCCGTCATGATGACTACACTCGGCACGGGCAATGCTAGCAAGACAGTGAGTATGCAGGATGTGGACACCCTGATCTGGGCAAT
This sequence comes from Diaporthe capsici, assembly GCA_013364905.1. Lineage (NCBI taxonomy): Eukaryota > Fungi > Ascomycota > Sordariomycetes > Diaporthales > Diaporthaceae > Diaporthe > Diaporthe capsici. Next base: position 53,580 of record WNXA01000013.1, read on the forward strand.
GTCCATGATCCGGGTCACGCAGGACCCAACGAACTCATCGGCAGCTTGGCCAGACTTACCGCATTCTGCCGTGGAGTGTGCACTGCACTACTGTATTAACAACTACTCCGCCGAGGTGAAGAGCGGAATCTTGCAAGAGAATGTGACAAAAATCGAGGACGCCGTGCGTGCTCCTGATTCATGGGTGCCGGAAACCTTTTCGGAACCGCTCAGAGAGGAGGTTCGTTCCAGCATCGCGTTCAGCGATTACTGGTCGGCAATCAAACGAACGGACCTGAGCCTGATATCCCCGACCAACAACACGCGGTACAACATCTCCCAGTCGGCCGTGGACGGCATCGGGTCCTACTTTGGGACCACGTTCGCTAGCGACCTTCACGTATTCGTCATGCCCGACGACAACACGACCGAATGGCAGCTGAACGGATACTATTTGACCACCAGCCAGGTCCAGTACACCCCGAGCACAATGCAGGTGCTATACTCGACCGAGGATCTGAACAACACTTTCACGAGCCTGGCCACCAGCATGAGCAACGCGCTCCGCGATGGCTCGGACGCGACGTTCAACGGGGCTGACAGGGAGCTCACCGGCGAGAAGGGAATCCTCACGACCTTCTACGAGATCCAGTGGCCATGGCTGTCGCTGCACTGCGCCAGCCTCGTGCTGGGTGTCTTGTTCTTCGTGCTTACTCTCGCTCGGAACCGGTCGGCTCCGGCATGGAAGTCGAGCAGCCTGGCTGTTATGGCCCGGGGCCACCAGGTGCAGGATGTCGTCCATGGGGCGGAGTACGTGAAGCAGATGGAGGGAAGGGCCAAGACCATGAGGGTCACGTTGATTGAGAAGCAAATGCGAAGTGATCAAGTGGAGTATGATCCTTTGCAGACTCCGTACAGCGAGGTCACGCACGTTACTCGCTGAAGAGGTTATTGTGTTATATCTGGCTACAGCGTGGCATGTCTACATATGTAGCATTTCATAGGGCATCCTTTGCCTATTGTGCATAGCGGTAGAAAAGACATTATAAACTTCCTTATATCCACCAAGCTTAGAATCGTAACTTGTTTCGTTTCGCAGGATCGAGCTATAAACGTGGGGTTAGCCCTCGCCTGGTGGCTGAAACCGGGGCAGCTTTGGCCGAGAGCCCCCGAAATTCACCTCGGGCCCCGTCTAGCACAAGCTTGCCTGCACAAACAAGTCCAACGAGATCCTCGAAGAAACAAGCATGTTTTACATGAAGTCACCATCTTGGAAACGTTGAGCCCTTGACAGGGGAGTTGGAGCGTACACCAGGGTCGTGCCAAGCAACCAACATCACCATTGACAACACCCCTCAATTTCCACGGGAATCCTTCCTGTGACTCCAAGGCAACCGCGGCAGTCGTCCACTTTTGTCTCCTCGTGAAGCCCTCTTCATATCTTTGATCCACATATCGCGCAATTCAGCACCATAGTCATGGCGGATTCTCGCAAGCCCTACGACCCGGTCGAGGCCATCGAGCCGCACATCCTGGCCAAGCTGGACCCGAACTTCGTCGCGCGATGGACGGAGTTGATGAACAGCATCCCGGACCCGGCACACGTGGTCACCATCGAGGAGATCCGCACCGACCCGAGGGTCCTGGCCCCGCCTTGCGCGCTGGACACCAAAGGCCGCCCGAGGACTGCCGACAGGGAGGTCACGTCTGAGGACGGGGCGAGCATTCCGGTCCGGGTTTATTACCCGGACGAAGCCAAGCACGGGCCCGGCCCTTACCCTGCCCACCTCAACTTCCACGGCGGCGGTTTCGTGCTCGGAAACCTGTCCACCGAGTCGACACTGTGTTTGAACATGTGCGAGGGCGCCGGTGTCGTCGTCGTGGACGTCGACTACCGCCTATGCCCCGAGACATTCTTTGGCAAATGCTTCCAGGACGCGTGGGCCGCGCTGAAGTGGGTTCAGGCAGAGGCGGGGGCGCTCAACGTCAGGGCGGACTCTCTTTCGTTGGGCGGGATCTCGGCCGGCGGGCACATCAGCATCGTCCTTCAGCACCTCGCGCGCGACGCTGGCATCCCTCTCAAGCTCGTCATGGCCACCGTGCCGCCGTCCGTGGAGGGCCTGTTCTACAAATACTACACCGAGTCGCCGTTCTCGTCGTTTCACGAGTTCTACCGCGGGCCCATCCTGGCGTTCTCGCGCATAAAGTGGTTCGGCAATCTTACCGCACCGGAGGAGAAGCAGGACGAGTTGAAGAAGATGTGGCCCGAGTGGTGGTTTGCGCCACTCAACGCGCCGGGTTTCAAGGGGCTCTGTCCTACTCTTGTACGGACAGCTGAGTGCGATCCTTTACGGGACGAGGGCGAGGCATATGCTATGAAGCTTGTTGCTGGTGGGAACAAGGTCATGATGAAGAGGTATCTGGGCGCCCCTCATACTTTTATGTATATGGATTTCATGAAGCAGAAGCAACAATACGACGTTGACTCGGTTGATGCCTTGAAGGAGGCACATGGGATTAAATAGATAATTAGAACAGAACATTATACGCTTCAGATGACCCACTTTCTCACACTGGTGAGGTATGAAATTATACAGGTATTAGGACTGATATTCCTAGGGCAGCTGACTCAATGTCTAGGTGAACAATTAATTAGCTCTTTCTACTGGCTTTCACTTTTATGGTGAAAGACCAAGATACTGAATAATTCAAGGCCACATTTCTCCAACATGGGTCCAGCCAGTAGTATGCCATACAGTGATAGCCTGGGGTCTATGTAGCAATACTGCCTTGAATTGAACCTGAGATGAACTTTTTCCATAGAGTAGATATCAATACCCAGGTAACTTTGCTGGAGCAATAATACAATATCATATTATTGCGAAATGAGACTCGACTTGGGAGTACCAATCATTTGTGATCCTCGGAACGCAATGTTGGAAAACATATTTAAATAGAAAAACATCACAGCATAGTGTCATCTCATGATAGTCTCGGGGGCATAAGCACAAATTATACAGAATATGCCTTTCACAGGATGCTACCCTACTGGATTGTTCCTCAGGGACGTCGCTCTGTACCAACATTGGCTCTGTGAGACAAAAATCTGTTGTAGGATATTTCATGCTATATAATAGCATCTCAGCTGCCTTTGGATATCTCTTGACCCTGGACTATTTGGCAAACCTGCGTGATTCGGACAGCTTCCAGAGCCTAGGTCAAAGAAAGTCAAATCTGTGCCCGGATGCGTCCACATTTGGGGGGTGGTTGTACTTCAGGGTTAGGACTCAATCATTGCTCCCCTCCTTCTTTCCCCCCTGCAAGCAGTGACGCACTGACCACGCACAAGCTATGACCGGTAGTGAATGGGCTGCAGGCCTTTCGTCACCAGCCAGCCACTGGTGTCATGGCCAACTTTCCCAGCTTGGGATCCCAGGACTTCTCCCATCTTCTACACACGAGACCACGTCTTCAATCAAGCTTGCTTTGTTCCTGTGCCGAACAGCACCAGCACCGTACTCTGGCGATAGCCTCGACCACCACAACCACCCTTTGCGAGCCTTGCAGCTGCAACATCCATTATCAGCCGACTGACTGACTCCCATTGATTGATTGCTCAATCCCAGCCCACCTCAAGATGGCTCCCCCACCTCCGGCGAGCATGCCTCTCCCACAGCGTCTGGCAGCTGTCGCCCAAACTCTACAGTGTACGTTGCCTACCCCAGGAGGCCGCCCACTCTGGCAAACTCAATGACTGGACACGATGCTGACTCTTCTCTCTTCATGAATAGTTGCCTGGTTTGTTGGGTATGTCGCTCTCTTACTTGTGCATCTCTTTCTCCTGCCTGCTGCCACAGAAGAGAGCTTTGTTCCCGCCCCCGCCTTCGCCAATCTGGACAGCTTTTGCCTAGGCAAGACATGGGACGGCTTCGAGGGCAGCGTCCGAGTCGCGAGAGCAAGACTCGAGTCTGAGACAGCAGCGGCTGGGAGGATTAATTCAGAGGCTAACTGTCCACCATCACAGGCATCTAACGCTGATTCTCTCTGTCCTGCGCTACTCGCTATCATGGATTCGCATGAACTACTACACCCGCATGGCCCAATTTTCCTACCGCCTGGCCTTTGTCGCCGCCATGCTCACCTATGGCATCGTCGTCTACAAGACCCTGCGTGCTCGCGCCAAGGCCGGCATGAAGTTTTCTCCCCAGGTCGCTATCTCTCTGATCGGTGACGAGAATGTCCAGTATTTCCGTGCGTTATCCCCCGAAAGGAGCGATGCAAGCGTGCGATGGCTTCGCCTTCTGTTGGCGCATCCGGCTAACTCTTCTCTCCGCAGTCCTTGCCTTCGTCTGGCTCCTGGCCCCTCAGTACCCAATCGCCTTGCTGCCCTACAGCGTCTACTCCATTTTCCACTTTGCAACCTACACGCGTTCCACCGTCATCCCGACCATTATCCCACCCACCCAAGCTGCGCCCGCTGCGGGTGCCTCTCCCAGCGCGAAGCCCCAGTACAACACTCACCCCATCGCAGATGCCATTGGAAGCTTTGTCAAGGAATACTACGACACGTCTATGTCCGTTGTCTCGGGCCTTGAGATTGCCCTGTGGGGCCGGCTTCTGTTGAGCGCCATCCTGTTCCAGCGTAGGAGCTGGATTCTGCTGGCCATCTACACTGCCTTCCTGCGGGCGCGCGTTAACAACAGCACCCACGTGCAGGGCTCCTTTGCTAGACTTGAGGCCAGAGTCGATAACCTCGTCGGGGCTCAGGGTACTCCGCCTGCCGCCCGACAGATTTGGGATGCCGTCAAGGGAGGTGCCAGGACTTTCCACTCGGCTACTGATCTCAGCAAGTACGCCAATGGTGCCGCTGTGCCCAAGAAGACGTCGTAAACTGTATCAGCTACGGGTGCCGGAACGCGCCAATCTGCGCCATGGTTGAAGAGACGGTAGCTAGACGCCTATGATTGGGCGTCTGCAAGGGACAACATCTGGCTCGTACTCGGTTGGCTCAATCAAACTGGATCCCACCAGTCTCTGGAATACGACATCATGAGTACAAATTTGAGAAGGGTTATGAATTGGGGGTGTGGGCTCATGCATTACCGCAAACCGACGGGATGAAGGGCTAGGAGCGTCAAGTCAGTATCGGTGGTTCAGCTATAATGAGACGACGATGGGAGGAGGCCACGGTTCTGCTACTGCGCATGAGCGGGCATACGGGGGAGTTCACAGGGCGACTGAGGCCTGCTGTTTGTTTTTCTTTGACTGTAGACTCTGTTCTTGCTTTTTGCTTACGGTAGGACTTGCGGAGTATGGTCTTTCAGTCAGGAAGCAACGCGTTACTAGAAAATGTTATGATCGATCGTGATTGTCAAGGTCGTCTCGCCCAGTCGGTGACAAGTTGAGAGACTCGACTCCAAGGGGGCATCCATGCAACTCTACAGCTGTGCCTAGGTAGTGTCCCGGGAAATTGAGCAGTTCGTGCAGCAGTCCCAGCCTGGGCCTGGGCCTGGACCTGGGCGCTGATCCGGCCCAAGATCGGCAGCCGGGGACCCAGATGGTGGGAAGCTCCGGTCGAGCTCTTTGTGCCCCACATATTCCCACCAACAAGACGTCAGTCGGGACATGACGTAGTTGTGTCATTATCATGCGTCTGCAGGCTGCCTCTGTAGACCACAGTACCACAGCCGAAGCTTCTCCTGGCCAAGCTTTCTTCTTTCACAGCCGGCTGAACTCTCGCATCAATCCACCTGCAGGCAATCCACTACTCCGAAACAGTGACAGCTGCCTCTCGTGACGATTCCTAGGATCTGTCTCCTTGAATTGAAGATCTCTCGCCGTGCTGCAGACAGACCCCCATCCTGTACTCGCTTTCTCCAGACCGCAGCTGTTTGCTCATAACCGTCCAGTCGCTTCTACATCGCAACCTGAGCACCATCTTGGCCGTGATTGCGTACCACACGCTACTGGTCCAGCACAGTTGTAGATTATGGCCTCCCTGTTGCGGCAGATCGTCGCAGGCCCTCGAGCCAAACATGCCGAGACGGGACTGGACCTTTGCTACGTGACCGACGACATCATTGTAACGTGAGTTCCAGCCTCAGTTCTCCGTATTCCTTGACACACTGCTTTTGCAGCATACGAGATGCACGCAGACTGACAGTGCATCGCTTCCGGCCAGCTCTGGACCGAGCCAGACATACCCCCAACGAGCCTACCGCAACCCTCTCGACCGCCTCGTCGCCTTCCTCGACGCCAAACACCCAGATAACTGGGCGATATGGGAGTTCCGCGCCGAAGGGACAGGATACCCTGACGAGGCTGTCTACGGTCGCATACGGCACTACCCCTGGCCGGATCACCACCCGCCGCCTTTCAGGATGGTGCCGATGATAATGGCTAGCATGAGGAGCTGGCTGCACGAGGAGGACACTCACTCGTCTGCTTCTAAGCATGGTGTAGAAGGAAATAAGGGCAAGGAGGTAGTAAAAGGCGGGAAAAAAGGCAAAAGAGTCGTTGTCGTGCACTGCAAAGCCGGCAAGGGGAGGTCGGGCAGCATGACCTGCTCGTATTTAATCTCGGAGTGCGGGTGGAAGGCCGAGGACGCCCTGGCGCGCTTCACCGAACGGCGGATGCGACCAACTTTCGGCGCCGGAGTGTCGATACCGTCCCAGCTCCGATGGATAAGCTATGCCGACCGGTGGACAAAGGGGGGCAAGAAATACGTCGATCGAGAGGTCGAAATCCTGGAAATCCACGTATGGGGCCTCCGCCATGGGGTCAAGGTTAATGTCGAGGGCTTCGCGGATGAGGGCAAGAAGATCAAAGTCCTACACACGTTCAAGAAGGAAGAGAGATATGTGGTACAGGGCGATGCCCCAGGCGGAGGCGGAGTAATGGACCTCCTGGGAGACGCCTGGAGCCCTACCAACGAGGATGACGAGATCTATGAAGACGCAGACTACAACGAGATTGTCGGAAACGACAGTGACAAGAAGGGCAGCGACAGCAGCAACAATGCCAGCAAAGATTCCTCGCCGGCTCGAAGCAAGTCTAAGAAAGGCTCGAGGGCAAGCCAGCTGGTGTCCGGTAGCCCTGCCCGGAACTCCAGCATCAAGAAGGCCAGCAAGAGCAAGACAATCAATCCTGCCGACTTCGCCGCCGCCTCGGAAACTTCCTCCCCGTCCGGCTCCAGCCTCAACGTCCCCAACAAGAACACATCCCAGCCGTCCCTGGCCCACTCGTCCACTTTCGCAGATACAAACGAGCCCGGAGGCATGGCAGTTATTTTCAAACCAACGTCCCCAGTACGCATCTCTAACTCGGATGTGAATGTCTCGCTCGAGCGACGCAACCGTGCCCCGTCATCATTGGGCTTGACTATGGTCACGGCGGTGGCGCACGTCTGGTTCAACGTCTTCTTCGAGGGCCGGGGCCCAGAACAAGGCGGCCGTGCCGACGAGTCGGGTGTGTTCGCGATAGACTGGGACAAGATGGACGGCATCAAAGGCTCAAGCCGCAAGGGGACCAGGGCAGCGGACCGCATCAGCGTTGTCTGGAGGGTGGTCGGCACCAACGGGCCCTTGCCAGAGGTCAAGGAGCCGGGCGAGGGCAGCCCGGTGCCTGAGATGAGGCCTGCGGACTGGAAGGGAGAGCACGATGAGGATCCCGGCGCAGACCGGAAACTCGGGTTGCGGGCAGAGACCTCTGCGAGCGCATCGGTCAGCAAGGCGAGCTCTGTCAAGAGCGCCGAGGGTGACGGTGGTAAAGAAGGCGGTGCTGGGAATGGCCAGGGGAGCGACGACGAGTCGCTGACTGGCGTGAAGAGTAGTGATCCCACGGGCCAGGAGATCAAAGACAGCGACTCGGCGAAACTGGCCGTTGCCCAAGGAAAGCCTCAGGAGGGCTCCAAGGGAGAAGTTACTGGGGACGAGCTGTCGGACCATGAGAGAAAGGTCGAGGCGACGAGGGGTCGTACGGCAAACCCTGACAAGGAGGCCAGCGGCGCAACGAAGTCCGAAGAGCAGCTTCTCGAAGCCGCTATGGCGCCGGTTCGAGAGGCTAAGCTCAGCAAGGCCAGCGAGACTGCCATTGTGCAGAAGGAGGCCGAGGAAGAGGCCACCTCAAGTACAAATCCGTCAGAAGAACATCGCGGGAAGGGAAGCAACGACGGCAAGGACCACGAGGGTGGCGAGCGCAAGCTCGGGTTTATAAAGGCAGGGAAGAAGTTGTTGCCACTGCACCCAAAGAAGACTGATGAGGACGGGAAAGACCCTAGACTAATGGATGTGAGTGTCAAGAAGTAGACACTGTAGATGGGCGTGGAGCTGGAATGTGGTTTGTGAGTGCTTTTCTGTTTGTTTGGCGGCATTTGATAACAGCAGCATTATGATATATGGGAGTTTGTTCTGTTCTCGTTGGGAGGATGTCTTGTTCGAGCAACAGCGTGCGTGCCGTATACGTGTTGGACAATACCCTGAATAGACTGCATTTCTTTCGGCTTGTATGTGTGACCTACGGCTAGCCTTTCACAACATCTCAACCGCCTCACCCCAGCACCCTTTAGGGAGTGACGATAGCGTCGTAGTCACTCAGTGGTGGGCCATTGACATCATGCCTGTTACTCAGCAAGGCCGAGCCCGAGAAGATGGAGACTGACTGCCGGCGGAGGGTGGTCAGAAGCCTAGCCTGTGTCTCCCCGCATCGAGCTAAGTGACCCCGGTCTGGGGTATTCCGGCGGAGTAACCTTTTTAGACGAGAGTTTGCATGGATCACTCGTGCGGCGGAAAGAGCGAGTTGGAGGCGAGCTCCCAGCGCCGAGGACGCGCGCGGGGCCGGGCCCGACGATATGCGGAGTCGAGGGCCCGGAAGGTTTGTCTTGTCACGTCTTGTATGGTTTCGCTGGTGCTGACGTCGTGGGACCCAGTGGTGTTCTGGTTGATTCCTCATATCTCATCTCTCGTAGCACAGCGGTTCGGATATATAAACCTGGGCACCTCTGTCTGGGCAGTGATCGAGGTGTGAGCAAGGAATATCAAGAACGCAACACGAACATAGTGAGTGACACCCGAACGAGTTGACGACCATGTTATCCCTCCTCAACCAGCTCCTCCCGGCCCTCCAGGAGCGCCTGGCCGAGCATCCGGTGCAGACGCTCCTAGCCGCCTTCCTCCTCACCCTCGTCTCATATGTCGTCGTCAATGAGGTCGTTCGCTACCAGGCACGCGTCCCCGGCATGTCCGGCCCCCCGGGGCTCCCGCTCATCGGCAACCTGTGGTCCATCCGGTCGAATGCGGCGGCGCAGTACCGCGAGTGGTCGAAGCGGTATGGCGATGTGTACCAGGTGCAGATGGGGAATGTGCCCGTCGTTGTTGTGAACAGCGCCAAGGCGACGAAGCACCTTTGGGTTGGACAGAGCCAGGCGTTGAGTTCGAGACCTGTTACTTATACGTTTCACAAGGTCGGTTGGCTCACTTATATCCGAACTTATATGCGAGACTCTTCTGCAAATGGAGGTAATGAGAATACTTGACTTGGGCTCGACTGATAATCCTTCCCAGGTCGCATCCAGCACCGCCGGCCTGACGATCGGCACGTCACCTTACGATGACTCCCTCAAGCGCCGCAAGAAGGGCGTCGCCGTCGCCGTCAACCGTCCCGCCATCGCCAGCTACGTTCCCTACCTCGATATCGAGTCCCGGACCTTCGTCCGTGACCTCCTCGTGTACGGCAAGGCAGGCAAGAAACCCATCGACCCGCTGCCCTTTATCCAGCGGCTGTCGCTCAGCCTCGCCGTGACCATCAACTGGGGCGTCCGCATCCCGACCGTCGAGGACCCCATGTTCCGCGAGATCGTCGCCGTCGAGGAGGAGCTCAACCGCTTCCGCAGCACGACGGGCAACCTGCAGGACTACATCCCGCTGCTGCGCCTCAACCCGGTCAACACGGCGAGCGCGCTGGCCCGCGAGATGCGCGACCGCCGCGACGCCTACCTGCACCGGTTCAACTCGGACCTCAAGGCCGAGGTCGAGAAGGGCACCAACAGGCCGTGCATCCAGGCCAGCGTCATCACGTACAAGGAGGCCGCCCTCACCGAGACGGAGCTCACCTCCATCAGCCTAAGCATGCTGGGCGGCGGCTTCGAGACCGTCTCCACGACCGTGCAGTGGAGCATGGGGTACTTTGCGCAGCACCCGGACGTCCAGGACAGGGCGTTCGCGGCCATCAGGGAGTTCCAGGGGGTGTCAAGTGAGGCGGCGGATGGCGACGTGGACCCGCTGCCTGACGCGGCTGACGAGCAGAAGTGTGCGTACATCAATGCGCTGGCGAGGGAGGCGCTGCGGTATTTCACCGTCATCCCGCTTAATCTGCCGCGTGAGAGTATACGGGATGTTGAGTACGAGGGGATGAGGATACCAAAGGGCACAACGGTTTACATGAATGCCTGGGCATGTAACTACGGTGAGTCCACGTCTCCTTCCCCTTGCCGTTTTTCCCTCGCCCCAAAAGCCAACATGGTCTTCCACCACTCGCATCCTTCACGCTTGAATCACCTAAAGGAAAAACATCAGGGAAACAGCTGAGCTGACCCCACGCACCGCACCACAGATCCAGAACTATGGGAAGACCCCGGCGTCTTCCGACCGGAGCGCTGGCTCGAGAAGCCGGATGCGCCGCTCTTCACCTTCGGACTGGGGTACAGGATGTGCGCCGGCCACCTCCTGGCCGCCAGGGAGGTGTACCTCATCTTCATGCGGCTGCTGGCGAGCTTCAGGCTCGAGCAGCCACCAGGCGCCGCCGCGGCTGACGTCGACCCGGCGAGCGGGTTCAAGAACCCGCGAGACCTGATCATGGCGCCCAACTCGTACGAGGTGCTCTGCGTGCCGAGGGATGAGGCCAGGTTGAGCGGGGTCCTGTCTGAGGCTGAGGCTGAGGGTGGAGAGAAAGTCTGAGCAGGGTGAGAAAGAGGGCTGGTTGAGGGTATCGTGAGGCGCTCTACTGAGTCTATGGATCGTCGACGTGTAGCATCCTCCAGAAGAAATGCAACGGCGCTGGAAGCTGGACAATGATGTACTTTTTGGACAAGACGTTGGGAGTAGACTGCTCATTATATCAATTCATCCGAGTCTTCCATATCTGTTGTTGCATATCACGTTAAATCGTATTATGATCTGCGATTTCGTTATAGTTATGACCAATCCGGACGTCAGCCACAGGACTCATGACCGGGTGACCACAGAGTGTCGTAGACACCACGAGGCCCACTATGTTTGGTAAGAAACAGCTCTGCAGTATCTACTGCGCCGTGCGGAAATGCGAGGTATATCTTCAAACCGTTATGTATTTATTATAGCCGGCAAGCATTTAGATACGAGTTTGGCCTCGGGTACACGTGGATCCTGCCAACTCGCCTTCCCTTCCGCCATATGCCCTTTCTACACCGCCTGGTTCTTGCTAGATCTTCCGACGTTTGCCTTGTGAGCTATTGCCGTCCTGTGAAGAACCGGAAATTTCTCGCCACTGTGGTAGTCCGCTATACTCGAGTATCTCACTGATTTGTATCCTTCTCTGATGATCCCAGTTCAGCATCTCGATGAGAAGGGGCCCAACTTAAAATACGTCAGCATTAATTAAATAAGTTCGAACCTCGGCCAGAGTAGTATGAGCAATGAATCGGGCATTCAAGACACCACTTCATGACAAGAAATACAATGCAGCATCCATACATCATGCATAGACCAAGGCCTGAGCCGCAGGCAGGCGTGATGATCCAAGAGTTCAGGAGAAGGGGAGCCTTACTTTCCACATCCTGTCTGCCTGCAATGAGGTCCTCAGACTTTAGAAGAGCCAAAGACTCTTCATGCTTCTTTCGGAAAGCCGACTGCAAATCTGTGCTGTCTTCTCCGTGCCGCCATGGATTCCTGCTGAACTGCCACGGCAAGGATCCACGAGTCAGCTGAAACCCTACAACACCCATGGCCCATATATCGGCCGGCATGCCACAATCGTACATCTCCCTCTCAGGAGATAAATAGGGAATCGTGCCGCCAGGCCTGAGTTGTGATGATCCGGCGACGCCGTGCACTTCGCGAGCGCTGCCGAGGTCGAGGAGTACGGCTCTCAGAGGGTTGTAGGCGATGCCGATGTTTTGAGGCTTGATATCGCCATGCATCCAGCCTTTAGAATGCAGGAACCGGAGGCCCCGAAGAGCTTCGCAGAAGAATTTGGCGTTCTCGGGGAGCATGCAACGACCTCCGCGCTCGTTTTCCTGGCACGCGTAATACCGGGTCTGAGTCTTTTGAATAATCGAGTCCAGGGTGCTGGACATGGCCGGAGTCAGAACCAGCGCGACCTCGACAAAGGGATTAGCCTTGTCCACTGCTGTGTGCAACGATATAACGTCTTCCAAATGCACAATTCGCGCTTTGTCTTCTTCACTACCTTCCGTGCGGCGGAGTATCTCGAGAATTCGCACTTCTTCGTCGACGGCATGAGCTGTCTTCGCGTCTTTTGTGACTACCTTGATAGCAACAACGTGGCCAGACCTGTCAGTTGCTAATGAGACACGCCCGCTTCCACCTTTCCCGAGGGCCTTGTTGAGAGTCCATTTCTGAATTGTCCTGGTATCGGGTAGTGGCGTCGGTATATCGTGTTGTAACAGTCCGGAAACTGGACCTAGGTCCCGCAAATAATCTTTCAGCTTTGTCTGGAAGCCAAAGCTTTGGGCGAAATCTGAGTATTGGAATACATAGTCCAGAGAGCTAATTTTGATTTTCATCTGGTGCTGGTTAAGGTAGTGTTTGAAATCGGCCGAGGTGACAGATTCTCCATTCACGGCCAGTTCAACATCCGACCTCCGTGACCCTCTTGCCACGAAGAAGACCTTGTTCACGGTGTCAAAGTTGAACCGTACATGGGTTGAGCGCAGAAATGGATCGTGCTGCTTCGCAAAGGGAGCATTGGCGAGGCGAAGGCTGCTGTGGGAACCCCTTCCAGCCTGCCAACCAAGCTGATCGCCGGGATCAATGCTGTCGAAGCTGAAGAGGTAATGGCCGGTCCAAATAAGCTTTATTCACGCTCGAAAATCAGTATCCATTTGGGATAATAAGTACCAGTGACGTCGCCTGCCGCTCCTATGGCATGACCTTGGCGTTTCTTCCAATGTGGAAATGACTTACACCGCGGTCTTTCGGTTCGCCCTCCACGTCCGTCTCCATATCTGTTGTACTACCATCGCTCAAGTATTGGTTTGAACGACTGCGCGCTAGAACTTCCTGTCGTCGATAGAGTAAGACTTCTTTGTCGAACACCGGCTCAGCGCGAACAGAAACTGTTAATTCAAGAGGATCAGGCGAGGAATCTTGACCGCGAAGGAGATTTTCTTCGACGACTGCACTGAAGGCCGCCTTGGCTCTGGGGTTCGCGGGTGTGAGGGTGGCAAAGTATTCGGGAGCCATCATAAGAGTTTCGAATAATGAAGATGGGTTTCCAGGAGAAATTGTGTCAGGGGGGTCGACACTGAGTGGTGAAACTGAATGTCAAGAGAAGGAGGAGGTCAAGGACCAAGAAAAGAGAAGACACGAAAGGAAGCACCTCTGCTTGCATCATATCTTGACGCGTTGGTCCTGCACTGCCCACTGCGGCTGCCTACTGGGAGGAGACCATTTCACGAAATTGGTTCCCGCAGGAGGGAGCGCTGTAGTATAATCATGCTGGATTGGTTCACTGGAAACCCATGATTGGCTAACTGTTGCAACCGCGCATGCGGGTTGGTGATACAGCGGCGGCTAGGCGAATGGCAGCCGAAACACACCAGCGGCTGATAATGGTTACCTTGCTAGGATCCACTTGCATCTCACGGCCGACTTATACTTCCCCCCAAAGCTGGAGGAGCTTCCACAACATGCCATCATGCAGCCTGGCAGAACGATCTTGAATTTATAAGTCCAAATGATCTCCGCCTGCGCATACTTGATTGATCATGAAAAGAAGTCCAGAACCATCTCCGTGAGAGTGGGATCACAAGCTGTAAATTCTCATTGTTGATGGATGTATACCTACAGTCTGGGTAGGTAAATGTGACGGCACAGCTTCACGAGGTGGGCATGGGTTGTCCAGGAGAGGTTGTGGCTGTAGCGCAGCGGGGTTGTGGTGGTCATTCAAAACCTTGGAAGCTAGGTGAGTGCCTTAAGTACTTAGGTACAAGAAGTCGGGGGCACCGGCCCCACTAGCTGTGCCACAGGGTCCCTCCCAGCTACGCATGTCATAGCTCCGTCTCTGGGTCGATTCCTGATACGGAGCTGCCTGAGCCAAAGCTTCGGTCCAACCTTGTAGCAGTCCCAACTCTTCCCCCTAACATCCTCTGCCCTTCACGCTGAGATATGACGACACCGACTCCAACAACCACACATGAGCCAACCTTTGCACCACGGCCATCCTGGATTCAAGGCCAGGTCGTCTTTTACGAGCAAAATCATGGTCCGCTTCCCGATGTCGTCGCAACACAAGGCCAACATCTTGTAGCCCAGCCGGACACGCCTGTCTTTCCGCCCCTCAGATCCGAGACTGACGCGTTCGCTACCGAGCTCGCCGCGTCGCTAAGTGCCCTCACCTCTCGCCAGAATCGTCGCCGCCTCGGATACGGGGTTGAGGCTGCGGAAGAATGGCCCATCGGTCGAACGCCGCCGAAAGTCCGACGTGCTCATAAGGAAAGGCTTAGGGCGAAACTCCGCGCATCACTAGAAGAGGACTCAGAGTCGGATATCGAGGCCATCCTAGATAATTACTACCCGCTCTCGCCTGTCCAGTCTAAGTCGCAAGGCTCTCCTTCTCCGTCCTTCGCCATCGACCCCAAAACCGCCGTTGTGTCGCGCGATGGTCAAATCGACTCCGAAAACTACGTCGGAAAGAAGAAGAGGAAGCTAGAGCAAATTGAGGAAGACAATGACCATGGCGGCTATGCAGAACATATGAAAAAGAAGACGAAGTCTGGAGACGTGCCTGGACTCGATGGCGAGCCTCAAATCAGTATGGTGGAAGACCTGGGGTCTATGGATGGTGTCTCCGAGGGCCCAGACAGTACAGCAGCGCCAAAATCGCAACCCAAAGTTGGAGACGGCTCAAGCTTACAACGGCCCGCGCAGAGGCATTCCTCGCCAACTGACAACGCCCCCTCCGCAGTCACAACCGATAAGCCTCATAGAGACGGGATCTACGGCTTGGGTAGGGACGGTCAGCGCCACGCGATCTGTTCTACAGCAGAAGAGGTAGTTCATGGAAAGACAGGAGATCAAAACAACGCAAGCCGCCTACGAACGACACAACCTGACCTGCTTGCAGCGGACGAGGAGCCAAAGACGCGAGCTTCACAAATTGAGTCCCAGTGGGGCTCAGAGAAAGAGGGAGACTCTTCACCGACGGCCAGGGAGCGCAAGGCAAAACAGAGTCGCAAGATCCATGGGCGTGGTCTTGGTCGTGGTCGTGGTCGAGTTCAAAAGAAGCCGCCCCCTAGGCGGCGCGGCCGTGCACCTACAACACCTGCTGAAAAGAACGCAGAGCCACTCGAGAAGGCCGATGTGCCCCTAATGGCTCAGGAGGTGGCCAAAGTAATCACGGAGAACAGCAAGCCCAGGAAAAAGGCGCCTTCACATGATATGCAACCTCTACGCCGGAGTGCGAGGCTAAGACGGAAACAGGGCTTTGCTGAACCTCCCGATTAAGGAATCAAGCCAACCTTGTCTCAGGCCACGTCGCTTGGTGCTGACACTCAGCAAGCATCACTGCACATTATTTCAGGTCAATTTGCTGGTAGGCCGCAACCCGACGCCTCATATTGTGTCGTCTGGCCAGAGATCCCTCTCTCCCCGAAGGCCGGGAGCAGAGTGTGGCTACTCGACAGGCCTGAGGGTTTGTAGTAAGGACTTGATCCAAACTATCAACATATGCCTGACTTTCAGGTGGGTTTATAATGCTACTACATGTGGTGAATTTTCACAGCCAGGGCCGGCAGCTAATAACTCGTCGTAAAATTATTCCCAATGATATCAAAGATTTTTGCGCTCAAGAAGAGGTCGAGCTGCTGCTTGTTGACAGATGGCTGCCTACCTAGAGGTTGTTTACAGGTTATGAACAGCCTGCTTGCCAGATCTTCTATCAACACAATGCCGGAGAGAACATATCGAGCCCGAAGAGTATGAGGGTGGGGGGAAGGGGACAAGCTGCTACCTTGAGTAGCACTTTCTACACATTGACAGACTGCGAAGTCGAGCAGACTCACAATGCCGGAGTACCTTGTAAGCAGCGGCATGAAAATATTGAACCAGTACCACGTATGAGTCCGCCACTTGATGCTATACGGTATTGCATGATCTGCACCGAGCGGGCTCTTATTAGAGGATTGGTTGGTCACATGTGCAGCCTGGGGTGTTACCAATGGAGCCAAGACATCTCACCTCAGTAAGCTCCAGTCGATCACTACCTTTTTCCTTCTGCTGCGGATGGCCTGAAATGCAATTGTCTTTTGGGGGAGGGGGACGAGATGCTGCTGCTGACCCGAAATCGCTCATCGCCGCCAATAACACAAGTATTCTCCTCAGATGCTACAGTTCTGGGCATATCCACGGCCAGGAAATTTCATAAGATATTCAATCTGTTCTTTTTGAATTGTCAACATCTCTGTACGCTTTCTTCCCATGGTCACAGATGACTATGGCTTCTTCGGTTTTACCTCCCGGCGTGGACCCCTGCACGATTCCAGCTGCCGTTCCACCCGATGGGCAGCTGCCGAATTTGGTCAACCCGACCTCCCTCGCGACGGCCACAATCGTCACTAGTGTCCTTCTGACGGTATGGGCACTGATCTTTGTAGCGGCCCGAGTGATGGTCAACAGGCGGAAGCTATCCTGGTCTGACTGTGGGTTGAACAGCTCGAGGCCACGTATGATCCTAAAAATGGTGCTGACGAGGGCAGACTTTATGGTAGTTGGTATGATTTTCGACATGGCATACGCGGTATCCGCAATAGTTAGTAAGTTGTTCCATTCTATGCTCATTCTTTTCTCCACTGAGGCTCAAAAGACGATAGGAGCCAAATACAATCGCCACCTGTGGGATATGCCAGCTTGCTGGCTGGACACTACCTATATCAAAGTATGTAAAACCTCGCAGGAAGATCATATGTCCACTTGAGACTGACTGCTCATTTCTCAGCTCTTCTTCGTCAATAACATATTCTTGGGGCCTGCCGTATATTTCTCCAAATCTTCCATCTTTCTCCTCTATCGACAATTCTTCTCAGTGAAAAAATCAATGGATATAGCTATCTACATTGGGCTGGCTGCTACCTTCTTGGCCTATTTCCCTTATATTCCTCTTGTTCTTCTTTGGCTCAGCCCTCTTGGCGGGGAAAGCTGGGAAAACCTCATCATGGGTGATGACCCTGTAAAGTTGATTTACTGGGGCATTGCTTCAGGGTCTTTGGCAGTGGTACTGGATATATACATCTTCGTCCTGCCACTACCAACTCTCGCGACACTACACATGTCTCTCAAGACACGCGTGCAATTGATTGCTGTGTTTGCTACCGCTTTCATGTAAGCCTCGTCATCATCAGTCGTTGCCCCCAGTTACTGATCCCTATCCAGGGGCGTGGTCGCCAGTGTCATTGCTCTTGTTTACAGAACAAATAGTCTCGACATAACCGATCCCACCTGGGCAGGGGGAGCCTCTGGCATGGCCATGTACGTATTGCGCCCGAACCCAAAATGCCAAAGTCCAAACTGCATCAAAGTGGGAAGCTGACTGATATTCACACAGCCTGGTCGAAAACAACGTGGCCATCATCGTCGGATCCATGCCAGCCGTTGCGACTTTCGTGCGAATCTATGTCTCTGAATCAACCCTCATCAAGACCTTGCGGTCCAAGATTCGACTCACTCATGATAGCGAATTGAGCAAGGACCCCCGGTCATCTTCTCGTAAACCAAACCTGGCAACATTTGGATCACCGAATGTTCAGAGGCCAGGGAACTACGAGCTTACGGATCCTACCGTCACGGCAGCCCAGGTCATCCCTGACGGACAATACCTCTTGTCTAGGAATCACACTGCTGAATCACACCAACCTAATGCACACCCAAATTCTACCGAAAGACTTGTTTGATCTCTATCCTGAGTTTTGAGTACGGTAGGCTGCCCCGGCGGCATCGGGATGACCTCAACGTGGAGCACAGTATGAGTCTATCAGTATGTGTCTGAATGGTATAAATGGGGACAAGATTATGAATAAAACGAGTTTCTGAAGTTAGTTCAATGAAACGTTGGGTTTTTGGTTTCTCTAGGATCATAAGGACAGGAGTAGATACATATACTACCGTGCGATGAGTATCCTAAAGTCTACCAGTGGCACTGCTTCTAGAAGGATTAGGAAATACTGGCCACCCAACGACATGTATTTGAAGAAATGAAGGAGCCAGTCATAGGATTAGGATGAAAGCTCTTCACCTATCGTTTGTTCTTTCCACTTTAGTATCCACCAGGAGCATTACTAGCCATGGGCTTGAACTCGATGGCAGTAGGCTGATCTGTGATGCCCCTAGCGGCAGCCTCCTCCATAATCGCCACCGTAGCAGTGGCGCCAATCCTCGTGACTCCAAGTGACATGACGTGCAGCAGATCATCCAGCGTCCGCACGCCCCCGGCGGCCTTGACCTGCACCTCAGGCTTAGAGTGCTGGCGCATGAGCTTGAGGTGCGGCACAGTGGCCCCAGCGTACGTGTACAGCCCACCCGACTGCTTGACAAATCCATACCCCGTGGAGGTCTTGACGAAAGCGACGCCGACGGCGGAGCAGATCTCGCACAGGCGGATGATGTGGCTCTCCTGCAGGAAGTCGTTCTCGAATATGACCTTGAGCACGGCGCCGTGGCGCATGACTGCGTCGTTGACCTGCTTGATCTCGTCACTCACATACGCCCAGTCGCCGCCCAGAGCCTTGCCGATGTTGATGACCATGTCGATCTCCTTGCCGCTCTCCTCGGCCGCCCTGGTTGCCTCGAAAACCTTGACCTCGGTGGTGCTGTTGCCGTGGGGGAAGCCAATCACCGGGCAGACGAGCACGTCGGTGCCCTCTAGAGCCTTTTTGGCGCGGGGGATGAGGTATGGCTTGACGCAGGCCGTGGCGACGTCGTACTTCTTTGCTATGACCAGACCGGCGTCAATGTCGGCGTCGGTCATGGTAGGGTGCAGAAGCGAGTGGTCAATCATCTTGGCGACCTGCTTGAGAGTCACAGTGATTGTGTTTGGACCGTGGTTGTTGGTTGCCATTGTGTGAATCTTGGAGGTGTGAAGTAGGGCCGGAGTGGAAAAGATAGCCGGTTGGATTGCAAGAAAGCTATCAGGACTAGTATGGGTGAGACCTTTCTGTTTGTCTGAGAGAGATGACTCCATAGCAGTGTGGAAATCTTGAAAGATAGCCGGACTATATTATAGCAGTCCACTTGACGCAGCCTCATCCAGCCTCGTCCGTCTGAAATACACGCGTGGCAATCTGTCCCGGTGGGAACTCCTACCATATTCAGCCTAGTACGTCTAACCAGTTCCTCGAGATTTTGCTGTGGTCTTCGAGCCACCGGATCGTCACATTTAGGAATGCGCGAGACTGGTAAACGGATCGGAAGTCAGGCAATCTGTTGCCAGTCCGACATCCAGACTCAAGTGATGTCCTACCAGCCAAAACAATGACGATCTCTTCCGTGTCAAGACTGGACTGACTCACCTTATTGATTGATGCTCAGCTTTTCGATCAGATCCGTAGCGGAGATTGCTCAGGTCGCATGATTCAAATTTTTGAACTTCACTGACAATGCGAAGCTGAAATCCTTTCCATTTTCGGTGTAGCTTGCGCGAATTGTCCGTATTCAGCCAGATTATAATGACCTTTTGTGGTGGTGACTTCTTGTTGTTATTGACTCACATACCTAGGTACTGACTGGAAAATTGCATGCAGAGGCTCTACTTTACACTCATTTCCTTACGTCACACGGTCGAGAGTCAACACTAGAGTCGTACTTTGATTTTATTGTATGCAAGGGCAATAAGGCGGCTTTTGTGAACCGAGCTCTAGAAATTGGGCATCATTCAAGAACAATGATTTGAACCCCATATCCAGCTCTGGTCCTGGATACTGAAGCAACTGCCAGTGGAATACTCTGCTTCCGCAAGAGACATTGACCCTCCGGCCGACTCATCGGGGAAATAGATAACAGCTGTGCAATATTATCAAATCAGGTAAGCCATGCGTCATTGTTGAAGGGCAAAAGAAAAGGGGAGAAAAGTCGACACGAATCAAGAGACATACCTTGTTCAAAATCCAACAGCGCTTGAGTTATGGCCGGATCCTCGTAGAAGTTAAAGCTTTGAGTCGCAATATTATTCCCGGCACCGGCTGGTGGAATGACCACGGAGGCCTCGTCGACAGAAACTGGATGGACCGATTGGTTCTTCTTCTGGCAAGCCTCACTTTGCACATCAACCGGGACCCGGGCCTCTTGTGCGAAACGCGGCGCCCCGCCGAGGTTATCGTCAGCGCCCCGCTCGTCAGTCACTGCCGGCGCCTGCGCCGCCTCGTCGTCGGGGCGCGGGAACTCGAGCATCTCCTTCATCTCCTTGGTAAGCACGAGCGACATGAGCTTCTTGAGGATGCCAAGGCCCTGCTCGGCGACGATGGACCTGGCCCTCAGCCGCGACTGCATCTCCATCAGCCGCCGGATGCCCATCTTGCAGTCGTGCGACTCCTGCGTCAGGGGAGCCAGCGTCGTCAGGATCGACAGGGCTATCGCGGCCGTGAGGAGGTGCAGGGACACGAATGAGACGGCGTAGGTGTCGGCGACGCCCTGGAACACGGGCAGGGAGCCAATGTTGGATATCTCTAGGGCGGCGTCGCGGCAGACTTGGATCGATGACTGGCACTTATCTGAGGTGCCTGGGAGGGCAGTGGTGGCCGCGGCATTGTTCGTTGGCGGAACAACCATCCGATATGAGAGGAGCGGTCTGTGAATAAGAATTTTGGCATTCTCATAGGCAACCTTAAGAGAAAGTGCTTGTAGCTGGAAGAGGCGGTTTTGAAACGCCTGATCACTCAATCCACCGGCGCCGTCAATGCTTGAAACGTGCTCAATGGATTTGCTACCAAAACCAGAGAGACTCGCAGGGCGCAGCTGCAATGGAAGTCTTGCGTGCCACTCGCGAAGTCTCTTGTCCAGGCTTGTCACACTTGCCATCAAACCTTGCAAACGATCTCTGTCGGTTGTGCCTGATTTGCTATTTGCGTGCGTGCGGCGTTGGCGCAACCCATACAGGTCTGTCAACGCCGACTTGACGATGATGGACAACTGGGCCATGGTGTGCTTGTACGAGAGCAGCGTGGCCTGGCCTGTCTGTTGCCAGACGGTCGAGTCCCACGACGCGTCACTCGACCGCAACGGATACGGGCAGAGAAGCTGGATATCGCAGTCGTCATCGTTGATGTTCAAGGGAAAGCCGTAAAGCATGGAGCAGGTCGTTTCTATGTCATACACCGCCCACCAGCACCTCTTGCGCGCCTCCTCGGCGCGCTGCCCTGGATCGTCGAGGTCGGGCGGGACAGAAGTGCCTCCCGACTGGTGTCGTCGCCTGTGCAGGTTTAGCGCCTGCGCAATGCGGAGGCCACACCCACAGATGGGCCACGCCAGCTCCGGCTCGCCGTGGTAAAGATAGAAGCTGCCCAGCAGGACACAGGCTTGCACGGCCTCGATAGATCCCTGTGCGACGACCTCGAGGAGACGCATGCGGAGCGCATTAAGTAGCTTTTTCTGTAGATCATCTGCCACGATCACACAATCGCACAAATATTTTCTCTGTCTGTCGTCAATGTACTGTAGGCTGATGATGCAGACGGCCGTAAAGACACTCAGAAAGCCGAGCCCGACACTGGTGGGCTGCCGCGGGTCTTGCTCGTTCAGTTCTCTGTATAGCTGTCGAAACGCCCCTCTGAAGTCACTTTGATGAAATATGAGCATGAACCAGTGCACCTTGTCAAAGTAATTTTTCACCAGGAGTACTGCGGCAGGGCGGGAAGGTAGTATGGCTAAGAGCTCGGCCTCGGCGGGACTAATCACCTCACGACGACTGGCTTCTCTTGGCTGCTGTCCGGGAGTCTTGTCCCTGGAGCCACGAGGGTTTTGCAGTCTCTGTTCGGACGTTGGGCCACCGGAAGAACTACTTGGTATTTTTGGAGCGCCACCAATCTGGATACTTCTGTCTTGTCCTTGTGTCCAGTGGCTGGAAGAGAAAGCCGAGGTCTCTGGCCCGCCTGGCGAGGTGGTGTTGTGCTGGTGGAATGCCTTCACCGAAACATGTGTGAGCACATGTTCAAAAGCTCAAGACCGATGTGCAATTTACCTCTTCCATGAACTGCATAGCCCCCGAGCTTGAAACCCAGGAAGATGAGCCAATCTCTGGCGGCGAAGAAGGAATTTGATCCCCGGGCGTGCCTCTCCTGCTCTGCGTCCCACTTTCACCGGGTGTCGTTGGGTCACTCGGCGGGGCTGTTGTAGGGGCAGCAGGCGAAGCCATGCATGTGCTCTCGACAGAAATAGCACGGCGTGGTCGCTTCGCTGCCGGTAGCTCTACAGGGGATTCACGTGTGGGACGACTAGGCTTGGGCCTCTGGCCTGGGCCTTGATTCTTCCACACGGTTGGCCTTACCGTTGCAGAGCAGGTCGCACCAGCCCTTAAGCAGAGCGTGCATGGGCGCTGGACGTCACACTGTGCTCGGCGTGCACAATTAGCCAAGATCCCTTGCTGCCTTCGATGATCACGGCCCAGCTTCCAAGGCCTGGACAGACTTGGGGAGGTAGGGCGACATGCTTGCCTTGAGCTTCTGCTGTCTGCAGCGCTGGCATGCACTCGGAACTCTCTTTTTCCTGACAGGTCCTGCCGATGGTGATCCTGAAGCCGATCCCGAAGCAGCCGGTGGCTGTAAGTCTGCCGCAGATGGCTCCATATTCTTTCGATCTGTGGCCAACTAGGAAATATAGAAGGGCGAATGGAATGCAAGAAACGGATGGATCTGACACCAAAACTGTTCCCGGTGAAGCCAAAGAGCCAGAAAGGACTTGGACCCTCTGGAGAGTTTTCCGGCGGGGCTAGAAAGGGCAATTCTGTTCCGAGAAACACGAGCTAAGCTGTAACAGGAAATGCCTTCCGGCGGCTCGGAACTTGATTCTCTTGCTTTCACCACCAGACGCTAGACGCTACATGGTGCAGTAAATGCATAATTCATTTCATGATTTACTTGATATCTACTCTGCCAGATGCAAGCACATCATTTTGTCGTATCTGCTGGTTGCACTTCTGAGGCTACCCGTAGAAAACAAGATTGGCAATGAGGACGGGTCTATGCTGTAGTGGCAAAACGTGTTTACAAAGTTGCGGGAAGTCTAGGCTAGTTGGTACGTAGACACATGCAGTAGTCATCAATAAATGACATGTACGTACAGACACTTGAATGGCCTGAGTATGCAGACAGTGTGATTGACCTACCTAGGTGGCTCAGGTCACGTCTCGTACCACCTGATATCCACCGGCTTCGGTGAATGAGAGCCCCACAAGTCAACTTCTAGTTTGTATTTAGTCATGCTATCCGACATCCGCTAGTATCATAGCACCTACACCAAACTTTGTTCAGTATGGCATCCACCCCGGGACTTTGTTTGTCAATTGCAAATTGCTGAAAACGAGCAGTCTATTTATATATCACACCACCTTCTAGACTTCTTGAGCAGTGGCATCCTAATCGTATGATCAAACTACAGCATCCTTGCGCGAGCCATTTTTGAAGCACAGAACATCTAAATCTCAACCAACCAGTCAGCCAAAATGAGCCACTTTGCAGATATCAACACGGTCTCCAGGTTCCTCTCGCAGGAGGATATCCCCGACCTGCGCAAAATCGAGCCAGTCGATACCATCATCCTCTGCGTGTGCTCGGTCCTGCTCAGCTCAGAGACCGTTTTCGAGGTCATCCGTGAGCGCCCTGAGATCACAAAAACTCTCGTCCTCTGCGGCGGCATCGGGCACTCGACCACATTTATCTACGAGGCGGTCGCCCGCCACCCCAAATTCAAGTCGATTGCACCCGAGATCCAGGGCCTGCCCGAGGCCCAGGTGCTGCTGGCCATCTTCAATCGCTTCTTCGCCCCGGACTTCACGGCCAAGCAGCCGCCCCCGCGGATCCTGGCCGAGGACCGCTCCGTCACCTGTCACACCAACGCCAGCGAGACCCGCAAGCTGCTCGAGGCGAACGGAGTTCCCACGCCTGCATCCGCCGTCCTCGTACAGGATCCCCTCCTGGTCAGGCGAACGATCGCCTGTTTTGACAGGGTCTATCAGGACCTGCCCAACCCACCCAAATTTGTCGGCTGTCCCGTCTTCGTCCCACAGGTTGGCCCGGACGGCAGCGACAAGCTGGTCTACACGGCGCCAAGTATAGCCCCGGAGCTGATGTGGAACATGGACCGTTTTCTTGATCTTGTCATGGGGGAATACCCGCGCCTTAGGGATGACGAGAATGGGTACGGGCCTAAAGGCAACCACACTATCGTTCATGTCGATATCCCGCCCGAGGTTGAGAAAGCATGGAAGAGGCTGTCTGAGAAAGTGACGAATGGTCGACATATGAAATCTTAGAATCGACCTAACAACTAAAATGGATGCAACGAAATGGGTTGCGATCACATTGAACTACTCCAGGCAAGGCACGACGTCAATAGACACTAGTAGAGGAATCCAAAGCAATGAGATTTAGACCATTAAGCCAGTTCCTATCCCTCATAGCCCAAGCTATATTATCATGTGTGCAAACAAAGAGTCCGGTCTTCACATGGTATTCTGGGGGAATAACTGACCTAACACGCAGTGATATGTGAACTCGACTGATTACGCTCGTATGGTAAGTTGCATAACTCCACAGAGTATTGCTTTCTTCCTAGTCAGAAGCAGTTGCTCACAAATTACAAACCCCACGAACGAGGGGTGATAGAATGGCTCCCCTGGAGGCAAAGTAAATACTGCGTACTGTACAAAGACAGCTGCCACAAATGGCTCGAAACGGTCCCTCCCAGTCCATTGATCTTGACAGAAAGTGCCTCATAGGTCAGAGGACCTCGTACTGGAGAGCCTAGTCCGAGCCAACCTGGAAGACCCTCGTTTCATTACACTTCCCGGGGTATAAGCACTGGCCCAAGTTGTCGCTCGAACAGATCCATGCTTAGATCAGGCGTTCAAACCCTGGCTCAAGTGATTTAAACTCGGAACTAAGTAGTAGGGCTGTGATAAATGCCAGCAGTCAAAGGTTTCAAATGCTGCGGGGATTAAACTTAATCTGCCTCCCGAGGTTACAACAACCAGGGGTTGTAACCATTACGGTTATCCAAGAGCTACACAATGTGATTATAAGGTTGGTTGCCCCCAATTCTATCTATCCTAGACGATTATTCTTACTCAAACTATGTGTATGAAAGATTGTGTGCTATTACATCAGTGATTCTCTGTCTTGCTCTGCGAGCAGTCCTTCCAACCATACTCTAGCAGCTCTCCATGACCTGTTGACTTTCTTTTCATATTCAGTGTCGTTGTATTATGATACATCACCCTCCCCTACTATGCACTTAGACAGAAAGAGCGTCATGCAAGAGGTGCCAGAAAAGCTGGAACTTGTGTCCGATAAAATAATTGTCCACGACCATTCGACACTCGAGAACGCCATCGGTGGCGAAGATGATACGCGTGCGCCTATTTTCGAGGACGAAATTCAGTACCCAGAAGGAGGATGGACAGCCTGGTCCCAGGTCGTAGCCGGTAACATGCTCAACATGCTGGCCTGGGGGCTCCCGGCCTCGTTCGGTGTTTACCAGCTGTACTACACTGAGCAAACAGGACTCTCGTCGTCCCAGGCTTCGTGGATCGGCTCGGCACAGGTCTTCCTGACCCTCGCCCTCGGCACTGTCTCTGGGCGGCTGGCAGACGCAGGATACTCTAGGCACGCCGTGCTCACAGGGTGCCTCGTGATTGTGTCGGGCACGCTGTTGACGAGCTTCTGCACTCGATACTGGCAGATCCTGATGGCACAGGGCGTCTACATTGGCCTGGGCCTAGGAATGGCGTACATGCCCAGCATTGCCGTCATCGGGTGCTACTTCAAGCGCCGGCGCTCGCTGGCCCTCGCCATCTCAACAACGGGTGGTGGCTTTGGCAGCTTGATATTCCCTTCTGTGCTTCAGTACCTCATCCCCAGGGTTGGTTTTCACTGGGCCGTCCGATACTCTGCCCTCGTGGCTTTGGCCATGGCGCTCGTGGCAAACTTGCTCTTGAAGCCGCGTGTCTTCCCAGCCAAACGAGGCCCGATCGTCGATTTTGGCGCCTTCAAAGAGGTGCCGCATCTCTATTTCACAATTGGAGTCTGTCTCTACTTCATGGCCCTTTACTTCAGCTTCTTCTACGTAGGTGAATCCACGCAGATCGCAGCAGGGAAGCTGGCCAGGACACGTCTACTCACGTTACTAACTGAGATATGAAGATCAACGCATTCGCCCGCCAGGTCATCGGCCTCTCCGCCACAGAGGCCGTGTCTCTGCTCCTGATCACAAACGCCGCAGGAATACCGCTGCGGCCGATTGTGGGCCACATCGCCGACCGCCACCTGGGCCCGATCAATACCTTCATCGTGGCAATATTCGTCCTTGCGTGCATGGATTTCGCCTGGGTTGGCGTGAAGACTAAGGCGGGCATGTATGTCTTCAGTGTTTTCCTAGGGATGGCCAACGGTGCAGCGCAGGGAATCGTCTTGGGCGCACTGGCGAGCCTGACTACGGACCCTCGCAAGATGGGTGTACGGTTCGGTATGGTGGCTACCTTGTCGGGCGTTGCTACGCTCGCAGGCCCGCCAATGGCCGGTGCGATCATCGACAGCACGGGGGGCAGGTACCTGTGGGCGCAAATCTGGGCTGGGGCTGTGCTTCTTGCGAGTTCGTGCATAATTGCGGCGGCTAGGGTCTCTAAATCTGGGAAGAGGATCCGAGCGATCCTGTGATATGCACTATTCATGTATTTCACGTATACGCTTGTAAACAACGTTAGTCGCTGCGAAATAGAGGTCAGGCATAATGATAGGGATTTACTCTTTCGGACCAAGGCTTTCACAGATTGTTGAGCTGCATCCTATAAACGAAATCTGACGCTGCTAAGAGGGATATTTGGCCGAAGAAGAAGCAGAGGGTAGAATGATTGCTCTTGTGATAGAAAGTATGACCTTCAATTCCAAGATTTTACCCTAGACTTCGCGGCTGCTACCATGGGTAAAGCAAAGACGTCAGCGCCTCAGATGGACCGTTCTCAGAGCCAGGCGTGCAAGCTACTTGAGGAAAGCCATACTGCAACCCAAACCATCATAGACTTTTGATTTTCACGCGATTTCGCTGTCGAGCAAGTGGTATTATGGCTAATAAGGAGACTGGCATAAATTGTGCTAAATAAGTCTAGTGCCACCACTGAGCGCCAGACGACGGGATGTGAGCAATCTGCTTAGCCTGTGCCTATCCATCCCTACGTCTGCTCCTCTGTTTTTAACTGTTATGAAGTGGCTCTAGTGATACGCCGCTTATCGCATTCGTATCCCACCCGTTGCGTTATGCCAACAAATTTGCTCACCTGACGATACCATACCGGCCAAATTTCAACCCGTCGGACGAGCTGCACAAGGATAGGCCTAGCTGGTGGGCTACACTTCCGCGCTTGAACGAGACCCAACTCAGCGAGACACAACTCCTGTATCAGCGGCGCGTGGAGGCGCTCCAAGGCGTGGATGATATTATCGAGGACGTGGTGAAGGTGCTTGAAGACAAAGGCCAGCTGGATAACACATATATCATCTTCTCGACCGACCAGGGCTACCATCTGGGAACACAACGCGACGTGGGTAAATTCTCGCCGTACATAGAGGACGTCAACATTCCACTGGTGGTTCGAGGGCCGGGAATCAAGCAGGGGCAGGTCTCGCGCATTCCCAGCACCGTCACCGACTTCGCCCCGACGTTCCTTGACATCACTGGTCTGGCCGAAGAGGACCGGCCGCCCTTCCTCGATGGAACCAGCATGCTCAAGGCGTGGGAGAATCCCCATAAACTCACCATAGGCCGAGCCAAGGAGGCTATCAACGTCGAGTTCTGGGGTCGCGCATTCTCCGAGATACCCACCTGGACCGGCGACGACCGCCTGCCCGGAATGTACGCGAACAACACGTACAAGACGATGCGGATCGTCAATGAGGATTTCACGTTCGTCTACTCGCGCTGGTGCACCGGCGATACGGAGCTTTACGACACCCTGAACGACCCCTGTGAGATTACCAATCTCGCTGGGTCGACCGACCCGGACATCGTGCGCGTCATGTCGCGCCTCAACGCTCTCCTAATGGTTATGAAGTCGTGCGAGACAGACGCCTGCCGCGACCCCTGGGGCGTTATCCAGCCCCCACAGACAGCAAATCCCACCGGGGCCAGCAGCCTTGCCGAAGCCTTGGACGCAGCATACGACGATTTCTTTGCCGCCGTCCGGAGGTCACCATTGCCGAGTGCATGGCATATCAGTTCGCTGGCAACTAAATCCCCTTCTACCCGCCCGAGGCCCAGTACGGCCTCGGCCTGGGATACCGCAACGAGCCTGAGTACTATGAGTACCCTGATGTCAAGCCCGTACAGAGGGTCCCATATGTCCCTGGTGGCGGGTGGGAGCAACGGCACACCACCTTCGAAGCGCTTATGTCTGCTGCAAGGACACTCACAGCGGATGAGCTGCAACAGGCCTGGAATCATACCACTTGTAATGAGGGTAGCACATGCACCGATGTGGGCCTAAAAGCTGTACCACATTGAGATGCTGCCTCTATGGTGGCATTTGCAGAACATCTAGATACGGTATGTATCTCAGGCTTTGGAAGGGCAGCTACGTCAATCCTTGATTTGGACTTACTCGTTCCGTCAATGATGTCAGACAGACAGTAAG
Source organism: Diaporthe capsici (assembly GCA_013364905.1). Taxonomy (NCBI): domain Eukaryota; kingdom Fungi; phylum Ascomycota; class Sordariomycetes; order Diaporthales; family Diaporthaceae; genus Diaporthe; species Diaporthe capsici. The sequence goes on from WNXA01000013.1 coordinate 82,656, forward strand.
TCTAATCTGCATCACACGCGATTATGATACCAGGATGTCCGGAAAGGTCGCCATGAACCTTCGAGAAGTCGGGCTTCCACAACTATCTGCAGGTAATTTCGACAGTTCATTTCATGGATGACGGCGATGCCATGTACCTGTACATTATTTTATAGACATTATTCGGGTCTCATGCAAGTTCATTTGCAGTCGGTCGAGAGTATAAGCCGTCGAATGAACAGTCATGTCACCAAGAATCTCAACGCAGTATATATGCTCAATATTGTGATCCACCCAGCCCTGGAGGAATTTCTGCAAGCATTTGCCGAGCGAATTCACAAGCATCACCGAATAATACCACCGACTTCGGCGGTTCTCTTTGCGTAGTGTGGTGACATGTCTACGATAGGAGACTACCAGACATCACAGTGTGATTCTCGGTCACCGGACGGCGACATGGGCATATTCGACACCCTCCCCTCTTCACCGCCAGAAGTCTATGCTTATCGAGGACAAGTTGAGAGGCCAGATTAGAAGTTTGATCCATAGTCAATTCAAGCACTTGCCTAAAAGGCGGAAATCCGAGTATCCAATCACCCGAACGCGCAAGAGACGGAGGACACGAGATCTCCGGGCTTATGACGGGACGGAGAGTTGCTTGGACTCGGACTCGGACGCTGCAATTGTGGAAAGAATTTCTACACCAACAGCCAGAAGGACATTTGCCTGCCCTTTCTATCTTCACGACCGCAGGAGTCATAGAGATTGCCTGAATCGTCCTCCAACCTTCGAGACGTTAGGCGTGTGAAGCCACCTGTCTGGCATACCCACCGACGACTACTCTATTGCCCAGTTTGCCATTCCATCTGTCGCACAGCAGTGGCGTGCGAAAAGCACGTCCGCACTGGTGGCCCTCAGTGCAAAAAAGAGTTCAGGCAGCCAATTTGCGACGGCGTCGCCAGGGCTCAGGTTGACAGCTTACCAAGCAACCGATATTAAGCCAGCCTCGATGAGTCGACATGATTTGATATCTGGGAGATCGACTTTCCTGAGCAAGACCAGCCCGAACAGCACTTCTGTATTCTTAGTATAGAGAGCTTGACGCGGCGACTTGCTGGCTGCGTAGGTTCTGGTCCAAGATGGGGGACACCATTATCATGGAATTTCTGAAGCAGAAAGGGTTGCGAAGCTATACTGGTCAGCCGTTGGATGAGGAATGTAACTTGACTGAATTGAACATCTTCACTACATATGTATACATCAGTTGACTGAGGAGCTGTCTCTGGCCTTATAGACAACCGAAACGGAACGCATGGGCGAATGAGTAACTACTGGGCTCTGGCCTTGACGCATCTACTTCGGTACTAAGTCAGCAGGCTAATAGATGAGACAATGTTCGTTCATCTGACTGCATAGCATCACTGCTATTTTGTATTCATTTTCCAAAGTCTGACTCAATCGAATAGATGGAAAAGCACTTAGTCAGTTATAAATGATTCTCAAGGTCAACCATGTCGATTGACAGCAATCCGCTCAAGTCTTCTTAGTGTAGAAATGCCTCCGGGTGAAAGGTAAAATGAATGCTCCAGGTGACAACCCTCTTTCAAATTGTGGTATGGTGTTCTCGGCATAACCGAGCCGACAGGCCCTAAATCAACCAAGGTTGGACGATCTGCGAGAGGCCAATACACTCCAAGTTGTCTCCCTCAAACAGTAAGTCGAGGTCCGGATCTGCCGCGAGTGGACTGTTCGTGTCTGGCAGCGAAGGCATATCCGTCTCAGCCGGCCCAGACTCGCAACCTCCTGGCGTATTATCGATGACTGCGTGAAACCAGTCCAAGGTGACAGCCACGACATCTTTGACAAGCCCTTCATCCACGACCTCGCCGCGTCTTTTCCTAAGGGCGCTAATCATGGTATTCAAGTCCTCGCCCTGACAGCGATTTCGAATGTAATTCAGCGTCTCTTCCATGAAGTTCCCAAGATATATAGAGCTCGGTCTCTTTTTACCCGGGAAAAGGATGTCCCAAATGTCGAACCAGTGTTGTTCTGGTGTCATTCCCCGGCCTCCACTCCGTTTCAGCCGATCTTTTTGCTCGTCTGATATCCCTTCAAAAAGACGTTTCGGCTGTATCGTGCAGATGGCCATCCTTGCGTGCTCGTCCTGTCTGCCTCGGTCAGGGAATGTGTGCCAGCAGCGGGCACAATAGAACTCGGGCGCTAGGTGTTTTCGGCTAATGTGCTGCTTTACGTCCTTCACCCGCCTCAGCTCAAACTTCAGACATCCGCGGTACCGAGCGCCGTCCAGTTTGTAGAACGGACAAGGCCACAGCTGTACACCTTCGTCTGCCCAGTCCCGCCCTTCGGATATCATGCGCTTCTTTTGACCATTGCGGCCCTGAGAAGAGTCCAAAGAACGTTCATATGATCTCTTCTGGCCCTGATAGCATCGGTCTGTGCGTCGTAGCTCCGTGGCGTAGCTGCTGCTTTGTGCATGTGTGATTTCGCTCTCCTCTGAAATGGTCGAAGGAAACCCTTTGATGGAGTTGGAAACACTTTTTGCAGGGTTTTCTGGACTCTGAAACATTCCTGGTGGAGCTTTAGATGTCGAAGATCTTGGGAATTCCTATTCTGAACGTGTTGAGTGGAATGTTCATTAGACTCACCAGTTGTTGAGTGGCTATGCATAGCTCCATTCTCACCTAATTCATACAACGCTCCACCTCCTGATCCCAGTGTGCAATCTTTTCTTGAAGGCATATGTGCGTAAACTGGGCCGGAGTCTGGCTTGCAACGGACATGCGGTCAAAGCATGACAGTTTTGGCGACCCAGAACCAATCGTGCAACCGCTTTTGTTGAAACTGACACGGTAGCGCGTGAGTGACTGTGCTGCGCTGCCACAGTTGCGCACCGATGTGCAGGTGCAGGCGCAGGCAGACTAATCCTGTGTCACCGGGCTAGCTAGGTACCTACGTACCTAGGCAGAGGCAGGAAAGAGGCTCTCAAGCAAATTACTCTCAGATAATCATTCCATTTTCACGCTAATAACCTACACATAACACAGCTACCCAAAATTTACATGCACCTCTTTTTTTATATACTTAATATTGAATACTTAAACATTTTTCATTTTATAAAAAATCTAGAAAAATAAATTATTTAACTAATATGTTGTAGAATAGTAATTAAAGGGAGGAGCCCTCTGGGTTGGAGCTATGAGGCAGGAGGGGCTTATCGATAGGGGGGCCCGTGCAGGGGCTCCAAGGGCCCAACTGACCTGCCCACAGCCCCCAGCCTCGACTCCCTTGCCTAACTAACATCAAAGTGCCGTCGGCTAGTCCCGATGCCCAAGGAACTCCCCCAGCCACACCAGCTCATGAGACTCATGGAGCCTTCCATTCAATGATTGGGCCATCTTTTTCCAGTGCCCAACATTACGGCCACTACTCCGGATTCAGGTTTCCAGAGCCTCGGACAATACATCTTCAGTTCATCAAACATACACCAGGACCAACGTATTTGCCAATTCAGCATGTCCCCAGCCATGTCAGCCCCCAGGGCTTCACGTCCCAGACAATTGGGCAAACAGACAGCCACGATATGACCAACCGGCAGATTGGTTAGACGGCAGTAGACTCTCAAGCGTGACCCTTGAAGGGCAAGCATGTGAGCTATGGGCAGGGGTCCGCGCATGCGTAGCAAGACTATTCGAATTTGAGACGGCAAACACTACCGAAAGTTGTAGGTTGGACGGACCTCGGGGACAAGCAGACTATTGTGAGCAATAAGACTGAATGAGTCGTGTTCGCACATGACCAAAATGTTTGGACTGATGGATACCATCATCATCCAACATCTTCGCCTTCGGGCTTGAACATTATCGATGAAGCTTCGGCGAGCCTGCGGAAGTACATCTCAACTCAGTCTCATCCCTACGTGCCGCCCTCTGAATATGAGACCTGCCATTCTTCCGTTTAGTCCTGCATAGCTGAGAGCTCGTTTCCGTTTGGTAGCTCTGTTAGGGCTTGTACCGAGATAGAAAATCACAACAACCGCGAAGGGCCCGGGTGGAATTGTTCTCCCCCCTCAGCCTTGGAAAAGGCCTAAAATATCTGTGGGGCTGTAGAAACAGGGGAGGGGGGCAAAGCGATGAAAATCATGTATCGTTTTGTCCACTCAGTGACCACCTTACCTAGATAGCTTCGTTTTGACGCTGTGATGGACCTTCGAATGTTACCAGCTCACCAGCGCCAAAGTATGGTCTTTAAGAATACCGGAAGCTTCTTGTATAATCCGGCCAGTCTCCATACCATGGACTAAGATCCACCACTAAGTGACACAGAATAGCAGCTGGCGGGCATGGCGAAGCGAGACGATCGCAAAGGGAAGATCAAATACAAAGTACATAATTTATGCTACTTTAAAAACCCTTTGGCGGATTTGTTTACAAGAGACGGCCAAACATCGTATGCATCATGAGCTCCACCTCCTCTTTGTACGCCCTGTCTGCACGAATGGCAACCTGTCGACAATGGCCTCGGTCCTCCGGTTCTGAGGCGCAGAGTAGTCGATGGTGTACAAGCTCACAGCAACGAACCCATCAGCCACAGCCGCCGTCTCGCCAGTCATGCTGCAGTCACCGTTGATGCACTCATTCACGCCAGCCTCCAAGGGGTCGATATTTCCCCACGTGAACGTGCCCGGGTTGGACTCCACCGGCAAGGCGGTATTAGTGTTTGCCTCGCCCGTCATCCTCGTCTGGAGGATGGGGATGCCACACCAGTTGGCGCCCAGCCTGGGGTAGTTGACATTGGCGCCATAGCCGAGCGGCAAGATGGGCTTCCCCGGGGACGAAGAGTTGACGAAGGCGTCGACGATGTTTCCCGACAGCTGAGCGACGTAGGTGTACTCGTTGGTCGTGTTGGTGATGTTGCGGTAGTCCAGCGCGCTGTTGGACGCGCTGAAGGCGATGGCCGGGATGGAGCGCGAGGTGGCGGCGTACGCAGCGCCTGCCGTGCCCGAGAGCGTCCAGACGAAGGGGCCCAGGTTCGTGCCGTAGTTGGGGCCCGTGACGACGAGGTCTGGCGTGCTGAAGTTGGCGAAGTTGGGGAGGACGTAGTCCAGTGCGACAAAGGTGCAGGCAGCCGGTGTACCATTGTAGTACCAGATGTGACTGTCGATGGGATCCGGGCCGACTGAGGGAGCACCAGTCGGGATTATACCGTACTGAGCCGGTGAGGTCAGGTTCGGATACGTCGTAAAGTCTGAACGGCCGCCTTGGCCGCTTTGTTGGACAGCGGGCGCTACGATCCAGACTGAGTGGTCGGGGTGTTAGTCCCAAGCACCAAAGTAAGTAAAATTTCAATTGAGAAGACGCACCATTGTGTCCTTTGCTTTTGAGGACCTTGTAAAATTCTCGCAGGTTGGCTGAGCCAAAGCCGTCATCGTTGTTCATGAGGATGTTGAGGCCTTGCACGGAGCCGAGCATTAAGCCGGCTGCAGCGAGGAGTGAGGAGCGCATTTTGTCACGAGCGGTCTGAGAACTATCTAGACTATAGTTTCATGAAGCTCTCCAATAAGGAAGTTCGATGTACAACAAATGGACGTCACCGGCTCAGAGGGAGAAGACAATCATGAATACAGAAGTGAGGTGGGTTGGATTTATACTCCCGGATCTCGCTGTATTTCCAGGCACGCGACACACCGGTCCCAGTCGATAGGATGTGCGGAGCCTCTAATGCAGGAACGGCAAGCCGGCACCCTCCTCCTTCCAGAGGCAGTCTAGCTTCATCCTGCCAAGAAGCTGGTTCTCAGCCCACGATAAGCAAGAACCCGGCCAGATGGTAAACAAGAGGGTCTGTCTGGCTCTTGAGCAGCGGCGGTCGATTCTAATCCCTGTATTGAATCTCCGATACTCACATGGAGCAGGGGAATAGCTCGACGGAATGTCAGCTTGAGTTGAGTGGTTTGATACGTGTTCCAAGGAGTTATGTAATCACTACCGATGTGAGTATCTCGTCAACTTCAGTATCTGATGATGCCGCTTGCAGAATTAAAACACAATCTACAACAGAAACGAGATAGTAACATCGCGCAGTCTCCCATAGTCAATTCGGTCTGGTCCCTGAGGCTTTGTAGCCCGACCTCTATGATTAAGAACCCTGTTCTTCCGACCTCTTTATCCGTGCGAATTCTCCAACTTGGCCCAGACAAATCTTCACTTAGTCATGGCGTCACGCGCTCACCTACGCCTGTTACCGTCCTCGATCTTATCTTCCGATTTCTTATGAGGCGGAGCAAGCCATGTTGACTTCCAATACACCGTCGAGAAGCGGCCTTTCCACGGCACTTGCACTTAAACACCAAGTTGTCGCCATCTCCCGTGCCACACTCCTTCAGGAGTTCTTCCCAAATAAGAGTAATGAACCGCTACCATCAAGGGTGGGCATGGACAATAACACTCTTTTTGGCATTACTGTCAATTGATCTCGGCTTATATACTGAGCTTTTTCAGCTCGATTGCGGTACAGGTGACAGCTAGCGTCGGTCCACCCAACTATACAGTCAGTCCATTCTGGGAGCCCATTTATGAGCATGTCGTTGTTGTTATTGTCGTTGGGCTGGGGATTAGACATGATGGTCGAAATGGACATTGGAATTGATAAAGCAGACGGAAGGTAGAAGTTAAGCAATCAGATCCCACGGAGGAACCATGGTCAATTCTATTTCAAAAGAAAGTGGGAAGCAGTTTGTGTTCGGCAAAAGTGGTGATGCAGACCCGACGCAAAGAACGTGATCTCGTGCATCAGGCAACTCTCCTGGGATTGCACCTGCGCGCCATCAGAGTCGAGTTAATTCCGCATTTGAGACGCTCAGGTAACCGTCAAGGACCCCACTACGGCCAATCGGCGCGGGGCTGCTTTCGCACATCGAGGTTGACTCAGCCAACTGGTCATGTCTGCCTAGCGAGGCGTCCTGGTCAGCTTTTCACCTTTTTTCCCCGGCATGCATTCGCAGCCCACCTAGTAGCTCGCTGAAACTCACCACTTAGCTCAAGATGTCGCCCAAGAAGATCCGAATCCTGTTCCTCGGCGCGTCGCTGGTGGCCGGGTACTCGTCCATGGGGGCGGTGTACCATCCGTTCTCGCTGAATGTTGTCAAGATGCTTGGCACCATCATGCCAGACACGGAGATCGAGACTGTCGTCGACGGGGTGCCTGGGGATCTCGTGACAAGGGGAAAGTTCCGAGAACGAATGCAGAAACAATGTAGGTACACAAGAGGCCGGTAGAGCTCAAGGCTTGAGGGATCGCACTAGCTGACACTGTGGTAGTCGAGGAGGGCCAGAAACCGTTCGATTGGACCGTTGTGCTAGGCGCGACGAAGTAGGCCCTTTTTTCTCTAGGAGTAATTTGGAGCTCGGAAATTTCTCTGACACATTTTCACAGTGACCTAGCATATAACATCCCGGGCGACGAGATCCTCGCGGCTTTCAAGGAGATCTGGAATATTCCGCTCGCGCATGGAAGCAAGGTCCTCGCGCTCACGGTACCCGGGGCATCCATCGACAGTAGAATACAAGGCAGCCTCGTGGAACGGCGGAACAACCTGAACAAGATGATCAAAGAACACAAGGTAGACAACTTGTAGGTGCTGTGTGCTGGCTGAGAGACCTCTGCCACCCAAGGCTGACATGTTCATACAGCTACGTCTTTGACCTCCACGATGCTCTGCCATGTGACGCAAACAATGTAAAGTATTGGGATGACGCGATCCACTTCACCCCTGAGGGATACACTCTTATCGGCGACAAAGTCGGGGTCGCTCTGATGGGTATTATGGTCGCGGAGAAGGCGACGGCTGCATAGTTAGACACCAGGCCGTATGAGAATTTGCTTCGTGGAGATATCTGAACTCAAGCATCCGCGCCATCCCACAAATTGAAAGAAGCCAAATGAGAAGGGGTTATGACCCTTACATGTCGATCTGAGCCCTTTAGCGGGACAGATCTTGGGGTGGTTGCTTTAAGCATGATCTTTTAGGGCAAATACTACCCCAGCTCACTTCTACATAGTAGACATGCTCAAGTCGTCACCGAGCACTGACTCGTATGCTCAGCTCACCCGTCCCCGGCTAAGAAATCTCCCACTGAATTGGCTGTAAAAAGCAATATGCCATTTCGTCTATCGAAACACAGGGGCAGGGTCCTGCTGTAAATAGCATCCGGTAAATCGGACAGCCCGCCTGCTCGACCGGGATACCACCTATTGGAACGATGTGAGCCAGCATCCCCTGCCCTCCGCCGTATTCAAAGTTTAGATGCACCGTAACAAAAGATCAGCCCAAAAGGCATAAACACCTGCAAATGGCCCCCTCGTCTTGACAACGGGCCACATCACAAATTGATTTCAACGGCCTTGAGCACGAACCATCCACCCGTCACAATGGAGACACACCTGTCCCTCAACGAGAAAGGCGGCGCCGCAGCCACGACGACAACGTCCAACGCCTCCATGACCACGCTCGCCAAGACCGTCTCCGCCTCGTCCCAGCAGCAGGCCAACATCGAGTCCCTGCCGGCGTACGTGATAGAATGGAGCCCGCAGCAGCGCAGGGTGCGGTTCCTGCGGACGACGGACGACCTGGCGACGGAGCTCAGCCCGGCCAACTGCGAGCGCCTCAACGACTCGCTCAAGCGCCTGTTCGTCGTCCACGGCAGCCCGCAGCAGTACGTCGGCCTGCTGCAGCGGGCCCTCGCCATCGACCCGCTCTTCATCAAGGCGCACGCCCAGCGCCGGCGGTACTCGCCTGTCCACCGGCGGCCCGGGGACCGCTGGGCGTGCTTTGAGTACCCTGAGCTGTGCTCATATGGCAAGACCGAAGGCCGGGACGCTGAGGCCAAGGCTGGGGCGCAGGCTGAGTTACCTGCGTATCCGCTCTCGGATGAGAGTGCAGATGCCGTGATGTTCTGTCGGGCGTCGCTGTGGCTCAATGGCGAGAATGACGGTGGTAAGTGACAGGTTAATTCATCTACTCCTGTGGGACAGACAGGCTGACCTTCGTCGCAGTCCTGTTCCTCGAGGACCCCCCATGGGCAGGGACATCGCCCCTCATGCGCAAGCAGACGACAATGGTCGCCCTGCACGCAGCAGCGACGGACAACACGGGCAGCCGGGACGACGAGAGCGTGGACGAGCACCACTCGAGCCTCGAGATAATCCTGCAGGAGGCCCTCCGGGACCCCGAGCACATGCGCCACGGCATCCGCGCCCTGCTGTCGGAGCTCGTCTACACCCACTGGCTCGCCTACTTCGAGTCGCCCCTCATCGACCCGGAGGCCCACCCGGCCCACGTCCTGTCGCTCGCGTGGCGCGTCCAGCTCGCCGTCGAGCACAACCTTAATGTTACGCGGTACCTCACGCGCTGGCGGATGCCGATGCCCATCACCGCGACGGAGTGGGAGGGCCTGCTGGACCGCAACGCGCGGCGTGTCGACCTCGCTACCGTGGCGGCGGGAGGGGCGCGCGCCATCGCCGAGGAGTTCCGGTCCATCCAGGCTGGTAATAACCCCAAGAGGGCACTCGCGCCGGGCGAGAAGGACGAGAACTCGCGGGGGCTTGACAGGATCTCGTACCTTGGTGGTATCCTGCTGCCCTTCACCATCGTGCCGTCCATCTTGTCCATGAGCGACCCGTTCGGTCCCACGGGAGGCATGTTCTGGGTGTTTTGGGTCGTGTGCGCGCCGCTGACTGTCCTCGCCCTGCTGTTTATCTATGCCGACTCTATCCGCAAGGCTACAGTCTGGATCGAGGTCGCTGCGGACGAGGCCAAGATGGAGGAGCAGGCGGGTCAGTCGACCGGGGTCGTTGAGGATGATGGCACTGTTGAGCCGAAGCCTCTGCTCGGTAGCAGTGGTACGGGCAGGCCTGATGACGTTATGGAAGAGGGTGTCGAGACCTTCCCCACGGTGGTCATCCAGAAGCCACAGGATGGCCGGCCGGCCAGGGCATATAAGAGACAGGAGCTGGGCTGGACCGGTGCCATGAAGAGCATGGTTGGGTATGGGTACGCTGATCGTCTGCAAGAGCCTGTGCCCGCTGAAAGTATGAGAAGACCGAGTACGAACCTGCGGCGTCCCATGAACAGGACTTATACTGGCCAGTCCCGGGGTTATGCTTAGTAGACCGCGCATTAATGAGATTAACGAATAAGCGTTTCTTTTCGGATAAGGACTTGGTCTATCATCTTTCGTTATGCACACTGTTGATCTGCTGAGACCGTATCCAATATGATGGATACTACAACACACACCCAACAGCAACGCTCTAATCTCGAGTATTCGTGTTACTCCAGTCCGCAACCTGTCTACTGGTCTGCCTGACGCCACATCCTCTACCGAGAAGTCTCACCCTGAACTGTCACTTCATTGCCTAGGTCGGCATGAGAATGAACCCAGCAATCTACAGCTTCAACTTAACCTCCACAAACAATGCCTCAGCCTTCGCCAGCTTCTCACCACTCCCATCCTCCATAGAAGCCTCCACCCATATCTTCCTCCCCTCCACCTTGGTCGTCCTGGCCACAACCAAAATCGTCCCCGGCGTCCTGACAGGCCGGAGGTACGTAGTATTCAGGTAGGCCGTGACATAGGACGGCACCGGCTTCCCTGCATCCTGGCCCTCCCCGGTGAGCCTGCCCGCCGGTGCGGCGTACCCCAGCACCTCGTCGAAAATGGTGGCTACTATGCCGCCGTGGCAGATGCCCGGGTGGCCGTCGAGATCACTGCCCAGCGTGATCAGCCCTTTGATCTCGGGCAGGACGGATCGCGGCTCTGAGGGGCGCGCGTAAAAGAGGATGAAGTGTGAGAGGGTGGAGGGGCTGTTGATTGTTGCTGCAAAGAGGGCGTCCTCGGAGTTGGGTTTTCGGGACCGGCTGTACGCTGACTTGATGATGAGTTCTGTGTCTGGTGGTTGCAGGTGTTCTAAGCACCATGGGATTGACTTGAAGTGTTTGATGTCGTCCTCCGGTGGTGGTTGGTTGGTTGAGGCCATGTTGGGGACTCCGAAAGGTTGTTGCTGGAGACACAAGTGGAATCGATTGCCTTGTGTGACGTTGTAATCGCAAGTCAAAATGTCATTGGCGCGTATAATCCATTTACAAAAAAGGCTCAGAGCATATCCAGATGTATCTTGTATCTACAGCCGCAATGCAGCCGGAGGTGAGAGGGGTGAAACGGGACAACCAGCGTCGATCAAGATGAGCCGAGGCTATTCCAACTGCATGGGAACGGCTCTGATTGGGTCAAGAGAGCTCGAATTATGGGTCCAAACCCTTACACGGTAGACTTCAACCAAGCACTCGAGGTGTGTCCAAATTGTAGTTCGCATGCCTGCCTCACTTGAACAATGTGAATAGAAACATGAGAACATTCCTCTCAGATGACATTTTGGAGTGTTGCCTAACGCCTTCTATGACATTTTTACCAATCACTACCATACCAAATTCCTTTTTCTTGCGCCATACCCTAGGTAGTGTTACAGCCAACCCCAAGAGCACATCAAAACGTCGGCGCAACCTTCTTCTCCGCCTGCCCATAAGAATGCACCCGCTCACTCAGCTTAAAAGACTTCAACGACCCAGCCCTGACGCTCTGCACAGAAGGCGCCCGTGACCTCATCATCATCACATGGTTGCCACCCGGGCTCATCGGCGGACCAGCCATGGTGCTCCGCTGCATTGGAGGACTCGAGGCGCCCGACGCCGACACCGTGCTCCTCTTGCGGCCGTGGAACTTGCCCATCATGGCCGTGATGGCCGTCGTGGCATCCATCGGCGGCGAGGGCGGCACGTTCGGACCCGCCCCCATCCCCGTCCCCATCATCCTGCCGCGCGCGTCTCGCCCGTCGACGCTCGACCCCCTGCTGCTCGGCGGCGTGGGCTGGAACCCTCCAAGCCCTCCTCCAGAAGGCATGCCAGCGATGCCTAAGCCGTTTGGTCCCCCATGTTGACCGTCGGCAAAGTTGCTCAGGTTGGGCATGACGGTAGGCATCCTCGACAGCCTCCGGATGGACCGCATGTTCTTGTCGATGAAGGAGCTCATCCGCGTCAGCGCGCCTCCGTTCTCGTACGACTCAAAGGCGCTCGCCCCGTTCGGCGGTGCTCGCCCACGGGCCGCGTCTATCGCGCTGGGCGTCGCCTTGGCCTGCTGCTGCTGGGCGCTGGGAACGCTCGCACCCAGGCCCTGGCGCACCTGGCTCATGACGCGGTCGAAGTCGATGTTGGTCGAGAAGGCAGGCCTGGCGGCCGCCATGGAAGACGAAGACGCCGCCACCGCGACGGCGGAGTCCATGCTCAGGTTCTGCGTGAGCACGAAGAAGGACCCGTCCCTGACGCTGGACCGGACCAGGCGCCAGCGCGTGCGGGCCGGGTTGCGCTCGATGGTGGGCTGGTAGACCGAGTACTGCGCCAGGTTGGCGTAGAAGATCTCGAGGCGCTTGGCCACGCGCTCCAGCAGCTGCATGAGGAACGTCGCCAGCGCGATGATCCTGTCCTCGGGGTTCTCGGCGTCCTGCGACATGAGCGCGTCGAAGGCGTCCATGCCCGCGCACGCCTCGGCCCGCACGTCCTCGAGCAGGCTGATGTCCAGCTCCACCGACTTGCTGGCGTAGTCGATGATGCCGCGCTCGTGGAACCGCGCCTCCTCGCTGTTGCCCACGAACTCGCCCACGCGGGCGATCTCCCTGGACGTCTTGATGGCGCTGCCGGACGTCTTTGCCCGGGCCACGACGCCCAGCACGTCTGGCAGGCTCGTCGATGGCCCTGCCGAGGACGCGTTGGCGAGGCTGAAGGAGAGCTTGAGGATGAGCTCCTGGAACTTGGAGCCGAAGAGGGCGCTGAACCCCGTCTGCAGCAGACGTGACTGGTACTGGTAGAAGGACCTCACGCCCTTGATGTTCAGGAGCCCGGGGCCCTGGTACCACCACTTGGATGGATCCAGGGTCTGGTTCGTGATCATCGCGTTCATCTCCATTTGATGCGCCACGAGGGTCTCAACGGATGTACGGAGATACGACGACCACAGCTCGTATAGCATGTCCAGATCGTCGTTGCCGTGGAAGTCCGGCTTGGGTGTCAGGTGGCCGACAAAGTACTTGGTCAGGAGCGACGACACCTCCGGGTTGGTGGTGTGCGCGAGGTTGTCGAAGGACGCCGAGCAGTCGACACCGGCGTTGGACTTGATGATTAGGGTGCCGCCCGGGTGCATCGGGCAGAAGTCCGTCACGTCGTAGACCTTGCCGTGGACACCGATCCAGATCCTCGATTGACCCCTGTGGCCGGTGTTGAGGGCGAGCTGCGAGAGCGGGATGGTGGGCAAGTTGCATGGGAGAGGCTTGGGCGTCATGAAGACGTCGAGCATGAAACGGCGCTCGGCGAATGCGGCGTTTATGAGCTCCTCCGCCGAGTCTAGCGTCGACGTGCGGTGGTTGTAGATGGCCTGCCGTATTCCTTTCATGACAGAGTCGAACACGGCCACGGACCCGCAGACATATAGGTATCCGCCCAGGCCGCCGTGTTTCTTACTCATGACCAGGTCACAGATGGTCGAGCCTTGTTCGGTGATCAGAGTGTCGATATACCGAGGCGGCGTAGTCTTCTCGACCAGCTCGCGGCCCTGCATGGCCAGGCCCCTTGAGTCCCGGGAGAAGGCGACGTGGACCTCCATCTGGCCCTCGTTGACATTTTGGCGAAGTTCGTGCTCATAGCAGAACTTGTCTCGCGACTGGACGCCGAGGTAAAGGATATTGCGACCAACCGCGCCACTCTGGATGCGAGACTGCCAGAAGCTGCGGAAGGGCGCGATGCCGCTGCCACCCGCGAAGAAAGCACAGGGCGACGCGCCACTTAGTGGGAGCTGGAATGCCTGCGGACGAGACACGCCGATGAGGATATCTTCCTCGATTGGGATCATCTCGTCATTAGATGCGACGATGGGGTTGAGGAAACCACTGCTGACGCCGCATCTCGTGATCCGGGACTCTCCAGCAAAGGTGGAGCTGAGCTGGTACTCGGACCGGGAGACGCTCAGGTCGACGGTGCTGGGCAGCAGCTCGTCGGGGAAGCTTGAGATGGAGTATGTGCGTGGCATCTCGACGGGCACGAGCTCACACAGCCACGACAGGTCCTGCAGGTTGAAGGCCGAGTCCCAGACAGCCTGCGGCGTGTCCATGACTGCGGACTGGAGAAGGTCACCCAGGGACCCGCGGACAGGCCATTCGTCTGTGGCCAGGACCTGCAGGGCGGTGTTGGACGATGCTCTCAGCATGGAGTGGATCCTCAGGACGAGATCCTGGGTGAGCGGTGCGAGATGGCCCCTCCGGAGGATGTCCTGCACCGTGATAGGTCCCCTTGGGGATCTTGATACCGATCCCAGGTGGTCGGCAAACCGGGCCCAGCACTTGTTCACCGGGACCTGGACGTTGAGCATCTCGTCCAGCCCGAGCGAGGCGGCGACCTTGGCACACTCCTCCCAGCTGTTGAGGGGCATCACCGCCAGCCGGTCGCCGGGCTGGAACGTGATGCCCGTGTCCTGGATGTCCAGCGTCACCATTGCGATGCCCCGGTCGGCGTCGTTGTCGACAAACGACCTCCCCAGGATCCTCGCCTTGTACCTGCACTCGGCGAAGCTGCCGCGCATCTGGTGCGGCTCGATCGAGACGTCGCTGCGATACGGCTCCAGGCGCTCCTTCATCGCCTCGGAGAACTGCTTGTGCGTCTCCTCCCACGGCCGGCCCGCGTCCGCGGCGCCCGACGCGCCGTTCGTCTCGGTGCGGCCCGTCTTGCCCGCGACCTCCAGGATGCCGAAGACCTTGTACCTGTGCACGCCCATGAAGCCCCTCTCGCCCGTGTAGGCCTCCACGATGCCGTCCAGCACGCCCATCAGCCTCGGGTCGCCTGACTTCATGACGAACTCGGGGACGGAGTAGTAACCCTCGACGGCGGCGATGAACGCGCGGAGGTTCGAGGGCTCCCAGGCTCGCAGGTGAATTCCCTCCGCGCCCAGGAAAGAGTCGTACTTCTTGCGGCCTAGGAAGGCGTCCATAAGCAGGTATGGCGGGAACTGCAGCCCGCTGGACGCCGGGCACCGCTTTGAAAGCGGCGCCGAGAACTTGGCCCACCGCACCCACTCGTTGGCCGGTACGTAGTTGTCGCCGGACATGGGGTTGGGGCTGATGGTGTGGAATGCGTTGGGCATCATCTCGAGGATCTCCTTCAGGCGGATCATCTCCCTCAGCAGGCCCTCGATGTCCCTGTTCATGACGCACTCCTGGCACGCGGCGATGGCGTCCGGCCCGTGCTGGAAGCTGGCCGAGGTGTCGGCCACGCCCTTGAGGAAGGCCATCTCGGCCTGGTCGCCAAACATGGGCCACCGCATGTCCATGTTGTCGAAGCGGGCGACGTACGGGTGGTTCGAGTTGTGGTCGCGGATCTTGACGTTGTAGCTCGACTGGTCGACGAACGTCAGGTGCGGGATGGGTCGGCCCATGCGCTTGGAGACCTGGAAGTAGGGGAGACCGATGCTCCTCGGCAGGCCCTTCACCTCCTCGACGACGTCGTCGCTTAGCTCGACCTTGGGCTTGTTGGAGCTGCTGAGGCTCACGCCCTCGTGGCCGTCGTGCTTGTCCTCGTACCGGCAGATCGAGCACAGCATTCCCAAGGCGACCAGTGCCGCCCACAGTGCGTTGTCCGGGATGATGTCCTCCGTGGCCTCCACGACGGGCAGGGCGGCGCAGGAGTCCCGTACTCGCCCGCGTGCTACACATCCTGGCATCCGCTCGGCGAGGTCTGACCATATCCTTCCCGGCGAGTTGGCCAGTGATGCCACCGACGAGTCAAGCGAGTCTGGGGGGACGAAGCCGTACTCGGCTGTGAGGAACCCATCCCGCCATCCGGACTTTGGCCCGACCTCCTCGGCTCGGATGATGACCTGCCGTGCTGGCGCACCAAGGGCTGCGGCCAGGATGTCCTTTTCGCTCGGTGGGAGCGTGTCGATGTTGTCCTTGGCGAACCTGTTCAGGTCCTTTGCTGATGCATCTGGGAAGAGTAGGGCGTTGATGGCCTTCCGGTCTCTGTGTATTGTATCCAAGGATCAGTACACTGATTCTTCTTTCAACTGTGCATCATATGTGGCACTAAGCTTACCTTCCCCTCAGCCACTCTTCTGAGTCAACTCCTGGTGGTATGTCAAATGCTGTCCGCAGATCTCCAGGCTGGCAGTATCCTGAGAATGAGCATCCCCTCGGTCCAACTCGGCTGCTGCTCCTGCTTGCCCGACCGCGTCCAGCTGCTGGACACCGTCCGGCCACCGATTTTGATACTGGGCAAGATCGCTCTGACATCTTGATATTTTGTTTCTTCGTAGTCTGTATGGAAGGGGGGGTATTAAACTTGTATGGCCGTATGGAGCCGCCGGGGCTAATGACAGAACATAAACAACGCCAGCGCGGGTATAAACTACAATGAAGAATATAGGGTGACTGAACGAGAACGAGATCAACTGCGTGAGGCTGTCAAGCGTCGGCGGCTCTGGGGAGCAAACAAGGCCTACTATTTACCTCACTCCAGTTCGCCCCCCAGACACGGTCCAAGAAGCATAGACCTCGTCACTGCTGCCCATAACGCTGCCGAGCCCAACACGTCGCTTGTCCACCGGTGGCTGAAGCAGAGTCAGCCAGGGAACGAAACGTCCCCACCGCGGCGGACATCCGCCGTTCATCAGCCAGGTTCAGGGTGGCCCGTCGGGAGAGAGAGGTGGCCCCTCTCTTTGGAACCAGTTCTATACTTGGAAGGTCATCCCATTGGGGAAGGGGGCATCAGATTCTGCCATCTCATCGAAGCCCCGTTCTTGTGACGTGCAGATCATGGCAGTTTCGACAGAAGGGTGTCTTGCATGATAGGTGCTGCCAAGATTTTCCCCCGTGTGGTCTGAAGCAGAGTTATCCACCTGTGTGTGCCAAGCGCCGTGGGATAGGCCCTGTCAGTGTTCTCCTGTCGTCTGAAACCACACATGGCGGGCCGAGCCTCGGGATGTGGGATATAGGCGACTTGTATACCTGGGTACCTATCATCTTGCTCGGTCGCACGCCCCACGCGGGTTTCTCCATGCAACGCAGTGGCCTCGCTCGCTAAAAAGTTTTGGAGTCAGCGGATGCTTGCAGATGGCTGGACGAGGTGTGCCGTGCTTAAGGTGGTGTGTTCTGGCGTCATTCCAACGCACCCGATGGCATGGCATGCATGGTGGAGGCTAAATCCTCCGGTTTAAGCTTCATCCCGAATGACAGGCTTTTGTGTCATCTCGTCGTCGCGCCGATTACCTAGGGGTCCATACCGCATTGGGAGGTGTGATGAGAAGGGGGGGAATACTACAGTCTGGCTGCCGCCCCAAGGATCGCCCTCGGACGAATACCACGCGCTATATGATCGGATACTGATCACCATCCTGGCAGGCCTAGGATCATGGCGATTCCCGGTTAATCTGATTAGTTCCGAACGATCAGGATCTACAACTTTGTGTCCAATATTAGCAGAGCCTCAAGCCGCTGTGCCTGTCTATGCATCTTCTCTCGCATGGTATTGCCCAGTCGGCCCCTTTCCTTGGAAACTGCCAAACTGCTCATGCTTCCATCAAGTCCAGACGGCACACTTGGCAGGGCTGCAGAGAGGGTTGTCCTGATCTTGATCTGTTGTTGCTGGGCGCCAATTTGACGCTCTGGCACATTCCAGGATTTTTATTTGTTACAATTATCCGACGTTTGCCGTCGCTCCCGATGTGCAATGTCAAGAGTGTTGACAGGTGCAGGTAAAAGCTCTAGGCCTACTGGTTTCCCTTCTCGGCCCCACACCTGTTCCTCGTCCAAACATCGCCAAGGCCCGTCTGTGCGGTAGTCTGTCCATTTGCATGGGTTGAGTGATCTCACTATCCGAAGATCATGTATCACTAAGTGATCTTTTTACGTACTGAGTAGAAAGGGGCCGCGGGATGACACTATTCGCTTAGGGTTGTAGGTCAAGCTCGCCAAGATTGGGGAAAGATATAGCGAGCGAGCTCTGTGTGGAGTCCGTCCGAGAAACTGACCGTCTGATGAATCCTCGACACACGCTCTGCTCCTCTGGGTATTCTGCATCTTGCATGTGATGATTATGAGTGCAACCTGGGATGACAGCATCGCCGGAAATTACGTCTAGGTGCTTAAGTGACGCACAGTCAGTCAAGGCGCTGGAGCTATAGGATTAAATTGCGAATTTCCGGCACTAATAGGGCGGTACCTTGGTAGGTTTTTGGTAGGCAATCACAGCTTAACCACATTTTTTTCTTCACTTCTGCACGGAGACCGGTGCTGAAAGGGGCCATACCAATCAATAGTGCGCGAAGGCGGCTAATCTGATCGACGATGGCACATTGGTGGGGCTCAGAAAGTGGATATAGTCTAACAAGTTCCAGACGTTGAAATGGAGCCGCCGCGCAAGCTGCCAAGCTCATGCAGGACGCACAGATACAACGGTATCCCCCACGACTGGTGCAGAAGACTATTGTTGTGAGCTGCGGCTTTTCCGACCACATGGTTGGGCCAGGTTCTGTGTCACAGGAGTCTTTCACGACGAAATAAGGGGCTCTTAACCCACAGCATGTTGCAAGGCCGGGAAAACGTATAAGCGCCACAACCAGGATAGCGTAACGAGCGGCAAGAATTTGTGTGATATTGAGTTGTACAAACAAGCATACACAAAACCTTCACATAATTTTGGGACCCGCATCGAAGTGACGAGATCATTCGCACACAACAGGACTGCCAGCCGCGGAGAAGCAGCCGAATGCGAGGCTACACCGTCGAGCTGCTTCATCATGCGAGGGGAAAAGCACGTTCTCGTTTCAGCGCTTGACATCACTTGGCCGGTGGCATTCGTCCTCAAAGAAAATTTGTGCCAAGATATGCCACATGGACCTGCTCTCGATCTGCTGGGGTCTACCGCTGATCTGATACATGTGGGTTGCCCGTTTGTGGTCGGGATGTGGGCCAACGCCGCCGAACCAACCTCGCAGATCCATCTCTAGGAATGTAAACAACACAGAGCACCTTGGTGTGCCCTCTGCCCAGACAAACTCTGCACGAGAATCTCCTCAAGACACAAGGATGCCCCGAATCCGAATTTCAGACTGCCCCTTCGCCAATACCATTTGTCTTCCCAACGTCAACTTTCATGCGAGCTACGATTCTGGTCCGACGAAGAACCATTTCGGAATCTTCTTCAGTCTCATGGTTCGAGAAATAGGCCGTCGACCGAACTCTCTACAAAAGTATAAGAAGAGTGCAGCCAATCTCGGCGCTTAGCCTCGATTAAGGCTGCATTGGCCCAGAGAACCTCTCCCGTGCGCCTTACTGACACAGCCAAGAAGAATGCTTACGTGCACCCTGGTCAGTCTTGGCCGCCGCCCTCTTGAGACCGACCCTGGCCGACTGGAAAATTGAGCAGTCCTTCCCACGGGCCAAGACCATTGAAGCGTCTGTGGGCTGATGGCGAGCTTGTACGCCCTGCTTTTGAAGATTTTTTGTACGGCTTCAGGGGGTGACATTCAATGGTGAACAGACATCTCGCGAACGAGGGGTAAATCATGAGGGACTCGTTCGTCTGAATTGAACATCTGATCTGAGCAGACTCCCGACTGTTTTCTAACATAGTTCTCGGTTAATTCACGTCCCAAGCATGTTCCTTCTTTTTGGTCCATGCTTTGTCAAGTATTGAAATCGACCTGGGTGGGTTGCCAAAAACCATTGCTGGGCGATGCTCCTAGAGGCTTTCTCGGTTTTGTTGGAAAGGGGGAGAGATCTACTCCTGCTTCCGCACCCGAGAAGCTTCTTGACTTGGACAAGTCTTCCAAGGTTTCAATGCTACGACGATGAAAGTATAAAGTCCACATGATTGACTTGTCTAGAGCAGAGATTCCTCATACCACCCAGTACCGGAGATAGTGGTTTGCCCCCGCGGGGAGTTTCTGCCTTGGCCACATCAAGCCTGACAGCCTTGGTGGCAGCCCTGCCGCTTTGCTCGTATACAAACGAATAGAAATTGAATCGTGCACTACATTAGATTGAGGTCCGACGTGTACACATGCGTGGATGAATGTCTGCTGACGGATCAGGATTGCCACAACGTCGTTACTAAGAGACCAAGTCAATGATTTGATCGTCTGAAGAGGCGGGTGGTAGAAAATTGGGTGGCCAATTACGTGTTCCCGAAGACGACCAGATTTTCAATGCAAGTGATCCTCGAGCTGTGGAAATGGGGCTGAGCAAGGCTTTCACTGAAAGTGCAGGCACCAACATTGATTATCTGGCCAACGGCGCTGACTGAGTTGCCTCCTTCAATCTCGATCCCGCCCTTGGGTAGTAATGAAGGCTCGACTTCCCACGCCCAAAAGGCAAAATACTATTCTGGAAGTGCCCTATTCGTCGCCGCAGAGGCCCGGGGATGCCGCGATTTTGCATCCGGGCTGAAATTTGCCGTCTCGCAAGGAACCGAGCTGCTGACGATCACGGCCCCCAGCCGTTGGGGCGTAAGCCTCGCAGGGTGTGACGAACCACTCTGGCATTGGGGCACAGCTGAGGCCACCTGCAATCGGAGATCAGGATCATTTGTCATCCACGCGACTTCTGTATACTAGAATCTCTCGCCTGGCGAGATAGGTGATATAAATGATGTTGGCCTCCCCTGGTCCTGTGTTGGGAATATTTCAGTGCCAAGAGGTGTATTCCAGAGTTATTAGACTCTCAATCACTGAAGGCCAGGCATTCTTGCGCGATATCTTCGTCTTATTCCGCTTCTTTTTAACAGGGAAAAAAGTCCTGCTGTGCCGACACATTTCACCCAGTACGATCGAGGGTACAGGCTTTCTGGATTCTGTTTATTTCGCAAACAGCCATGGAAACCGCCGGATGGGTCCCCGAGCCCAACTGTGGCCGAGGCACGCTCAGCGTCGTCTGGGCCTGTTTGCCGACCATCATGTTCGTGCTTTGGACGGCGATCCACCTGGACGCGAGCCGGTCAATGGGCCGGGGCATGTGGGGCCTCTTCGTCTTCTTTGTCCCCGAGGCGATGCCGGCGAGCGCGATCGACCAGCTGATCAAGGCCAGACGGTTGCAGAAGCGGCTTCGGACCCTCAGTGGCTGGGATTCCTGGACCCTGAAACAGTCCTTCCTCGTCGTGAAGAGGGGCGTCAAGGGGGTGGGCGGCGGGGAGACCCTCACGCCGAGGAGGCTGGTGGAGCTCGCCGAGCAGCAACAGTACATGGAGAAAAGGAAGCTCGTGGCACATGGAAGCGGTGGGATCCGCATGGATATGCTCCCCAGCGGAGACGCCATCGACCGCAGGAGCAAGAAGAGCTGGTTCGAGAAGATACTCGCGGGCCTCCAGGCGCTGTGGTTCTGCGCCAACATCGTCTCGCGGCTGGCGAGCGGATACCCGGTGACCCCCCTGGAGGACATGACCATCGCTTATACGTGTTGTGGGCTGATCGCGAGCATGGCGTGGCTGCGCTGCCCGCAGGACATCGAGGAACCTTTCGAGGTCGACTTGGACGCGGCGGATGATGCGGTGATCGCAGCCGTTGAGTGTGGGTACTCCACCGGCCGGGACAGCGACCGCGACAGCACCACCACCGGAAGCAGCAGCGGATCGAGGTGCCCGGTCTCAGCGTCAGACGGGCTCATGATGGGCATTGTGTGCGTCCTGCTGTGCTTACTTGCGGCCGTTCACATAGCGGAGTGGGATTATCCATTCCCGTCCGCTGCGGAGGCCTGGATCTGGCGGAGCTGCTCGATCGCTACGCTGCCCATCGGTCTGCTTATACTTTTCTACGGAGATAGGTGTCGGTCCACGCACTGGTCTATGGCTTGGACTGCTCCGGGCTATGTCCTGGTGCGGCTTGCATTGTTGACGGTGGCGGCCACATCATTTCGACGGATGCCTCTTTCGGTCTTTGACACGCCTGAGTGGTCTGATTACTGGGCCCATATTGGGAAATGAGAGCGGTCTTACATATCTGACTGAGTTCTAGAGGAGAGGGCAGGACATGAAGCTTGGAGACCCGCTTTTCAGCTATCAAGTCAGTCAACGAAGGTCAATACGTGCTTTGAGTAGAGCAATCAATTGTGCCTAATGAGCTGGATCGGCGCGGTAAGGACATAATCGATTTATCTGTAGTGTTGCTGAAAAGGGGCAGAAGGTGAGATTGCACCACCGGCCATGTGCCGTGTGATATCACATCAGGCGTGTCGTGCACCATCGATTGGTGTGTCCCACAGCCATCCAATGTGTTACATGGCTGTGGGCCCACTGGTGTTGCTGCAGGCAGACTGATGCAATGAAACATATATTTACGATCCCAATGTGCTTGAGGCAGGAACCTTTCTGACTATCTGACCATCTTGTTCTCGCGAAATGTTCCTTGTCAATGGTAATGTCTTTCGGCGACAGTTAATAATACCACATCAACTCACCGCAGTGGCTTGAAAGGCTGGTCGCAGTAAATCTCAAGATGTCTTACAGATAAGAGGGCAGATTCCCAACATGATCGTTGTCCTCACTCGAATTAATTCAGACGCATATGAACAAACACATGAGGTTCAGATTTCTTTGACTATCTCCAAGTCAAGTATGTACGAAAGACTCCTCCCATATTGTCGTATCTACACAGAGAATCCCTAAGCACCAGACCCGCGATCAAGCACCACCGTCAGCAGCAATGCCGTTCTCCGCCGCCGCCGTGATGAAACCTTTCGCGAGCGCCTGCTGGATTCCCTGCATCCAGATATTAGCCATCTTCTGGTACCCAACATCATTCGGATGCCTCGTGTCGGCCAGGTCGTTGGTGGTCGGCCCTTCCGGACTTCTCATGTCCACAAACACAAACTTGGCCCCCTGGCCGGTTAGCTGAGCAGCGAGCGCATTGTACTGGTTGTTCACGTCCACGCGGCAGGCCTCCTGTGCCGGGACCTTGTTCACGAGGACCGAGGCCAGTATGACTGTTGACCCGGGGCTCTGGGTGTAGATGCTGTTGATCAAAGACGAGACATTGGCGGCCGCGTCGGGGACAGTCCCCCCGGAGTTGCAGTTGTTTGTCCCCGCGTCAAGGAGGACCAAGTTGGGCAGGAACTTGGGCACGGTTGCGTTGGAGGAGTTGGCGATCTGGTTGATGACGAAGCCCGGGGTTGCCTCCACCTGCCTGTTGGTGAAGTTCCCGTTCTGGAACTCGCCCACGAAGTTGACCGTCTGGCCCGCGGCGACGAGCTGGTCGCGCAGGTCCTTGCGGTAGCTGTCCCCCGTCGACGACCCCGTGCCGAATGTGACTGATGCGCCGAGGGGCATTATCCTCAGCGGCACGGGTGCGGCCGGGACCGGTGCTGGGACTTGTCTTGCTGCCACAGCAGCACCCGCAGACGAAAGCGTTGTCAGCGGGGTGACGGTGTCTGCAGTGCCGCCCGGGATCACCGTGATCCCACGAGGCAGCGCCGAGGCTACCACCGCCGCTTGAAGATTTCACGTGTCAGCAACACCCGCAGTCTGTGCCTGTTCACATGTTCTGGGCCTTACCGATGGAGAGCATGAAGATGTCCCTAAGCATTGTGTTGGCGCTATCGTCAGATTACAGATCGCCACCTTTCTTGCGCCATCAAAGCGAGTTCGCGAGAACGAAAGACAAGCACGATGGCTCATGTTGAATAGTTTAGTGTTGACGACTCGAAACTCGGCTAATGATCTGCCCGGGGGTTTCAAAATATCAACCAATCTTTTAGCACGCGGCCGAACCCGTTTCACTGGGCGTGCTTTGAGCTTAGATCAGACGCAAAACCTAATTGGTCTCAGGATCGGGCCTCAAGAGAGTAGCTCTGTTTTTGCGCGAATTGAGTTATTATAGTGCATGTTCTATGAGTACTTCACCCGTCGCCCGTGGTTTCTACCACACGGTGATCATTTCCTGGTTATACATGTGCAGCCTGGATTTTGACCATGAAAGAGCCAGTATTGAAAAGTGATTTCCAGCTCAATCTAGCACTTCTCCAGCATATTAAAGTCTGAAGTATACCCATGTAAGCCTCGATGATCTTATTGTACTCAAAAATTGCTCAAACCATCCCATCGTCCAGGCTGTGGTGAGCTCGGTGAGGTCGTGTGATATACTGAATCTAGGGTTCTGCAGCCCAAAGGCAGCCCGTCTGAAAAGCTTCATTAACAGGAACAGTGTTGCGATTTGAGATCGAGCTTGAGCCCATCTCTTCGTCCCATCAATCAAGCTCTGTTGGACGAGATGCCGAGACCGAAAGTCCAGGTGAAACCGCTTCACTCATGCGCCTCATACATCGGTCTCACCCTTTTAGCCTCTCCAACAATGACTCTTGCGATATGTATCACTGTGGACGCAACGGACCTCTATTCTCAGTAATTGATCGGGATGAGCCACGACTTGGCAGAAAGTTTACATCGAAGACAATATCGTTCTATCATCGGTTCTCAGACTCAAGACAATGTCCCGTACGTACAACCAGGCCTATGTACCCTGATAGTAACTTGAGCACGGTATTGGACTTGCTGATAGTTGGATGCCTCTCTGACGCAGTGATTAACATCAGCTGCATCTGCAAGTGAACTATTCTCAATAGCAACACACAAATCATATGTCATCTAAACTTCATGGTATACTTTGAAGCGGCCAACATGACAATAGCACGGACAATTCAAGGCGAATGTTAAGGGACATGCTTGCCATTCCTATGGGTTGTGGCATCGCCCTAGAACTTCAACCTTGACCGCGGAAAAAGTTGTGTGTTTGAATTATTACCAAAGTCTTTGTAAAATTACGCCCTGAATGCCATCTCAGACACTCCCTCCTTTCTTCTGCTCCATTGGTGGATCTCAGAGGCCTGACCCGGGACACGGTTCTTCTCTTCCCAGAGCCTCTTGGTCAGCGTCTTGTACAGGAAGACTCCGTCGCCATTGTACCTAATATTGTGATCAGAGTCGCTGAAGACCACCGAGTCGAACTTCTCCGGGCTGACTCCCTGACCCATCAGGTTGTTGGTCAACACAGCAGTATTCTGAAAGTGCACATTGTCGTCACCGATGCCGTGGGTGATCTGGAAGCCACCAGCGATGTTCTTGAAGCCCTCCGTCTTCCGCACCGCAGAGGCGTTATACCCGGCCGCGTTCAGCTCCGGGGTCTTCATGTAGCGCTCCGTGTACATGGAGTCGTAGAAGCGCCAGTCCGTGACCGGCGCCGTGATCAGCCCGAGCGAGAAGACGCCGCTGTCCAGCTCGACGACCTTGGACGTCAGGTACCCGCCGTACGACCAGCCCCAGTGGGCGATGTGGTCCGCGTCGGCCGAGGGCAGCCGCCCGGCGATCTGCTGCGCCGCCCAGACCTGGTCCTGCGCCTCGAGGTCGCCCAGGTGGCCCGTCACCTGCGCCCGAAAGGCGCGGCCCTTGTAGCCCGTGCCGCGGTTGTCGACGACCCACTGGATGTACTCGAGCTCCGGGTCGGACGAGACGTACGCGTTGTAGTTGAGCGCCTTCCACGCCTTGTTGACGTTCTGCGCGCCTGGGCCTCCGTAGGGGTTGAAGAGCACCGGGTACTTCTTGCTGGGGTCGTAGTTGGCGGGCAGGCGCTGCAGGACGTTCAGCTTGGAGCCGTCCGGGTGGTCGAGCTCGAGCCATGTGATCGAGGGGAGGCGGTACTCGTTGATGCGCGCGATGAACGCTGCGTTGTCCTCAAGGGTGCGCAGGGGTGTGGTGCTGTTGATGCTGTACAGCTCCTGATATGGCACGTCTGGACCCTGGTAGGATAGCTGGTAGTACGACCCCCCAGTCGAGAAGGAGGCTGTCCAGTAGCCAGGTATGCTATCGTCCACAAGGGCGCGTTTGGCTCCAGTGCGGTAGTTCACGACGTACAGATGCGACTCGGTCGAGTGGCGCTCGGTCGAAGTGTAGTACACCAGACCGCGGGTGCTGTCGACCTTGAGAATCGAGCGGACCTCCCATTCGCCCGAGGTGAGAGCAATCGGGGATCCTCCGCTGACCGAGAAGAGGTAGATGTGCGCCCAACCAGACTCATCAGAGAGATCCAGGTAGTAGCTGGCGTCCGTGGGGTACGTGGCATTCGTGCTGCCATTGCCACCCAAGGCGCCGATGTACTGAATCGCGATGTTGTTGTCGAGCCAGCCCGTGGTCTCAGTGCGCTCTCGGACGACAGAGCTCGTGGCATCCTGGGCGTTCACGTTCACGACCTTCTCAGCGTCCTGCACGCGGTTGTAGGCGCGGAAGAGGACATTCGAACTGTCTTCGGTGACCCAGACAACCTCACCAATAATCAGATCGTCTGCATTGAAGGCGTCGATTGGGATGTTTGTAACGGTCGAATCGCCGACATCCAGCAGGTTGAACAAAACCGTCGGGTTCTTTGTGCCAACCTTGGGATACCGAATTTCGAGCTCCCGCGGATAAGATGGTCCATATTCTGTGTTCGCAGCGTAGTATGGCACAGTAAAGGTGCCAACCCCAGTCTCGTTGAAGCTCAGATAGGCGATCTTTGTTCCATCAGGGCTCCACCAGAGAGAATAGCGGTCTCCCAGAATCTCCTCCTCGTACACCCAGTCCGGCACAGCATTGAACGTGTCAGGGCCTCCGTCGTTGGTGATCCTCGTCACCTCGCCATCCGTCCAGATGTAAAGGTCGTTGCCGCGGACGAAAGCGACCCGATCACCGGTGGGACTCCACTCAGCGTACTGGATATCTCCGACCTGGTCCTCAACGAGCGGTGTGAGCTCGCCACTTTGGACATCAAGGATGAAGTAGTCGGCGAAGTATGAATGGCGGTACTGCTTCGTGTAGTTGGTAGCCCAGAGCACTCTGCTGGAGTCACTGCTAATCCAATAGTCATAGCTGTCGGCCGGCACCTGTTCAGTGGACACAAAGGTTGAGTTCTCGCCGGTCACTGCATTGGAAATGATAAGGGCCCCGTCGCTACCAGAGGAGATGTAGCTGCCATCGGTCTCGCCGTCAACCCAGGCCAGGGACACAGAGCTGGGAGAAAGGCGAGTACTCGGCACAGTCTCATTGAACGAGAGAAGACGAGTGCCGTTCGTCTTAGGGAATCCAGTGCCGCGGGGCGGGCTGACTGCCTGGACGGTCAAGATCGGCAGGACCAGAGAGAGGAGGGTGAAGCCCTTCATGGTGACTGAAACGAGGGACAGGCACAGCGAGGTTGAGGTGAGGACCATCCTCACACCCTACAATCTCACGAGTGACGACGACATCTTTTAATTTATATACTCAGGTCCCACACATACGGGTGCCACAGCCGATGTCACCTTCTCCAACCAGTCACGTACCATCTGGGCGGTCGGGTGCAGATAATATCACCATTGATGCATGTACGCTCTTGGCCCACGCGAAGACACCATCGCAGCGGACAAATCATGAGCGCGTACGGGAGTGGATTGCTTGCAGAGAATGCAAAATTGTTAAGATACCTCTTGTCTCGAAGCGGAAGCTCGTTGCTTCTCCGCTCGACTTGGCGACTTGGCCGCAAGGGCTGTGGTTGATTGATCTCATTTGTCGCGCCTGTGCCTGCATACCCGACCCATAATTCGCCTGCATGGCGCAATATCCTGCTTTTCCAGCCTGGCTGCTCGGCCGTCGGCGACGGGAGAACCAGAAGGGCGTCTGGTGATGCTTACTCCAAGTCAACTTTGCATTTGATCCATCATGTCTACGAGCTCAACTATATATGAAGGGTGCGAAAGCTGCTCGACGCACAGGCGTCTTTGAGGTGCAAGCGGGGAAATGCTCCCATGCTAATCTCCTGCTGCTGTGCGTTGCATGCAAAACGAATCTCCTCGCCATCTGAGTTTTGCACACTCACATCAAGTGATGTAACGAAGTACTTCGACACAAACTTTTTGTATGCATCAAGGTGAGTTCCGCGTCGGAAGGATAGGTCCCCGTTTATTTGCTTGCAAAGTTAAGTACACGAGATGTTCGGATTAGTCACGAGCAATCAAATCAACATGCACACACTTGAGAGGAGACAGACTGCATACACTAATTACAGAGGTATATGATGAAAGGCTTTGGCTACACTGTTTTTTAAATCAACTGTTCATTAGTCTGGCTACTATTTGCTTAGCTTTCTAACTATCCCTCCTTAAACTCATATATAAAGTTATATATAGCTTAATATATTTTCTTATTACCCTCTTATAGATAAACTATAAAATTCCTCTTCCTACCTTTACTTCTTAATTACTTTTTAATTCTTTAAATTATTTTTTAATTATTAATAATAAAAAAATAAATTTAAAGGAATATAATATTATTATATTTTTTTATATTATTTTTTTTATTATAAATATTATATTTATTTTTTTAAAAAGTTTTATAATAGCTTTATAAAATAATTATAAATAATTATTAAGAAAATTATTTATTATTTTAATTTTTATTAAAATTAATTTTAAAATTAAATATTAATTATAATAATAGCTTATTTAATAAGGGTTTTTTTAAGAGTATAATATATATTAATATAAATAGAAAGAAATTAAATTTTTAATTAAGATTATATTTATAAGCTTATTATATTTTATAGAGATTATTTTAATCTTTATTATATAATTATTTACTTAACTTTTTAATTTATAATATTATTAAAAGCAATTTTTATTAACCTTATTTATATAATTATTTTTATTTGCTTAGCTATAAGCTATAAATAATTATATTTAAAATCTATTATTATTAGTATTATATTTTTTTTTAATGCTAAATATTTAAACGTTTATTACTATATGAAGGGACTGATGCATATTGCTTAAAGAGGCATATATATATAGATTAAAAACGAGATTATATATGATGAAATGTATTAGGCCTACTTTTTCAAAATGGTAGTCAATGGACTCTGATGTTGTTAAGCTCATAATCCAGGTACTTGACCATCGTATGAATTGCACTGAGTATGAAATGCAGCATACTGTACTCCGCGCACCAAATTCTGGTTACAGGGACAGTGGTATTGGGGTTGATGTTCTGAGCATAAAGTGGATGAGGTGTGTAAGGCCATGCGGAGACGTCGGAGTTCGCTGAGCATTGCACGATGTCAAATATTATCTTGCAGGATTCCGTGGCACTCATTTGGTGTACTCAAACTTTGCCTGGCTCAATTGAGCACCAGCAGCTCGCGGAACTATAAAGGGCATATGATTCCTAACAAAATTGCCTAGCCTGGTCTTCTGCCCAAGAGAAGAGGCTCGATTATCATGTAGTAATATGTAGTTGACACCTCACAAGATGCCATATCGATCTATGTTGGCTAGGTATTGAATCACTCAATCAGGCCGTGGCTCTGTGTTCAGGTGTTATTCTTGCCAATGATCTGCTTGGACGCGTAGCGTCATACGTCTGACAGCGCAGGCATTGCTAGATGTCTATCACAAAGGCAGACACCGAGGATACATTTGTCGAGCCCATGCGGGCCTCGGTGACGCTTTTACATGCAATTGTCACGCATTACGTGAAACGGCACAAGATTATGCAAAGGTCCGGTAAGAGAAGTGGCGGTTAGTGGCGACGAACATCGAAGTGCGAACATCAAACTGGTCTAGAACAATTAGTGCAGGTGTAGCCCAGGTACAGATCGAGTGGACCCTGAAAGCTGGGCTGCAGTTGCCACGTATGGTGGGGTGGGTGGCGCTTGGGTGTTGTTGAGTTGAGCGTGTTCACTACCAAGACAGGCCCAGACGCGAACAAACCTCGGCAGCCCGGAGTCGGCGCAGGACTGGACAGTCGTGTCCGGACTGGCCATGGTCATGGCCACACACCTAACCCTCCCAACGCAGAGGGCCCCACTGCAGGAGCTGTCAATTCCAATGGCTGGGCGGGTGCGCTGCAGCACAGATCCGCGTGCCACGAAAATCTTGGAAGTGGGCCCGCCGCCTGCCACGGTACCGGAAGTTCTAGGCCCATTATCGAAACGATGCGGGCCCCGTACGGCACAGCTAAGATCGGAAAAGCAGTATGGAATCGCCCCCTTGTGGAACACTGGGGCGCCTGCTGATGGTCAGATTCGCCCGCGGGGAATGCTCCCCATTGTGGAACGCTGAACCGGGGCAAGGAGAGTCGAGAAACATGGGAATTTGTTCGCAGTCCTACCGTACAAGTCATGTCCCGCGTCCTGGAGCTGCAGATTCTTCCGGGATGACGAAAAACGGACGGTTTTCTGCTGCGATCCGACTCACATCCCCGGTTTTCCGCCGCGCAGAAGCCACCAGCCCAACTTTTCCACCATCGCGAGTTCACCATCCTCGTAGGATTAGGAGCGCCGTCCGTTCCTAGGTAGCAGGCCGGCGGCCACCATCCGATGCGTCCTGAAGCGGCGCGAGAGCGCGACCTACACAGGCAAGCTCCCACGCTTCGTTGCCCTCTACTGGCCCCGTCGCCGCTATCATCCCGCAGCCCTCACTAACACCCTTCTCCACGTAGGTACTACAAGCCATGGAAGGATGCACAGAACTCCCTGGTCGACGTCAAGGAGGATGATCGAGGCGAAAATGCATGGGGCCTCACCTACGAGGGCTACAAGCCCAAAGTCTCTGGCGACAAGGCTCTCACCGCCTTTGCTCAGCTGGCTGCTCTGCGTCTTAGTGTCCGGCGCTCTATGATCTCTCTGATTGACAGCACCCAGCAGTATATTCTCACAGAGGCCACGCGGACACTCTCGCTGCTCTCTGACCGGCGCCACGTGCCCGGCGATGAGGTGTGGCTAGGTAACACCATCATAAAGAGAGGCGACGCAGTATGCCATCACAGCTTCAAGTCAAAGTACACGGCGACGGATGCCGATGGCCGTACTTACACGGCTGAGGCGCTCGTCGTGCCTGACATGCGACTGGACGACCGCTTCAAAGACCGGGAGTACGTTGTTCGGAAGCCTGGAGTGCTCTTTTACGCCGGAGTCCCGATCAAAACGAAAGCTGGCCACAGGATTGGGGTTTATGCCGTGTCGCATGAGGAGCCGCGGTTCGGACTGAGCGTCGATGAGCTGATCTTCATGGAGGACGTGGCTGCCACGATTATGGAGCATCTGGAGCTCGCAAAAGACCGCGATGCACTCATGAACGGATCGAGAATGGTCAGGGGCCTCGCTGACTTCATCGAGGGTATCCCAATCGGCGGGGACGAACCAGAAGTTGTCAACACTTCGACGTCGACTATGCCCATTAACACCTCGTTGGAAGACCAGAAAGCCTCTCCTGTCATTTCTGCGGTCATGCGCAAGCAGACACAAAATGCCAAGAAGATGCTGGACGACCTGGACGAACTTACTGCTTCTGCTGGCAAAGACGACAAGCCCGCGGAGCCGTCATCACCAAAAGAATCTACCAAGGCTTCGAGCAAAGGTAACAGCGATGACGATCCCAACAGGATCCTGCAGCGAGCTACTCACATCATACGGAAGTCCACGGGTGCCGATGGCGTGATTTTCTTCAACACCTCATCTCGGACCTTTCAAGGTCTAGGACGATTACCTACAGACCATGCCGACGCCTCCTCGGGCATCACATCAGGCAGCGACCGGCAAAGCGACTCAACGCTTCCTCGACGACCGCGAAACCGCCGGATGGATTCAGGGGAGTCCGTGGACGACCTACGCGGGAAACGGCGGTACCCGACGTGCGAAGTTATGGGGTTGTCGGTTTCTCAGCATGAGCAATATGGAAGACTGGAAGCCAAGGACTTCCAGTTCCCAGAAGACAACATGGAGCGGTATCTCAAGAACTTTCCACACGGGAAGTTCTTCAGCTTCACAGACACCGGCAGTGGGATCAGCTCAGGTGATGAGTTATCGGCAGAGGACAAGCCTCAATCGGCCGCGGTTGACCCTGGTGTGGATTCTGCAGCGACGCGAACTGAGAAGTCAGGGCGCAACAAGAAGGAGCGGTTCATCCCCAGCGAGCTGTTAAAGGTACTCCCAGGCATCAGATCACTTATCTTCCTGCCGCTGTGGGACTTCACGGAGGGGAAATACCTGGCGGGCGGCTTTATATGGACATCCACAGCTGGCCGCCTGATGAATCCTGACAACGAGCTCCCGTACCTCAAGGCTTTTGGCAACAGCATAATGAGTGAGATATCGAGAGCAAAGGCCCAGAAGAGCGACCTGGCCAAAACGACCTTTATCGCTTCGATAAGCCATGAGCTTAGGTGAGAGAGGGCCCTGTTGTCGATGGGTTTCGAGCCAGACTGATGACAGCTAGATCCCCCTTGCATGGTATTCTTGGATCAGTGGAATTCCTGCATGAAACCGCAGTGTCAGCCTACCAAGCAGGACTATTCACCTCGATCGAAACTTGCGGAAGAACGCTCTTGGACACAATAGATCACGTCCTCGATTACGCAAAAATCAACAAGCTCCGCAAAGGCAACTCGACGAGGAAACGAGGCCACTACTCAAAGTCGGGTCACAGGCGGGAGACGGTGGGAAGCATTGTCGGTCTGACAGCAGACTTCGACCTGGCCGCGTTGGTGGAGGAGGTGGTGGATGCCGTGACGGCAGGACACGCCTTCAGAAGGACGCACCACGGCACAATACATGACCATCAAGCATCTGGGGGAGGACTAGCAATCGCATCGACTACCGATACCTCCCTTGGGGTCCAGAGTCCAGCGCTTCCTGAGATCGACCCAGTTGTTATCCTCGACATTAAACCGCGGCACAGCTGGTTCGTGCGCACGCAGCCTGGGGCCCTCCGCCGGATCGTAATGAACCTGCTAGGAAATGCCCTGAAATACACAGATTCGGGATTTGTTGGGGTATCATTGCAGGTCGAGTCGGAGACTGAGAACAGCACTAGGATACGGCTGCGCTTCGTCGACTCTGGGAAGGGGATGTCTGTCGAGTTCCAGAGGACACGGCTCTTCTCCCCTTTCTCCCAGGAAGACCCGTTCGCGTCAGGGACGGGCCTGGGGCTCAGCATTGTCCGGCAGATCGTGGATGCCCTCGACGGGTCCATCTCCGTGAGCAGCACGCAGAACCTGGGCACCGAGGTCGATGTGGTGTTGACGCTGCCGACGGTGGAAAAGATGCCGGAGCATGACCCGTTCGACAAGGACTTTGCCAAGGCATCTCGGTTGTGCATCGTCGACCCCTGCGACCTTGCGACAGAAGCCGGCATCGAGCTGCGCGAGTCTGACTACCGGGGATTGGACCACCTTGAAGACACCCTGCGGAGCAATTCTGAAGAGTGGTTCGGCATGCACGTCGAGAAGCGGACCGAACAGGCCCTAGACTGGAGCGAGAATGTTCCTGGTGCCTCTGTCTGCGACTACATGCTCTTCCCCCTGCCGCCGACCTCAAAAGAGGCGCTTCTCAAGTGGCATAGCAACCATGACGCCTCAAAGGGCCCGACCCACGTGATAATTCTCTGCAGCAACACAGCACAAGCGTCCGAGTTCCGCGCCAGCATCGCCGGCCCACTGCTCGAGCAAGGCATCCAAGCCGTCCCCGTCACGCAGCCCCTCGGGCCCCGTAAGTTTGCAAGCGTCATGCACAAGTTCGGCAAGGAGCAGAAGCAGGCCCTGGACATCAACTTTGCGATTGCGGAGCAGAAGCAGCGCATCGTGATCGGGCGGCAGGACTCGGACCCGGAGGCCATCAGGCGCGAGAGGGACATGCTGCTCGAGGCTGCCAAGGCACGCATCGCCGAGGATGAGGCGAGGGATGCGGCCAAGGCTCCGCCGCAGAGCCTGCCCCCCAATGGAACCCAGCTCCCCGAGCGCCCGGGCCCTGGAGTGCTGGTGGGCGGCGACGGCGAGGTCGACCGCGGCAACGAGGCCTCCTCCGAGTCGCTCGCCCTGGCCAAGCCGCCGGCCGGAACACAGCACATGACTCTCTCACGCAGCAGGGCGGCCTCCGCTTCGCGGTCGATTTCGGCGCCGCCGCCGCTGTCGAACGGCACCACCAATGGGGCTGAACAGACGGCACCTGCTCGCCCTTACGTCCTCCTAGTTGACGACAACGAGATCAACCTG
This sequence comes from Diaporthe capsici, assembly GCA_013364905.1. NCBI lineage: Eukaryota > Fungi > Ascomycota > Sordariomycetes > Diaporthales > Diaporthaceae > Diaporthe > Diaporthe capsici. The sequence continues at coordinate 116,773 of WNXA01000013.1, forward strand.
CAGCTGCTGGTCATGTTCATGAAGAAGCAGAACCTGAGCTACGCGACGGCGAGCAACGGCCTGATAGCGCTGGAGAAGTACGAGGCCGCCTGTGGGGCAGCACCCACGTCGCCCTCCTCGCCGTCGTCGGGCGGCACCACCCCGACGGCGAGGCACCCGAACGGCCTGCCCGCCAGCCAGCCCTTCACGCACATCCTGATGGACCTCTCCATGCCGGTCATGGACGGCCTGACGTCGACGCGGAGGATTCGCGCCCTCGAGGTCGAGAGGGCCGTCAAGCCGGCTGCGACCATCATCGCGCTGACGGGGCTGGCGAGCGCTGAGGCGCAGGACGACGCGCTCCTTGCGGGGATCAACAAGTTCCTCGTCAAGCCGGTCAAGTTTGGGGAGCTGAAGGGGTTGTTGAAGGGGGTGGGCAAGTAGACTGGCTTGGGTTGGAGAGTTCCGCTGGACCACCACTTGTGCTGCGAGACATCGGTAGTTGCAAGGGAGAAACGGATGGCATTTCTATGGGCGTTGTAGCTTGGCATCTAGTGCATATTTCCAAATTTTGGTATGGGAGGATGGGGATCTTGGTACAGATTGACCCAGCAGAACACGCGTCACGACGGGGGAGACGGGCATTTACCGGACATGCACAAGGTTCCATAGATTGGAGTATTCAATTATACCACAGATTCTATTCTCTTGTTTTTTTGTGTGGTCAATCTGAATTATAGTCAGTAGTCAAAGGCTGTGTTGCATTAATGCAGTTAGCCCAAACTACACGAGAACCACCGCATTCTTGCATGATTGTGTCTCACTGTATCCGCTTCTCAGGCAGCACAGGTTTTAATTACCCCTTTGATAAAAGAATTAAAGAAGTCAGAAAGACATTTATTTGTTGTAGTGTTCTTGCAACGCTCATTATATGACGTCAAGTCTCTATCTCCCTTGACTTCTTCCTCAGTGTGGGCGACAGCATAGAATGCGATACCTAGCATTGCTGCGGCTGCCAGAAGTGTCATCCTGGTGCTCTTGAGATGTGTCATTGTGATGCTCTTCCTCCATTGAATTTCTTTGACTCCCCACCAAACTTCGCAAATCGAACATGTCCAAGTAGAACTCCATTTGTCGAAAGTCTTCTAGGTCCTTCGTTAGCTGGACTCCTAACTCTGGCTCCGCAGGATCAGATAGCCGAAGCCAGCAAAGGAAGGCAGCTGGGGCCGCGGCGTCGAAAAGCCTACGAAGATAGCTGGACGTCTCATCTTTGGAAGGGTAGATGAATACGATCGCCTTTTCTTGCTTCTTCGAGATGTTTAGGCCAGTATTCCGCCGCGTACTGCAGGAGTGGATATTGCTCGAGGTCCACAGGCTGGCTTCTACCGCGTTCCTCCAGAATCTTGAGACAGACGTCGAGCATTGTTTTTTGTGCTCTTGCGGCGTGAGGGATCCGGAAATCTCCTGCCTCAGGTGTGAGGAGGAACTCACGGATTGAAGCATGAGCCAGGCGGATCACAGACCCTCCATCATTGGGTGTGACATTTTGCATGGCCAACAGTCCATTTGTCATTCTGGCAATGTCCATAATAGAAGACGGTGGGAAGTCTGAGGCCTGTATGTCGATGACGTTTGACAGCTCATGCTCCGTCAAAGGCCGGAAGGCAAAGGCAGCCCATTTGAGAAGCAGGGAGACCTGCGTTCGATGTGCTGGATCAACGTTTGCCAGAAGACTTTGGTATTGGCTGACCAGGTTGGCTGGGATTGCTTGAAACTGCTCGAATAATCGATCTGGCTCGTTCTCGTTCTCCAACACTTGCATCACGTAATGGGTCCATAGAAAGTTGCTAGAAACATGGCTTCAGTCAGCTATGTTGTATCTTGTTACACTGTGGCTCCGGTTGAGGGTTTTTTAACCTACCCATTCGAGTTTTCTCTGACTTCTTGGTGGATGACTGCCTTTTTCTCCGCTGATAGTTGGAATCCTTGCAGGCGGGTCAATATATATTTGTCCAGGTCACCAGTCCCACGGATATCATCCAAACTCATGACTGCCGCACATAATTCTGTTTCTAGGCCGGCAATGTCGACAATTGGTCTACTGCTCAACATAATTGATACCTTGCGCGTGTCTTTCGTGAGATCTGTTATGATTTGGATGACCTCAGTGATTGATCCTTGATCGCACTCATCGAGTCCATCTAAAATCACGAGAATCCGCCGGTCTGTACCGCGAGACAAGTCTCTGATGGTCTCGACTAGATAATCTCTCGATCTACGCTCGTCTGGAGAAGAGAGCAACGTCCGAACTCGCTCGGGAACATTGGCAGCGTCCATCTGCTGGCAGATCTGCGAAATTAGGTCGAGGATTAATGCCTTGACGATGTCGGATTCGCGGGCCATGGTGAATGAGAAGAAAAAATAGGCAACGATTGGGCGAGATCCACTGTCGTCAAGTCGAGATTGTAAAGTTTGGATAATGAAAAAACTGTGGAGGTAAGCTTGATTATTCACTCAAGTCCATTCAACTTTGCTATAACCTGGGTAGTGTTAACTCACCATGCGACGGTCTTCCCACTCCCTGGCCTGCCCTTCAAAACTAGCAGAGGTTGAGATCCGTAGAGCCATTCATGAAATTGACTATGAGAGTTTAGTGTTGGTGAAGTGTCAATGAGGTCCTCCATGGCTGATAACCTCCGGTATGTCTCCGAATTCTGTTGTGAGCTAAGTTGCCACAGCGGTGGATTTTCGAAGGTTTCTACCAGCTCCATGAGTTTTGTCCTTTTGATAGCGAGCTCGGAGTTTTCAACCTTGCTGCCAAGAAGAAATCGAGCATGCGGCAGTAATAATTGGCATTCGGTCCAGGTGAAGGTGGTCACGGCATCTTCGAAGAGTTTGAGGATGCTCGACAAAGCCATGCGATCGAAGGTTTCCTTTTCTCCTCGTCTTATCATCCATGTCCGAGTTGACAGCTGGATAAGTCGGTGCATGGTGTATGCATTCTGGCGTGACCCAACCACTCCGACGAAGGAAAATGCGAGTACGAGGCCGATGTTCGCTCGAAAGGCAAGCGGGTCCTTCCATACCTCTTTCAAGATATGGTCTTGAATTCTCGAACGGTCGAGTGTGGCCATGAAACATAGCACCTTGGCCGCCTCTTCGTTCTGATGCAACATTTGCTCGAATGACACCAGCCACGTTAGGAGTACAGCGTTCGGGAAATCATTTGCACGCATAGTGTCTTGGAAATCTTGCTCAAGAAGTACCAGTTTTGAAGTCTCACTTGACGCCAAATGACGCGAGTACTCCTCGATCGAAGCAGACTGTTTACTGATATATGCAGCAGCTTGTCTGATGGCCAAGGGCAGGAACCCCAGCTCTTGAGCCAGTGACAGGATCTCACTGTCAGCCGCCTTGTCGTTTGGCAAGAGTTGCTTGAAGCACTTGACTGCCTCCTCGGGCGGGAAAACATCAACATGTACCACAGCGTTCTCACTGCCTGATATCGAGAGAGCCACGTCTTTTCTCCGGGAAGTTGCCAGAATCTTGCCCTTGCTCGGCATCGGTAGCTGCTGTAGGATGTTAGGTTTGCTGTGTTGTCCTTGGATCATGTTTTGGTCGTCGAAGTTGTCCAGAACCATAATCCAGTCCCCACTTTCCTCTGACTCCAACCAGGCTGTGGCCAGCCTCATTTTGGCAGATGCCATGTCTTGCCTCCGATTATTCATTGCATCGGCGTGATTCTCATAGAACTCTCTTCGGAATTCAGGTGGTACTACCTGCGAAATTTTGCTATAAGAGCCTCGGAAATTCGCGTCGCTGCCGGCATACACCCAGAATACAGGGCAAGCAGCCTTGTGTCTATAGGCAAATTCAATGGCAAGGCGAGACTTCCTATCCGTACATACTTCTGTTAACATTCTGACCAGCTCCAGGCATGAGAAATGTTTGTGGTCTTACCCCGAACCCCCTAATCCGTAAAGGGTGAGCCTGGTGCAAACCTCGAATTTGGATTCGAGGATATTCAGGTATGCATCTCGCACTACGAGTGAATGTGCGTCTTGCGAAAAAGGGACAATGAATGGATGCTTGATTTCGGAGGGAACGTTGCCCTGGCCTGGCTTTCCGTTCGAGCTTGCTTGAGCTGTTATATGCTGCATCTTAGACGACACCGCACTAAGTTCAGCAGTCACCTGGAGAAGCAACCTCCTAAACAGACGAGTCAGACTGGCGAGGACAGAGCGGAGTGAGAAGGGATAACAAACGTATTTTCAGCGCCCAGACAAGCAATGATCGGAATTTGCTGCCTCTGTAGGGTCTCGAGAAGCTCCTGCATAGTCTGGTGCCGCAAAACAAATTTCACTCTCTTGTAGGCCTCCTTGATACCCTTTGACTGCAGGATCCGCGAGGAAAGCTCGTCGACGGTGTGTCTGAACTGGTCCAGCCCACCGTTGGGCACTAGCAGGCCGTTCAGTTGTTTCAGCTTTTCGGCATTTTCTTCGGCTAATTCTCGAATGTTTTCGACCATGCGCGTGGTGGTGTATAGCTCGCGGACCAAGTGTTTGCAATCCTCGCCAGCATTCGCCACGCTCACAAAGAAGTCGATGACAGTATACGCGGTCGTAACCACTGACCAGGCAGAGGTAAACGTGTCCATATCTTGATAGTACAGTTCGCGGATAAGGGATTCTCAATTTAAATGTTGGATGGTGAGAACTTCAGGTCTAGGCCAGCAAAGAAGAAGAGTCAGAGAGAGAGCTAGCTGTGCGGGGGCCCGAGCTGACACCACAGCAAGTCAAGTACATGTGTACCGATGCAACTGAGATGCATACGGGCAGTGATTGGCCAGGAAACACGCTATTTCCGTAGGAAGGTCGTTCTCAGGGAAATGAATCTGGCAATGAAAGGACACTTATAGAGGGTAGAATGCCATATACGCCTATTTCTATGGCCAAGGCCAACTCCTAGTACCATCCCATTGTTCATATAACGCTATCAAACATGTCTCTCAGCTCACTTTTGCTTACCATCAAGCCCAGCCAGTCTCATAAACGCAGCATTCCCAAGTATAGGAAACTCTCCAATCTTCTCGATGGACGGCCCACCAGCACCCATTTGTCCCTCCCACCTCCCCATCGCCATCTCAGTCATGAACCGCCCCAGGGGCAGCGTGGGGCTCCAGCCTCCCTTGTAGAAGCTCCTGATGGGCGGCCCCACCACCGCCACCATCGCATTCCACGCGAAGCCCTTCGCCGGCAAGTACGGCTTTATCGCGTCGTGCTGGGCGGCGTCGACAAAGGCGGGCCGTATGGAGGACGCGTGGAAGCTCGGGTTGGCCCTGCGCATCTCGGCCAGGGCCCTCTCCGTCTCGCCCTTGACGCGCCCGAAGATGGGCGTGAAGCGGCCCGGCTCGGTGGTCGACCCTTCGCCCGAGACGTAGACGAAGTTGAAGGGCTGTTCCTCGGAGCCGAGGGTCTGGAAGGCCTCTGCTGCGCGGAGGGCGTAGTCTTTTGTGATCTTGACGTATTCCCTGAGTGAACCACGTTAGAGTTTGATCCCAGATTCAATGTTGCTCTCCGAGGAGAACAGCTTGTAAGGAATGAATCTGCTTACTCTTTCCCAACCTGGGTCTGACTGATCCCCAACGCCCACACGCACCCGTTTGCTCCGCTCACCTTGCTGAGCAGATCCGAGTCGTATTTTTCAAAGTCCTTGTGAATGATGACATTGACCCGTGGGTCTTTCACATCCTCTGCCATCTTGATCGGCCTTCGGCTGAGGACTGATATTTTGGTGACGTCCTTCATCTTGATCATTGCGTCGAGGACGCCGGAGCCGACCAGGCCCGTTGCTCCGGTGAGAATGAGATGCATGTCGTCTTGTTCACCAATGCTATAATTTCAATGTTGGGAGTCGGAAAAGGCGAGTGAAAGCGTTGCGAAATCGGTTGCATATAGCGTCGATATTGTCAACAGAGAATAAAAGAACTGATGAGCTCACGAACAGATCCGTCCTCACTTTGGCGGGACGGTAGAATTTATGAGACTTCGTGATGATGCGGTTGTACGTTGCCTGGGCTGACTGGCTGGCGTCAGCCAAAGCTGAGTCTAGTTGCGGCCGTGAGCCACACCCGGTACGACGTTAATGCACTATCAGATCATGGCGTGCGGCCGCATTTTCCGCATGGTGTCCCCCATCCACGGCGGCTAGTGGAAACAACGCGGCGTTTGCATGGTATCGCCGGACAAGGGGCTCGTTCCTCTCCACAGTTAACGCCGAAGCAGGGGGCTCACTCATCCACCAAAAGAAAAACCACGCTTGACATAAACTCATCATGTAAATAGATCTATATGTATCCTCAATCTCTAAAAAGCTATGTATCATAGTCTAGGCTGAAACATCAACGCCTCGCGTAAGCAACATGTCTATCTCCCTCTGCCTTACAGCTTGCTCTTCGCCCGGTTATCCTGCCTGATCAAGTTGGGGCTGTCCGGGTTGGAATCAAAGACAACATCGTTCAGGGGGTTCAGGGTGCTCGCGCGGAAGAACATGTCCTCGTAGACACGCCCGTCGTACCGGCCCAGGCTCGAGTCGAGCTGCCAGTCGGGGAACTTCCACGAGTCGACGAGGCGGACGGCGTGCGGGCGGATCTCCTCGAGAAGCTTCATGACCTGCTTGCGCGCGAGCGAGATCTGCTTGATGGTCGTGGCCGCGCTGCTGAAGAACTCGCTGCTCTCCTTCTCGAGCGTGTGCAGCGCGAACAGCTTGAAGAGCGTGTGCAGGACCCCGCGCGTCTGCTCGGCCACGGCGCCGCCCATGTTGTTGCTGTGCAGCGCGTCCTTGAAGCTCCTGACCACCATGTACTGCGCGTGCGCCGTGCTGAGGCGGTAGAAGTCCACCAGCAGCGAGTTCCAAGGCTGCTTCTCCTCATCGCGCTTCTTCAGCGCGTCAAAGGTCAGGTACGCCACCCGCCACGCGAAGGCGTCCACCAGCTCCTGGTCCGAGCCCAGCACGTCGAAGGCGGCGCCGATGTCCTGCCTCTTGAGGAAGACATTCAGGAACCGCGTGGTATCGTTGTCAGCTGCCTTGCCGCTGAGGACTGCACGTGCAGACTTAAGCAGGTACCGCGCCACCTGCTGCGTGAGCATGTAGTTGTCTCCCTCCCAGGTGACGGTTGGCAGGTAGTCGGCGTAGTATGAGCCGATTCCGCTGAACGAGCTGTACCCGTGCCCACCACATGCGCGTCGGCAAACTTCCAGGCCCTCGGCGGCCACCGTAGACGAGAATGCCTTGAGTGCACACGACGTACTATGCAGGTCAGCCAAGAGGTCTGCACCCGGAGTCAACTCCTCAGGACCAGGTCGGCGCTTGGAGTCGTTGCTGGGTGGCGGATTGCCGGCTGCCAGGCGCTTCTGGTTCTCCTCGTACAGGCTGATCATGTTGCGGCCGGTGAAGTGCAGGGCGAATGTGGCGGCGAGCAGGGGCAGCAGACGGAACTGCACCATGCTGTAGTTGAGCACCTGGTTCTCACTCACGTCGCTGCCCTTGGCGTCAAGATCCTGGAACTGGCGGCGCACGGCACAGTACCTGGTGGCAATGGTCACGCCGCGAGCCAAGACAGTGCCGGACTCGAGCACGATGGTGCTTCGTACGTAAGTGAGAGTGCCGTAGACGAGAGCCGGGGTTGGCGGGCGGATGTATTTGCTGGTCTCGGGGTCAACCTTGGAGAAACGGGACAGCATGTTGACATGTGGGATCTTGACATTGTTCAGCAGCAAGAAGCCGTTGTCCATCTGTGCTGCGGTCAGTTTGAATCAAGCGACGGCCATCATGATCTGTTACTCACGGTGTTGAAGCCGAACTTGGGCCCAATGTCTCCAATATGGACATTCTCCAGCGGCTCGTGGGTCTTCAGATCCCGGATATGCACGATAAACGGGTGAGGTCCGTAGCTCTTGCCCTTTATCACCAGCTGCGCCATCACGACGGCGTGGTTGGCGACCTTGCCGAGCGACCCGATCCACCACTTCGAGGCCGTCAGGTGAGGGCTGTGCATTGTGAAGGTCTTATCCTCAGGGTTCCATGTCGCCGTGGTCTCGAGCCCCCTGACATTGGAGCCGTGGCCCAGTTCCGTCTGTGCATAGCACCCAATGATCTCAAAGTTCTTCGCCCGCTCCAGGAAGAGCTTGTGCTGCTCTGGTGTGCCCTGCTCGCGGATTGTGGGGATGAACATCTTGTAGTGCATGGCCAATGGCGTGGCCTCGCCGGTGAGTTGGTAGGCGTAGTCGAACTCATCCTGGGACCATTTGTTCTTCCGGGAGAGCTGCTCGATGCGCTTGCCGCGGGCCAGGGCTGCCACGAAGCGGTCTTCGCGGCTCTGAAAGTAATTCTTTGACTTGTCGAATACGGGCTCTGATGAGAGCGCCTTCACGATTGCTGCCTTCTGGTCGAGAGTCTTCTTGGTGAAGAGGAATTCGGCGAGTTGGTCGACGTCGATGTTACTCTTCGCCCGCTCCTCGACCAGGATGTCAGCCCCCTGGGGAGACGCTGGCTTCAGCTGCTTGACCCAATCTGGATTCGGAGGCATGATGAATTTAGTGGTGGTGCGGGAGTTGCAAAGGTAAGGTGATCAGCGACACATGGGAGGAAGGACCGAGTTAAGGGATGCAGTTAAAGACACGACAAGTGGCTTGTCGTCGAAGTATGTCCTAAAAGATGCCGAGGTTAAAGGGAGTGAGCGATGGCGGATCGATGACACGGCCGAAAAAGTGTCCGTAAGATCCACATGAATCATGATGGCGTCCGCCTGGGGTACCCCGTGCTGCTATCTTGGTGCCGTAAGCGGGTCTGGGGGTCAAATGCCATGTGAAAGACGACAGACAGGCATTCACTTTGCTGGGCAGGATTTAATGCAGCGCATGCCTCCGCCACATCCACCGCCATGAGAGGTCACGCAGCATGGACAATCACGCGAAGCTTGGGAAACAATCACTGTTCCCGTCAGTAGCATTGAGCCGGTATCGGGCTCAGGGGAAGCCTGCGCAATGTACAGAGCCGCGTTGCACTATCCTCAATGAGTCCATGACGTGCGACAAGCTGTTAGTCCCTCCGAGGGGTGAGACCGTTGCATTCGGCCCACGTTGAGCCTAGCCAGGGGTTCGCCTCCCCTGGGCTCGGCTCCATCTAGCTGGGACTGGGGCGCCGTACCGAGGCGACCCTCGGCTCTGATGACTGAACTTCGGGCTCCCTGGCCCGGCCTTCCGCGCCTGTTTATCACCACTGTCCAAGCCGACACGCTTCGAGTCGCCGAGGAGCCTGCCGTGCAGATATGGGGTAAACCACCTGCAGTATTACCCGCAACCTGCCTGCTACCGGACAATTCGGTAGGACAACTTCCTATGTTCCTATGGAATAACCGCCAGTACTCACCTGCCCACTTTCCTGGTGCTAAAAAACGGCAGCTGATGTTGGCAGGCACCGGAAACCGCTGGGCGATGCACAACAAATACAGCGTGTATACATGCAAGCTGAGCAAGTTTACCACAGTAGCGCCAACGTTCAGGCTTGAAGACCGTTTGTTGAGTCCAGATGATGCCGAGCCCACCTTCCTCCGAGTTTGACTTGACCCACGTTTGAAGGGAAGGGGCACATATCCAGAATCCAAGGCTCGCGCCTACAATCGGACAACAGCAACGTCACGTCATAACCACAGACCTGGACAACTCAGTTAATACCGCGCCTTTCATCAAAAAGACTATTGGCAGTCATATTTGGTGGATCTGAGACAAAAGCATACTTACCTAGGTACATTGCTTGCAGATCATCACTCCACAAAGCATCAACAGTTCACGCGGCCTCTCGATTCTTATTCGGGCCATGGAGACTCTTGGTGTCATCAAAAACTTTTTCGCACAATTGCAACATGCCAGTGTCTTGTGGGAACAAGGGTAGTGAGGCGCACGGGAACAGCTGTTGAGCCTCTGCTGAACTGGAGTCCCCCGTCAGTGGAACGTGTAGAAAATGCCGCACACGCTTTCATAGACCGGACGGAAGAGGAGCTGAGGAGCATCATTCACCGGGCAGGTTAATGTTGCGGGAGGGATACCGCCCTGCGCTCAGTGTGACAGTGCTGGTGGAGCTTGAACTGGACCCAGTCGGAGTAAGCCATTGAGAATGGAGCGGGCTCATGAAGGATAGTTGTTTTTGACGCCAGCGTATATGATTGAATTACCACTGCTACACATTGTTATTATTCGCCAACACGGGTGCTTCATCCCCGTCTACTATCCAACAGGCTACCATGTCACAGTCTGTTATCCCACAGTCTAGTATTCCTCGGTCGGGATTTGCAATGGCTGAGTATTTCAAGATGTGAGGTGCTTCGAGGATTTTCTGGGAGATCTAACAGCGAACTTTCATAAGTCAACATGATAATACCAGCGGCCCAGAGTTGTGAGTCAAACAGGCATTGATGAATGGGTACTTGCGGGGGAAGATCGTGTGAGGGCGCCGTAAAGGGTTACAAAACTTCAAAACTCGGCGTCATTCGTACTACTATATTTGACATGACTTCACCTGCGTTAGGCTGTCCGACGCAAAGTAATCATGGCGTCTGTCAACGTGTGGTCTGCATGGCAAGGGATATTCAACTTGCCACGTTCGCAGGGACCCTGCGTAGAGCCAAATCACTGCTGACTCGTAGCCAATTAGGAATTGGCAGATGAGACAATGTATCTTACACTAGGCATTAAGTTGTACATTCGAAGAGTGCGGCGGACAAGGGTGGTTTATGTATGAGGCCTACCATCTGTGGTATGCACGTTCCAGATTGGGAAACCAAGACTTGATATCTTGCAAGGGTGGTTTATTGGTACTCCCGTGGCGCTGAGCATATGATTGCCAGCGAATTGATCCAGGGACCAGTCGGAAGCGTCTGCCACCGGACGGCAGATGCATGGATGGTTCCATATGGCGGACCGACGTCCAGACCAGACCGAGAGGGGCAAGTCCAAGAAAGCCTTGCTGCAGTCAGTTACAGGCGCGTATGTTGTGACTTCATAGCATGAACGTGTTCAGTTCGGGCATCAGGCTGCAGGAAAATGGTGAGCGAATACCGTCATGTTGCTGCGAGCGCCAATCTTCAAACCCGCGTTGCAGTTGGCTAGCCATTCTCGACGCTGTGCATGGACTGTGCTGTAACCCTCCTGCCACTTCCACGTCCAATCGCGCCCGCGCGATAGATATCGAGACCGTTTTCTTGCACCTCCCGAGACCTTGCAAACGGGGCTGACCTACGACCGGTGAGGCCACCCAATGGCCAGAAATGGAGCACATCATCGGCGCGGGCTTGAGTAACCCGAGTGCGGCTCAAGTCACGCCAGAACGGGAAGATAAAATGGGAGTCACAAGGCGCCTCCAGGAAAAGTGGAAACTGGGACAAAAAGTAATTGTGGTTTCTTTGATGCTGTACATTGACATTTGAGTAACTTCCGTCTGCCCCAATACTCATACATGATTTTCATGCATGCTTGCCGATAGACAATGTTTACCCCGAAACAGCCTCAGCCTTACTCTCTGCCCATAGCGACGATCCCGGGAGCTCGTAGGGGCCAGGATTTAGGTAAGTTCCAGAATTATTCCTGACTGTAGACGGCACCGTTGCTTGTGAGAGTCGGTTGAGGGCTGACAACTTACAACGTGGAGCACATGGATATGCCAGGAGATACATGCCAAAGAGGGACGAATCCAGCAATCGTGACCCTGCAAGCACAGGCCTGATCGTTTTCGGTGTTGTCCTGGCGGTCGGCCTTGTGTTTCTAGTCTGGTTCTGTTGCGTCTACCTGAACCGCAGAAGGCCGCCCCCTTGTCGAGGGCCTCGCAAACTGTGTTGCGTCGGCCCGCCAGGTCCCCCAGGAAGAGACGGGCTCCCAGGGGAGCAGGGCATACCCGGGCGTCAAGGCGAACAAGGCATACCCGGGCGTCAAGGCGAACAAGGCATGCCCGGGCGTCAAGGCGAACAAGGCATACCTGGGCACCAAGGCAAACAAGGAATACCTGGTGCTCCCGGTGTTCCTGGTCCTAAAGGTGCGGTTGGCGCTTGTGGGGCACAAGGCCCTCAAGGTCCACAAGGACCTCCTGGAGATACCGGGAAGGATGGCCCACCAGGCAAAGATGGAGCACAAGGAGAAAAGGGCGATCTAGGAAAGACGGGCCCACCTGGTGAAAAGGGCTCACCGGGTGCTCCAGGTGAAAAAGGTGACCAAGGCGAGCAGGGCGGACCAGGATGCAGAGGCCCACAGGGGGAGATAGGAATACCTGGAGAAAAAGGCTGCCGGGGCGAGAGAGGACCACCTGGAGAAAGAGGGTGCCCGGGACCGAGCGGACCACCTGGGGCAAGAGGGTGCCCGGGACCGAGAGGACCACCTGGGGAAACAGGGTGCCAGGGCGAGAGAGGAATACAGGGAATACAAGGATTGCAAGGTTTCCCGGTGCATTGCTTACCTGCCGAGCCGAGACGACCGAGTGGCATCAACATGATCATCAACCAGGCCTAGTGTAGATTATGACTGGGTCTCACTGGATACGTCTCGAGATACATGTCGCAAGTATTTTCAACACGGTCTATGCAGATACATATATATATGCAGTCATTCTCTCCCCATTTCCAAGAGTTGGTATGACCTGTCTTGGACTGACTATAGAGCCGCAAAAAAAGTCTAACCAGCGTGGCCTGCCTCATCACTCTCAAAGTGTCTCGCTATTAAGATAAGACAGTCTTTTGTCTTCACCCGCCTCGGAATGGGTTTGTGCAGAAGTGTTGGACGGGGAAAAGTACACCACACAAGCGATATCCGAGTCTGTATGGATGCACTGGTTATCCGGAGTGTATTTCGCCTGCTCGGTTGGGTCATCGCATCCAGGCATCTCCACTTTTCATACCTAATTCTATATTTCGATCGTCTTTCCATCCGAAAACACGCGCACACCCTCTCTAATTTTCGATTGTGCTGATCGCTGCCACTCAATTACCTGCCTGTTCCCCTTCCACTCTTCCGACCTGGAAACACTCCACCTGGCTGACTTCCTGAGCCTCAACGCTGCATTTATGGTATTATTTCCCCTCCGGAGACTGTTCGGGATGTTTGCCTGGAGAGGAGCCTGTATCATGTGTTTTATACCTTCGCGGACTGCTTCGCATCAGGGATGATCATGCCGATAACGAGAAGGCCTCTTCAATTCTGGCTAGTTGATGTGCGCAGGGGCATCGGTGAATTTTTCTGAGGGTTCCTAGTTCTTTCAAATGGTACAATGTGTGGGTGCGGTGGGAGGCGCATCCATACGTTCATCTAGACCCATCGTTGGTCAACAGGTTTAGTTAGGGTTGAAATAATACTTGAACACCACCTTGCGTGCCTCCGGCTGGCCTTCTTGCTTTGGCAGGGCGTTCAGCATTTGTGATACTAAGTCGACGCTGGAGCCAAAGCGTTTTAACACAAATGGCTCTGACCGCCGTTTGAAATGTATCTAAGCCCTCCAATTGTTTGAGGGGTGGATAATAAGAACATCTGGCCATGTCATCGTCATGCTAAGTTGAGGAAGAACGAATGGCACCATTTCCCGCTCTCTCGATAGCGTACACGTCAAGGCTAAGATCATCGATATGCCTTCTCAGGTGCTCTGGAGCGCAGCGCATGTCAGCGGCCCGTGATATTATCTAGGGCTATGTAAGTCGAACTGGTTCTTCTTTTCGTCCTATGAGCTTAGTCACGTGGGTACCTATGAATATTTCCTCGTCGAATCCTTCCTTGTTCATGGTTACTGACTATGCGCGTCCCTGGTCCCAGGGAACACCCAATAGTGTCCTGCGTCACAGAGGAGGAGATCTTACTGGTTCGAGCCCGAGACATGTACTAATCAATTTCGGTGCCTGGTCCCTAATTTCGGCCTCCTAGCTTCCAATTATCATGAAGCTGAATGTGTTGCTCGGCCAGCGACTAGAAACAGGTTGTTGGGTAATTACGAGTAAGGCCATGGTATATAAGGCAGCGGTATATTATCTCGAAAGAGACCAGAACGGGATCCTGCAGCAACTAGTACTTTTTCAATGGATAGCTTCATTCTCTGCTGAAATCCTCGGCCTCACGAACGATCCTGACGACAATGCCCCGCCCAACTCCGAAGCGGACTGCTCTGTGTTGCATGGAAATGGCTGTCGCAAAGGACTATGGTCATCGATTGTCAGTGATATCGCCGCGCACTACCAGAGTCACACAACACTTGGATTTTAAGAAAGGTCCCCAACGTCTACGGCTACCGAGAAAATAATGCGAAAAAGAGAGAGAGAGAAGTTGCCTGTACGGCACAGCAGCAGATGATTATGGTCTTGAATAGATCAAATAGTGACTTTGTCCGCTTCCAACCAATTGTCCAGAAGACCAGCACCACTTACGCAGAGATATGTATCATATTTCATGTGTGGTGCGTCACAGCGGAGGCGGGGGCAGGTTACTTCAAATTTCACTTTGTGTCGTTCATAGGGGAAAAACTGGGGGTGCTGCACGCTCAATACGCAACCAATGGGAGAGGATGGACAAGGTTCAGAATCCTTCCAATGCAACGCCGTCAACACCATCACACGCACGCTGCGCCTCCATCGCGCAGGCTTGATCACAACACCTAGAGAATCAATTCAGATACTCACACAACCGGATTAACCGGGACGGCATCGAACACCGGCGAGTGCCCCTCTTTGACGGGCAGTCTCCTACCTAGTTGCCTATCCTGAACCCGAAGTCTTCCCGCTATATTCTTCCGCCGCCAAACCCCAGAGCAACAGAGCCCCTGAAGCTGAACGGATCATGTGGCCTCATAATGAGGCTCCTGAACACCACCACCCTGGAGCTGAGGACATTTACAAGGGGATTCCCTGAATATGCAATTCTGTCACACACGTGGGGCGACCAAGAGGCACCTCTGGAAGTGTTCCTCCCCAAGCCCAGGTGGCAGCGTGCCGCGGCTCATTTCAGGAAGCGCAGATACACAAAAGTGGTAGAATCCTGCCGCCTCGCCAAGTCCCAGGGCTATGACTGGATATGGATCGACACCTGTTGTATCGACAAGTCCTCGTCGACCGAGCTTTCCGAGGCCATCAACAGCATGTATGGATACTACGAGAAATCTGCCGTCTGCTTCGCATATCTCGTCGACGTGGACGTCGACATATCCTCGCCTAAGGTGGACGTGGGGATAGCACTGGCTGAGTCGCGCTGGTTTACGAGGGGTTGGACGCTTCAAGAATTAATTGCGCCGTCGAGCGTGGAATTCTACAACAGAAACTGGGTCTTCATCGGCAACAAGACATCTCTTTCCGCGGCTCTCGAGAAGATCACTCCCATACCCGTCGGCCTCTTCTCCCCGGCGTGGTATAACCTCTGCGCAGGTGGAATGGCGCGCCAGTCCCTGCACCTCCTATCCGTGGCGCAGAAGCTGTCGTGGGCGTCGACGCGCCAGACGACGCGACCCGAGGATCTCGCCTACTGCCTCATGGGCCTCTTCGACGTGCACATGCCCCTGCTCTACGGCGAGGGAGAATTAAAAGCGTTTGCCAGGCTACAAGCGGAGATCGCGAAACAGACCAACGACCAGAGCCTGTTCGCGTGGGGTGGATGGTATGACCAGGAGGGGTGTGACAGCACCATCCTCTGCTACTCGCTATATGCGCCACACCCGAGCCTCTTCGCCGGGCTGGGTGGCATTCGCACGTCCTACAGCCGGCTGGTCAGCATTCTTGACCACTGGGCGCCGCCCTTTGAGACGCCCAACGATGGGTACCTACGCATAAAAATGCGGGTGTGTCCAAACGACGACCAGGGGATCATGGGGTTTATGGATGATGACCACATTGCATTCCTGGAGTGCGAGATGCATGGGACGACGGACACTGTGGTAGGACTGTTTGTCAAGAGGCTGGAGGATGTTAATGGGGTGAAGCGATTCATCAGAGTACGCCGCCTTCTTGGCAGGTTTCCGAAGGCGAATGCTCTGAAGTGCGAGATGGAGGATATTCTGCTGGGTGCGTTGCCCCGTCATATCCCGCGGTTTAATTTTCTGGGCACAGCCTGAGGCTGCACACAGCGCAATGTCTGAATTATTGAGAACTTGGTGTATGCCTATCTATTTTGCAGTGAACGATGGCCAATAATACCCCACAGATGATGAGACACGCTGATTTAAAGTACAAGTTGTTCGTGATTTGCTCGAGTGTGAATGTATATCAGCTGTCGATATTCGCTACCACCGCCACATGTGAGATTGGATGCCATGCCACTAATAGATCCTGGTTGACCACGCGCCCTGAGTTACTCGCCAGATTTTTCAGGACATGCACGCCTTTGAACGCAATCGAGTTTTCTCATCCTAGCTCAGCCTGGAAGAAGCCGTGTGTGACCCGAGTCCAAGATTTAAACCAGTGCCCAAGCCTTTGAAACCATCTGCACTTATATTGAGAACGCCCTTCCTGACCTCGCCCTTCCCTCCATCTAGGGTAATAAGATCATCGCTGCTGTCTGCAGAGCTGTGTGTTGTCGATGCAGCGATAGCGTGCTTGCTGAGCGTATATTTAGTTGGACTGCAGAGATCGGTAAAATATTTCTCTATTGTATCATCGATACTCTTCATGATGACGGAACGTGTTTTCTCGTTGAAAGCGCTCTCGACCATCGGTCGTGGCTCGAAAAGGTCGATGGCAAGCTCCCGATCTTTCAGAACGACCTCGGCCAGCTTTTGCCAGTCGCATTGTCTGATAAGGCGCCGAACATAGTCACATGACTGTCCACGCGGTACTGCAGCGAGTGCGCGTATTTTTCCCTCAACGTGAGCTTCGTTCAAGCCCATTTCTTGAAGCGGAGAGACGATCGAACGTTGATACTCCAAATCGGAATCGTTGGAATCACTGTCGGCGATGCTCTGAGCCTGTATCAGACTGGCCATGTCACATGCCCAATCGTGTACATTGATGCTTCCAGCGTCGCGAAGGGCCGGCGTCGACGTGTACTCGTCAACTAGAAAGTGAGTAAGAAACCGTTGATGCAATGCAATATATGCTAGGAGAGATGACGAGGTCATGTAATTTTCATGGAGCTTGCACCAGTGTTCTGAGACTCGGTCGTGTGCATTGTCGAGATCTCTCAGGAGTTCTGTGTTGGTAGTGAGATCAGGTTGTTCAAGGGCTTCTGAATGTATCTCTATAGCGTGGCGTATCTCCCTCAGAAGAAGAGGCGTGAGTCCAGTAACGAACCTTTCCTGGATTTGTAAGGATGTAATTCGATGCCTCACCAGCGACCTGGCCTGTTCCTCATTGTTTTCCATATTGTTGTTCGAGAGAGAAGTGCTGGTGGGCCTCGAGATAGAGGAGCAACGTGCGGGGGGTGGCATTCACCTGCCATTCCAATTGCTATCGATGTCTTGGCGCTATGTACCGTGATGTGACGACGACCCCCAACATGCAGCAGCGCAGTGACCCAACTGCTGATCACCAGCCGCCTTTCCGCGAACCAACAACCAACAGTATTCAAAATAGTTCCCGTCTCAAGTTGCTATTGATGCAGTGAGCAGATGATAATCTCAAAAAAAAAAAAAAAGGCAACTCTGGAAGGGCGGTTCTGCATGCGCTTATGGCTAGCGGTCTGTCTACCCGGATGCCCATACCGGTCCTGATTGGGTTGCGACAAGTTGGAGGCATGGAATCGTATATTCGGGATTGCAGACTTGACTCTGCTTTCATTTCTGGTCATTTGTATGGATCTTTCACCCTTACCTTTTGATATGATCTTCGTGGACTGGTGCAAGACTCTTCGGTGCTGATTGTTACCAGTTGTGTCTATCATGGTGGAAGCTGCAGTCAAGTCGGTAAGGGGTGTGATAATCGACATTAGAAAGGGATCGAATTTAATCAACCCACCGGAAAAAGTCAACAATGGTCCTTGTGTCTACAGTCACTTCCCACTCAATGAAGCCTTTGATCAACGCACAGTATACTGGTAACATGAGAGTGCCAAGATGAGAAGTGTCGATGAGCTGTAGAATAGAATCACAAATAACATTTCGGTATTGGGCTAAAAAATGTGTGAAGGACAAATTGTCGAGGTGATATTGCAAATGCTGATATATCACATCAAGGCATTCACTGGTCATTTAAACGGCACTGACGCCCATGAGCTCGTTAAGGTTCAAGAGCAACATCCAGTGTGAATTCACGCTCACTTCCAAAGAGCTTCTATGTCAAACGCAAAAGTTGCATGAGCTTGTTACACTGCATATTCGCCGCTAACGCATTACGGGTGTGGTTGTCAGCATGCGGGAGATTGTGCTGCAGCCTGGAGCGGGGCTCAGCTTGTGGTCAGGTCATGGAGCTCTCGCAACGACAAGCTGAAAACCTTGACGAGATATGCTGTAAGCACACAGAGCTTGATAGTCTCTCAGATCAGTTGTGTGTGCTCAACATCATCGGCTGCCAGGACACTCCCGAATGGCTGCATACTTAAGTACCTAGATACCTCGGTAGTGTCTTTTCCCCAGGTCTTTCACATTAGTCATACCGACCAGTTCAACAAAGTCATGGACCCAGTCACTGCAATCGGCCTGGCCTCGGCAATCCTGACATTCGTTGAGTTCTCCTGGGGACTTGTGCAAGGAGCTGGCGATATATACAGATCACCAAACGGATCTACCCAGGAAAATGCATCGATTGGCACCATAATCGCTGATTTAGAGAAGGTTGCGGGCAACATCAACACTGACATACAAGGGCATGGCAAGCATGAGGAGGCCCTTATTTCTCTGGCCAAGGGCTGTGGGGATTTATCGAAGGAATTGCTTCAGCTCCTAGGGAGGTTGAAAACGAAAAGCCACTCTAAACGAGAGATTCTGAAGGTGACTTTGAGAAGCATGAGGAAAGAACGAGAAATTGCTTCAATCGAGAAGAGACTTGGTGAATATCGATCTGAGATTGTGGTCCGCCTCAACATGGTTCTTTTGTGAGTTGCCGAAAATACTTCTGGCGCTATGAGAGGAAAAATACTCACAATTACTAGCAACCAGCAATCTGCTATCAAAGAACAGCTGGATGCGATCCAACATGACAGTCGAAAACTCGCCGGTGAAAGCAGCAAAGGGATAGAAGATCTGCGATCAATGCTCTCAGACATAATGATTCAGCTGAGATGGGAGCACAACGATACACTGATGGATCCATCGCTTCGAGACGCAGAAATTTCGCAGTTGGGGAAAACCCTGAATGAATCTCTGCTGGCACTCAACTCCAAAATAGTTGCATTGCCTAAGGAGATGGCAGTCCTACGCAGACTTTCTTTCGATGCTATGTTCCGACGACAAGACGAAATATCTCGCCCAGGGCATGGGACCTTTGAGTGGATCCTTGAGGGCATTGCCAATGAGAACACTAGGCACACTAAATGGTCCAAGGACTTCTCAAACAACGAGCGGACCAAGTATGACAACGTCCTTGAGAGCCCTAGCGGCGAAAGTATCCAGAAAGATGCAGACAGTAGCACGTGGAACTCAGAAGGCGGAATAGATGGCTTTCAATCCAAGTGGACACAATCCACATGGTCTGGTAGCTACGAGCATAGTGAAAGTGAAGCAGATGACAACAGTGGGAGGAGTGACGATCATGATACATACGACGAAAGAGAGGAGAACCGTGTTATCTTTGGACGAACGGCAGGCAAACAATTTGTCCCATATGCGAATTTCGATTTCAACAGGCATTGGCATGACGCCGACATACGTGGGCTTGGGTCCGGCGATCCTGATCGTCAAATTCGCAACGACAGTATCGAGACTCAAGGAAGCTATTCTTCCAATGACAGCAGCATTATCGATTGGTCAGATTCAGTTCAATATCGGGAACAAGGCCCCAAAGGAAAACAAGCACTTCACGCTACACAATCGTCGACGAAGGATGCCCCAACGTTGAAACTCCACGGCGTTTACTATAGGAGCGGCCCATCTATCTCGAAGATCCACGGGAATGAGCCGTTTTCACATTACAGTCAATACAACGGTTGGGCGCCTCACCTCGATCATATAATGTCAGTTTCCGAGCGTGCCAAGAGACGACTCATATCGAACGAATTCTCATCATTTCTGAGGGATTCCCAAGGAGTCTACTTTTGTTGCGGCAAGGCCGGCTCGGGAAAATCCACCTTCATGAAGTACATTTCTGGTCACCAAGAGGTTCTCAAACAGCTGGACTTTTGGTCTGGTAGCAAAAGGCTGGTTGTGATCAGCATTTTCTTCTGGAACTCAGGCGATGAGCTTCAGATGTCCATTGAAGGATTCTATCGGTCTCTTCTATTCCAGGTGGTGCAGCAATGCCCAGAGATTCTACCAGAACTGTTTCCAGAGCACCAGATGCGCGGAGCCGAGCACGTGGAGGGCATTCGCGGAACTCTTCTCCCTTTCCGCTTCTTTGAACTCCAGCAAGCTATTCGCAGGCTTCTGAAGACGTCCGAGTTTCCAACTCACCGGCTGTGCTTTTTTATCGACGGACTCGACGAGTTTAAAGGAGAAAGTAGGGAACATGTTGCGTTTGCTCAATTGCTCAAACAATGGGCAACAAAGGACGTCAAGATTATATGCTCTGCAAGACCACACATCGAGTTTCTGGACACTTTCACCGACCCATACCGAACGATACAGCTGCATGAATGGACCAAGGACGACATATATCGTCATGTTTCGTCAGAGTTAAACAGTGGCCTTGGCTCTGACAAAATGTCAACAGGATCTCTTGCGAGACTTGCTGACATGGTGTCTCGGAGAGCTGACGGCGTTTTCATATGGGCTCAGCTTGTGCTTGAATCTCTTCTGGAAGGCATCGCTCATCGTGACTCGATGAAAGCATTAGAGGAAAGAGTTGACCAGGCCCCGAGAGACCTAAACCTTCTTTACGAGAGGATCCTAGACAGCATCGACTCAACCGTTCGCAGACGTGCAGAAGATGCTCTTTTCCTTGTTGCTCGAAACCCAGACGGCATGCTAAATGCATTAGCTTTCAGTTGGTTGGATGATCTGAATGATGGTGACTTTCCTTTGAATCGCCCGTTTCAAATCTATACCCCGGAGGAGGTCGAGGATCGCATAGAAATTGCAAAGCATCAAGTGGCTCTTCTGACGAAGGGTCTCGTGGAGATGCATTTCGAGAAAACTTGTGTAGAACGAACAGCATTCGGCAGGCACTTCTTCTTCCAACATCGACTCGCCTACCACCATCTCACCGCCCACGACTTCTTAATGGCCAGGGCGGTGACGTCTGAAGGCCTCCGCTCCTCAGAGATGCTCAGAGATCGGTACGCCCGGTTGACTTTGGCTGAAGTCAAATTTTCTGGAGCTTTGGGGGGACTTTTGGAGAGATTTAGAATAATCTATTCCACAGGGGTCCATACTTATCATGAGATTCCGGACAGATTCTTGGACGAGCTCGGCGCGTGCTATCCGACGGCCAACACATCTCAGGACTCGCCACAGAGAGCCACCCACGTTGGGCTCTGCGATCCAAAATCCCATACACTTGTACAGATTACACTATCGGGACGAAGAGAATACTGGCGAAGAAACATTTCCATATGCCATTTGGTCTGGAAAGGCTCCGATGCAAGCTTGTTAGTCTGCTACGCGTTGTCGCTCCAACAAGCCGGATATGTCGTGAGAAGGCTGCAGAAAGGCGCCGTCACCGAATTGACCGATGAAGAGTTGGCTGCTTGGCTTCTGGCGACATGGACGATATTTCCAGACCCCGCCATAACAGAATACGTCCTATCTTATCGTGGACTGCCCCAGAGGCCCATTGAGGTCATGAACTACTGCCAGAAGAAGTCACTGGAAATATCCTGTTGGTTCGGGTTCCTATTATCCTTCTGCTGTGCGACAGAGCTCCATGCTACCATCAAAGTCGCCCAATATGATGCCCTTGGGAGACTCTATACTTCGGGCGCTCACAATCCCCATGCGTGGAACGAGCCTTGGCCACGGCTAGTGAATCGCACGTGGATAGAAATGCACTGCCACAACTTGGAGAATCTTCTGAGACATGGCGTCGACAAAGACGTTAGATTCATCCTTGGGGACATGGTTATCAATGAGAGCCCGGACTCGATGGAAGCAGGGACCGAGTGGAACCAGTGGGTGGTGGATCAAGGAACTACGGTCTACACAGATCTCCTGACTATCATTCAGCTGATTCAACCACCTCCCTCAAATTTGGGCGCGCTCCATGAGCTGCTCGGGGCCTCCCCTCTAAGCACCTTGCGCAATACAGCCAGTAGGTTTTGGGGCCAAACATGGGGACGTTCCCGAGGAGGTTTTGGTAGCTTTGCGGCCAAGGAGATTCACAAGGTTGCGACATTGGAGGATTTGAAAAATGGAAAGTTCGAAATATGTGGTATCGAATCGGCAGACGAGGTGTTGATGGGACCTTTGAGAATCTTTGTTTACTAGAGAGAGAGAGTGGGCCGCATTGACGACTATGCATGTTGTTGCATTACTTTGGAATCAGAAAACCGAAGGCATTGGAATGGCAGTGGATTTCGGGTTGGTGGGTTGGGCCTGTCTCCATGATAGTCCAAATTTCGACTCATAATTGAAGAGCCCACTTGTCCAAACCAAGCAAAAAGTAAGTACACCGCTGGCGGCTGTGAACGTCCCTCAAAACAAATTTGGTGTTTTACGATAAAATCTGAAGTGACTGCTCACTAGTTATCGCGTGTGGCTTAGCGAAGCCATGCAAAACGAGCGACTCCTCGCTACAGAGAGATAGGATCTCATCGACACACTATGGTGCCGGTGGCTTATGGGAACATTCGCCGATATTTATCAATCACGGTGCACAAGCGTGTTTCATACATATGTAGCCTCGGGAAAGCTTTCACAGAGCAGACGCTTCTGTGGAAGGACGAGTGGAAACAGACTGCGGTCGTTCCACCTCTTCTTGGAGAATGGGAACCAGTATATGACTCCGACTACAGCGTTTGCTTGTATGGTCTGGTAGGATAGGTATCTATCTTACCCTGCTTGAGGACCATCACCAATCCAGAGACATCCAGTGAAAATTCTGCTCCACATAAACTGGTCTGGGCACAAGATCTGTCGCCGTCATTTTCCTGCATCACTTAGCGGGCCTCATATCATCATCTGCCACAAAGATAGTCCGCCTGCGATCCCAAGCATCCGCCAGAGTGTGGCTACCATCCTCATTCCGACACCACTGCTGCAGGTGCTCGCCCTCCGTCCGGTCCCGGTACGCCCTCTCCAGCTTGCAGGGCATCTCCAGGCGGCCCTCGGCCACCCTCGACTCGACCTGCCGGGTCAGGATCCACTTGGTGGTCCTGTCCACCTTCTCCCGCACCCCAGGCTCGTCGGGGTCCGCGTTGAACGCGATGTAGATCTTGGCCACCACGCTCGTCGACCCCTCGGAGAGGACGAAGAAGACCCGCACGTCCCGCGGGTCCAGCAGCTCGCTCGCCTTCCCCGTGTCCCAGGGCGTCGTCATGGCCTCCTCCTGGTACTTGACGCCCATGAGCCCGAACCTTTCCCGCTTCAGCCGGAAGAACGTCTCCTGGATCCGGGTCTCGTCCCCCGACGCCTTCGCCTCCTTCCACAGAGCCCTGTGCTTGCGGAGCGCGAGCTGCGCTGGCGTCTTGGGCAGGATGTCGAGGCCGAAGGCCCTGTATAGGATGTTGAGGCCGGCGCGCTCGTCGGCCACGACGAAGATGGCGCCGAGGACAAAGGTCCGGAAGAGGAACGGTGCTATCCCGCTCGGGCGGCCGGCCGTTCTCGCCCCCGCCGTGACGACCCTGGGGGCCTGGGGAACTTGGTCAAAGGTGATCTGCCGGATCCGCGTGGCTGCCACTGCGGCGGGCAAGACAACTACCGTGGAGACGGCCCAGACGATGTGCGCCAAGAAGCTGGGGGGCGCGCGGTGCATCGACGACATCGTGCGCGGCTAGGTTCTTCGAGGCCAATGTAATGATTGTAGCGATGATGGCGCGAGCGGACAATACAGTGACGAGCAAACAAGTCACAGTTCTTCTTGGACTGAGCAATGACGGCCTCGAGGGAGAGTTTTGCCCCAGCCCTCCAGGCCGAAATCAGAACTGCCTGGGCAAAAGCCCCGAGCCGCCCTGCATTACGCAGGCTTGCATTCCCGCTGCAGGTGTAGGGATTGATGTATGTTGGCGGATATGGTGTCGGGGCAATTCCGCAGAAGCAAGGGAGAGGTGAGAGGAGGGGTTGATTGGGAGGGGGGAGTGCGGACGGGGGGCCTTTCAAACTCCACGCCCCTTGAGTGCATTTTGTACC
Source organism: Diaporthe capsici (assembly GCA_013364905.1). Lineage (NCBI taxonomy): Eukaryota > Fungi > Ascomycota > Sordariomycetes > Diaporthales > Diaporthaceae > Diaporthe > Diaporthe capsici. The sequence continues at coordinate 141,130 of WNXA01000013.1, forward strand.
ACGATCTTTTGACCTTTTCGAGGCACGCGAGATTGCGGTTTGTCTCCTGAAGCGAAACTAAACCACACATGGAAGACCGCTCGCAGCGGGGATGCTGGTTGGTCCAAGGCCTGCAGGCACAATTGCACATCATGGGGTGATTTCAACGATATCACATAGCCAAGGCTGACCGGTCAGCCCGTGGCGTCGATCTATGCTTCTGCGGGATGGCTTCGTTCGAGCTTGAACTGCCCTCTTTCAGCCGCGGAGACGAACTGTCATTGAGCGCACGTTTGAGGTATCCGAATGGACACACGTATAGCTCCCAAGGATCGATTAAGAAGTTCCTATCTGCAGTGATGGAAGTTTCACTTCTGGGCCCCGTTTGTGCCTCTTCCTTAGTTGACCGAATTATGGATGAACCCCTATTCCAGGCCCAGATTACACAGCAGAAATGCGTGTTACTGGGCATACCACTTATGGCGTTGTGTAGAATAATCGAGTATAAAAGCCGAGGCATGGAGCCATGCCTTGTCCATCGTACTGCATGCCAAATTGTGATGCGTCCGCTTCCACCGCGCAATCTTGCTCACGCATACTGCGGCATCACCCTGTCGTTTGCCTGATTCCACAAGGTATGGGTCCAGTTCTCCGGAAGCACATGCGATATCTGGAAGGAAGCAGACGCAGAGGTCAGCATTCGAAAGGCGCACATCAGTGGCGGCGGAGGAGATGCACTTGACTGACCCTGGAGAGATGCAGTTGCCAGTTGTTGGGCCTCGGGCCCCTCTTGACGGTGTAGCGCGCCTCGTCGAGCATGTCGGTCTCTAGGTAGGTGCCCGGCAGGCCCTGCAGCGGTGCCTCGCCTGGGATGTTAGGCAGGTAGAGGACGAAGTTCCGGGCCTTGGCTTGGAGGAGCTGCTTTAGGAAGCTCCGCTCGTTGACACGCTTGTGCCAGGGGCGGAGGTCCTCGGAGTCGAGATAGATGTGGAGCTCTCGGAGTTTGGGCAGGGCCGACAGGCGGCAGCTGAGATCCTCCCACGGGTTGTCCTTTGCCGTGACTGGGACGCCTGCGATGTGTGGCTGTGGCTCGCCGTCTGGGCCGGGGAAGTAGAGCTCGGATATCAGGGGTTTGATGCGCAGGCTGATCTCGACGTTGCGGATGTTCCGGGTCGGTGCATTTACGGCGAGGAAGTCTCTGGCCACGATGAGATCGGTGAAGCAGAAGGTAAGGGTCCTCTCGAGGGGCCCGATGCTCTCGACGTACCTGACACGGTGTCAGTTGTTGAGTCAATTCCAAGAGCAAGTAGGCAGTGAAAGCATCAATGTGCGCAGAATGTGGGCGGCCGACATACCATCGTTTGCAGACCAGCAGTGGCGAGAGAGGCGATGCGAAAGTAGGCCGTCGTCTAACGTAGTCTCTCGGTGAAGCTGTCCGTCCCGTCCTGGGGTTTGTTGCCCTGACAGCAGCTGCCTCGGCGCATCTCCAGTGCGTGTTCCACGGCGACCGCAGCCTCGACTCCCAGGTGAGGGCCTCAACACCGCGCGAAGCCTGGAAGTGGGCGTATCTAGTGTCCTCCTCGTGCGCGTCGGTGATGCAGGGGAATACCGGTACTACATGCTCTCCGGCTGAGTGAACATGCCATCTAGTGTCGTGGAACGCCCACAGCTCGTCGAAAATCTTCTCGCGAATCTCAAAGGGGAGCTTATCGAAGAACGGCGATGCTGTCTGGAGCTCGGCCGTTGCGGCCATGTCGGACCGGAGTTGAGCCATGCCGGCTAGGGAATTAGGGCGTTTCTAAGAACGTGCAGTAGCGAGAGCGACTGACGACACGGACAAACACCAAAGCTGTATGTTTTTTTTTGAGGGTCGGCTGGGAGGCCAAGGGCGACTACAGGTGGGGTTTGGCAGCCTCGCGTTGTCGCATGTGACTGTCAGCGCTTGAGGAAGAAGAAACCGTTTGGAGGGTATCTCCAAGGGGGAGAGATCATAACGGACTAGCAAAGCCCGATGTTTGCAGAGGATGGGAAAAAAAGAGGGGAATGCCGGGATTTGGATCAGGCCTGCGCCAAAGTAGATTTAATCCCATTGTGGTCTGGCGACTCAAGTTCGAGCGCTCGCGCACCCATCTCGCTGGGTAATGGCGGTTGCGGGCCGTCTGGATAGGGAAATGCTGCCTGACAATCCATCATCCTCACCTACGTATGACGCCACTACCTCCCCAAATCCCACTGGACCCTGAATCTTCTCGCTCGGCTTGGGGGACCACGAATGGCACCCAACCGTTGGTGCCCGCTTCCGAGCTACACCAGTTTCAGCTCACTGCACCCTTGCACCGTTGTACTCGTGCCAGGTCCAGGGGCGTAGCACGTAGATGTTAGTGTCTGTTCTCCCCCAATTGGACACGACAAACCGGGCATCGGACGCCCTGAAATGCAACCCTGTAGGTTCCCTTATTCCCGAGGGCCAGAGATTTAGGATTCAAATTATCAAAATTATATCCGCCATATGACGATAACACTCAGCGTGCCTGACTCGCAACGGTTCGTAACCTGGACGAGCGGAACCAGATGTGGAAAATACAGGGGTGCCAGTCATTTCTTGTTATAGCGCAACACCGACACCGAATGTTTCAGCGTCTGCAGGTTGGTCCTCTGTTCCTGCAAACCTTGTGATCGGCCCCAAACAGGCCTGAAAGCATGCCCTGTGATACCTACCCATTGCAACACTCATACTTCTCATAACCGGGAAAAGGCCGTGTGGTCATGTTTGACGATCTGCCCATAGTTTTTCCCCTTGTTGCGATCGAGTGCCACCAGTGGTCGTCAGCTGTCTCACGAGCGTGACCCAGCGGTCACACGAACGACGAAATTGGCATATGGCCAGTGCAATAACAAGTTGCTTGAGCCACGGTACAGCCATGCAACTCATGCCTGGTCCCCAGATGAAGGCTTTCGGACATGGGGCTGCAATATATGGTGGTCAACGCCGAGATAGAGATGCCTGTATGACCACCGAGCCAAGTTTTAACAATGATACCCAGACCTAATCGGTCAGACTACCGATCGAATAACTTTACGCAGCACAACCGCAAACCACCCTTACCCATCAGGCCAGCTTCCACAGCTTGTCGAAACGGTTCGCCGGGTCGAATTTCTGCTTCAGCTCCTTCAGTCTCTTCGCATTCGACCCAAAAGCCCCCTCGGCACTGATGCTGCTGTCCAGGTAATTGTTGTAGTGACCAACGCCCTCACCTCCGACCTCGTCACCCTTGAAGCCCTTATCCCTGATCAAAGCCGCAACCTCCTGCTTGAACGCGCGGACTTCCTTGTCCGTATCCGGGTTTTTCCAGCTCATCAGCACGGCAACATTGAAGTACTTCCCACGGTTGGCGAAAGCCGTTGCCTCAGGGGCGACTTCCCGTGCCTTGTCGTTCGGGAACAGCTCGTACCCAATTATACTGCCCCGGAGGTCCTCCTTGCTCGGGTCTAAGCTGAACCGCTCGATGCCCTCCCACCACACCTTGGCAGCTGACTGCACGACTCCGACATCGACCGGATAGGTGACATTGGCAGCGCCGAACTGGTACCGGCCGCCGTGAGGCACCCCGGCGTTGGCGAGCCCGTTGACAGCCTTGTACGGGACAGTCTGGACCGCATTGAGGTGAGGGCCCACCTTCAACAACGGCGCGTACGCCTTCTCGCCCTCCTCGGCGCTGCCGTTGTGGAAGACCTGCGCGACGATGACGCGCGCCCTGTCCGGGGGCGGCGAGTACCCAAACGCCAGCAACATGGCCTGGTTGCCATCCTGCGCGGCCAGCACGCCGTTGCACCCCTCCACCACCTCGGACAGCTGGTCCGGCGTGAATATCAGCACGCCCGCCCAGACGTCGCCCTGCGGGAACGCACGCGACGTGAACCTTGTTACGACGCCGAAGCTCGTCCCCGCGCCCCTCAGGGCCCAGAATAGGTCTGCGTTCTCCTTTTCGGACGCCGTCACGATGCTCCCGTCGGCGAGGACCACCTCGACCTCTAGCAGGACGTCGATGGTAAGCCCGTGCTTCGGGCTGAGGAAGCCGAACCCGCCGCCGAGGACGAGGCCGCCCACCCCCGTGTGGTTGACGGTGCCGCCGGGCGTGGCGAGCCCGTGCTGCGCGGCCGCCTCGTCGACCTCAGACCACAGGCACCCGCCGCCGTAGGTGATAGTCTGCTTGTCAGCATCGACGCTGATCTCGCGGATGAGGGACAGGTCGATGACCACCCCCTCCTCGCCCTTGGACGACTGCCCGGACGTCGAGTGCCCGCCGCCGCAGACGGTGAAGGGGAGTGAGTTTTTGTTGGCGAATTTGATGGCCGCGCTGACCTCTGCTGCCGACGTGGGCTTGATCACTGCCGCCTGTGTCGCACACTCAGTGTTCTGTGGCTAGGAGTAGCCGATGTGATTACTCACAGCTGGCTTGATGCAGCTCGCGCTCCAGCGCTTCAGGCTGTCGTCGTAGTCGGCATCGCCCGGCACGACAACCTTCCCGTTCTTGAGGTCCTGCTTCAACGAATCGAAAACGGATGCCATCATTTGTTCTTTTCTAGTCCATGCAAGTCATCAATCAGGATATGTAGTTACCCAGCTGTCTCAGCGTCGACGACGACGAAGGATAACAATAAATGTCAGCCTCCGTCTCACAGGAGCGGGGTGATAAAGCACCCAATCCACACTAACAAGACCCAACGCCCAGGGCCCCATACCTCATTGGGTAAATGAGTGTACCCTGATCGACAGTCTGCTTCTAGGGCTTACACGATCATCCTCGACTGAGCTTTTGAATCCTGGCTGTTATTATGGGCACGCTGTATTATTTTTACAATTAGCAGTCCCAATAATAGAGATTGCAAGCTTCCCCCCGGAGTCATCCTACGTAGGCGTGTCAAGGTATCAGAGACGGCTCCGGCTTTACAGTAGCGGCCGGCTATCGGGGCGCCGATGCTGCTTGGCGTACGGCGCCGTTCCAATCCGTCAATTTCTGCGGACTCCGTCCTGCCACCCGGCATCCAAGCACAAACCTATCCCGTCCTCCTTTGGTCGAAAACCACCTTTCTTTCCAGAAAAAAAAAATGCCTGCTATTGGATCAGCGCCCGACGCACCGTCGCCACTCAATCACTCGGACTCGGAGGAAGAGTTCGACCTCTTTGACGATGATGCAGACTCTGCCTCGGCCGATCTCAAACAGCAACTCCGGGACCGCGCGGACCAAGCCCGATGTGCAAAGCTTGCTGAGCTTCCACCGCCCTCGGAACGGACCTGTGCCCAAAACCGGGTGGCTTATATCCTCACACCAGAACAGCGGCTTCAGCCGACCATACTAGCAAACATATTCAGCGCCCAGGATTGCGAATTGGTACTCAACTCGGTTGCTGACTACGTCGATCGTCGAGGTGGGCTTCAGACCGACCGGCACGAGAAGTTCGCGACGACGGACGTGCCTGTGTCAGAGCTGACGCAGCAGTTCGACGACGCCTCTGCCCTTGAAAAGAAGACCGTCGGTTATGTGGTCCAAGAATGGGTTTTGGGAAGAATTTTGACCCAGATGGCCAGCGCGACCGGGTTCAGACCCCAGGATCTTGGCCTGAAGGATTTGTTTGTTGTCTGCTACGCTGGGTCAGAGGAGCCGACTGCTAGAAAGCTGGTAGATGTGCCAGTATACCCTATTCCCTCGAAGCAGGCATCGCTTTCACTTCACAGCGATGGGTGCCTTTTGAGTTTCTCGCTCCTGCTCAATCATCATGACGCTTTCGAGGGCGGCGGCACCTTCTTCAGGGGAAATGGGAAGACCTTTCGCGTGGAGCAGGGCGGGTTGCTCATGCATGACGCTGGACTGGAGCGTAAGTATTGTTCAAATTCGATGCGGAAATACGAAATCTTCCTAGTTGGGAATTTACAATTGACAACGTTGAATACTGAACTTACACTCAATTAGATGCCGGCGCCAAAATCACCAGTGGTCAGAGGATCATTCTGGTTGGCTTTGTGGAGACTATTGACGTGCTGAAAAACAAGCAACGCTGGGAAAAGCAAAGCAATCGCCAGCGACAGGAGAGGCGTATTCCAAATGCATAATTCCAAGAGAGTCTTCCTCTTTCTCTTTTCTCAACCCTCTGTTGTACAATACCTCTCCAGCCCCCAGTCTTGATAACGATATAATCTCTCCATCCCATTTAAGAAACCAGCCCGACATCTCTAAGTTATCTTTTTAACAATATCCACCATATCATTGCAAAATGCGTGACCAAATGTGCTGAAGCATAGCCACAGCCCATTTCGGGCCAGTCACGGACATGTAATCGGTGCAATACTCACATGCAATACGTTCTCCGGTTCAAGAGTCTCAATTTCGGTCAATGAACTGTGAGCCTTGAGGCCCCCCATAGTAATTCGAGACACCGCTGTCCGGCGCTTCTTGGCCTGCATTGCCCTGTACTGTGCTTAAGGCGCAGAAACTGCAACTACTGAATATCTTCATGTAATGGACTTTGCTCCTGATTTGCCAACCCCGCGCTTGGTACTGTACACCACAGACCGTGAACCAATCTAGTGTTTTGTATTGCCTTGACACGGAAATTTCTGACCTTCCTGGAAACTCTTCGTCCATGTGAACTATTCAATCTTGAAAGCTATCTCTTCTGTTTCACTAAGTTCCGTCTCCCCACACATTATTCCATGCACATAAGCCTCGTCCATCAGTTGATATCGTCCCTCTGTGGCATTTCTTCTTAGCAGAAACGGTGTTTTGAAGCCTTTGAACACACAGACAAGGTCACCCGTTCTAGCAAGACTGCTTCCAAGCCCCACCCTTCCCTGATGTGTGGAAAAGTAAGCTCTTCGTCTCAGATTCTTCTCTACCGCCTCGAAGACACACATCAAATTCACAATTGCTGTGCGATTCCTGCCACGTCTCCAGTACTCCAAAACGTCAGCCTTGCAAGGATCTCGGTGCAGAAAGTGTCTTTTCCACGACTGATATGTCTCCATAGTCCAGGGCGGCATGCCCGGATGCGTGTTGGGCAACTCAGCTGTCAGTGTTGCGAAATGCGCCTTCAGCGCCGTCTCCTGGTCTCCATACGCGGATCAAGCAAGGGCGAGGCACTCCTCCTCAAACTTGAGAATGGCGTCCGACATCTCCTCGGGCATGGTGACATGAAACAAGGCCTCGAGGTTGTCGAATGCCCAATCAGGGTCAGAGTCCCGGATTTCCCTGGTATTTACCTCCCAGTCCGGGTCGATCGTTGTGGCCCATGGCATACAGCTGGGCCCAACACTCTTGATTTCGTCAACAATGTATCCATGTAGAACTAATATTTGTCCACCGTCGGCTTCCAACATGCTGTGCTCCTTAGCTACGGAAGACAAAATATCGGACACCCAAAAGCTAGAATGCATAAGCGGTAGGCCTTTAACATTCTTGTCGCGGAACCGTTCCAACCAGTGATCCTAAATAGAGAGCCATGGGCCATGGTAAAGGTAGATTATTGACGAGACTTCGCCCTCGTCTGCACTCGTCACACATACGTCGCGACCGCTGCCGTGATTAAAACTCAGCCTCGCCGTTGCCTCTTATGGGTCCATATGGTATGGCAGCGTCACCACGTTGATTTCCCCATGGCGTGCTCATTGGCTTTGGGGAGTCGATGGTACTCTGTGTCTTACATTCGTTACTTCTATATTTAGAACAAAGACATATTCACGCAGACGATGTTGAAGTTAAAGGCGCAATGTCTATAATCTGATTTTTCTTTGCGAAGTATGTGATTGAAGAATAGTTACAAGAGAAACGAAACGTCTAGGAGAACTGCAGCTGTCCGGCTCAGGTCATGCTCCTGCGTGGTCCTTCAAAACCTCAAGGAACGGTGACGGAGCTGTCTCCTGGCAGGGGAAGCAGCCGGAGCAGCGGTGGAGTTGGACATAGGGCACGAGCTGTACATGACGCCACGGCCGTTGGTTCCAACATACACGACGTTGGCCTCGTTGGCTGAACCGACAAGGGCAGCACCGTCAATAGCACCGAAGCTGTAGGAGCCCTGGATGTCGACCCAGGTAGCACCGCTGTCGGCGCTGGCGTACAGCTTCTTGCCCTCGGCGCCGTTCCCAAAGACGTACAGGTTCCAGGCGGTGCCGTCGCCCTTGCCGACCGAGACGGCGTGGGCGTTGGAGGGGCTCGAAGACAGGGGGGAGAAGGTCTGTCCGAAGTCGGTGCTGTGCAAGATGCCAGCGTCGGTCGAAACCCAGATCTCACCGGCCACGGTGGGGTGAGCGGCGATGTGGCGGATCTCTGTGGCGTTGGCGAGCGGGGAGGACTCGGCGAAGGTCGCGGCGCCGTCGGTGGAGACGTAGAAGGTAGCCTTTGAGCCGGCGTAGAAGACGGTGTTGTTCTTCTTGTCGCTGGCAATGACGCTGCTGGCGGGCAGGGTGACGTTCTCGAGCTTGCCCTGGTCGCGAGAGGCGAGGACGCCCTCGTTGAGGGTGGACCAGAGGATCACGTCGCCATCGGCCGAGTAGGCAACGGTACCGTCGGCGGCAGTGGTCCCGGTTGCGTTGAGGACGGCCCATGTAGCACCGCCATCGCTGCTGAGAGCCAGCTGGGGGGAGCCGGTGACCTTGCCGATGCGGGCGACCTTGGTGACGTCGTTGCCGGCGAAGTCGACGGACACACTGCTCGCCCACCAGGGGTTGGTCCACGCGGTCTGGGGAGCCGTGCCGAGGTCTGCGACAGAGTCGTAGGTGAAGCCGTTGTTGTCGAGGGTGGCCATGAGCAGCTCGGAACCGCCGGGGGCAGAGGCCAGGCTGGAGATGGCCATCTCCTCGATACCGGATGCAAGACTCTCAATGGTCACGGTCTTGTTGTTGTCCCAGTTAGTCAAGTCGTGACCGCCGTAGATGGTGACGCCGGTGCCGTAGAGCCATCTGTCGCTGTCGTGGGGGTCAATCTCGAGGGACTCGATCATCCAGCCAAGCTTCTTGGTGTCGGTATCGAGGAAGTTGGTCTTGATCCAGGGAGCCTATTTGTGGTGAGCCACAAATCTTTCATCGTGAGGTGTTAAAACTTACGTTCTTCGCGCCGATGGTGTACTGGGGCGCAACGTTGCCATCGGCTCCCCAGTTCCAGATCTTCTTCCAGGTGGCGCCGGAATCAGTAGAGCGGAAGAGCTGAGCATCGGGGTACCAGCTGTTCAGGGTAGCGACCACGATGGTGCCGGGCTTCTGCGCATCGACGGCAAGACCACCTGTTTGAAATTGTCAGTCCAAGTCGCCCCATGAGAAATCCACAGCCAACTTACCGAAACCGTAGAAGAGATCGCTGCCCGATGTTGGGGTAATGTCAGTCCAGTTGCCGGAAGCGAGGTCATATCTGTAGACGCCACCCTGAGTACCATCGTACGGGCCAGTCCCATCGGAGTAGGTGAAGTAGATGACCTAGGCTCTTGTTAGCAACACAGCATACTCATGCAATCCAGGCGCGTATATCCTCACCTTCTCGGCAACCGAGAGTCTGGCCTTGTGGGGGAAGAACTTGGCAGGCTGGTCGGCAACAGGGCTCCAGGTAGCACCAGCGTCGGTGCTGACGTAGACTGAGGCGGTGGTGTTGTCGGCGGTACCAACGAAAATGCGGGAAGTGGCGCCGTCGACGGCCTCGGAGGTCTCATCGAAGGTAACAAAGGTCAAACCCTGAAGGTCGCCGTTGTAGGCATCAGTCTCAGCACCGGGACGGAAGGTACCGACGGCCTCAAAGGAAGAGACCCTGGAGAAAGTCGCGCCGCCGTCGGTGGACTTCCACAGGCCGTTGCCGCTCCGGGCACCGAAATAGAGGATCTGGGAGTTCTTGGGGTCGACGGCGAGACGCTCGCCCGTGCCGCGACCAGGCATGTTGCCGCCGACCTTGAAGGGAAGCGTGGTCACCTCCCAGGTCTCGCCCTTGTCAGAGCTGCGGGCAAGGGTGCCATTGTTGGGGTCCCTATGACGATCAGTAAGCTTGCCATACGCAGAGTGAACCGGGAGGTTACAGTACCAGTCATTTGTATACATGCCCGCCGCAATGTACACCTTGTTCGCATCGGCCGGGTCAAGGGCCAGTGCGTCGATGCCCCATCTGTTCCAGTTGTCATCGTGGGCGAAGCCGTTCGCGTCGGTAACCGGAGTCCAGGAGTCGTCGTCGTTGAGGCGGTAGAGACCACCGATGTCAGTGCGGGCGAAAGCGACTCCCTTCTCGGTCGGGTGGAACTGAATCGACGCGACGAAGCCACCGCCGCCTCCGGTGTGGACGTTCTTCCAGTCGCACGCCGCGCGGACGGATGCCGCCGCCGCCAGGATGAGTCCGGCGCCTCTCATTTTGAGGGTTTTCTGTAGTCTGATCTGGCCACTCGAGTCTCTAAAGAATGTGTGAAATCTTGAATGGACCAGCCAGGTTGAAGCGAATGTCGTCGATCGAAAAGCAGTGTCGATGAAAGCAAACGTCGGTCAAAGCAAAGGACTGGACTGAACAGAGGATGTGGAAGAACCAGCCTCGATTGTGGGATCTGTTTATTATTTACATACGGAGTATCCTCCACTCGCTCTCGGAGGCCATTCTCCTCCTGGTTAGTGATATCTCCGATAGAGTCAGAGGTGGACAATTCTGTGTCAGTCACGCCTTCAGGAGAAGAAACATCTCGGATAGACTGACATGGTGCCCCAGAAAACCTTAATGTCGCGAAAGGGACCTGGTCAGTTTTCCGAGAGCCGAGGTGGGATTTTCGCGGGCCGCCCGCTGCAACCCATCAATTAGATGGGGCGCCAGCAGGCTGGGCGGGCCATCAGGCTACAAATGTCCACCAGTGGAAGGGGAGCTTGGCCAGGAAGAGATGTGATGCGGCGATTAGCCTATGTGGAGTGAAGTCATGCCAACCCGGAGAGCGGATAGAGTTGAAAAAATTAGCCAATTGCTCATATGTTTGTCCTTACTACTGTGTCAAATAAACATGAGCCCCCTGGAAATTGTGATTAAGGGGGGCTATGGGACGACTGAACAGAGTTAGCGAGTGCAAATCCCTGCACCTTTGGGCTCCATCTTAAGAACGGAGCCAGTCATGCTTGGCGGCCAGAAAGGGCAGAAACCTATTTCAGCTTGACGGCTACAAGCACGACACGTTGTGATTAGAAGGGGGCTCACCGTTCAATGACTTGCATTATTGGCGGTTTGTTTCACTTTCACCGGGGCGAATGCATCGGCCTGCACAAGACCTCAGTCTAATAAGTATGGCACCTCGTTTCCTGCTGAGTGTTGCTAAATCCGGTCGATTCGGCAATGCCGCCTACTCTACGATACCCGTGTAGGCACACATGGACCTTGGGAGTCAAAGCTTTAATCTTGGATCTTGGAGCCTTGCTGGATCCGTGCACCCCCAAGAGCTTTCCCAAGCTGCGTTTTTCTTTCTCTAACATAAGACCCAATTCCCAAACGGATCAGTCCATGAGTGATACACTCACCCCAGCGCAGCTATTGGCGAGCTGATAATCGGAAAAAGAGGGGGGGGGGTTGTGGAAACCCGATATACCGACTTGTACTATGAATTCGGAACCTTAGTCTAACGGCGCACCTGTATTTGATTCTGAACTTGTTTTTACCAATAGTACTCCTGGGTTCCTTCTACCCTAAGGTACTTTGTCTGAGCAGACGAGGCCGATTTCTGGTCAAAAGACCTGTTTTTTTTTAAAAAAAAAAAAAAACCATGTGGACTCGAAAGTCGCCACCTAGACTTACCTTAATCATGCATACTGCTTAAGAGGCATATGTGTACACATTAGAAACGAGACCATGCTTACCTTAATCATGCTGCCGCGACGACTCCGCCGTCGTTTACCTCCCCAATGCCACGAAGTTTGAGTTGAAATGAGCATGACAGAACGCACCTAGATTGTAACTAACTTTGTAGAAGCTGCGCTTGCGACAACAACGCCAACGAATACTGCTATGGTAGACACCACTGGCCATTGGTAACGGACATTTACTTACCCTCAACCTTGTCCCCCATCAGAAAAGGACATGAAGTCCCTGTATAGTACAGCGGACAAGTTTTTGCGAGCTCCGTAGTACGCATACCTCCTTAAACTTGTTCCACAGCTCACCGTTATTACGCACAGTGCTTGTGACACATAAGAGTTGCGTATTTACTCGTGACGAATTATGTGTATACAAAGTTTACTCTATATTGAATCTCACAGCTGATTATTCCTGGTATCTAGCTCAAGTCATCAGAGTGTCTAAAGTCAGTTGACCTTGGCATCGCTGTCCTTGTATGCCGCTAGTTTGAACAACCGCTTCGCATTCTCCCTGCCGATTTTGGCCCTGTCCGCAATGCTCATCTCAGCATTGTCAAACCAGGTACAAGCCGGCTCAAACTTCTCGAAGGGATAGTCCACCGAGAACAAAATCCGATCCGATCCGACCTCGTTCATACAGAAATTGAGCGTGGTGGAAGAAAAGTGGCCGCTTGTGGTGATCCAGATGTTTTCGTTGAAGTATTCTCGGATTGTCTTTTCACAGCTCAGGCCCAGGGGCTTCTTGACATCTTCAAACCAATGGTTGATTCTCCACAGGTCGAAGGGAATGTGCTCTCCCAGGTGGCCCAATATGATCTGAAGCTTCGGATGGCGGTCGAAAACCCCGTTTGTCACCATACCAAGGACGTGTAAAGACACCCCGTGCGCAAATGAGAGAGGTGGACCAACGAGCCATTGGCGGTCTTTCCAGAGTTTCTCGTATACGCTCCCTGTCGGGTTGCGAGGGTGGAGATAAAAGGGGACATCGAGCTCGGTAACCGTTTGCCAGAAGACGTCCCACTCGGGCTTGTCGTAGAAGATCATATCGTCCCCGTCCTTTCCCGCGCGTTGGGTGTCGTTTACCAGCGCCCCCTTGAAGCCATACTGGGTGACACAACGGCGAAGCTCAGCAGCTGCCTCCTTGGGGTCATGCATTGAAAGAGTCCTTCGCGATCGGTTAGTAAAACAGTGCAACGGGTACTATTCTGACGCTCCGCACTTACGTGAATGCACCCAGACGGTCCTCGTGCCCTTTGATTTGCCCAGCCACGTAGTCATTGATCTCGGAGGCCAGGGCTTGGGCCTCCTTGGGATCACTGACATCTTGGACACCGGGAGCGGTATAGGAAAGTATTGTGTACCCGACTCCATGCTTGTCTGCCTGCTTGATGCGGATGTCTGTGAGATCCATAATCTCCTGTAGGTGGCGGTCTGGCTGAGGGCTGAAGAGACCAGCCCACCACCGGGCCTTCTCAGAGAAGCGGGGGAGGTCAAAAGCCTCCTCGAGAATGACCTTGCCTTGCATTGTGATTTAGTGGGATGTAATATGCTTAGGTATGGGTTAGGTGTATACTATTCTTGAAATCGTGTTGGGGTCGGGCTTTTTGGTTTTGCTCTGCCCACAGCACTTGACTTTAAATATGCGATGTATCTAGATCTCCCTCATCTCCGAGTCGCGAACGCGCGAGCGTCTCCTCTCTGAAACTCGGCCAAACATAAAATGGTCTACGTGCCATCGTTTGGCTACGATTTGGCCTCCAGCACATGCACAATCCCCTATCCGCCCGATCTGGGCGGTAGCGGGCCGCGGTCTTCGTGTGGAGATGAGCACAGCGGGAGCTCAGAAATCCGGGGTAAAATGGCGGGGGGTCTCTCCCTCACCCGCTCACCCCCTGGTCCCGAAGCGGCACAACCCCTACCGTGCGGAGAGGACATACCCGACGCCATCGAAGTGAGACTCAACCCGTAGCGAATGGCATGCCACTAATTCTCATAATCCGGGGTAGTTGTACGCGCGAAAGCCCGAGGCCCTGGTTGGTGAACGACAGTTCTCTGTAAGTGGGTTGTTGGACTTGCTAAACTTCAATGCGCCTGCTTGGTCATCTCCTCTCATCTGTTCTATACCAGCGGTAATTGCTCAGGCGATATCACATCACTAGCTAATTGATCAACTCCCTCGTCGTTTCTTCCTCGGACTTTGTCTTCATTCATATTTCCCGATGAATGTCTTCCTGACAAAGTCGTAGGCTGGTAACTACAAGCCCACTCCATTGTGTACGCAAAGGTTCGACAAGAAGACCAAATTCTTGAAGACGGACTCGGTCTTTGCTATCAAAGATGACCTCGTGGTTGACTTTTAGCTCCTGAACGGCAACTCAAACGTAGAGACAGATCTGAGCTGGAATATGGCATTTGTCTTGCCGTTGTGAAATCGTAAGCGGGAAATGAGATGATCCTGTAAATATAGTGGCTCGGTCTTCATCATGATACATTGGCCTCAACGCTGTTGATGCAAAATCATTGGCCGAATTTCTCAGTGTTATCATGTCCTGCCATGTGTTTCTCATAACTCACTCGCAGAATGCCTCTGGTCTCGTGAGGCAAGCGGGCTCGGGCTAGATTATGCAGCGGAGACATGGCCTTGCAACCTTCGAAGTTGATCGACTGTCTTAATCTTCATATTGAGATCCGATTACCTATGTCACAGGCCAACACCAGCCCCTGCAACGATACAATCGCTAAGAATATTTAAAGCGCGAAGAAGCAAACACAAGAGTATAATGAGGTTTCACACATCTTCAAGCCTTGGCCGGATGGCTATCCACCCATTCATCCAACATGCCAGCGAAATCAGGAGGTGTGTACGGCTCAACCAATTCCTTCACCCATGAAGTTTTCCGGTTCGTCCTTAGCCCCATGTCTTTCATCAGCATATTGGCATAAGGCAATCCTTCGAATACGAAGTCCGGAAGACTTGCCCCGTAGCCGCAGGGGTACCGCCACTTCCCCCACTGCGTGTGCAGCATGATTTCCTGCGTGACCTCGTCGGGCGTCTTCGCGATTCTGTCAAGTTTGCCGTCGAGAAACGCTGCGATCCAAGCCGCCTGGACCGTTGCGCAGACAGCTGTGCTGACTGTCGAGACCATGCCGGCGAAGGCGAGGTTCCTTGACTTCAGCATGGTTGAGGGTACGATAAAGCGGTAATACCGTAAAGGATCAGCTTCCTTCGGCTGAAAGCGCAGCTGAGGTTGGTCCTGTAGGCGTGGGAACATCGTTAGGACATCGCTGTCGGCTTTAGCGTTCAGCTTGAGCCTATCCGCCTCAGCAAGGGCTTGTGGCAGACCGAGACCAACGCTGTCGAGGCCGGTGAACTGGATGGATGATTCCTTCCTCCAGCCCGTGGAGCAAACCATTCCGTCTGTCTCCAGAACTTCCCCTGAGGACAGCACCACCTTGCCTGGCTCGAGATGGTCGATGTTATCAATGTGTACCCGAATCTTGCCCTCTTTCACCAGGTCAAACAGGGGAGTGTCATAATTCAGAATGCTCAGCCCGCTCCCGATCCAAAACGCCGAGTTCCACGGCTTCAACTTGGCCAATTCAGGGTGCGAATCATAGCGGATGGCACCTAACACGTCTCCCTGCAAGACCTTCCAGAAGCAATCTACCAAGAGCCTGCCGACTCTCGTCCCGTGCAGGAAACTCGTGATCCCGGCGTGGCCGCCCTCTGCGCCCCATGGACACGGGCTGAACCACGTGAGACATCGCGTGTTGAGCAGCGTGTCCAGCCTGCGCTTCAGCGGCGTGACGAGCCGCGGTGCGATCCACACCGGCCCATGCCCATTCGGCCGAATAACTAGGTCCACCGTTGCGCCGCCCTGCACAAGCGCGTAGGCGACGTCGTACGCGGACTTTGCGCCGCCGACGACAACGGCCTTCTCAGCAGACTTGAATTCTGAAGCGCGGCGGCAGAAGTCTTTAGCATGGAAGAACGGTCTGTCGAAGGCCTCGGCCCCGGCGTACTTGGGAAAGTTGGGCGTGGAGGTGAGGCCGGTGGCAAGAATGAGCTTGTTGGTGGTGATTTGGCGCTGGGTGTTCTCAGGGACAGTGGTGGTGACCGTGAGTCTCCAACCCGTGATATCACCGGATTCAGACCCAGGGGAGCGCACGGCCTCGACGTTGTCGACCTTGGTGTGGAATTGAATGCGCTTCAACACACCGAACTTCTTCGCGAAGTCCGTGAGGTAGCGGTGGAGCACGGCGCCGGGGATGTGGCCGCCCTCTTTGACGCCATAGACGTCTTCGGACATGGGGAAATCAGGATACTCGTATGATCCCACCATGTTGTTAGACTTGAGTCCAGGGTAGAGGCGGGCTTCTGACCAGGTGCCTCCACAGCTCTCGGCTGACTCCAGCACGGCGATGCGCTCATGCGAATGAGTCTCTATGTAGGCCCTGGCAGCTGCTAAGCCGAACCAGCCTGGGAGATTCTGTTAGCATCATGGCAAGCACTATGGAGAACGAAGCTACATACCGGCTCCCACTACCACCATATCATAGTCAGAAGTCCACTCGGCCATGCTGAGATTTGCAGGCGATGAGACCCAATTGATCTGTTGTCCAAGGATAAGAAGTAGTCTTGCAATGACTTTGCTTGATTAACGATAAGAGCAGCGATGTTGTTCGAAGAGAAATCACGGATGCTGTTCTAGTCCCTCTTTGTCACCTTTATGGTTGACACTGTCCTCAATCCGGCTGGCGGCTACTGCGCCGCTGAACATCACTATCAGGCCCATAACCGACGTGGCTATCTTGCAACATGGGATCAAGATGATAATCAATGCTGGTGATGGGCGTCCACGCAACCTCTAGTGCGCCCCTAAATTAGAGTTCGCCTTATCTCTCCGGCGCTGCGGTGTAGTCGCGGGTCTCGACTGGCGGCCTGAAGGGAAGGATCCTGGGCTAGCTGATTGCGGGGTGCATGGAGTGTCGAGATAAACGACGGTCGATCGTTGGGGCGTCTCTATCTCGTCGGCTACTGCACCTGGGAGCACCAAGCATATCCCTGCGCACTAGTACGTAGTGGCGGATAGAGGTCAGACAGGGGCTGCCTATGCCACATGTGGAGAAAGATACCCTACTGGGTGTATAGCGGAGCTTCGCCGTCCTCGCGATGCTCTTTCTTCGTGATGTGGCTGCCGCCGTGGGGGTCAGTATCAGTTGGTAAGACTGCGCCCTATGCCGCAACACTAGAGCACAGTTTACCAGTAGGTCAGAATTATCTAGAACACTTCTAGAGAATAGAATGTCGCCTGTATAGTTGTGCCGTCACACTTGACTCACTTTAGTAACACACACCATGTTCCTCGTAATCTGGTCGCTACTAGCAAAGAGGCAGCCCAAGAAGACCGTTATGTAATAAGTATTGCGGCGTAAGCATGTGCGATGACTCGGAATGGAGGAAGAGACTTGAGATAGTGTGTTTCTTTCGCATTTGAGGTTTCCGATGCGATCGCTCATGTTCGTGGCACCTAAGTTTTACAACAGCGCACAACTCCTGATCAGTACCTCAAAGTAGTGCTGTAAAAACAAAAACAGGAGAAAAATTGACTACACAAGACACCAAGGGCTAGTCTCAGTCATCAACACTAAGCCAAACAGGTGGGTTTGCTTCTTGTGAAGTAACTTAGATTTCTCACTTCCGTGTGGTTTCCTATTGTCGCGTACAGCACATTCATACAATTGCCATCTCAGTTTCAAATACGGGCAGAAACTATTCGGCGCCCGACATCATGTCATGAATTGCACTTGAAGAACACAGACTGAGGATGACTTATCTTCTGCCCAGTTGTATGTCACGACAACGCCAAACATTTCTCCATGTTAATAGAGGGTGCCACATGTTTTCTACTGTACTGTTTCGAAGAACAAAGATTGGCTTATATACTAAACTCTTTATCTCACTTGGCGCAATGTAGATCATGTTCCGATATGTAGTGGCATTTGACATTTCACAAAAGGCATAGTTGTGGACCGAGACATGTGATTCCGTGCTAAAGGCTCATAGCAAAGGCTGATAATGATTTGACTCGGTAAGCCTGCTGGGCATCCGCGCCCTCAGTGCCTAAGTGCTATCCCTTCGTGTGATCCAGGCATGTCCAGACTAGGAGTAGTAGTATTCCTGGGTGACATTGCCGCCATCATGCTGTCAATTCGGAAGCCGACAGTCCTGGCATGGAACACCCGCGTGCACAATCCGATCCGGGATTGTGGTTATAGTCCCACAACCTCCATGCACACCATTCGCAGCTGAGCATGTACCTGGATCCGGAGAATGTCCATACACGTGGCCACAGTTCCCAATCGTGATCACTTGCCGGGTGGTGCACATCGTTGCTGAGAATGAAACAGTTAACAGTCTGTTCAAGTCAGGCCGTGATGCTTTCGGAACAAGGACACTATTGGAATGTGCTGGGGTTGGGTGGTGCTGACTGAGATACCGTTGTGTGTGTTTCCTGATTTGTGTGGTAGATGGTGCTCTTGAGTTTTGATTTGGGTTGCAAAGATCCTGAAGACGCTGTTGGTGTCTTATGCAGTTGTCTTTTCAAGAGTGTCTTGTTTTGTGCTTCTCTGGATTCCCTTGTTGATTGAGATGGTAAGGAAAGGAAGAAGAGCTTCCGAGTTGAATCAAGTGCGCAATTTATATAAAGTCGGAGAGTATGAATCACCACGCTCTCTTCCAATACACGATTGAGACTCACTAGATGACTCGATCAGACTAACCATCTAAGAGCACGGTGGCAAGTGCCAACTGCTGAATAGAGTATCATGAACTCAACAGACAGAATGATGCTAGCCTTACGCATTGGTGTGACTGGGGCAACACAATAGTGTTACTCCTGGAGCCAAAGCGAGGAGCTTCAGCAATAGAATGTGATTTACGTTTTCCAGTGACTGGAAATATTAGGCTCATAACTTGTGCCCAGTTGCCCACTTGAAGACAAGTTGATCAGAAGGCTTTCCCATGTGGTATTGTAAGTTATAAGCCACTGGGCTAGGCTAACGACCTGCGTCGAACGTATGAAAGTTTGGCACGGAACATCCCGTGCTGCGACGCTTCACACTCGTGACTTACCACATGGGCCTAGTTCAACTCAATGTTGCTGTATAATAAAAGTGTCTGTGACGAACAACCAGGATCCTTGAACCAAAGTGAGCCGTGAATATCTTGCGTACCGTGACATGGCAGGCTCTGATCGAACAGAGGGGCAAAGAACCAACTCTAGGCACATGCGTCTGAGTAGCTTTCTCTGTCACTCATGGCTTACCAGAAGAGCTGACTTGTATATCTTCTGTAGTCAGGGTTATACCTGACCTGCTTTGAGGGGCATTAAAGCCATAACCAAGGATGATCTCTCGACTTGTTGTCACGACAAGCTTCGAATAAGCTCCCTCCCGCATAACTCTGCGCATCTTTCCATCAACACTGAGACTTTTCTGGTACTTAGAACTGTGGCATAATCCTTTTTGAACCAGTTTGAGACTCACATTTGCAAAACCCTGCGAGATGACCTGAGAACGAGAAGAGAAGTCTCTGTCAGATCCCTCTGTCGTCCAGACGGCCTCCTGGAGGACTTCGTGGTTCTGGACTGGAAACTTTGATCTGGCTTGGTCTCCGCAGACAGAACAGTTCCCAGAGATTCGGCTCATTTGTGGTCCATGCGAGCACCACAGGTCCCTCCGCTAACGCCGCATTCAATGGAGCTGCATTTGGCCCTGGGGTTGATTCAAACAAGAGCCCCAGAAAGCAGTATTCTGTGCCAGCAATTCCGGTAGTGTACGACCGGATATCTTTATCCCTGGAGAGTGGAAAGATAGCCCATGACAATCTTAAGTGGGCCTCACTACTTGCAATTCTGTCACACGGCTGAAGCTTTAACACAATTTTCGATGTACGGTATCTTGTCTAAATAGTCTGAATGGTATGTATCTCACTTTAAACCTACACAAACATTAGTGCAGTATCATAGAAGGTTCGGAAAATATGGGAGACCATAGTCGCTAGCAAAGGCGCATCCTTTCGCTTTACGATCATCGAAATAACAGCCGGTATGCTATAAATATGCCAAGAAGTATCCTGGGCTGGCTGGGACTGTAACACCCCAAGGGATAATAAGCTTAGCCAGCGTAAGTGTAATGGCTGAAAGTACACACACCAACATCCACGACAATACACATATCACCTTGGCCAAAAAGTACGCCAACCGCGAGGAACCAGCCTCGGCCTCGCAATAGTGGAGCAGCATATCCTCGCTGCAAACACAGACTCCCGGCGCCGCGGAGATAAGCGCAATGGCGATAGCCATGAGCAGAGAAGTAGATATTACTGGGATTGAACGATTCCATTGTCTTGTGGTCAAGTATTACTAACCTGCTTTTAAGACCACCCTTGAGGTTTCGACAGACTGATCAAATAGAGTTTCATTCAGACACGGACATAGGCTTGGTAATCCGGCATATGGAACCCCCAATCTCATACATTCTTAGAAATAATTGGCAATTACCTAGGTAGTCTGGGTTCTGTATTACGTGCCGGGCCAGACACCGGGGTAAGCTCAGAAGTCTGCCCTGACAGATTTATGTCCGAAAGTATTTTGAATCTTGAGGTATCGCTGGTGGATGTACAAGCTTGAGTATGTAGTGAGCATAACATCCTACTCGTAGCTTACGACCCCATCGATGGTTCCAGCATGCAATCCGCCCGTGATCTGAATGTCCGCCGCCGTCGTGTGCCTACTCGCGTCACTCAACAGATATACCACTGCTCCCGTGAGATCATTCTGCGTGCTGAGTCTCTGCAGTGGCGGAGCCAACCACATCTGATCACCTTCTCTCTTGCTCTTCATATTCCGCACATTCCTCGTCATTTCACTATCCACGAAGCCGGGGGAGATAGTGTTCACACGGATGTTATGTGGGGCGAGCTCGACGGCCAGCGCTTTAGAGAGCATCAGGATGCCACCCTTGCTCGCGTTATATGCTGCCATACGACTGGTTGCTTGTCAGAATGATGCATCATCTCTTCGGGGAAGGCAGTGGGTATCAAGACACGGGCTCCATGAAATTGTGTCTGACGGTTTGACGCATCATGACAGTCCAGGACCGCTTGGAAAGAAGGACTTTCGCCCCCGTGCCAGAAAAACAGGCTAATAACATTTTCCGCTGCGAGACTTACTAGCCGGGGAGCGCAATGTGGCTTGACTGCGAGGCGATGAGGACGATGCTGCCGCCTTTCCCTTGCGACAAGAATTGTTTTGTAGCCAGTTGAGCCGCGAAAAACGTGCCCCTGACCTGGGCTTGGGATTAGCGAAGATTCAGTCAAGGTAACGATGGAGGCACCCACATTGATCTCCTGTATTCTGGTGAACTCCTCCCACGTCTGCTCAATGAACGGCTTGTCAATGGCAATACCGGCCGCAGGTACCAGTCCATCTATAGAGCCTAGCTCTTGGACAGCTCTGGCGAAAGAAGCGTTGAGACTCTCTTGTTTTGTGACGTCCGTCTGTATGTAGACTGCTTTTGCGCCAAACTTTTGGCTGAGGCTGTTCCACTCTTTTTCGTCGACAGGCTTGTCCTGAATGTCCATTACGGCCACATTTCCCCCCATTTCAGATATGGCTCGCGTGACCGCGAAGCCAATCCCTTGCGCGCCCCCGGTCACAACGTAATTGCGCCCACGCAGTTCGAACATGGGACGAACATCTTCTATGGGATAAGACATTTCCACAAATTGTTTTCCGGTGTCCAAATGGAGGGGTGGTAGTTTCTTAACGTTGAAGCGGGGTTTCTTGATGGCGCCTGGTGTTACTCAGTAGACGATGATGAACATCAAATACTTGAATTCTCAAGAGAACCTGAAGGGAGGGGGTTGACTTTTTTGCCTGACGCCAGGGATGGCATCGGCGGGTAATGCACTCATAGCTCAAACCATATCGGGGATGGGGACGCTTAGCACATTGCCGCCAACGCCAACGCCGGAACGCCCGTATCTCGTAGCCCGTCTCCGCACAAGATGACTTGCTTATTGCAGATAAGCGTTCGGACCATTGCCGACTTCGTCATAGACGGCAGAGCCTATAGGGGAAGCAATATTCAACAAGAATACAAAATATCAAACAAGTTTGCATGTAAGAATCAATACCCAGAAACACTCACTGCCTTCCACCAAGACTTATCGAAATACCCGGAAAAGTTGCCTCGCCATGTTCAACGACATCAGCAAGCCCGCTCCTCCACTGCCGAGCCTGGAGCCCACCGAGGTCATCCCCGGCGTGTCTCTCCTCCGGCCTCTGAGTCGCCTCGGCACTGGTCCCGGGATGATCATCCTAACCCATGACTACAAGGACTCGTTGACCATCAAAGAAGGCGTGCCATCACCGTTGATTAAATGGGCAGAGGAAGGGTATGCTGTCATTGAGGTTCAGGCCGCAGCACTCAGCACTGGCAAGGCAGATATTATTAAATCTGCCCTTGAGGCCCTCAGAGATTGCGAAAAATGCGAACCAAAGGACAAGGTTGGGCTGATTGGTCAGTATTCTTCCAAACAATATTGTGGACAACGTTCGCCAGTCTGACAAAGCATACAAAGCCTATGAGCCTGAACTGTGGAATACAGTGGCATCAACACTTTCAAATCATCCTTACATCGTTGCCGCCGCCGTATATGCAGATGCACCTGGTGAAGCTTCATCCAGGTCTCTTGCTGGTGTCTCGGTCCCAGTAATACACCACCTCGCGGGCAAAGGCCCGGTAGTCCCGCCAAAGTCAGACGGGTTGAAGCAATACTTCTACCCTAATGCCGACTCCTATAAATTTGCTACCCCTTTCCAAGCCTCTTTCCACTATAATACCGAGAGTATCTCTCATACTCGAAACCTTACCCTTTTGAAGGAGAAGATGGGCGGTCCATACTTTGACCTGGAGACTATCTGGGAGGAGCATACTTATTACGAGTTCGCGGATCGATCCATGGAACATACTATGAGTACTATGGTCCAAGAGCCGTACGTGAATCACGTACCTACAGTGAGTTGATACGCTGGGCCAATGATAATTAGAAAAGATTTGGTGAGAGAAAACTAATCCGATATCTCAGATGACCGGCGGCATTGGTCGCAAAGCCCTCTCTCATTTTTATCAACATAACTTCATCTTCAACAATTCTGCAGACACCGAGTTAGAATTGATTAGTCGAACTAGAGGCATCGACCGTATCATTGATGAGTTCATCTTCAAGTTCACCCATGATCAAATGATTGACTGGATGTATGTTGATCTGCCTTTTTTGGTTACTTACTTGCCCCACTTCAAGCCCAAATTCTGGACTGACCTCTTTGCAGGCTACCTGGCATCCCTCCCACGAACAAAAAAGTTGAAATTCCGTTCACTGCCGTGGTGAATATCCGTGGCGATCGGCTATACCATGAACATATAGGTTGGGACCAGAGCAGCGTCTTGCGACAGCTTGGCCTCTTGCCCGAATATCTTCCTTTCCCATATCCCCTTCCAGAGGGAGTGGCGGCAGCTGCAGGCAAGAGTTTTGAGTATCGCCTGCCGGTAGCAGGTATTGAGACCGCTCACAAGATGAGGGAAAGAAATGCAGGCCCGTCGAACGAAATGTTCAAGTTCAAGGTTCGCGAGGTGTGATTTGTCTAGAGTTTACTGTTCATGTATAATATACTCGCGCTACTCAAATTCTCACAGCGACCAAGCAAAGGGACCTAGTTTTGAATTAAATGGGATCGAAGAGAATACTTGCCGAGCAAAATCTGAACGTCGACTTCCACCAGCTGGCTAGCTAAATAGGTACATATTTCATACAGCAGCGTTCCCCGGATTACCTACTTGCTGTAAAGGGTCATCAAAGCTCATTGTGTACCCGTCCCAAAGAATTCGTAGCATGAGCTCATTGTCTGCCGGAGAGGACCACTGGTCTGGGAGGAACTCCGACATAGTAATTGAGCTGAGGCTGTCACTTCCATCCCAGAGACCCGCCTCACCGGCAGGGTTGTCGTCCACGTTGAAGTCCGGCGTTGGGAGCTGTGAAACACCCGTGCCTCCTCCGAGAGGAATTTGTGACTGGCCCTGCCCCGTATCACCATGATTCGCGCTCCTGTCGTATCCGTCGAAGACTCCAGTATCCTGTTTCTGTGCACTCGCAGCAGACGCAAAATCATACGACAATATTTGCTCGACATAAGGAACCCCCGACCCGTTCCGTTCTCGCCGCATTTGTCGTTTATAGTTGTCGATGGCGTCGGAAAATGCACAGAGTATCCTGTGGTACTGGCGTGCCTGCGCGCTGAGACGACCAATGATAGAGAGGACGTGCTGGGACCCCCGGAACGCCTCTCGGGCCTCAGTATCAGAGGAGTCATCCACTAATAGGGCGAACCCTAACACCAGGCCTGCTGCGAATATCCATGCTTTGATAATACACATGTTGCCCATGAAGACTCCGGCATCGACGGCTTCCCGGCACATCTGAGCCATGTAGGTCGCAGCTCCAATGCAGGAACGAGAGAGGTCGGCCACAGCGTCCGCTCCCTTATTCTCTTTCTGATTATTCTGACGTTGTCCGTCCTTTGCTTTGGATGCGTGCCCATTCAACTGGGGCATGACATGCTGGATAAGGAATTGCCTTGTGACGAGTATGATACCAAAATAGTATGTGCCTGCGACATGGACATTCGCAATCATCTTTTCTCGGTAACCTGGATCATCCTGCAAAGGTTTGTCTCCTTTCTGCGGCCGTTGGCGAAGGGATACGGGTAGTACTTGGCTCCACTCCTGTAAGAGCTGAAGGAAGTGCTCAGCTGAGGAAGACTCCAGCACTCCGTCATCAGCGAATTTGCCAACCACGGTCTCAAGAATTGAACATGATTCGTAAGTGGCTCTGAGCGCCAGGGCTCGATGACAACTGATGTTGTTTTCCTGCTCGATATCACCAGAAGTTACATCTACAGACCTCAGGGATGAAGCACTTCCTCGTCTTCCTAGAATTGAAGAGCATATGATGTCGAAAACTCTGATACTCTTGGCTACTCTGAGTCTGAGATTGGGAAGGTTAGATCTATTTCAAAGACTGAGAGAAGATTTAAGCAGAAAATGACTGACCTGGAATCCTGTTCAGCTTTCGAGGTGTGCTTGTATTTGGCCGCAGCATGAAGCCCGAGGATATCGGCGGACTTTGCTGCAACACCAAGATACATGAAAGCCGAGTTTCGACGACAGGCCCCGAACATATAAAATGCGAGCAGAATAAATGCCCTTGCCAGATTTATAGTTGGATCTTCCAGCATTTTCTCGAAGGCAATCAGTCTGCCCTGATTAAAATACTTAGAAGCAAGGACGAGGTCATCCCTCGAGCCTCCCCTGACCTGACACCCGATTGCGAGCATGAGGTACAGCGAAGCAATAGCTGCCCTGTCTATTGGCCGTGAAGCTGGTGATTTGTTGGCGTTTTGTTCCTCTGTGGCCAAGCTTATAAGCTCGGTGAGCTCATCTTGAGTGTACAGGTCCAGAAACCCACTCGACTGCAAGCTTTTCAGTTGACAAATCATTGTTCAACGGAGCACATGGGCAAATGACCTACGGCATCCAAAAAGCAATGAATGAGATCATTCTTCTCGGGTTCACCCAAGCCATCGTAGAAAGTTCCACCGTCGACATCCGATCCAGTCATCTCAAACCAGTTATGACTATGTTGACGGTCGGTGAAACCGGATGGTCCAACATAGTGTTTCAGTGTCTTTTGCAAAAATCGTAAGAACGAGAGTGCCGCTGTGTTACCGACGAAGACTAGTTTTACCAAGAAAGTCAATTTGAGATTTGTATGGTAGGGCCAGTGTATACTAGTAGGTAGGGCAATTGAAGGCAGCGGGTTTTGTGTAAATCTCAAACTCAGGGATTGCTTAATACCTTTGTCACCACTCGAACTAGACAGCATCAAAGGCCGCTGCTGGTTCGCTCTTTCAACAGAGTCTCTTGAGTCCGGAAAGTAGTCGGTTTCACTGTCTGCATCTTCGTCTATTACCTCGTCGCCTTCCGCGTCCTGGGACTCAAGAGATTGGTCGCCAAACTGAGCTCTTGACCGCTGAGACGGTGTGGTGACTACTGGTCTGAAATCCGCCGAACAGGCATCGGTGGCAACAGCAATGGAGTTTGCCCGGGACGACTTGGCTTCGGAGCGCCGACTGTTCCTGTCCCTGGCCGTCGGCGTGAATGTGCACGTGTCCTGGGTCCCCTTCTTCAGACACAATCGACAAGGCTCATTAGCGTCACACCTCTTCTTCGAGGCCTTGCAGGCATCACAGGCTCTAGCCGAGCGCTGTCTGTCCTGCGGCTTGACCTTTGGTCGTGGCATGGCTGGAGTCAGTGACGCGATCGCGACATGCGGCGGAACGGAGGTCGCGGAGGCTTGCCGGCGAAGAGGGACCCACAGGCGAACAGGCCGAAGCGGAGCCGGGCTTGAGTGGACTCTCCGTAGGCGCCTCGTACGATATACGGCATGAAAACGTAAGGTTACCGCGGCGGAAATGTGTCGTTTCTTTCCCTTCAATAGTCGGCTAATGTTGTTGAAATAAAGCGGGACGCGTATCCTAGGGACCAGGGGCTTCAGCCGAAGCGGAGCGGGAAGAGATAAGCTCGCCCGTTGCCGACTCCTGCGGCAATTCTCCTTCTCCAAGTTAGTTGCGGGAGCATGTATCTAGCTAGTTACTTGAGTGCATTATCCGCAGGGCTGAAACCCCTAAGCGGTAGGCTAGTTTTCGAGTAACCGCACCAGCAGGGCGGAGGTATTGATCGGCGAACTAAGTAAGAACATCCGAAAGATAGAAGCAGCACCATGTCGTTATCCGCATTGAGAGGGTTGGGATACTTTGGACGTTGTTATAATGGAAACCGAAATCATCACGACAGTCGAATGTTTGGCATAGATTGACACGGCTCACGTTGAATCTGGCAGCCCCTGATCACAACCCTACCTTCAAGTCTTGCCACACAGCAGTGTTTCGTTAGCATCCACTTACTTTCATACCGTTTGCAACTATACGAACCAAGTCACTACGAAACATGGGTTCTCACTCCGACCCTGCGTGGCGCCACCTCAATGTGGGTGTTGTCGGCGGCGGTATCGGTGGCATGTCTGTCGCTATTGCTCTTCGTCGTGCTGGCCACAGTGTGACCATCTACGAGAGAAATGACTTCGTTGGAGAGGTCGGAGCATCAGTTTCCTGCGCTGCCAATGGAGCACGTTGGCTCCACGAGTGGGGTGTCGACGTCGAGCAAGGCGACCCCGTTGTTCTGAAGAAACTCATCAACAGGAGCTGGAAGACGGGTGAGCCGGTCAGCGTCTATAACCTAGACGACTATAAGGAGAGATGGGGATACCATTATTACATGTTCCACCGTCAAAACATGCATCAGATATTGAAGAATTGCGCCCTGCAGGAGGAGGGGGAAGGAGAGCCGGCCAAGTTGTGTGTGAACCACAAGGCAAGTCAAAGAAACATTTTCTGATTATGAGGCTGGGGCTGATTTGAAAATCTAGTGCGAGAATATTGACCCCAAAGCTGGTCTGGTCACCTTTACGAACGGCCATACAGCTCGACACGACCTCATCATTGGCGCCGACGGAATAGGTTCGGTGGTGCGCAGGCTCATTGGCCTCACTCCAGATAAAAAGCCTGCAGACTCTTCCTGTCTCCATGCCAACGTCCGGACAGAAGACGCTGTTCGCCTAGGCCTCGTTGATTATTCAAAGAATGCTGCACTAGAGTACTGGGGTGGTCAAGAGGGCAAATGGGACAAGATTGTGCTTAGCCCATGCAACGGTGGCAAGCTGTTGTCCTACTATTGCTTCTTCCCACGTGAAGCTGGCGACTACACGAACCAGAGCTGGGGCGGAGAGGATAGGCCAGTTGAAGAGCTGCTAGCTCCGTATCCGCAGCTGGACAAGCAAGTCAGGGATCACCTCGCCATTGGCACCGAGATTCAGCCCTGGCGGTTGTGGGTACAGTGAGTATTCGATCTCCAGAGCGCTGTAAGTTCATACGCTAATCCGCCAACCTTTAGCCAACCATATCCTTACGTAGTCAAGGATACAACATGCTTGATCGGTGATGCAGCCCACCCGGTGCGCTTCAACCTAATTACCCTGACATGCTTTCGGACGCTGAGCTGACTTGACTATCAAGATGTTCCCTCATCAGAGCCAAGGTGCCTGTATGGCAATCGAAGATGCTGCAGCGCTAGGCATATTGTTCAGCAAGCCCTACTTCAGCGGCGACGTCACTGAGGCCCTGGAGGTGTATCAGAAAGTCCGACTACCCCGAGCTACCAAGGTCCAAGCCTCTGCTGCAAAAGCTGCAATTAATATCAACGAAAGAATCGGTACGTCAGAAACTTCTCAACATTTAGAGGCTTCTATTCCTTTAGACTAACGAAAAGACTCAGGATTCTCCAGTAATACCAATTTCAAGGGGTACAAGGTTTCAGATGAGAAGCAAAAGTTAACGATCGAAGAGATGAATGCGTAAGTCTTAGATGCCACGCTGAAATGCCATTTACATGTAGAAAGGCTGCTGACTTCCCGCTGTAGATATGATATGTACAAGGATATCGAAGAGAGTTTGGCCGAACAAAGGCACATATCATACACTGACAAGTACATTAAAGGGTTGCCAATCGGTTTGGAGATGTCAAACGGTGTCACAGTAGGGAAGGAGTGAGAATGACGAAAGGAATCCAAAGGACAACTCAGATGTATTTTGACCTATGGAGATATGTTGGGCATGTTTCAGTACTAGCTGGGTAGCTTTGGCTTCTAAGAAGCCCATCCGAGTCCCTTCGCGACGTAATGAATAAGACAATGTACTAGTCACCATCTACCTAACTTCGTCCTGCTTCTTGCTTGCTATCCACTATGTCTTCAAGGTCACATAAACCATAGCAACCTCCTGAACAGACCCATGAAACTTTCGTCTAACCTCCTCGTCCTCATCCTCATTACAGTGGAACCTAGCCACGACCTCGCCCCGAAACGGCTCGGGCGGGTGACTCCACACACGGCACACAGCGTCGTGGAGACATTGGATCTGGATGCCCCGGAACCCCGCCGCCGCCGCCTCGTGCATCATGTGCCGTGCGAGGATCCCCATGAACCCCTTACCCTCCTCGCCCGCCCTCGTCGCCGTCGAGTTCCGGAACAGCACCTGACGTGGTCCGGTCGCCTCCCAGCTCCCAGGATCCCGCGTGTCGCGCTCCTTCAGGATCTTGCTGCGCTCGCCCAGCAGCGGCATCACCTCGAGCATCGGGCTGAGCCGTGTCACGTCGAGGGTATCGTGGCTGTCGTAGGCCATCGCTACGGATACGAGCGGGAAGTCCATCTGCTCGAGTAGCTTGTCCTTGTTGGCGGTGCGGTCGTCCAGGTCCCAGTGCAGCTTCCCGCCCGGCGCGGCCGAGTCCTGACGCTTGAAGGTATATTCCTTGTCGAATATGCCGAGGGAGTGGCCTGAGTTGATCGCGTGGTCGATCAGATAGGTGCCCAGTCTGAACAGGTTGTAGCACAGTCCTGTTTTGTCCTCGGGGTATACCTTGGACCAGACTGGCGAGGCAAACGCGGTGCTGTGCATCACGACCGCGTTGGCCCAGTCTGAATGCTCTGGGCCAAGGGTGCGGATCTCGTAGCGGGGTGGAAGACTAGGTTCGACCGCCATGTTGTATTTCGAAGCACCGGCTCAGTGTCTCATGAAACAAGTCGACGGTTCGCAAGACACGGACGCTGGCCCGAGGGTTCATTGTCAGTAATACGTATGCATTGTCTCGTGATTCATCCTCCGCGTGATGCTGCCGCTTTAGCCGACCAGACAGATACCTACGTAAGCCCTCACCGTCACGTCGGGCAATCTGCAGCATGCAGTAAGCAGCGGATTACTACCGTAGCTGGGTCCCCTGCCCTGGTTGTCCGCCAGCATCTGCAGCGTGCATATCTGGACTTAATGGCAAGCTGTTGCACAAAGAAACCGAGCCAGGACGTCAAACCAAGATGACAGACAGATGATGACTGAATAAAATCTACGAACACTGTACAAAGTCTACAATACCTGCTTTTTGACTGTAGCACTGTCAATTGTATCGGCCTCCATGATAGGACCACAAGAAGCCTTATTGGTCGCGGCGCCGCTGAAGACGTGATTTCACAGTTTTATTTTGTTAATATATCAAGATATGAACAAGACTTGCAACTTGGTCAGTATTTTGGCCCATTCTTCCAGCGCACTAGCCCACAGTCGGGAAACTTTCGCCACAGAATGGCGTTGAGTTCATGCAAGGGCCGCTGCTCCATCGCAGAGTGAGCGCAGTGATCTGTGTGATCCCACTGTGACAGGTACGAGTCGAGTGTGTTCAGGCCTCTCCTGGCCACGGCAGTGAAAAGCCGGCGGTTCATCTCGGCGCAGTGGCGCTGATGATCTGCGAGTTGAGAGTAGGGGTTAGAACACATATTCAGGCATCAAAATGTCCGCAAGGACTGAACTTACATTCCCACTCAACGAGTACGTACTCGTGCTCTCCCTTGGCCACCTCATCCCAGCTGACCTCCTCCGTTCGATTCGGCTGCATCCAAAATCTCCAGTTCGTGTACTTCTTGAAGTTCTCCTCTGTCTCTTCGTCGTAGCACTCCTCGGGAAGCCATGCACCGTACAGCATGCCATAACGACAGCCACGGGCTCTCGCTTCAGCCGCACTGTGGCCACAGGGATTTATCTGCGAAAACTCTGCGCTGGGGTCCTTGTAGACAGCGGGTATGACCCCCTCAAAGCCGTACCGGACGTGTATACTGTCCGTCTGGCACGAGCTGTCGCTGTGACCTCCGTGGCTGTGCTGCCCGGTCATGCCACCGCTTGTCATGTTGGCACCAGAACCACCCCAAAGAGCAAATCCAAACCAGTTCAGTAGGAAGGCTACCAAGCCGGCGTGTAGTATCAAGACAAACAACAAGAGGATTGATTTCAAGATGAAGTGCAAGCGCCTTTTTGCGGGCCGCCTTCTTTCAAATCCAGGGATCTTTTCATCATGAGATAATAATGACCGAGACCCGTCATCAGCACTGAAAGACCTCCGGCCCACTGGTGAGTACTCATCTCTGCTCGCCATCTTGTGGATCTTGGGAGAGAGATGGATAGGTGTCACAGTGTAGTGGAGGAAAAGACAAGCACGGAGGAAATGGAAAAGAAATGGCAAGATTCAGGCGGATGGTGGGAAAAGGACCGTGTCTGGACTAAAAAGACCTTCAAACATAGACACCCAATGATATTATATCAACATCTACCGGAGGAGCTACACCGAGGTTGTAGGCGAGAGACTGACATGGGTATCTTTCTTCCCCACGGGGTTTTGAAAGGATTCAAAAGGACTCCGCATCTGCATTAGTGAATCCTCGGGAAACCAGGCCACGAACAGAACACAATCCCAATTGGCTCTACGTTTCAACCAGATGTGAGACACGCGGGGAAGTGGACTCATAAGTATGGTCACGATAGGCTCGGATATGCCGGTTACGAATTAGGTAGTGACAGGTCTTGCGCTGAGAGGTCCGAAGCTTCGGCTCCACAAGCTGTTGGCCAAGACATGTAAGCAGTAGCAATTATCTAGTCACTATTGTGTGACGATGCATAGCGCAAGATCCCATCACACAAACACCATCGTGTGCGATTCTGGAGGATGAAGATCAAGCGGTGTACTGGTTCATTGACCTATCGCACACCCGCTTGTCTCACCATGAGTTGATAGTCGGCACGGAGGTGACGAGTTGTGCATATTCAGTCAGCTGATGGTTGTGGAGGGTGAAGCATTGAATCCTTCGGGGATTGACATATGTGGTTAGCAAGAGCTCCACCACATTGCGTTTCAAGAGGAGGACACAACTTCGCAAGCGATAATTCGTTGATGTCGAGTCACTTGATACACGAAAGAGTGAACACCTCAATCCTCCGAGACACAGGGAGTAAGCGCTACACCTCCCGGTTGCAGCCATCGTGGTACAGGCACGGCGCGGATGTTTCGGACGGGCAACTGCCGATGGATTCGTAGGATTATTGTGCGCTAAGCAAATGCTCCAAGATCAAGGAATGCAGAAGACGACGGTGATTGCTTAAGATGCTGTCAGTGGACATGAGGGTGCTATAGCGCTTCCTTGCAGGCAGGCATGGGGGTCGGGTTCCGAGAGGCCATATGTAGGGGTCGTGACAATTTCCATAACGTGATTGCAGTGGGTGGACCCGGTCTTGTAGACTTTAAAGAAGACGCCGTGTTTCTTAGTATCCCGTGAACTCTGTTTTCGCGGCGTTTCAAACACGAATCGCCTACAATTATTCACTTGATAGAAGATCCAAGCCTACTCTCTTCATCATGAAGACTTCTCTCACTTCCTTTGTGGCCACTCTTTTGATCGCAACTGCGGTAGCTCTTCCCGTGGCTAAGGATGAAGTAGAGCCCTTCGCTGGCATTAGGCGTGAGGAAGTCGAGCCTTTTGCTGGCATCAAGCGAGAGGACGACGTTGAGCCCTTCGCAGGGATCAAGCGTGACGACGAAGTCGAACCTTTCGCCGGCATCAAGCGCGATGACGAGGTTGAACCCTTTGCTGGCATCAAGCGTGATGACGAGGTCGAGCCGTTCGCGGGCATAAAGCGTGACGATAATGTCGAGCCCTTCGCTGGAATTAAGCGTGAGGAAGTTGAGCCCTTTGCGGGCATCTAGCTCCAGTAAGCAGAGTCCTTGGTACAACATTCCAAAATTCAAACTATATCCACACTCTCTCGAACATTCACGTTCTGAACTAACTCTACAAAGTAAGATATCGAGGCCGACGATCATCTCCGCGACTCAAACTTTCGTTCCAACCAGAGTCATTTCATAGGTTGGGTATTTGTGAGCACCTGAGACCTTCGGGATGTATGGAGGCAGTTCACCTTAGCAACATGGAAGACTGGCACCAGCTGGGGGTGGAGTCATGACAGAACGGTCAGGATACAAGGACATCAGTCTTTTTCCGATGCACACACTCGCTTCATGTCAATCTAGTTTCCATTTGAGGAGAAGCTTCTGCCGCAGTCAACCTGAATCTGACCTTCTGTTTCCAGCCCCGCCTGCTCACATTGTTGCCACCATTGCCGCCCCCCCTGAGGCAATATGCCTAGGTAGATTGCACTTGGTCAAGTCACGTTTTGAGAATATTCATGAAATCGCTCGGTATATGGTACAGGGAGACATTCATTATTACCAAGATAGACTCACAAGACTTTCAATTTGCTGAGATTGAGGCCATGGCCCAAGAATATACAGTTCCGCACTTTCTCAGTTTTCGTAAATAAGTATATAGACGACATTTTAAACACAATACTCACATTCAGTTGTAAATAATTCCACCATCAACAATCTGTGTCTGCCCAGTAACAAAGTCGCTATCACTGCTGCACAGGAAGCTCACCAGCTTCGCAACATCCCCCGGCACACTCACCCTCCCCAGCGCCGTCAGCTCCGAGACATACTTGTCCATCATCGCCCCCTTCTTGACCTCCTTACCGCTCTTCTTCGCCAGTCCCTCGTCGATGAGCTCCCACATGCCCGTCCCCACGATGCCCGGCGCGTACGCGTTGACGGTGATATTGTGCTCGGCCAGCTCCATCGCGTAAGCCTGCGTCAGCCCTCGCACCGCCCACTTCGATGCGCTGTAGTGTGAGAGCAGGGCGAAGGGCTTGAAGCCGACGATGGAGGATGCCCCGATTAGCTTCCCTGGTGCGTCGGGCTTGCACGTCCCCTGGGAGATCATCTGCTTGGCGGCTTCGGCGTAGCAATTTTGTACGCCGTGGACATTGACGGCGAACATGCGCGAGAAGTCCTCCTCCGTGAGGTCTAGTAGGGCCTTGACTTGGGCTATGCCGGCATTGGCGATCCTGAGCTCGAGCATTAGCTGATTTAATTCCGGACGAGGTCTGGGCTGGAGCCACTCACATTGTGTGCAAAGGACCCAGCTCTTTGACGCTCTTCTGTATCATGTCCTTGACATCCGACCTCTTCGTCACATCGCCAACGGCAGTACATGCCTTCCCGCCCATGGATTCTATCTCCTTGACGACTTCGTCGCAGCCTTTCTCGAGGGCAGGGATGTCGTTGATACACACATTGTACCCGTCAGAGGCGAGCCGGAGGGCGATTGACTTGCCAATGCCCCTGGCTGAACCTGTTACGATGACATTCTTGCCGTCCACCTTCTTTCGGAGCAACTCGGCCGGTGCAGCTTTGCTGGCAAACCCAAGGCGTGATGTCTGTCCCAGGAGTTGAGGCTTAATCGCCCTTGCGATCGGCGCTGATTTCTTGAGGGTATTCATAGTGCTGGCAGGTGATTAGCGGCGTTATAGTCGGTGTATATTGCGCTCGCCCTTGACGCCGTGGATATGGGATCGCCAAAGGCGCTTTTTATGGCAAGTCGTTGCTCTCCCCCGCATCGTGAACCTGTGTCACCCTATCCCCTCACCATTCCCATTTGCCAATGTTTCGTCGGGATACTCAAATAGACCTTGTCATACGACGTGGGATCTCCCCCCGCATGAACTTGCGGGGACGCTAACTGCATCCATGAACGCATGCGATTTTGTGGATCTACTCCAGGTCTGGTATACCAGATCCAGTATTTCTGTGACTTTCCCAAGCTCTTGTTACCTGATCTACGGGCAGCGACACGAATGTCTGATCACGTTCGTTGGAGTCCTGGCTAGCCTGGCGAGCATGGCTGTCCCTAATGTGGGTACCCAGGCATCAAATGACTTTCTCGACGAAGAATCACGTCGTTCAATCATGATCATCATGCCACAACAGTGTGGAAATTTTATGTAGCAGTCCCTAAGTTTAATTGAATACCCTTAATTCAGCATTCAACCTAAGCGATTGCACTACAGCCTTTTGAAATTAACTAGGTACGTGTATATGAGCGCATCTAAGGTAGAACGCAGAGAGTCCTTGTGAAGATTACCACAATCTTTAACATCATCTACCTACTAGGGGGGAGGGGGGTTTCTGACTGGGTCATACAATACACTCATATTTTGGCATTCAATCAAAATTTAGTAATTCTGGCAAAATGCTAATAAAAGGCTATTACAATGCCATTAAACGTAAATTATATTAAAGCTCCTAATCATATTAATATTAACTTTATATTAATAATGACTTTATATTAAGTAATATTAGTAAATATTATTATAATTCTATATTAAAAGCTTTAGTTTAAATCTTATTAACTTTAAACTTATTTCTATTTTTAAATATTTTTATAATTCCATAAATACCTTTATAATAAATAATTAAGTCAATAAAAAATAAATAAATAATTAGGTTAAAGATAAAAAAAAAAGGTTTTTTTTTAAAGAAGCAATGTTAAATATTAATATTATATCATAGCATATCAGGAGTAAGCTTATATTAAAAATAACTATATATTAGTGACGAGTAAATAATGCAATATATATATATAAAAAAATACTGTTAAAATATGGTTTACATATCACTATTATGTCGCTTTTCTTTCGACTTGCTTGCAGCACCTAAATAAGAACCCCCCCTCCCCCTGGTAGGTAATTCTAAGTAAATGGAAACTGGGATATGGATGCTTGTATTGAAGGAAAAGTGCCTATACAGATGCCTGCGTTTCCCAAAGTGACACACTATCAAATCAAGCGTACCTTACAGGACTCCCAATCTTTGAGCATCTGCCTGTCGCTCCAACCGCTGCCTGACCTGTAAATCTGATCGACCACCCCCTCTGCTACCACTCCTTCTGCTCTACTCGAGAAGTACCAGGCGACACCCAATCTGTGGAAGCAGTCCATACTACTAAAGTTGCCGACTTTCTCTACCAAAAGGGCGTGGTGGACGATTTCGGGAGGTTGATAGTCTTCCGTAATTTCTGCCGTATTTTTGATGACTGTTGCCACGTGTAGAAGATACAAACTGTCGTCAACATAGTGTATACCCATTTGTTGAGGGGATTGGTCAAAGATTCCAAACCACGGTGTCCCTTCGTGACTCCGGTGCGTACTAATGCCGACCAATGTTCCGAAGTATTCCTCCAGAAAACCAGGATGAAACTGCCTGACTTTCCACGATGGGTTGATACAGGCACGCTTGAGAGGACTTGTAGCGATAATCCACCCTGTCTGGACCAGAGAGCATGAACCAGGCGGATCAAATAAGCATCCAGCGTTATTGATCTCCATTCTTTTGACCACCTTGATTCCAAAGCCGTCTGCGGATCTGGCAAACAGTGGCCATTGTGGACGGAACAGACTGACCTGTCCATCTAAAGCAGCCCAGCTCCAAGATGGGGCCCGATAAGAAGTGGGCGATCGCATATGCTCACGGCCGGAGCGTCTCCATAATAAGCCTAATGGTACCTGCGAGGTCGGGTATGTTTGGCCGCCAAATGGGTACATGCCCGTGTAGTGCCAAAGACCTGCGAGGTATTTCGCTCCCGGTGCATTCACATGGCTGTGCTCCAGGAATTTAGTTGCGAGTCCTGCTATCGCGGGCATCTTGTCCATCTCGCGACTTAGGGTTCTGGATGTGAAGTCCTCCACCAAACGAGCCCAGTGGGTGTCAAGACTACTTTTGTGGATGTCCGGGTCCAACCGAGCCATTCTGGCGAATATGTGAAACGCCAAGCCATCCCTGAGATTCTCAGTATCATTGAGAGCGCCTGAGGAGTTGGTATAGGCCACACCACTCTCCCCGTACCATGCCTCGTAGCAGTCCCACACTCTTTCCCTTCCACAGTGAAGCACTCTAGGAGACAGGAGCCATTCTTGCAACGTCCAGCCTCGAGTCATCCAAGGTGAGCCTGTCTTTCCGATCGAAGATGTGAAGGAAATCAGCGACTCTGGTCGAACGGTGACGGCTCCTCTCACTGTCTCCTCCTGACGGTGCTCCCATGATAAAATAGGCGGGCATTCGGTTTCTGATTTTCTGGGCTGGAACTCTTTGAAACTCTCGTCACAATGGTTATTTTCCGGCGTTGTTATCGTCAGCGCTGATCGACCATAGATAGCAGCCATCTCGGCAGCTTCGTGATGCCAATCGTCCGAGTCATCTTGGATGATGCAGAGTGAGTCGACCCATAGGTATGGAATATTTAGCGATCGGCACAATTTTATAGCGTCCTGTATTGTTGCTGGCAATGTTGAGACTTGGATTCCCATCAAGTGTTCCTGAAGTGTGGATTTGGTGGTTTTTCTCTGCGAACAAAGACCCCAGCAGTAAGAGAGAGCAGCATAAGTCCCCCTTGTGCCTCGTGTGTCTCGGAGCTTGACCGTATGAGGGGATATATAGGCAGAGGTATCAATGACACGACTGGGAAGAGGCTGTGGACCCCTCATTCCGCGGCATTTTGAATGTTGAGATAAACATAAATGACGCCAGTGACGTATAAGCCGCAAAAGGCCGTCTGTGAATAGCGTTGGAGAGACTGTCCATGCGGTGGCTAGTCGCGCGAGCGGATCATCTGGTTGTTGGAAGAATCAGCAAGACGACTACCTCATAAGAACGAAGTCTCTCATACTAAGACAAGTTGCGAGCTCGAAGTACTGCCCTGTAATGAACGGTGTACGGACGTCCGGGTTATCAAAGAGACCGAAAGGGTCCAGAACAAACGCGCGCAAGTTATATGGGAGAAGCCTGGCGGTAGTGGTGCCAATCAAAATCACTCTTCCATTTCCGCACAGATTTGAGAGAAGATGCAGCCCCATAAAGTGTGCTTGTGTCCTGATGAAGGTTGGTGTGCAAGATGCTATCGACGGCGATAGTCTATAGCCGTGCATTGGTAGAAGCTGCTTCCAGTCGACCACTTTCATTTTTGCATCGACACTGAGCGCGGAATCCTGAACGATGTCGCCGCTGACTGTTGGAACGTGTCTGGCATCATCGCTATTCACAATTGTAGAAAGGAGGAACTGGCACAATCTGCATCCTCGGACAGCGCTGCCCTTGAGCGAGTGCAGGTCCCTGCGATGGATGTATACCCCCAGACCGGCCTCTGCATCTGATTTTGAGCTGACGAACCAGCGGGCATCGCTTGTCCCAATCTGGTCACATACTTTGCAGAGGCGCGATGTTTTCTTTTGTGGGGTGCCGTCGAGGATTCGAGCTGCGTGGTCGGCCATGCTTGTTTCTTAGCACTTGACTCCAGGAAAGGACGAGAAAGGAATGCAATAATTACATGTGAAAGAGAGCAGATATTGGATTGCGTCGAAGGCCGTTCTTGCACTTCTTGTTTATCAGCGGTTACGGTCAATGCTGGACCAGCTTCTCGACAAAGATAGAACCACAGCGAGTGCGAAAATCAGGATGTGTCCCAACACTTGTACGACCGTGAGACCGCCGTAAAACTTTGCTGAGCCTCAAAGCGGGGGAGTAATTACTGCCAACCAAATTGCGAGGTGCACCCCCCCCCCCTCATGCATGCGAGTGAGACAGGCTTCCATATAAAGTACTGGTCGATAATTAGGGCATCGCGTCCTTAGACTGCGGCTTACCGATGCTTGCACCTTCGAACCCGAAAATCAGAATTTATGGCATACTAGCCAGTCCACAATAGACTGAAGTAGGACGACCTAGAATCTGGATGCATGAGTGTCATCGCTAACATGCGACAGGATGAGAATTCTCAGTAGTTGTGAATTGTACATAGGGAGAAGATTCCCAATTCCGATATCAACATGACAGTCCAATGGCATATAAACCAGCAGTTTATTATCCTCAATCATAGCTTGCTATCCCTCCACACCGGCTTTCGTTTCTCGACAAAGCTCATGACGCCCTCCCTCATGTTATCTGCAGCGTCCATCCGACCAAACATACCCCGTTCCAAGAGCTCCGTGCCCATCTCCGGACCAACTTCCCAGCCAAACTTCAGTCCCTCGCGGCTCACAATCACCGAGTCAGGGCTGTTGTCAGCAATCTCCTCGGCGATCTTGACCGCTTCTTTGACCACATCGTCCTGCTTGACGACCTTGTTCACAACTCCCCACTCATACATCCTCTGCGCCGAGTACATCCCTCCAACAAGGGCCATCTCGGCAGCCCTCTGCTTCCCGAGCGTCTTCTGGATCCGGGGTAGAGCGCCAGCCAGGGCAACCACGCCCCGCTTGACCTCGGGCAGCCCGAACTTCGCGTCCTCGCTCGCGACTATCAGGTCACAGTTCACGGCTATCTCCATGCCGCCGCCGAGACACAGCCCATTCACGGCCGCGATGACGGGCTTCTTGCCCGTGCGGTTGCTCAGGCCTCCAAACCCGGATGAAGTCCACCTGTCCTTGGCCCGGCCGGAAGTCTCGGGCTCGGCGGCTTGCTGACCACTGGCGGCGGCGGCAGCCGCGGCATTGCGGCCGTTCCACTCCTTGAGGTCCGCGCCGGCGCAGAATGCACGCCCCGTGCCGGTCAGGACGGCGCAGCGGAGGGTGGGCTGCAAGTCGTACCAGCGCCAGAGGGCGTCGAAGAGGCTATGGTTGGTGGAGGGTATAGCGTTCAGGGCTTTGGGGCGGTTGAGGGTCACGAGGAGCACATGGGGCGCTGGGAATGAGGTGATCGCGTCCGGGACGGACGGGGGAGGTGAGGTCAGGCCTTTAGGGAGAGATGACATGGCTGCTGTGAGGTTGATACTGACGTGATTAGGGGCCTCGGCTTGTCATTGACTTGAATATGTTTTGGACGGAAAAGGCTTCGGCCTGCTGACAACAGCGATGAAGTTGTGGATTACGATCGCACAGCTTAGACACAGGGCTCAATGTGGAAGCCTGAGATCAAATGGTCAAGTAAAACGTTGGTCGAATGCCAAACAGAGCTGAATGTAGTGGGCTGTCTGGGACCAAAACAGTGTGGAGTACGAATTGGGTGAGACGAGATGCCTCGGCTCGTCGGCGCTGTTGGGATGCGGAGAACCCCTGTGTTGATCTGCCTCCATTCCCTGTGCTTGTCAGATGAGTAATCAGTAGTCTTCTTTTCCAACGTCGACTGCCGAAGATAGAACAATGTCAATATAGTTTCGGCTTGCGCACCTTGGCTACCTAGGTATCTTTTCTCCTTCCAAGGTTATCCAGTAACAGACCTGAAAGCCTTGCAGGCAGCGGACATGACTTTGACTAAGTTCTAACGTATATGCTTGAAGCTGCCTCATGATGGTCGTCCCCTGTCAGACCCGGGAATCCTCGCTGAATGGACCCGAGACCCATACCCGACATGTTCGGCGAGACATACAGTTGCCAGGCTAATAAAGAGATAGCGCAACACACAAACCAAAGCTGTATGTTTTTCTACCAACCAAATGCTAAAATAGCTCCTCGATCCAAAAACAAGGTCCCGAGTGTGATTCTTCGGTGAGAGTGGGTGGGGAACTTTAGAAGGGGGTTGCTTCAGCTGAGAGAATCCCATTCAACAATGGGCCCGACGACTTCAATCAAACAAATAGACTATTGTCTCTTGACACAGCTGTATCGTGTCTTACACTGCAACCTGGTCCTTTGTCCACTTGGCGTGCGATGTTACCATTTTGAAAATGGATTGTGACAAGTCAACAATCGAAAAGGTTTGCCTGCGAAGATATCATCATAAATAATCGGGTAACCCCATTCTCTCGAATGGCAAAATTGTCACTATCTCATCGGCCACGCACCCCTGGAACTTTATCTACAGCCATATTCTGCAACATCTATTCGACATCAGACATGTTTAACCGCAACCCAAAGTTCGATTTCTGCGAGTGCCTGAAGCCATTCTTCTCGTCAATACTTGCGATAGTCTTTTTACTTTTTGTCTACATCACTCGCCAGTCCCGGAGCCGTACTTATCCAACGATTTATTACAAGAAGGAGTACAGTTTCGAAGAACGAATCAATCCCAAAAAGGATTAGAAGTCTGAGGGAAAAGGGTTGCTGGTCTCGTGGCAATCATTGATCCTCCGATGATCACACACTCCTCCACTTCAACCAGAGACTAGTCTTGCGACTTGCTAGAGCTCGCCCACACAATTTTGTTCTGCTCCATCAAGGCAAGAGAATATTAGTATTTCCTCATTGCAACCATTCGAGTCGAATGGGAGGAGCTGTTGAAATGAGTGATCTCGATTCCTTTCAGAACCACACGGTTCTTGCCGTAAGAAGTGAACCGTGTAAATCGTCAAACACAGCGAAGGCTTTAGGATGATTGTACAGGATCCTCAGGAATGTCATATGCAACGGAAGTGGAAGGTCACACATATGCTATCGGAGAATTAGAAACGGCGTTGGGAGGAAACCAGATTTAGGGGAAGCCGTGCCTGTGTATTTAGCAGATAAAACATTGGCAAGATCCAGGGTCATTGGAAACCCTCTCCCAATGCGGCTTCTTGTTCTTTGAATTCCATCTTCTCAATCTTTCGACATCCGCTATTATAATTGCATGCTACTCACGCTGACGACGTCTGATTT
This sequence comes from Diaporthe capsici, assembly GCA_013364905.1. Classification (NCBI taxonomy): domain Eukaryota; kingdom Fungi; phylum Ascomycota; class Sordariomycetes; order Diaporthales; family Diaporthaceae; genus Diaporthe; species Diaporthe capsici. The sequence goes on from WNXA01000013.1 coordinate 182,525, forward strand.
AAAGCAACCAGAATGTTCAGAATGCAATTACCATGTTAATATCGATGCGACCAGTGGATCGATCATATATGAAAGATCATGACCAGTACCTCGTGCTCATGTTCCTCAATATCAATCCTACTTGGTGTGCATCTTCATTCTTGCGCCACTCGACAAGGGTTGATCTCAGAAGCAGTGTCACTTTTTCAACTTCTTTGCATCCAGTTCGATCCACAGATACAGGTGCTGACAGGTTACACCATCAAATGCAGCAGCCTCAATGTACCCCGCCCTGTCCGATAATACAAAGCTGCAGATTTTGAATTACAAGCCAATGACGATTTTACACATGCCCATGCCAATGTGGCATTGATTCTTCCGGCGTGGCTGTGTGATCATGTCATATTCTCCTTTCCCCGCTTTTCACACGAAGCAAGGCTATGGTTGTCATTCCCTTCTTTCCCACAATCCAAATACACAAAGCAATCGCTGTTTCATTGAACCAACTGCTCTCATCTACTTGGTCGAGCTATTAGCCATCGTTTCGAAAGTCTGATCTTGAACCCGATCGCCCAAGGACAAAGTATCTGTCCAAATCATGGCTCAACGCTACCAGTATAGCCGCCTCGATTTGGCTACAGACGCCATACGCCTCGTGGGATTATCTAAGGGAGACCAAGGCGAGCCGATCAGATGCCAAATATTCGAGACTTACTTGAATCAGGCTGAGGGGATCCCCTATGAAGCACTTTCATACGTATGGGGGAACAGGCAATCGGCGGACATGATTTGGCTGGACGGATATCCTTTTGAAGTGACAGAGAATCTTTATGAAGCTCTTGTGCACTTGCGGCGACCGAACGAAGACAGAGTTCTATGGATTGATGCTATTTGTATCGACCAAAGTCATAACGCCGTGAGTGATGATGTATTAAGTCAAGTGGCCTACATTCGGCCCGCCCGGGGATTCGGCCCACGATTCACACTAAAAAACCCGATTTCAGCCCTATAGAATATAAATCTATAGAAATATTAAAAATAACTTATATATATAAGAATTTTATAGATTTTCTATTTAATATAGATTAATATTGAATATAATTCTTTTAGGCTTTAAATATTATTAAATAAATAAAAATTGAAAAGTTGAAAGTTTGAGATTGCAAAAGTCCTCCCGAGTCAGGGACTTCACGCGAAAAATGTTTATTTTTTCATAATATTTTCTATTTCTATTTATTATATTATATTACAATATTATTATAAATTCTTTTAAAATATAATATTAATTAATAAAAATTAAATAAAATTCTAATATAATTACTTTATTTATAGTATTTTTCTATAATTAGTTATTATAGGGCTGAAATCGGGTTTTTTGGTGTGAATCGTGGGCCGAATCCCCGGGCGGGCCGAATGTGGGCCACTTGACTTATGTCTTAATGCGAAGAATGGAACAATCGCCAATCACTCTTGCTGCCAATTTTCCCACCCTCTCATTCAAAATCCCTCTTCTCAAGCTTACTATACAACGCTAACTCACTGAAATATTTAGGAAAGAGGCCATCAAGTCCGCCAAATGCGCCTCGTATATGAGAATGCCCAAACGGTCATAGTCTGGCTAGGAGCTAGTAACCTCCAGATCGACCGCCTCTTTGATTGGATGACCGCTCTCGACCGGCAAGTACTTGCAGTTGCGCGTCCGCATACAATGAGCACCTGGGAGACCCAATGGTGCTGGGTGATCTTGCACGTGCGTGGGCAGTTTCCGCCTGATGAAATCAGGGAAGCACTGGCCGGCTTACTCGGACGAGAATGGTTCTCTAGAATATGGGTACTGCAGGAGGCAGCACTCGCCAAGTCCGCGATAATCACCTGCGGCCGGAACGAAGTAAACTCCCGCGCTTTCGTTGTGATGCCGTCGCTTCTTGGTATCAACTGCGGCGAAGGGGAACAGTCTCGCTTGGATATCTTGCCCGGTCTGCTGCGAGCGAATTCATGGTGGGGTGGTCATTCTAGCAAGAGTCTTGCTATGCTGATTCAGAAGTTCGGGAGAAGCAAAGCCAGCGACCCTCGCGATATCATTTACGCACTTCTTGGGCTCTCTGAAGATGCTTATTTGTCCGAATTCCTACGACCGGACTACCAGATGAGCCTTGAAGAGACCATCCAACAGTCTGTGGCCTATCTTATGATGCAATCGCACGACCTACCGAAGAACGCTCGTGTAAAAGCATTACCGAAGTGGAACATCGATGAATTCCTAGACTCTCTCCCTGACTTGGCTCTTAACGTCTTCCGGTGGGCCGTACACCATGCACAGGATGTACTCCTATACGACCTTCTCGTCCCTCAGAAAGCAAAGCAAGATGGTCAGCTCGTACAGCGATACATGAGCTATTCAGCTGGAACTGCACAGGATATGCTCCTATACGATTCTAACATGTTTCAGAGAGAAATACAAGCCGGACAGCCCAGGAGGTGTTGCAAACGCCGATGCGTGCAGTTGGGGCCTTCAGCTATTGACGGCCCGCCTCAAAAGCGTTGCAAACCGCGACAAACGCAGGTGGCAGATTTAACCAACCACGGCCCGCCAATCACAATTGCAATGAAGAATGATAACATGGCTCTAGTCGAGCTTCTATTGCAGTTTCCGGACGTGGACATTCAGACGGTTGACTCTAATGGCATTAGCCCGGTCTCGATCGCTTTGGGGCAGGGAAACACAGCAGTCGCGGATTTGATGTTGCGAAGGAGGCACCATGACACTCAATGGAGAGACCCTGACTACTACCTGTCACTGTGGCGCACTCAAAACAAAAAACTCAATCTTCCTTCGCATCTCCTTCACGTGGGATTCGACAACCCGCTGTTGACCGCAACCAGGCAAGGAGACTCTGCAGCTATGGTGGAGATACTGGCTTGGAAGCATTTTGACAAAAGTATACATGTGGTTGATTCGAATGGTGACGGGTTGTTGAACCTAGCAGCACGAAGAGGAGACGAGAATACTCTCAACATTCTTCTACAGCAGCCCGATGCTAGACATCTCCTGAGTTTCAGAGGGTCCGACGGTTTGACGCCACTGGAATCGGCACTTGCTGTTGGTTCTCCGGCCGTTATCGACAGACTTTTGGACTGCCACGACCGTGCGGTCCACGAGATTGCAAGGGCAAATCAATTTGAATTCCTCGACAAGATACTTGACGTAAGGCCAAGCCTAGTACACACACTCTCGCCCGGTTTCCGCACACCACTTGCGGCCGCAGCTTGGGCCGGAAACACGAGGAGCATGGAACTCCTCCTAGACAAAGGTGCCGATATCAACTTAAGGGACCGTTTTGGGAGACTCGCCACGCCACTTTGGATAGCCACATCAAAAGGCGACTTGAAAACGGTCAGACTCTTGGTTGACGGGGGGGCGGACATTGAGTTGATGGCTCAGGAATTCCCGACTCACAGAGCATTTGATGTTGAGAGGTTAACCCCTTTTCCCACTCAGCCATTCGAATTTGCAGACAGCACTTCCCTACGCGACCGGGACAGTGGGTACACTTGGGCAAAGCCGATCTGGGTCGCTTCCTCGCTCGGCTACACGGACATAGTGAGCTTCCTCATTCAGCGCGGCGCCGACATCGAGGCGAGAGACAGCTATTTTGGCATGACACCCTTCTGGAGAGCCGCCCAACAAAATCACCCGGAAGTCATGAGAGTGCTTATCAAGGGAGGCGCAGATATTCGAACGAATCGACTTGTAGGCTGGGGGCGTTGGCTTCAGGATCCTGATCGCCACCACGCGGCGATGTTTCACAATGTGAGCGCCGGGAATGGCAACTGAGCGAAGCCTCGTCTTCAACAGTCCATAGATTGTGTTCCCTAGGCAGACTGCATTTCCACAGTAATGTGAACAAGATACCGTTATGCATGCATTAAGTCCAATTTCCAGACCCCTTAGCCACTCCCAGATCTACCTACGACACAGTTCCCCATGCTCTAGCACGAGTAGCATCACCAGCGGGAAAAAGACCACCAAGCCCACCGAGCCCCCTTGTGCAAATTGCCATACCCAGTGATACTCATACAAGGCAGACTATTCAAGTATCCGCACCTCGTTTTGGCCATGAATGACTGCTCAGGGAAACCGTACGTGTCGGCCTGCTGAGCTTCGCCGAAGAAGGCCATCTTATAGCCGGCAAATGGCAAAGAAAGGACGGAAGGGCCTAAGCCGGCAAGCCCCTCTTCTCACTCTCAGTAAAGAAGATGACCATCCTCCAGAGCTTCTTGACCAGGTCCTCGGCGTCGTCTTCGAGCGGGCCCTCGAGCTCCTCAACCAGCTCTGCAGGCCGCGACCGGCGGCGCAGGTGCTCCTCGACCACGTCCACGAGCAGCTGCTCCTGCACGCCCAGGTACTCGACGACCTTCTTCTCAATGAAGGGCCGGAGCTTGTCCGATACGGCCGAGTCGTCCAGGTAGTCCCACTTGACGTCCCACGCCCAGAGGCCCTCCTTGGCCGTCGGGATCTCCTGCGCCAGAGACTTGACCGCCTGCTGGATCTCCTCCTCGCTCATGGCCTTGGTGTCGTCGGGGCCCAGCGGCTCGAACTTGATCGGCACCAGCTGCCTCTTGGTCGTCTGCTCGTGCTCCTCGTCGTCCAGCAGCCCTTCGACCTCGGCCATGGTCCTGCGCTGCGGGCCGGCGCGCTGCTGCGCCTTTTGCGCCGCGGCGCCCAGGGACATGGTGAACCGGGCGGGGGCGGCCGCCGCCGAGGCAGCCTGCTGCTGCCTCTGCTCAATCTCCTGGGCCTGCTGGTTGAGGAACGAGTCGGCCATGTCCTTAGCCTGCTCCATCTCGGCCGCCTCGCGTCGGCGCTCGGCTTGCTCGGCCCGGCGGTCCGCGTCATCGCGGCTCTCCTCCTCTGCGCGGTCCTGGGCACGTTTCCTTGCCCATGCTGCATGGTCGCGGTAGTATGGGTGCGTCTTGCGCGTGGCCTCCTTCTCGTCGTCCCAGTTCTTCTCGCGCTCGAGTTGCTCCTCGATGCGATGATTTATGCTGTCGGCTTCGGCCTTCTCCCGGTCTGTTTCGCGCTCAAGCGCGGCGGCCCGTTGCCGTTCTCTGTTGACCCACTTCCGCTCTGCCTCAAGGTACTGCTTATCATCCTCGGACTTGTGCTTAGATGATTCCCTGCGATGAAGCTCATCGTCGCTGGCGTCGGTATCTTCGTCGTCCCTGTGGAACGACCCGTCACCATTCGCACCATTGATGAAGGCCACGCCACGGCCCGCACCACGAGGGCCAGATGGTGCATTCGGCACGCCTCTGGGTCCGAGCGGGATGGAATTGGCACCGGGCGGAGGCGAGTCTCTGGATGGACGTGCAGCGCCGTTACGCGTCCGCTCCATTTCTTCCATTTCCTCTTCCCGCCTCAGCCGCTCCATGTCCCGCCGAATGCTCCTGTCACGAAATGCGGCGATCTCTTGAGCGACTACCTCTCTCATCTCGGCTGGGATATCTGCCAATTCGTCTTCTTGTGCAAGGGGGATGTTGATAACCTCGACATTTTCACCTGAACCGTTGGCATCGCCCATGTTCACATCTCCTTCGCCGTCTTGCGTCTTACGGAGGGGCGGGTAGAAAAGTTCGTGAACGGCTTGTTTCAGCGCAGCTCTTGGTGCTTCCAGCCTCGCTTGCCTCCCGCTGTCATCGGCTCTGTTCTCCTCGTACGTCTCGAGGAACTTGAGCGTGCTCTCGTCGACTGCGACCTCTAGCTTGGTCTTCTCAATGTCCTTGTACGGCTCGTCATCGCCAGACTCGTCCTTGGCGGGGCCGTCGGTAGGCTCTTGCTTCTTGACGGGCAACTCGATGTCCTTGAGTAGCTCGACAGCAGTAGCCAGAGAGTCAGGGTCGTCATACTGGGCGAAACCGAAAAGCTCACCCTTGTGGTCTGATAGATTCGACTTTGCTGAGTCCCAGCGGCGCAACCTCCCAACAAGGCCCAAGAACCTCTCGACACCTTCATCGCCACCCAGTGTTTCTGGGATCTTGTGCAAGAATATTGTTCGTAGACGTTCTTCTTGAGTTGGTGCCTGTAACGCCTGCATGCTCTCTCTGACGGCCGCGCGGGACTGTTCGATATTCCTGTCTGCGCCCAGACCCGGCCTGCCGCCGCCGGCCGACGATGGCGCATTGGACTCTCTGCGATCAGGCCCCGCGGAGGGCGCTGGCTTGGGTGGTAGCGACGACGAGCCGAGGCGGATCACGGGGGCGTTGAAGTTTATGTTTGGCAGGTTTGGGGGCGGCTGGAAGGAGGCGGGCAGTCCACTTGGTCGATTAGCTTGTGCGGGAGAATTGGCTTGCTGGACACCTGGAGGAGGTGCCATCCCAGGGGCAGAGGACATGCCTGGTGGAGGGCCTGTTGGAGCCAGTGTTAGCTTGCGACGCGTTCATGATGCGGGAGTCTGCAGATAGCAGTGTGCGCATAGGTATATGGACGAAGAGAGAGAAGCAGAGACGGAGACAGAAGGCATACCTAGGCCGGGCGGCGGGGCCATGCCAGGCGCACCGCCTGCTCCAGGAAAGCCATTGAAGGAGGGAGGTGGACCATATGGGTTCCCTGTTGTTGTTGGATTTGGTCAGCTATCAAGCGCGATTGTGGAAAGATCTGGGCAAAGGTTGGATGTGCGCTCACCTCCGTATGGATTGTAGGCCATTTCTTGCTGTCGATGTCCTTTTCCTTCTGATTCGCTACCCAGTCCTCGTGTCGCGTACCGATAATATTGGACCGAGCGAAGAGCCTGTGATTAGCGGGCACGACGCAGCGAGATCGAAACGCTGATATCGAGGCGTTGCTGGGGTTGAGACTGGACGAGGGGCCTTGAATGCAGCTTGGGGTCAAAGCCAGGCAGTCCGCAGTGCATTTGTCTCTTTTCCCTGGCACGAGACTTTTGCTGCAAGGGCGTCGTCGGCTTGGACTGTCAATCCAGAGCTTGGGCCCCCAGCTGGGGGCAGGCAGTAGTGCGTTGTGGGGAGCTAGCCGGAAGCGGCTAGAGCCTGTTGGACAAAATTTCCCCGGCAGGCGCATTCAACAATCAGTCGCAACGCGCCAATTACAGTGTCACCATCACCAGCGTCGACCACCATATCCTTTGATCCTGCACTCTTTACCTCTCCACCGTCTACACTCGACCTGTGTACCTGGTAGGAAGCAAAAGGCAGAGGAAGCGTTTTTGTGGCCAGTTCGGTCTCAATCCCAGCCCGGTACGACTTGGAGAACCATCAATTGCACTCTGATCATCTACGAGCAGTTAGTTGCTGACAAGCCATCGCAACATCAGGACAAGATGGAGCTCCGACCAATACAGGCAGCCCTCCTCGCAGGCCGATCTGCATCGCGACGGGCCACCGCGGCTCCATCATCGCTGTCATACCCATCCATGCACTCCTTCTACCGATGCTTCTCATCGACCAGGCCGTCCCTCTCAGAGGCAGAAGCGACCGCACCTGCTCCCGTACCTTCAATGCAAGAGTGGCATCAACAGCAGCAGCAACAACAAAAACAGCCGGAGCAGCCACAGCCGCGAACATGGGGAAACCCATCCAACACTAACAGCCCAAATACCAGCTCCGGCATGGCATCACTCCTCAAACCCAGGAACTCGGCTCCATTAACATCGCCGTCATCACCCACGAGCACGTCAGGCACCTTCGACGACACCCTCCGCATGCCATGGGCAGCACCCACTACAACCGGCCTGCGCCGCGCCCAGGCCAACCGGGCCGCCAACGACGCCAGCAGGCCGGGAATCCTCGAGACGCTGTCTGACCTGAATCTGGTATCGCCGAACAGCGACGACTTGTCCAGGGTCCCGGGAATGTTACAGGAGTCCGCCTCCGGCATCAAGTACCGGCTGCGGCCCTCGGTCGGCCGCACCGTCCACCTCGACAGCAGAGTCGACCTGGCTCGAGGGCTCGGCCTGCTCAACACCCGCGTCCGCGTCAACAAGATCGCTCAGGACGTGTCCAAGCAGCGCTTCCATGAGCGGCCGGGCCTCAAGCGGAAGAGGCTCCGCAGCGAGCGCTGGAGGGCCCGCTTCAAGGACGGCTTCAAGGCCACCTGCAGCCGGGTGCAGGATCTGGCCCGGCAGGGGTGGTGAAACAAGAGTTCTGGGTGGGATGAATATACAAGAAGAGCCGGTCAACAGTTGAAAGGTTTCCGTCTGGGTGCTTTATATTGCCCGCCCTGTACAATTTGCGATAGATGTGTTGTAAGATGCACCTTGGGGACGAGACAAACCAAAAAAGGTGGACACCAGCACGGCGGGCTGGATAGATACATGTATGTGCCAGAGCATAATGCCCACGCACGGCGGCCCTCTACGACATTCAAATACATTGCAGCATAGACTCAGCTCAAGACAGCAGTCGCCCTTTTCCTGAAGCCTAAATCACCTCGTGTTGTCTGAAAACGGCGCAGAGCTGTGGGGGTCGTTGTAATGCTGAATGTGAGCAACAGTGGACTGCACGATCGGAGGTCAAAGTGTAAGTTGTGCTTCCTGTCATGACTATCTGAACCAGAATGACCCGGTCAGCTCCCGGAACACATGTAACCGCCCCTCGCCCCTCGCCCCCCGCCCCGGGCCACACCCCAACGGGCCCCAGCCCGTCCTACGCACGGCGTCACAACTTATTCGACCACGTCGCCGGCGAGGGCGGCGACAGTGACGAATTTATCTCGCAAACTTGCCCAGTGGAAGTAAAAAGGAACCAGACTAGTCGGTTTCACAAGACATGACGAAGGATGTAATACCGATTCACAACGTTGATATTGGCTCGGGATAAATGGCAACTAGGTCTCACGTACCAGATATCATTAGGGACGATATACACCACAATTCTTCAAACCCACCAACCCGCAATCTACTCACTCAAACCCACCGCGGTCTCCAGCCGGCGTGCTAGGGGGACTGGCCTTGATCCGCGGCCTGCTCCGGAAGACAGAATCATAATCCACCCCGGCCGTGCCCATCTGCGCCTCCCTGGCGATCAGCTCCTCCAGCATCGCCGTCGAGTCCCCCTCGCCCGCACCGTCCTCCTCGTCCACCGTGTCCGGCGGGAAGTACGCCTGCCGCGCGATCTCTCCGCTCTTGTTGGACATGCTCTTCTTGCGCGCCTCGCGCCGCGCGGACCTCTCTTTCTCAAGCCGCACGCGCTGCTGCGTCGCCTCGAAGTTGGCCATCGACTTGCGCGTGCGCGCGACTATGTCGTCCTCCAACTCGGCCTTCGGGGTGGCGCCTCCGTCACCTGCCGCGGAGTCCTCGGGGATCGCGGTCGGTGTCGCGGGGGTGCTCCCCTTGGTGGGTGATCGTGACGAGGTGTTTCGCCGGCGGGGCCGCGATGGCGAGCCTAGGACTACCTCGTCGTCGTCGTCGAGGTCGACGCTTGAGCCGCGGGCCATGGAGAGGCGGGTCCGCTCTGCGAGGGAGAGCGTGTGCCGCGGTCGCTGCTGCTTGACTGGCGAGGGTGAAGCTGCATTCATGGACGCCAGGATCTGGTCTGCTTGCTGCTGCGTTGGAGAAGGGGGAATCTCCTCGGGCGACTGTGTCATATCCGGCGAGCCACCTCGCACATGTGAGCGAGACGGGGAGGGTGATGGAGACAGTCTGGATGAGCGGATGGGAGAGCGCGATACATCCCTGGATTGCTGGACAGGAGACCGGCGTGGAGATGACGCCTTGCTTTCGGATCGCAATGTAGGCTTTGAAGGCTCGGTCGGCGAGATTTCAGTCGGGACTGATTTCGGCCTGAAGGCGTGCATCGTCTTCAATGGCTGTGGTAGGCGAGGCCTCGGTGCTCTCTGCGATGGTCGCAGATCTGTGTCCACTTCCATTGCCTCGTCTCTGCCTTGTGACGACGTCTCTAAAGGCTTATTGCGCAGTGGGAGGGATGTCTTTGCCAGCTCCTCTTCCAACTCACTTAGCTCGGACACGATTTCCTCTGCCGGCTTCTCACTGTAGCTGCTCTGTATCAAGGACTTCAACGGCTGCTCGCGCCTCCTCAGCTGGGCAAACGTAGAGACAACCTGGCCTTGGCTCTTGTTGAGTTCCATTTCAAGGCCGTCAACCAATGTCCTATACTCTGGCGTAAGCTGTGGCTTCTTCGCCGATGCCAGCTTCCTGGGGCTCATGCGCCCCAGATGCAGTCCTTCATGGGCCCCAAAACCAAGCTCAATACCTCTCTGTGGGCCAACGCGCCCCGTCGCATTCTCCTTGGGCTGGTCCACGACGTCGCTGAACATCTCCTTCCTAAAGCTCTGCCACTTGTCAAGCCGTGCCTGCTGAGCGCGCACGCGATTGTCGAGCTGCTCCAGCAGCCCGCCGCTGGTGTCCTCCAGCTCGTCAAGACGGTCTGCCCGCACACGACGCCAGACGCGGTCGAAAGGCGCTGTCAGCACGCCGTCATTGTGTGATTTTGTATCCCCGTACAGCAGAGCCTCCATCCATCGCTCGTTGCCGGTCCAGTTAGTCCTGACTGCGCGTCGGATTTCTTGTTTGGAGGTCTCGGAGAGTTTTGGTATCTTGCTCCGTTGTACGTGTGCGTTGGCCCGGTCCCCTCTGCTGGTGATGCCTCGCTCCTTGGAGTCAAGAAGCTGGGCAAAGTGCTTGTACTGCGCTCGAGAATCCGTCTTCTGATCTATTTTATTCCTTAGGGACACCTTGTACGCAATGATGAGGCTGCTCAAATCAGTCCTCTCCCCGGTGTAGCCACGATTCTCCAGAGCCAGGGCCTGGGCAACGGCCGGATAGTTTTTGCTGTTCAGCTGCTCCTCCGTGGCAACCTTCTTCAGCACAGTTGACGAGAAGACAGCTAGCACTTCCTCGAGTCTTTCGCCCTTGCATTCGTCCAGCATAGTCTTCCGCAGCACCGTGTCTCTACCCAATACGCCATTCTTCTTGGCCTGCTCGAGGCACCGTAGGAGGGCGGCTCGCAGGTTGACCGACTGGGTTTGCTCGAGCGGTGGGAAGAAGGGCTGGAGCTTATTGCGCGCCTCCTCTGGGTCCCATAGGACAAAGAGCTGGTAAAGCGCCCACTCGACGCATTGGACCCTCTTCTTCTGGCCCTGGGCGGCATCTTTGTTGGTCAGAGTCAGGAGGTTGAGGCCAGGCCAGTCGGGGCGGAGATCCAAGTCAAGGAGGCGTAGGTTCGTGAGAAATAGGGAGACGTTAGTGGGCGAAGATGCGACAGTCGTGTGGTGTTTGGACAAGGCTGCAGGGTCGGTGGTCGAGGTCAAGTTCTTGGTCGACTTTGGGGCGGGCACACGCGCTGATCTCGTGCGGGACAGCAGGTTGTTCTGGACGGCTGCCATTTCGTTGCTGGTATCATCGTTGGCAGACGGACAGCATACGTATTCCTCTTGTGGCCATCGTCTTCATGGGGTGGGTTGCGTTAAGCAGGGGCAGAAAGTCGGATGAATCCGAGAGTAAACAAGGCGCCTGGGTGAGAGGTAGTGGGGCATTCGCAGCAGGGTACCCGTACCTGCAGTATAGGAGCCATCCCTGCAGCTATGTAACCCCAGATTTCCTTGAGCCCCTGAAACTACAATTCAGTAAATCCATGTCTACCACGACATCATTGCCAACTCGATTACTCCTGTGCATGCTTGTTTACCGACAACACAACAGGACTTCAACAACACCCAAATCAACCACCCAACGGTGGTGGTGCCTCGGATCCATGCCAGCTCGCCCAACTCGATCCGAAGGTGTTGCGGACCGGTCCGAAGCCGAACACGGGCAGCGGAGAAAAAAGGTGCGGCAGTATCGGCAGTGAGCACGCGCGCTGGTAATACGGATCGTTCGTGTGCCGGAAGACCCCCAGCTGGTGGTACGCGTCAACCCGGATGACCCAGCTGCCCTTGCCACAGGGTTCCTCGCGCCACTCAGCTGATGTTGTGTAGTCCGTCGAACAATAGGGGCAACCGAACTCGCTACCTGAGTGTGCGATGAACTGGTCCCTGTCTTCCAAGTGAGAAGAGCCCGGCAGCATCCAGCGTTTGAAAAGACCTGGGTTGAAGTCAGGGGTGCCTGTGTACCGGTGTTTGCAGAAGTTGTAGCGAGACAGCGCATTGAGGCCGCGCTTCAAGGTCACTGCGTCTATGTCATCCTGCTCGGCTTGGTCGAGCACGTGAGTGCAGCGGAGGTAGAGTTGACCATGTATGATTCTGGCTCGCTGGGTCTGCTTCCACGTGAAGGCGTACTTGCCTTCCCCTTGGGCTTTCACAGGCAGATCAGTGACCTCCAGGCAGCTCAAAGGCAAGCCACAGTCCTCCCCGAAGACATGACGGTTCATAATCAGCCTGCCGAGATGAAAGCTGACCTCAGGGCCTCGGATATCATTTATCGTAAGACTCCGGCCGGGACATGAGTCCTGCTGGACGGCCAGGCTCTGGTCTCCTTGGCTCGTGTTGTGGGACGTCTCGAACGAACAAGCGCCCAGTCCCACACTCCATCCTGGCCCGAAGCTTCGAAAACGCCGGCAGTATGGGCAGAAGAATTCACGGTTTGCCACGTCTTTCTCAAGTAGGAATACGATGCGCCGCTTCTCCGTGTGGTGTAGGGATTCTCGAGCTATCCGCGCGCCTGCAAAGTATGTTTTGTACAGACCTCTGCAGGCCAGTGAGAATGCAATCTTGGCCACGGGGTCAAGGTGGGTTTGAAAGAGGTAGATGATATCCTCTGGAAGCTGCATGAGATTTGACTCAGCCTGGTAAGGGCGCTCGTTCTCTTGAGGCTCCATCGTCGAAGCTCCTAGAGGTTCTGTTCCGCTCTGACGGGATTCTATGGCGATGTTAACGAGGGTTGTAGAATTCTGTGTGTCGAAGGATAAGGATCATATATATGACCTGTCTCAATTGTCGCCTACATTAATTGTACAACAAGTTTTTGTATATTGGGTTTGGATTTTGAACTGCAAAAGGCATATCTAGACTACACTAGTAGGCTGGCTAGTAAGAAAGAATGCGGAAATTCGCACCCTCCAAAACGGAAAGTACACCCATACATCACCAATACTAAACCAACACCCATAAACCCAATTCATAAACCCAATTCACACGCCCAATATCTATAAATCCAATTTACATACCCAGAGCTAATTTATATACCTAAAGCTAATTACGGATACTTATTAGATATATAAATTGGGTATATAAATTAAATATATGAATTAGGTGTATAGGTATTAGGTGTATGGGTATTAGGTATGTGGGTGTTGGGTGTATAGGTGTTAGGTGTGTAGGTGTTGGGTGTGTAGATGTGTGGGTGTTGGGCGGGTATACCCTCCGTTTTAGAGGGTGCGAATCTCTGTATTCGTAAGAAAAGAAAGGTCATACCTAGACTAAGTTAGAACTACAACGCCTAGGGCTATAGTTATTCAAGACCAACGGAGTCACGCGTCAATGGTTGTGGCAGGAAAGACTGGGTCTGGCAAATATGCGATTGTTTGTATTCGAAGTGGGCGTATTGCTAGGTTCTGTATACAGAAGGGGCTCTAGGCGCCCTATTTAAAGGCGTATTTAGCCCTCACGTGACCTCCCATTGACTAACCCCCCAATAACCGCCACAAATGCCGGCTTAAAGAGAAATAGTAACGTCCTCATTACTTCGTGTATTGTCCCTCTTTGCTTCGATTGCTCCTAATCGTTCCACCACTTGTCGTTTGTTGTGATCCTCGAGACTGGATCAGTAAAGATATCCCGCTTATCGTTTATTATTATACTATAAAGATCATCAAGTCGCCATCATCAGCCGTACTATAACTTTTCGGGCAATCAGCGGTGGCGAAGTTAGCGATAGGGTAGGGGATGGTGTTATATTTATTTGTTTGATGCTGAGAACCTCATCGGCCGTACTACAACTTTTCAGGCAATCAACAAGGAGGGTTGGCGTTGATGAGGAGGTATAGCGACCAGCCGTACTACAACTTTTCAGGCAATCAGCACGCCGATTCAAGCGGGCGCATCTTCTCGAATATCGCTAATCGCTGGTCAGAACGTTGCTTATAGCTACCAATTGTGGCAGGAAAGACTGGGTCTGGCAAATATGCGATTATTTATATTCGAAGTGGGCGTATTGCTAAGTTCTGTATGCAGAAGGGGCTCTGGGCGCCCTATTTAAAGGCGTATTTGGCCCTCACGTGACCTCCCATTGACTGACCCCCCAGTGACCGCCACAATGGTTGTCACTGGTCTGACTCGACTAAATAATTCTAGCCTCGTTGCGTCTCGCTTAGACCAGAAATTGTCTTCAATCCTATCTCAGGGTATCAGTCACTTTTAATACAAGCTAGGTCAATCCAGAGACGGTGGACGGAAAAAGAGTGAATATTTAAGCTGAAAGATCTTAACAGGATAGGATTAGACCCCGAAAATGACGATCGTCCATAGTTGAAAGTATAGCGAGCGAGGTAAGCCACTGGCATCGTGCACACAGTGGCTACAATAAGATTGAAACCCTCAAGGAAGCCATAGTCCTGCCGCGCTGCCATTCAAGCCCAGATCACTGACCCTGATCTCTTCGCTCTCATATCTCTCCTCGAGATTCGGCTCCAGTGCTTCAAGAGGAACATGAACTCCCTCCGTGTACGGTGTACCGAAGTAGTTGGCACCCTCGTGTATTTTGTACCCACCCTTGTCTTTTCCACCCCTCTTCTCCCTGCTTCTGAGGTCATCGGTACTCGACTGATCCTCATCATCCGGATTCAGACCTGGGAACCCAGCAAAACCGCCACTCTTCGTGCCCTTCAGCTGCAGCCTCACTCCCTGGACGCTCTCACGGCTGGGGTCCCGGTCCGCAAAATTGTGCGGCACAAACATAACACTGGATGCACTAGTGTGCATAAGCGTGTTGGGGATGTCCCCGGAGTGCGGTACATGATGGCTCCCGACGTTGAAATACACCACCAGGTCGCCATCGTACCCATCGCCCCTCTCCAGGTCTTCCCCGTCCGCGATCCCCCCAAAGTCGACGAGCGGGTTGAGCGTGTCGAGGAAGCTGAGCGGGTCCGCGGCGCGCGGCTCCTCGTCCTTGCGCCGGACGACCCAGATGTCCCGCTCGGCCCACCGCGCGCTGGCCCCCAAGGACGTCGAGTTCAGCACTGTCAGGTGCGGCGTGTTGCCCATCCCCGTGCCGGAGACGACGCGGTAGCCCTTGCGCTCGCCCCAGGCGTTCTTCGCGTCCGCCGAGTATACGAGGAAGAACTCGCCCGAGTTCTTGGGCCAGTCCAGGCCGGCCTCGTGCGTCACGGGGTACTCCTTCAGATGCATCGTGTTTCGTTCCT
Source organism: Diaporthe capsici (assembly GCA_013364905.1). Classification (NCBI taxonomy): domain Eukaryota; kingdom Fungi; phylum Ascomycota; class Sordariomycetes; order Diaporthales; family Diaporthaceae; genus Diaporthe; species Diaporthe capsici. The sequence goes on from WNXA01000013.1 coordinate 197,831, forward strand.
TCACGTAGGGCTGGTCCCAGGGGTAGCTGGTGGTGGTGGGCTCGACTGCGAGGCGCACCATGTCGTTGGCTGAGCCGGCGACGTCGAGGTCTGCCTTGAAGTTTATGACGTGGTCGTGGAGGGACGACGACAGGGCTTCGCGGACGCGGTGGCCGTACTCGTCCTCATTCTTGTAGGGGTTGTTGGCATAGAACGCGCCGTAGATGTACCCTGACGCCCTGACCTTGACTTCGATTGCTCCGTCGAGGTAGAAGATGTAGTCGACGGTGTAATCATAGTTTCCAACGGTGGAGACGGACCGAATCGTCAAAAAGGTGTTCCTGGAGGCAGTGACCGAGTATTGCGCTGTGTGGCGGGACAGGAGGTAGTCCGAGGTGAACTCAAAAATGCAGACGTTGTTGGGCAATCTCTCCGTCTTGCCACTGCGATGAATTTCCGTGTCCAGATAATCGGCATATGCCGGGCAGTCGTAGCCCGGGACCAGCTCGAACGCCATGGTGCCCATGCCGAAGAATGCATCGAGGAACTCTTGGCCACCAGCCATAGGGTCATCTCCCGCATAGTGAGCCAGGGCTTCCTGGAGGCTGAGCTCATACATAACCCGCTCTCCCTTGAAGCGAATATCGAAGACGCTGACGCCTGTGGCTTGAGTAGTCGTCAGATAGAATTCGAAGCCAAACCATGAGACGTATTTCTCCGTCTTGTCAAGCTTGTAGCGAGGCCCCAGTGGCTGGATCGAAACTGGAGGAGGGAGTTCGCGCCCATCTGGCCGGGCGTCGAAGTCTTCCGTATCAGTCCAATGGCCGTCCAGGTTTGGTCTGGTTTTCAAGAAGCCACTGTCAGGGTCGCGTATCGCGCTGCGCAGGTTTTCCACGCTATCGAACATTTGGCCGTTGTAGAACCATTCTCCAACCTTCCACTGGCTGACGTCTTTGCTGGCATCAACTCGGACGTAGAGCCCTTGTGGAAGTAGTGTTCGACCAGAACTCCCCATACCAGGCCTGAAGAACTGTATCCACCCAACAACTAGGTCGGGTTCGAGGCGGGTGAATCGGGGGAAGGCCTGCAAGGCATTGGGATCAAATGGGTTCTCCAGGTTGGCCTTGGCCCCGAGGAGCTCGGTCGTGATATCAGATATGTTCTCTGCCAGCGACAGCGCAAACTGGGCACTGCCGGCGAAATCGGCCATCAGATTGGGGACGGAACTGCGACCCGAGTTAAATGGATAGACCAGGGGCTGGACGCCGGTGTGGGCCGAGACGGGAAGCGGTCCGACAGCATAGTAGGTGAGAAGGGGGCCTTCTTCTGTGTTATGCGAAAGAACGACCTTTGCATAGCGGTCTGGCCTGTTCCTATCCTCCAAAATGTACGGAAGTGCATGCGACTTGTTTGGCTGCAAGGTCTCGAGCGTGACGATGAAGTTGTCCCCAGCATCCTTGGGAGTCTCCGTCAAGTTGAGATCAGCCCATTCTTTAAGGAGGAAGCCATACACTTCATCAGCTTCTCGCCTGGTGAGATCTGACCAGACATTTTGCTTTGGTGCCCTGAAGCGCGATGGTGATGCCGGTTCTACGTCGACATGCTGGCTGCCGTCACGCCCCGGTCGTAAGAGAAAGCCGGCTGTGACGACAAACACGACCGCTGCGAAAAGTGCGACCAATGATCTGCTCCGTCGTTCCATTGCGATAGAAACATTCACGCAGAATATCTCGAATTACCACGAGGTGATGAAGAGGAGTAAAGGTCGAATCCAACAGCGGAGTGGTGTTGGCCCGAAACGTGCACATGGGTACCTAGCTACCTAGGTGGAGATAAGCTCATGCAGACTGATAAGCAGGGGCAAGGCCAATACTCTCATATGCAATCAATCATATCAAAATAGCGCTAATAGCCAGCACACGACACACTACACCCTTTTTTATATACACTTCTATTAATTCTCTTAATTTAACTTTAATCTATTTAAAACCTATATAAAAAGAAAGCTATTTCTTTTTCAATTTTATTTCTTCTTTTTATTATAAAATTAAGTATATAAAAGAGAAGGAATTTATATTTAAATTAAGGTTAAAAATAATTTAAATTAAAATTAAATTTAAAGGAGGGTAGAATTTAAGAATTATATTAAATTAATTAAATCAAAGGGGGGTAAATTTTACCATTTCTATTAAAAAGCACACCCCCCTTAGGATTTTCAATTTATTTTTAAAATCAAATATCAATATACCTTATATATTTAATATTCCCTTTACTTTTTTTAAATAAATATTAAAAGAATTAAAAAAGAAATAGCTATCTTTTTATATAAGATATATTTAAATTAAGGATATATTTATTATATAAAAGGTAGAAATAATTAAAAGATAAAGTAAGGTAAAAAAAAGATATAGTGTATTATCTGCTAGCTATTAGCACCATTTTAATACGATTAATTGCATATGAGAGTATAACATGCACCAGTCCGATACCGTAGCTGATTCGGCCGAAATTGACTTCCTGGCAATACCTGTAAGACTGTCAGCATCACTCTTTGCCTTGCCTCTACTGAGGAGAAGGGCAAGCCTACAACCATTCCAAGCATCTATCAGATTTTTACTTCACCATTACTACTAGCTACTTGTTATTATGCATATTAAAGTGTCACCCAAACCAGCCTTAACAATCCATGAAAGCTCCCACTTACAGAAACCATACGTTGTCATAAAGCGTTGAATATAGACAGTTAACTTTTCGTATGAAATATGAAATCTTCTCGAAAAGAGGCTCGCCTGCACGGCACTTATGCATCACCGTTCATCAGCTGCCATTGCCCCGACAGGGGAAGCAGCAATAATCAATACCTTGATGTCAAGTCAAGCGCTGTGATAGCCTCTTGTTCAAGGTATGTTATGCTCACTCGTTTCTATCGGATGTGGAGACATAGAATTTTGAGTGACTGGGGCAGAGTCCCTGGCCACAATTTACCCCCCTCCCCCCGAAACCAAGACAAAAGAAGAAAGAAAAATCAGGTTTCGGTGATCCAAATGTGCACAAAGCGATGCTGCAGTGCATCGCCCTGACCTGAGAGCCTTGCCTATCCAGCCCACCACTTATTTGATCGGCGCTTCGCCGGAGCCTTGTTCTCACCAAGTAAGTGTCCCATCTCGCGGAGAGATTGACACGGAACCGGCACGCACCCAATAATGACCGACTGATGTTGCACACCCATTGGGGCTTGCAGCTCCATTTCAGCCGCAACTAGCTTAGCATGGAACCAGCTGCAGTTTGCTTCACCGATTGAAGCCGATCAGCAGGTTCCCGGAAGCCCGGCACTGGCACGACTGATAGCGAGATACATACTTCCCACAGCCTTGTAGGGACGAGGTACGTATTTTAGCTAACGATGATTAAAAGAGAATCCTCTACCACGTGTCAAGACTTGAGTCCATTTCTTCCGTCCATCACACCTCGCGGCTACAGCCTGAGCAGCCCATATGGCTTTTCGCTCATCAACATCCTGATCAACAACCATGAACGGTGGACGTGACCAAAATTGTATGACCAGAAAAGGAATATGCCGACGAGCAAGTGGGTCACTGCGGCTGATATCCGGCGAAAGTAATGTTACATTTATTGACTTCCTTTTTTTTTCTTGCAGATGGACATGCACCCGCTCCGAATAGGTTATCAGCCCCGCCTTGCCCCGATAAATTACAGACCGGTGTATCACACCATTCGTGTCGTGCATTTTCCGGATGCAGCAGCTGTGTGGCTGGCTGCCGTTAAGACTCTAAACCCGAGGGAGGGGAAGCAAACCTATGAGAGCCGCAGCATTGATGGAACCTCCGAGCTGATGAGTAGATGACCGCATGTTGGTGCGAGGTCGGGACATCGGCATGCTGAGACAAGGCCAATATTGTGGCTTTCTTGTGCAACTGAATTCTTTTTTGATTCAGGTCCACCACGTGTTGGGACCGAGCCTTACACTCGTCTCAGCCTTAATACGTTGCAGCGCCGCCGACAATCGAGTTAATTCGGACCATTTGCCAGACCTCATCTTTCACATCGACACAAGTTTCTCTCTACTCTTCTGCGTCTTGACGAATCTAAAATTACGACGAGCTAGAAATGACTTCCCTCACTTGCCTCAGTCCGGACCCACATGAAGATAATATCAAAGATCCCATTCTTCACTTTCTCGGTTGCATTGAGATCTCAACTAGGAACAAATTTCTCAAGACTGCGTCGAATGTACAGTCACCTGAAGAGACCGCACCTGGAGGGACCGCCGCTGAAACCACCGCGGTCCAGTCCGACGGAAATGAGCAAAACAGAGACATCAATGAGCAGAAAGAGGCAGCGTGGAGAGAAGATTGCCTGAGCGAGCTACGTCGCATCGCCTTTCTGAGATCCAAACTTCAAGAGGACGAAAAAGAAAAGCACCTTGTCGAGAGGATTGAGGAGAGCCGTAGGGCATGGAGAGAATCGGAGGTGTTCATAAGTGGGATCCAAGAGATCAGAAATTGGCGAGGTAGTCCCGAAAGCTCGAATGAAGAGGACAGTGAGCAACAGGGCAGCATGTCAAAGGATGCTTACGAACCAGGCCGGGATGTCAATACGCCTTTCATGCTGTTCAAGAAGCAGAATTATTCCAGCTCAATATATGAGCCTGATAACGAGACAAAGGACCAGAAAAATGCGATTTGGGGCAAGTTTCCGAACCAGAAGACGAACGTTCAGCGACTGTTGTTTGACAAGCAGGAAAGGAACCTTTTGTGTGGTGGAAACTACGACAAGGGAAAGAAGCTTTTGGGTGGAAGAGACGGCAACGAGAAGATAAGGTACTTTCATATTCCGTCCAACAATATGCTGGTAAGTCTAAATGCCTAAAATGTCAAACGGGGTATAAATAACACGTACTGACCGTTTCTGTCTTGGAGTGGGCCGAGGTAAGGTGTGAATGATTCTCAACGACGAACTCAAAATAACATGAACCAGCAAGCCGTGTCGAGGTATTATGACGAAGATCGACCGAATTTCCATCCCACCCAACGAGAGATACAGGCGGGGAAAAATTCCAAAGCTGCGTGGATACTGAAGGAATCGCACTGGAGGGGCCAGCTTCATGGCGGGCGGTCGACTGTGAGCTCTCGATACATGAGGCCATTCTGCGAATCCATCCGTTCACTTGGTGAGCTTGTCCAGTATTATTGGGTCATTCCGAGCATCTAATTAATCTTATCACCATAGATGATGCAACACAAAGCCCTGCGACTGACATTGTGGCACAAAATGTCGTGTTATTTGTAAGTCTCGAACAGGTTGATAACTCGTGCGCACTCACACTTATACACCATCATAATCAGATGCCCTACATGCATTGGGAGACATCCAGAAACCAACAAAGGTTTTCCCAGATCATTGAGAACATTGTGGACACCAAGAGTAGAAAGGACAGGCAAAGACAAAAACAAGCCAGGAAGGACAGGCAGGCACAACGACAGATATTGACGAGACCCAAGCGCCCAACGCCTTCAGATTCCCGGTCGTGTTGGGACAGGATTCGAGGTCGTTTCCGAGACTCCGAAGAAAACTCTGCTGAAAATACGGACGAGGAAGCAGCATCAATTACGGATGGGAACAAAACGCCCCAATTGCAATTTGGACCCATCCGTTCAATGACTGGGCTGTTGAAGGCGCAAGAGGTGAAGAAACAGCTTAACTTATCTGGCCGTTTCCCGCAAGTTGACAAGCATGGCCGCGTGGACTTAGATGTGTGGCTAAAGGAGCAGAGACGCTCGCAGCAACGACCAAGGTTCCAGCAAACAAAGAAAGATTCAGAACCCCGGCCCAAGTTAGGACAGTATCTTCTTGATTCAGCCCGGCTATTCGAGGGCATGACAAGCTACCGTGACAGGAAGCTCCTGGAGACTTACCTGATGCAAGATCCGCCGATGCACCCCCGACGTACTCTGGATCAAGCTTACTACTGGTCTCTGAATAATACAGATCACCGAGATCGCGACCAGGTGGTCTATCGGGCTACAACAGCAGATCCTCTCAAGTTCCATCGGTGGGATGTGGACCGCTCAATCTGGACTGGCCATAACAGCGAGGACAACAAGACACCAAAGCAATTGGAAAAACTGAAGCATGAACCCTGTTCAGAGTGCACTGCAAATATACAGAAAGTCTCCCGAGTCATTATGGTCGATCAGCTGTGGATGTGGGTTTTGGACAGGGAAACTATTATCACATGCTTTCCTAAACGCTACGGTGCCAACAAGCATGACACCTCTGGAATCCACAAATCTATACGGATGCGCATCAACGAAGGCGGGATTTGTGTCCGTTCCGTATTTGATTTGGCACTGGTTATCTTCGAGGAATGCTCCAATACCTTTTTCGACCGGACGCGAACTATGGACAAACAACCACAAGTGCTTGATGAATTCTCAGAGGCCATTGGAAATATCGTCAGTTGGCAACTCTGTTGAATCATATCGGCGAAAGTCTAGTACTAAATTGTGAGCAGATGCATCAACAAACCGACGCATTCGAAAGACTCTGGAGATGGACCGAGCGAGCAAGCAAAATGTACCGTAGGCTACCCGGTGGAGGCGTGCTCTCCGAGCTTCACATTCCTCTTCTCGACATCAACCCAGAGGGAAAGCTGGAGAAGGAGATCAAAGATATCGTTGAGGAGCTCGGGATCATGGCTTATATCAAAAAAGCGGAAAAGGATGTTCTACAAAGCTTTGTGGATCACGCGCGCCAAATCCTAGACCCCGGGGATGCAGCCGAAGCGCAAAAGCGTCCCGAGAGCCCGAGTGTTACAAGACAGTCTAGAATTGATGACTACTATATTCATCAGAAGGACTTCGATGGTCGATCACGAACCTCATTTCCAGCTAGAGGTTTGAAATCTCAATCTTCATCGAAAGAGGCTGACAGAGCCGCTTACCAGTGGTTTTGTAACAACGCTTCGGAGCTCCTCAAAAGAGTCGGCCAGCGGATTTCACAGCTCGAAGAACTTGAGAGGAGTGCAAAGTCGACGGCAGAAATGGTGAGTCTTCATGGCTGTGAATAGACCCATTCACGGAATGCTAATAGCTCCTCGATTACTCCAGGTCAAGGACCTATTGGAGCTCAAACAGCAGCAAGCTGGAGTGGTTCAGGCCTGGCAGTCCGTGAAGTACAGCAATGAGGCCATGAGGCAGGGCAGATCTATTCTGGTTTTTACCATCGTGACTATCGTCTTTGTGAGTGCTCCCTCCGTGGAATTTCAACTTACTGCTTCGAGCATGCCCACTCATCTATCATTGATGGCACTGCATAAGCAACTAACTTAAGAAATAGCTGCCATTATCATTCATGTCCAGCATTTTCGGAATGAATGCTATAGAATTTGGTGGCAGTGACAACGTGATGCATTTGAGAGACCAGTTCACGTATATGTGTGAGTGGCACGCTCTGAAGTCAAATTCGAGCTTGAACTTCCACAAGAATCGAGGCTCTTTCTAACGAAGACCTAATAGTCTCGATATCGGCCGGTGTCATCGTCTTGACACTGTTGTTCTCGATCAGCACATCTGTCCGCACGTTTCTATGGTTCATCTTCACACAGTTAATCACAAGGTTCCTCGTCTGGACACGTCTGTACCGCTACATCTACCTTCGGATGGATTTCACGACTGATGACATGTATGAGAATGCGATGAAAATGACAGAGAACCTGAAATCCAAGGAGAAGGAGAAGTTTCTTACTTTCCGCAGAACGCGTAGGGAGGAAAAGGATAAGACAGAGCAGACTCCGGCAGATCCACACGAAGATGTGCCCACCAAGGAGGGAGGCGTCAAGGGATCTTGGGCTCGGTATCGACGGAAAGTAGCGAATGGAAGTCCATGCTAGTTGTAGGAAGAAATTGAAATTCTGATACATGAGAGGAAAAGGATCTGCAGTGCCACAGAGGTAGTGTCTGGGCTCTTCTAAAAGGAGGAAGACCAATTTTCTTTTTGAACGCACTGTCAAGCATCGATCAACACGGAGGATACATGTCAATCTAGACTAACAGTTACAATATGCAATGCTCTTTCTCTTTCATTCGAATGGTTTCGCATGACTAAAATCATCTGTATCTTAATTTGATCATGACTAAAGCTTTGAGAAGACAAGCCCGAAGAGCATATACAGCAAGGCACCAAGAGAATACCATTAGGGTCTCGTTATATTTTTTAGCGGATTTAGTAGGACTCTGAGGATGTTGAGAAGATAGAAATGGGATCCCGGTTCGAGAGGGATAGCCTTGATGACAGTCGTCCAATAAGTGCATCTTTTGCTCAGAATCTTGCCTAAAAAACCTTTCCTTGAGAAGACATCACGGATCCGGGCAGCAGCCGATCATGAAATTACAGAACAGCCAATCTCAGAGTACTGCATACCAAACAAGACTGGCCAGCGAGGAACAGTGAGATACCCAGCCAACACTGAGCAAGCTGCTCATATCTTTTCGAGGGCTTTGGAACTTTCGCCAGGATCTCCACAGTGACATCTTTTGGGCCCGGCCTAAGATGCGGTTCGACATGATGCTCTACCCACAATACGAATGGTCAGACGTGAGAGTTCTCTTTACTGACTCATGTGGACACAGCTGGAGATCCTCCAAACGCATTTGTTGTCATTGACTGTCTCGACTACTGCTTCAAGACACACTCTGAATCCTTGAATTAACCGGCAGACTTCCATTTGAGACTCTGGGAGTCACTCTCGGGTTATCAGTTGCTCATACTTGACTCGGGGCACTTGGCCTTTACATGGTACCATAGCCCCCCACCATCTTGCATACCCCACCATCCCGCACAGCCAATTTAAAAGTCACCATCAAAAACGGCTAAACTTTATAAAGCAATTAACCACTTAATTCTAATTATAGATAATTAATAAATATATTAAAATAAAACTCTAAATCTCCTCTTTTAATTAATATAGCATAATGATATCTTTAAAACTCTCCCAGACTAAATTTTAACTTCTAAAGGTAATGTATTATTAAGGCCTTCTTTATCTTTTATATTTAAGGATTTAACTTTATTTTCCTTATTATTTACTTTGATTTTAGCTTTAATTTCTTAATTAAGGTTATTTATAGCTAATCTCTCCTTATTTAAAATATTGCTAATTTATATAAATTTCTTATTAAGATTAGGGATTACTTAATGCTTTTTATATTAAAATTACTTAATTTAGGCTTCTAATTTATATATTCTTTTATTTATAATAACTAATTTAGCTTATTTAGTATTATATATAAGGCTTATCTTCCTAAATTTATATTAATTTGCTGTAATTATATTAGGGCTAGCGAGGTTTATAATATCTCTACTGGATTTAAGCATATCATCCTTAGAATTTAGCTTTCTTTTAGTTTAATGTTTCTTTTTATCCTTTTGGATTTTTAGGTAAATAAGGGCTTTTTTGCGGTTAATAAGGTAATTCCTAGTGGTCTTTTATATAGATTTAATAGTTTAATTAATTATTTTCTTTATATAGGCTTTTATGAATACCTTTATAAAGTTAATCTTATTAATTGGCGCTGAATTTATAAGCGATTACTATAAATTAAGAAGGCTATAATAATACTTCTTAATAACATTAAAGACTCTATTATTAAGTAGCTGAAGCTCATGGGAATAATAAGTTAGTAAATAATAATAGAAGATATTATTTTGGAAGTATATTATTATGAATTCATCCTATATAATTTATTAATATTAAGTTATTTAAATTTTATAAATCTTAGCTTATATATTTATAAATATAACTAAAATAATTATTAAGGATTAAAAGTATAGTATCTAAATTATCCTTGTGGCGGTTATTTATTTATGGTAAAAAGATTTACTCTAGCTACGCTATGCCGATTTGGTTATTTATCTAGTCGTTTAATGATATAATTTATCGTTAGTTTAGTATTAATTAATAAAATTCTTTAATAAATTATTATTATTATAATTCTTTTCCCTTAAAGATTATATTAAGGTTAAGGATTTCGTTAAATGCTATAATATTTTTAATTATAATAGATTATTAATAAGATTGGTTACTTTTAATTAATGCCTTTTTTATTTTAGAAATTCTTATTATTAAGGAATTAAGATTTATATATAATAACTTAGTATATTTAATTATAAGCTGATAGATAAATCTTTATATATTATATTCTATTATTAAATTAGCTTTATTAATATTAATTATAAGGGTTGGCTTTACTTATATAAATTCCTCCTGGATATTAAAATATTAGCTAATAGCCTTAAGGGTAAACTTATGGAAATGTAGTGCCTTTTATATATGCTTAATTTTAATATAGATCTTAAGATATTGCTTAATAAAGCATTTAACTTAATGCTGGCTAATAGGCTTGGAATTACTAGCTTTAATAAAAAGGCTTATTATTATATTTTTAATTATAGAATGGCTTAGAGCGTATTTAAGCTTTTTTTAATAAAGTATTTATTTAATTATAATATTTTCTTATATAATAGATAGGTAATTATTTAATAGTTAGGCTTTAGAGTTATTCTTTATTAGTAGATCATAGCGCTACCTAGAGAATATAAATAGTGGTATATTATATTTTTAAGTTGCTTTATTTAAAGAAAGATTATTATTAAAGATATTAAATAGTGTATTTAATATATCTTCCTTAATATAGTTTTTAGGAGGTATTATAATGATTAATTAAGTAGGTTGAAGAGTTAAGGGTTAATATAAAAATTCTTTTCTAAATTAGTATTTAAGGTTAATTGGTACTTGGTAAAATCGGGCGGTAAAACCCGCTAATTTATTAATAAGATATATAGGGATATTTAGTAATTAATTCTCTATTTATTAATATAGATAGCTTCTTAATAGCTTTAGTAGTTATTAAGAATTATATAAATAAATATTAGGTGTTTATATAGGTGTTGGGGGAATTGGCTATGTGAGATGCTAGGGTGTGCGAGATGGTGGGGGGCTATGGTATACTGCGTCAATAGTGACCACCTTTTCCAGGTCCAAGGGTGCCGATCCCCGTTGGTATTAGGGTATGCAGACACACTGGAAAAGGAAATCAACCCAATCACACCTTCGGACACCCAATTCATACAGCTAGTATAGTTTGTCGCGATCCCGTGCTCCCTTTTTGGTATGGAGAGATCCTGACCTGGGATCGCCACCACACGCGATTGTCCCTTCTCCCATTCATTCACAGTATAAGTTGGTTGCGCCAGCATATTTTGGGGGGCATTATGAGCGGTTTATCAAGGGACATAGATGTATGGGTCCGAGAAATCACTATCGTTAACTGTTCATAAGGTTATGAGTCAAATCATGATTCAGATATTCGAGGCAGAAGTCCTGGCATGCTATCGTAGCTCAGTATCCAGGGGGTGTACAAACCCCCTAGATTTATCTATTGTAATCACAAGGAAAAGTCAGTTATTCCCGGCACCAGGAGTTCGAAGTGATGAGGTGCTTTGACTCTGTTTGAGCCACTACAAATAGCTCCTAACTCAATTCTGCCACTGTGAGTTCTTCCTCACTACGAGCTAAACTGTCCATCTGATCTGCATTGCATTGTGTATTTCAAGGCGTACTGGAAGGCGGAGTTCACGCATCACAAGGCGAGGACAAGGGAACCAACCAGCGATGTTCGCCACCCTACCAACTTAGCTGCAGAGGGAAAATCGGATGCACCCACACCCCCGGAGCCTAAAATTATGCTTATCTAGTGTAGCCGGGACACAACTACCCTACACATATGGCGGACCATTCGGGTTTCTCACCCGCATCCTCACCCGCCCCTTTCCCGAGCCACTGCAATTCAACCACAGGCAGTCTACACACAGTTCGCTACCTGGTGAAACTCATGCCCTGACTGGTGCTTACTCTCAACTGCGCCCCGACTCAACTATGTATACGGAGTTTACTGGCTTGAGTCAGAATGAGGTGGCGTGCTATGGGGATTACGGAGATTGGAACGCCAAGCCGACTTCCGTGCCTCTTAAGGAAGGTCACGTCTGCTATCTTATATGCCAAGCCTATGTCTGCTAGCTAATCGTATAGCTAGTACTGCCGGCTGTAACCAAATACCGGTATCCGATGCTTCTTTAGACCTCTGATGTTTGGGCAAACATTAGATGTTCATCCCATGAGATTCCCGCTACTGATGTGACACTTAATACTCACCACCTCCACCATCTCCACCACTCGCCTTCTTCCCTCCTCCCTTTTCCAGCAAGGTCCATCACACCCCCTCCTCTGTCTTTGCCGACCTAGGCTCTGAGCTCGCTGACACCAATGCGACCCTCTTCACATCGGATGACCTGACAGGTCCATCCATCACGCTAATAAAGGAAGTTGTGCAGACTTGCCAATGTACCGGCCTCGAGTTGCAGCACATTATCTATCAAGAGCTCCCGCCTAGTCTCTTGGCTCCCTCATCCTCCTTCCCATTAGGCCATGTGCCGTCTTGTCGCGCAGGGAGTGTGCGATATCCCCAAGTATTCCTTTGAAGGACTGCCGTATTTTGCCGTATTTTGTTGTAACATCGCAGGGGGGAAGGCTTTCGAAGTGCCTTTAGAAGATGCATGCCGATGCTATCGAAGCCTGGGTAACATCGCGGTGAGCGGATTGGGCAGATTGGGAAGGAGGAATTCGATGGCAGTTGGGGCTCTGTTCGAGACAGCGCCGACAGGAGTGGTGATGCAGCTCACGATACTGGAGTCGAAATAAGCATAAAAGAGCCCGCATATCCCCTTCTTGTCTGGTAGTTTGTAGCAGCAGCAGCATCGACTCATCTTGCCTACTCTCCAGCCTCTGAAACATTAACACCCTCTTTCCCCTTACGTATTATTGTCTTCAGAACGCTAGAAATGGAGCTCGTCAAGTTCCTCGCCTTCCTGGCCGCCGTCCTGCCCGTCGCCTACGGTGCCCCCACGCAAGCCGCGAACAGCCTCCACCCGGAGATCCTCGCCGCCATGAAGCGTGACTTGGGTCTGGACGCCGAGCAGGCTCATGCCCGTGTCGCCAGGGACGTCGCTGCCGCCGAGACCATCGAGCAGCTGAAGACCGTGGCGGGTGCCTCGTTCGCCGGTGCCTGGACTTCCGAGGACGGCACTCTCAACGTCGCCGTCACTGACGAGGCCCTCGTCGCCGATGTGACCGCTGCTGGCGCCACCCCGGCTGTCGTGTCCAACAGCTTCGGCAAGCTTGAGGAGGCCAAGGCGGCCCTCGACAACATCGACATCGAGCAGCCCAGCACCCTCGCTGCTGGCGCCGACTCGGCCGCCACCGGCATCGCCGCGTACTACGTCGACGTCGCCGCCAACAAGCTCGTCCTTGAGGCCCTCGCCGACAGCACCGCCCACGCCGAGGCCCTGGCCGCCCAGGTCGGTCTCGTCGCCGGCGAGTTCGAGGTCAAGACAGTCGACGTGATGCCGACCACCTTCGCCACGGTCCGCGGTGGCGACGCCTACTACATCAACCGCGCTGCCCGGTGCTCCATCGGCTTCTCGGTCACCACTGGCTTCGTCTCGGCCGGCCACTGTGGCACCGCAGGTAGCACTGCCACCACCAGCAGCAGCGGTGGATCTCTGGGAACCTTCTCGGCCTCTGTCTTTCCCGGCAGCGCCGACATGTCCTACATTCGCACCGTCAGCGGAACCACCCTCACCGGCACCATCGACGGATACGGCTCCGGCAACCTGCCTGTCTCTGGCAGCACCGCCTCGGCCGTCGGCGCGAGCATCTGCCGTTCTGGATCTACCACCGGTGTCCACTGCGGCACTGTCCGCTCCCTTGGCGCGACTGTCAACTACTCCGAGGGACGTGTCACCGGCCTCACCCAGACCAACGTCTGCGCCGAGCCCGGCGACTCTGGCGGCTCCTTCTACACCGGTGCTCAGGCTCAGGGTGTCACCTCCGGAGGCTCTGGCGACTGCAGCTCCGGCGGCACCACCTACTTCCAGCCCGTCAACGAGATTCTCTCCACCTACGGCCTCACCCTGGTCACGGCTTAAGTGGCTAGTCGTCAAGGCCGTCGGCAGCACCTGAGCTGTGGTATATTCTTGGGGTGCTTGGACATTGTGCAGATATAAGCACGGATGTATTTCATATATGCTGGCACAGGGTAGAGATTGAATCAGATAGGAGAAGCTGGCATAGCTACTAAAGCTCTCTAGCCTTTTCAATGCACATAGTAACAATCTATATATCCGTACCACTTTTTTAGCTTTGATTATATAAGCTTCCATGTGAAACTATTTAAATTGTGCCAAGTTTGTGCCAAGTTCAGTCCAAGTGCTCGCACGCATTCACGTAGGGTCCCATTAGTAAATATATATGCTCAGTATCGCTTGGCAAGTCACTCATTCCCTCTTTCTTACCATATATCGAGCAATGAAATGTTTGTACATGCTACCGGGACCTTGGCGGATGGATGTGAGCTGAGTCTGCCTGTGGAGCTTGTGAGCCTGGAATTCGTGTCATACTGACAAAGTAGCGGCTACATTACACATCAGGGCCACTGACACGGTAAGTGCATTCTGCGCCGTGAGACATCCCGGGCACCGTCTTCATGAAGTCTTCACCGCCTCAACAGCGGCCTTGATAACCTCATCAAATGACCGTTTTGGAAGTTCCAAAAGATCGTTCATAATCTCGCCCTCTTCCTCCAGATGACCCCCATATTTCCCCGTAACAAACCCTGTCTCGATCAATGCGTATGTCGCCTCACCATCCCCGGCCATGGCAGCCGCCTGCTTCTCCCGGATAAATGACTCCGAGTCAATGGACTCTGTCTCGAATTTCTCCCCCGTGAACCGCTCAATTGCCTCCAGCAACTGCTTCTGAGACACAGCAAAATCGCTCAGCCAGACAACCTTATTCGCCGTCTCCTCCCATTTCTTGGTCAGCGCATTCACGACTGCGAGAGCCGTGTTCTCCTCAGTCGTCGTGCTAAACAAGCCCTCGCCACCGTCCCAAAGGACAAACTTCCTCTCGGCGATGTGCATGCCGAGGAACTCGTGCGTGGCGCTCCACTTGAGCCACATGCCGCACCCGACGGACATCCACTCCATGCGGTGCTCCAGGGTGCGGAGGTGGTCCTGCACCTCACCCTTCTCGCGGAAGACGGGGCAGAGCGCGCGGGCGGCCGGGTTGTTGTTGTTGAGGCCGTACTCGGAGGGGACGAAACGCCGGACGCCGGCCTCGGCGGCCGCGGCGATGATCCGGAGCTGGGTGCGCACGGCGAGGGTTGTGACGCAGTTGATCACTGCATCTTGGTTTGCGAAGGCGGTGACGAGAGAGTCGTGAGGATAGTCATCTGGAATGGTAACGACGCGAGCTGAAGGCGGGGAAATCGTCCTGGAGGAAGAGGCGCGTTGAAGGATTGTGACTGTCACAGAGGGGGTTTTGAGGAAGGCTTCGAGTACGATGCTACCTATGGAGCCTGAGGCGCCGATAATTACAATGTTTTTGAAAGGGGAAGACATTCTCGGTAGATGTGTGGTTCAATATACGTGAGATGTTTGATATTCTATGAAATGGTGTTAAGAGGGAGAGAAAGTCTGAGGCGTGGGAGCTGTTTGGTGATGCTCAATGTTCTCAAACGATCACTTTAATATAAGTCTCGAGTCTAGCTCTAGCTTGTCGTGGCAACATTCAGTAAGCAAAGACTGGGTTGTGCTGTTGCACGCTCGTTTCCTGGCTGTTAGCCGTTAGGCGACAATACCCAGTATGGCGTTCAGTAATCGAATATTACACACCGTCAACATTCCTGGTTTTTATCGTCCATTTGAGAATGTGCAGTTCTCACCAACCAAAAACACGTTAGTAAGAGTTCGAAGGCAACCAAGTAACTTGCTTTTCTAGCGGGGTGTGAGGTAGTTGGGACTTGATCACTAAACATTGATTGCCAGACTTTACCAAGACGGAATGCCGGTGGGAGGGCTATGAGTAAGCCCTCCCTTGCACACCCAATGGCTTGCCCCTTGATTGCATTTCTTTCCGAAACCACATGAGGCTATTCATGCAAAAGTGGTACGTTGGACAATGTCTTATCGTCGTATTACATGGAAAATATGGTAAAAGATGAAGTTATGGCTTCTGAACCGCTCGGAAGAATTGTCGGGATTTAGCATGGAACGAGCAAGAACTGCAGCAAGAGCATGTTCGCCAAGGCCGCCCTAAATCAGGATTCAGAATTGCCCTGACAATTCATCATTTCTAGAATCGATTCGCCCGTCGCTGAAATCTGCGCTGTCACTGAGGCTGCTTACGATCTCGCTGATCAATGCGGATGAAATACCTAGGTAACGATGCCATATAGCCCAAGGAATGACTATTTATACTTGCCCGGTGCGCCGATAGAACTGACCACGCTCGAACACAATTATAAACATTATAAATATTAGAATCAGTTCACCATACGCCTTCCTTATTACTTATAATGACTTCTTCTCGTCTGTTCGAGCCACTCAAGATTGGCAAATTGACCTTATCCCATCGCGTGGGGCTCAGCCCTTTAACTCGTTACCGAGCATCGGATGACCACGTTCCACTGGAGTTTGTTAAAGAATATTACGGACAGAGAGCTTCGGTCCCTGGAACTCTACTGATCACTGAAGGAGTGCTTATCTCCCCCGAAGATGGTGGCCACGCCAACGCCCCCGGAATCTACAACCAGAGGCAGATAGACGCTTGGAAGGAGATCACAGATGTTGTCCATGCCAAAGGCAGCTATATTTTCTGCCAGCTCTGGGCCCTCGGCCGCGACGTATACGCCGACGTCGCCGCCGCAGAGGGGATCAAGATCGTCAGCTCGGGCACAATCGGCCTGGACGAGGAGCGCCGACCCACTCCACTGACCACCGGCGAGATCCAGGCCAGGGTCCGCAACTACGCGACGGCCGCAAAGAACGCCATCGCCGCCGGCTTCGACGGCGTCGAGCTGCACGGAGCCAACGGGTACCTGATCGACCAGTTCCTCTCCGACCGCACCAACAACCGCGAGGACGAGTACGGGGGCAGCGTGGAAAACCGCTCCCGCTTTGCCGTCGAGGCTGTGAGGGCTGTGAGTGACGCCGTCGGGCCGGAGAGGACTGGGGTTCGTCTCAGCCCGTGGAGTAACTACAACAACATGAGGATGGCCGATCCCGTCCCACAGTTCACGGACGTCATTCGGAAGGTGAACCAGCTGGGAATCGCATACGTCCACCTCATTGAATCTAGAGTAGACGGGAATGTGGACGCTGAGGGCTCAGAGAGCCTGTCCTTTGCCTTTGAACAGTTCGATGGGCCCGTCCTGGTGGCTGGCGGCTTCACGCCGGGATTGGCGAAGCAAGTGGTCGATCAGGACTTTCCGGAAAAGGACATCGTCGTAATGTTCGGGAGATACTTCATCTCCACACCCGACCTTCCTTTCCGAATTCGAGAGGATCTGATTCCGAACCCCTACAATCGGGAAACCTTCTACGCGCCAAAGACCAAGAGTGGTTACATCGATTATCCCTTCAGCCAGGAGTTCTTACAGAAGTCTGTGGACTGAGAGACTAGATATTAAGCAGGGATAGACTAGAAATTAGAGATAGTTACCATTCTCATATCGAATCTGTGTTTAGATGTCACCAAAGAGTCTGTCCTGTGACAAAGGGCGTACTAAGTCAATCATACAAGAATCCATTACCACGCCATCAAAACGATGTAGCCAGTAAAAGTTTGTTATATTAAAATAGATAGATGGTGAAGCAACTATCCTGGATTAATGAATGGGATTAAGGTTCAGCGTGTCCATCAATGATCATTTGGCTTATACCTATGGAGAGCCGACTTCCTGCATTCTGTCCGTATCCGCATGAGTCCACCCAATGACCAAGGAGAATGATGACACCTCCGAACAGCCTCACGGAAACCGAATGACGACCTTCGATTCCTCGTGCCTGTCGAAGCGTGAGTAGTACTCAGGAGCGTCTTCAATGCCAATACTAGCACTGATAACAAAGTGAGGCGAAGCCCTGCCGCTGGAAACGAGCTGGACCAGCTCGTCCGCAAATTGGAGAGGCAGCACAATGCCACTCCCCATGGTGAGCCCTTTGCCCCAGAAAGCCCCGACGGGGAAGGTCTGGTTCGAGCCATAAACCCCTAGCATACCAATCCCGCCGTACTGCCTGGTGACAGCAACCGCATTGTCGAGCACAACGGTCGACTGCACCTCTCCCGCCGCGTTCCGCGCCTCAAAGCCCACAGCATCAACGCTACGCGTGACGCCATTGGGTTCCAGGGCCATGATCTGCGCGACAGGGTCTGACTCTTCGTAATTGATCGGGATGGCTCCGATGGATGCAGCCAGGTCGAGTCTTGCCTGCACGCGGTCGACCGTGTAGACCCTAGAGGCTCCACGCAGAATGGCAGCATACGAAGCAGAGAGACCGACGGCTCCGGCACCGAATACGGCGACTGTATCACCCGTCTCGAAACCGGCGTACTCTAGTCCTTTCCAACCGGTGGCGAACACATCGGAGATCACGAGGTAGTCGTAGAGGGTTTCGTTGGTGGTACTGGCATTGACTGGGACGGGGATGAGCGAGGAGTCGGCGTAGGGAACTCGGACGTATTCGGCTGCAGAGGCAAGTGTCAGATACTGGTTTATTGTATACGAACTTTGCGAGTGAGTTTGAAGCGTACCTTGGCATCCTCCAAGCTCGGCATTCGAACCGAAAGAGTTGGGCAGATCAGGTCCAGATGTGTAGTGGCCGTCGTCTGCGTTGTCCGGCACGATGACATATTGTCCAACAGACAGGGACTGGACGCCTGTCCCGATTTCATCAATGTATCCGATGGCTTCATGGCCCAAGGCAAATGGCTCAGAGGGCGACCCCGAAGCTTCGTGATAAAAGTGAAGGTCGGAGCCACAGATGGCTGCAGCAGTGATGCGAACGATGGCGTCGGTCGTGTTCTGGAGGACAGGTCGAGGGAAGTCGAGGACGGAAACATTGTATGCGGCGCCAATCATGGCTACGCCGCGCATAGTTGCGTTCATTTTGACTGTCAAGAGCGTGAAGATGACTCCTTTTCTTTCCAGGCTAAAGTCAAAGGTGCAAGGCCATTTTTATATTCCCAAGATCAATACTCGCACAGATATCAGAACACATATCCGTATGGAGTCGTAGTGGACAGGGCAATACAAGCTGCGGCGATAACACTTCGGCGCTTGCACGCGCCTAGAATAATCAATTGATCTCCAACTCCACTGGACAGACCGTATCTTTGCGCATGACGTCTCCTCCATGCCCAGGGGGTGATCGCCAAGGTGTGATTTCCTACCCCGTGGGACCCGTAAATGATGCATGCAGACGAGTACGCGTATCGTTCGTTGCCAAGCCATAGATAGAGCTTAGAAGGGTGACCTGGCTTCATTTTTTCTACGTCGGAAGAAAGTCGGCATATTTCTGGCTTGATGTTATTGCTTTCATTCCGCTGTTTGCCCGAACTCTGCCATTACGTGGAAGTTCCTACGGACCCCGAAAGTTACATCGCGTGCCAGAGTTGAGTTCCACATAAGAAATTCCAGACGCGATCAGAGATTCGTATTTGAAGAAGTAGCAATCACCGTTTTGACATCGTAAGATGCTTAAGTTCCATCCAAATAGGTCGTGGTGTTGCTTGTAGAACCATGTACCGGCAGTTGATATCCGTAGTCGAGCCACTCTGCAGGCCGTACTCCCAAACAGCCAATCATTCCCTGGCGATGAAGACAACGAAATGCTACACGAAGGGGAGTCCAACGTGATTAGCTCCTTCTTAACTCCTGTAAAGTCCGCGGCTAAACCTCGGATCCACTGCCGGGTGGTAGTGGGTCCGCCCAGCAGTCATTACTTTCCTTCGTGGTAACCTCTCAGCTCCCTCAACAAGGCAGTGCAATGTGGGGATGTGAAGATAAACCTAAAAGGTACAGCATTCACTCCAATAGATATGATGCATGAATCTTTTAATGTTTGCAATAGACGGCAGGGTGTGCGCTATCGATCTGATGGGAGATAATGGAGCGGGAACGTGGAAGTACATGTGCACCTCCCAAGTTTTCGTCATTTGTGAATGGAAAAAAGAGACACAGTAATCTTTTGATTGCGGTTTTCGTGACGTTTATCGTCGCTCACTGTCCCTGGTCCATGTTTGCGGAGAACACGCCTGTCCACACATCCATCGTTCGCGTCTTCTTCACGCCACCAATAGCCTCCAATGCAACCAGAACCGACGCACGCATGGCTTTCAACATTGCTTTTGATTTCCAATCCTCCTTAGTCACGGCTTGCTCCACCTCTCTCAAGAAACCCTCACTAGCAATGGATCCGGCTTCCCAGCTCCCATCCAAGAGACCGTCCTCGGGAACAAGCACTGCCTCATGATCAAGGCGCCAGGCTTGATCACGGGCGAGAAGCTTAATTTGATGAGGAGTGAGAGGTACCTGGATATTTTCATGGCTCTCCTCGCTCCTTAGTGCCTGCAGGGTCCCCTGCGCCATGGCAGCTAGGACATGAGGCCACGCTGCCTTCTCCGTCGCGTGCAGCGCATATTCCGCGATACACACCTTCCCGCCCTCCGTAAGCCTCGACTTCAGATCTCCTAGAATATGGGAAAGCTCGTCGCGCCCCTTGAAGTACCATACACAGTGCGCCAGCACGACGACGTCCCACTTTCGTTCGGATACAGCTGTCCCTTGCTGGTCCGGTGCGGCGGGCTCCCAGGGCTTCCCGCTGTGCCAGGTAATCCTGCTGCCAATCTTGCTTTCCGAAAGGTGCTTCTGCGCCTCTGCAAGCGTGAATGGTGCACCGTAATCTGGCGGGGCGGGGTCGCACGCGTCGACGTGACCCGCAGGGCCGACCGCCTCGGCCAGCACAGCGGTGCAGTTGCCCTGCCCGCAGCCGATTTCTAAGACTCTGCTACCCGGCTTGATCACGTCTGGGCCCCAGCTGTTGAGGATGTTGATGCGGTGCGCTGCCTGGGCCGCCTCGCTGGCTAGGCCGTTGGGCGGGAGGAGTTGGTATGAGGCTATCTTCTCCGCTGAGGAGAGGGGGAGGACGGTCGTTGAAGCGGCCATTCTGCTGTTCGCGTGTGGAAGTGCAAGTGATGTGAGGGTTTTGCGGTGCGCTGAAACGGCGGTGGGTGTCTGGCCGTCAATTTTGAGAGACCGCCAGCCCTGGGTGAGTCATACTACGGGGTCCAGTGCTCAGTTGAGAACATCTAAAGCCCCATGGGAGGGCGTTAGGCATCATTTTAAGCCGGCAACTTGTCATTGGCCAATTGCAACCCCGAGAATCCTTCCAAAGAGGAAGTTCAGCTTGGCCTGAATAAGCCATGAACTAAACCTAGCGCCAAGTACCCAGGTGGTTCTGGTCCGTGACTCGGAGTCCAAGCACTGCACGCATGGATGCAGCCATGAAAGTTATCTCTACTGGTATTGATGACCAAATGATTTAACCTTGTTAAGTTTATATGTTAACTGGATGCCAAAAACTATTAGACCTTGAGGAAGCAAACCTGCTATTGCTTAGTGCGTTGGTTCTTAAAGTGACTGAATAATTATTTCTCAATAGCCTTCCCTAGGCTTTTCATTAAACACGATATATAAGTGTAACACAATTGTCTTTCACACCTAAAAGGCCCCTTCATCTAGCCCTTTAATCAGTTAGGGACTCCTGTAGCCGAGCTAAGCTGAACCTGGTCAGGAAATCCTCTGAAACTCCGCCTCCCTCTCTGATCCGGATCCCAGTCGTAACTGTCGACCCTTATCTCATTCTCGGTCGTGATAACCATGTGCCTCGGCTCATAGATGTGATGTTTAAGCACCATAAAACTTGACGAGCGGACGCCATTGGTGAGACGGGAGGCCAGCGCGATACACTGATCGTTGAGGCGTACCTGCCGCTGCACCGTGGCCTCATCAACGGGCTCCTCTGGCCGCTATCTGAGGCTCTCGGGGTTCAAGATGCAAGCGACAACGTGCAGGTTCCTGAGGCCACGCTCCTTCGCCTCCTCGACCTGCTGAAAGAGCTCTTCCGCCGCCTCCTCGCCGTCGTCCTCGTCGATGTGGGCGAGGAACTTATCGGGCCTCGCCTCACCTGGACTCGATTCGCTAGCGTATGCAACTGTAACGGCAATGCCTACGCAGGTTACTAAGGCCTGCGTGACGAGACCTTGGCCGCCTTCTGTGCTAACAGCGAATTCAGACATGTCGACATCGTGAAGGTCGTTGTAGCTCATGTTTAGGGGCGATGTAGGAGCCTGACCGCACAGGCTTAAGGCTATCGTGTTCTAGATTGTCTCATTTCCTTATATACGAGTCCGGCCCCTTTCCTTGTCTCTCCAACTGGCGGGTCACCCTCTTCTAGGTGGCACTTCGCTGATTCAAACTGGACGTAGTAGCTCTTCAAATTAAGAGCAGGACGACTGATGATATAGGCACATTCTTTATATTCGACAATTGGGTGTAATTGGATAAGTGCGGAAATGGGCGAACGTATGCGTTTAATGGCCTTTGTTCCGAATCGGACCACATTCTGTAAGCCGCATATGTCCTAGCTTGCTTTTTCCGTTGTTGAAGGCTGTTTGGAAATTATCATTCATTCATAAGATGTTGCTATTCTTACGGGGAGAGGAACGAAGAGAAGACGTGCCGGCCGCGGACACTTGCATTGTGACCAGGAAGTTTTGTTTTCCTGCATTTTTGTTCAAGGATGCCAATGCGAAGTCAGAATTCACTGAAACCCCACACATTTAATGGCAAAGCCGGCCTGCCAAAACAAGCACTATATAAACTCTTATTGTATGGCTGTTAGCAATGTTTGTAGTATGACAGGGTGGTATGTACAGGTGGCGGGTGGTCCAATGGTAGACCAAACATCCATTTGAAGGGCAAGAGATGTATTAATTAACATGCACTAACTACAGCCAATACGCTCCAAATCATGACACATCTCGAACCTAGGCCGTTCAAAATTCAAGCATGAAAGAGCTAGTTCAGGGGTGACCATGTCGGAAGCTTGATTCGGAATGCTGGGATTTGGTCACCGAAGTGGATGATGATTTCGTCCCAACTATGGTGCCTCACCCCCAGGTCGGGTTGCCCGTTTGACCTGCCAGGTTTCGCCTCGGAAATCCCCAGAGTAGGCAATATGGCTCCATGGAGTATTAATAAGGCCATCAAGCTCCTGACACACAATCACCATACGGTTTATACTGATGACCTGAGTCAGTGTACTCGTTCAAAGGCATACCGAGATCTGGGTCTGGACTGGAGACTTTAGGATGCCGAACGAGCCCATCCGTTCCGAGACTGACTTTCAGGGATTTCTCGATTGAATGGAAGCATGCATATGGTGCGTAACTAACATCTGCGTAACTTGTGAGTTTTGATCACATCACAAGTAGCTTGGGTCCCAGCTTCGGCTCACAGTAACTAGAAGTGGGACGCGGCGTACACATTTACCCTCGGTCTCGGTTCTTACGAATGGAATCAACATTTTGGCAATAATGAGTTAAATATTAGGTCTATTATATATCCAGTAAATCTGAGTCAATCTGTGAGGTGACTGAGGTAAAAAGAACTTTTCTTCTTGGGCGCGCGTGCTGTTGTCCTGCCGGCCACCCTTCCCTCACCCGCCCATCAGCCCTGACCAGACCTCTCGCCCCTTCTACTTCCAGTCGGTTCAGCATCGCGTACCACGGACGACGCAGCGGAGGCAGAATTCTTTGAGCTTATCAGAATTGACTCCCCCACAGCGTCATCCGTCCAACGCTCGGCAGCTTGGGCTGACCCCTTTCGTGAGGGCCTTCTTTGCTGCTGTAACCTGATGAATGTCGAAGGTTCGGACGCGGCCGCGCTCAAGGCGAAGAACTTAAAGAAGCGCTCGAGGAGGATCCGAACGGCGGGAAGACAGGAGGCAATGATACCTGCCGCAAGCTCGACACTGGTCCAATATACCACCGGTACATAGTTCCAGCTCGGATCCGGGGTGCTCCCAAAATTTCTTAGAGTTTGAAGACGCACTATGGTAGCAACTAGACCAATCCCGCCCAGTGCAAACATGACGCCGATGAAGACCTTCTTTTTGCGGGTCATTTGGAGATTCCACAGCATGAATATGGGTAGAACAATGATAATCAAATCGTGTAGCACAGCAAGACCGGAGTTGGCGTAGGCTAGGGCTGTAATATCCAGGCAGTGACCGCCAATAATGTCTCTGTTCCAGAAATATTGGACTGGCTGACAGGATAGAATGGTGAGGACTGTAATAATGGAGCTCGAGACGAGGATGAAGGTAAGCACCACGTAGCAAGCGATGTAGAAGGGTCGGTAGGCCCAGAATATGCGCAGGTACATGGTGACAATGGAAACCTTGATCAAGGCCAATACAACCACGTAGACGATTTCGGACACGTAGAATAGTCGGAGTATCTGTAGCAGTGCGCCATCTTTCAGGCTCCACAGGTGGCTGCCGAAGCCCAGCACGGCCACTTCAAGTAAAGCAACGTCAGCGGATTTCGGGTTACGTATAAGCACCGACGAGTGACCCGAATAGAAAGCTACTTACTGTATAGGACGCATACAAACGGTGCCATAGCCAGCGTCACGGCAAGTGTAATTATGTGGTCTTCGGCGTACAGGGTCCTGGTCATGATCTTCGAAAATGTCCGGAGCATAACGAAGACTGCTGTGCCGACAAAGAAGAAAGACACTGCGATGATGACGCGCGTCGACTGCGACTCGTTTGACAGGCCGCAGACTGCAGCAGTAGACCGCGCCATGTCTGCAGCATTTCTGTAAGCATCCAAAAATTTCCAATGTAATGGCATCGGGTATCCTTTGCTCTGGATTTCAGTGAGGTGTACGTACCAAGACGACCCTGCATCGTGCAGTTGACGGCAAGACAAGCGTTGATCTTGTCCTGCAAGACCGAGCTGGAGCATTGGCAGGTCGTATCTCCGAAGGAGCAGCCAGATCCAGGGATTGCTTCGAGGAGGCAGTTGAGCTGCAGGCTTGCGGGTCAGTGAGTGGCAGTCAATGCGGGCCTGGCACACTTCGTGTGCAAGGATTGACGGGGGTCACATACTCCGCAAGGGGGCAGATTGCTCGGGGCTGTCTGCGCCTGAGCGGTGGCCGTTGGGGCCCCGAAGATGGCGAGCCAGAGCAGGAGGAAGCTGCAGATCCTGACAGCGGCCGCACAACCCAGAGCCGCCCTGCAAGTCGGGAGTGCCATCGCGTTGGCGAAGAGCGAGAACGTTGACGACCGGGACGCGGTGGACGTGCGTTGAGAAGCATCTATGCAGGATCCAAAATGCTGTATATATCGACAGGCTGAAAAGTAAACGGCTATTTCTCAAGTGCCGCTATGTGACGGTCTCACATTGAGGTCCCTCGTGCGAGCGCGAATCGGATCAGAGACCCGCCCAGCAACCTCTGGTCTGCGAAGAAATTGCTGAAACCAGACACCCCGGGGGGCCTCTACCAATTGGTGCGTCGCTGAGGCTCGGCACACTTTTGGGCTAGAACTAACCGCTGAACCCTGGGAATCTGATTGTAGCGCGGAACTCGATCGAAAGCTTAATTCAACTCGTTACAGTGGTCCAAAGTCAAAGGTTTTTGGCAGATCGGGAAACCTCGAGACAATGCTGGGCTGACTGGCGAGGTGGAAGGGAGAGAGACCATCGCATGAAACGGCTTTGGGGCATGAATGACGAGAGCTGGGACTAGACGTCCTGATCGCCGCTGGCGACTTCCGGATTGTATATGCGAGCTCGTTATATATATGCAGTGCTGCCGCCCAATGGCAGCACGTGCATTGGAGCGGATTGTCTGATTTAGTTTCTCGCCCTCGCATGCAACGTATCGAGGTAGAATGCACCGAGGAATGGTGTACGTCAGGCGAGAAAGAGGCGCCAAAAGACTTTCACCGGCGTCCGCGCCGAGCACGGCACTTGATATATAGGCCCCGATGTTAGTGGGAAGGACAGGGCGTTCTGTATCATCCGAGCTGTTGAACTCGTCCGATGTTCTGGACTTCCTGCTAGGCCAGGGGCTTTGCGTTGCGTTGGTTCTCCCCCAAAGGGCCGGACCCGGTCTTAGGCCCAAAGTTTCCAAAGGGAGTCGGCGACTTGGCTGGGCCAGACCGGAATGTGATGACCAATGACTGCGTCGCTCCCGCGATGCTCAGACATGTGCACAGATGCTTCCTCGCTTCAGATCCTTCCCGTCTGCACTTGTTCGGGAATCTCTGTATGCGTGCCTTTTCATATGACACACGATTTCGCCCACCCTTTCTGTGCTTCCCGCACAAGGTCTAGCGTAAATGCAGGCTTCGGCCCCAAGATGGCGGTTGAAGAGATCGCAGAATTAATGAAGAGTTGGAGAGCCAAGACGACGTGCTTCTTGTTCGTGGTGACATGCAGCTGCACCCAGAGTAGCTACGACGGCCCGATATCATTCCCGCCGCCTCAAATAGCCGCTTCGGCAACTGGCTGCGGAATGCCCGCGAGATCTACGTCAATCGGTTTGATCTGCCCGGTCGCCACACGTCAGTCCCAAGGTTACTGTTAGCCACGTTTGATCTCGGAGCCCCCGGTCCTCTGCTGTCTGTGTCCCCATCGCTTATACTAACACAGCGCATAACCTTATCGATCGCGATGCAAGATCATAATGATCGAAAATATAGGGATTTGATACTAGCTTTAGAGGTCTCCGTCCGTGACAGAGGGCAAAAGCGTTACATGGCTGTACCTAGCTAATCAAGGTATTACCCTGTGTGTCATCACTCGCCAGCTATACTGAGCATTTTGTTCAGATTGACTTTGTGTCAGTAGAATAGACAACAACTGAAGTATGTCCGCAAACAAACCTAATACGGGTTGACATGTCTTGTTCTAGGCTGACAGTTTCGGTCTCTTACTGACTTCCCCAGTCTGGTTTGGGCAGGAATCCAAGGACTGTGCAGCCATTTCCAAGTCAAAAGTTCTTCCAACGGCTGTTTATGTGTACCCACTCGATCCTTTGTCAGTACTGCGCTTATCCGTGCCAGGAGAAACATGCCGACATGAATGTAGAGAGCACGACGGTCGTATTGATAAATCCGCCAACATTTCACATCACCCCGGTCTCCATTGACTGGTCTAAGACAAGCTTGATGCACCATATTGGAAGGATTGGCAATGGCGCTTTCAAATTCCCCTGACTTACTCACACAAATGGAATTTAGCCAGGTCGAATCAATGTATAGTCCTCGCATATTTGACTACAAATGTAGAGTGGCTACAGCGCCTTTTCACGTGACTGTACTTGTACTGGATTTTTCTGCTGTTACGAGGGCATCATTCTCATCGTCTCGAAAGCGGGCATCAGCCGCATCTGTGTGAGATGTTTGCATGGCGTCCGACGCGTAGGAGCGTTTCACTTGACGAAAACGAAGTGATTCCCATCACTGCTGCTGTAACTCCGCAGGGTGGCAGGCACAGCATTTTAAAATTAGAAAAAGGGCCACCACAAACTTTGGCCTCTGGTGACACCCCTCTGTCGATTCAATTTGTGTGGCCGTTGGTGCCGCTCGCCTGGGACGGAGTTTGAGAATCTTCAGGCCATGCGTAGCACGCATACGACGTTGTTGGCAGCGGTGGGGAATCAGATGAACAGCCACCAATGCGGTCCAGGTCCGAGTACCTGAATTACCCGCTGATTTTCAGCCAAACCGTATCCCCGGCGTTGTTTCCCCCACTTGCTTTCGGCACTTTGCATGAAACAAGGAACAAGATTGACGGGATCAGTGGGTCCGCCCTCATGGTTTGAGATGAGGGGTGGGAAGGCAGATGCGGAGCATCCGAGTCTACGTCTCGGTCGAGAACATCGGAAAAGAAATCACCCTTTGCATCTTACTGTGATCCCATTAGCTTCTCACGGATCGCGCGGGCCAAGGTGCAAGAGACGTATGAATTGAGTCCAAACGGAACGATTGTTGCAAAGTTTCGGGTGACGCGTGCCGGTTAGCTCGCCCAGTGAGTTGCGTGCTGGAGCACTCCGATCCGCTAGGCCTGACCTGCTCCGTACTCAGGGCGGACAACGACCACAGTCTCATTGGTGGACATTCCCCTGCCTAGATCGGCACCGAGCGGCGGGGGCACGGTCGTTACGTTCACCCTTGAAGTAAACAAAAACCTCCGATTATCCATTTTTTGCGCAAGGTCAGCTTCCGTCGCGGCCGGAAGTCGGCAGGGACGCCATTGTTAGAAAGGAATCCGAACATGACTGCAATGACAGAGGCAATCTACTGTAAACTGTCTTGCCGAAGAATAGGGGACAACAGGGTCTAAAAGGAGACGACAGGGTGGGGACCATGACGACCTGGGCTACCCACTAGACTGTAAGGAGGTACAGTAGGTAGCATTATAAAGCTTGATGTCTTGGCTCTGGGAAGCTCGCGATGTCCTGTTTGCATTGTCTAGTCTAGTGCACTCTTTCCAAGTACCCTATCTCTTTTCTTCGTTTACTTCTCGTTCGCAAACAAATACTGCGCAACAAAATGAGGGGTCTGGTATCCTTGTTGCCATTACTGGCTGCGGCCAGTGTTGGAGCTCTGCCTGCATCAGGAAATGCGTCTTCTGGAACGGCTGCAGCAACGTTCGCCAAGACGGACGGTCTGTTCTTCAACATTGATGGAGAGACCAAGTACTATGCCGGAACAAACTGCTATTGGTGTGGCTTCTTGACATCAGACGAGGACGTCGACAAGGTTTTCTCGGATATGGCTGCAGCCGACCTCAAGGTCATACGAGTTTGGGGGTTCAACGACGTGAACACGGTTCCCAGCGATGGAACCGTGTACTACCAGTACTTGTCAGCAACTGGATCACAGATAAACACGGGCGCAAACGGTCTTGAGCGAATGGACGCTGTCGTTTCCGCTGCCGAAACACATGGGCTGAAGTTGATTATCAACTTTGTGAACAACTGGAGCGACTACGGAGGTATTGCGGCCTATGTGTCTGCCTTCGGGGGATCAGCTACGACGTGGTTCACCGACGAGACGTCTCAGACTCAGTACAAGAAGTACATTGATGCGGTTGTTAGCCGATACAAAGACTCGACCACTGTCTTTGCTTGGGAGCTGGCCAACGAGCCGAGGTGCAGCGGATGCGACGGGTATGTTCTCATTCTGGAATATTGGGTTCTACATTACCCAGCTAACAAGTGGATAGGTCCGTTATCTACAACTGGGCCAAGACTACCTCAGAGTACATCAAGTCTCTGGATTCAAACCACATGGTTACGATTGGAGATGAGGGCTTCGGACCCCTGACCGGAGGTGATGGGAGCTACCCGTACACAACATCAGCTGGTGGTTATACATGGGCCGACAATATGAACATCACCACACTGGACTTCGCTACCTTCCACCTCTATCCCGATAGCTGTAAGTTATCTGCGACTAATTCCTCTATCTGTCTGTGCATTTCTGATGATTCTATTTAGGGGGCCAACCTTATGAGTGGGGAAGCCTTTGGGTGTCGACTCATGGTGATGCTTGCGCAGCTGCTGGCAAGCCATGCCTAATGGAAGAATACGGCGGTGAAAACAACTGCACCATCGAGAACCCTTGGCAAAAGACTGCTCTCAACACCTCCGGAATTGCTGCCGATCTCTTCTGGCAATACGGCGACACTCTCCCTAGTACTGGCAGCCAAACTTCCCAGGATGGCAACACTGTGTTCTATGAGGAGGGCAACTGGGACTGCATGGTCACTGATCATGTCAATGCTATCAATGCTCTCTACCCCTGAGCGACTGAGAGGGTTTAAAGCTCGAATGCACCCGAGCAGTGCAACCTTGGATAGGTGGTCTTCGATGTACATATTCCAACACACATTGTGACATAGCAGCCTTACGGAATGATGGGCCGAGAGAATCAGACTATATGAACAGTCAAAATGAGGCAGTGAATTGTGACTGACATGAATTGCGCCATTTGTGGAGACTTCGCTGCAGCTTCTCACCGAACCTCACTGACAAGTAAGGCTCTGGACCCGAAGCGCGTGATTTTCAATCTGCAACGTAACGCACGTCATTTGGGACGTCAAACTGCAAGCTCCTGCATATACGCAACAACGAGCATGAGATAGTTCGGCGTTGGCGTCGCACCAAGCTTACTGCAGTGCCAAGATTGGACGTGTTGACATTCCACTTGCTGGGTTTTTATCTAGAGCGCGAGATAATGCAACGAGGATTGGCTGGCTAGAGTTGCACATTGTTGGGGCTACTGCACCTGAAAGCCTCAATATCTCGAGTCTCCAATTGAGGGCGCAGCTCTGATGCAGAGATGACAGCCTGCATTCCGCGGAGCCTGATCGCAACCGCGTTTCCCCGCTACTTGCGCCGCATTAATGGGCATTTATCAGCGCGAACTTGCTCACATCCATCTTGTCCCTCTGTTCTTGTTCTTTCAGTCTTCTCTTTCCTCATCCTGCTCATTCGATTTGGGAAAATGGCAGATATGCGTGTAAGGTCCTCGATCCAGGCTACCGTGGCCTTGGGCCAAAAGCTTGCGAGCCTCCTGCAGATGCTCATCGAGCTCAATCCCATCAGCCAGAAGGACTTTAGGGTGTTGCATTTCGACATCGAGGCCACCTCTGGCACTCTCCGGCAGTTGCAAGACCTAATTGGTAATGATGAAGCGATCGGATTCGAACGAAACACAAAGCCGGCTGTTACCTCCTCGTACCTAGATGAGATCGAAACTTTGGCTGTCAAGTGTGGTTTGATTTACAAGTCGATCATACTAATCACTCAGAAAGCTGGTGTCAGAGAAAGAAGAAGAGAAGGCGGTTCTCAAGCTTCGAGCCTTGAGAATTTGAAGACTGAGTTGCTCACCGGCCCCATTCCTGATCCTGGCTCGGTCAAGTCTATCAAAGTGGTCCGAATACCCTCAAGGTTCGACCAAAAGGAATGGCTCGAACCCCGAATGGTTCGCTGTCAGGAGCAGTTGCAATGGATCAGGACGGGCCTGCTGATCCACTTGCACATTTTCAAACTTGCTCAATTACAGAATGGGTATTTCTTCAGGCATCCTCCTCTCAAGTGGCATCTTACTTATCGCAAGTGCAGATCTGTCGAACGCAATACAGGCGACTTTGAGAATGAACTCATGTACAGGAGCTCCATCCAGCTGCTGCGACAGAGGCAGGTGAAGTTCACCAAGAAGAAGTCGAGAAAGCAGGAGAAGGCACAGCGAAAATGGGAACTAGAGAGGAAGGCAGACAGCTCTGATACTGAATCGGTCACGAGCGTCGCAACCTCTGCGAGCTCTTCAGTCACTGCCAGTACAGCCGTCGATGATGCGGCTTCTGTCAGCGGGAAAAAGCCTGCGGAAGTAGAGGTTGTCGATTTCGTGGATGCAGGTGAGTAAGCTTAAGCACTCCTCTGACGACCACGGCAACTGACTGTGTCAAATTTACAGACAAAAAAGCCACTGATGTGAATGAAGGCGAAAACAAGTCGCTCGGCGACGTCAAGGTGACTGAATCAGAGGCACACGGTGACAAGAGCAAGACAACGCGATCTTTCACCTTGAAAAACATAGGCTCTGATATCCCGGCCTACTTCTTTGACTGGAAGCAACGGATATTCGGGACAGATGACAAGTTCAAGACCGACTGGCCAAGCACTAACCTCGAGGCTTACATCCGCCACAACTCCAGCTTTGGCAAGCCCACCAAGGTCCCATTCGGCCACAAGCGCCTTCACTATGGCCTCAACAAGATCATCAAGGACGGACAGAAAGAAAAGTCGACCTGGAACCGCTATGTTGATGCGGAACAGGTCACACGTCTGGCGATCGATGAAATCGTCGATGAGGCGAACCGACACCAGAGCCGTGAAAGGGTCTGTGTTGCGTTCCAGGAGTACAGCAAGGAGGGAGATGACCCTTTCATGCTGGTGTTCCTGTCTCTCCGTAAGGAGCCGCAGCCAATCTCTTTCAAAGACGCTGTGGGACGTAACTACACCCTGCCATTTGAGACTTGTCGAAAGTGGGACGTAAGTGCTCCTTGATCGTTTAGGGAGCCTCTGTTGGGCTCATGAAAGAGTTGTAGAGATACTAATTATTGTCCAGGCCATGAAAGCAACCATCATAGAGGCTTTCAACCATGTAGAGGTGATCGGACCTCATGTTGTCGAAGGTCATTTCGATCTCCGTAAGTAAATCCTATTCCTGCCCACGGCAATGCTGCATAACCATGAGACCCAGCAGTCTCAGCTGCTTCTCCAGGGGTCATTGGATGTCTTCGCGGCTGCAAGGCCCTGATTTGTGAGGACGAGAATGTCACTGACATCATCTAAGTAACTTCCAATGGAGAAATCATGCTCCCTCACCTCTGGAGCACCACAATCAAGCCAGGTGCAGTCATCAGCATGAAGATGTGGCCAAAGACACCCTTGCGTGGCTTATATGGCCCGCCGCCGTTCACTGTTAACCCACATGCGCCGAACCCAGCAAGTCACGCTATGACCTTGAGAATGCGTCAGATGCAGGCGCAACGGATGGCTGCGATGAGACACCCGCCACCACCCATGCGGCCGCCTCCATACATGGGCATGCCCATGGGGATACCACCGCCACCGCCTGGTCTCCGCCCCCCCAAGGTGGAAGTCGTCGATTGCCGCTCAGAATATGAGATCAGTGAGAAGGAGGACGAGCAGCTTATGTTTGTCAACTTTGTGGAGGAGCTCGAGAAGATCAAGGCTGCTACCGTCGCTGATCTCCTCAGAAAGTTTACGACCTTGAAGGATGTCACGGACGAGGACTCCCTTGGGGACTTTTTGGCTGTGGACTCTGACTATGATTCTGATGCCTCTGGGAGCACCAGTTCCTCCAGTGAGCTTCTCAACGATTGATGACGGGTCTTTTGCGCGCGTGCGGAGGTGTCATGCTCCAGATGTGGCGCTGGTTATTGTTCTTTTGTTAGCAACGATCATGATCAAATTGATTTGGATTTCTTTGTCTCGTCGAACAAATATTTCCTTAAAATAATGCGCCTTCTCGGAAACTGTCTTCGACGCACCCGAGGACGATACCGCAGGGGTGGTCATTTGCGGTACCCGTGTGACGTTCCAATACAACATTGACGTTATAAATAATTCATCACGTTGTCCGACAAGGGCCACTAGTTACCTGATAGTATAGTCAAATCAGATTGCTAATATATACCATGAAAATGCTCCTCTATGAGACTTGAATCCAACCCGTCGACCCAAGAAGCAAAAGTCGATAGAGAAAGAAAGGCCGCGTTGACCACAGCCCGAACATCGAGCCAGGGAGACTGCGTACTGGCGCAACATCGTCCGAGGACACAATTATCAACCCACGATTCCAGTTCCAGCACTCGCCTTGACAATGGAGCAGACTGAGTCGGCAGAGTCCAGCCTAAGTTTGTCGATGTTAGCTCGTGGTGCATCACTATGATCACAATGCATTCAACCTGTACTTACGTGTAGCTGTAAGGAGGGCTCAGGCTTCCCACCTGGGTGATCGAAATGGTGGAGTTAATGAGAACGTTGTCCTTGTTGACCAGGTACCCGTCCTCATCGCTGTCCACGTTGGTCACCAGGGCCTGCGGGACGTTCAGGAAGTAGTTGTTCTCAGCCAGCACCTGTGCTCCCATGCGCGAGTTGATGCCCGAGGTTGGGTTGTTCTCGTAGCATGAGCTGTAGACGTGGGCCGTTCCGAACCGGACGGACGGAAGGCGGGAGTTGACGTTGGTGAAATGGTTGTGGTGGTACGTGATGTGGAGCTTCCCTTTGTCCTCGCCAGAGTTGTTGTCAGAGTGCCCAACCAAGCTGCCCTGTTTGGTTGTTAGTTGCCATGCCTGAAAGGAGTGATGAATACTACTTGCCTTCCAGTGATCGTGGAACTTGTTCCATGACACGGTCACTTGGTCAGAGCCCTAATTCTCTGTTAGCTTCACACAAATTCGCCCAAGTCGGACAGAAAGTGGTTTCTCTCACATGAGTGATATCCAGCAACCCATCGTAAGCATCTTTGTCACCAGTGATACCATTCGACGAGAAGTCGTTGTGGTCGATCCAGACATTGGTAGAGTATTGAAGCTCTACCAAGTCCTTCTTGCTTGGGGCGTTGTGCAGGTACAGGTTCCTGAGGATCACGTTTTCCGCCCTCTTCACCCGAATGCCTCCATTTGTCAAGCCTATGTGAATTTTGTCAGCATCTTGTGTCGTCATTTAAATCATTGGAAAACATTTCATCGAGATATCACTAACCAGACTTTGCCCCGACACCAATGACAGAAGTGTCGGATACCAGGTCGACAATTCCGCAACCGTCTAAGACACCAGAGATCTTGATGACACCACCGGCTTCGGCAGCTGTAGTGAAAGCAGAGCAAGATGTGACAGTCGTTCCGCTACCACTTCCACCACCGGTGGCGCTGGCACCATAACCGACGAGGGCGTCGACGGGGGCAGCGCGAGGAGCATTCGGCGCGCCGAGAGCAGCCGGGGCAAGGGCGAGGAGAGAGAGGCTGCGCATGGTGACTTGTTTCTAAGTTTTCAAAGGCTTTTGGTTCAAGGATCGTCAGGGTTTGGATTGTGTGATCCATCCATGGCAAATACAGCGGCATTGGCCGCCTCTTTATAGTCTAATAACAGTTCGACATATACCCGTTCGTCCAAGATCGACGACAAACACGGTAATTCACTCTCGACACGTCCCTTTCGGGTCAGCCTTCAGCAGACTTGCCGTTGTTCTGTCAATGGAGCTGCTCCAGTACAAATGCTTGATTTCCCCACGAATCACGCTTCATCCCTCAATCTCCACACCGGGTCAGGCAGCGCTTGGCTGGCCATCGCGGAAAAGCTGCACTTAGGCCGGCAGACCGGTATACAAACCTGCTCTTACCATGATCAATAACCTGATGCGCGACTGTGCCGTGTGCCAAGAGTGAGACTCTGGGGTACATGAAATGACTTAGGGGTATGTGATCACACGAGGCCCGAGGGTGTGGAGTGCAGTAACATCCCAGAATGAACACACAGAATATGATAAAGCCAAGCGACTCTAAAAGCCCACGAGCTTCGCTTGGCGTGCATGAAGATGCCAAGATATTATATTCAGAGATCTGTTCCTGGTGGGCCTCAGGGGGTAGGTAACATTGCGGTCCGCCATGCACCCCGGACGGCTTTGGAGTTCCTTGGTGGAAAATACGATGAAGCTTCAATTGCCGCCAATTGGGTCGGTTCCACCTGAGAAGCCTCGGCCGCAGATATCCGGCCCAGGCGGCCAGCCAACCCGCAAGAAACATCGCGGCTGTCGTTTGTCTCAACAACGAGGCCAGGACTAACCAATCTCGTCGCGGTAATGATGGTGCCGTTCTCGCGTGTTCTGCGTGGGGGCATGTGGACACTGGCTTGAGCTTCCTTTTACGTTTGTTTCATCCAATAGATGGCGTGCCGTGCAGGAGACTTCATGTGCGTGTTTTGTAGCACGTGTCAAATAATCTGAACACGGTGAATGCTTTGGACGTCATGTAACATTGAAGTGATTCTCGCTTTATCTCTGTCGAATCTGGTCTTACCACTGGCTTTCCATCCATGCAACCATCGTCCCGACCAAGCCGCTGCCGACGACATCGAAACCATTCCTCATTGCCTCACTCTCTGCCTCTGCCTTCTGAGTGGCGAACTTCAACCCGCTTCTACCAGGCCTGTCATTATCGTACTTCGAAGCAAAGAAATCTACCAACTTGATGGTAGGATTCGTTTCCGGGTTCTGATCAGACTTGCGCAGCAAGTCTACCCATTCGCGTTGAGAGACTGTCTTGAAGTCAAGCCCAGCACTCCTGAGCGCAGGGAGAAGATCTTGTGTCCAATGGAACAGCCTGTGATTCTGGACGTTGTACACGGCAGACTTGGGAGAATACCCATCTCGGTCGACGCCGGACAATTCGATTACAGCTTGGGCGACAAGGTCGACCGGCATCCAAGATGGTGTCTGTCGGGTTTGTCAGTACCGAAGTGTGCAAAATGTCATTATCAGGCGGGCAAACTTACTTCTTCAAGTGCTGGCAACGCACCCATGGTCTTTGCGCTCTGGATCATCAAGGGGATTGCCTCTGTGGTGTTCCACGAACCATGCTTCGTATCTCCTACAATCTGTCCCACGCGCAACACGGTGGCTGTCATTCCTGTTCTTTCGCCGGCATTCTTGATTATGTGCTCTGTGACCAGCTTTGAGCGTGCGTAGCCCATGGGCTGTGCATGGGATAAGTTCTCGATATGTGACTCCCCAATTGTCGCCGGTAGCGGTGTAGCGGCCGCAGAGGAGATGGATGAGCAGAAGTAGAACCGAGCTGGGTCCACCGTCTGAGTCTGAAGGCACACATTGATCAGATTGTGTGCGCCTCTGATGTGCTGAGACTCGAAACTGCGGACGCCGAGATTGAAGTTGACGGCCCAAGCTGAATGAATGACCAGCGTGAGGCTTTCGCGAATTTCGGCCAAAGTCTGTTCATCCAGCCCGAGAGATGGCTTGGAAAGGTCCGCAGGTAGAAACGACACCCTGGAAAAGTCCTCCTTCACGAGAGAAGGTAGGCCCTTCCCCTCAAGTGTTGAGATGGCCCGAGATTTGGCTGCTTCCTTTGTCGACGCTCGCACGAGGCAGAACACCTTCTTGACTGTAGGCTTTCTGAGAAGCTGAGCCAATATGTTTACTCCCAGAGAACCCGTGGCACCCGTCAATATCTAGAAGCAACTTCAGCATCACGTTCTCGTATTTGTTGCATAATTCAAGGTACTTACCACTGTCTCACCACTTGGCTGGATTGTGCCAGGCTCTCGGGCGGGGAATTCAGAGTACTTCTGAATCAATTGAGCCATCGCGGAGAGCTCGTCATCCGCTTCTTGCGCGACCCCGGTCCTCAGCGAGTACAGGTGCTTCGCAAGAAGCTCGACGTTGGGATATTCGAAAATGACGTTGGATCCAACGGGGTTGCCCCCTACGTCAAGTTCTCTGGTGATTTGGGCTCGAGCCGTGATCGCCTGACGACTGTCAATTCCGCCCTCGAAGAAGTCTGTCGTGGGCTCCAGATTTGTAACACCCAAGTTGACGCGGAAAACGTCGAGCAGGTATTTCACCAACTCTTCATACTCCAAGGCGCGGAGACTAGCTTGTGGCGCGGCAAAGCGGTCATAGGTGTCATCAATCTGCTTTGCAAACTGTTTGTAGAATGCCGCCCGGATGACTGTGCCCTTGTCGGTGCGAGGATATTCTGTCCCGACGTCCAAGATCTCAATCATTTCTGGAGAGATGCGCCCAAACTCCTCGGCTCGTGAGTTCGCAAGCTCGATGTTCGGTTGCACGGCCTGAAGGATCTCATCTCTCGTCAACGACGCTGCTTTGTCGCTTGGGACGATCATCAAGCCGGGAACTGCCTTTTCCACACCGAACACCACGGCTTCTTGCACCAGGTCGTGCTGCCTGATGGTGTGCTCGTAAGGTATTGGGAGCACTTTCTCTCCGTTGACGAGAGTAACCCTGTCGTCGAGACGCCCCAAATATCTCCACGCATCTGGAATCGTCGGGTGTGGGCTGAAGGTGTCTCTGGTATGATAAGAGTTGGGCGGGTCGTCGGAGTTTGATGTGGTCTTGGACGGCAAGCCGTCGAGAACCACGCACTCGAATGTGTTTGCGCCTCTTGGGACCATTTTGATGAACTTCTTCGTCACAGGGAATGGTCGCATGTAATTCCACCCATTATCGCCTTTGTCTCGGAACGAAGTCATA
Source organism: Diaporthe capsici (assembly GCA_013364905.1). Classification (NCBI taxonomy): domain Eukaryota; kingdom Fungi; phylum Ascomycota; class Sordariomycetes; order Diaporthales; family Diaporthaceae; genus Diaporthe; species Diaporthe capsici. Next base: position 235,685 of record WNXA01000013.1, read on the forward strand.
AGCTGACCTGTTTCAGTGCTGAGTAGAAGAGTTAGCCAAATTGCACCCTGAAACAGAATGTAAGAATTACTTACGTTCCATACTGTCCTACCACGTAGACTCCGGCTTCAGTGAGCTTGTCTCCCAAATCATCCGGACAGCTGCTGCCTCCATACATCACGAGGCTCAGCTTCTTCAGCTCCTCGATACCGCCAGGAGTTTCTGCCATCAGCTTCAACGCGTATGGGACGCAATGAAGGCTCTGAGGCTGGGTTGCCTTCAAAGACTCAATTAGAGTGCTTCCGGCCAGAGGCAGATTGGCATTGTACATGGATATCCTGTTCCCGGCAATCAAGCCCCGAAATGTGACAGATATCCCATGGTTGTGAAAGAGTGGCAGCATCAGAAACGCCCGGTACGGAATCCCGCTAGAATAATTTGCGAGACAAGCAGAATGTGTCTGATAGATCGGCTTGGGTAGGCCAGTAGAGCCCGAAGAGTGTACAATGAAAGAAATTTGCTGGGATGCATTCGTCGGCCGTGTATAAGGGAACCGAGGCCCTGAGGGCTTGTCGAGGTCATACTCAGACCTTTCCACAATATTGTAGGACGATAGTGGATACTGTTCTTTGATTTGCTCTCCTGTCGTTTTGAACTCTTTGCCAACTACGAGCTTCCGCGAGCCAGTCAGACGCAGAAGGTTCACGTAGGCTTCTGTGGCCAGTCGAGTTGACAGAAACAAGACTGAGAAGCCCATCCGGCTCAATGCCAGCATCGACGCGACATAGTCGAGGTTGGACGTCGCCAGCAGCGCTATCACTTCACACTTCTCCGTTGTAGGCTGTTGCGAAATTAATTAGATAATGACGTTCATACTGGATATGTTCCAAGGAGAGAAAAAAACCCATACCTCAGGACGGAGCCCTCGAGCGGCGTACTGGCGAGCAGCCTCATCCGCCAATCGATCAACGTCGGTAACCGTATATCCGACATAGTCACTTTTTCCTTTTGCAGTAGCTGGGTACTGTATAAAGACGGCGTCCGGTGTCTCACGGACTTTGCTAAGCAGCAAGTCCGTGATAGTGACAACCTGAGAATCGCTTTCCCCATTCGGTCCATTCTCTGTTGGCTTCACCCCCACATCCAGGGGCAAAGCCGGCATCTGTTGGGTTGCGACAGCCATTGTGTTGTCAGGTGAGTCTGGTACTTGACCATTTGCTAATACCTCAGCCATGCTGGGCAAGACGAGAGTTGGTGCTTTTGTATGACACCTCTAAATGGATGCTACACGTTGGTGGTACGCTGTAATTCCTCGGGTCGTGCGCTGAGTACCACGCAACCATTGGAATGGAGAGTGAGTACATGACCCATGTTGGTGGCGGATAAGGGGGACCCATGGATGCAGGCTGTGGGCCGGGAGAACCGCGGCAGGATTGAGCTAAAGCATGACGCCTAGACGGCCCCAGGTTCGGGGTGAAGTTATCCGAGGTTGAACCGGTGACCTGACTCTTTTCCGGCTCCCAATTGCTCCACTTGTGGTCGGAAAAGCTGCACTTTTCCGAATTGTAAAACTCGAATTGTCCTGCGAGATTACCTTCTGGTACTGGAAAAGCAGAACCGCTGTCCGCTCCGTGTACAACCCCTCGGATAGCGCAACAAAGATGGATCACAGTAGCCGGCCGCAGCTGTTCATGGTCTCCCCACCCGGACCCGGGTCATCCACACCGCAGTCGCATCGCAGGAGCCGGAGGAAAAGCGAGAGGGAAAGGGTTAGGGTAACGAGGGCTTGTGATCAGTGTAAACGGTATGTTCTTCGTTTTGTTTGCGTGTTCTGAAGTATATTTGCTGTAGTGATGGCTCCCTTGCTGTTCTCAGTACGTCGTGATTGCAATTAGTTGTTTTCAAGCTCTTTGTGCGCCGGGAGGCTGGGCCTACGTGTTCCATGCGTATAGGGATTCGAAGCGAAGAGAGCCTGGCTGACCACGTAATCCAGACAGAAGATACGTTGCACTGGGGCGCTGCCCTGTGAAATATGCTTGAGGAAGGGCAATCGCTGCTCATATGATGCCTCGTACGCCCGTGGCCGTGCCCCGTCCGTTGTGGGCGATGACCAAGCAGCTGTGACACGTCCGGTCCTTGCCGCGGAAAGCTCTACAAAGCATTTTAAACCGGAGCCAGAGCCAGTCCCTGAGCCCCTATCGTTGCGAGCGTCGCCTGAACCTACACAAACAGATCAACAGGGCCACTATGTGGGTCCTGCTTCAGGAGTCTCTTTCTTGCTCCGGGTGCAGAGGAGGGTCTACCAAACCTTGAAGTTCCCACCGTCCTCGTCCATATTCACCTTCGGGGATGCTCCCCTGCCAGACTTCGATGTCTCATTCTTCGTGCTTCCTCCCAAGGATGTTACACGCAAACTTCTGGTCAGATACTTTGACTTCGCAGTACCAACTCACCGATTTCTGCATCGTCCCACAGTCGAGGCATGGTTCGAGGATTTGTACACTACCAATGGATGCATGAGCAGCAGAGATGAAGCACCGGCAAGGACGGCTCTCCTTTTCATGGTCTTTGCTCAAGCCAGTCTTTACATGACCGAACCTGCTACTGATTCACATCACGAGAAAATGGCCGACGTCAGCTCCCGTTATTTCCTCGCAGCAGAGCATCAGCTACAAAAGGAACGGGGCCAGGTCCGCCTCGCCAGTGTCCAAGCTCGTCTAGCTCAGTGTTTCTGGTTGCTGTCACAGTCACGCATCAATCACTGCTGGACCCTGTTCGGGACGACAGCTCATCTCGGACTAGCCATCGGGCTGAACAGGGGCAAGAAGACAGAGGCTCAAGGTCGCACAGGGAAAGTCGAGACCGAGTGTCGTCGAAGAACCTTTTGGTGCGCCTACACCCTGGACAAGTACCTCGCGGCAGCACTTGGTAGGCCCCGCACTTTCCACGAGGAGGATATTGATCAGGAGCTACCGTCTTGCATTGATGATTCAGACCTCGAGCAAGTCGGCGTGGAGCCCAAAACTCCTCTTGGTCAACCACTGATGCTCGGCGCTGTGGCACACATCCGGCTATCACGTATCAATGATGGTATCCTCAAGGACTTATATCCCATCTGGCCATTGTCGACGTCCGTACGGCTGAAGGTGACTGCTCAGTATTCAACAAGGCTGAGGAATTGGTACCAAGAAATGGCGGAGTTCTTAGACTCTGGCAGGATCAACACGTCTTTGCTTCTGCCTATCTACCAAAGACAACGCCATGTCTTGAATCTAGCATACTGGCATGCCACGATCTTGACGCATAGGCCATTCCTTCTCAACAAGTTCGGAGTCACGCGAACAAGTGCAAACACGACGCAGGTCGAGGACCGTGTGAAGGAATGCCTTCAAGCTGCGCTGAACATATGCGACCTGGTCGACGAGCTCATCAGTGCGAAGATGATGTTTAAAGCGTTCTGGGTAAGTCAATATTCATCGCTGCGTTTTTCGTTTGAGGACTTTTTCTTAATTTGAGAAAAGTTTACTTCATACTATGCGTTCTGCGCGGCCGTCGTGCTATACGTTTTCTCCATTCAGCAAAAGGCAAGCAACCCTGAGGACCGGCATCTATCTGTAGCAACCAGGTGCCAAGAGCAAATGTCGATGATCGCAGAGGAGCATTCGCTAGCGAGACGGTACTGTCTAGTACTGGACGAGCTACGTAAAGAAGCCATACGACATTCGGAACAGCCTCCGGACGATCAAACCATGGTTGCTGTGGATGACTCTCACCCGCAACACCTTGAGAACCCGGGCCAAGAGGAGGCTGTTCTGGCTGAGACTGCCGGCTTTGGCCACCATCCGCTCACATCAGACGTCAACGACATCAATGGCTTCGACGCAAGCCCCGGTAGCTCTCTTTATGATATGTCGGGCTGGGGGACTTTCGACTCTATGGTGAGTAAACAAGTCCCCTCGTGGATTATTGTAAGGGCACTGCTAACCCAACCAAGGTTACATCTGGATTCGGGAATCTCGAGGATCTGCTGGGAGACGGTTCTTTCCAGTTCTCCGACTCAACGCAAAGAGTACTCGAATCGAATTACTATTAATATCACTGTCATTATCTAATTGTTGGTTATTCTCGAGTCCGACTAAGTTACGCAATCCAGCTACATTGACTCAACCTCAGTCATGTTGCACCATCTTCGGGCAACACAAACGCTGTCAGAAATTCACCAGGGACTATCAATTCGTAGAAAAGTGATTCATGTTCGCATCTTCCTGGATCCCGGCCAGCGAAGTTCCGTGTGGGTCGCCAGACCATCCGTCATATCTCTGGCTTTTGAGTCATGAGAACTCCACATATAGTCCACACCTCCACTCAAACAAGCACATACGGCCATAGATATAGGAAAATACGGGATCCCGTCCGCTCTCCCATAGTCAAGCCTATAATCGCTGGATTAGTAGTTGGGTCGGTGACGACCAGCGAATACCCGGTGCTGTATGTTTTGTTCTTTTTTGCCATGTAACTAGGGAGGTCCATTGTCACGCGCTCAGACCTGACACATTTGTCGTTACGCTTACAATACGAAACCGGACCAGCGGCGATGAGACAATCAAAAACCTTCAGAACCAGAATATAAGCAGTCAGTCAGCAATGTCAGCTACTTTTGGGGTGTACCAGCAGTGTGAGAAGTGAACAATACCTTGCAGGAAGCGTGAGAATTGCGAACAGGGTATCCTTTTCCCTACGCAGAGGTTACAGAGATGAAGAGAACCCATTAAAGTCAGATTGAGCTCATCAACCAACGGAGTGTACCAAAAATGCCGGAAGGAGATGGAATCCGCCGGGAATGTACCTAGGTAGACAGTCTCGCGATAGGGACGTAGGACAGACCGGCGCCGAAGATGGCCACCGAAGTTATTGACAGCTATATTTGATCTAAACATAATTTCCAATGCCTCAATACAGTCTGGAAGACATGTTAAAGGCTCGCATTCCTTGGTCATCTACAAATCTGGCGGAAGTTGGACTGCTAAGCTAGACCTCGAGGCAACCGCTTGACACTTGCCCATACGTGGGAATTTACCGACATTGCATGAAGAGATACCTGACCAGTGGAAATTCAAATAAAATTCTTAATCTGGTGATGGTTGCAAATAAGTTGAGAAGTCTCCTTCCAGCCGGCTAAGCATTCAGTCGCGATGTGTTGCGATCAGGTTGTGGGACAACAGTTTTCGGTAGGCCGTATTTACTTTTCTGTAAACTATCTATTGTACCGAGATCAACATGGAGTGGGAATTGCTTACAGTACGAAATCACCCTTGCGCCTGAGCTGATCCTCACTGTTAGACTCGTACTCGGGGAACATGGTCCGGATCCATTGTGCGGCTGGACTGAGCCGATGAATGACAAGGGGCTAGCTGCATCTGCCGATACCACGGGACGGGACGAGTGTGATGGATCTTGGCAACCTGTTCTCTTATTAGCATGCCAGTTCTTTGACATGCCCCCCTGGACGGAGGGTAATCCATGGAGTAGAGACATGCATAGCCTAGAGCCTGCGGTGGAGTTTGCATGTGTCTAGCAATGGGCTTGACTAGCAGGACTGTGTATCTTTTCCGTTGCCTTCCTGGGCGGACGTCGGAAAACCGCCGTTGTCATGTGGGCGGTCATGTGGACTGCCACAGTATGATTGCATACATCCAGCTGTGTGACTTGAGACTTTCGATACCCGCGACATAGATTTGCATGTGACAATTTTGAATACTTGACAGTAACCAAGGTAGGAGGTCGTATGTACATCCATACGTACGGTATTACGGCTTCCTAGCACCTTGAACTGGAGAGTATTGTTCATTCCTTTGAGGCCTCTCTAAACGCTTTATTGGAGTGCTATCATGCTCGAGTCACCTGCGCCTACAGACTGCTCTCGGACTTCTCGACATCAGCGAGATACAGCTTCCTCAGCTTTTCCCACTCTCCGTCCGCCAGCTGTCCCTTCAGGGGTAGCCTACCGCCCTCCAGGGTGCCCATACCCGTAACACGGAAGACGGCCTCCTTGATACCAACGATACCGGTCTTGCCTATGTACTCCTCTGCCTTGCTGACCACGTACTGCAGTCTCTGCACCTCAGCCAGCGTGTCGGGGTCTATCGGCCTCTTCTCTGCGAGCTCCATCAATCGGGACACGGTCTTGGGGTAGATGGCCGCCAAGCCATCGATGACTCCAGCTGCACCGAAGAAGACGATGGGCCCAAGTTGCTGGCCAAAGCCGCTGTACACCCGGAACTTGTTGTGGTCAATAGCTGGGTCGAGGGATACTTGGACGTGGTAAGACACGTTGCCATGAGACCTGGATTACGTGTCAGCGCGTAGAACCGTTTGGGGGGCGTCCAAGCGAGTAGGGAAGTCAACCTACATCTTGCATCCTACGATCTTTGGGTGCTGGGCCAGAGCCGAGTACGTCTCAGGGGCAACCAGGACGTTGTTTGTCACGCCCGGATAGTTGTATCTGCATCATTGTTTAGCACACTTTTGAATGGATTCCAAAAAGGTCTTTGAGACTCACATCAGGATGGGGATGGGGCTGTTGTCTGCAATGATGGTGTACCACTCCTGAATGTTGGCCTGCGAGCCAGCCGTGCCAAAGTAGCCCGGGACCAGCACGAGACCCCACTGTGCACCGGCTTTGGCGTAGTCCTGCAGCCATTCCAGGGTCTCATCGATGCCGTTGGTGAGCACACCGGCCATGATGGGGTAGTCGGGAAAGCCTGCATCGTCAAGGCCCTTCCTGCAGCCGGCAATCAGGTCGAATCGCTCCTGTTTGTTCAGATGTATGGCCTCTCCAGTCGATCCGAGTAGCACGAGACCGCGGATGCCATTCTTGGCCAGGAATACCGAGTGCTTGACCTGTGTCTCAACGTCGACCTTGGGCTGCAGGCCTGCCGATGCGGAGGCGGGTTTCAGGAAGGTAGGCACTGGGACAAAGACGCCCGTTGGAGGGCTGGAGACAGGGGCTGACATTTTGGCTTGGTCTGGTGGCTTGCTTCTTGCTTGCTTGAGGGAGGGTGGTGTTTCTGGGCTACGCCGAGGGCTTGTTACCTCCTCATGAATCTGTGTTGGAGGTGATTCACGGGCAATCAAATCGGCTTGGTGGACCATTGGCGGTTGTGTCTCGGGCCATTGACTGCCGAGGGGCGCCGGTGCCGACTCCGCACACCTGGGCATCGGTGACTCTCGGCGCCCTCGCCCGGACCTGCCACGCCCGACCTCGGCTGCCAGCGCATTTTATGCATGTTCCGGATATCTCTATCACTGTATGCACTCTTGTATTTCCGGTCGGATAACAACACAAAGTCCCGTTAGTCCACAGGCCATCACGTAATAATGAGATGCTGCTACCAGCCCAAATGAGAGGGCCCCGTGTGCTCATACCCTCACAAAGCCCAACAACATACAGCCGCAAGTAGTTCCCCCAATTTTCGTCAAAGGTTTAGAAATTCCGGTGATAATCCTACACACAAACATCATGGGTTCAGAATCGGCCTCCACGACGCTCGCTGAGCATTTCAAGCTCAATAACGGACTGAGCGTTCCCGCAGTAGGGCTGGGTACCTGGGTACGGCCTCATTCTTCATGACTGCAGGGCTAGTGCTGACTTCGACGACGACAGCAATCTAAGCCAAATGAGGTAAAAAATGCTGTTGAGCTCGCCCTCAAGTCAGGTTATCGCCATGTCGACGCTGCGGCTGTATACGACAATGAGAAGGAAGTGGGCGCGGGCATCAAGGCGTCCGGTGTTTCCCGCAAAGACATCTTCGTGAGCGGCATCCTCTAAACCAGGCTTTCAACCTAAAAATAATATGGACAACTTACTAATCATGATCTGCAGTTGACCAGCAAGCTCTGGAATACCCATCACAAGGGTGAGGATGTTGAAAGGGCAGTGGACACAAGCTTAGCAGACCTCCAGACCGACTACCTGGACCTCTACCTTGTATGGGCCTTCAATTGACCTTCTGATGCACACGTCCGCTGACTTTTCATAGATTCACTGGCCAGTGTCATTTCGCCGCATCAATGACACCGAGCGTTTCCCCATCGATGAGCAAACCTTTGGGGTAGATGTCATTGATGTTCCAATAATTGAGACATGGAGAGCGATGGAGGCTCTGGTGAAGAAGGGGAAAATCAGGACCATCGGTGTCTCTAACTTCTCCATCCCCAAGATCAACGAGATCTGGGACGCCGCCGAGATCAAGCCGGCGGTCAATCAGGTCGAGCTGCATCCATACTTTGCGCAGCCGGAGTTGGTAAAGTGGTGCCAAGATAAGGTGAGTGAGGAATTGAGGACCGGCAAACATTCGACAGACGTGCTTATGAGACCACAGGGGATCGTTGTTGAAGCCTACTCTCCACTTGGGAACAACATCTACAGGTTGCCAATGTGAGTTTCCCAAAAAGCCAGCTACGAGCCGCACGATCTGGGCTAACAGAATATCAGGGCCATCGAGGACCCAGTCATTATCCAACTGGCAGAGAAGCTCGGCAAGACACCTGCCCAAATCGTACTCAGCTGGATTGTTCAGCGAGGCGTCGTCGTCCTCACAAAATCTGTCACTCCATCGCGAATCAAGTCAAATTTGGAAGGTAAGTGACGCCGGGGACAAAACTGCAGTCCCGTCGGTCTGACTCTTCATTAGTTTCTGAGCTGCCCGCGGACGTCTTCGAGAAGGTCAACTCGCTCGACTGCGATCACCGATACAATTTGCCTGCGAGATTGGGAGTTGATATTTTTGGGGACGCGAAGCCTGAAGTGCTCGCAAAGGCAGTTGCTGAGTTCAAGAAGAAGACGAGGCAAGCGCGTGGACTGGAGGCATAGAGACGCACCCGATTTCTTTTCTGCATCATTTCTACGGAGGAATTAGAAACACCACGTCGCATCATTTTTCTTTATATATTCGTAGCAAAACGGCAACACCGTGACTAGAACTATGAATACAGCTTGTTACTTGATCCTGGACAAACACATGATCATGCTTACGCAATTACTGGCTGTACGAATGGCTGCTACGATTCTCACCCCGCTCCCTGCCCATATGTATGTCCATTGAGTACCGGTCACTGGCGAATTTGTTAATTCCAGGCTAGAGTCAAAATGTCGCCGGGCCTCACTGTCAGTGTCGTGCTGAAAAGATCAGCCCCCACATAATCGCGCTTTTCCGACGCACTAGGGCATCTTTTCCGGGTGGAGACTCGAGTAATCTCGACGATGCATCCCTGGCACAGCAACCAGGCATTACCGAGGTAGTCTCCACGTTAACTGCATGCCAACCCATACTAACAGTATCGTGGGGTAAAAGGGCAAGAAATAACGACGACTTCGGAAGTGTCAGTCGATCAGTGATAATCAAGTAGGAGTGAAGCATCATATGGCCTGTCCCCGTTCATTCTTTCGACAAATCAATTCATATCCTTTTGACCAGCAGTGAATAGCGCAACTGCCATCATAGTCTACTGCTGCTTGGGCATGACATCAACTCCGTCTTGAACTTCCGTCCCTGTATCCGGCCACCAAAATGGGGAAAATAGCGACTATGGAGTACTTCCGCGTGCCACCACGTTGGCTCTTCGTCAAGATCACCGACGAAGCAGGCAACGTCGGCTGGGGAGAGGCTTCGCTCGAGGGCCACACGCAAGCTGTCGAAGGGTGCCTGGATGCTTGGTTTGAACGCTACAATGGGTTCGAGGCCGACGATATTGAGCACATCTGGCAGATGTCATGGCGGACCACTTTCTACCGGGGCGGACCGGTCTTCATGAGTGCCTTGGCTGGGATTGACATTGCACTTTGGGATTTGAAAGGTCAGCTGCAGCTCTACAGCCATGTTGGTAAGAGAAATGCTAACTTGTGAGCAGCTCGTAAACTCGGGGTACCAATCTACCAATTGCTGGGAGGCAAAGTGCGTGACAAGCTCAAGGTGTACGCATGGATTGGGGGAAACCGGCCAGGTAATGTGGCAGAAGAAGCGTGAGTCCCCCGCAAGTTGACATGGCCTCTCAGTGTCTGACCCCAGGTGGAACAGGAAAGCAAGGAAGTCACAAGGATTCAGCTGCGTCAAGATGAATGCCACGGAGGACTTGGGCTGGCTAGACTCGCCATCAGTTCTCGATTCTTGTGTGGAGCGAGTCAAAGCCGTCAAGGAGCTAGGCATGGACGCCGGTGTCGACTTTCACGGTCGGATCCACAAGCCCATGGCCAAGCAGCTCGTCAAACTGCTCGAGCCGCACCGGCCCCTCTTCATCGAGGAGCCCCTGCTCTCAGAACACATCGGGGGTATCAAGTCCCTCGCCGAGCAGACCAGCGTCCCCATCGCCCTGGGTGAGCGCCTCCACAGCAGGTGGGACGTCAAACCCTTCCTCGAAGCAGGTTGCGTGGACATTCTCCAGCCAGACATCTCTCACGTCGGCGGCATCTCCGAGATGAAGCGCATCGCTGCTATGGCTGAGGCGTACGACGTGGCTCTCGCTCCTCATTGCCCACTCGGCCCTATTGCTCTGGCTGCAAACTGCCAGGTTGACTGCTCCAGCCCCAACTTTGCCATCCAGGAGATGAGTCTGGGCATTCACTACAATGCGGGCACGCAAGACCTCACCAGCTACACCAAGAACCCAGAAGTCTGGAATGTCACCGATAGTTACATCAACATCCTCTCGGGCCCAGGCCTTGGCATTGAGGTAGATGAGGAACAAGTCAGGGCTCTATCCAAGGACGCGACAGCATGGGTGAGCCCCGGCTTCACTGGACCTGGCGGTGAGATCAGGGAATGGTGAACTAGTTCAGACTGGAGGGGAGGTAACTATATGACTCTTGACGCCAGGATCGACACCAAACAGAGTTGAGATCTATAACGGCATATGTAGAATGTACCGTGCGACGATGATCTCATCAACCCAGTAAACCCAAACTTCGCTTTGAGCGAAAACAGGACTACACCAACAATAGTGCAGTACTTGCCAGGATTACCTCAAAGTGTTGGGTCTAATTCGCACATGATCCATACTTTGACCCAAACTTTTGTGTGACCCGGCTTTTCTTTGAACAAATATTTCATCAATCAGTATTCTTGCCCGTGGACTGTAGAGTAGGGGTGAGGCCAGGCCTCAAGGCTCACCCCTTGATCCCACCAGCTGGAGGCGAGACAGTCCATACTCAAACTGCATATCCAGGAAGCCATGACATGACCATGAGCGGTCTTCCATCTGGGTTTCAGTGACCTATATGGATTGAGCTCTGAATACCGAGCTTTGAACCACTCACTTCAGGCTCTGTGTTCCGATAACACACATCGGCTCAAATCTTCGCTACTGTGAGAACTTGTTGAGTCGCTGTTCTTCGAACGACTATAATTCAATTCAGTAAGTAGTGTAAATACGCCTCTAGAGCTCATTGAGGAACCGATAACCACAGACTAAGAGACCGACCCAAGTTCATCTCCACCATTCACAGGGTATTCCCCACTAGACTATCGGACGAAAACCTCGAACTGGCATGGACGCAAGAGGAATGATTCCAAAGTCAGAGCCTCTGTGGCAGTCTAGTAACTCACCATCAGCTGTTTGTCACATGAATACAAAGGCTGTCACTGCGAACATGCTTCAGTCACTCCACGGCCCATACGAGTTCAACGGCGAAGAATTTAGACAATTATATATTTTAAAGCAACACAGCTATTTCCAGCATAGCGATTCTCTCGAATATCAAAGACAGCACCTGCCCTCACTACATCTTACACCCAAATGCCATACCTATCATGAATAGTACTCAGCATATGCTTAACCTTCGTGGTGGAGGAATTTTTCACAGCCGTGAAGCGAAGCGGGAGGCTCAACTAAGACATATTTTAGAACTGGAAGCAAAATCAGAGGCCATGCGGGACTCGGAGCTTGATCTAGCGTATGCAATAGCTGTTCGTACGAGGAAGTCAGACCAGAAGGATGAAAACCCAAGATAGCTCATGAATTTACTTGTTGAAGCGTTGATCAACACCGTCGTTTTATTTAGTTCTACGCGATCGGCGCATAAAAGCTAAACACGCCCTCGGGGTCATACTTCTTCTTCAGTGCCCTTAAGCGGTCGCCCCTCCACTCCTCAGCGCCAAACCACGCTGGCACACCCTCATCTCCATATGCATAGTTAACATACGCATGCAACTCCTCCCTGCCGGTTCCCTCCCTGATTATCTCCCTCAGCCGGTTGCCCAAGTCCTTGACCTCCCCGTCCTCGGCCGCGCCAGTCGAGTTGTAAATGATGAGCGGCGCGGCTAGCAGCAGGTCCTCGCGGAAGGCGAACGCGGTGGAGCCCGGGTCGCGCTCGCGCACGCCGGCGGTGGCGTAGTCCTCGAACATGAAGATGGAGTTGCCCCAGGGGTTGTCGGCGCCGCCCCCGATGGCGGCGGCGTAGACGTCGTACGCGCGGCGCATGGCCGTCACGTTGTAGGACGGCAGGTAGATGGGGAAGCGCGGGTTGTTGAAGCCGAAGTCCTGGCAGGGCGGCGAGGCCAGCGCGATGCCGGTCCAGGCGGCGAGGTCGCGGTAGTCGCCCGACTGGGGCGTGATCTTGAGGGGCTCCAGGTCGTGGAAGGGCTTCGTGTACGCCGGGTCGACGGAGTCAACTCCTTCTTGGAGGATGTACATTATGATTACAGGCTATGAGTGGGTATGTCAGCACAGTCAGTGAAGAAATAAGTGTGTGTGAGGCTTACATTGTTGGTATCCAGCGTCGCGTCGTTTTGCCAGTAGGAGTAGTTCTGGACATCGTCGGTCTGGGTGCCGTTCTTGAGGAGAGCGCTGCTGGCAGCCTCGTAGACGGCTTCGAGCTTGTCGCCGCTGAAGACGATGGTCTCGATCGCCCAGTTCGGAGACACAATATCGTAGATTTGTGACGTGGCCGAGGTGACAATACCAAAGTTCTGGCCAGCCCCGAGCATTCCCCACCACAGATCGGAGTTGCTGTCGATCGTCTTCAGGTCACCATTCGCGAGAACGACGTTCAGCGACTTGAACTGGTCCGAGATGAGGCCGTGATGGCCCTGCAGCCAGCCGTGTCCACCACCGAGAGCGGGGCCCAAGTAGCTGACGCATTCGCAGGTTCCAGTGACGGCCTGCTTTCCTGCTGCCCATAGACTCTCAGTCAGGTTATGCGAGTTGATGCCGCCGCCTACGGTCACGGTGTTTCCGTCTTTGGCAATTTCCAGGGAGTTGAGTTTGCCGAGGTAAATTTGAATACCATAGTCCATCTTTCCCAGCGAGACGAGAGTGCCATGGTGCCCATTATAAGCAAGAATGGGGATACTGTTGTTGTATGCGAAGGCAACCTGGAGCAAACAATGTTGGCTAGCTGTTTTGCGTGAAGAGATGAATATGATGGGGATAGCGGAGAACTCACGGTTTGTGAAACGTCCTCCTCGATCGCAGCAACAACAACGACATTGGGGGTCGGAGGCTCTAGGTTAGACCAGCGGACCGTGAGTGCAGCGAATGGCTCGTCACCAGGAACGTAGACCTCAGCATTCTCGCTGAGGTTTTCCGCGAGCGCCTGGACATCAATACCTGCCGCAGGTGTCCTAGGGAACAAGTCAACGGAGACAGGTCCGCATGACACGACTGGAAGCACAGAGACTGCCGTGCACGCCGCAAATGCCAACGGTGTCAGAAAGCGAAAGAGCATTTTGCTTGTGAGGGTCGACTACACAGTAGTTGACAGAGAAATCACATGCTGGATCTTTGGAGTATTTATTCGATAGCAAGTGCTTGGGCCAGAAGGATTCCCAAGATTGCATGCGACCTGGGTACTCTACACGTGGAGCCGAGCCTCAAAAGGGCAGGAAACCGCCGAGAGTGGAGTTCATATGGCCCGATAGAAGATGTATCTAATGTAGGCATTCCATGCAAGTGTAAGCACTAGTGCGCGAATGCCCTCACTCACTGCCGTTTCTACCGCTCTTCTTTCCATACCTCCACTCCGAATGCTACTCGATCCTGGTCTCACACAACTTGCCACACAGTCGCTCGCCTTTCGATTTAGTCGAACAGAAACTAGACAGTCCATGACAACTGCGTGTTAAGCAACGAAGTAGCAGGTTACGATGGTTGTTGTAGACTTCAAGTCTGTCTGACTCAAGAACTACTGGCAAAGTCTGCATATGACAATTGCCGTGCATGCAAGAAATTCCCGGACCTTTGTCTCCTGAAGGTTCTCGCTTGTTGCCAAGTTGACCGAATTTGGCATTTGTGCCGCTGGAGCTAGCGCGCGATGTCTTCCTATTGGCCCTTTATCCTTACCTCCGAACCTACTCAAAATCTAGGAGATATTCCTTCGCAATACGAAATGCGGAAAGGGGCAAGGAAGGTTTGTAAACACTTTTAAGTCACCAGTTCACTTGGCGCAAACACTGGCAGCAACCCCCGCTCAGGGCACCCCGTCTTGGGTCATGGCACATACTCCACTGTGGCCGAATCCCAAGTTCATTTCAGACTCATAATTCACGTAGAAGTGAGCAGGTATTTGTCTTGCCGCCTAGGGAATGAGCTAGAGCGCTTTGCAAAACCATGATCATCAGGAACCAGCCTTCGAATGGTAACATTTGAAGATGGGGTCATGGCAAATCATGAGAGACCCCAACCTTGGTAATTGAGACACAACATACATATGTCGAGCGCGTCGAATCTGACGTCTATCTCTCTGAGGCTTGAGAAGTTGCTTAAGAGGGCAGGAAACGCCCAGAGAGCTTGATGTTAGTGGCCCACAAATACCGGGGACCTTATTGTCAAATTCAAGGAGTCCTTGATGTAGCATAGCTACGGCGGTGAGGGAGTTATTTTCATTGTTGAAATTAAAATCGATTGGGAAACCTTGACAGGATGACAGATCACCGCTCCTTAGACCAAGATAATGCTATTGTGAAAGGAGACAAGGCCTGATTGTTAATTGTTCGATTGTTATGGTTGTCAATTCAATTAAAGCCTGATTGTTGATTGTTCAATGTCTATTCTTAGATTCCAGAAGATAATGCGTGCTTTTTCATACTAGAGTAAAAGAGAAAGCAATTGTCATGATATATGAGTCGCACTGCTCGGCTCTCAACACCAATTGACACTATCTGCAGATTCAATTTCAGCACTCTACAACAGCATAGTCAACACATTCAAAATAAAGGCTAGAAGATATCGAAAGCATGAGAAACATCCAGCTCTCAATGGCAAGCACGCTGGTGAACATGCAGTCCAACGCTTTCTCATGTATCCAGCTGCAAGCTAACTTCGGCCAACATTCGTGGGAGGAAATCAACTCCCTTTACGAAGAATCTATACTAGATCTTCCACGCCCGCTCGTCCACGCAGTCAGCATCGGAGAATTCAGCCAGGCCATCCCTCCGATGATGCATCCACTGCCTGCCCGACCTATCATTCCCAACACTTGGCAGGGCAAAGTGGGAGGTCCCCGCATTTGCGCGTTCTTGCACGATCGGCTGGTCTACCTCGCGTTGCTGATAACAGAGGTCATCGACATACAGAACCTCTTGCACCTGGCGCTCGGCGGGTTCGACACTGAAGAAATCAACATTTTCCACGCCGTGGGGCTCGATTTCTCGGATCCGTCACGGCCGCTGAACCCCCTGTCAGCGTACTTCCTCCAGGCGCTCGTCCGCATGCGCATGGCCGATGTCGAGTACAAGCTCGTGTCAAAAGATATCGAGCAAATTCTGGAGACGATCGCACATGTTCACAGGGGCCTTCTGGCCCCGGCTGTGCGAATGTCTTCCAGGGACCAGGACGAGCTCTTGACCCAACTTAGGGCTTGGGAATCTGTCTACCTCGACATCCAACTTAAATGGCATGAACTGTGCAGCGGCTTCTCCGAGGGTACTATATTTTACCGGGACCAGCAGCGGCGTCGAGAGTTCAAGAAGTGGCGGAACACACTCTTCGTGAGAGTATATGCATAAACTAGTGTGGTTATGGGAAATAGCATTGATGGCGTTAATTGCGTTACTGATTTACTGATGGCTGAAGCCTCTTCTATCAGAGGTTACTGAAAGTCACGCGTACTAATATGCATAATAGAATTCATTCCGAACATACAAGAAGCTTGATCTTGATTTTGGAGTGTCTTGCAACGTGATATGTGATCAGACTGAGACTGTTGGGAAGGTCAGCCGTAGTCTTACACGAGAGGAGCTGGGCCGCATTTGAACGAACCTTTTTGTCACGCCGTAACTAGGATCTCAAATATCCTTCCGTCATCTCATCTCAAACCACCCACCACTCGCTATCACCAGCTATGGATGGGAATAGAGCTGGTGATTCCGGCCGTCGATAGTGAGTTCTCACCCCAGAGCCAAGACATATCGGCTCTCATTCATTCCACAACAGCTGACACCGAATATAATTGCTGTTTTACTCGCTGACCAATGCTTGACACTTGATCTCGACATTCAACCTCTCGTTCGGCAGCGCCGCGACCTGCACACAAGTCCTCGCAGGGGCCTTGGTCTTGTCGGGCCAGCGCTTGTTCCACTCGGCGTTCATGGCGGCATAGTCCTTCATGTCCGTCAGGAATATGGTGGCGTCGACGATGCTCTCCAGGCCGCTCTTCCCCTCCGTCGCGCCCTGGATGATGCTCTCGATGTTCCTCAGGACCGCGGCTGTCTGTGCGCCGCAGTCCAGCCTGTGGGTGCCGTCTGGCAGCTCTTCGCACCCTTCGTAAGTTCCATCGCCCCGCCGTGATGATGTCCCGCTGACGAAGATTATGCGGCTGGTTGAGGGAGCTGTGCGTGCGTGGGGGTAGTTGGCGAGCCCTTGAGCGCGCTCTGCTGGGAGGAAGAAGCCGGTTCCGTTGAACGCCATTGTCACAGATGCTGCCTGGCTGCTCTTTTCGGGTGAGGGCAGTACTGTCCAGTCAGGTATGAGGTCTGTATGTGTCTGAGAATTCCCTACCGTTGTCCGATATCGTCGCAATTTTTCAGCTCTAGCCGGTTCAGATAGTTATACCGCCATGAGGTTGAAGCTTGTCCCACACCAAGAGCAGCTTGGTAGCGCAGCGGAGGATGCACCAAGCATCCGTCTTCCGCGTTGAAACTCTTGATCTTCCGATTGGCTGAAAGGCCAGCTCCAGCGCTGGTCGTTGGACGGCCCAGCTCCATAGCGGGGTTGCCATCGCACACGGAAGCGGAACTTTGCCTGGCACATTTGGAGAACGCAACGGGCAGGGATTGCCATGTTTGCTAAGGGGACGGCCAAGAGGGTCAGCATAACTGCTGAATGAGAGAGCCGATTGTATCCAGTGAAGTTCTCCTGGAGTCCTAACGCTGTTCGTTCATCGCCACAGCTCATGACCTAGTCACTCAGAATTGAGTCTCATCTTGAAAAATCTCATTGCGTCTCATCGCCTGTCACCCGAGACCTCGAGCTGGTCTTCCAGGCCACATCTCGTTCATCACCATGGGCTCGGTACATCAAGTCCACGGCAACGTCTCCGAGGCGCTATGGAACGCCAATACGCAGGAGAAAGCCACCGCCCTGCTCAGGGAACTCAATGGGCAACCCCTGACTTTACAGCATTTCACCCAGAATGAATTCGCGACGACAGAGGCATCAAAACACATCGAGTCATTCGAGCCCAAATCAGGGAAGCTCATAGCAAAAGTCCCCTGTGCATCAGCCGAAGAAGTCGACGCCGCAGTGAAAACCGCCAAGGCAGCCTTCCCGGCGTGGAGCAGAACACCCCGGGCCGAGCGATCGAGGTACCTGCGGCAGATCAGCGAGATCATCGCCGCCAATCGCGAGCTGTTCGCGGTGTGGGAGAGCATTGACCAGGGCAAGACGCTGGAGCGCGCGCGGGTCGAGGTGGACCGCGCCGTGTCCAACTTCGCTTACTTCGCGACTTTTATCCTGCACGAGTCCACCGCCGCCCGCATGGTCGACGGCGTGGCCCTGACCTACGAGCACCGCAGCCCCGCGGGCGTGTTTGCGCTCATCTCGCCGTGGAACATGCCGCTGTACCTGCTCACCTGGAAGATCGCGCCGTGTCTTGCGTTCGGCTGCACCGCCGTCGCGAAGCCCAGCGAGGTCACCAGCGTCAGCGCGTTCCTGCTCGCGTCCGTGTTCCGGCAGGCCGGGCTGCCCGCGGGCGTCGTCAACGTCATCTTCGGCGACGGCGCGACCACCGGCTCGGCGCTGGTGTCGCACCCCGACGTCCACGGCGTGAGCTTCACGGGCGGCACCGCGACGGGCATCGCCATCCGGAGGGCGACCGTGCACCAGATTTACAAGCACGTCAGCCTGGAGCTGGGAGGGAAGAACCCGACGCTCGTGTTTGCGGACTCGCTAGCCGCCAACAGGGAGAAGACGATCCGGACGGCCGCGATGGCGGCGTTCGAGAACCAGGGCGAGATTTGCCTGTGCGGGTCGAGGATATACGTCGAGAAGAGCGCGTACGGGGACTTCGTGGCGGCGTTCACGGAGTACGTGGCCAAGACGTACCGCGTGGGCGAGACCGTCGGCGCCGTGGTCAGCTCGCAGCACTACGCCAAGATCAGGAGTTACCTCGAGGTCGCGAAGAAGCAGGGAATGACGTTCAACACCGGAGAGGTGCCGCCAGAAATACGAGCCGGCGAGGAGACGGGATACTGGATCAAGCCGACGATCCTCACAGACGTCCCCACCGACTCGGAGTTGCTCCGAGACGAAATATTCGGGCCGGTCGTCACGGTCGTGCCATTCGAGGATGAGGAGGATGCCGTGAGGCTCGCGAATGCGAGCGAGTACGGTCTTGCGGCTGTGCTGCTGACCACCGACGGGGGCCGCATGAGGAGGGTCGGCGAGCAGCTGCAGGCAGGTCTGGTGTGGGTGAACTGTTGGCTGGTGAGGGAGCTTGGCACGCCCTTCGGCGGCATGAAGAATTCCGGGACAGGCAGAGAGGGAGGGGAATACTCGAGGGACGTATTCACCGTCGCTAGAACGGTGCACCTAGCCACTGTCTGAAAGGCAGCCGAGGAAAATGCGAATACGCTTCTGTGGTGTCTGGTGATGGCTCGGGATTGTGGTGATGCAGTTGAAAATGACTGGCGACAGCTGTGGAGGTCGTAAAGATCGGCAGTCGAGGCGGACAATTGACAAGGTAACCGGGTACTCGGGTTCGAAAGGGAGGGATTACTAACAGCAGGACAAGGATCCCGGACATCCACTACACTGCCATCACTACAACTTCACGAGCTCACGGGCTGTGATGGAGAGTGCTGCCTCAGACAGGTGGGCAGCGTTGAGATGACCTGTTTCGAACTTTTCGCCTTGGTGTCCCCAGAATGGTAGTTCTGCGGCACATCACTCCAATTTAATCTTTCAACTCGGCCTTCAGCTCCTCGCAAGAACCCGATGGTTCGGCTCCTGAGTGATGACACCGGCTTTGACGGCTCACCAACGCGATTCGCCAAGGGGCTCCTCGCGCCTAAACTGCTGCAGTCTGTGGGCTGACCAGGTCCGGGGGCGCGCTCGCTAATGTAGTATTTTTAGCCGCTGTCAAGCCCTTCAGCTCATTTGGGAACATGCTTAAGCCCTTTGCAGCTGGCGAAATCAGTGGACCCTCTTGGCGCTCAAGGCGACTGGTGGCGCCCCTTGCAGACACATGGGTTGCGGTCGGGACAACCGTTAAGCCTAATCATAAATCTCGTGTAAGTGGAGCCATCGCAGCCCTATGCTACATCAGCCCCAGATCCAAGAGGAAATAGTCCTCGGTCGAACACCGTGACTGTGCAAGTCGGAGGGCCTGGGGTATTCTCCTATACACTTACCGGATAAGCATAAGTGTCGTGATCAAATATAGATACCATCCTCCATCGGGCCACTGACGCGAAATGTTGGCGTTCCTCACACTTATTATTACCATCCAATAGTACATGCAACCATCCGAATCAAGCTCTTGTCTTCCTCCATCCTACACCACCAACACACAACTCCGGGCCACGTCGCGTCGCCACCTGCAACTTGACAACTTCACACATCTTCACGTGTCGCAGATCCTCAGCCAGCCACAACTGAAGCATCATCACCTTTCAAAATGGTCTCATTTTTTGGCCTAGGAAAGAAAAAGTGAGCATCATCAGACCACCTAGCGTCCTTGAACTCCGTATTGATCAATTGCCACAGGAACGCGAAGGAGGCGCAAGACGGCCCAGTGCACTCCCTATACGCACAACAATGGAAGCGAGAACAGAGCCCCTTTGGTGGCCCACGAACTCCCCAGACCAACACCTCTTCCACAAGTCTCCCTGCCCGGCCAAGTAGCTCGCACTCGTCAAGAAGTCCGAGTCCCGGTCCCGGCGGGCAGAAATCAATCTACGCGAACAGATCGGCCACGGGGAGCATGCAAGACCTGTCCTCCAACGGGAGCAAACGACCTGGATCTGGAAAGCTGCCGCGCACCGGATCACCACTAAGGCCAACGTCCTCAGACGGCAGCTCAAAACCCAACCTCGGCAGCGCAAGGTCCATGTCCCCAGGGAGCCTCGCGGCAGCAGCATCGCAAGCCGGGTTCCGATTCGAGGACCCAGCACAGAAGCCCCTTGGCGCGCACCCACCAAGCACGGGCAGCAGCAACGACAACAACAACCAACAGCCAAAGACGCCGGCCCGCAACCCCGGCAGGCGGCCACCGCCGGTGAGCATAGAGCGCAACCGGAGCCCGCTCGGGCGGTACGAGGTCCGCTCGGAGGCGGACAGCGAGGTGTCGTCGCCGACGAGCCAGAGCCGGAGCCAGACGACGACGCGGAGCAACGTGACGAGCCTGACGAGCATCGGGAGCGAGATGGACAGGCAGATCGGGCAGTGGGCCGTGCGGGTCAGCGGGGACGCGGGCGGGATAGACGAGAAGGTGCGGTCGCCGACGTCGCCGACGGGGCCGTTCGACCTGGAGCCGCAGCGGCAGCCTCTCGAGAAAGAGGACGACTCGGAGGAGAATGGGCTCAAGGCGCTGGACACGATATCGATCTCGGAGCCGAGGCAGTCATTAATGCCGCTGCCGGCACACGATCCTGGGGCGGGAGATGGGAGGGGTTATTCGATGATACTCCAGTACTATTTGGATAGTGATGCTAGGGAGTCGATGGTTATATGAATATTAATGCTGATGGGCTTATGAGCACCATGACAATTTTGGTCACAATACTTCTGTCAAGGATGATCATGTGCAGTCCTAGATTGAACCTGGGTGATTCAATTTTGAATGACCGGCTTTTAAGAAAGAATGGAATCTCGTAGGGCAGAAGCCTCAATCTTTAGGCCCCTTAAGAAGCGGCACTCCAGAGACTACGATCAAGTTTTCCACTTCTTTCCTCAGCGGTGAATTCAATGCATCACGTTGGAACATCAAAACTTCCATAAAACGCTCTCAGTAGTCGCTTTTCCTCAAGTATCTCACAAAACTCAGTCTTGTTTCGCATCCGTCGTTACCATCTCACTGAGGGTCTTCCGTTTGGCCACACGCCGGACATTTCCTCACGCTCTCGTTCTCCCTCCAGTTATTAATCAACGGCTTCAGCTGCGTCCCCAAGTCCGTGCAGTGAAACACCTCCTCCCTGATGACCGTCGGGGCCTCGTGGCCGCCCTTCTTGCAGTACCACCTCAGCCGGTCCAGGCTCCCCTCTGGCCTCACCCTCTCCATGACGAGGCCGATGGTGTCGGCGAACCGCACCGGGTTGTGCGGCGTGTTGCCCGGCAGCAGGAACATCTCGCCCTCCTTGATCTCGACGTCCTTGAAGAACTCCCTGCCCTCGGCGTCCCTCTCCACCACCTTGAGGCGCATGGCGCCCTTGAGCTGGTAGAACCACTCCTCCGTCTCGTTCACGTGGTAGTCGTTGCGCGTGTTGGGTCCGCCCACGACCATGAGCACCATGTCCTTGCCGCTGAAGAGGCAGTAGTTGTTGACCGGGGGCTGCAGGAGGTTCTCGTTCTTGCTCAGCCACGAGGCGAAGGCCATTGGTGGTGGGAGGGCCGCGTGGCCCGTTGAGTCGCCGTTCATTGTGATGGTGGTTGTGAGAAGCTTCCGGGTGAACCGGATTAACAATAGCCGCCTGTGATTATTTGAATCAGGCGTGTGGTGCAGTAAAATGGAAATGTTTCAGAAACTTTGTATCTGGTGATAATCCGGAAATTTAGCGAGAACTGTGTATTGGAAGAGTGAAGTTTTGCTGCATAAAGGGGAGTCGCTGGCGTTAGCTACCGATCACTTTATCATGACACTGAGAACTGAGCCGCTGTTTGCCCGCACTGGTGAGGAAGCTTCTTGCTGACGTCGGCGGTAGTGGGCTCTAGAGCTGCTACTTGGCGGCCCGCAAGCTCCAACCGTCCACTGGAACGGCGGCAGCTTGTCGGCCCCTGGATTAGACTTTGGCGTGCTGCATCCGCCGCTAACCTCAACTTCCGCCCTTGCATCCGAACCTGCGGATGCGGAAGGCGGGCGTAACACCGGCCGAGAGAGTTCACCATGCACGGCAATCATGTACGATTCAAGGCATATTGGGAACCTTCTTTCCATTGTCGAAGGACAGCTTCTTTGTTTTCTTAAATGTCACTACCGATCCATGGAATTACTGTTGTGAATTTATGAGAGATATCAATATATCATAGTCAACGAGATCCGAAGCTAAACAAGACTACGGGATCACCTTTATGAAGCAATAAGTTGCAGGTATACCGTAACACGAAACACCATGGCTCCCGGAATCCTCACAGACGGCAACAGCTGTGACTGCTGCTACCCCGAGTCCGGCAGCTCAACACCCCTGACCAGCCTGAGCAGCGGCTCGCCACCAACCTCGCACATCCACCATCAACATCATGGAGACCAACGCCGGACGGGCGAGTCCCTCTACCGAATCGACCTCCACACCCACATCATGCCCCATTCCCTGCCCGACCTCTCCGCCGTCCCCACAGCCTCGGGCAGGTCCTACGCCTGGCCCAGCTTCCAGCCCTGCACGGACGGCTCGGGGGACATCGACATGTACAACGGCGGCAAGTTCTTCCGGCGGGTCAAGCCCAACTGCTACGACCCGTCCACGAGGATCCGGGAGATGGACGCCGCCGGCGTCGACGTGCAGGTTCTGTCGACCGTCCCGCTGCTGTTCTGCTACGACGCCCCCGTGGAGCCCGCGGTCGTCCTCGCCCGGGCGCTGAACGAGCACATCGCCGACATCATCAAGGAGTCGCCGGATAGGTTTGTGGGCCTGGCCACGGTGCCCTTGCAGGACGTCGACGAGGCTGTGAGGGAGCTGAGGAGGTCCAAGGAGCTGGGTCTGGTGGGTGTGCAGATAGGGACCTCCGCGCCGTTGGCGGATGGGGAGATCGATTTGGACGACGCGAGGCTGGAGAAGTTTTGGAGCGCGTGCGAGGAGTTGAATATGGCGGTCTTCGTGCACCCACTGGGGTACTCCTGGAAGGAGGAGAATGAGGCCAGGTGGGGCAAGTACTGGGGCAGTTGGTTGGTTGGCATGTAAGTGAACTGACTCCATGATACTTCAACTCATCTGCATAGTCGATACTAACCTCAGATGTAGGCCCTGCGAGACAGCTCTAGCGATGCACAACCTCACTTCTGCCGGTGTCTTCCTCCGGCATCCAAACCTCCGTCTCTGCTTTGCCCACGCCGGAGGATCCTTCCCAGCACTACTGGGTCGCATCCAACACGGTTTCAACTGCCGACCAGACCTGGTGGCACACTCTGCAGGGGGGATTACACCGACACAACATCTCGCCAGCGGGAACAATATATGGATCGACAGCCTAGTTCATGATGCAGATCTGCTCGATTATGTTCTGCGCAAGATCCCGTCGGCGAATATGGTCTTGGGTAGTGACTATCCCTTCCCGCTAGGTGAGGTGCCGACGGCTGGCGAGATGCTGATTGGTAACGGCGAAGAAGGAAAGAAGCTAGACAAATTCATGAGCTGGGATCAGAGAGCCGGCGTATTGGCTGGTAACGCTATTCGCTTGTTAAATTTGGACGATCAGTTCCAGCAGAGATATGAAGAAAGGTTATTGGCGTTCAGGAAGGGCTCAGAGCTGTCGAAATAGTTAAGCAACGTCTCAGAACGATTGAAATTGACAAAGTCAAGTGCACGCATACATGGCGTTTTCAAACAAGAATTCTGCGAGACAGAAGCCTTTAATTGAAGCTAGACAGCGCTTCAAGATAAGATGATTACCATCTGAAATCTGGTAAGCTGTCTTGAATTTCGTCTCCAAAAATACTGACCGACTTTTGATAGGGGCTGAGGCTTTCTAGGACTTGGTCCAGAGAATGGCTGCAAACCACGTAATAAGGTGCCAAGTCAGTGCTCCTCAATTAAATGCAGTTCAAGTTAAGGATACTCACGGGACCTTGCTCAGTACATTGACTCCTCAACTCAATACCTCGGATGCTTCGAGGCCACGGCGTAGGTGAGTGCGTTGACGGAATAAAATCAGCGCAGTCAGAACGTTTATATTTCTTTTCTATGCGATTAGTCACTAATGGAGAGGCTCTACCACACATACACCTGGCGCAATAGCATTTAAGCCTTTGCCTTGCCGCCAACTTCCAGTTCCCAGCCCATCTGCTCGTACGTCCATCCAAAAACGGACCCGTCAGGGCTGTGGTAGTTCAGCAGACTGCGGTGCAAGTCAGGCTTCTTGTGCAAGGCATCGATGGCCTTGATATCCGCATCGTCGAGTTTTACGAGCTGTTCTGGAATTTTAGCGACCGCCAGTTATCAAGTGTTTGGCCAGAGGAAATCTTACGCTGATATTGGCCTTGATACGCTCCGGGTTCTCGCTCTTGGGGACGACAACAATGCCGTGCTGCACAGCCCAGCTGAGCACGGCCTGCCCCTCGGTGACGCCGTGCTTCTTGGCGACCTCCTCGACACTCTCGTCGGTGAGGAGGGGGGAGACCTGGCCGGGGGCTGGCTGCCCGATGGGCGAGTACGCAGTGATGACGATGCCGTTGTCGGCGGAGAACTTGCGCAGGTTCTCCTGTGGCAGGCAGGGGTGCAGCTCGACCTGGTTCACGGCGGGGACGACCTTGGTTGTCGCGAGCAGCGACTTCAGGATGGGCACGCCAAAGTTGGAGACGCCGATGGCGCGCACCTTGCCCGTGTCCTCGTAGACCTTGACCATCTCGGCCCAGGTCTCGTTGGACGTGGGGCTCTCGTCGGGCTTAAGGCTGCGGCCGTCCTGCGAGCCCTGAGGCCAGTGCATCAGCCAGAGGTCGATGTACTCGATGTCGAGGGCCTTGAGGGAGCGCTCGAAGGCCTCCTTGACGCGGTGGTGGTCGGTGTTGTTGAGCTTCGTCGTGACGAAGATCTCCTTGCGCGGGATGCCCGAGTCCCGGATGGCGCGGCCAACTTCCTCCTCGTTGCCATAACCATCCGCCGTGTCGACGTGGCGGTAGCCAGCCTTGAGAGCGGTTGAGACCATGTGGTAGACCTTCTCACCGCCGCCCGGGGAGCCCATCCAGCACCTGTACAAGCATTAGTCATCACTGCTCGAAGTACTCAGCGCAGCCAGGGGACTATGGACTTACCCTAGGCCGACACTGGGCATCAAGACGCCATTGTTCAGTTTGAATTGAGGTACGTTAGCTGCCATTGTTATTTTCGAGTTCGAGCTGAATGTGATATGTGTTGGCTGTGGGAGATGATGGTGTTTTTGGTGGTAGAGTGCCAAGTGGGGGAACAACGATGGCGGCCGCTTGTTTATTAATCTGGCAGTGACGTCTGTATCTAATTAAGATGGCGGGATGCGGATTTAAGATGCCTAATCCGATGGAGCCGCTCTTGCATTCCTGTCTATGACGCCAAACCCAAGGCAAGATTCCCATTGGTCTGCCCTGGCAACTTAGGTTGTGTGAAGCTCCACGGGCAGCCACGGCAGGTGCGTTCGGCTAGTCGCTTTCCAGTGCAACAACTCCATCGTGAAGGTGGGCTCTTTCTGACCCCAGGAGAAATTTATCTTCATCAGCCTCAACCTGGATTTCCCTGCGACCTCCTGCTGCTTCTAGGCCTGTGTGTTGGTATCAGTCCGGAGAATGCTTCCTGCAGAAGAATCGATCGTGCAGGCAGTCTTCATGCAAGTGTAGAGACAATGCTTGCCCACGATCCAAGTCGTTCATGCCGACCGGCACCAGCATAGAACTCCCACTGCATATTGAGGATTGAAGTTACAAGGAATGAATTTAAAGGTGTAATTTCTTAAATCTCCAACAATACCTAGGTATGTTGGTCTTGGACAGCCTGGGGACGAGCAAGATCCCGAAATAGCACTAACGGGTGATGTTCGCCACGAAGTCGCCAAACGCCTTTCTCCTGTATGGCACCGGTGTGTGCCCTCGAAGGCTGCACTTTACGCCTCGACGTGGGACTTGCCCGTCCGATATTTGAGCCCCATGCTAATTATCAACGCATGCAACCGTCCACCCGAAGCCTAACACCAGCCGAGTGCAGCTGATTTTGGCAGGTTGCCTGGGAGAGCTTGAGCTCCATCGATGAACCAAATATTTCGAGTACGAAGAGACAGAACTCGGCTATCACCGCCTGGCCCTCGAACTTCTTCCAGTGCTGCCTCCAATGTTGACCCAGCCGAGTCGGCCCAGGCCACGGCCCCTCGGACCGCATTTCGAAATGAACCACCATCCTTCTCATATCATCCACCGCGGTCGGTCCGTCCTTTTTTCGTATGAGCCTAGCACGGCTACATGACGATGATTGCCACGAGCACAACGGGCCACGCAGCGGCCATGACAAGTGCTGCGATGACCGACACGAAGTTGATGTTCCCTTCACCATGCGTTCCCCTCCACCGGTCGATGAGGGCCAAGGCGGTCCATATCATGCCGAGGGCGTAGGCTGTGCTCGCCCAGGCGACGCCCACGATCGTGATAGCCAGGTGATCCGATGGGCTGATGGCGAGGACGGTGCTGACCGACATGTCGATCTCCTTGAAGCCTATCGACGTCATTTTGGCGGGTGTTCGGGTTTTCTTTCTGGCAGAGTCGTCGGTTGAGTGGGTGAGTAAGTGAGTGTGACTGCGTGCGTGCGTGCGTGTCGAGGTCTTGAGAGAGCGCCGGCGCAGCCGTTGGACTAGAGAAGCCAAGAAGGATTAAGGTTTGCAGGTTTTGGTTGAAAAAGAATGTACGTGGAAAGACAATTGACCAGCAATGACTCAAAGGTTAGGATGGTGCAAAAGCGTCGAGGTCGGTAACGAATGGAAGTATATCAGGGCAGACGAACAGAAGAAAAGAGGAGCCAAGGAGGAGCCACAACCCAAGTCGCAACGCCCCCGGCGGGCTGCCCATGTACCACTTATCGGGGCCCGCCCACCAGTGCACACGAGTCTGACGGGGCTCCCGCCCAGCGGCTCAAGGAAGCTTGGCTTCTTGGAACCGCTCTAGATCGCAGATTTGGTGATCTGACAGGTCCATGTGGTGGTGGTTCAGCGGTGGGCCGTCGCGCGTTCGTCTCAGGGGTGCCGTGGATGAGACGAAGGCTGAGACGTCGTCCCCTGCCGCCGGGTGCACACTCCGACCCGGGACGTTTCGACCAACCACAGCCAAAAAGCCATCCGAGTTACAGGCTATTGCACCCTACTGAGCCTTTTCTTTTTCACTTTTTCAGATGACGTTCATTAACAGGATTGTTTCTGCTCCTGGCTTGAACTCTATCTTGCATCGTTGTTTATCGTCGAGTCAATACTGTTCTGGGCGGGAACTTGCACAAATTTTCAACGGCTAGGTTCTAAACGTGACGTGCAGCCCCGCAGACACCTTTTCCAGCGTGCTCTGCCAGGGTGGTCAGCACGTCCACAGGCTCACTGACAGTGCCACCCCAGCGCTTAGCGCGAGCCTCAAAGCTTGGCAAGAGGATCGACACGATGAAACCGGATGCCCCTTTTGGACGAGATGCAAAGCCCATCCGTGACCCAGTCTATGGTTTACCCGGGTTGTCTATGGCACCACGATCGTGCTATCTTCCTGGCAATCACAGCCTTTTTCTGGTCGGACATGACGATACCAAGGACACGACGTCAGTGACAAACAAGACCTTCACGAATCACAACCCTTGGATGCAGAGGTTGGCGGCAGGCGCCGTTCGACTACCCCAGGCCAAGCCATCCTAAATATCGAATCAAGACTTTGCTGAACTTTGGGCCCCTCTTTTTCTCACTGTCGTATGGCTTGTCTATCGAGGCAACTTCTGGTTCCGTACTAATGAGGCTGACCCTGATCCTCCCTCATGGCAGGTCCATGGGGCAGGCAGGACGGCCGATATCCCTACATCCAGCCAGGCCCTGGTTCATCTCCTTGCGCAGCCCCATCCCCATTTGCACAGGATAAGATATCTTTCATGCACACTACATCGAGTGGACTTGGCATAAGATAGAATAGGACTAGATCAGGGTGGAACTGAGGGGCTTGTTAAGAGTACGAAAAGTGAAGCAAAGGCACGTATGTGAGCACGCGCACAAAATATGGCTTTGCCCAGAAGCTAGAAGAATCGCACTTCACATGCAAGCAACAGCCCAACCAGTGCCCATCCTTTCTCAGCAGCGTCGGGACCATGGTGCTCGGTTTATGTTGACGAAAGCGCCTTGCCCTGCATGATCTGCGTGAATGCCTGAAGTGCCGCGGCGGGTTCTGTTCGGGCACACAGTCAGTTTCATTGATCATTGGATGCCTCCAATACGTCATGGAGTCATGAAAAGGGAGCAGACTTACGATAATAAGGCACCTCGTGTCCGGCTTCGTAAACACGGAGGAAGTTCAGGTTACCAGCCGTCTTGAACTGGCCGTGCGACGTGCCGCTCACAGTATACTCGGCAAGCTTAGCAGACTGGAAGGCGGCGCTGTTGGTGTAGTTGATAGAGTTCACGACCAGTTGAGATCCGTACCAGTTACAGATCCAATCTTTGCATTTTCAAAATCAGAACTGGGCTTTCGACTTCTTCGGAGAGGGATAATGACTTACCCAGGTCACCGGCCCATATCAAGACATTGACGCCTGAACGAACGACTTCCGACAATGGTTCGAGGAATGATCGGGCTTCTGTAGACAAGGATCCCATATAAGCTTCAACGGTACATGGAACGAAGGCGGGATGGCGCCGAGGAGTTGGAGATCTTACCGTCGCCGCTCCCGACCATCTTGTTGTAAGGTGTATCGGGGCACTCGCCGTAGGTGGTTTGGGCACCAATGGCGGTCATGACAGATTGACTCTGGAGGTAGTCGACGTACGTCTCCGGTGGGTCGGTGGACTGGGAGCTGCTGGGCTCGAGCACGTCGTAGACGTTAAAATCGTTGGCGTTCTCGATTGGAGACTCGACAGCAGAGCGGCAGGTGCTGTCTCCGCTCAGGCATGCGTTGTTGTTTCCGGTCAGGCCTGTGCAGGATGCCAGTGCTGGTACACACTTGTTGGTATAGGCGCTCTGTGGGGTGGTTAGTGTCAGTTGAACGAATTCTTTCGGCCATTCACGTCCGTAATCTCATGGCCGAGGAGGATCAATCAGGTCAGAGCAACTTACCATATAACTCTTGTACTGGCTCTGAGAGATGAGCTGCTTATAAGTGTTGTTGTACGCAAAGATTGGATATGCTTGGTACTGAAGCACAGGGTCTATCCACCCGTTGTTGATACCTAAGACAGACATCAGCGAGGACGTTTCAGAGGTCTCTATGCAAAGGTATCTTACCCAACGCGACCAGGTTGACCTTCTCGCCAGTGATGGTTCCGGCAGCGATCTTGGCATTCTGAGCCTCGAAGTAGGCAGCAAACTCGGGACCGTAGTGGCCGCCATAGGACTCGGTCCAAAGACCGAAGTCCCGGTTCTCGTACTCTGGAAATGCGGCGTAGAAATTCTGGAGGAAAGTCCAGACGTACGCGGCGGCGCTGACGGTAGACGTGGCCTCGTCGTCACCGTAGCTAAAACCGGTGCCGATAGGCTTCAAAACTCGTATCAGCGTTGAAATCTTTCCCGCTTAGGGAGGCGGGTGCTGGCTCACCTGGTCAACGTAGAGCATGTTGGCGACGTTGTTCCAGGAGTACTGGTTCAGGCTCGGCTTGCTGCTACCGTCGACGAAATGGCAGGGCCCGTGTTCTTGGAACAGCCCGATCATCGACGAGCAGCCAGGTCCACCATTCAGCCAGAGAACCAAGGGAGCGGTCGTAGGCTGACTGCGGGCTGCAAAGAACCAGTACCACACTTGCATTTTGTCAGTCTCTCAGTCATGACGTTTAAAATTGGAAGTGAACGACGCAAAAGTTTCCCAGTCATTGCTAAAAGCCCAAGAAAACCGCGATAGAACTCAAATAGACGAAGAAATGGGGAAAGGGCTAAAAAAAGGCTGAATATTCCTTACTGTGCATGTCGGTTCCCACATCCAGATAGCCAGAGTATTGATCAACTCCTGCAGTAGTTTCACAAATGCCGCTGTTCTTGACGTAGGAAAGAGATGATGCCTCCCCGGCGCGCTTGAAGACATTGTATGTAACTCCATTGCGCTCCTCAAGATACCGCTTGTTGACAGTGCTGGCAGAAGGCTTCATGTTTGGAGCGGCGGCAGCCAAGCTCGCAAGGCCCAAAAGGGCCAACACACGAAGAGACATGCTGTTGGTGGTAACTGTTGCAAAGCAGCAAGGACCTGGGTACTGTGAGCAAATCGACCTGCCTGGCGTGAACAGAGTCTCCTCTGTATGACCACAAAGACGAGGGAAGGACAGCAGGCTGCGGAGTATAACGAATGCCACGGAGTTACGTTTGCTAGGTATTTATATTGCACATCGTCAACAGGCCGACCCACACGTGAATGGGAGGCATGCAGGCCTGGCGGGCCAAGGCGCGAAGGGACAACCCGGAAAGCTTCATTGAAACAAGCTTTCGAGGGAACATGGAGATGCAACGCTACAAGTGAACTGCCGCTTTGAGAAGGTCTCATTTCGCATATTTCATGGCTCTCGTGAACAGCCACTGCCATCGAGCCTATTGAATGCATGGATTGGGGGCGCCTGCTGCCGGTCCCGTTCACAGGCGATCCCAAAAACAGCAGATGGTTGTCTATGGTTGTCTGGCCGCCGATCAATTGGTTCGTGAGTGGGCTAGATAAGCAGACTCTTTCGGTGCATGTGCCTGTGGTGGGTTCAGGAGAAGCCAGAATGTGGCCCTAAGTCCCCTCCAATGCGGGGGCTTTGCTGGCATCTCAAAAGCGTTCAGAGGTAGACCTTCCTCTTCTGGATAGACCCAAGGCCCCACGGGGCGTTCATTGGACGTGGACCCAGCACCCCCAGCGATCTTTTAATATACCCGCAGAAGCTTGAACAAGGGCTTCCCAGCCGGCCGGCTGCTCACCTTTAATAAGCGTCAACTCGACCATGCCTGGCATGCTGGAACTTTATGGTAAATTTCCCTGGGGCTATGCTATAGCGGTGAGCCAGCTGAGAATGACTAGTTTGATATGGATGAAACTGACTCTCTAGCTGCGTAACAGGTAAAGGCAACAAACGATTGTCGTGAACGCGGGCGCGTTGCGTTGGGCGGATACTCGCGATTCACGGACAGATCGCCAATGCCCACATGACCGGGGAAATCATCGGTGACTCTCATGCAAGGCAACATTGACTCGTCTTCTTCTTCAGAAGTTGCTCAAGCATAACGCCTCCGGATGTCCCTTTTGCAGTGGAACATTTTCAGGTTTACCGAAATGGCATACCTATGTAGTTTCAACTCGTAATTGGATTCATTCACCTGATTGATCGGCAGCAAAATTTGACCATAATCCCTCGTCACAACCACACCTGGAGGAAATGGCACTTGCATGAGAAACTCTCACACAAAAGGCTCTCCGAGTCAACATGAGCATCATGTGAGAAGCCCTTCTAGCCAACATAACTGCCATACTTCAGGAATTCCTCATCATTCCTCAGGGTCTCGATATCATCGCTCCGCAAACAAACAGCAACGTCAACACCCCCATTTGCAGTCCTCGGCATAAAGTAGAGCAAGCCCTCGATCGGCGCAAACCGCGGTCGTTTCGTGAACAATGGCTTGCCACCCAATGCATCGCCAAAGTCGATCTCGTTCAGACCAAGGCCAGCGAAGCTGGAGAGCATGAGATCCCAGCCAGCCATGTTCAGCGACGCGCCGTAGGAGAGGGCGCCCTTGTCGTCGAGCTCGTGCAGCGCTGTCGCGATCGACTCGATGTAGTTGGACTTGATGTTGAGTATGTCGGCACGGATCTGGCGAGCCAGGGCTCCAAGGTCACTCGTTGCGATTGGCGAGTCCAGCGGCACATCGGTGAAAGTGCAGATGACCATATGGCCAATGTACTCCTTGGGCAGCGGTGGATCGAGAAACCGTCTGCCATTGACCGCGCGACAGAACGTGATCTCCGGCTGCTTCTTCTCTATGCGCTTC
Source organism: Diaporthe capsici (assembly GCA_013364905.1). Taxonomy (NCBI): domain Eukaryota; kingdom Fungi; phylum Ascomycota; class Sordariomycetes; order Diaporthales; family Diaporthaceae; genus Diaporthe; species Diaporthe capsici. The sequence continues at coordinate 268,152 of WNXA01000013.1, forward strand.
ATACGCGCAGCGGTGATCCTCTGGAAGGCAAAGGCGGACAGGGCATCATCCGTTGAGATCCACTGATCTGCCCCCTTAGCCGCGACTTTCAGTTCTGCCAGCTTGGGGCCGGCAAAGCGCAGGTAAACCCACTGCAGTTCTGGGACTGCTGCACTCGCTTCGGGGTTTCCAGGCGGGGGAAGCTTGACCAAGAGCTTGCTGACATCCGCCTTGTTGTCGTCAGGGCCCAGGAGCTTGATGACGTTTCCCCTCTCCCGATTGCCGTGCTCGATGTCTTCGTCGGAGAACGGATCACCACGGAGCGCCTTTGAGAAGAGACGCATCATGTGGGCCATGCCGTTCATGTCCATGGCGTGATGATTCCCCTGGAAACAAAGCAGGATGCCTCCCTTGACGATGTTGGCTTGTATGACCAATACCGGAACGGGCCCCTGGCTCTCGTCGTACGAGTGTGGCAGTCCTTTCCGTTCAGCCAGGCTCTCGCCGTCCAGCATGTGCATTGGTCCCCCTGCCTCTATGATGTCGTCGAGAGAAGCTGAGGTATCTCTGATATCTTTTATGATAACTGGGGTTGTCCTCTCTCCAGGGGGGTAGGGCATGATGGCAGCGAGGCCTGTCTTCCCCGGACCGCTGCCTTGGTATATTACATGGCCTGCGACCCAAGGGAAAGCCTCAATGAGCTTTTCAGCAGCATCTTCGAGTGATTTTTTGGTCTCTTCAGTGCTGCCTCGGGCTCGAAGACCGTAAGCAATAACGATGTACGTCTTCAAAAAGGCCATCTGGCCGAGGACATCTTGGAGATGGGAGAAGTCCCCACCGGCTTTTGCCGCGCCATTGAGCTCGCTTTGCTGGGCTGTCATTGCGAAGACTGTGCCTTGATATTTTTATAGGCTCTGAACAGGTAGAAGGTATACAGAGGGCTCTCTTTGTGAAGGTTGAAGCGGAGATGTTCTTGATGCTTTAAACCATTTTACGCGTAGCGACGTGGTGTTAAGAATGATTCACCGAGGGCCCATGCGGGACCGCCGGCTGACTGCTTGGCAGATCAGTACGGTGCGTGTAAGTAAGCACTATGTACCAATCGATCCAATGAGTGCCTACATAAGCTGACAGGTCCACGGCATTTCCATGCGATCAACATGAATCCAGTGCGACCATAACTTTCACTTCGACGCAGAGACCCAACGGCTCCGCTTGTCGGGTTGGCCAAACCATGTCAACGTATTTGGCACGCGAAAGCACGCTACAGCTGATGAAATCAATGGAACCCAATGTTTACGTGACCATGTGTCGGTTGCTCCCTCATGGAAGATGTGAAATAGAGATCTTTAGGGCTTACCCTGCTTTTCAGAGAGTCAATCTTGTTGCTCATTCGCCCAGCCATAAGTCTGGGATCGGCGCTAGTTCCGAGGTTGTATACGCGTACTACGAGAAGAGATTATGGCTCCTCAAATACAATTCCACATGCATGGTACTCTTTCAGTAAGCACTACAATTCAGTCGGTTCACCGAGCTCAACACATGTGCCAGATCAGTTGGTCCAAAGAGAGGAGAACATGCATGCTCAATACACAGGATTATGATAGCCAGAAGTCTAGTAATTATGTGGCCAGCTTTGCATCCACAACTGTGTCTCCGTCTTGGGTTGACGGAATTTGATGTGCTCTTGTCGGGCAGCTGGATTTCCTGGGTTCGAAAACGAGTTGCAACATGTAATTGACACATGCCACCCTTCCTCAGTAATCAATCCAGCCAGGACTCAGATGGGTCTAACCGGTTTTTACACACCCAAACATGTATCCTAATCCCTTTCACGATACTTCTTGGCGCCACCAAATGTCAGCGAAAAACAATTTCAAGTCGCTGTTGACGTGAGCGCTCATGGCTTGCAGGATTAGGAACGGGAGTTAAGTTGGCGACAGGAGCTCATCCAAAGTAAGTGGTCTCGTTTTTAATCTATATATATATGCCTCTTAAGCAGTATGCACCAGTCCCTTCATATAGTAATAGACGCTTAAACACCTAGCATTAAAAAAACAATTATATTTTATCAAATGTATTATTTTATTATTAATAATTAAATATTTCTTTCAAGGATTAAAAGGTAATTTAAAAAATAAGGAGAGAAAGAATAATTTTAATATTCCTTTGTTAAAAAAGGGCGATACAATATTCAAAGCTATGTACGACTTTATAAATAAGTTAAGGGAGGGATAATTGGAAAGCTGAGTAGATAGCAGACAAACTAATGAACAGTTGATTTAAAAAATACAGTGTGGCCGAAGCCTCATCCAAAGTAAACCGAAAATAGATGGAAATAGTCGTTGAACTCCAGCGAATATCGTGGTCAAACATGGATCCTGACCGTGGAGCTGAGTGAGCCAATATAATTAATTGGATGCAAGTTGCATGACGGGAGGATGCTCAGACCATCTTAAATGAAGCCGCGTCACATCTTGGGGAACATCTGTGCACCCTTAAATGATATACTTCATTCCCAGGAGACCTTTGGCGGTCCAGAAAGAGCAGCAGAAAATTATCCTGAGCTGTGGTTTCATTTATGAAGAAGTTGTTTGACTCACTCGAGAGCTTGGTTTCGTGTAGTTTGAGGACGAGACGCCAAATTGTGTTCACGTGTTACTCCGATCGCTACTTCAAGTTGTTGAAAGATGACACAACAGCAGACTCGTATTAACTTCTCACTATCGCTTGAGGGCAAGAGCAGTCGATTGGGTCGAGCAGTTCCCATCAACTTATTCAATTCTGGCCTTCATGCCAAAGTTTTGATCATTGATGCTTAGTCTTGATGCCCACGCACACATGCTGCGCACAGGTATGGGTTGACGTCTTATATGTATGAATATCTGTGATTTGCTACCTACGAGACCGACAAGATGCTGTATAGCCTTGGGGTCTGTTTTATGTACAAGCGAAAGAAAGTAGTTGAGATTCGGGCGCCTCCGGCATATCTATCTTTGCCAAGAGGGTAGCGCAATGGCGAAAATTGCTGGGCATTAAAGTACCTGCCGCATAAGGATACCCTCCGAGGAATTTGCAACCCTAACTCGGATGTCAAGTCTTCTAAATCCGGGTCCAGCTCGTATTCATCCCTTTTCAGTTATATCTAACCGGTCATTGACCCCAGATTCCGCAGACGGTGTGCCTCATTTGATGGTGTCCTTGGATACGTTTCGCGGCTTCTGTAGTGACAGGTCGCATAGCAGCCGATAGACAGGGGTCCAATGAAATATCATGCTTAAAGGTAATTTCACGGTCAACCTTTCTACACGGAGAACCACAGGGGACGAAGTTTTGGCTACGTCTTCAAGCCCTGCTTAGCGCCAGGAGAAAGTCACCAGATATGGCTCTATATTCCCACATTTCACAACGCATGGTGGGAAGCGAGGCGGGCTTTGATAATATAAACTGGCTTGGGCGTGACATTCGGCACAAAATTGAACTTCTCATTGCATTCGAAATTACTTGTCCATTTCATTCCATCACGATTGGCTGTCTAGGTGACAATGAAGTCCTCTACGAGCACTTTAGTCGCGTTTGGCGGTGCGTTTGTTTCGGCACAAGAGCTTTGTGGATCGCCGGAACCTCCTGCGGACTTGCGTGCATTGGTGACTCGATCGCAAAACGGTCCACGGGACGTCGCCGCTGAACATGCAATCAACACCTACGTTCATGTCATCACAAGAGAGGCCAAGGAAGGCCTATACCCACGATCCATGATAGACCAGCAGGTAAGTAAATCCACAAAAGAAAAAGAACTGCAACCACATAACTAACCACTTGTACAGCTCGAAGTACTGAACGATAGATATACGGGTTCTGGCTTCACTTTTGTGACCGTCAGTGTGGACTACACTGTCAACGATACATGGGCTCTGTGCGGCGCCTGGGAACAGTGCGAGTTCGACTACAAAGCGGCTCTCCGCCAAGGGACCTACGCCGACCTGAACCTGTACTACCTCAGCGACCTGTCCGAGAATTTCGGGGTGCTTGGATTTGCGTTCTATCCAGAGTCCGAAGTGGACGAGGCAACCCTCTCCCGCGACGGCGTCGTCAACCTCGCTGGCACCCTGCCCGGTGCGGAAATGGCAGAGTATAATCAAGGCCTCACGGCAGTTCATGAGGTAGGACACTGGCTGGGCCTCTTCCATACCTTTCAGGGCAACTCGTGCACCGGCGAGGGCGACCTCGTGGCCGACACGCCTCAGCAAGCAGAGGCCACGGCTGGGTGCCCTGCGAGCTCCGACACATGTCCGGACAGCCCTGGCCTCGATGCGATCCATAATTACATGGACTACACGGTTGATTCCTGCAAGACCGAGTTCACCCCGGGCCAGATTGCCCGAGCGCAGGATGTTTTCGCCACACTTCGACTCGGAAAGTGAAGAATGATGGGATAATGTGTGCGGCAAGATATCCTTACGATTCTGGAATGTTGGAAAAGCGGTCAGTCGCTCACGTCGGGCCTGTCGCGAACTGTTCTTAGAGACGGTGAATGGATCATCCTAGAATGAGAGATTATGATCTCCTGTACTTTTTTATCGTACTGCATATAATTGGACAACAAGAAGAGCTGCATGTGAGATCGTTTGTACTTGTTCGTGAGACTCTTGTGTCTGCGGATGTCAGGCTTGATAAAGGTGCAAATCCTGCCCAAGAGCTAGCAGAGACCGGAGTCTATTCCGAAGGGTGTCACATGTTCATATCAAATACCCCGTGAAAATCGAGGAGTGAGGTGCAATGTGCCACGGCGTCTGCCCCATCAGGGTCTCAGTCGCCCCCTCTGTTGAGTCACAATCCTTTCATGAGTAAGCGCCGGTGCGTATCAACATCTCCAATTGTTATACTATTACAAAATCCACAGACTAATGGCCTTGGCCACAATCGAGACGTATCGTCTGCTGCATGATGCGCTGTCCTCACCACCACCCATCTCCACTGCCACATTGCGATCATGATGATAGATAGCAAACTTGGCAATGGGGTCGGCTTGAGTTCTTACTTGTGGAGACTGCCCGTTTTCTCACATGCAAAGTTTGTTTGCAGTTTAGTTTGCCGAAAGGTGCGGTCTCGGGACGCCGATGCATTTAACGACGATTCGCGCGCCCTTCCTAGTCGCCACTAATCGATCGGCTTTGCGTGCGATATCGCAATTCCGCTCTACTACTTGTAAATAAGTGAAAAGTCCGTTAGCATTATAAGTCTTGATTCACTTGTCCCAAATATTGTAATTGACAATACACCAGCTCATGTGGTAATTCCAGTATACGTTGCAATATGGACTCGTCAAGAGCTTCGTCGTCCATACAATTGATCCGGCTGCCAAACACCCACAACCAAGATGTTGAACATGCCGTTCAACCAAGTAATCGTCCCATAGCAGGCGGAGGGATCCCATGGATCCTCAGCGAAGTCGTTGATGAGGCGCTGCCCCCTCGACCAGACCCGAGTCCAGTCCCCGAGACAAGCACCAAAGCATGGCTTTCCGTCGCCGGTGCCTTCTGCTATTTGTTCCCAACTTATGGCAAGCCAGATCGTATTAGCTTCTATTTCTATCATGCCCGCTAACGCCGTGGTGTCCAGGCTTCATGCAAACCATTGGAACAGTCCAGTCCTACTTAGCATCCCACCAGCTATCAGAATACTCCACCACACAAATCGGATGGATCACAGGGTTATATACCTCCCTATGTCTCTTCCTGGGAATACAATTTGGCCCTTTGTTTGATGTTTACGGTGCTCGCCTCCTAGGCCCGATCGGATGTGCAATCTACATGCCCGTCTTCTTCGTCCTGGCCGAATGCACCCAGTACTGGCACTTCATGCTCACCATCGCCGTCTGGGGTGGCTTCGGGGCGGCCATCATCTCCACCATCGGCGTGGCGGTCATCGGAAAGTGGTTTGTCCAACGCCGCGGCCTCGCTATGGGTATCGCCCTGTGCGGGAGCTCAATCGGCGGTATAGTCATGCCTCTGATGCTGCGGTCGCTGCTCCCCAGCGTCGGCTGGGCATGGTCCATCCGCGCCCTTGCGTTCATGAATGCGGGGGTGTTGATCGTGGGCTCGATCTGTCTGCAGCAGCCTCTGCCGCAGCAGAACTCTGCGGCGTCAGAGCAGCATCGCCGGAAGAGAATAGCGTTAAATTTCATGGCTCTTACATCCAAGACTTTTACGCTCATCACGATTGGCATCTTCGCCTTGGAGTTCGCCATCTTCGGCGTCTTTGGTCTGCTGCCGACGTATGCCACGGCAGCCAACTTCCCCGCGAGCACAGGTTATGTTCTCTTGGCCATCGCTAACGGATGCTCAACGTTCGGCCGACTTCTTCCAGGGTTGGCGGGCGACTATTTTGGCCACTTCAATGTTTTAGTCTGCATGATACTCTGCACGGCAGCTTTTACAGGAGCGATCCTGGTTCCGTTCGGCTCCACCTCCCTCAAGGCGCTTTACGTCTTTTCTGCTCTCTGGGGCTTCGGCTCCGGCAGTTTTATATCACTGACTCCCGTTTGTATGGGCAAGACTTGCGAGACGGAAGACTATGGGCGGTACTACGGTAAGCAGTGACGGGTTCCCCGAGATCACGGTCCACACTGACAGATAACTGCAGGTACGATGTACTTCTTTGTCAGCTTCTCGCTGCTGTTGACTGTGCCTCTTGGTGGCCAGATGCTCTCCACCTTTGGAACCCGCGCACTGGCTGGCCTTTATGTTGGCATCGTACTCGCAGGAGGCGTGTGCTTCCTGCTTGCACGACAGATACTGTATGGCAAGAGAGGGTTTGACCTCAAGGCAAAGATCTAGTAAGATACATGAAAGCGCAGATTCACTTAAAAAGTCACGAAGCTAAGGGTAGGATTTCACTCATTTTTAAGACATATTTAATTTCTTTTCCAAACAGATTGTCCATGGATTCCAGTATCAGGAGTAATCAGTCCCGTAGCAATAGCCATTCACCATAAACATCTTTTTCTTCATCGTGTCAAGTGTCTTCCATAGCACATGGGGAAGAATGGAATGGTTCAGCCTAGGAAGGGAGATGGGGAAGGAGTGATTTTTGTAACCCGGCCACTAAGGTAGTGATTAACTGCCACTGGCCTGATGCCTTCCTCCTTTTGGGAAGCTTGTTCTCCTCCCACACCTTCCCACACTGGAGCAAAACATCAACATCAAACTCTGTCCAACACAGCACAACAACAACAAACAAACCCACTTGCCACCAAGATGGCAGACAGCAATTCTCCTCAATCAAATGAGGACATCCCTCTGAGCTTACTCTCAACCAATCTGCTGCCTCCTCATTTACCAGGCCCGCCCAAGCCCTCTCCTACCGTGACAGGGTCACCGAATGCAGCCGTCCCACAGACCTTTCCCAGATTTCCTGAGCTGCCCCCAGAGCTACGAATCGCAATATGGGAGCTCAGCCTTCCCCAACGGGTCCACACGTTCCCTCGTCCAAACAAGACGTTCGACTTCAAGAACCGCATCTGGCGTCAGGAGCAAGTCCATGGGGCCAAGGCTGAGAACCGACCAACCATCGCCCACGTATGCTTTGAGGCTCGCGCAGTGGCCCTTGCCAGTGGATCGGCGAAGAAGATCTCGTTCTGTGATGGCACCAAGGACAGCAACAGGCTGAGCCGGGTCTGGGTCGATTCGAAGAGAGACACTGTTGTAGTTCGCATGGGCCAGCCTGGTACTCAAGCATCTGGAAGACCACGGAGAAGCCCCAGAAAGGACCATCTTTACGGCCTACTCTTCAACCGAGACATGCGCATCGCTCTTGATTCATCATGGGCCTTGTGTTTCTGCACGATGATCAAGGATCAGGGTCGCAAACTCTACTACGACTTGGTACGCGGGCGCAAAGAATGCGATTTCATCATTTTGGACCTGAATTTGGATGTCAACGACGAGGAAGCCGCAAGCACAGGCTTGTTTGGCAACTCGGGCGCAAACGACTGTATCTTAATTCCCATCGAAGACACGCGCCAGATGTCTAGGCTTTTCGACGCGCAGGCCAAGTTCGAGACTGTGGATTGGCTGGGAAAATGGAAGAACTTCACCCAGTTGCGCAAGCCGACCAACGTCGTCGAGTTCATGCAGCGGTGGAAGAAGCTGGCTGCTCGGGAGATGCGACATGTACAGAAGGGATTGGATTTCTTGACAGGAGTGGAGGTGGGAAGACAGGGGAAAGATGCTGGTGAAATCCAGAAGCAAATTGCTCGAATAAGGGTGATCAGATCCGACCAGCCCAAGCTCCGCCCTGTGGTCATGGTCTCCCGCGGGGCTGATAGCTTGCCGTGGTCGTGGTTCTCGTTTGTTGCGCGGTAGATGGAGGCTGGCCATTGCTGTTGGGGGTCTGGTGCCACTAAAGTTCGACATGGTCCAACAGTCTAACCGGAGACAAGGAGAAACATTGTCTCAGGGAAGGGAAACCGAGATGTGAGCAGCTTTAATCATGTCTGTCTTGGGGGAAGGGTAACAAGTAACTATGTTGACGAAGCTTTTGATGCTGCTCCCCATGATTTGGAGGAGTTGGTGGTGGGAATTCACACTGTCAGCTAGGGACCCTGCAGGTCATAGGTCATGTAACTGACGCTAATGCGGGCATTGAGGCTAAAGATCGTGGGGCCCCACTCGAGATCCGAGACGCCGCAGGGATCCTGAAGTCAGACGCAGGACAGCAAGTCCGAAAAGTGTCTTCTATCGCTTTAACACCAATTGACCAATGCACAACCTGTTCTATTGATCGAGACTTTCGACTTTGTGACATTATTTCCACAGTACTTTGCTACCATCACCGCCACAGCATGACAACGAGGGCGCCATCCCAAACCCGACGACGTTCCCGAACATGAAACGGCTGCTCGGCCTGGGCCACGTTCCCTCGATGCTGGCCGCCCTCCTGCTGTTCGTGACAGCAGCCGCCTACTCGCCCCTCTCCGACAGCTTCCTGCGCGCCGTGCCGGGGCCAACCGACGACGACTTCGACATCCACAATGGCGCGCTGCTCGCCCCGATCCTGATCCCTCGCGTCCCAGGGACGCCCGGCTCGCTCAAGGTCCAGCAGCACTTTGTCGACTTCTTCCAGAGGGAGCTGCCCAACTGGACGACCGAGTGGCAGAACTCGACGGGCAAGACGCCCGCAACGGGGTCCACAGACGTCCCGTTCAATAACATAATATTCAAGAGGGAGCCGCCGTGGACGAAGACGGGGCAGGCCAACATCCTGACCCTCGTGGCTCACTTCGACAGCAAGCTCACCCCCGAGGGCTTCATCGGCGCGACGGACAGCGCGGCGCCTTGTGCCATGCTTATGCATGTGGCTAGGAGTATCGACAAATACCTCACGCAGATGTACGACGAGATGGTGGCGCTGGGCGAGCTGGGAGGGACACCAGCGATGGACATGGGCATACAAATACTACTACTTGACGGCGAGGAGGCCTTCGTGTCATGGACCGACACCGATTCGCTCTACGGGGCAAGGTACGCTGCGACGTGGCTCCTTCGGCATGATCAGAACACTAACGCAGGCCACAGGTCCCTGGCCGAGTCATGGGAGAACCAGCCGACAATGGCCATGGCCAACTTCCCGAACCGCCTGAACCAGATCAGCCTGTTTGTCCTCCTCGACCTCCTGGGCGCCGCCGACCCCAAGATCCCGTCCTACTTCCTCCCCACGCACTGGGCCTACAAGGCGATGTCCAAGATCGAGCAGCGCATGCGGGACCTGGGGCTCCTCGAGACCACGCCGGCGACCCCGTTCCTGCCCGAGTCGGACAAGCTCACGACGCAGTTCACGCGGTCCTGGGTGGGCGATGACCACGTCCCGTTCATGGCCAGGGGCGTGCCCATCCTGCACCTCATCCCGACGCCGTTCCCGCGCGTCTGGCACACGATGCAGGACGACGGCGAGCACCTGGACATGCCGACCGTGCGCGACTGGGCAAAACTCACGACTGCGTTTGCGCTCGAGTGGCTCGACATGATGGAGGTGTGGCCTCAGGAGGAGGAGTGAGACCGTCATTGATACGATCAAACACACTTTTCTAAGTTTCTGCTATATAACGGCAGCAGCGGCCTACCTCGAATAAATACTGTGGGTTGAAGGGTTCACTTGCAACGTTCCAATGTTTTGGACGTTGAGGATATTGCGCGGCGTTGGGGCGTGCCTTGGATGGCTTTGATTTGCGAGAATCTTGTTGAAAGCTATGTATTAGATGGAAAATGTACAACCATATGATCAGTCCTCGGTCTCTTTCTTCTTCTTGCTTTCACTCTTGGGCTCTGGATCCCCCTTCTTCGGCTCGTTCTTGGACCCTGGCTCGTTCTCGTACCCCCCTCCCTGTTTCTCATACTCTTTGGCTAGCTTCGAAGCCTGGGCACGCGGTCGTCAGCAACTTCTCTTTCGAGACCAACAAAGCGGGCTTCTTGTTCTCTCACTTTCCATGCAGCCCATTGGCCCTCGCCTCCTCCAGATTTGTTTGGCTCCTGCTTGATCTCTGCCCAGCAAAGTTAGTCTGGCGAGTCATACCGGATCTGTCTGGAGCAGAGGAGACGAGCACTTGCCTTCCTTGAGCTCCTCGCGCAGTTCGGGATCTGTCGGCTTTCCCTTGGACGACGGCATATTGGAGCGTGGTGAGAGCTTGAAGGTCCGAGTATGTCTGGTGCGCGTTGGCGGTGGTCTAATCAGTCCCAGTGAACGACGGAGCATGTCACTACTGGCATAGGCTGGAGTTGCGACTCAGACGTTGCACATGCGCAAACGGCCCTTTTATGGGCACAAGCACCGGCAAGACGTCATGTCAGTTGCTGGCATGGCTCAAAGACATCCATGACGATGTTTCTCAGAGACCAGCCAGAAGCAGAAGCGTCTTGTCTGGTCTATCCTCTCTCGCGCGTGGGCGCCTGGGCCGTTTCGCGGAAGGCGGAACAGCCACGCTAGTTGCGTGGTGGTTAACGGATCGACAGGGCCGTCTCGATTACATCACCACTCCCGTCCTTCCTTTGAAGCATCTGACAGCTGCAAGGGCAGGCTGCAAGAGGCAAGCTCCAAGAAGGAGCTTTGGTTGCTCGTCTCGGCCGAGTACACACCATCGACCATGTGGGAAAAGCAGACTGCGTGGTCATGCAGCTGGTGTGCACTTCCTCACCTTACTCGCCGCCCAAACCTTGCGAGTTGATCCGAGTGACGTGTTTCAACACTTGCAAGTCTGCCTGCTCTGGGTGGAACACATGGCGCGATATTGAGACCAATATTCCGTTTTCCGACGTTCCCATTTGCACTACTTGATCGCATCCCAACAGCTCGTTGACAGAGCTACCACCAACGTGGTCAAGCCGCCTCCCCTTCCAAACAACCACCACGGTGCCGAGCTTCATCCCGGCCCTTTTCTGACAGCTGTCAGACGAGGGGAATCCCGCCGCTAGAAATGCCACGCGACTCAAGACATCACATGGTCCAGCATCACGCTCTCGACCTGCAGATCACCATGATAGCTCAGCTCCGGCGAGAGCTTGCTGTATGCCCTGCCAACCCTAGTAGCTTCAAGTGTAGCTTAGGGATGTGAGCTTCGGAAAGGAGCTTCGATATCTTGAGCTCCCTTGTTGAAGCTCGAAGAGGGAGCTCAAGCAAGGTCCGACCAATCGTGAGTTCGACGGAGCCCGACCTGGAAAAGTTGGTATCGTGGCGCAGAACTGCTTCACCGAGAGTCTGCTTAACGATGGACACGAGGATTTGAAGCCTCATCTTCGTTTTGGGCCCCAACAACCCTCCATCATGACAACAACAACTCACATCACATGCCTCCTGAACCAGCTGCTTTCTCTGGCCTGCCATACCCAAGCACCATTGAAGCACATGAATGTCAACAATGATCAGCCAACTAGCACCTTACTCGCAGCTCGAGCTCCAAAACAACCACAAGAAGCCACCGTCTCTCGCACAGACGCCGCTGAGAGCTATCAACTACAATGACAGGACTGGTCGCCCCGCCGGACTCTGTCTACGACAAACTTTTACATAAGTCTTCAAGGGTTTCCCATGATGCTTCATGTCGATCGCGTGCTGTAAGAGGGGCTCAAGACACCTCGGTGAGCTTCATGATGATATCAGCATGGGATATTCGACAATTGTTGACATGTGCCACTCATCAGAAGGAGGCTGGCCCACCATGGCAAGATGTCATGGCGATGTTGGAGGCTTAAGGGTATAATAGGTCGTCCGCACATCTTGAGAGGTGGTTTTCCTCCTTCTTCATTTTTCTTTCTGACATCTCACCGGCAGTCAAGCATTTCGTTTCTCGCTTGCATCTTTCGCTAGGTTTGTCTTGAGAAAGTCAGCCATGCGTTTCTCTCCCTACGTCCTGGCCGGCCTGTCGGCTGCGGCGGCAGGTGTCCAAGCTGTCAGTGATCCTCCGGATTACAGCAAGAAGCCCGACTATGGCGCTCCGCCACCGCCCTCGTACCCTGACTATGGGAAGAAGCCTGACTACCCCGACTACGGCAAGAAGCCGGACTATCCCAAGAAGCCTGACTGCCATGACGACTACAAGGATGATTGCCATGATGAATACGATCATTATCCCAAGGAGCCTGACTGCCATGGCGACTACAAGGATGATTGCCATGATGACTACGATCATTATCCCAAGGAGCCAGACTACCCGAAGAAGCCTGACTATCCTGACTACCACGAGAAGCCAGACTACCACGAGGGCTACGGCCACGCGAAGGTTGTCAACTTCTGCCCCTACGACGTCTACTTGTGGTCTGTTGCATGGGACACGGATGGACCTTACAAGATTGGCTGCCGCCAGGAGTACGTCGAGAAGTACTTGAAAGGCGGCGTTGCACTGGAGATCGTCAAAGACGAGGATTACTGGTACAAGGACCACGACAAGCTCATCCTCTACTACAAGAAGGAGTACGAGAAGGTTTACTATGACCTGTACGACAAGTACGGTCATCCCTTTGACGGCCACAAAGTGGTTCTCAAGCCTGAAGAGGACTATTGCCCTGCCGAGTACTGGAAATATGGTATGTTCAATTTCACCTTCACCTTGAGGCCTGACACTGACCGAATATGCAGGCCACGAAGAGGAAGACGACGGCAAGAAGACCTGTGACGACTTCGCGGACCTGGTCTTGTATCTCTGCGCCGAGTACAAGGACAAGGAACCCTACAAGCCGGAGCCGCCCAAGTATCCGCCCAAATATCCACCATACCCACCAAAGTATCCTGAGCCTCCAAAGTATCCGGAACCCCCAAAGTATCCGGAACCCCCCAAGTACCCGGACTACCCAAAGTATCCTGATCCACCGACTTACCCACCTTATCCGCCTTATCCTCCGCCCGTTCTAACGCCGACGCCGACGCCCACGCCGACGCCCACGCCCACGCCCACGCCACCACCACCTCCTCCTCCTCCTCCGCCACCGCCACCGCCACCTCCTCATCCGCGGTCAATTCCCGGCGGAGGTGGTCCGAAGTTGGCCAAGCGCAGGTACAAGGCACGCTCGGCAGAGGGCGACGATGACCAAGACTGGCATGCCAGGCAGTGGGAGAACGACAAGCCCAGCTGGGACACGGACGCCAAATGTACTGACTGCGGCGAGAAGGAGGAGGGGTTCGTTGTTGACATCACCACCGATGTTGACATCATGACCGAAACTGACATCATTCCCGTTGGTGAGTAGGGGGATGCGCCAGGTCTCGGAATGGGCATGGCGACATACCTGTCAACCTCCTGCACCTGATCATCAAGCTCAGGTACACCGAAAAAGCTCCTGGCTTCAAGTTGTCTGAATTTTCTCGTGTATTTAGATACCCATGTCGTTCATTCTTCACCTACTCTTGGGTTGCTGTAGCTAGGAATGAGACAGGACTGACTGTTTCAATTAATTAATGGATCTGCGTTCTATGCATGAGCTGAGTCCTCCCCCAGCTTGTATGCCTTGGGACATGTCCACTCGAAACACCTTCCCCAAATACGTTCTCTTCGCTGCGGTCTTGTTTCTTGTTATTTATAGCTTTGGTATTTATTTCTTATCTCTGTCCATACGCCTGGTTCCATTGAAACCTTATTTGTACTGTAGTACTTTTAGACAAACTAGGCCATACTGTTGCTCATTTTCGCGGAGTAATTATATTATGCAAGCACTTTCCAGCAGTTTTAACACAGACCATGATACCTTCCATGTCTCCTATGATGCTATCATTATCACAGTAGCCAAATATATTAGCCATAGTGGTGGCCCGCCTCTGGCAGCTTGACTCCACATTCCATTATCTCCGGGCGCATTATCACTCAGGCCATTGCCCCCAGTGCCGCTAACCTGCCGCCCGACCTGCTCTCCAAACTGGCCAATGACATTTCCGCGCGGCCAGTACTCACAGACAAGATACCACCCTCTTGTGCCGCACAGGCGGCTCCCGCAGCCCACCGCCGTGGTGTTCTTCCACACCAGCTGGGTAAAGTGGCCCGTCTCCTCGCTGAACCCAGGGTCGTCGTAGTCGAACTGCTCCCGCTCGTCGCCCCACAGGCCCACGCACCCCGTCACCTCGTCGCAGCCCAGCGCCAGGTTCTCCCCGTACGGGCCGCCGGAGTGGGCGAAGTCGCACTCTGACCCGGAGTCTGGGGACTCGGATCCCATGGACGCGAGATATGAGGACGCGAATGCCGACAGGGTGGTGTTCCATGTCACGGCAGAGGCATTGTGTTGGCTCCGGAAGACGTTTGTGCTGTTGAGGATGGCCGAGGTGAAGAGCGCGGTGTCTGTGAACTGCGGAGCTGTTGAGGGGATGCTCGGCGGGGCGGTTACGGTGATGGTTTGGACGTTGACAGAGTCCGGCGTGGGAGCGGGAGAGGCGCTTGCGGGGACCAGCAGCACCGAGGCGAGCAATCCAAGAAGGCTCGGTGGAAGATGAAAATAACAATTCTGACGCATTGAGTAGGTGTTTTGGAGCTATACAAAGTTGATGGACAGGGATCGAAGGTTTGGGTGCGGTCGAGAATCATTTGAAGGCCGGGTACAAGGGGACGCGGATCACAACAAAGAGACAATCCAGTCCCGTCATCTATAGCAAGAAGTACATTTTCTGGTCCGCTTTGAAGCGCTAATTATTCTTATTGTTGCCGAGGACCATCCTCGCAGCGTTCGGCGGCTACATGATTTGCCCCATATCGGCGCCCTCAAAATAGGTTGGTTGGACGTCAGGCTTCGGCAAGTAGCCAGGAGCCAGGATCTAAGCGCCACATCGCCGTTATCTCAGAATCAGACAATATTTCGGCTGAGATAATTCAGCCTATGGAGTACATTTGTTCTCAATTCTGCTGCATTATTGAACCCTTTGACTTTTGTGGTGATCACATTGCATCTCAAGGATAATTAGCAATAACTACCCATTTGCAGGAACTCCGCTGTCACGGCCGATTATTATATTTGCGCTCCTGTACCACCATCGAAGGCAGCTGCTGAGCTCCTTCTTGCTATTATTGAGACATTTCAACACAAGTATAGGAAGAGAGACAGCACCAATACCAGCGCATGATTATTCATGATCCATAACAAGAGATCTTTGTCTTTTGGACACCATTATTGGTCAGAAATCTAGATGTGTACGGGAGAAAAGGCTCGGGATGTTTGAAAAGCATGGGTTTGAGAACAATAAGTTGATGAAGGGCCACAATGGAGCTTCAGTTAATTGTCAAAGCATTTGACAGAAGAAGGCCTCTGTACGTGGGAGAACAATGAAGTGATCATTGGGTTCGAACAGTGACTGTACATAAAGAGCTGTCTGAACGTACACATACAAATATTCCTGGTAAGGCGGCTGTTATCTCACAAGATCTCCCCGCAATTCGCAATCTTTCAAGGATTCGAGATTCACAGGCAGGGAAAACGAGCAGCCCATCTTCTTCCACCACACATCATCAATAATTTCAAGCATGGCTGGAAAGGAGGATGGCTCTGGTCATCCCATGCGCTCCGAGGAGCCAAACCGTCCATTCGACGTGCAGAACGTCGAGAACGAAGCTGAACAGATGGGACTGTCTCGGTTGTCTCGCCAGTCCCGGTCGCCTCAACAGCCCGTCATCGAATTTACTATCGTCGAAGACAATGATGATGATCACGATCAAGATGAAGATGATAGCAATGCAGAGTACGGTTTTTTCACAGGCGTCGTTTCGAATCCTGGGGACGAGGACGGATGCAACGTTATGACTTCGGATTCGGACGACACGTGGAGCACGTATAGCTCGGATTCTGATGAAGACAACTGGCTTCAAAAGTACGGCGGTTGGTACCTCAATATCTCCTCCTGGAGATATGAGCCCATTTACCGGTTTGTACAGCCTGATCCTCGCACAAGCTCTAACGTCGCAGCAGCAGCGCTCAAGGAACCAATTTCCCTGCTGACCAAATACAGGCATCAGAGACTGGGGCACCAGTCGACATACTTTCACAAAAGTATTCCCAGCCCTTCGAAAACGCTCTGCCTGGCGAGACAAGTCAGGCGAGGCTCATACTTGAAGAAAGTACGGAATGTGGATGACCAGACACTCCATTGGGCATAGGGGTGCCAGGCAGAACTTGCCACCTGCTCAAACATATAAAAGTAGGTAGGTTGGTTTCGGATCTTATTTTGCTACTACACTCTACAATCGAATTCCGCCATGGAAGTGGATTTAGGGTTTGCAGGACTTGGAATTTTCCTCTCCTTCCTTTTTTAATTTCAGCTTTTAAGTAATTTGTCAGGCTGGCTAGACCACAGTCGTAGCAGCGAATAATACTAAAGTCTCCTAATTTCGCTCGGAATAGTTTGAATGCACCAGGAAAATAATTTACAGTTGTTAAAGGGGAATATTCTGCTCCCAGCAAGAGCTTAATAGATCATTGCATCGCCGAGATTCTTTGTTTATCACTCGTGAAATATGACACAAGTTTCCAACCATCGAGTGGAATAGGAAGCTTTTCAATGCCATGAGGAATATGTTGGAGCTTTGAGCAATACCATCTTCAAACGAATAACAATGTTACACATAGAAACTTACTGCTTCCGCCTATCCAACTACTAGTCCTGCTCATGAAACTATGAAATCCAGTGTGGGTAATCTATGCCTCCTCCGCCACTATCTGCATCGTCTTGCCTCCTGACATTCAAATCCTCCCACATTCTTTTCTTTTCATGCAATAGGTTCAACAGCCTCTCTGCTCCAGGTATCTTGCGCCTAACAAAAACGTCCCGGACCACAGCCTCGGCTGAATGGTGGTAACGAACCAGGCTGCTAGGGCTCCACTGTTCTACATCACAGCCTACCGATGCCACACCCCCACTGCCTGGGGTCGAGTGGCTCGTCACCGCACTGGGCGCCGCCCAGTCCTTGAAATTGGTGATGGCGTCGATAAACTCTTGCGGGTCGTGGATACAAGATGCGCACGGATCAGCATCATGGTCCAGCATGATCTCGAAGACAAGAAGCCACGGCTCAAAGATCTGATTGGGATTGTGCATGTTGCTCAGATTGTGGACCAGGGTCATGACATATTCCCAAAGAGTGTGCTTGTAGAGTTTGTAGCTGTCTGGACCTTGTCCTGGCATCGAAAACACCGAGTGGAGGCGGGATATGGCTCCCGGCCAAGGCACGGCCGCAGTCGAACTGTCGTTTTCAGATATTCTTGAGAGCCAATAAGCCCACTTATGCCAACATAGAGCCATAGCTAAGAAGGCAGGTGTTTTGGCGCTCTTTAAGATAGACGAAAATGCAAGGGGAAGCCCTTGACTATCCGCAAGGCAGACGGTTGAGCCAACGCCTTCATCTTTGTCTTTGAGCGAAGCATACCATGGCAAGGAATCTCGTACCGTAGAAGCAAACTCATAGCTTTGGCGGAGATTACCATCCGTCGCCTTGAATTCGAGGAAAGGCACAGCGTTTCCCGAAGTCTCCACAAATTTCTTTTGGGCGTGTAAGTCCATATACTCGATGCTTTCTTCCATGTTCCGCGCCTCAAGTGCCCTGTCAAGGTCATCAATCAGGCTGGCATGCAAAGCCGAAGGCATCAAATCCAGATCCTGTAGGTATCGCGCAAAAGATGAAGGCGTCATCTCTGGGGCTGTAGAGGCCCGGGCCCCCCTCTCTGACATTTTGACGGCAACCACGCCGGCTGCAAGCAAGGCCGTCTTAGGATCGAAAGAAGGAGACATGCCCAATATTTGGCTCCAGACCTCGGGCTGTTCAAGGTAGTCTCGAGCAGTTCGGTGTAAATACCGGATCGTCACTTGTAAAGGATCACGAGACTTCGTACTAGTCCGTGGCTCCGCGTAATCATGATCCAGAATCCGGCGACGCTTTGGGTTCGGTTGCCCCGGGTAAAGGCTGTCCGGCCTGTCGCGAATCGGCGGGAGACCGCTGACAGATGTATGTGGTTTCCGAATTGAACAGCCCTCGATTTGCCTCATGGTAGCGCAGGGTTCCCGATGCCTGAAGATTGGGAGTCGAAAGTGGGTGCGAGCTGCGGGAGAGATCTCGAATTGTTCCAGCTCCTCCGTTGTCATATCGTAAGGGTCCTCCTCGGCTTCCTCGTTTATTTCAAGTAGGCCTCGGCATCGCGAGTTCAGACGTCGAATTCCTCGCGCGACAATTCGCTCAAAGAATGCGCGGTTCTCCGGTGTCCTGACAACGGATAAAGGTGTGAAATTCATCTTCAAAACCTGGGCGAAAGTCTGCGGCGGTGCATACTTCAGGGCTCTGTCCATGGTCAAAATATCGAGACTATTCCCGTTTGCTCGAAAGATCTGAAAGATATGTGAAGCCTCTGCTCGGTGGATAGGCTCAATCTGTCCCAGGATCCGATGGAACAAGGCCTGCAGATCCACTGGGAGACTCAAAAGTCGGCGGTATAGTGCCATGGTATCATCCCCATCCCGAATTCCCTGGATGAGCAGGTTCACGACGAGACGTACCCACAAAAACACACCACATGCTCTCCGAACTACCTCTTCAATGAGCCACTCTGCTTTTCCTGGCTCGGGCCCAAGCAGGTTTCGAACCTTGGGGTCGCGGCCGAGTTTATCATGACAAAAGAGCCTGATGTCGTTACCGTTCAGGTCTTGCATCTTCAGCGAGGGCTGTCCGTCGAAGGAGGTCTCAAATACAGGCCAAGGCCGACTGGATAAGCACACCTTAAAGTGGGGAGATAACTGAGCGACGTGTACCATGAAGTCTGTGATCTCAATGTGGTCACCTTCCGCCTCGTCGAAACCGTCAATAAATATGCACATCTTGAGGCTCTGACAAGCGCAGGCGACGACCCTCTCGAACGCATCTTTCAGCTCAGCAAGCGACTTCGGCGCAGCTTTTTCGATCTTGATGTCGGATGACGCTTTTCCAGACAGCGTTTCCCACTCGTCCGGGAAGGCCTTGGGAACGAGTTCAGGACAGCGTTGGCAAAGCTGGTACAGCAGAGTTCTGAAAAGTCCCTCTTGTGAGCTCTGAATTTTCTCACCGCTATTCCAGAAGAAAAAGGCAGCACACAAAAGACGCGCGTTGCCTGCCCAGTGAGTGAGTAGCTGGGTCGTTCTCGGGTTATTCCAGATGAACTTCATCAGGGTTGATTTTCCAGATCCTGCCTTCCCACCGACCCAATAGATCCCGGCATCACTTGCAAGCCACCAAGAGAATGAACTCCACGCCTGCGTCGGAGAGGGGTCCTTGAGCACCCATGAGCATGTCTCGGCATGCTCTCTGGCGATTGCAGAGTGTCTCATTTCAATCTGGTCAAACCTTAGACAGTCGAGAAAGCATAGCACAACCCGAGAGAATTTCAACCTAGTGTCCTTCCGGATGAAATGTTTTTGAAAAGATTTCAATGAAGACAGAATCATGTCGTCCCTCGTCTCAAGTTTGGAATGGAGCTGGTCGAATCTCCTGTCGATCTGACTAGCCGTAGAGGCGTTAAGGCTTAAGAGGCTGTTGAGAACATCTCGCGACTTCTTTTCCAGGGACTGAAACTTAAAATCGTGTTGGATAGTAGCTGCCACCAACTTCTGAAGCTCTGTGCGCTGATGCGCTGCGACATCATTGATGATTGTTCGAATGCTGTGGTCGTCTCCGCCATTAGAGATGGTTTTGACGATCTTTTGCATTTCTGCATCCAACTTGTCGGCTTGCCTCTTGCCATCCAGGGAAAGCTGGGCCAGATCATTGCTTTGACAGAGGTCAACCTCTCATCCGCAGTGTAAATCCCCTGAGTATGGTAACCACCCACCTGGTCATGACAATTATTTCCGTGGTCAGCTCATCTCTCAATGAAGACAAACGGCCGGCCATGGAATTGATATTGCTCGTCGACCAAACCGTTTTCAGAGCTTGGCGAAAGCTCTTCCATCGTCGATTCTCGACATCGTCCTTTGGAACTTTCAACCGCTGCAGTCGATGAAGTAGTTCATCTGATGCAGTGACACAGTCGTTGCAGATCCGGTCTAGATTGGGATTTGACTTTTTTGAATCCGTTCTTCTTTGTAGATCTTGGACGCGATCGGCGAGGTCCGTGAGTCGTTCTGTGACTGTTTCCTTCCTTGAGACGTCTTGCGAGCTGCCAGACTGGTAAAGCTCCTTTGCCTTGCAGACGATCTGCCGGGACCAGTCAACGCACTGTATAATGTTCACTGCTAGTGAGAGAGCAGCGACAGGGTCCATGATCAAATAGAGAGCATAGAGAGCACTCGCTTGTTTGATAAGGGATGAGTCAATCACTCGATGGAATCAGCTTGCTGATTGTGAAGCTGATGATGACGGTCTTCAGGAGGACAATCTGGAACTGGCGCGGGGAGGGGCTGATGGGTGCCTCATGGCTGTGTCACATAAGCCGGGCGTCAGCCACTATGCACCTCTGCAGAGTTGACCAATGACGGGTAGTAATAAAGTGATGTATATTTTCTACTTCCCCCATGCTGCGACACGTCACTCATCAGTGGGTCCCACTGCCGTAACACAGTCGGTGTCGTTTTGGTTGGCATTTCCCCAACTACAGTAAAATTACTTCGAGATTATGTAGCAGATACACAGATGCACCGAAAAGCCCCTTCGAAATGACCTCGCGGCCACGTGCTGTAATTTCAACAGCCCTCTTCGAAACTCTACGCCTCTATTTCCATATAGGAGTGGCAAAATCTATAGGCCAGAATTCAGCAATTCTCCAGTCTGGAGATAAGACACTGATCATTCCTCTTGGAAGGATTTGACTTCCACGCCACATTAGTGTTCATAGAAACTCGCATGAGTCTGGGTCTCAATCTCTCATTTGGCTGTCATCATTTTTGCATTTGGGTTTTTATGCACAATTGAGAGGGTGAAACGTTTATCCTGCCTGTTTAAGGCTCATTTGACGAATGAGGAGATGAGGCTTACGATTGCTTCGAGGAGAAGCTTCTGCAGGCTGACTCAGTTGCTTTTATAGCTTTGCTTTTCAAGAGTTGGATGGTTAATCTGGTGACCAAAGATGGCGAGTTTAATGTGTCGTTCGGTAGGGATTTGTAATATGCAATGCCATAGTATGGGTCGTCATGATAGTTGCCTGTTCCCCAAATCCGCGCTGCTGGGTCTGTGGAGGCTCACGTGCCCAAATGCAGATGTGGTGTTCTTTCCTCCGCAGCTGGCTTCTAAGGCTCCTGGGCTGCAGCCGCTGCCTGAAGATTACCTAGGTACACATGCCCAGCGGATAGGCTCAAAATGACATTCCAGATGTACGGTCGGAATGATCTGTCTACATTTCATGTTATACTATCTTTTATCAGTCATACTTGCTAGATTCAGTCCTTGTATCTCCACTATCGTATCGCCTTCCTAGGATTAATCAGTAGAAATACTTGTCCAGGGTGAAATTGCGGGGGAAGGTTAGGGGGAAGGTGGTAAAACCACCTTCTTACAGGAAGGGGGCTGACAGGGAGGGGGGCCAATTTTGTTTTCCCAGACATTAGTGGTTGTGCTCCTACCAACCGCATCGAACACGACTGCATGTGTTGGTTGCTGCCTGGCCGAAGTGTTTCACACCTTGGCACGAATAAAATGTCCCATCCTCAGGGAAGCTTCAAGATACAACAATTCCAACCAGGCACTACCAGTTAGTAATCTTTCTACTTGTCATCAAATCAAACAGTCTAAGACACAATGCTGGATGACGAACAACCCGGTGACCGAAATACACCAATTCTTCGCTTAAGGGCAACGGTGCCGACTGAACTAATCCTTCCCCGCCAGCGTATCAAACAGCCAGATGGGCCATGGATAGCCCATCCAGATTTAATCGACGAGCGGATGAGTACGAGCAGAAGAACCACAGATTTCCCGCCAGATATCACCATGAGAGACTACCGAGATCTCTGGAAAGCAGATTATGCGGTGAAATTCGAGCGATTCAAGACCATTGATCCTCAAGACGCTAAACCCGCGTCAGTCATCGAGCTCCGGCCTTTCATCAACATGCAGAGAATCCAGGGCATGACGGACAAGGAGGTCGCTGATGCCATTGAAAGACAATACGTCGGTGCTCATCAGTATGGATCCCCATTCCTTGTTTGCTTTGGCCCTGACTATGGCCTCCTGACATTTATTGCCTGTAACATAGTTATCTGAATCCGGGACAATTCATGCCTCCTCAGGTAGTCGATCGCTTCGGCGACGAGTGGGGAATGAACGCCCGAGGTATCTATTATCGCCATTACTACTCTCCTGGATGGGTCACAGCCGATCACAGCTTATGGTTACCGTCACTGCATGGTGAAAACTGGAATGATGACGCCGAAAAGTCTCGTCGAATCAGAGCTAGATCATTCTTGAAACACGCCTTGGACAACGAAAGGTGGAATAAGAGCGAATACGCGTGGGAGGCGGATGCTTGGACAGATGTTTTCGGCCTTATGAGAAATGATCGAGCACTGTCGGTGTGAGCTCGCTTCCAATGAATCCTCCTCCTGTCCTCAAGACGCTAACAAAATAAGTGACAAACACGAATACAATACCATCGGGCAGAAAACACATCCCGCCTCGGGTCTTCTGACGGGGGAGTCTAAGTATATCAAAAGAATACCCGACGCAACTTTTGGCCTCGCCACTTTTCAACCAAGAGACTACCAGAATGCCGTGGCTGAGTGGGATCTTGACCGCGACCGCTTGGAAGCACTCCTTCTTCACCGGCAATGCGGTCTTATCTCTGACCCGCATTGGGGTGATGCAAGCCTCGTTTTTCCCTTTGCAGTCTACGAAGCCAAAGGGTGGAGCGGCGATGCTCGAAAGGCGCGCCGGCAGGCTTGTTTAGCCGGCAAGGTTTATCTCGATATGCTTGATGATCTGGCACGGCAACCTATGAAGGCCAGAGAAGGGAAAGTCCATTACCAAACAGATCAGAGTCACAACAGCCAAGTCTTTGCCTATACCTGTTTTGGTGCTTACTGGCACATTTTGGTAGGCTACAAAAGACCAAGGCTGGAAAGAGAGCATGCAGGATGTGAAGGGGTGAGCGAGTCGGTTTATGTAAGCCATATCACGCCTACCAGTGTCCATGCCCTTGCCTCATCATGAACTGACTAATAACGGTCCAGGTATTCCAGAGAATCTGGAGCTGCCGAGTTACAACGGAACGAAGAGCCTGGGAACTTCTTTCGTTAGTCGACCAGATCCACTCATGGGGAGTGACCGACTTCAGAGATTTCATAATACGACACCTGAGGCCGTGGCATGACTTTGCCAAGAGATGCTACACTAACGATGTCGACTTCGCGAAACGCCTACCGAACACAGGCAGAACGATCGTGGACGGGAAGCCGATGATTGTGATGCCTACTTCTTGCATGCGCTTACCCGAATGGACCAGACACTTCAAAGACGATCCTTGCCTAAGGCTCCAGCAAAGAGTGAACTATCACGTGCACGAGGCGTGGCTTAAATATGGAGGAGTCACGACCAAAGAGATTCCCTTCTTTCTGTCTTGCGGATTCGATGAGTGTGGCTCGCTTATTGATCCTGGTTATCCCCTGGACTCCGTCGAGGAACTCATGATGCACCTTCGAGAGGTTCACGGAGCAGATGACGCGGAATTAGCGGAGTGGGTGTACGCTTGGGAAAGAAGGGACTTGCAACCATCATTCCCTTCATTGGATATGACTGGTGCCGATGATGTGGTACCATCAAGAGAGGCCAGAAAGCGAGGCCCAGTGGAGGAGATTGATAACGTAAAGGTCTCAAAGAGAAGACGACGATAGCTCTTCTATAAAACTCTGGCTTCTCGGTGGTTTATGCTAGAGCTAGCTTGAAGGCGATTAATTCATAGAAATAGCCAAACGCCTGGATTCTCACTCAATACTGAGTTCTTATTGTAAATACATCTACTACGCCCGGATCAAGAGTCTACGGAGAAGAGGTGGCGGGGCTTTTATATGCAGATTGGCTAGGGCGAGAGGCGAGTATGTGCAAGCTATTAAGAAGCTCTCGCGGAGCATCTCTCGTCTTGCCATGTTGTCTTAAGTTTGCTGGATAATTTCTGAAAAGCACTTGGATTAACCCTCGTGAGACTCTGAAAGTTAATCAGGTTTCCAGGAACTCCATATTCTGGGTACTGATAGCACTGGCACTCAATGCCATAACGGAACGATCCCGCATTACAATCCTTTTACGAAGTGGGCCCGAGATAAACATAAACTCGAGCTTGAATCTATTGCGCTCATCGCCTACGCTTTGTATCGCAGAGACTGTCCTACACATAATGCTGATGATGCGATTAATGTGGTTCATTAAGTTTATATTATAATGATTTACCATACATTTAATTGACCAAGAATCTGACTAAACAGTTTGAGATTCAGCTGCTAAGCTTGGGGGCTAGCGCTGCTACTTTGCTAAACGTCGTGCGCAAAGTGGACAAGCGTGTGGCAAGGAACAGGATATTTGTCGTTGAGATCGGCTAGGAAATTGTCGTTGTGGTGGCGGTCTTCTTTGCTGAGCACGAGGCTTGGTCTGAACTTAGTGGAATGACTGGGCTTTGCGGGTGGATGCCTCTGCGCTTCCCCGTTCAGCTGCCATGGGTGGCACTGTGCATGTCGCTTCAGCCCACAGCCACGGTCAGCTTTGCAATTTCGGTCAAGTAAGACCAGCAGCATGTTGCAATTTGGGGGCGGCCGCAGCTGTGGCCTTGCGGGGACGAGTAGAACAGGAGACATACGAGGGGCACGGGATGCCAGTTTGCTTGGCGTTCTCCCCCGCTGGGGCTGGAAGAGTACTAAGGCTTCCTGTACCTCTCGAACGCTCAACCTGTCAGCCTGTGTGCAGCTTGAAGTTACATTTGATCGACTAGGCCGAGGTTATGGCGTGCCAATCCCGTTTTCCCGCTGCAAGGTGCCAATGGTCACATTTCATTTACGTGTATTAGGCACGGTACCTCGTGTAGCTCGAGCCACGGCCGAGCGAGCGCCACTAATAACGCTGGCTGAAAGCTAAGCTTCCCCAGCCGGATGCGGCAGAGGACTCTTATTAAGGTAAGACCCTCACCGATATTTGTGAAGGGATTGTGATGATGTTGCCATTCTAGGTCAACAATCATTCCTGTCGTTACCATGCGTTCTATCTTCGTTACCGCGGCCCTCTGGGGGCTGGTGAACGGCCAGGAAGCCAACAGTACAGACGGCGAGGACGGGCCGCTCCCACCCAATGATCTTGCTTTGACGCCGCCGATGGGATGTGAGTACTTTCCATCAATTTATACTCGACAGCAGATAGCTCCGACGGCAGTGCTGTACAAGTATTGTCGACCATAAATAGGCTACTCGATACGCGAGTCTCGAAGCGGTCTGCTGACTATTTCAAAGGGAGCAGCTGGAATTATTTCGGCCCCAACATCAACGAGTCGGTTGTGATCGCCACAATCGACTTTGTCAACTCCAGCGGACTCCAGGCGGCAGGATACCATTACATCAACATTGACGACGGCTGGCAGCGGTACGCAGGCAACCGGTCAGACCACCCAGGACCCCTCGAGGCCGACCCGAAGAAGTTCCCAAACGGCATCAAGTACGTCGCCGACTATGCACACTCCAAGGGCCTCAAACTCGGCATCTACAGCGGGCCGGGGGAAACGACCTGCGCCAAGTTCACGGGAACGCCCGAGGGCTCAGAGGACCAAGACGCCGCGACGTTCGCCTCGTGGGGGGTCGACCACCTCAAGTACGACAGCTGCTGCTCGAGGGGGATAGACGCCGCGGAGGAGCTGGTCAGGGGCGACGTCCGCCGGATGGCCCTCGGGCTGCGCGCCACGGGCCGCGACGTCGTGTACCACGCGTGCCACTGCGGGTGGGCCGACATCTGGACGTGGGCGCGCGACGAGGGAGCCAACCACTGGCGCATGGGCCAGGACATCAGCGACGACTTCAACTACCCGGGGTTTCGGGAGGACTACTACTTCGACGTCCTCGACATGCTGACCCGGGGCGAGAACGTGAGCCTTGCCCAGTACGCCGGCCCGGGCGGGTGGAATGACTATGACATGCTCATCGTCGGGCTGAACGGCCTTGCTCCGCGGCTTGTTGGCGCCGGTGCCAGTAATATTGAGTATCGCGCTCACTTCAGCATGTGGTGCATGGTGGCTAGCCCGCTGCTCATCGGAACCGATGTGCGGACACTATCGACCTTCGATCTTGAAACTATCACCAACGAGGAAATCATTGCCATCAGCCAAGACCCGTTGGGTGTCGCTGCGACAGTGGTCTACCAAGAGCAGGACGGTCAGCTGCAATACTGGGCAAGGGAGCTGGAGGATGGGAGTATAGCTATTGCATTTCTGAATCGCGGGTCAGAGCTGGCGTTGATGAGTCTCTATCTTCAGCGATACTTGTTTGTGGAGTGGCGGTCTTATACAGTCAAGGACCTCTGGACTCATGAGCAGCAAGGACCCCTGAAGGCCCCAGCCTTTTCAGCTGAAGTGCTTCCACATGAGGCGAAGGTATATAGGTTTGCACCTGTCACAACGTACAGTTAGTGAGGGCCAGAAGTATGACAAGGGGGAAGGGGTGGCGGCAGGTGAAGTGGATCTGATGCTGTGAGGTAGGGCTACAGTATTTTGCCGCTACATTGGAAATCACAGGAACAATCAGAACCGAAGGTCGTTGCCCAATCCTCAGACGTGCTCTTTGCTGAACTGTAATGAGATTTGCCACCTTCGGATCTGTCCAAAGACACCTCTAGCAAGACTTTTTGGTCAAGCCAAAATGTGGGAATAATGTTGTTTCATACGATATCAGAATGCTGTGGTATGCGTATCGTTCCTGTCCAGTGTCTTCCAACAACCACCAAGTTGATCCCAAGCCGTGCCGGTAATCCATCAATTTTCGGGAAGCTTCTGATACCTGCGAAAGCATTCTCTCCAACACGTTGATGCGCGCATTAGGCAAGCCTATCGCTCATCTTGTCAATCAAACCGAAAGCGAAATCGGGAATTTCGTCGATGAGTGACTTCAACCCATCCTGTTTCCGCGCATCCTCAACAATACAGGCATAGTACAGTGTGACCATGTGTCGGATCTTGTCCTCCGGAATAGTGTTCTCGAACACATATTTGGCGAGTGTCGCGATGTCGTTGAAGCGGCTCGGGTAGAGAGTGAACTCTTTCAGCGTGGCGTGGAGGCGGTGCAAGCTGAGCTGCTTCAGCGCAGGGACGTCGTATGTGTCGGCCGTGACGTAGAGTTTTGCGTGGCAGAGGAAGACCTCGGTGTAGTCCTCACAGCCCTCAGTATTCTTTCGCGCCGAGAAGACAGAAGTCGAGGTAGGATACGTGTTGCCGCTCGCGTCCAAAAACTCATGGATTAGTTCGCATCTTTTGGTGAAGGCCGGCTTCTCGTTCGCGGCCACACATGCCCCACAGTCGCTGAATGTTGAACCACACTGACATTGCGTGGTCGAATAGTCTGTGCAGCATCTAAGGCACCTCACTTGGCCTGTGATGGAACCATAGTAT
The DNA here is from genome assembly GCA_013364905.1 of Diaporthe capsici. NCBI lineage: Eukaryota > Fungi > Ascomycota > Sordariomycetes > Diaporthales > Diaporthaceae > Diaporthe > Diaporthe capsici. The sequence goes on from WNXA01000013.1 coordinate 296,171, forward strand.
CGATACTGGCAATTGTTGTTCGAGCACGAGCTCCTGATATTCCTGTTCAAGGGTCCGCAGGTTGGGCAGTCTGTGTAGACGGAGTTGCAACTTGCGCAAGCAGTTGCAGTGTACACTCGCCTGCAGACGAGACACATCGGCTGGCAGTTAGACTTGGGGTTGCTCCTGCCATACCAGCCGCAGGCGTTGTTCCAGCAGCATTCCTTCTTCTGAGGTTGGACAAAGTTCGCATTGGTGAGAGAATATAGAGGCATTCCAGACGCTTCACCTTCCGGCAGCTCTAGTATCTTTTCAGGAGATTTTGGAGCTCCAATGAGAGAATGGTCTAGGAGAATGTCAGGCTCCTCCGTCACATAGGTCTTAGTATACGCCCACTGAGTGAAGCGCACGAACGTTTTCTCGTCGACATCAGGCCACTTGACACGCTTTTCTTTGGCCTCGCACATGTCGCCGTTGATCAGTACGCCGAGGGGCTTTGACAGTCTCGAGATTGCGGTGCCATGGACGTTGTACTCTTTGCCGTTGGGCCCAATCACGAAAGTGACGATATCTGAGCTGATGATGCTATTGCAGGCTGTTTTAGTCACCATCCAATTCGCGGTGGCTTGGCTGAAATGAAACCGAACTTACTCCTCGTAAGATGAGTCCATGATCAGTAGGTTTTCGTGTGGAGATGACTTCATGGGCAATGATAGATTCTGTGTGGTAAACCGTGATGATTCCGTATGAAATGGAAGGCGTTGTTTGAGATAGGAAAGTCTTCGTAGTGCATCACGTCGGAAAAAGACTAGATCTGTGGGCTCTGCTTTATACAGGTGTACACTCCAATGCATCTGGAGGCACCAGCGTTTTGGGCAAGACATTGCGGAGGAAGTCTTCCTTTCACACTGCCAAAAGTTCTGTACCCATTCACTCCGTTTGCCTTTCATGATTTCACATATTCGGGGTAGGCCTCCTGCATCGGCTGTTGGCATCCGAGATTGAGAATTCAGCGTCGCTGTTGGCTGATGAAGTGTTGGTACCGTCTAGACCAATGCAGGAGGCCTACCACCTGGGCACACCCGTGTCTCCCAATGAGAGCATTCTGAAAGCTCACCGCGATTTCTATCCCTCCGAAATTGAGCAGGATCATCATCGAAAAGCAAAACCCCATGCCACATGAACATTAAATTCCAGCTCAAACAGCTGCAGCATTCTCACCCTTCTCCACCTGGTCCCCCTCCCCAATGACCTCCTGACACACAACCTCTAGCCTCCACCCATCAGGATCAATAACAAACGCAGCATAATACGCCCTCCCATAATGCGGCCTCACTCCCGGCGCGCCGTTGCTCTTCCCGCCGTTCCGGACCGCCGCCTCGTAGAATTGGTCGACGACGGCCCGGCTATCCGTGTTGAAGGCGATGTGGCTGCCCGGCCCCGGGGAAGACGCGTGGCGGCCATACTCAAAGATGTTGAGCAGCTCGTTCTCCGCGTCGGGTCCGAAGCCTAGGGTCCGGGGCCCATCGTTTTCGTCGTCGCCTGATGAAGGACTCTGAGTAGCTGTTTCGGTGCTGTCGTAGACAAGATGTAGGCCGATGAGGGGAAGCGTGGCGCTGTAGAAGCGCTTGGCTATCTCATAGTCCCTCACGCCTATGGAAATGTGGCCGAGTGGATGTGAATGCATTTTTCTTTCTTTTGATTTCAACGATGGGCGTTCCAGGAGAGCATACAGAGAATGATGTTCAAGAGCATTTGTCATTCAATCATGAGGCCCACCGAGCTCGGCGAGCCAAAGGGTCACAAACTAGGCAACCCTCTGAGATGTTTGCTAACTAATGGTGCGACTAGCAGGGAAAGGCCTGCGCGCGTATCCCTTGACCAAGCGCATCCAAAGCCGGCGCGGTATCACCGTTCCATTTCAAATTCGTCGTCGTCGTGATCTCATACCAGCCGCCTTGTGCAATCAGTCCTGGTAGAACAGGGTGAAATAGGACAGGCCAAGATCTTCGTAATCATCAGGCTCCTCGGGGTCCCCAAAGAGCTTCAGCGCCCTGATGGCAAGCGCGTACTGGCCCTCGGGGACGACAGACCCATCGTCCAGCATCCCCCAGAAATCCACATAGAAAAAAGTGCGCGGTTGGTACTCTACTGGGTATCCGGGGACGCTGCCTACGGTCTTCAGGCCCAGGACCGTCGTGGTCGGGCCGGTGTAGTTGTACGACGTGGGTACGACGTCGGCGCGGAGGATCCGAGTGCCGAAATTGAGTAAGAATTCGGCCGAAGGGTATCTGACGCTCGCCCCATCGGTTGGTGAAATCGGCACGTCACCCACGGTTGGGTACGGTATGGTGAAGGTGGCGTTGTCCCGCGAGAATGACTGTGTACCTACCCATGGGCGGCCGAATTCCTCCAAGTCGTACCCCGAGTCGTCGTCGGTAGTCATCACTACTGCAGAGTACATGCTTCCGTGCACACCGAGGTAAGGTATGGCCAGGTTCTCACCATTGGACCCGTTGATTGTGATGTACCCTGAGTATACTGGCAGGAGACCTCGCATTATTCCAGATTCACCCGGAAAGGTGGGCTCCACAGTGATGTTGGCGCGTGCCTTTGGAGGTAGTGTTACGGAAGTTTTGGAGAACTCCAGTTCCGCAGTGGCGGCGATGATCGGGTTTGGAAATGTTAGTGGATAATTGGATTCCACAGACAGCGAGTTCATGCTGTATGCGGGACTGTTACCGAGCTCATACGTCACATCTCGAGATCCCATGTTCCGAATGATGAAGGTCGCGCTTCGAAAGTTATCCGTATCGTTGAAAGATATACCTTTGGTACTGAGTTGCGTCGTCACGAAGGCCGCATCGTAGGCTTGTACCAGCCCTGCACCTTGTTGAGTGACCGGGGCCAGACCGTTAAGTGTCCCACTGGCGTCGTTCCATAGTTGAGCGCGGGAGGTGCTGGAAAGATATTTTGCCAACTCCGCGGGGTCAAAGGTACCTCGCGCTTGACCAACGAGGGCATAGACCGCTGCCATGAAGGGCGTGGCCATAGAGGTGCCGGATGCGACTTTGTAACCACCCTCGCTAAGAAGGAAAGTGGAAAGAATATTGCCCCCGGGAGCCCCCAAGGAAGGGTAGACATCCAGCGCGCATGTCGGGCCCCAGCTCGTATAATAGCTTGCAAATCCTCCGGTAAGGGTGTTTGGAACGTCTGTGTATACGGACTCCGCGTTTGAGCGATCGGTCAGGGTAAGGCGCACGTCGAAGCCCTTGCTCAGGAGGTCTACCCACTCCGCACCCTGCTCAGGAAGTACCCACCCTGCTCCAGATATGGATGAAGGAATATAAGAGTCCTTAAAAGTCAAGAGACTTTTATGTGTTAGCAGACGTACAGAGGTCAAGACTGAGCCCACTTACTCGTCCGAGGTACTGCCATAGAAGAGAACGTATTGAGCGTTGTAGGCCGACACGTTGCTCATTTGATCGTAGGTGTCACAGGCTGTGGTCATGCGTATCAAAACAATAAAGTTTGATAGGTCCGGTGTATCCGCTGGAAGGCGTGAACATGCATCCTCTTCCACGCTCGTGTTGTGGCTGGTAGCCCAGAGAGGCAGTGTAAGATTCTCAAAAGGCTGGTAGGAAGACAACCACCCGAAGGATTTGGAGGCGGGACATGACCCAGAAGACGTTGAGTTGGTTGAGTAACTGCCCTTATACAGAAGATAAGGTGTCTTCGTATTATCGAAGGAAGACACGGCAGTGACGTCCTTGCCGTCTGCGGCTGTGCTGGGTGTCCACATCCCCTCGGTGCCACTGTTCCCAGCAGCAAGTGTGCAAGGTACGCCGTTCTCCACGATACGGCCGACGACTGAGGACCAGGGCTCTTCACTCCATCCGCCGGGCCCACCGATCGAGGCGGTGATGATATCGGCACCGTCCTCAAAGGCCATGTTGAATGCAGAGATCAGGATGTCGTCGGTTGACCCAACCCCTCCTTCTTCACAGCTGAAGACCTTGTACATCGAAAGGGCAGCCCCTGGTGCTGCGCCTGTGAAACCCATTTCGTTGGGCCTTGCGCCGATGATCCCCGCCACATGAGTGCCGTGGCCATCACAGCTGTCGTATGGGTCAGGGCCCGGCTCAGGAGCACTGGTGCCATCGTAGCTGTGGCCCGCGAGGTCGTAGCCGCCAGATATCAGACAGCCTTTGCCAAAGCATCCTCCCAGGGCAGGATGGTAATAGTCAACTCCAGTGTCGACGATTGCTATGCGAGCTCCTTTCCCCGTGTATCCTGCACGATGCAGGAGGTCGACCTGGGTCATCACATGAGGAGAGTAAGAATGGTTGCCCGCGGCGGTGGTGCTACCCTGCTTGGAAACGCGCCCAGGACCCGTGGAGTTCAGGAAGGGGCCGGCTGCCAGTTGCTGGAATTTGGGGGGAGGGTAGAGGCGCATAGGCCAGATACGTTTGACAGATGGCATAACGGAAATCTTCGAGGCGATTCCGGTATGTTTGCCGAGATTCGTGATGGAGAAAGAAGAGCCATTGAACAGCTGGAAAGACATGTTCATCCGCGGGGAGACATCGACACCGTCAGCCCTCAGGCTGCTGTAAAAGGATGTGTGGTCATGACCGCCCACGAACTCAACAACATAGGCACCAGGAATTATGGTAGCATTGTTGGAGCGAGTTGGATTGTGACTGACTGTGGCAAAAGCGAAGGCACTGCCCCAGAGAGCAGCTAAGCTGGTGGCCAGATGCATCGTGCTCATCGACAATTTCCTGTTCGAGAAGGGTGGAAAGCGACGACACTCAAAAACTATTCTCTTCAACAATAACCACATGTCGGTGGCGACGCTGTCTTCTTATACCCCAGATGACAGTCCCCAACGATGGCATCTTTCGAGTGTCCGTCTCGGGGCGGCCTCTCGTCATCAAGTCCTGCACTCTCAACCCCTCAACACATTCATATGAGAGTGCAAACATTGCTGCCATGAGCCGCAGGTTCCACATGGCGTGCATAAATTAACGGCATTATGTCAATGCGACTGTCGGCTGGCCAGAAGCATTGAGCTGCCGGGTAGGTTTATGATCCGTATTGCACTCGGTCTGTGTACACCGAGACTCTCCCACCAGACTGTCAATCTGCGAGACATTTCTGGGCCGAGATCCTTCCGAGCACGAGGGCTTCAAGGATGGATACACAGATTGGCGGCTGCAGGGGCTGATTAGTCGGGCGTGTATGTTCGGTCCCGCGCAGGCGGAGACGGATGGTGTCACCGAAGTTGCTGTCCATGCACACGGCCTCAGCGAGGGTGCACAAATGGCGGAGCGACAATACAACCGATGACAGGAGAAGCCATGAGCCTCCTCGGCATATGCCAAGAATCCGCATTGGGCAACAAAGGCATCATGTTTCCAGCGTCTCCATGGTGGCTGGAACACAATCGCGTGAGCACCACGAGGCCAGGGCGGCACGGCCCCTAGCTTCTGCGTTACAAAAATGGCATGGCCACATGAATGCAGCAAGCCAGTCTGATACGACCTGGATGGCTGCACGCGAAGACCAGCGAGCAGGTTGTGTTGGTGAAAGAATGCCCGGCGGCCACGCTGGATTTGAGTCGTCAATGACGGCCTACCTCCCTTGTCCTTGCTCTTTTTTACCGTACGTAAAGTACGCCCATATTTTACAGTGCTGAGTTGGCCTGCTGACTAAGTGGGGTGGCCCGAGCACCTGGAGGGGTGGCTCGAGTAGCCTGCTGCCTGCGCAGACGAGAAGAGCCCCACATCCCACGTCCAACGTCGGTCCTGTCCTTGCCTCTGCCATCCAGCCATCCTGCCCTGCCCGTCTTGCTTGTCCACCACCCTCCATGCACCGACCACCTCTGCAGCATGCCGACGTCCTCGCCGGCATGCCATTAACACTGTCTTCTTTTGACTCGAAAAGCTTGCCGTTGGATCCACCCATTGTCTGGTTCTGTCTGATATCCCCAGGTTCTCCGAACTTGGCAGCTACCGGCTGTGCTGAGTGAACCTTCGTATCAGAGGAAACACAAAGGCGACGTCTACAAACGCGGTTGTGGCCATGATCACAAGAGCCAAACGGCATATACGATATTCAAACTACATGTTCGCATCTCCATGCACAGAAAAGCCACATTGGTGCGATGCTCAACAGTCCCACCACCGGCAGCTTATTAGGCAAACAAGACGAGCACACCAGAGAGCCGTAAGCCCGCAATAAAGGCAGTACACCTGACGCCAGCCAGTTTCATAACCCAAACCTCATTCTTTACCCAATTATTCCCGCCCACAGTCATTTTTCGGCATTAATCGGTGCTCATACTCATCCTTATCAATTTTCACCTCGCCCGACGAACGTCACTCGCAGAAGTCAAGAGCTTTCTGCCTGATGACCCACGCATATGAGCCAAGGCAGCTTCGACTTGTCATTGGTCAGTATGGCTTAGTCACGCATCACCTCAGTCCTACTGCGGACGACCACCAAAGACAGCCACCTCGACGTGCCCCAGCCAAGAGAAAGAGCGTGCGTGGACCTACTTTGGGAATCCATCTTTGACCTGTCTTCCAGGTACCTGTGCTCATCCGAGCAGCAGTCACAGAACTTGTCGCACTTTCGCGTCAATTCTAGGTCAGGGGTGCCGAGTCGGCCCAGCTGCGGCGTCCGTGGTGGTGTCGATAGCCTGTATTCCCCCTCCCTGAGATCTTCCCCGCGAACACGCTTAGGGATCTTTCTCGCGGGTGAAATCCTGCGGCCAGATTCCACGGCGCTGCCCGCCTCTGGTGTTGATGTGCTCGCTATGCTTGCCTCGTACGGCTTCGTGGTCCGAACCCTTGGCTGTGGCCACGGCTCCGGTGACCAGTAGTACTCGGTTGCAAGCACCACGTCAGTGACGTCTTCAAGTGGGCTCCTCATACCACTATCCAGTACTTCTGAACGGCGGGGGCGCTGGTCTGAAGCCGGATGCCTTGTTGATGGCCGGCGTCCGGGTTGACGATGGGGGGAATCATGTGAAGGTGTGGCAGACGATGATGAGCTATGGCTTGACCGTGCCATTGTTGTTTCTCAAGTGGTTCGGTCTTGTGGCAATGTTCTCTTCCCAGAGATTCAAGTTAATCTCACACTGCGCACGGGGAATGAAATGATATGAGTGATAGGCGGCGAGGAGCAAGGCGTGAAAGGGGGGGGGCCGCACAAAATGAGGGCAAGTGTCTTCAGGAGGGTCCTACCAGATGGACTCTGATGCCACTGGAAGTTTCAATGTGGTTTATGGCAAGATCTTGATGATTTTGGGATTTGGTTCAAGAAAGAGGGAAGGATATGGAACAGAAAATGGAGGTGGCACAGGGCTTTTATACGGGCAGACTCGAGGTGGGAGGACTTGCCTCGATCTGACCAATCAGCACCCAACATGCCCTCAGGCCCCCTGTCAGCTTCCACCTCACCCTATGCACCTCATGCACCCCTTCCACCCCGGTATTCCTCTAGGGACCCCCTCGGGCTTGGGCATTGATGGCGGGCGCTTTTTTGTTGCCTGGTTCGAGTCCAACGACCGTGCAAGTTGCACAAGTCACCGTGGATGTCACCGTGCCAGCCCAAGCTGGGTTCTAAACGTCACTTGCCTCGATCAGATATGGATGGGGTCAATCACCGGCCCTCTCCGGGAGCCTTCTGGGCTAATTGATACCCGCCCATCCCCAATCTCCAGTGAGATCATGTACTCCCACGCCGTCTATCGAGCAGCCCAGCTTCCACAGCCATGCCGTGGTTGGATGTCCTTGCACGTATGCCGCCAGCAGGACGGTCGTACCTCTTGCACTGCGAGGGAGGAGAGCGACAGTACGTGAGGTAGCCTCTATGGATGCGTCTACGCCGCACCGTTTCATTCAGAATTTCCTAGGTGTCCGCTTCTGGTCCTGTATGAGATCATATCAGTCTGTGTTCTTTTCACTACTCTCGTCGCTCGCCATACTGGTCATGGACTGGTAGGGTCGCACAGTATCTCAGCTCCTGATGAGCCTGGGTTTCCACACCGAAATGTATCTGGGCTCGGGATACCCAGATTTCCCTCGGTCTCCTTATGTCAGCTCTTTTGGGGTCTGCCACGCAGACGCGTACAGCGCACGGCCCCGCGGTGCAGAACACAGAGGCCAAGACTCCATGGTCGCAACGTGTTAAGACGCTACCCATCCTGGACCGCTGCACTACAGGGCAGAGCTCCAAAAGGTCAGGATTTCCAGAACACTCTGGAAACTCAGGGCAGTCTTCTTTAGCTGTCCCGTCCTCCGTGTGGAAACGTTGCACATTTTGGTTCGATGACGGTTTCCAGAAGTACAGCAGGACACGGAAGACTTGAGCCTGCATAAGATATTTCATACATTGATGTAATGTAACTAATCAATCTCCTAGTTGTCATTGCAAAGTCCAAGACATAATTGTTTGTGCTTCTTCGACATTTACAAGAGATGGGGAATACCTACATTCCATTCCCGGTCAGACGTCGTCGAATCCCTGTAAAAAGCCTTGGCCACCTTTCCAAGACGCGAAGACTGGTGATGGCTCCTCAGCATCTTATCCTGTTCACACGTGACCCGGCTAAAATAGGTACTTACGTCAAACACACAGCAACTCATACGCTGGCCTATCAGGTAAACGATAGAGGTCTGATGCCAGTAGCACGTGTCTCCAGAATGTCCGATTCGGAGGTGCATTTTCATTCTTCCTTCCTTTGGCCGCACCTGCTGCAACTCACCGTCGAGTAGCTGTTTAGCCATGAAGCGTGCTCGGCCAGAGCCTCCTTGAGCCACCGACGGGGTCATTCTATGAAGTCATGGGTCAGGTGACCTGGATTCGATGGCACAGGTTTCGCCCCCTACGAAGATGGATTTTGTCGTTTGGTGTCATTAAGCACTACCAAAAACACTCACTCTTCACTCTTGTACAATCTTGACTTGCTGCTCTGTGTATAGAGTGTTGAGATCTGTGCGAAGCAAGCCTAACCTAATAGCATGTCTTCGAGCCCACGAATGAGATGTGCCTGTGGAACCAGATATCTTGCTCACACGATAATCTAAGCGCTATGGTCGTGGATCATAGCCCAAACTCTATGGGGGCTCTTCAATCCCCGTTTGCCGAAGTCTGTGACTAGTTCCTCTAGGTCTTTGAATCCATGCTTCAGGTACAACTGGTGTGCCGCTTCAGAAGACTCCAAGTACGCTGGGAGGCCCTTCTTAGCTGCCTCTTCGATGGCCCGCGAGGTCAGAATGCCTCCCGCTCCACGTCCTTGGGAGCTAGGGTCCGTATGGAGTAGATGCATATCTTTGCCAAATCAGGTCAGGGGAGAGTTCTACGAGGGGGGATTGTCCACGACTAGCTGGCTCTCTCATCGGGGATACGTAAGGCTGTGAAGACAGAACTTGAAAGACTTACACAAGTGTTTCCTGTCTCCCACAACCCTCTCCTTGAGCTTGGTCATGCCGCCAAACAACAGCTCACACGCTTCGCCATTGATGCCCGGGGGCCACTGTCTTTGAGGTCTTGGCTTGGGTGGGTTGGTCCCGTCGTAGACGACCCTATCCCGCCGTATTAATTCTAGAATATTCCTCACTATATGAAATTAGAGACCACGTACCATTTCGCGAAAGATATCATCTGCTCCCCCTCTAGCTCTGTGTCGATGACCTTGTAGCAGAACGTATTGGGCTCCTTCGACTGCGCCTTGAGCTCATTGGCTCGGTGCTCCAGGACATCGGGAGGGAACGGCCCGGGAAACAGGATCTGGTTAGTTTCCAAGGGCTTGTAGGCTTCATGCTCGATCACTGCGGATCGGTACATGTCCGCCTCTTCGGCAGGTAGTACTTGGAGCACCATCTTTTTGCGGATAGTGTAGGTGAGGTGGCAAGGAATCCGCTGGTCACCACGCTACGTTGTGTGCATATTCAAAGACTGTATTTATACTTGAGAAGAATTCACCTTGTCTCTTGGCTTTATTTGGCAGGTATACGTAGATGGGGATATGCTCGGGCCATCTGATCCATCTTAAGTGAATGCGAATGAGGGAGGACGGTCAGGTGAGTCACTGCGGGAATCCTTCGAAGGCGTCAGCTGCATTAGTGTCTTTCGGTGTCCCAAAACGGTCGCGCTTATCAAAGCAGGCCACAATCATAGTGGTATAAATTTGACACGCGTTGGCATAAATATTTGACCGGTAACAGCAGAATAAGTAGAAAATATTCCCTGAGAAGGACTGAAACATTATACTTGACATTGCTGGGGCGGGTTTCCATTGCGTGCCTGCTTCCGTCGTGTTTGTCGTCGAAGACGTGAACACGTGAACACACTCTCCGTGGACATAGTCGCAAGAGAGCATCGCGAACTTGATACAGACGCTCTTGCGATAAGCCTCGACCTAACGAATCGAATACACCAAAGAAATAAGGCGAGATTACGCTCAGATCTACTAGCCAGAATACCAAAGGCCAGCAACTCCTCATGCCCGCCCGGCCCAACAAGGCACGTCTGCAGCGACAGCTTATTGTAGGTCCAGAACTACACGTCCATTGAGCTCACCCTTGTGCATCTGTTCGAAAATCTCAGTAAGCTTCTCCAGTTTCTCGGTCCGGAAATGCGTCTTGATGACGCCTCTTGCGGCAAGCTCAAGGGTCTCGATGGCCTCCTTCCGATTGCCGACCGCAACACCAACAATCTTTTGCGACTTTCCGATCAGAATCTGTGGGTAGGCTGTGCTGATAGCCGTGAGGTCTCCTTCCGGGACTCCGATGCAGACAAGGGTACCTCCGAAGCGAAGGAGGTCCATACCCCTGCAAGGCCACCGTCAGCATTTTCCCATAGGACAAGTTGTTGTAGACTCGTCTGTGAACAAGTAACACTCACATCGTATAGGCAGCATTGGCGGCTGTGAGCACGATTACAGAGTGGGCGCCGAGCCCTCCTGTCAGGTCCATCACCTCTTTCGTCACGTCTTTGCTGGCCGTGAAGTCGATGAAGTGCTCAGCTCCTGAGTCCATGACGATGTCTTTCTTACTTCCATTGTCGATTCCGATCACCCTAAGACCCATGCTGCGAGACGCGATCTGGATTGCAAGATGGCCGAGACCTTCCAAAAGTTAGACTTCCTGGGAGACTGTGACCATAGCAGGGTAACCTACCACCTCCCGCACCAAGAAGAACCACCCATTCCCCGCTCTGTGTGTTTGACTTGCGCAGTGCGCTGTAGACTGTGACACCGGCACACAGCCTGATGGCAAGCAAACTCAGCATCCTTGTGAGGCCGGGATGCAACCAAGGTTGGAAGACTCACAGTGGTGCGGCAGCGTCAGAGGAAAGGCCCTCCGGTATAGGAGTAACGTAAGTGGCGGAGCTGGTCACATATTGCTGATATGTTCCTGGCCAATAGTACCCGGAGACCTTTTGCTTGAAACAGGCGGCATCATACCCAGCCAGGCAGGGTGCTATGGCCGTTCATCAGCGAGGCAGTCACAAAGATAATTGAGGGAGGCCGAGTAGGGCTTACGGCAACCTCCACATATACCAGCAAGCCACTTGATTCCGACTCTGTCCCCGACCTTAACATCAGAATTCTCTGTTCCTGGTCCCATCTTGACAATGACGCCAACGCCCTCATGGCCGCCGACCTAGAAGTGTTGTTAGTAACTCCCTCTACCACATCCACTTGGGCCGGCTCGACGAACTTGGCCGACTTCGGTTGGGAAAGGCAGCTGCGCCCATTTGTTCAGCATGATCCCAAGGTCACTATGGCATACTCCTGAATGGGTACTGGGAAGTTTGTCAGTCCTCGTTCGGTGATTTGGTTGAAGGGTAACACCATGGCGATGTTTGCGTACAGCTTGATCAATACATCACCCGCAGCGGGTTCCGGCATGTCCAACTCGACCACCTTGGTCGATATCTTGCCTGGTTGGTCGTATATTGCCGCCTTGTACTTGCTAGGCAGTGCGTCACCCATTTTGGCTTTTATATGTTGTGAAATAGGGGGAATTAAGTTTGGTGTATATTGAGCGTAGCTGACAGCAAAGACCACGCCTTGTCTACAGTATGTCAAGGAAGAAGAGGAGAGAGCATCCGTTTCACACTGCTCCGGGTCTCATGAACTCCAACGTCATGTATTTCCGTGACCCCATTATGCCGCAGAAGACCTGCGCTATCATGGGGCCCCGCGGGGATCCCCAAGCGGGGTACGGGATGAGGGTGAGGAAGCGCCTCGGCGGTAGTCCGGGCGCGTCATGACCTGGCATACCCACCAAGGACTATGCCAATTCCAGATCATCCTCTGTGGGGAAGATCGGGAGGATGTAAAACCCGGGGTAGACATTGTTTGGAAGTTTTGGGCTCGAGATTCCAGCTCATAACCAAGTATTTGCCGGGCCCTCTTACCAAGTGGATCGCTTCGCCTCCTCCTTGACAGAGCATTGTGGGCTTCCAAATAGCGACACTATTATATTTAGTATTTATACTAAACCAAGTCCGAGCATGTCTTAGGGTACTGTAATGCATGCTTCATCGTGGTCTTGAGCTTAACACCGTCAATCTCATAGATGAAATTGACTTTTTGCAGCTTCTGCGCGCGAGGCTTCAACGCCTCCTGGTATCCAATGATATTTCCGTAATAAGGTGATGCATAAGCAACATCGACATCAAGGTAGACTTCAGTTTATCGTAAGCGAGGCTCAAGGCTGTCAAGATGTTGGAGAGAGATTTTGATACTTACATGTTGTAGAGTTGAGCACATTGCTGGTGTCCAATACAGAGAACATTGCAGTCTCATCCCAGAAAGGGAATTCTGTACCGTAGTATTCATGCACGAGCTTGGTGTACGGGGTCTCAACTTCATAGACTTCATCCAAGTAGTCCTGAGTTGACATGACCTGGTTGGCAGCATTGCCCACGATTGCTGTCGTTTTCAGTACGTCGACTAACACTATCCAATCAGAGAGATTACTCACTTATGCTTGGGAAGTCAGCCGTTAAAGCAACTTTGGCTCCCTCCGGATCAATTTTGAGGTTGATCTACGACTCGAAGTTAGCAAACCATGGTCCAAGACGTTGTGGCCTTCTCCATCTCCAGCCACGAATTTCGAAGAGACTCACATCCGAACTGAGATCCGCTTGCAGAACAGATCCAGATGTCATCAGGAGATTTACATCGAGATACCCGCCCATGATCACAAGCCCCTTGGTCAGGGACGCAAACTGAGGATCCAGGCGGACAGCCAGTGCAATATTGGTCAGAGCACCGCCGCTGAAGATCATGACCTCTCCAGGATACTTGCGCACCTGCTCGACCATCCACGCGGCTGAATTATTACCCGCCAGGGTTCCGTTGGGGAAGCCCTCGTTGAAGGCGGCCTTCACAACCTTCTCTGGATCACCAGATGTTGGGTCACTACCGAGTTCCTCGGCAGTAAGGTTCTCAGGAGCGAAAGCACCTTGCTGTTGAAATTGTAAGCAAACATGTTTAGCCTCCACAGCCCAAATCAGTTGACTTACCCAGGGCAAGTCCCCATGAAGGTCCTCCCATGTCTGAAACAACTCAGGTGTGTTGACTAGCGGATAATCGGAACCCTTATACACCGGAATACAGGAAGCCAAACTGCCCACTTCTAGGGTCGCAAGTCCGTGAAGGCTGGTTTGAAGAGCCCACGAGTCGCCAGTATCGCCAACCAGACCAAGCACGTCCCAGCCGGCGTCGAGAGCCAGGAGATACGGGATAAAACCGGCGGTGCTCCAGTCATTGTCCAAAATAATCTTGGTGCCGGCGGTTGAGGAATTCCGAGCCTCCAAGAGATGAGCACCATATTCGGCCGGCTGGCTCCGGTAATTGCTGCTGGGAGCTGCCGTGGCAGCAGATGCCAGGCCCAGCAATACGAGTGCGGTTTTCATAGTGAGCGGAATACCGACAACGAAGGTCAGTTGCGATCAGGGATGCAGGCAAAGCTGAAGTATTCGCACATAGCCAACGTCGGGCAGAAGAAAAATTATATAAACAATCTTGAAAAGGAGTCCACATTTCTGGTCGGCTCTCCCGAAGATCCACCGCGCTGATAAGGTGCCGACTTCGGGCAAATTTGATTGTTGTCTATCAACGATAAGTTATATGACGTACGCGGTTAATTTGTGATTGCAAGCCAGCCTAGTTCACTCATGGGGGTGGCTTTTGACCTGGGAAAGGATAAAAGACGGGTGGAAAGAGGGCTAGCGGATTGGGTCGCAGGTCGGTAGCATATTTGTACCACTGCAACCGAATACATCTCCCGGGAAAAATGTTTCAGAGCCTCTATACTGGCATATCGCAGCTTTAATTTCTCTTTGTAAAAGTCGTGAACATTCTTTGGGCTAGTCTGGGATGCCGCTAAGGTCAGAACAGTCATATCAACAAGCCTGTACATTTACCCAGGATTCATCATGTGTCATGGAACTCGAAGCTGAGTGAGTACGAAGCATGCAATTTCGTATTAAAAGAACAGTTTCAAGTTAAATGTTTCTTGGAGAGTTAAACAATATTTGTGTGTTCGTTGGCGTGGTTTTCCTCGCGGTCGACGAATGCTTTGACTCGGTCAATTCAAAAAGTGTTACCAAGGATTTCTTTGAGCTACCCTTCTACCTAATTTTGGTGTCTGAAAAAAAAAAGCGCAAATTTTGACCGTTGATGTGTTTGCAAGGCTTCAAAGGGGTATCTGCGCCTCGTCACGGGCACGTAGTTATCCCATCACTTGTCGAATGTTGGTTGCGGGTTTTGGTGATCTACGTCCAAGGTGACACTGTCCGAAATAGTTTGCCGCAGCCATATGGCAGCCACAACTCAAAATATCACAGGTCTTTGATGTACACAGATGAAAAATAGTCCATTGAAAACCATGGCTCATTTAGATGGGGAAAGGCATGGTGGTCTAAAGAACGGACTGAAGTAGAACGAGATATACAGAAAAAGAAGAAGAAACCCCCTTTCTTTCCAGCGATGTGATTAGCCGAATCCACGTTTTGATCCTGCATTGTGTGTGAGAATGCTATTATGCCAATTGAGCACATGGAATCGGCGCTTGCGTCTGGGATGACTGCCTCGAAAATCCGTTTGCGCAGCATTCGACTGTAGGAGAAGTGGCGAGCTACTTCTTTTATCATGGTGAATTATAACCTTCCATGGTATTGTGAGGAGACACGTCTATTTAATTTCTAGTACTTTTGTGTGGTCCACTCAAGGTCCTCCAAACTCCAATGGCCGTGGACAACACCCCTTACAATATCGACCCCGACATCGTAAGTCTCCATTATTATCCACAAATTTGACAACAATGGGTTCCCCCCCCCCCACTGATGTCTCGTCCAGGGAAATTCGTAAACGTTGTGAGAGGACATGGCTTTGAAATGACCTAGGTCCGTCCACTCCGCGGTCCCCAATGTTCCACAAATTACACCAGTGGTATTAGGCGATCTTGATGTTGAGGTGCTTGCGGTCTGATCAGCCTCAGAACAGATTCAATCCAAATGCAGGAGAAGAATTGATGAGAACCTGAATATTCTTAGTGAGGACTGAAGTAGATGCACTCCTACTCCCTATAATTCAGTCCACATGAGAGCTCAACTTGAGAGAGTTGCCAGGACAGGGGATGCCACCCATATGCTTTTTGGTCGTTCCCAGAACTGTCTTTGAGCTATCTTGGGATGCAATACCACCATAAATACATTCTGCGTTCTTCTCATCAGTAAACTTCCACGTCTGCGGCTTTCCGGCTTTCTTTCATGTACGAGGCACGGCACCCATCTTCCCACTCGGCGTCCACTCGTTCAGAAACCACGCTCGAACAATAGTGGATCGCGTTTATCACTCTTTTAGGAGGAGAGCAATGATCTGGAGTGAAGGAGTAAACGCGAACACGGAGCATGGGATCGATACGAGGGCAGATATCCCTCCCCGTTTCCAGAGACAACGAAATACCCACCTCGCCTGCTCCCTTGGTCCCCGACAGCATGTATCAATGAACCCTGGCCCTTCTCTAGGATTGAGAACCCATTTGACTGATATTCATCATTATTTTGACACAGGACGGGACAAAACATTGAGAACTGGGCGGTTTTGCAGTCAGTCACTTTCACGCTCAGAAGGCGGGCTCCGTTGGGATGGATCAGGATAATGGACAGCTCTGTCCCACACCACTCATGGGCTTCACGAAGCTACTGTTGGTCAATCTCTGCCATCTGCTCCTGGAGTACAAAGTCACTGGCCGTGTCACAAATCTGGCGCCAAGCGATCGGTGATCAGCATCGGGCATTTGTGCATTCATCTGCTATTTGATGGCCTTTGGTGCTCTAGACACCTTGTCGCAATCAAGAGCCACGGACGTACAAACCATTACCTACAGTTCCAAATAGCGCGACTCTGGAGTCGCTGACAGGCAGCTCGCCAATTCAAAATATTGCTAAGCAAGCCATTTTCAAGCATCGTTGTGCAACATCCTGACCCGTGCTAGGCCACCGCCGACCTCCTCGATAGGCTGCCTCACAAGAACCAAGGCCGGCACGGCCCATTGCGATGGATCGTCTGAGCGTGCAGGGCGAGAGGCGGTCCGACAAAGTCGAGCCAAGAAACCCCCAGTCTGATAGCTGGCCCAGGCCTCCGTACAACATCACCAAAGAACTCTTGGACAGGTCCACTTGATTCCTGTCTCGGTGCCCCGTGCCATGCGACAGGTCTCAGACATGATCTTCGACAGCTGTCAGCGGCCGGCCGCGGAATCGACCACCTGACCGAACAGCCTGCCCGACCGCTACCGCCAAGGGCCGGCGCCTGCCACTTTCGAGTATGGAAGCTCAGCGAATGCGTCTCGCGGTCGCAGACGCGTAGGCCCCGGGAATCGTCTGACCCGAGGGCCGTCACCCGCGGAAGACGAAAACAACAAGGGGAAAGTTGAAGGAATCCAGACCCGTGCTTTCTTGGTACCGAGAAGCAGGTGGCGCAATGCAGATATACTAAGAAAAAATAAATTGGACAGAAAATCCCCCACAGCTGCGGCTAGCACCGCCAATCAACCACCTGCGCGTACCCAGCGCGGCCGAAAGAGGTGAGCTGAGCTGCACGATCGCTGTCGAGTGGCGCTGCTGGTGTGCCGCACAGAAGAATAAGCAAGCATGCAGTTAAGCATGCCGGGGGAGATTGAAGGCCGCAGATCGTGCTCTACAAGGGCGGCAGTGAGCCGGACCCCACGATACAGAATGCTGGGTCCAGCTATTCTGGGGGGCGGGAAGGAATGCTTAGCGAGCGTCTATCAAGCTGACCTGCATTGACGGCGCTGGGCCTCGGGATTTGCAGTGTGATCGTTGATGACGAGAACTGCGATGGACGCACGTAGCTCACTGGGCTGTCTTAGTGCATGACCACTGGTGCCCTCGGAACGGAAGCGGCCGCCTTTTGCATCACTGCCATCGCAGGTCTTGTTCACTTGTCGTTGTTGTTGTCGACGTTGGACAGGCAGCGCGTTGTGAGTCTTGACCTCCGGCAGGGTTGATGATGCGCGCGGCTGTTTTGGAACCCGGCGCGAGGAAAAGCACCAAAATTTGTTGATTTAAGCGCCCAGTGGGAAATAACAGAGACGCGGTACGAAAAGGGAAATGGCACAAGCGACAAGAATGCTTTTGCTGAGATTTGCTGGTTTGATCAGCCGCCCCAGCCATGGCCGCAGCGAGGCCGGCCTAGTATCAAATCTCGGGTAAGCATCATGTTCACAGCTCAGTGTAGTTATCGGTGAAGTTCCGCCCTGCAGTGGGAACAACAGGCTCTTGCTCTGGCAGTACAAGCCCCTGCGATGTATCGAGCAGAGTCTCGAGTGCTTGTAGCTTGCGCCAAACGCGCTTCATCTCACCGCAGGACCCGGCTTCATGTAACACACGCTACCTGGCGGTCAGTATCCGAAAACGCACTATCCCGGCTTACAAGGGCTGACTCGGGTTGTGAACCGATTCCGAGGCGCGACGAAGCGAGGCGATGACGATGCAGCCAGTGGTGATATCGAGATGCAACGTTCGTTTGGCTAGGAATGCAGACATCGATGAAGTAAGCCCTGGCATGACTGGCGTCGCCGTGGTATACCGCGCGCCCTGCAAGCCGTTAAAGCCAAATCTGAATGCATGAAATGACTCTCGGCCGGGGCGGGTGGCCCAGCAAGGCCAAGTGTGGCTGGTGTATACACTTCCGAGACATCTCGCCGCCGAAGGCCGAGTGTGTGTGGAGGTCTATCAAACCCGTCGGGTGAGACGCTCTGGCAAATCATCAACTGATGGAAGTTTGGAGGTGTCATCGGGTTTTCGGCAGCTGGGGCAATCTGCAATGTCAGCCATTGCAGCCGCCACCGCCTATACACACAGAACCGGTTGTCGTCCTCCTAAGCCCAAGTGCCTTGTCGCCTCCTGAAGGATGTGCCAAGCGACGATGGATAGATAGAGTGCTCCCGGTTCACCCGAAAGACGACTGTGATGCTTCATCCGATGATCGGAACATGCTATTTTGCATCGGGCACCTATCTCAAAGCTGTGAAAATAACTGCAGGTAGTTAATCCGCAAGATTTTGGCGGGAAGTTAGGAACGTCAGAGTCAAACTTTGCGCACGTGTTTCAGAGGCCCAGCCAAGAGATGGGCGCAAGTTCCTCAACGATTGACCGAACATAGCTGCAGCTAACGCACAGCCCGTGAAGCAGCGCGCAACGGACAGTATTCTCGACACCCAGGTGCCCGTGGCAAAGAGAACTAGAACAGCCGTTCTCCAATATAATTGAGGTAGCCAAGAAACGGCCATCATCGCCAACACTTCTGCGTACCGCCGGTCTCGTGGCTGAGCCTTCTGAAAAGTTTCCCCGGCGTCACCCCGCCGCTCGCCGGCGCCCCGAGGCGGGATCGAACGGGGCAGGATGATTGGAGCCGGAGATGCCTCCTAATGAGCCATGTATGTTTCAGAAGGCACACGGCCCAATAGCGGCGCGCGCAGGCCACATCTCGGCACGCCCTCCGACGGTGCCACCACCACCTGCAGATCCGCACGCTCCACTTGAACACGTGCAGCTGCATCTTGCTATGCGAGATCGGTCCTGCACTAAGGCAAAAGTAGGGGGAGACGGATGCTGCGTTGGAGGGAGGCTCAAAGCTGTCCAACAGAAAGCCAGAAAGTATGACAGATATTGTCCTGCCTGTCTGGGGATGCCCAATGTCGCTTGTGGCCCGTATTCGTTTATTCGTTTAGAAATCGCAAAGGAAACTTAATCCGGGAACATGACGGGGCCAAGGAACGGCCAATCTGCTTGAGGCTCTGCAGTCCTTGGGGAGATTTCAGGCTCCACTCCGATCCATCCCCAGTGACCGACACAGATTGGTGGAGAGATACGTTTGTTTCGCGACCTGCCCGCTCCATCGTACCGAGTTTTGACCATCGGTAAATTCCAGCACGTCTAATCGGTGCGAATGGAGCTACCGAGATGGTGGACCGGGCCAAAATTCTTCTAAATCCGAGGAACTGGGCGTAGGGAGAGCGGCCTGCCTGCTATTGCAACCCAGATCGGAGAACCCGCCAAGCTAGGTGGGACAACAACTGAGCTGAGTGCGACGAGAAGCCAAAAGAAGCCACACTTCCTGTTCTGGAGACCCCCGAACGCAGACACACTAGACAAGCAGAAGCGCTGACGGCACACAGCCGTGCTCATGCCTTCCGCTCCGGAGCTATGGTCAGCGATGCCGAATCTGGACTGATTGGATTTCCCGAGAGGATCGACCGCCCGCAGTTTAGGGATCGGCTCAGGGGGTAGGGTGGAGCTGATCTCGTCGACTCTGACCACGACATGGCAGGTGTCGACAGGCACATGAAACAGCGTCGCAATATTGTGATGAACCTGTCACTTTGGAGTTATTCCAGGAAATTGATGATGAGTCGAGTTTCATGCAGACCCGAGGGCATTCGTACCAGCATGACAATGGTGTTTGCCAGCGACATGCGCGACGTCACTCGGTTCATGGACCCCGAAATAGGCACACGGACCCAATATTGGCCTGGCCGGGATGGGTGGGAACCCCGAATGTCTTTGGCTGCTCTACCAGGCGCTCGGGAACTGAGCTACAGAAGCATGGCATCCAATGTGTGCGACCGTTCGAACTCGCGCTTGACGACAGCTTCAATGCGCCTGGCCAAGCTTGTCCAGAAGAGAGATGGTCAGGAGCTTCCGGTCGCTCTCGCCAAGATCCGTTTCGAATCGATGGACAATGGGCCGATTCACGACCCAGCCCTACGGAACGCTGGCGTGAGGTTTGTCGGGGCGTCGTCGCAATCGGCGCCAAGATCGTCAAGGACCATGTGCCGAGGCAGTTAGAGAGCGCGATGTCTGGAAGACGAGCGGGCGTGGACAGGTCCTTAGATCTTATGCGTGCTGCAGATCGCCGAGAAACGACCTCGCAGGGCATGCGTTGTGGTCCACCAGAGCCGTTGAGTTGGATGCTGTTTCGTTTCACCATGTCCGCGGTGGCATCACCAATCTTGAGATTTCTGAGGGACGTCCCTGTTGATTTCCCGCCTCTCCACAGGCAGACGGGGCTACTGTGGTCTCCCCTGGAAATAAAATCCCCCTGACAGGTCACTCGGGGCCCCACATTATCAATTACTACCCAATTTATATATAATTTTATAACGAATTATCTAACTAACCTAATAGGGTAATCAATATAATACTCAACGCAATACTTTAATACTTACTTATAATTATATTATAAAATCATTAATTTATATATTAAATTAATTTATTATTTTATATTATTTTATATTATTTTTAAGGTAAATAATACCCTAGAAAACCTTCCTTATCATTACTATTATTACCTACCATTTAATATACTATCCCTTAGCCATAATTATATCTTTATAATACTTAAATATATTAATAAAAAGATTTTTAATAAAGTTTTTATTAATTTACTCCTAAGCTTCTTATATTTATTAATATAATTAATTATATAATAATTTCTTAATATACTTATATTAATCTTTAATATAATTTTTTATATAATATTAAATTATTTTAATAAGGTTAAAATTAAGGCTAAAGGCTAGCTATTTTATTATAATTATTCTTTATTTATAAAGGTCTTTATAAATACCTTTTATAATATAAATATTAATATTATTTTATATAAAGATAAGCTTTATTTATTATTATTATTAATATATTATAATTTAGCTATTAATAAAAAAGATTATATAAGCATAATATATTTCCTTTATAATTATACCTTATTTCTTTTTTTAAAAGAAATAAGGATTCTTTTAATAGCTAAAGATATTAAAAAAGCAGCCTTAAAATATCTAATTACCTTTCTATTAATATTTTTTAATAATATAATTAAGATATTAAATCTTATTACTTTTATAAGTAATATATTACTTATAATAAAAGCTTTTAATTATTTATATTTTATTAATTTAAAAAATTTTTATTTATTATTTAATAATTTAATTCTTATAATTTTTAATTTATTAAAAATATATCTTATAATTTTTCTTAATAATAAATAGCTTTTAATAAATAATATAATATTTATAATTTAAATAGTAAAATATTAATTATATATAATAATAATTAATATAAATATTTAAAATTATAATTAAAAGAAGGAAAATATATATTTATAAAGCTTAATAATTAATCTTTAAGCTAATAATATATATAAGAAGTTTATTAATTTATTTATTAAAGAATAAAGAATATTTATTATATCCTTTAAAGTAAATATTATTATTTTCTATTTAAATAATATAATAAATTTAAAAAGGTATAAATTACTTCTTATAATAATAATAAATCTTAATTTATAATAACTTCTTATTAAAATAAAGGGTATAAATAAGTTTCTTATTATTAAAGGTTAATTAATATATAAAAGAACCCTTTAAGTATATTATTTTAAAGGTAAGAAGGTTAATAATAAAAATAAGTTAACCCTTTTTTTTAAGTATTAATAAGAAGTTTTTTTTGCTTTAAAGGTAGAGAATTAAGTTTATATTATATTAGAATTAATATAATGGTAGGAATAGGGGCCTCAGAGGTATAAAGCAGGGGGGTAATAATTACGCCTAGTACCATAGTAAAGTCTGAAGCCGTACGCAGGGGGTGCATTAGCCTCTGCCGGCGGGCAAGTTGATGGGTGCGCTGCTGTCAATCAAATGCTTGCATGGCATCCAGCCATCCCGAACCGGCCGGGGTCATCGACATGCTGCTAGCCAATTGTGGCGCTGGGGTCGAGGCACCCGGGGCTGCATGCTGCATTCGGGACAGCTCCACCACCAGATGGTCCAAAAAGGCGTCAGCTCGCCACGGCATCTGACCACCAGGCAATAGACCAGAAGCTGTGCAATAGATTGCTTGTAGTAGGCTATATTCTGGTAGCGTACCGTCCGGATGCAATGTTGTGGTCTGCCTGGGTTTCAGGCTGGGGGTCAGCAATCGAACACATGGCCCGATTTGAAGTGGCAGTGATGAACGAGGTAACAATACGGAAGCATATCCGCCCACATATCGAGACAAAGATGGCGATGGGTGGCCGCAGCGTCGAGGCCTGCGTTTCCGCTGGCTGACGCTTCACTGCCATGTTTGTATGCACGACGGGGGGCTGAAAGAGGTTGGGGAGTGCTGTTCGCTGTACCAGGTAGTCTATTCGTGTCGCTAGCACCTGAACGGGTGGCCACCGTTGACCGGCGACGATGCTTGCCTAGAGACTGTAACAGGCCTTTCAAGGCTGGGGTGTGAGATGTGAGTATGAAGCGTATCAATCATGTTTGCCCAGTGTCTCTTGGCCGGTTTGATAGCGGCCTGCTCTTGCCATGGCACACAGCAACCGTCGCGTCCCATATTACACGTACAGTCTGTTCTTTCCCGTACTGCAGGGTCGGACGCCGGTACATGGCCTGCACGCAACGGAGAGGTGGCCTGGCAAGTATCTCCGTGAGGCTAACCCCATCCAGCCTGGCGTCGATGCATCTTTCTGCTTTCGGCCATCCACAGCCAACCCCTGGTCCCTTCCTCCCCTCCCATGTTTCATGTGTCGACATGTTGTTCGCCAACCATTGCCAATGTCGAGGCGGCCCAATTTGAGAGGTCATGCACGAAGCTACCCATCATCCATCAATCTGGCTCCAACGCGCAAGTGCCGCTCCTGATCATGTGTCGGTGAGCCATACAGCCGTCCAGCCATTCAGTCCGCAGGCAGGACATGCGCACCGAGGCCCGTGGGCCCATCGCCAGCTGACAGGCTGTGCATCTGCAAGAGCTGTTCTCGGCTGTTGACCGGTCACGGATCCTAGGGCCTCGGTCTGGAACTCGAGATCGAACCTAGTCGTCCTCGAGCTCGAGCCGGTGATTTGCACAGGGCACCTGCCGAACACCAAGAAGGGAGAGTCTAGCGACCAACCCAGGGTCGTGCACAACCCTTTGTGCTGTCTTTCTCCCTGGCCATCAACACCTGGGGGTGCCGGGGAATTCCGCACGTATCCCAGGTTTATACTGGAATGGATCTTGACGATAGCCTCGTTAACGCAGACCATAGGCTTGGTGACCCCCTGGGCATGACAAGCTCTGTTCAATATTTGGTAAAGAGGCTCGTCTGTAATTGCGATCCTCGACTAGGCGTTCTCCCTTGTGTTCATAGAGACCCGTAGTGTTGGTCCCCTTCGGTCTCAACTCGACCAAGAAAACTCCCTTTCGAGGTCTGGGCTTTGATCTATCTCTCCCAAATTCCAGAGCTCAATACTGTCTTCAGCGAGCCGCATCCACTTGCCATCGAGTCGACGGGAGGCGGCAGTGCGCAATGCATACAGTATCTATCTATACGTCTGCGTACATACATACAAGAACAGCCGCATTCAGACCAGGGAGTGCCATGTTTGCAACGCACCAGCCCCAACCGCCTGCAGTCCGCATCCCGAATACAACCTTGGCCCCGAAAAGCTAAGTAAAGTGCGTGGTACCCGTACGAAAGCGGGAACGTCATCGGCATCAGGGTTGCCTTTTCCAGATCCAGCGTCCGGAGGGCATAGATCCTCCTATTTCAGCGCAATCAACCTGCTTCAAAGGCCTTGTGTCCGCCCAGGGATGGTCGGAGCCTCTCCTATTCTCCTCGAGCCAACCATTCTCACATCGCAACCCAGGTTGGGAGACAAACGAAGCTTGGCCTTGCAGCTGCGTGTTCCCACGAAGCGCCGGCAGCGAATCATTGCCCCCGCTGGCTTGCAGCACCCCTGAACCAGCGTCTCCTCTAACGCAGCGCTTCACCCAATCTCTAGACGCCAGCGGGACGCCACCGTCGCGGGCGGATCTTGAGGGCTGGAAATAATTCTGTTTACCCGCGCGATCTTGCACCGACGAGTTCATCCTGCGGCAGCTCGCCTGACACCCCTGTCCACGAGGACGTGTATTAAGCTGGCAGCGGACCCTGAAAACCATCGAGCAGCTCTCCTTGAAGCCTCACCTGTCCACGACAGCTTCCACCTGGGATCGCATCGCCCCAAACTTGTTTCCTCGTTTTCCTCTCCGTTTCCTACTATCACCTCCGACAGAGACTCCGCTGGACCGGACTTCTGCCGACGACCTTCTCGTAATCACCTTCAGCCTCCTTCTTTTTTGGCATTGTCCCCGGTGGGCATTGAAGAATAATTGAGCACGGGGCACGCGATCGCTCCTCGAATTAGAACTCTTGACTCGCCCACTAGCCGACGCTATCGAAACTGTCGTCGCCGGCAGCTCCAGCAGCTCCAGCAACCCCGGATTCACCCCACCGCAGACCCGGGTCAGGAGCATCTCCAAGAGAAAACACCAAGACCATTACCGTCCAGTTGAAACAACAAACTTTTGATTTGCTCCTCTTTTTGAGTGGCTGTTGTGGGCTTAGTTCTTTTCTTGGGAACAACCTTTTTTTTCGCTTTCATCAACCCTTTTTTTCTTCCACCCTCGTCCGGGCCCGCTTTCGGAATCGGTCTCAGCCACTGCTGTGAATCAATAATCCCTTCCCCGCCAGCGACCGAGGTCAATTACGCAGGCAGTGAATACGACCATCGCGGTTGCCACCACCAAGTTTCGTTCGTGGCTCACCAGCAGACCACTGTCGATCGACCGCCACACGACAACAGGCACCCTCAGTCACAGGCCCAATCTGGTCGTCTCAGGACCACCTACAGAGTTTCGGCTGCTGTCAAACTCGCACAAGGACCATCTCAGAGTGTTCTGAGTGGACTTTGACTTCGCTGGACTGAGACAAGGCGCAAGACAGACTGAGCACCTGAGAGCGAATCGCTGCTTGATCTACGGCCAGACCGTCTTGCATTTCGAGTCAGGCCTGCTTTTCTCGTGGCCCCCTATTTGGCAGCCCGTTGAGAGCGTTGAGCCAGTCAGAGCGCCGTCTTTCCCTCCCTCCGTCCCCTGCCCCCGACGAGATCGACCCGGGCCTCGCCAAGGTCGAGTCTGCACTACCACAGCGCCGGTGCTACAGCGTCCAGAGAGAGAGCCCAGCCCAAAAGCCAGAACGGTCGATCGCTGACTAGGCCGGCCCATCCCTCCTTCACACCACCTGTCACCCCACCGCCCACCCCTGCCCTTCCCTGCTGCAGGGCGCGCCGCCGTGTACCCAAGTACCGCCAGAATAGACTGTACCTCGGGATCGCTCTTCCCTGTCGCCTGCCCCGACCCCTCCAGGGAACCCCTGCGCATTCGCATCAACCACCCCTCCCATACTCAGCCTCGTGGGCCCAGCGAGTCGCACGTCACCCTCTGACGAACAAGCCGTACAAGCCCCAGCTCAGGAGGCCCATCTACGCCTGACCCCAAGCGCCCCACCGGCCAAGGCCCAAGACAAGTCACTTGTAAGTCGGCCTTCTATTTTTCTTGTTCGAGGTTTATTCATTGTCCCATTTTGCCCTTTTCGAGCTCCCAAGAAAGTCATATACCCTCGAGTGCCGCTGCCACCTGCATGTGTGCTTCCGTGCCTCGACCTTCTTTGTTCCCCATCACAGCCTCCCTGCCCGCCGCCCTTGACTCCCAACCACGACTTCCTTGAAGTCGAGTCACCAAGGCATACCAGTCCCACAGCCAAGCCATACCTCGAGGCACACACGCACCTGACTGACCTTTGCTCGCAACTCATCAGCCGGTCCAACCCGCCGCCCAAGGACGCAGCTCACGCCCGCATCTCACATCTCACTCTTTTTAAGTCCCACCGGACACACCAGATACTCCGGCACCTTAGCCACATGAAACTTTGCCGCACCTAGACTTTCACGACCCTTGACTCGTATCAGCTGGCACGGCATTCAGTACCACCACACCGCACTTCGCCCAACACCCGCATAAATCCATTTTACTGGGAATATCAGCAACCGAAGATCCTTCGACTGCTGACGGTTTTTCCACACTTCCCATTTTCTGGCACTTATTTCCCCACCGGCAGTCCCGCTCTCAAGGGCTTTCCGCGGAAATTCTCCGAGAACGTCAAATATCTGAACTTGACCTGCATTGCGCGGGCCTCGCAGTTCTCCATTTCTCACCACCACATCACAGCCCACCATGGCTTCACAAATACGACAGTCGCCAGCATCTTCAACATGCTCAACTCTCAGCATCGACGAGCTCAACGCCGCCGCCCTGGACCACTTCATCTACACGCCCGTGTCTAGGAGTATGATCTCATATCTCGCCTCGGCAGCATGCAGCGTCATCCAGTGCGACCCGACAATGATGCCTCCACCGCCAACCGCGGCACCGCAGAACTCCAGGTTACCACCCACGCCACCAAAGACCCCACCACCACGCGCCGTACCGGCAGAAGATGCCGGTCTGCCCACTCTGGAGGAATTCATCACCCAGCTCGTCGTCTCATCAAACGTGCAGGTCCCGACGCTCATGTCAACCCTGGTCTATCTAAACCGCCTCCGGTCCCGCCTGCAACCCATGGCAAAGGGCCTCCGCTGCACCACGCACAGGATCTTCCTCGCCTCGCTAATCCTAGCAGCAAAGTACCTGAACGACAGCTCACCCAAGAACAAGCACTGGGCTAACTACTCGGTGATGCCTTGTGCGGGCTTCTCTTTCGGCTTCTCAAGGACCGAGGTCAACCTCATGGAGAAGCAGCTCTTGTTCCTGCTGGATTGGGATCTGCGCATCACGGAGGAGGATTTGTACCGCGAGCTGGACCCGTTCTTGGCACCGCTCAGGGACGACGTGGCTGCACGCCACGAGCGCAGGCAGCGCAGGAAGGCCGCCCAACAGGCTGCCATGGCCGCCGAGGACGAGCGGAGGCGCAGGGAGGAGGAGGAAGCGGCGGCAGCGGCATGGCTCGCGGCACAGACCGCCAGCAGGAACATCTACTCGACACCCCCAATGACGCCGGACTCCAGGTCCAGGTCTTCGTCCAGGCAGATGAGGCAGGAGAGCCCGGACTCGCTGCCCGGCCTGAGCAGCAGCTACGGGTCGCGGAGCATCCACAGCTCGCACTCTTACGCGTCCTCGCTCTCGTCCTCGCGGGGCAGCGAGGCGACCACGCCAATGTCTTCGGACGGCGAGGCGCCGTACATCTACGACGGCATGCTTCACACGGGCAGCCTGTACGAGCCGCCCGTCGAGATCGTCCTGGAGCAGCCCAAGCAGCAGCAGATGTTGCAGCCGCCGCCGCACGCCCTGACGAAGCAGAGGTCACTTCTGCCCTACGAGATCAGCGCCGAGGAGCTGAGGGACCTGCAGGAGGGCGGCAGCAGGGTCAAGAGGATGAGGGGCATGCTGGGCCGTGTATTTGGCGGCTCGGGTGTCGCCGCACGGTGATGAATTTCGCCAACGCAATCAATCTCAACCACGAAAAGCGCCGAATACGTTGTTTTCTTCTTTTCGCAGCGAGACATGAAATAGACGGCACGCACACAAAGCATACACAGGTGTTCACGGCGGGAAGGGTTACGTTTTGCTTTTTCTTGTTTTGCGCTTCCGCACGGCGTTCATGAGGGGGGACATCGGATCATGGTACGACCGACGACTACTTTTTCCTAATAATATCACTGCTGGGGAGACCAGTGATCAACCGACACGGACTCGGGGCAAAAAGTGTGGAATCAGAGAATGTTTTTGCTTTTCATCTTGTGTGCATGGAGCAGGGTACGAGAGAGAGAGATTATGTTCATGGCATGAAGCGAGGACGATATGAGAGACAGAGAGATGGATGCTTGGATCCGCGAACAGTTGTGATACCATCTGCATAGTTCTTTTTTGTCTATTCTGATGAGCCCAGGCAGAATTCATCAATGAGAGACCAATAGCCAGACCACCATTGGTCTAGGTGCAAAACATGACACTTCACGCAAACTCTGCTTGCCCCTTGTGTGTGATTTGTGTACAAGTGAGACTCCTACCGTTGAGATGCTTGTTGACATGGGACATGACTGTGTGACGGGCAACCAGTCTAATTGACCGCCTGTCACACCGTTACAATCACTGCCCAATAACAACAGTATTTCGCTGTCAGGCAACTAACCAGCCAGCCATTCTAGCCCAGCCCTAGCCAGCCACCGGCCTAGTGTTTGTTTTCCTCATGTTGTTGCCGTCATGAGGTAGGTACCAACCCCGCGACCCAGCATGAATCACAAGAAGCGGTCGCGATGTCGGGTCGCGATGCGTGTGGCAGGGCTGTCGATCAAGTGGGCCGGGGGCTGGCTAGGCTCGCGCTGGGCAGGGGAGTTACGGCATAGGGACCCTGCCGGACTGCCGGGTTGGTGCTTGGAATACTTTCCCACGCGGGGCGGGAGACAGCACAGCACAACACAGCAAACAGGGCACAGCACACCAACGTCGGATCCGGCATCTGCAGTCGAATCGAATCGAGTCGATCCGGGTTTGATTCGATGCGATTCGATTCGTGGAGGGTCCCAGACATACCCGACAAGATTTCGATGCGACGGCTACCAAGTAACAACAAGAAAACATACGACACATGCAACAGCAACTGCGACAGGACCACTCTCTCCGGCCGCCCGCCACCATGTGGCCACACGTACGCCCACCGCCCATCGGGGTCCCCACAATGTTGTTTTATTCTCCGAGCCCGGCACCCGGTAACCTTGTGGTTGACGGCGACGGGGTATCTTCGGGACCCCAGGGACCTGGGTTGAAAACGGACGTGCAGATTTCGAGGCGAGCATCGCATGGCCTGGACAAAGGGTCAAGCAAGCATGCGCGCCTGGCCCCTCTTGGTATCAAGTCTCTGTCCATCGCGCATTGCATCGCATCACGCGACCCGCTTGTGCGGGTGCAAGTTGGCGGTCAGTGAGGGTTGAAGGCGACGGATGACAGCTACGCACATAACGCCCCAATGCACGCTAAGTAGGCAGGTAGGCAGCCGCGCCTGGCGGAGCGTGACTCTGGACTAGATAGACTACATGGATGATCCTCCTGATCGCCAGTACCCGATGACCTGCAGCAGCGCGAGCCCATACCGCCGGGCTTGGCAGGCCCCGAAAAAACCTTCCCCACACATAGACAACGGACAGAGAGAGAGAGAGAGTATCATCATCATCCAAAGATCAAGTGACGGGCCGAAGAACAAAGGGCGCTGCTAGCAGCCTGGCCTCTTCCTAAGTAGCCTGCCTGCCTGTCTGTCTACCAACGTGCCTACCGACCTGCCGGGACGAGGGGGCCGCCCTATGGATGATGGGCGCTCCCAACAGCCTGGATCACAATGGCCCTGTGTGTTGTCGCCCACAGGATGCGCGCGGAACAAAGAGGAACAAAGGAAACGGAGGTGCCCTGCGACAAAGTACCCAGACGTCGGATTGGGTCAGCAACTGGCTTGATCTTCTGTGAGGGGGATGAGAAAGCCAGAGAGTCTCCCGAATGTTCTGGCCAAACGGCAGTCATTTGTCCAGCGCTCTGGCACCGCCGGCACGGGCAGCGCACGCCCTCGGGAGCCCCCCTTTCCTGACAGACAGGCGGGCGGGTGTCCGAGCGTGACAGCCTGTGAAGCCGCCGCTGGCGCCGGCGGTGCGGGATGAAGGGCCTCCCGAGAGTCTGGTTCGACCTGGGCTGGTGACTTCTCCTTCTCCCTGGCGTCGGATTTAGCGCGCAAGCCATCTCCCAACCAAGCCGCGTCGTGCTAGCCTTGACGCGGCGTGGGCTCCAGATCCTTCCATTTTCCGGATTCGGCCTGCGCAAGGCTGAAAAAAGAGTCGATGGCGCTGCCTGCTTAACCGGAGGATCATCGCTGCGCGCCAAATGCGATCTTGTTCACCTCATCCCGGATGCCAACTTCATGCCGTCCCGTCGTCTAGAAGTCTGACACCTTCGTGCGCGCCGGGTAGTCCGGTGTTGGTTTACCACTGCGCTGGTAATGGTCGTGCCCGGACTTGTTTGAAAGGGGTGCGACACGTTGTTTGCCCTTTGTCCAGCCCCAGCGCGGCGGATTGTCGCTCGTTCATGGACCAATCCCTCTGCCTGCCTTGTGCAGCGCCGCACGGCGACAGGTACCGTAGATAGGTAGTCTACCTGTCAGATGTTCTTTGGCAAGGGCATGCAGGGTGCCCCAATGAGGATACCAAGTCAAGAATCCCTCGATGGAAGGGGGCAGGTAGGATTCATTGATCCCCCATTGAATCCACCAGACAGCCTTCCCCGGCGTGCGGCTGCGGCGCAGGCGATCCTATCCGGGGTGGGCGCGATACAAGGGTTGTCGACAATTGGCCCCGGTAGAAAATGGGCTTCCGGACAGGTCGCATGCGATGAACCTTCGTGACGCGTGAAATCAGGGGCGTAGACAAGATCTCGATAGCGTGCGGCGTTGAGTGAAGTTGGCCCACCAGGCGGCCTGCGGATGGGCTTGTCTTCTTGCGTGGATCGTACACCTGGGGTCACAGATCCGTCTGACCTGAGCTGCATGCGCCAGGCGCAGCCATCGTGGCCATGGCCATGTCAGTACCTGTTCGGCTGGCCTGCCTCGCCGCCTTGCTGTCCTCACCAGATACCCATTATCCAAATGAGTGCAACGGTACAGGCTGGTCAGTCAGCGCCGTTCGGCGTGGGGCGAGATCCGATTCTTGCCCTTGCATCCCGCAGTGACGATCTATCGACAAAATATCGAATATGGGGTCGGCCTCTGGATCCGAAAGGGATCCGACTATCCACAATCAACGGGCGGGTTCATCCATGGCGAGCTGACATTGTCCAGGAGTGCGTCGGTGGTGGTGGGGATTCTGGGGGCCGGGTCAAGCAATACGCAAACTCAGCCACGGGCGGAAACAGCCAAACGGATGCCCAGGGGCGCTCCGTCTGATGGGAAGGTCAGATCGGGCACATCCACCGGCAGATGCAAATTTCTAGCTTTATTGGTGCTTACATTGCGGGGGCGCCTGGTACGCGTCGCGTTCGGATTGTAGTCCGATGCTTGTGGTCAGACTCTTGTCACCCTTCTGTGCTTGAAGTACACAGGTACTTTGTCCAAGCAGGGCCGCAGGGTTGCTGACCAATTGAACTCCTCGCTGGGCTCCCTCTCTTGTGGCGCAGGTCGGACAAGTGTGGCGCAGTCCCCGGACCCCTGAGTAACAAGACTTCGCAGACTTGAATTTCTGCCAGACCAGCTTGGTGGCAATCATCCTCACAGACGATATTCGCTGAAGCCAGAATTATCTAGATCTCAACAATTTCGTATGTTGACAAATCCTGCGATCGCCGCTGGTAGCCGAACTTTCCGGTGTCATGAGCCCAGAGGGTCAAAAGCCTGCTCGAGGGAGGCGCAGCATTGCTACATGTCGCGATAGACTCATCACCCTGGCCATTCCATATCTCCTGACATGACGCTGACAAGTATACAGCAGAAGCCGATAGTATATCTTGGTAATAAAGCATGCATAGGTAATACGAGATCTTTGCTTAGCCAAAGCTAATCGGGGAATTGGTGAACATTATCGTGGCATTGCATCGTTGCCAAATGGATCCCACGTGGATCTCTTGGTGCTTGCCCCACATCACGACGAACGTACATGTTGGCGTCGTGGCTGAGTACTGCTGGGAACACAACGCGATTGAAGGTGGATCACAGGATCTTGTGTGTGGTGCGTCTTTCCACATAATCGAAAGCAGGGCCGCAGATCCTCATGAGAGTTCGGTGGCATGGCACAAGCACGCGTCGGATGCCGCGTCATTCCCTGTTAGAAGAACAGGTGGACTCGGCCAAGCTCTTCTGTCTGGATACCGGGAGCCACGGACTGGGGCAACTGAAGTGGGGGTTGGAGGAGGAGAGAACTCGGTTCGATGGCGTTGCCAGCTGTGGCCATCACAAGCCCCGTCGTCAGATCGGCGGTCGTTCTCGATGGGCTTGACGATTTGTGATCTTGATGAACTGAAAGAGATGATTAAAAATGAGGGATGCGTCAGTCTCGCATCTGCCTCACGTTCAAGTTGATTCTCTTGTTGGACATCCACCCTCTCCACTCCTCATACTTGCCGTCTTCCGCAGGCCAGTCCGCCAAATATTCAGGACACGTGCCCTTGATGACCTTGGGCACTCCATGCCAGGCAAATCTTGCCTCCTGTGTCATGTAGATGGCGTCTCCAGAGCGGATACGCAATAGCAGGTACTCCTTCTCTCCTTGGGCAGGCCTGTCTGCCTCGGACATCTTGCCCACGTCGTTGGGTGCAATCACTACATCGGATTAGCTGTGGTAGTCTTGCCGGGGCGATATCACATACTGAACAATGCATCACACCCAATGCTCAGGCTCACAAGGCCCTTATCCGTCTCCTCGGACACGTCCCGGTGCATCATCATCGTGTCGCCGGGGGTGTAGAAGTTGACAATGGCCGCTTGAGCCTGGGTTTCTGGAAACAGAGTTTCCAAGAGACCAGCCACGTCTTCGGGAAAGGCGGGTGGCTTTTCACCTGGGTACACCCGATTTGTCCAGTCATATTGCCCGCCCAGCGTAACCCAATGCAGGCGCCGTTCCATCACCTGCTTCATGGACAGAGTCTTGTGCACTGAGGGGTCCTTGGGGATGAATTTGGTTTCTGATTCTGGTGAATATGTGAAAAAAGACTGCGGGTCATTGGTGAAAGCATCATTTTCGGGGTAAGGGAGATCGTAGTGCAGGTGCATATTAGTCTGGTGGTGAGGTCTGCTCAGGTCTCTGTGGATAAGACGAGACAGGAGAGTCTTTTGTATTGCAGGCGGTAACAGTGATGGGACTATAAGAAGGCCTGGATCCCAGTCAGAACATTTGCCAATGGCAACCATATGGGGCCATCGAACTCACCTGGAATCAGGGGATGGTGATAGACAGCGGCGTCTTGCTTCACTTCAGCAATCGACGGGTCATCCTCAGCAAGGTGAGAGAGCGCAGAGCGAATCTTCTCTGCAGGTATGCTACCTGCTTGTCGGAACTCAGCAAGCTTCTCCGGCAAGGATAGGTCGTCGATTTCGCCTCCGCTGAGAATTGCGGCCCCGTCCGCTCGAGAATAGCCCTTCCATATTTTCCTGAGATGATCCGAGGGCTGCTCGTGGGCATCCAAGGTGGTGAGGTCCACAGTCATGATCTCATCCGTCTATCGCCGTGATACAATTGGGGTCATCGAATCACCTTGTCCAACATCCGATACCGTCTTGTGACTCTCGCTGGTTGCACGTTTTGTGGTTGTTGTCGATGGTCAAGAACTCGTCACGCCACTTGTTCTCGACTGGATTCTGAGGGCCCTGGAAGCTGTGTAGGTACTTGAAAACACAGTGTTCCGAGACACTCCAAAGACTGTGAGCCTCGGATAGAGAAGTCTATAATGTTATGGAAACTGTCTGCTGTCTGCGCTGCTGCGATGGTGAATGTCGATCAGGTCTCACATCGTCAGGGTCTTCGGCCTCAGAGTCAGACCTGACCAAGACAAGGGGTTGAATATCGCATACCTCGGCTGGGTTAGGGTTCTTTTGCAAGCCATAGGCCCTTGCCTGCCCAGGTGTTATCGATAGTCGAGCCTAGAAGGTTTTGAGCTTGTGTCTGCCAGCCAGGCCCGAGTACCCCTGAGCGCTGAGCAGCAACACCCCACCATCATCACCCTAGAAACCTTGCAGCCGCCCAAAACAAGGCCCAGCTAGCCAACCCCAAGGCCCGGCTTCCAATGGGCGACGCGTCTGCCGGCCAAAGTAAACCTCGAACCGCGTCCCCGGGCAAACATTCCATCCCACCGCCAGTCCCTCGCATTCGACCCCTCTGCACTCAACTGCAGACGGCCCCATTGTTGCAGCAACCACCGCACGACAGTGGCCCTTGTGTCTCGAACGCCCGTTCGCACCGTCAATCGTCCCCTCGATTGGCATTTGAACAGCGTACTTGCACCAAGCGGTCTCCCCGAAAGGGAGGTTACCTGCACTCCTGCTCACCGAATCGATTCTCGACCAGACCTCAAGGTACAAAGACAACAGCTTTTCTTCGCCCTACTCCAGCCGTAATTCTTTGCATTGTGTCCCAGAGAGAGACTCGCATGCAACGTTCGAGACTCTGCCTTCCCCAGTCTGGAAGACACAAGTAGCGGCAAGCACACAAGTAGGCTCGTCCATCGAGGGGTTCAACCCAGCCCACCAGCAATACCACCTGGGACGGCCCAACTCGGTGCGCCGCTTTCGACTGCCACAATCTGCGAGAAACTAGGTTGTGTTGAGCACACGAGACGCCCAAGTGGACAAGGAAGGTCGAGCAGTAGAACCCGTCTGCGAATCCGCCTGTCTCTGCCAACTCAGACTGCTCACGCACTCGGCGTGCCTCGACCGCGATCATGTACTTGTCCTTTGTACGATGATTTTGACCATACATGACTGACTATCTGCACTAGGAATCAAGGAAACAGCATGGAGAACTACCAGAAGTTGGAGAAGATCGGGGAGGGTAAATGACACAACCCCTTCTCTTTATCTCGGTGCTGCAGGCTTAAGGCTGACTTACGCTTCTCCCCCAGGAACGTATGGCGTGGTTTACAAGGCTCGAGATCTCCTCCATGACAACCGAATCGTCGCATTGAAGAAAATCAGACTCGAAGCCGAAGACGAGGGCGTCCCTTCCACAGCTATCCGAGAAATCTCGCTGCTCAAGGAGATGCGTGACCCCAACATCGTCCGTCTGTTCAATATCGTACACGCCGACAGTCACAAGCTCTATCTCGTCTTCGAGTTCCTCGATCTCGACCTCAAGAAGTACATGGAGGCTCTGCCAGTGGCTGACGGCGGCAGGGGCAGGGCGCTTCCTGAGGGCACGAGCGGCGAACTGGCCCAGCTGGGCCTGGGATCGGCCATCATCAAGAAGTTCATGAAGCAGTTGTGCGACGGCATAAGATTCTGCCACTCGCACCGCGTGCTGCACCGCGACCTGAAGCCCCAGAACCTGCTGATCGACCGCGAGGGCAACCTGAAGCTGGCGGATTTTGGTCTGGCTAGAGCCTTTGGAGTCCCTCTTAGGACGTACACTCACGAAGTCGTCACGTTGTGGTACCGCGCTCCGGAGATCCTGCTGGGAGGTCGACAGTACTCCACAGGTGTGGACATGTGGTCCGTTGGTTGCATCTTTGCCGAGATGTGCACGCGCAAGGCACTATTCCCAGGCGACTCCGAAATCGACGAGATCTTCAAGATCTTCAGGTGAGCCTTCCCACAGCCTTCAGACGGCGATTTCCTCACTGACCCGCATCTGCAGAATTCTTGGCACACCGACAGAGGATGTGTGGCCCGGTGTGACCAGCTACCCTGACTTCAAGTCGTCCTTCCCTAAGTGGAACCGTGACTTCTCCCAGCCTCTCTGCCAAAACCTTGACCGCCACGGCCTGGACTTGCTCGAGATGATGCTTGTCTATGACCCAGCAGGCCGCATCTCTGCCAAGGCCGCCTGCAACCACCCTTACTTCGAGGACTTTGCCACTCCTACAAAGTCAGACTACGGCTACGCTTGATGTGCCACTCAGTTCCCGACGAACATACCGACTTTTCTTTTTCTTCTGTACAGGATATACTGACGAGCAATGAACCGGAAAACTCATGATACCGAGGCTCAGGGGAAACACTACACGGAATCGAGAAACCGCAAGGACTGAATGAATTTAAGGCAGATGGTGACGGATCTGTACGACTATGCACGTGCCTCGCTTGCGGGCCCCTCCTTGCTTGCTCTAATATGCTATTCGTGCTCGCTGTATGGACTCTGGGTGTTGTTGACCTAGATAGATAGTCCCGGCACGGACCGGCGAGGCAAGCAATATTGGGTTCCGACTCTTCAACGTTTCCTGCCTTCATCTACTGTCAATAGTGCTTGACATGTGAAAATAGACACGATTTCCTTTAGTACCGACGCCTATGAAGGCATGCAAATGATGGTCTGCTCAGATAAGCTTCTCTGGGCTCTCACCAATATCATCCTTTCTACTTTTGTCGAAATGCTCACGACTAACAGCTGCCACTGGGCAAGAGAATCTTCGTCCGGAACGAGCCGTATGATCACATTATGACCAGCCAGCACATGCGGTGAAACCCGGCTCTTTGCGAACGAGCAGACCTTTTTTGCGGGAACAAAGGCAGGCCGAGTGATATGGGACCAGTCAATTACTACTGACCTAGTTTTGAGGGCGGTGTAACTAAGACACCTAAGGAGTTTTGCAGCACAAGCGAGTCTTCAGTCAGCACCAGGTCTTTCCAAACCAGAAATACGGTGTGTGGGTGGGCGTTAACATGTTCTGCAGCCTCTTTCCTTTGTTCTACCCTGCAGTAGACTCACTCAACGTGCCCTAGTAGATTCGCGTCCGGGAACCCGGGATGCCATGCGTATGCAAGAACTCATGAGGCGCATTCCAGAAGCAATGGATGTCTCATTGTGCTCTGTGAATGGCTCTGAATAACAAGTACGCATGCTTCGGGGCTATATAAGTTCAATTCACCGTTCAGCTTCCAACGTTTACCATCACCTGGGAACGGTCTTCTCAATTCCACAACCATCTTCTCATGGGACAATCATTGGTATCCAAAAGAGCATTCATGATTCTTTCATCTTGACCACGCCAGTTACACAATCCAGCCAGATCATGAACTCCAGTTTCCGCCATTTGGAGGCCGCGGCCGCAGAGAGCAACATTGAGGCCCTAGAGAAGCATCGAGAGACCGCTTTTACACTCACCAAGGCCTTGTCTGACTTTCTGCTCGCCCAAGAAAACAACACAGATGATATCCACCACTGGCACCAAGAGCTGATTAGACTATCAGATGACGACAAGGAGAAACCCCCAGAGACTCTGATCATGGTGGTGGGCAGCATGGGAGCAGGCAAGAGCACAGCCATCAACGCCCTAATCGACGAGACCCGCCTGCTGCCTACCAGCGGGTACGACGCTTGCACCTCCGTGGCGACAGAGGTCCGATACAATCACTCCATAGACCCAGACGAGGCGTATCGTGCCGAAATCACCTTCATCACCAAGGAAGAGCTTCTCAACGAGCTTCTCATCCTGAGGGAGGACGTCCTCTCCGCCAGCGAGGCGGCGGGCGGCGGCAGCAGCGCGAAAGCAGCAACAGCGGCCGAATACGACGACAACAGCCACGCGGAGATCGCCTGGGACAAGATCCAGGCGGTCTGGCCCCGCCTAACCAGGGCCGAGCTAGCCGCGCCGGACTTTGACATCCACGCCCTGCTTGAGGATCCGTTCATCGGCGTCTGCCTCGGGGAGACGCACCAGGTCTGTCACCCGACGGCCGCGGGGCTGTGCCGGGACCTGGAGAGGTTCGTCGCCAACAGGGACAATGCCGCCTTTGCGAAGAGAGTTGAGGGAGTCGGTGCGGTGCAGCAGTTTTGGCCGCTGGTTGACAAGGTGAATATCTTTGTCAAGGCTGAGGTGCTTTCTACAGGTGCTGTGATCAGGGACATGGTAGGGTGACCTTTGTCTTGTTCTTCCCCGCTGCTTGACCTCAGCCTTGTATCAGTGTTGACTGACCCATTTCTCTCCTCCAACAGCCTGGTGGCCAAGATGGAAACTCCGCAAGGTCTGCCCGTGCAGCCGCAGACGGGGACAAGTACGACCACCTGTGCGTGTTTGTCCCGATCAAGCGCGCAATCAGCGAGCAAATTGTCAAGAAGCCTTTCAACGACGCCAGCACGTTCAAGAACTGGATCAAGTTTGACGGTAGGCTTGACGATATCACCTATGTCTGCACCATGACCGACGACGCCATCGAGATAGATAGAGACGCTGAGGAGTTTGGTCTCTCTGAGCACCTCGACGAGGCCAGGCAATTGGAACAAGAGCTCGACGCCCGCGAGATTTCCCTCGCTGGGACACGGGAACAACTCGACGCCTTACAAGTCAGATCACAACTTGTAGAAGACACCGTCGAGTCGTGGATGAAATCAGCGGGGGACAAAAGGAAGAGAGGTATGATCTCTGAAACTGTGCGCGAGAAGAGGCTGAGAAGAAATCCACTCCCCTCGCCACCAGAAGGAGAAAGCTACACGGCGAAGCTTGATACGGTAACAACTGAGGAGCCGATTGAAACGCTAACGTCTGACCTCGAGACCGAGGCAGAAGAACTTGCTACAAGGATTCAGTACCTGGAGGCAGAGTGTGAAAATTTGCAACGGCAGCTCATACAGCACAACTTCTTCCTGAGAGAGTCATGCATAGAGGCCCGGAATGCTCTCACGCGCTCTGCCATCAGGCGGGACTTTGTCCACGCAGCCAAAGAGTAAGTCTCACGCTTGGAAATGGTCGAAGTGCATCTTGCGGATACATATGAACCAATGTGCTGACTCAACCGAACAGACTTCTTTCACGCCAGGGAGTATCCGACTCCGGTGTCACAGATCAAGAACTCGATGACGATAACAAGCTCGAACCCAATCCTCCCATGGTTCACACCGTCTCGGCCAGCGGCTACTTCGAGTCTCTAAAGCGACACAGGAGGGAGCAGCAGTTCTGGGCAGCCAACACGGTAGAGCTATCCGGAATCCCGGCGTGGCGGAGCCACATCGAGGAACTGACCGTGCCTGCCCGCCGGCGCAAGTGCCAGGCCTTCCTGAGGGCTGTCTTGCGGTGCTTCAATCATATGGCCATGTGGTGCGACAACGGCTCGGGGATGAGCCTCACCTCTGAGCAGGAGAAGCAGGAGTTATCCAGGTACAAGCATGATTTGGACTTGTGTGTCAAAGTATTTTGATGGCCTCCGTCTCCTAAGTACGTTCATTGCGACTGACTGACCGCAGCGCCTAGGCTTCCAATTTGAAGCTTTTGTTGACGAGTGCCGTGAGATCTTCGACCGACTCTTCTCAGATCGAATCAGAACTGTACTTCCTACGGTCATCGGGTCAGCCGTTGAGGTCGCCAGCATGTGGCCGTCCCGGAAAAGGGGTGATAAGCTGTTGACGGCTTCATCCTACAGGTCTGCCTGTAGAAAGGGGTAAGTCTGCACAATATCCTGGAAGTGAAGCTGGGTTAGGCTGACGCGGCAACTCAGAGGTATCTACGAGGGTAAAGGTCGTGCCCACAAGAATCCATGGAACCTCAACAAAGGTAGGCCTCAATATTATTAAGCGAAACCATGTTCTCTATTGAGTACTATTTGTTCGTGGCGGAAGCGGTCCCTGGTATCTCTCTCTATCGTCACGGAGCTGACCTTAACACCCTGCCTCGGAAAAGCTTCTTTGCTTCAAGGCTGTCCTATCTTTCTATCTCCTGGACGCCCTTGGTCTCTGCAACATATCACTTTGAAATGCTTCCCAACCCTCCAAGGTTTCATGATGTGGAGTTTTCATGATGTGGAGTTTTCATGATGTGGAGTATTTAATGATTAAGGACGCAGGTTTTGCTAATTCCTCTCAACAGAGCTTGCAGAGCCACTTATTGATGAGATCTACTACCAGTGTGGCAATGCATTCGAAAAACTTCTTCCAGCCGCCTTCAAAACTCTCAAAGTCAAGTCTGCACAGTTCATATACGAGTTGAGTGATGAAGCAGACCAGCGCATGCAGCCCAGCATGACGGATTCGGCACGCCAGAAGCTGCGCCTTCAGGCCAGGGCACAAATAGAAAGCATCCACGACGCGGTCGAGGATATGCGGAAGAATTTGATGGACGAGGATACCCGAGGGTATATGAGAAACCAGCTTGAATCCGCATTGAAGATCGAGATGAGACAAACCTGGAAGGAGTGCGTCAAAATAACGGGTAGGTCTTTCCCCCTTCTCCCGCAAGACACTTGTTGCACGCACGCGAAGCTGATTCAAGCACCGTCAAATCTCAACAGGCCCTGGTTCTTTTCAGCGCCAGCAGGCCATCGTGGACCGTCACATCCGTGACAGAGGCGCAGAGATGTACACTTCTGCTTCGTCCAGGGTTGAGAGGATCTTGAGGAGCAGATGCGTTAGCATGGGACACATTCTGCAAAAGCTGAAGCGCTCGGTGGACAAGGACATGTGGCATGCTTACACGACCAGTATCGTGGCTAGAGACGACGGGAACCGAGCTGCGCGGGAGGAGTTGCGCAGGCTCCTCGTGGAGGCCGATGGTCATTTCCAAACCTCCTAGATGAGTGAGGGCTGGTAAATTGTTGGCACAGATATTCGTATTCATGTTTTCTGCATTGCGATGGAGCTTCAAGGAGGAATGGTAATTTTACAAAACTTGCTCAACCTTGTCTATTCCCGTCCCGTCACTTTTCCCACATTTCAACTCACACATTATCCCTACAACCCCTTTTTGGCCAGGATGTCTGTGGTAACTGCTCTCTTGTATACCAAGGTCGGAGTGTATATCCAATGACATGAAGCACGGGCTTCGTGCGATATTTCCCGTGGTACCATCTCAAGATTCGTCTTTATTTACAAATACTTATGGAAAGCTTCATGGACTCTCGATTGACACAGCACGGACAATGCCAAAGGAACAACTCATCCAACTCAAATTCTTCGGGAAGACTATTCTAGATGAACTATGTGAGATAAGTCTTTCGGAACTAGCGGAAACAATGAAAAAAGACCTCTGCATATATAGGAGCGACTTGGCCAGCTCGGACACCAGGGGCAAACAATACATATATACAGTCTTTCCAATTTCCAAAATCCCAGCCGTCTAAGATCATGAATAGACGCAAGTAGGACAATAACTCTTGTCATCCGGAGTCACAGGATACAAGTCCGTCCCGTAAGTCGAATTGAGGGATACGGACCCAACCACCGTTCCGGCCTCGGTCCGGATCCAGGTGTCGACAGCCAGATCCTTGAGCTGCTCCCGGGACACCATGATCTGCCTCGAGCCTCTGATCCAGTTCCCGTACCCGCCGTAGCCCGTGTGCTGCCCGAAACACAGGTTCAGGCCGTTGCCGTCAACGGCCATGCCGGGTACTACGCCTTCCCACTTGTAGCACCACGAGTCGCCTGGAACACACGTATCGAGTCAGCTGGATATCCGAGAATAGGAGAGCACACACTGGGGTAATAAAAAAAAAACACTAAAAGCTCACCATGATCATGCCCAGAAAACACCCCCATGAGCCCCTTGGTCGTCGTGAGAGCCTGCATGAACGGGACGTCCTGGCCGCCATAGTCGCACGTCCCATCATTCGTCCCGTCGGCACACCAGCCCTGGCCCTGCGCCGCGAGCACGTAGTCGTCGTTGATGCCCGGCTGGCGGCGGGAGTCCACCCCGGCTATAGTCTGCAGCGCCTGCGACGCGTTGGTGGGGATGTGCACGAACGCCAGCGAGGGGATCACTTTTCCCCCGTGGTGTTTGATGAGCTTCGCGTTCGTCTGCTGGAACCATTTCACCACGCTCGTGTCTACCCAGTTCGGCATGCCCACCGGGTTGCCGTCGGCGTCGAGCTCCTGGTAGCGGTGGCCGCCGCGGCTGTCGAAGAACCAGAGGATCAGTTCCGGGGCGCACGGTTCCGCTGACGGTGTCGGTGTCGCTTTAGGGGTGCAGTTGGCAGGGTACACCGGTAGGTAGTAGTTTGTGACGCCGGCGTCGGGCCCCGGCACCATGCTCCTGGTGCGCGAGTTAGGCCATAGCTTTTCGCGCTCCAGGATGGCTTGGCCCGTGATGTTGTAGTCGTTGTCGTGGTTGCCGTATGTGGACGCCCAGGTCAGGTTGCGCTTGACAAGTGGGCCGACTATCTGGTCCACGTATGTCGTGCTGTTCTCTTTGAAGGTGTTCTCACCGGTGATCAGGTCGCCGTTGAGCACAACTAGTTGCGGAGACTCCTTGTCCAGAATCTGATTTATTACCTTGACAGTGTTGATATCTTGTTGAGGGCCCCAAGAGTCCCAGGCGTCTGAGTAGGTCATCACATGTCAGCCCTGATCGCTATTCAGAAAAAACAAAATGATTTTTTTTTTCGGGTTGTATTTGGAATACTCACTTTCACCAAAATGTAGGTCCTCAAAAATGGATATTTGGAACGTGCCATCTTTTCGAAACTTCAGAGGACCAAGTGGGCTGCTGCCGTTGGAGGTGGCATATCCTGCCGGCAAGGCTGCCTGTAGCGAGGGAGAAATAAACCAGAGCGCCGAAGCAAAAGCGAAGAAAGCCATGATTTTCTTGTCGATCGCTCCGAGGTTGCGCATCCAGAACCAGGGTGGCCTATTAATACCCACGCCCTCCCTGGCCCGAGAGCTCCCTTGGGGACGCCGGCGAGGCGCCATCTTTATGGCCATATGTCCATTCCGACCCTTAGCGTGGGCTGGGCTCCCTTGCCTAAAGGGTCAGGTGAGAGACCATGCGATGCGATCTCTGAAGGTTGGCCGCGAGTCTCACGCTTTCTCAGTGGTGGGTGCACATTTACTAGCAATTTCTAAATTGAATGCAGCGCTGGATGAAAAAAACGTGCTGCATGTGGGAGCGGGAATTGGGTAGTGCCCGCTGCCACAACCGCACCACTAGGCCAGATGGAGAAGGTCATTTAACGACTCGTGGGCATGATACTGCAACATGTCGATCTTCCGTTACATCGGTGGGATAGCCTTTGTATACCGTTGACTCCGCTGTTTTCGAGACCCCATTAAGTCGAATGTACGGCTCTCTGAGAGAGCAGGGACAACGTCCAGGTCCGGATAGTATCGATGTAGGACCTAAGAGAGGCCATCTTACAAGTTAGGCAACTTTAACCTAGAGGAGAACCTGGGAAGTCCCCCGTCCCATCCGCGATTGTCTCATAGGACTTCATGTCATAACAGTTTACTCTGTAGGTTTTCCAACAGAAAGTTATTTTGCAACGAGGCTATCCGGCATCAAAATTCCGACGGGATCTAGTCTCCGAGGATGTACCAAGGCGCGTGGTTTTGACTGGGTAAATTAAGTATGGTATCTGTGATCGGCTGTCCAGTCTTGATTTCTTCACCTGCCACTGCAGGAGCTGCTGACTGCCAATTCGTGCAGCAATTTAGGCGAGAACACAATCAACGTCCTTCCTTCCTTCCTTCCAAGATTTTCCTCGCCCATGGTATCCGGCTCAAGTTCAACACGTCCAGT
The DNA here is from genome assembly GCA_013364905.1 of Diaporthe capsici. Classification (NCBI taxonomy): domain Eukaryota; kingdom Fungi; phylum Ascomycota; class Sordariomycetes; order Diaporthales; family Diaporthaceae; genus Diaporthe; species Diaporthe capsici. The sequence goes on from WNXA01000013.1 coordinate 339,722, forward strand.
ATTTTTCCCACGTAGTATTAACCTGTGAGGCCCAGGACTCGTCCAGCTTCCATCCCTACACCTCAGTCTCGACCCCGTCGCCCTTCTCGCTGTGCTTGAACAGCCCGCTGACGTTCCCCTTGAGGTCACTGAGCTTGCTCCCGAGGTGGTCGACCTCGCGCGCCGCCCGCCACTGCATGATGCCGCGGTGCTTGCGGTGCAGCTGCTTGTGGTGGTCCTTGTAGTCGCGCAGCTGGTTGCGCACGCCGCGCGACCCGTCATCCGGGTCGTTGTGGCCCGGGGCGATGACCGACGCCGCCGTCGACGTCGCGCCCTCGACTGGGTTGCGCAGGATCTTCTTGGGCGCCTTGCGCAGATTCGAAATCGAGAAGTTGGAGTTGGACCTCTGCTTCTTCTTCTCCGGGTTCGAGCCGTCCGAGTCCGTGTCCTCGGCTGCCGACGAGTCGTCGTTCGTGTGCACCTTCAGTCTCTTCTTGGCCGCTTTGTCGTTGCTGCTGCGGGAGTTCTCTGAGCTTGAGCCTTCGTCTTCATCTTCTTCGACCTCCTCGTCGTCTTTGGTTAGGCTCTCGTCCGTGATCGTGTCCAGACACTCCATTACCTCCTTCATGTTGCCCTTCTTGGACGACGCAGCAAAGCGCTTGTGGTATCCTGAGAGCCCTCTCCAGAACTTGAGCTCCATCTCGATCTCACCGAGCGGCTGCTCACCCTCCTCTAACCCATTGTAACCAGAGTTTGATTCAGCCCTGGCAATCTGCTGCTTGCCGCCTCTCCACACCTTGAGGACCTTCGTCTCGCTCTCCTCGTCAACGAGCTCACGTAGCCACAGTACCGCAAAAGCAGGCGACCTGTCCGGCCCGAGCGTGGACTCGCGGAATTCGAGAACCAGCGCCGAGCTGTATCGCTTTCGCACAGGCAGGAATGCGCTTTGGTTCTTGCTGTCCTTACCCTTGAGCATCCATTCTCCCTGGCCGTCGTTGGGGTACATCTTTACTCTGCCAAGGTCGCTGCGGATCTTGAGCCGGCTCTTCGTAGGCTTTCCTGGAAGTTGTCCATTGACCCGGATCGCACCTCGGATCTCGAGCGTGCCATAGTCCCACCCCTCCAGAGGCGGAGGAAGCCTCAGCTCTACACTTCGCCAGACGATCGAGATGCGTGCTCGGCCGTAGCCGATCCCGCCAACCAGGGGGAACATTTGCATCACTTGGCTTCTGTCCTTGAGCAGCTTGCCGATCTGCAGGTATACGATACCGACCAGGGGGTCGTCCTCGCGCTCACGGGCATCGCGAACAGCGATGATGACCTCAGAGTTTCTCCAGTCCCTGACGAACCTCTCTGTACCGGCGTTGAAGAATGGCTTAGAGTTCTTCGGCTTCGTGCGGGTCCGGTAGATCTTCTTGTGGTTCAGAATAATGTTGCAGTAGCTGTCAGGCATGTCGTCATCCGTCTCCGTTTCCTCGTCAATATCGGAATCGCCGTTGTTGTCTCGCTTACGCAGCTTTTGGACCTCCAAACCAGTGATGTTGTGGATCTGCACACTGAGGATACCGGAGGGATATTCCTTTGGTGGAGGCGCAGAAATGATCATGTTGTCCTCGAGTTCGGTGTAGTCCTGGACACGCTGCTGATGCAGCTCCTCGTCGTCCGCTGCCTTCCCGGCCTCCCTGAGCTTGTTTGCGGACTCTTCAGCGACATGCTCCTTGAGCTGCTCATGGGTCCGGATCTTCTCGATGACATTCTGCTGCTCCAGCTGTTGCTGCAGGATCCTGACCTTGGAGAAATATCCGACAGACCACTGTAGCGTGCCGGGCATTTTCTCCTCAGGGTCTTGGCCTGTGAAACGGTCTTCTCGGTCCTGCATCTGGTTATGGCTTTCGGGCTTGTTGATCAGCTCCTTGAGGTCGACCTCGACCCGGCCCAGGTCATCGTCTGCGGTGTGTTTATCCGAATCCCAGAGCTGCAGACGCAGCTTCTCTTCAGCATTGAGCTCCTCCGCCGACACCAAGATATTCGCGTACTCGTGCCAGTCGGGCTCTTGCGTGGATTCAATGATCCGGGTCGAGGCCATCGTTTTGCCGAATTTACCCCAGCCGACGGTGACGTACGCGTCGCTTGAACCTCCTGAGGACCCAATACCGCCGTCGCCCTGCTTGAAGCCACGAGCTCGCTTGATCAAGATAAATATAACACCATGATGGATGGTGTTCTTCTTGAAATCCTCCCCCACGAGCATATCCTTGAGGTTCAGGGTTAGACTCTTGGGCGCGACATACTCGGCTAGGGCGGCATCGATGGCCGACTGAACGAAGGATGACAACATCGGTAAGTCCATTAAATTTAACCCATGCTTCGATAGCGGAACGCACGATAACGAGGCCTTGGGTTGTCCAAGGAAGGTCAGGGTACAAAGGCTGACAAACGGTGGGTCGGGCTGGATTAAAATTAGCCAGAGAGTAGTGGACAGGGACCCTTGGCCACTTATAGCCTCAATCACTTACAGTGAGTTGTAGTCGCAGGCGCAGAGTTGCTATGAAGCCTCTCATCTCGACCCAGACTGGGAATGACACACCACCAACCGAGTAGAATTTCAAGAACAGATGTGCGTTCTTGGCCTTGGCCCTGATAGACTTGCCCGTCGCCCGACTGCGGTAGGCCACTGCGAGCTCCAGGTTGATGAAGTCGCCCTCTTCGGCCTCCATACCCTCGCGCACCGCAGCCTCGGACTGTTCCTCATCCTTGGTCTTGTTTTCACCATCGTCCTTGCCTTCCTTTTTCTCGTCAGACGTATCGTCGTGGGCGTCTTCCTCCTGTGTGGCTTCGGGATCTGTGCGATCGCTCGTCTTGTTCTTGTCCCCCTTTTCCAGCTTGCCATTGGGGCCGACAGTCCGGCTAGCAGCACCAGTGGGTAGCCAGCGAATCCCTAGTATCCGTAGTGACTGGTTTCCTTGGCCCATATCATCGACTGAGACCATCTTGACAACTGCAGTATGTTAGCTGCACGTTACGGTACTCAGTCAGGTTCATGACGGGTTCCCAAGCTAGGAGAGGAATGATGCACTGAAGTGGGTATATTCTTATACGTGCCTTTTGGAAGAGATGCCTGCATAATGTCCTCGATCATATCTATCAGGGATGAGAACAGATCCGGGTTGACGAGCGGCCAAATCGAAGCCACAAAGCTATTAAGCCACTGCACCGACTCAGGGAGTTCAGAGTCAGAGCCGACCGTGGCCTCCTCCTCCCTCCTGGAGGCATCCCACGTCTCGTCCTCGACGATCTCGTCGACCTTCTTGGAGATCCACCTCCCCATGCCCCAGGCGGTGCCGAGGGTGATGGAGAGAAATCCCAGCACGGTGAGCAGCGTCGACCAGTGCGGGATCAGGCGGCCCTGGAGAGACGAGACCAGGAACGGTACGGCCGCGACGACGCCGATGACCGATAGACCCGCTCGGACGGTGGACTGGTACGCCGAGGCCAGCTCGTCCTTGAGTTCGGCGAACTTGGGCGGGGGGAACAGCTTCTGAACGCCGTTGTGGCCTCTCTGGCCAATCTCCCACTCCTTCTGGAGCTCCTCGTCCGTCTTGGAGGCACCCTGTGGGCCCGTCGCCGTGGTGTGGTGCTCGCCGGGCTCAGGCTCGTTCTCGGGTGCAGACTTCAGGTCCTTGTCGGTCTGGTCGTGGATGATGATGGGTAAGTGGGTGACTGGATCGGTGACCTCGCGGCCTCCGGTCTGGCGTTTGTTCTTCTTCATGGCCTTCCGCTTCTCCTTGGGGTCGACGGTGCTGGCTACTTGCTCGGTGGCGGTCTTCTCTTGCGGATCCCTATCCTTACCCCCATCTTTGGATTTCGGCTCCTGTTGCCGTGGCTCTTGTGGTTGCTGGCCGTCTTCCTGACTCGCCTCGTCAAATTGACGGGTATCTACACCTTGATCGTCCTGTGGTGGCATTTCCTGCCCCTGCTCTGGCACCTGATCCTGATCCTGGAACTGTGTACCCTGAGACTGTTGGCCCTGAGACTCCTGGCCTGGGGGCTCGACATAATGGCGGTTTGTCGAGGAGTAAGGCTCATGGCTGCCCTTTTGTTCATCTTCGCCCTTGAAGATGGCTTTGACTGATTCGAATGCCCTCTTTGGCTTTGACTCGTCCTCGGGGCCCTCCTGGGCCGCCTCTGTCTGTTGCTGGCGGTCGTTCAGATCCCTCCTTTGCTGCTTGTAGCCCTGAATGGTAGGGATGGGGTGCCCGCCAGAGTGCGGCCCCATGTGCGACCTGCGTGAGTATTCCTCATCGAAGTCCTGTGGCTGTTCCGCCATGCTGGCGTATCGTCTTGGGCTGCAGGGTGTAAGTGGATGCAAGTGTGGCAGTGACTGTAGGTAGACAAGCTCAAGCGAAGCCTCAATTCGGCTTAAGAGGGGTGTCACTGACGGTCATGCAATTAGGAAAGGAGGCTAGTGTGTAGTCGAGAGTCAAGCCGTCTTGAGTCGAGCTGGATGGGCCTGGACGTGGTCGCGTGCCATATTTACTTACAGCAGCGCGGGAGACAGTCGTCATGGCATACCCACGTCCGTCACGGTCAATATCGATCGGGCCGGGAAGCTGGTGTGGAGCTGTGAGATGAGGTCATACCCGCGTGCGTGAAACCACATCAGGCTGGGGTCAGATCTCCAATTCACAGCTCCAGCCACAGCCAGTTCCAAAGTCCAGACCGCGCAACGCAGTATAATTGGTGGGGTAGCGCCTTCCCAGGCGTGACAGGGAGGGGTGCGAACCTGTTTTACACTGTCCTGCAGTGCCGTCAGGCCGTCCCTGTGGAAATCGTCTCCCTATGCGTCCAGGCCAAGGTCCATTTGTGTCAACACTGCCACACTCAACCGCCCGCCAGCAGAATGCCAGCATTCGTCCGTCATTCAGGCTCTCAGTCAAACTGAATGTCAGATTGCTTCTATTGCAGCAGATATAGGCTAGTGGTCGCCTTCCCCAGGCGGGTCATCACCCAAACCAGCTTTTGCTCAAGCTCACCATGACCTGTCATAACGTGACTGCCCCCTGGCCGGAACACATCAGTCTGTGTCTCAGCCAGCATATCCTTCCAGAAGGTTTATGATGCATAGGATCAACTCTTATAGGACGAACACATATAGGATAGCCTCCTACGGGCTAATTCGTATTCTATGAGATAAACTTAAGGCTTGTGTAAATCATTTTAGGACAACCTCTTTGGGGACATCCTACAGAATAAGCTCCTCCGAATAACCTCCTTTGGAAAACCCCCCTATGTAGTACCTTTTTATAGAATGCCCTCCTATGAAATGGCCTGCTCTGAATTACACTCCTACAGAATAAAGTCCGCGGGAACGACCTCCTGTAGGCTAACCTCCCTGGAAAAGCAAGCATCCTGTATGATTTGTAGCGTATGTGTTAATCTCCAATGGATGTTTCGCGATGATTGTAATCTTTCACGACCCTCTCCGTCATCCCGAGGGCATACAAAGTCTCAGCCCCACCGTGTCAGACCTGACACGGAGTCTCCAGAAACGGAACTGCAGTGAGCGTGTCCGCTTGGGCACATCTCACTTGCAAACACGTATACAACCATGATGTAGCTCAAGGCGAGTCCCAAGTGTCTCATCAAAAGACTGTAATATGATCAAACGCCTATCTAGTCCACCCTCTGTTGTGCAATGCTGTGGATATTGATCGATGCAAGCCAAACCGTCCATACTTCACTGCCCCACACCCTCTCAAGCACACGAAAAGCCACCCACGACCCGACCCAGCGAAGAAGTACATCGACCTCGCGGTCTGTAGTCCCCAGATCTTGAATGAAACAATGTCCAACGCCGGCCTCTCCTCGTGCTTGAACCCAGGCCACCCAAGCAAAATGCTCACTCCCCTGTCACGCCAGAAAGCCAACAAAACATCAATCGATCTCTCCCTCCGAGTCCCATACGATATCAGGCGGCTGCCTCACCCTCGAATCATCCAGCAGGCTGTCCGGCTCCCCGCTACCCAACGCGAAGAGGCCCTGCGACGAGCCAGGCAGGGCAGAGGAGCTCTGCATCTCCACCCCGCGCCTCCGCACGGGGCTGTCGCCCACGACATCCTCCCCCTGCTCCCCAAGGCCTAAGACGACACCGCTGGACCGAGGGCCCATCTGCGGCGGCGCGGCCTTTGTGGGCGGCGAAACGGGTATGGACGGCTGGCTCTGCGATGAGATCAAGATGGCCTGGCCCCGGTAGGACGGCAGCCGCTGCGACGGGCTGGATGGCGCGCTGGCCGTCGTGGCCTGGGACGGGCGCACGACGTACCCCTCGGCGTGTTGTGACGACTGTTGTGCACGCCTGCCCACGGGGCTATCCTCGACCCAGTGCACGCTTCTCTGCGAGCGGCTGGCCGGCACAGCGGGCTTAGCAAAGACCGGCTTGTTCGTCGCTGCGACTATTGCTTGGGGTGGGCTGCTGGTGAGATCCTCCTCGTTCCTCTGGCTGGATGGTATGATGTCGGTGTCGCCGGCAGCATCACGCCTCTGACTATGCGCCGGCGAAGACACCATACAGCCCACTTGGGTCGAGTGTGCAATGTCACTACGCAGCTGCATCTCCACTTCCTGTGAGACCGACATGTCGGCCTGGCTTGACTGGGGCTCGCCTGGTTCCACAAATATGGCACACCTGAGGTTTCCCATCAACTCGCCCAGGACCGCGGGCGGGACGTAGACATACTTGGCCGGTGCCTCTTCCACCCAGCCATTCTCCTTCATCCTGGCTAAGGACACGGGGTTGTTGAGCTCATAAACCTGTTTCAGCTCATATGCGAATTTCAAACCCTTGCCTTCGTTGAACTCTTCATTGCCAACCCCTTGATCATCATAGATCTGTCCGGGTTCTTTGGCACCGCTGATAGTCGCCATGTATTTGAGGGCACAAACTGGTCGCGTGATATAAATCCAGATTCGCCCTACAGTCTGAGGGATTCTATAGTCGCGGAATTCATGGGTCTTGTTGCCTTCTGTGATCTGCTCAGCATGTTCGGGGTGGACTGAGACGATAATGTCGGATCGGTCAGTTTGTGGCCCCAGCTGTTGGATTCGCTCGAACGGCACGCGTTGTGACTCGAAGGCCTGCGATTTGTACCTGAAACCCAGTTGAGAAACTGACGGCATCGCTGGCGAGCCTTTTTGCGGGGAGGACACGTTGGACAGGGCCTGCGATCTGTGGTTGAGTCCAATTCGCGTGCTTGGCGGCAGGGCAGGCGATGTCTTCTGCGGCGAGGATAGAGGCGTCCCCTTGTCAGCTTCGACTATGCTGGAGATGCTCGTTCGTCTCTGCGGTGAAGGGCTGGGCGTTTCAGGTTCGGCCTCGTCGTTTTCGGCTTGAGGATCGGGAGTAGAGTTACGTTGAGTGGTCGGAGGTTGGGAAGGAATCGTTCTGGACTTGTGTGGGGACTGCACCAACGCTCCAGCATCCTCGGTCACGGGTCCCGCATTCCCCTGTGAGTGTGCTCGGGTTGCTGGCGTGGGTGTACCGGGAGCTTCATCGTCGGCCCCGCTGTCGTCCTCGAGCTCGAAGTCAAACTCGTCTTCAGAATCAAGAATGATGTTCTCCGCTGACCGTGTCGACTTCTGCGAGGGGCCTTCCCTCTTCTCAGGGGTTTCCGTCTCTGGAGCAATTCGTAGCACTGAATCTACCCCAGCATTTCCAGCCTCCTCTGTGGTAGTAGCCTCATTACTGCGGACCGGGGTCTCTCCCAAGACTATACTCCTTTCCGCGACGTCGGCCAGATTTATCTCCTTCAAAGGAGTCCTGTGGACTTTCCCCCTCGAAGGACTTGAGCCCATGCCGCCATTGACAGTGCTCCATGAGTCCGCAATTTCCAGGGTCCGAGGTCTCTTTCTGCTGACAGTTGGTGTCGGGGCATCGACATTTGTCGACTTCTCTTGCAAGGGAGTCCGGTCCATCTGCGACCAATACCGTTCCCCAATTCCCAGATTTGGAGTAAAAGGCGATGGTTGGGATGAAGGGATCACTTCTCGGTTGACAATCTGTTTGCGTGGTGTTTGAGATACATGCGCGGGCCTTGGGCCATGTGGCGGCTGTGACACGGCTTTCTCCGGCGAGGGTGTTGAGCCCTTCTTCCTCTCCTCCAGCGACGAGTTTCCCAATTTCTTATCGCTATTTGGCATCTTGGTGGGAACCTTGTGTTCATCCACCTGCTCGTCGAAGTTGAATTCTTCCTCGACCTCGTCGTCCTCCGACTGCTGTCCCGACATGAATGACGGCATCTGGGTCAAGGTCTGGGTGTGAAAGCTGGAGCCGGCTGTGGAGTCGGGCACTGTGTCTAGGTCGCCCGTGGTCTTTCTTCTCTTGCTGCTCCTCCTCGTCGCCTTCTTCTCCTCTGTCTTTTGTACGTCACTCTCATCGTCCATGGACAGATCGATCAGCCCATCCATATCATCTTCGTCTTCCTGGTAGGTACTCGGTATCCACCCGATCTGCGTCAAGGTTGACTGGTCTGGGGTTTTTGAGGGGAGACTTCGACGAGCCTTGCCCTTACCGTACGTGCGTATTGTTTTGTTCCGGGCAGGGAAATGGAGTTGTTTGGGGGCTGGTTCGGAGGGTCGGTACACTTTGGGTTTCTTAGCGACTGATGACTTGGAGGACGCCTCGGGAGCGGTTCGGGTCACCAGGGCGTCCATGGACAATTGTGCAGTGCCGCCCGATGTGCGAGACCGCGTTTGAGGCGCCATCGTCGCGGTGTCAAGGTGGCGAGGCGAGGCGACGGTGCGGTGCAGTGCAGTGCAGTGCAGCTCGACGTGAGGCGAGAAGGAACTGCTTTCTCCCAGTTCCGATTCGGAGCTATTAGAGATCGAATGGAATTGGTCATGAAATATCCTGGCAAGGTTTCTGGCCATCCCAATTCTGAGTCTAAGTCGTCCAGGCAGTCACGGCGAAGTCAGGAGTACCCCCTGTGCCCCTGCCCATGCCAGTGGGTCACTCCCACTTAGCGCGGGTCAGGTCGAGGTCTCAGACGCGACCGCTCACCGAGACGCGTCGAGCAAGCTCACCAAATACGATGACATCAGTTCTGCTTATCTAATCAACGTCGTCAATGCACCTACCCAGACAGATAACCTATACACGTACCTTTGAATCAAGACTTGAATCACATTTGAATATTGCCATGCGATTGTGAAGAATTCACTGATATCAGCGAATCGACAATTAGAGAAGAGAGTTTCAAGCTGAATTGAACTTTTAGAGGGCAAGCCGCACACAGCCGTGGGAGCGTCATCAAGTTGCGTGTCTTGGGCAGGGAGGCCTGAAGGAGATTACCTGGCACTTTCAATCGGGCAATTGTCTAGCGAGAGCGTGTAATGAGTTTACCAATCTATCTGGGATATACGCCTCCTTGTCCGTCCTCTAAGAGGGTGATGTGCTCGCTTGCCAAATGGCCCGCCCGCCAGGCCATGGAAACTACAGAAAATCAGACATGAAAGCCCCTCGAGACCCCTTTCCATGCAATCCGTTTTTCCCCGCTTCCTACTCCCACCTGGTTGATCGACTGATTGATTGGTGCTGTTGTTCCGCCAAAAAAAAGACGCCTTCAGATTCCTAGCAAGTGGTGGCGGTGAACTGATGTGGGTATAGAGGTTGAAGGCATATCTCCGCTGCAACATTGCGGATCGTGTGATAGAGAAAAGAGCAAGGTGAGTCCGCACCCAGACTCGAGTTTTCTAAGAAAGGTGGAATGCGCCCTGGCCCTCCTTGGTGGCTGTGAAAAGACGCTTCTGCAAAATCTTGACATCAGTGTAGTCGGGCAGCTTGAGATAGTTGGCGCAGGTCATGACACTGGGGAGATAGTCGTCCGAAGTGTACGGTGCCTCCGCCGGTTTGCAGACGACGGTAAACATTGGTGTAAGACTCTTGAATCCTGTTTGGTTGTTAGTTCTATTCGACCAACTCCCGGCTCGCATTTATGCTTACCTCCAATGGGAAGCTTGGGGCTTCCGGTAGTGAATTGCAGGAACTCCCGTCGCTGGACCGGCGTCATCTCACTCATGGTTTGCAACAAGTTCCTGACACTCTTGCTATCCATGTTGAAGCCGTGGTCTGCCTTGATGGAGTCCATAAGAGCTGTGATTGCTGTCAGTTCTGAGCTCTCATAAATGTGGGGCAAACTGAGCTTACTGGCAAGCGACCAATCCTCAACAGTGCGGCCGAACAAGGTGCACAGTTCATCAGGGGTGAAAGCCCTGAGCGCGCTGTACGGGAACACCTGGGAGAAACCTGTACGGAAAGCATCAACCTGACGGCGGACACCGCTGCCCAGTGTCATGTCGATCACTCGGTCGAGGTAGTTGTCCACGTTGTCGATGGTCAGCATGATTTGCGAGCCGTTGGGCACTAGGTCGATCTCTGGGTAACCCGGGAGGGTGAAGTCGAGTGACAGATCTTCGACCCGCACACCGTTGTCCACGGTGATGTGTTGAATATCATTGACTTTTTGTGTGGCGTCCCGGTTAGGATCTTCGGCAATTGTCTTCTTGGCCAGGGCGAACTTCTTCACCAGAATCAAGGATCTGGCAAGGACAGGATCCACAAGCTTCATGGCCCCAAGGGAAGGCTTGATGCCTGAGGTCTCATCACCAATGCGGAAGAAGATGGGGTTAAAGTTGATATCGATGATTCGGGAATCAATCATTGATCGAGCTGTGAACTTGCCCAGTGTCCTGAAGAGCTGCAGGATGCGTTCGCCATTTGGAGTGGTCACATCATCTTCGCTCAGTGGCCGTGGGAATAAACCAGTTGGACCGGAGACATACTCATCGGACTCATTCTGGTCCGCATCTCTCCAAAGCCTGAGTTTCTTCATGGCAAATTCCTTCGAGACGGTTGAGTAGAACTCCAAGGTTGGGCCAAGACCGGTACCGACTTCCTCAAAGTACTCCACCTCGAGGATGCTCTGCGAGCTTCCGTATAGATCCATGACCTTCAAAGCCGACTCGAGGATCTTGGCCCGTGAGATACGCACCTTCTGTCGCTGCAAACGACCAAGGAACGGGCGGTCATCGCGGTTACGTCTCAACTCTTCCTGGGACTGAGCGTTCTGCCAGCGATTCATGGACCGAGCGTAGCCAAACGAGGTCGATTGAAGGAACAGATGACGGGTCTCGAAGGGGAAGAGGAAAGGATACAGCCGGGCTAGGTCCTCACTCCAGCTTGGGAGACAGTTGCTGGCAACAATCAGAGGCTCCTCCAGCTGCCGGTTGAGCTTCGATGTGAGCTTGGTGTTGACGAACTGCGACAGGGGTTCGATATTCAGCTTGAGTGTGGCCTTGTTTTCCACAAGCACGTCGTCAATGTTCGCATTGAGGTTATGCAGGATCTTCAGCAGGCGCAGGATGGACGCAGTGTTGGGGTGCTTGGCCAACGATGCTGGGCTGTTGCCTTCACCGTTCTCGCTATCCTCGTTGGAAGCCGAGCCAAAGGAGAGCCTCTCGGCCGAAGGGGGCCCTGGAACACGCCGGATCTTGATCTCGTGAGTCAGGATCCAGACATTCCGGCTTGAATAGTCATTAGAGTCTATTGCCGGCTTCTGAACTGCACGATACACCGTCGTGTCATTGGTCAAGACCTTGCCCTGATGGCTGAATTCCAAATGCCAGTCTTGCGGGACGGACTGGATCGCAGCCGCGTAAGACATGGACCGAGAAGGAGAGGAAGGCGAAGGAGAATTCAACAGAGCGTTGGCGAGAAGGCTCGAACGTTGAGCAATGCTGTTGTTGTTGTTGCTACTGCTGCTTCCCTGCGATGGAGTTGGCACGCGAGTTCCGTCCTCTTTCCGTGCTGTTATCTTGCCACCAGCTGCAACTTCGAGGTTCACAGCAGAAGGATCAGGAGTTGGTGCGTCGCCCATGTCTTCATCGAGGTCACCCACAATAGTATCAAGAGCACTGCGGTCGGGTGTCTCGTCATCTTCGGTGATATGCTTCTCATCAGCACACTCGAGCGCGTCCTCAAGGTCGTCTTCGTCGGCTGGGGGCGCGCGGCTTGGCTGTGGTGAATCTGTTGGCGCCGTGCTGCGTCGACTGGACCTACGCAGTATGACTTTTGCGCCCGGTGCCGAAGAAGCGGGGTCCGGTGTGGCTGGGGTCTCCGCTGTTGGGAGCGACCTGGAGGTTTTGGACTTTCGCGATGATCGAGAGCCCGAGGCCGTAGGTGGCACTGGCGGCGGAGGTGGCGGCGGAGTTGCACTGCCGAGCTGTGGTGGCAGGCGGGAGGGAAGGCGAGCGGACCCAGAGGGTGAGCCGGCGCCGAAGGGGAATGCTCCTCCAGTCATCGCGGCCAAGGCTCGAGTGAGACTTTCACGGTTGCCCCTTGGTGGCCGCGGGCGGTCAGACAGACTGATGCGAGGGCGCAAATAGTCCTCCAATGACTTGAACGTTGCGATCGCATGTATGGATACCATAATGTTTCGGTACACCTTGGGAATGTCGGAGTCGTCGTCGGCGGTGAGCTTGAGGCGGATCTGTTTTGCCAGCATGGAGGCTGGACTGCTGCGGTGGCTATCACCATGTGAAGCACTAGACACAGTGAGGACCTCGAAGTGCTCTGACCGGCTCAGTAAATCTTGTAGCTTGTGTACCAGCATACTGAAGGGGGTGGCCGGCGAATCAGCAGTTGCCGTCTTGGGCTTCGATTTGACAGTGTATCCCATGAAGACCTCAATGAACGCTGCTTGAGCAGACATCGCGAGATCCTCGTCGGGGTTGCTGAAGACCTGTTCAAGGACTCGTACAACACCCGAAGCCAGCAGCTCTGCACTGGTTGCGCTCTCAAACAGATCGGAATCGAAATAGGTTGCCAACTTCTCGAACAGCTTCTTTCCATTCTCACCAGCGATACTGCCCGACGAGGTCGGGCGGAGATAGAAAGCTTCGATCTCGTTCGACAGTTCCGTTAGATCCGTCAAAATCTTGGTCGCCCTCTTCTTCATGGATTTGGCGTTCTTCTCCGTCTCATGCGTCTCCAAAAACTGCTTTGCATCCTTGTGGATCTTTGACCGCAGCAACTGAGTGCCAGTGAAAGGAGGCGGCCGGGGTGGCCCATCGATTGACATGGTAGATCCCCCGGAGCTATCAGGAGACCTTGACATCACCTGAGGTCGGCCTTCGTTTTCGTGCTCCTCGTCTTCGTCGTCTTCGTTTTCCTCGTCGTGCTCATCATCAGACGAATGGTGCGACGGCTCGTCATCCTCGTCGTCTTCATCGTGCTCATCGCCCGCATCCTCGTCGTCGTCGTCGTCAGATGAGTCATTGTGTGAAGATCGGTCTTCAGAAGCCGCAGATGGACGTCTTGGTACATCTTGAGATTCAATGACTGCCTTAGCATCGGCCTCGGTCTCTTCAGCCACCTTTGCGATTTCAGCGATGACGCCCTCCCTGTACAGCTGATATTGATAAATGTTTCCCAGTCGTGTCATGAGAAGCTCTGTGGCTTGCAAGGCTGCCGTCACGAGGGTGAGATCGTCTTTCTGGGAGAGAATCGACGCGAGGAAGGAGGCATATGGTACCGGTGCCAGGGCTTCTGAGAGAATTGCCTCGTCCAAGTTGTACAACATCTTAAGTTGAGCCAACAGGACCTTTTGCCTTACGCTGAGGTTTACCGTGCTGGAGAAGGCATCCGTCAGAGTCGGGAATAGGATCAACGCAAATCGCCGGACCTCTGCCTTGCAGCCTTCCAACAGCTGGATACGCTTTTCGTCCGCGGTTCTGCGTCTCGATGTTGAGGATGACCCAGTGTTCACTTCGGGTGGAGGCACCTCGTTGAAGCCGCCCTTGGTGGGATCAGCAGCGCCCGTGGGCAACTTGGGCAGGAGTTCGCAGATGACATTAAGAGCCTCAAGGATCTGTTCCCGTGGTCGGTGGATGAGTGCTTGCATGATGAGCACGCTATCGAGTTTCGAGGCGATGTCGTCCGTCCCATTAGGGGGTGACACACCCGTCAAAACCTGGTAGAGAGTCTCGACCACATTCATCTTCATTAGCTCCACGGACAGCCTGGGGCTTGCCCTCGCCGTTGATGCCAAAACTCGCAGAAACTGGGTGTGTATGTTGGGTGAGATGAGATTCGTGCTGCCAGGCAGCAGTAGCCGCAGAATCGAGGACAGGAGATCCTCCGTTACAAGAGCCTCCAGTTTGCTTGGGTTATGGCGCCAGGTGTCCACAATACGAGAGACGCAAATGGATGCCTGCTCCACCACCCGCTGGTCGCTGTTCTTCAGCACGTCGCGAAGGATCTTCATGGCATCTTTCACGACATCGAAGTAGTCGTGTGGAAGGTTGCGACAGCAGTTTGCAGCGGTCGTCACAGCGGTCCGTTGTGTGCTCATGGCGAAGAAGTCGAGGTATTCGAGACAGGCCGCAAGACCACCCTCTTTGACGATTGCCGACGGGTACTCGACAGAGATCTTCTCCAAGGTGCTCAGGGCCTGCTCGGCCAGGTCGATAAACTGGATGTCCCTGAGCTTCTCACAGAGAACCGGGACGGCACCGGCGTACACAACGTTGGTAACGCTGGAAGGCAGCGCCTCCATGAGGTTTGCGAGACAGCGGCAGGCGAGAAGCATGATTTCCGGGTTGGCCTCCATGAAATCGTCCGGCTTCATCAGCGCGACCAGTTCACGCACGAAGGAATCTGCCGAGAAATGTCCCTGGAGGTTATCCTCGTTGGACACCAGTAATAGCTCAGACAGCTCGTTCAGCGCGATGAGATGCAGACTTGGGTCCTCCTTTTGTCGAAGATTGGCTAGTATCTCTCTGAGGCGAGACCCCATGCCGGACATCATCCCTGTGAGGAGGGCGAGGCTGGAATGAAGACCTCCCGGAGGACCGCCGAATCCTCCAAAGACGTCATCGTCGTCGTGCTCATCATATCGGTGGTCCTCATCGTCATGCTCCTCGCTGTCTTCGTCGAAGTTGTCCTCGTGGGCTGGAGGTGCAGGTGCGGCTGACGCTTTCTCGTTCTCATCGGTGCCGGTCATGGGAGTGTCCTCATCAGCGTTGCTTGGCTTCTTCCGCGAACGTCGGTTCGAAGACGAGGAGCCAGGAGCTGCTTCGAGAGGGTTTGTGTCAGCTGCTGCAGCCTTTGCCCTTGTTGGCGGTTTGCGAGTCTCACCCTGTGCATTCTTCTTGCTACGACTGGACTTTCGACTCGACGAGGCAGACTGCGCGTTTTCCGAAGGGGGTATGGACGGGCCTGCGGCGGATCTGGAGATAGTCAGCAGGCGGGAGTTTAAATGAGGGAACTTTGACGGCTTCGTACTCTGGACTCGACATAGTCGGAGCTTGTTTTCCCTTCCTCTTCCTAAGAGAGTATGCGGGCTGTGAGGGGGGCGCTGGGGCAGCGGCTGGCTGAGGGGGTTGTTGGTCGGGGACCTTTGCTCTCTTCGAACGCCTAGTGGAGGGAGTCTGCTCGGGGGCGACCTCTAAATCGGCGGTGGCCTTACGCTTCCGGAGTTCGGATCGTCGGGGCGCGGGGGGAGGAGGGGCAGGTTCGGTCGGGGACCCAGCAGCAGAAGCGCCAGCAGGTCGGAGGGAGTCTGCCTGCCTTGCTGCTTGGCGAGCTGACGAGCGAGTGGCAGGCCTATTAGACGAAGACATGAGTAAAGAGTTGGCCAGAGACCATCATTTGATGCAGGTATCGAAAAGTCAAGACCCATTCAAAGGCAGGTCAAGCTGTAAGGCGCAGTGAGGAGTTGCGATGGATGAGGAGAGGTATGGTGGGAGGGGGCGCGGCGGAGAGGGTTTGTGTAGGTGACAAGAAGTTGGGAGTGATTGACGCTGTCGAATGTTCTGGTTGAAGTGGAAGGCCTGAACACGATTGACTGCGCCGGCAGCAGATGCCTAAGACTGATTTCTTGGTGGTGCTGTGTAGTTGTTGCATTAAGTTTAAAGTGCTTGGCCAAGAGGTGCAGGTGCGAGTGCAGGTGGACGGCCCAGGTGCTTGAGCTGGTGCTGGTGCTGTGCTAAGCTGATGGCGTATGGCCGGTTTGGTGGAGCTCCCAAATTTTGGCACCATGGGGTAGACGGCTGGCTGTCTTTGGAAGACGGCAGGCAGTCCAGTCCAGTAGTGCGTCGGCAGGAAATTAATGGGGGGGGGGGTGTCTGGGTGATCTGGAAGAGAGAGATGGAGGTTCAGGATGCCAAAAGTTCCCCGTCTCGAGGCCTAGCAGGCTGCAGAAACGGCAAGACCAGGCCCGCTAAAGGCGGGGAGGCAAGAGGGATGAATGGCTGAGGGAAGGTACGGATGACTATCGATGGAGAGAGGCAGGGGAGGCGGGATGGGATGTCGCTGCGAGAGGCAGGTGCTGCCAGAGTGAAATGTCAGAGTGAAGGAGCGAGCAAGCACATTTGGGAGCTTTGGAAAGTCAGGATAGATCCGGCCTAACACGACACGGTGCTATGCAGTGCAATACAATGCAAGCAAGTGCCGTGTCATAACACTTGATACCAGGACCGGATCTTGTCAGGAGGCGGCGGGTAAGGACGAGCAGCCGGCCATTTAGCTGCCCTGCCGTCCGTCCTGTCTGCGTGTCCTGCCTGCCTGCGCGCCCACCAGCTCGAGGGGGTTGATATATAATGTATGTACTTCGAATGGGGTATTATGGTTATGGTATATGTGCGATGCTGATATGGGATGGGATGTGGAACTGAATAGCACGGGATGTGTGTGTCTGTGTGCGCGCGCGTGTGTATGCATGCACGTCTGTATATGTATGTATGTATGTATATATATACCTTGTTGTTTTTGGCGAGGAAGAGTAACGGGACCGAGTGTTGATCGAGCCGGGGGCTACAACCGGGGCGCCTGCTCTCGTCGTCGTCGTCGCTGTCCTCGCTATCGCCGTCGCCGGATGTGGGTTTGCTCTCGCTCGTGGGCTTGGGCTTAGGTTCGGGCTCGAGTTCGAGGTCGGCGGCGGGATGTCGGTCGCGGCGGAGGCGGAGATGGGAGGGAAGGAGGTCGAAGTCGCGGTGGAGGCCGAGGAGGCAGGTTCTGTACTTCTGGACGAGCGCGAGTTCCAGCTTGTCGTGCTTCGTTCTGCCATGGATTACGCCGCCATCGGGATTGGCGACAAGAGATCACGGTATAGTAAAGTAACAATATGATTTATTCGCTGAGGGGCGGGCCCTGGCAGGCCTTGTTCATCGATCCAGACGAGTTCTAGAAGGTCGCAGGCTGAGACCGTGGCACAGTGTGCGTGGTTTGATGGAGCCGTGTCGGGTCGGGGGTTCGCCGTTGGGCGTCGTCGTCGTGGTTGCGGTGGCGATGGTTATCGTCGTGTCGTCGTAGGGTTCGTCGTCGTCGCAGAGGTGTGGTTGATCCGGGATCCGGGGTCCGGGTGGTGATGAGGTCCAGATCGACTTATTAGTCTACTAGATAGACTAGATAGACAGGTAGATAGAGATCACGGGGAGGAACAGACAACGGCCGTCTTTGGCTTGTCATGTCATGTCAGGCTCAGGCAGGGTCTAGCGGATAATAGTGTACAAGCACAAGCACAGGCACAACCCAAATAACAAGTCCTCCGGGCCCGACGCAGGCCCAGCACCTCATCCAGAGCCAGGCCAGTTCACGACTCTTGAATGGCCAGGCGGCGCCTAAATTGCCCCATGAGCCCCGGCAGATCGTTTCGGCCCCCTCCACTCATCAGGCGAGTGAGAACCGGGGATGCTGTTGAGGTAAGCAGTCCCAGGGGCCCACTGGACCCCTGATCCCATTACCGTAGCATTCCACCGCTCCCGTCCGCCTCAAGAGAGCGAAGCTTGCTGAACGCAAGAGACTGAAGGCTTTTGTCTGGCAAGTGGGCTTCCCAAGGAAGGCCAGAAATGTTGTCTCGAGAGGTTTTTTCAGATCTTTTCCTCGGTGTGTGCGCGCCTACCAAAAAGTCTTCTTTTGCACTGTCTGCTGTGTTGGTTCCAGTCTTTCTCTCACACGCACCGCCACGTATCTATGACGATGACGGCATTCAAGGTAGCAATGGTGGAGACGCAGGACCCTGGCATAGCAACAATTGGTTGCGGATGCTGCACCTCAGTCAACAGCGAATAACTCGTCCCATCCCAAATTTCAGCTTCACTGCAGTCGCGGATGTTCTCTGGAGGGAGTCGTTTCGCAACATCTTAGCTGGTCTTCTGGCAACAGCAGTATCTGGAAGGATACAGTTATTCTCGTTGCTCGGGCCACAAGTCCGAGATCGGGTCTGAGTGACCCATTTCCACTGTCTTAGTCCCCAACCCGCATACCCTCTTATTCTGATCTTCGCGATGGCCTCATTGCTTGTCAGGCAGAGATGTTGACTTCACAAAGCTCTCTTATTATTGTACATGGCCCATTGGCATCTCCCGGATCACTGTCGATCTACAGCCAAAGCTCCATCTGGCCAAGGGCCAGGTGGCTCGGCTTCTGTCGGGTTTAGCATGACGCCCGTCCCTGGCTGAGGGGGTTGAGCCGCGGGTACCTACATGGCAGTCAAGTGAATTGCCCTCCTCCGTGGAATGGGATTCTACCCAAGAATCTCTCGTGCACTGAGCTACAGCCTCAAATTTGCCTCTAATACGCGTCAGGTCCCCGCCCAGGCGCAATTGCTGCATCGCGATGAAGATCCGAGCCCCCAACCTCACCCCGGCCCTGCGTGGTGCTCGTCCTTCGCTGCCGCTCAACGGCAGCTTGACCGCCGCCCTCAGATCATCAACGTGCCGCTCTGCATCCTCGCTTTCCCAGCGGCCGGACTCGAGATACGTCCAGTTCCCCGGGGCAGTCAAGTCCGCGTTCACCACCAAGCTCCAGTTCGAGCAGCCCTCCTCCCACGATGCCATGCCCACGTACCGCGCCGTCGACCAGAGCGGCAACGTCGTCGATCCGTCCTTTAAGCCAGACCTCGGCGACGAGAAGGTGATCAAATTGTACAAGGACATGCTGCTCGTTTCCATCATGGATATCATCATGTTCGACTCCCAACGCCAGGGCCGCATCAGCTTCTATATGGTATCAGCTGGTGAGGAGGCCGTCTGCGTGGGGTCAGCATCGGCTTTGACCAAGGAGGATGTCATATTCTGCCAGTACAGGGAGCAGGGTGTCTTTGCGCAGAGGGGATTCACGCCCAAGGACTTCATGAACCAGTTATTTGCCAACAAGATGGACCCTGGAAAGGGGCGCAACATGCCGGTTCACTACGGAAGCAAGGAGCTGAATATTGTACGTCCCATCTCCGCCAGTCGTATCATGGCTTGCAACCGTTTGTCTCCTTTCAGTATGATCCCAGACCCGGTCTAACACGAGTTTTCCCTGCGTAGCACACCATCTCGTCGCCTCTTGGAACACAGATTCCACATGCATCAGGTGCCGCGTACGCCTTGAAAATGCAGCGCCTCCAAAACCCTTCCATCCCGCCACGCGTGGTCGCAGTCTACTTTGGTGAGGGCGCCGCCTCCGAGGGCGACTTCCACGCGGCTCTCAACATCGCCGCGACGCGTTCCTGCCCGGTGGTCTTCATCTGCCGGAACAATGGCTACTCGATCTCCACGCCTGTTCTGGAACAGTATCGCGGGGACGGCATTGCCAGCCGGGGAGTAGGCTACGGCATCGAGACAATTCGAGTAGACGGCAATGACATATGGGCCATCCGCGAGGCCACCAAGAGGGCAAGGGAGATGGCACTGCAAGACGGCGGCAAGCCTGTGCTCATCGAAGCGCTGACTTACCGAGTTGGCCACCACAGCACGTCGGATGACTCGTTCGCGTACAGGGCACGTGTGGAGGTCGAGGACTGGAAGAGAAGGGACAACCCAATATCGAGGTTGCGAAAGTGGATGGAGGCCAAAGGGATCTGGGACGAGCATAAGGAGAAGGAGGCGCGGGACAGTACGAGGAGGGACTTGCTCAAGGCGTTTCAGGAGGCAGAGAAGGAGAAGAAGCCGCCGATTCGGGCCATGTTCGAGGACGTATATGAGGAGCTGACACCAGATCTGAAGAAGCAGATGAGTGAGCTAAAGGAACATCTCGACAAGTACCCGGATGAATATGATGTAGGAGAATTCGAAGGGGGTAAAGAGACTTTAAAATCATAGAAGCGATAATAGACTTACCTTTGCAATTGGCTGTGTTTGCATTGGAGGGCAGTACCAAGGCGGCCTACGGAGTGGGTATCTAGTGTGCGATTGCCTGTGAGACTGATTGTTGATTTCGACTGCCTTGGACAACACTGCAACCCCCAGGTTTTGGTCACCACCGAACAAACTGACGGAAAGACCTCGCCGCCCTCAACAATACAACTCGTAACACAGCATATCGAAACAGATCATCGCGTCTAGCCTTCATCCGCGCTGTCAAAAATGCCTGACGACAACCTGGCCATCATACTCACGCTCTTCCTGCTCTTCCTCGTGATCGGCATCGGCGCATACTTCGGGCGCAAGTGGATCAAGTCTTTCACCACTGCCATGGTCCAGGCCAAGCAGGCACAGCGTGGAAACGCGGTCTAAGGTGTGTATATGGCACGGAGTCAAATCAAAACTCCCACTTCACCTGCTTCACGAATCAACAGAAACATTTGGGCTCGGTGCCGATTCGGCGTGGAGCTTCCAAGCACGCCAGGCGATGACGTGCATGAGGAGCCCCACTGCTGGCAAGGCTGAGCTCGGCAAGCGTTCCGAGCGGACGAGAAGCTGGCACAGCCACTGTCGACCCCGAAAATCTTCCTCAGCCTTGGACATCGGCTAACCTTTCTCTTGGGATAACCTCACAGGCCTACCTACCTCTCATTCTTCTCTGGAGGCAGCCAATTCCCCTCACGATGGCTTCTCCAAGACCCGTTCTGGGTCTGGGTGCTAATACTGTACGATCATGTCTGCGAAATTTGCGTTCCGGCCCTGCCATAATATCAACATTACCACGACCCTTCTCCACGACTACTTCAGCTCGAGATGCAGCCCCGAGCGATACGTCCAACCGTCCGACCCATTTTGGGTTTGAGACGGTGACGGAGGCTGAGAAGAGAAAACGCGTTGCCGACGTGTTCAGCAGTGTCGCAGAGACATACGACCGCATGAACGATCTGATGTCCTTCGGCTGGCATCGCATATGGAAGTTCGTCAGCTCATCACAGAGGCCCAGCCCGAGCCGCTGAGACTGTCCCCATTACCCTGCCATATCGACTTTGCTAACACGAGTCTTTTCACAGAGATCACTACGTCTCCTCCCTCAACCCCGGCTTTTCCTCTGACCCGTCCCACCCCCCAGCCCAACACATCCTCGACATAGCCGGCGGCACGGGCGACATCGCCTTCCGGCACCTGAACCACGCCCACGTGGTGAACCGCAACCCGAACGTCCGCGTGACCATCTCAGACATCAACCCAGACATGCTGGCGGTAGGCAAGCAGCGGTCGCAGGCGCTGCCAGCAGGCCAGCAGGCGGCCCTGTCCTTCCTCGAGGCCAACGCCGAGGACCTGCGGTCCGCGGGCGTCCCGGACGCGAGCGTCGACCTGTACACGGTGGCCTTCGGCATCCGCAACTTCAGCAACATCCCCGCGGCGCTGCGCGAGGCGCACCGCGTGCTCAAGCCGGGCGGCGTCCTCGCCGTGCTCGAGTTCAGCAAGGCCGACCGCTGGACCCCGCTCTTCGCCGCCGCCTACCGCCGCTGGAGCTTCGGCGCCATCCCGCTTATCGGCCAGCTCGTCGCGGGGGACAGGGACTCGTACCAGTACCTCGTCGAGAGCATCGAGCGCTTCCCCTCCCAGGACGAGTTCCGCGACCTCATCCTCGACGCCGGCTTCGTCGTCGGCGGCGAGGGCTACGAGAATCTCACGGGTGGCGTGGCGGCTATACACCGGGGCATGAAGCCAAAGGAGTGAAGAGAGCTTGAAGCCATTTCAGGTCTCCGCCGCTGCTCTGTGTGTGCTGCCAGGCTGATGTGGTTAGCATTGTTGATGCTCCTGCCCGACGAGCGGGACAGGCTACCGCCCAGTTGTCCATCGCGCAAGACCAACTCTACCCCTGTACATTACAATTCATGATGGACGAGGAATTGCATTGCAAACGGAAATTTCATGCGGAGAACGTTACCAAATAGAAGAGAATACTGTACAATACGCTACTCGTAACCAAGGCATTGTCCTCAGCCCGAAGACATAATACAGATGGCGACAATTACTCCTTTGCATGAACAAGGAGAGGGGAACAAGGAGACTATCACTCCCTGGTGAATACCATTCCAAGTGACCCTTGCACCTTCATATGTCACAGTCTTGTTCCTATGGATAGTCTTACCAACATGCCAGGCGTGCTGCAGAGAGGACTCCCCTCGCAAACCTTGAAACGCCTCTCGGTTTATAGCTTGGTTTTCCTCATCAGGGACGGGTATAAGCAAATATGTAGATCCTCCCGGAAGACTGACTACTCTTGTTGGAGGTTGGGGTTGCAAGGGGTCGGCCAGTGATGTATAGTAATCGATGTGGCAATCTACAACGATCACGTCTCTGTGCCCATCTCAAGCGGACTTGCTTCTCCGTGCTTTGCTCTTCAGCGTGACTACATGTTGACCACAGTGGATCTCAGACCACAGCAAACGGACAAAAGCCCAAGCATAGCACAGCAAGACGTGACGGCATGAGCGTGGAACCAAGGCAGACACCGTTCATAATATCTCAATTGGTTCTCTTCTCTCCCCTCCCTTCCTTTCCATTCCATTCCATCCCATGCCGACCACTTGCCCAAACCTTCCCCCTTCCATCCCTCTATGACTCCAAAGCCTCAACAAATACCTAGGGTATGATGGATGTATGGTACAGTAAAGTGAGGGAAAAGGATGAGTCCAAGAGCAGATAGGCAAGACGACACTTATCAAAACATGGAAAGTACAGCAAAGAAGACAACAGACAGAGACAATGATCCCGAAGAGCATGTACATAATACAGAGCAGAAAGAAGAAAGGAATTAGAACATCGTGCTTTTCTCTTTCCTGTGTCTGTCTGACTCTCTCTTTTCTCTCACTCACTTTCTCTTTGTGAAAATGTCAAAAGGTCAACCTAAACCTAACCTATGGAATGTGATCTGCAGACAGCCATGTGGCGTGGTGTGTCAAATGATTTTTTCTTCAAGTCAAAGGCCGCAAATAATGTGACAGTGTGGTAGCAAGGTAGTAAGGCCGAAGGTTCGCAAAAGAAGATTAGTCCCTTCGCCGTTCCATCCCTCCAGTAGAAGAAGCAGCCAGCCCGATGGGCCCCCTTTGGGCTCCGAGCTCCATGCAACGCCTCAACGCAGCCGTTGTCTCTTCTTAGCTTGAGACTCCGTTGTCTGGGAGAAGTCCTACGACTCAGCAGGCGTGGCCGCCGCAGGCGCAGGCGAGCCATTGCCACCGCCCTCACCCTTCAGACCGCCCCTTCCCCTGCCCCCACGGCCACCTCGGTCCCCCCGCCCTCCACGACCACCGCGTCCGCCACGGCGTCCGGCTCCTCCTTCGCTATCAGAGGCCGTGCCGCCGGCGCCGCTGCTTTGGTATCCGCTCCGAGGCCCGCCCGTGCTAGAGGCGCCACGGCTGCTGCCCCAGGTGCCTGCGCCGCGGTTCGTGAAGTTTCGACCTCCACCGGTCTCACGCCGCTCGAAGAGCTTGATGAGAGGCTTCGATCGGTCCTCCTGCGATCGCGTCTTGAACTCATCGGCCAGTCGCTCCAAGGCTCCGTCGCGGTCCTCGGTTGTCTTGAATTGGACGACCCTGTTCATCTGACCCCACTTAGTGATCTCGGAGATCTTGGGCTGGTCTTCCTCGGCGAAGAGCTTGCGCAGCTCGTCGTCTGATGTTGCGTTCATGACAAACAGGCCGATAATCTCATCCCTCTTTGGAGCGGGGGATGGTGCGGATTCAGGAGCGTGGCCGTTTGCACCTGCAGGCTTCTCGTTTTCTTTGCTAGGCACCGTGTCAGGTGCAGGTGTCGCAGGTTTCGCTTGGGCTGGAACGGGGGAAGGCTTCGCTTGAGGTTGCGAGGGCTGTCTCTGAGGCGCAGGCGCTGGTGCTTGGGCGGCGGGTGCGGAAGGTGGTGCAGCGCCGACGACAGACGGGGCAGCAGAGGGGACTGTAGGTTGTTGCTTTGCTCCACGGTGACTAAAGTTGAAGCCTTGAGCCTTCATCTCTGTTCCAATGCGGCCGTCGTGCACCTCTAGCACGAGCCAACCAAAGGCGGCATCCGCAAGGTTGAAGTTCCACATGTTCTTGAATGCGCTCTCGTCCACCTGGCCCAGGGTGGCGGGACCTCCGGCGTTGCCGAAGGGGTTTCCGCCAGCAGCCTGGGTGGGCATCTTCTCGACAACTCCGAGTGCGTTCTTCAGCAGGTTCTGTTGCGCCTCGTTGGCCTGGATGGCAGGCTCGACCTCGTTTTTGACGGTCTCCCAGACATCGTTGAAGGAAGCCTTGCTCGCCGCCAGCTTTCCGCGGTAGTGATCCAGGGTGGGGTTGACGCTGAATTCGTTGTACGAACTGCCATACCGAAAGTGCAAACCAGCAGATATGGAGAAATCTGCCTTCAAGGTCACCGACAACTGGTTCAGAATACCCTCGCGTGCGGGCGAAGCGTGCGTGACGAAGATGCGGGTCTCGGTAGGATCGTAAACTCGGTTGGCCGTGTCGACCAGCTCGCCCATCTGCAGCAGCGTTGTCCACATAGTACCCTGGCCGCCTGCGATGGTCGTCCTACCCTCTCCGTTGTCAAACAGCTTGTGCATGACAACAGCCCCACCAAGGCCGAGCAGCCGCAGCTTGACTCCGCCGACCTCGAGCAGCATGGATTGGGCCTCGTCGATGATGTGCAGGTTCTTGACTTTGTACTCCCTAGATCGGAATTTCTCCAAGACCCGGACATCCTCACAGGCACCCCAGACGGTATAGACGGGGATCTCCAGCTCGAAAGTCGGGTTGCCTCCATTCTGCGGTGTGATGAAGAGGGGAAGCTCAGACAGCGGCAGCTCGTTCGCAGGGAATCTTGCCTTGACGGAGCCGGGACCGCCCTGGGCGATAGCCTTCTTCACGGGTTCGGAGATGAGAGGAGAGTATTGGGCAACATGCTTGAGGGTCCTGTTGAATGCCAACATTAGCAATGCGCCATGCGCCAAAACGATATGCGCCTCTCAGGCACGTCTCACTCACTTCTCAGCAATGCGCTCCAACGAAGAATCATCGTAGAAACCAAAGTCACCAGTGTGGATAATGTAGTCGGCACCAGCCTTCTTCGCAAGATCGTTCAGGGATCGCAGGTTACCTGTCGAGGTTTTGAGTCAGCCTGCATGTGATAGGCCGGGGGAGGTGGATATGGATTTGCAAGCTTACCTCGAACATCGGCGACACAGAGAACTCGGATGGGGCCAGACTGGAGGATGCGGCCCTGGTTTGGAAGAAGGGGAGTGGCACCAGGAGCTGGCACGGCCTGGGGAGCACCAGAGGGGGCACCGTTGGCGAGGCCGTAGCCACCGGGGTTGTTGTAGGGGTGGCGGGGAGGTTGCTGGACAGGTTGTGAGCTGCTGGCTGAGGGAAGGGGCTTTCGCCATGCACCGGGGGGGATAGCTGGGGGCGCGGCCGAAGGCATCTTGACCTGGCAACACAAGAGGGCAGGACAGGCAGAGGCAGAGGCAGGAAGCAGAAAAAGATAGAAGCAAAGTCAAGCAAGCTCAGGATGGAGGTGGGGGTGGGTTGGGCGACGGAGGGGAGACAGATGTGTGGACGGCCAAGGTCCAAAAATCAAAGCATTCGCAAGAAGCAAGGCGGAGGAGACGAGGATAGATGGCAGGTATGGTTATGGATCTGTATGATATCGGGGTCGTGTGCAGAATAATCGCGACGGGCAAACAGATCAGAATTGCAGTTGCAGGGGCGAGCTCACATTGGCCATTCTAATGTGACTGGTAGACGGCGGGGAGGCAGATTGGGATGGGGGGTTTGAGGACGTGGATCGAGGGTATGCTGTATGTATCTGAGGTCGATGCAGACAGACAGAGATGGCCGTCGTTGTCGAGCTTGGACCGTGGGCCGTGGACCGTGGACCGTGGCGTGGGACCTTTTGGGCGTGCGGTGCTTAGCTGTGCAGTGCGTGCCGTTGGGCGTTGGGTCGGTGCTGTGCGGTGCGGTGCGGTGCAGTGCTGTGGTGTCGACGTTCGTGGGTCCAGATGTCGCGACGAAGCGTGCTGGCTGCGTTGCTGGGGAGGAGGAAAAAGTGTGGGACCGGGTGGACAGCAGAAGCAGGAGCGGGAGCAGAAGCTTGAGGCTGAGGCTGCGGTCGATGCAGTTGGATGCTGCTGTTGTTCCTATCGTCGAGATTTCCGTCAATCGACAAGAGCGACAGTCGAGATTCGACAAGGAGGGAAAAGGACTACAAGGGGGTATCAAAAGAAAATGTCAGAAGATGGGCGTTTGATACAAAACTGCGCGACGACGGGTGCGGCAGCGAGGGTCAAACTGGCGAGGTGAGGTTTTGATTTCTCGCCTTTGCCTACATGGACTAGATCTAGACACGACGGGCACGCAGCACGCAGCACGCAGGCAGCCTAGCCTAGGCCCAAGGTCCCAAGGTCGCGACGACCAGTCACCATCCAGCATGGTATTCTGCCGCAACGACCGTATCGTGCCGTGCGCACTACTCCCTGGTGCTGCTGTTAGTGTCACTCACCCCAGGCCCACTGGAGCTCCTGCTCCCGCTCGTGCTCCTTCCTTCCAAACTTTCGGCCTGCCAGCGAAGCAACAACTCCCTGCCCGTTGCGGCCTAGCGTGAGGTCGCTCTCCAAGGCTAGGGTGGGGGTACGTTGGTACTTGGAGGTCAACTATGAGCTACAATACTGAGACAGATATGTGAGTGAGTGAGCCTCGAGGCAGGTGGTTCAGTTGAAATTATATACCATGTCACATCACCAGTCAGTAAAATAATCCAACCCATCCGTCAGCGCCACCGCGCCGACGGAGGCGTGGTCACTCCCCTCATACACCTTGAGCTCCGCATCCCTCAGCCTATCGCTCGAGCCGATCTTGCCTATCAGTTCGGCGCACTCCTCCCCCATGTGCAGCAGCCCAAAGCTCTGGAGCAGCGCGACCCGCGCCTTGAACTCCTCCTGCGTCTCCGTGCGCCGCCGCACCGCGTCCTGCTCCAGGGACCCGTACGCAAGCCTGAACGCAGGGCCATCCCCTGGCGCAGCCGGCGCCTCGTCGAGCCACCCGGTGTGGTTGAGAATGTAGTGCCCATTCCAGTAGAGCGCCGGGCTGGCCGCCAGGAACGTGTCGACCAGGTCCGGCCGCCGCAGCAGCGCGTACACGACAAACAGCCCCCCAAACGAGTGCCCGTACAGCGCCTCGCGCCCAAACTCAATGCCGGCTGGGAACGCCTGCTCCCTCACGAACGGCCGGAGCGTGCCCTCGATGAACGCGATGAAGTCGTCCGCGCCCTCGCGCACCCCGGGCATGGCCGGCGGGTCCTCGCCCGGCGTCACCGGCTGGAAGTCGATGCTGCGCTGGGCCCCGTAGGCGCTGTCGGCGACCGGGTACCCGATGCTCACCACGATGTAGTCCGGCTGGCCCGTCTCCACCGCATCGCGCCGTCGCCAGGCCTCTGTTGCCGTCATGCCCAGGGCGTTGCCGTCGAGGACGTACCTGTTTGTATGGTGAGCATGTCAGCACATACGGGGACCAGTTTTCAAAGGCAAGCTTTCCTCCTAGGTCACACATACATGGTGAGAGCTGTCTTGTTCTCCACCTCGCGCGACGCCGGCCAGTCCAAGGGCCACGATAGCGAGACCTGGTACGCCAGGTCCGCCCCGTTCGTGACATTCCAGTAGGCGACGTTGGGCACCACCGTCTGAGGGAACGCCTCGACGATGGGCGTGAAGGTCCAAGTGCTGTTGGTGAGCGCCATCGTGCTGCGTAGCTGTAGGCGATCCTTGGGCTATTGCCTTCTTACGGAGAGTGAGAGGCCCAAAGAGCAAGGAATATCTTTACCAGTAAGCTGGGTTGCCTCGCCGTTTTGCATGCTAATGTAGTCTGCTTCACCCCGGACATATCCACCATCCCTTTCTACACATTAGAGAGCTCGGCTGCATCTTCCCATCACGTAGGCTGTCACCGGGGGCAGCCTAGAGCTTACTTACCAAAACATGGAGTGAGTGGCGCCCCATAAGCAGCTCTAGGCCAGCCGATATTACAACCCCAACTCAGCCCCTGCTCAGATTCTCGCTGGATCCAGGTAATTACTAGTCTCTACCATAAAATCAAGCATTCAGCTGCAGTCATGCTACTATGAGGTGACGGAAGGCCCAGCCTTTCCCACAGGGGAATATATCTCCGAAGTCCTGTCCGACCCAACCACCCCTACCATCGGTAGATTCACGAAGGATCATAGTTGTCCGGGGTCGTCAAAATTCGTGCCAAGGTTCAGTAACCGCACTGGGAACATGAAGCGCACTGCCGGTGGGTCTGTTATTGTGCTTGTAAAGATGCTCTTCAGCTGAGAGTCTGAATGATATCTCTCGTGAAGCTCCATCTTCACAATGGTCATCTGCTCTTTTGTTGTGCGCGCTTTTCATGGCACGCATATACCCACACAAAAAACTGACAACCACCCTCAGAGCTTGAAATTAGCTGACTCCTGCCCTCTTTGAGCAACGCGGGAAACAGGTGCCTTTCCTCACCCCCACTAGAAACGATGCTTCCCCATGATGTTGCTCGTCCCGTGATCATGTTCTGCTTGATTCGACTATGGCGACCCTCACAAGGCCCTGCGTTTATGCATGTATGTGATATGGTATACAGATATGAAGAAGAAGAAAAAATGAAAGGAACATCTAGGGATTGCAAATGAAGCGCGGCCTCCCAGTTTCCCTCCCGGCAGCCAGGCCAGTCACACGCATCCCACAAACTCCGTGCTCATATGCAGATATTATTTTGTTATATGGCAATATTTGTTTTCCCCACAGCGCCCTCCCCATCGATTGAAAGCGCACATCCTCTCCGCTTCGTACACATTGGGGCAGCACATGAGAGGCTTTAAGAAGAACGATCCCGACCAGGTCACCACATATCGTTGTCGTCCTGGCGCCGTTGCGGATCATGGCCATCATAATACTGCTGTTGTTGCTGCCCATAAGCATCGTGCCCGTACCCATAGCCGCCATTCTGGCCCTGGCCATCGTAGTCCTGGCCCCGACCCTGATCATAGTCGTACGGCTCTTGGTTTTCATCGACGTAATCATTCTCTGAGTCGCCATACTGGTTGGAAGACTGTGCAGCGTGTTAGCAGATGGTACTACCGATATGTATAAATTGCGCGGCTGTGTGCTAGGTGCCTACCCGGTGGTACTCAAAGTTGTACTGGTCGATGCTGTTCTGGGCCGATTGCTGCGACATTTGCTGCTCCATGTATGCTTGCTGCTGGGCCTCCTGCTCCTTGCGACGCCTCTCCTCTTCCTGGCGCTTTTGCTGCGGCGACGCAGGCACTTGGATCTGAGGGTGCATGGCCTGGATCTTAGCCAGGTAAGAATACATAAAGTTGCTGAGCAGCACCTGGGAGAGCAAATTTCGCTTGGGGTTAGCAAGTTTGATGTGCGCCATGCGGTAGATGGCTCGCTCCTCGAGTATGGGAAATCGCGTGTAGGGGTAATCGACGTCGGGCTTCAGCACTCTTGGCGGTGGTTCGGGTGAAAGTGCGCGCTGCTGGTGCTTCTTGCTTGGAGTGTCCTTGTCTGACTTCTTCTTGCCGCCAAAAATGGATCCAAAGAACCCGTCCTTGTCCTTCCTTCCGTCAGAGGACTTGCGGCTGCTTTCCTTCTTGCGCTCCTCTTGCAGTTTGTTATCGATAGTGTCCCGGTCCAAGAGCAGACTCTCCCGGCCCTTGGTGACTACGTTCTCGATCGAACTTTGGAGGACATCCAGGCGAGCGTTCTCGTGCGGCTTCTCGGCTGCTGCCTTGGCCTTGGACTTCTTTGCCTGTTCTTCCCGTTCCTTTTCCTTTTCCTTCTTCTGCTTATCCTCGCTCTTGAACCACTTCCAGCCCTTACTTGACTTGGTCGACTCGCTATCGCTATCCTTATTTTTCTTCTTGTCAGAGTCGGAAAAGGTCGGTATAAAGGTGAGGTTGTCAGTCCGGGTCCCACTAGGTCCAGGGATCGCAGCGGGGTGGTTCGTGATATCGTTCATCGTCTGGGTCGGCCCGGGCACGTTGTCCAGAGAAATAGGCGTCATGCCCTGTCGGCCAGGCGGTGCCTGTCTGTTGGAACGACTTGTCTGCTGCTCTCCAACCCTGTCATGTGGATGCTGCTGCTGTGGTGACGGTGGCTGGTCCTGAGAGTGCTGGGCCTGGTTCTTTTGGGAAGAGGACCTCTCAGGGAATTGGCTTGATAGTTCTGGCTGCTCTGCCGGGGGCGGTGTTTCAACAATCTCCGGCACGTCTGACTGCTCAGAAAAGCTTCTGCCGTGAGCCTGATATGAGTCGTCATCGTAGGGTTGCTCTGTCGGGGGTTCGATCGGTGACGCTGCTTCTCTTGTGAAGCCTTGCTGTCGTTTAACAGACCTCTGTGGCCTTGAGAAGTTCTCCGCCCTCGGAGGCTCGGACTGTACGCGGGTAAGGCCATGGCCGGGAGGTGCATCGACCTTGGGCATTGGCGGCAGAGCTTCGTCCTGGCTGTCTGCCTGTCTGTGGGCTATACGTTTTGAAAAGGGCGCGCGATCGTTGCGCATGCTGCCGCTTTTCCGATATTGTGTCCGGGTCGAGCGTCGTAGTCCCATCCCAGGTGCAACTGGCAAGATGGGCATGTCACCGGGCCCTGTCGTCCCCTCGGCCGCTTCCTGTGCCAGTTTCTGCACAGCTGCCGCAGGATCGCTGACAAGCTCGTCCAGGCTCAATTCCGGCGTGGCGTAGCCTTCGACCGATCTTTGTCGTACGAGCCTTTCAGACCCATCCACATAGCCCTCGCCTCCACGGCCACCAGAATTGTCGATCTGCCTGGACAGCTTAGACTTGGTCCGCCTCAAGCTCGACGAATTGTTCCGCTGCAGGCCGTCCCCCGACGCCATGATGGATTCCCCAGATCTCCTCTTCATGGAGTTGACCCTCCTCTCCAGGAAATTCTTGAACTGGTCTGGCGCCAGCTCCGGGTGCACGTTGGCGGGAACCCAGAGCAGCCTTGACGGATCGGCCTCGTCATCGTCACCGGTCGGCGCTATGGCAGGGATGGGGACTATGCCTTGGAATGGCATGAGGTCGGGGTCGCTCGAGTGTCCCACGTCCATAGACATGCGGCGCAGCGCCTGCAGGTTGCTGAGCTCCTGAGCGATGTCGTTTGGGTTATCGATGTTGGTCATGGGCATAGAAGACTCGGCTGCCTGCATATCCCGCAAGGACGGCGTGGGAGACATGGGAGACATGGTACCGCCCGGCGACGGAGGGCCGTTCTCGTGCGGTGGACTTCGCCCAAGCGGCATTGTGAGCTGGGACAGGGTCGGAGCCGGGCTGCCATCGTGAGAGCCCACGTTCGTGTTGTCCGAGATGGACCGCTGCAGAGGCTGTCTCGGGTCCTGGGCGCCGCCCGCGTTTTTGGCGGAACCCGGCAGCTGTTCGTCTCCATATGAGAGGAAGCTCAAGGGGCGGCTCTTGCGGTGATCCCGGGTCTCGACGTCGGATTCATCGTCGGAGCCGTACAGGGTGCCTATCGCCTCGGTGACGTGGTGGCTCGGGTCAGATATCGAAAGAGTGTTGGCATGGCCACGTCGTGCTGCAAAGCTGGCGCCAACTTCGCGGGGCCTAGATGAGGTCTGCGCAGGTGAGCAGCATGTGTCAGTCAGCTGGGCCCTTGGGGTAACAAGTATGGACGTCTCGTCCGAGCAACCACAGGTTCGGCAGACTGCCTGTCCCTTCATCCGAAGCGGGACTTTTGGGCCCGTCTCGTGAGGCAACATGGCATTCCCTCGATGCGGGCTGATGCCGTGCTCAAGACTGGGGGATACGCACCATCATCTGGGGTCGAGGATAGGCCTCGATCAGGCCCGTCCGTTAGGCAGCAGATCCCAAATGCAGCCGGTGCTCGCGTGGTTGTCGTGTGGTGGTTCGGTGTGGGCAGTCTGGGCTGAGGGAGGGCGTGTCGCGGAGGCCTTCGTGGGCTGGGTGGCGACTTCTCAAACAGGAAGGCGGACGTGTCGGTCAGAGGTGTCGAGGTCAAGGTCGAGGTCGAGGGCGAGGGCGAAGGTGAGCCAGCCGGCACGAACACGAGCGGCACGAGCAGGGCAGAACAGGGCCAAGCAGTGCAGTGCCGTCTGATTGAGGCGACGGGATAGGGTACGATTCAGGAGAAGAACAATTGAGTGGACCTAGCCGGGCTGTCGGCGTGTCTCGTCGCATCGGATTCGGGCTCTAGTGGAGGGGCGTAATGGACGATTTAAGCGGTAGGGGCTTGGGCTCCGGGCTTGGGCTAGGTAGAGTGGACCAGGGGTCTTCCTTCACCACCACCACCCGTTCGGCAGCAGAACAAGGCGAGGGGGTGTGTGTTGTTGTTGCTGCCGCTGCTGATGACGATGCTGCCGCTGCTGATGCTGATGATGCTGGGTTTGATGCTATGTTGATACTGGTGCGATGTGCATATACAGGCTCGTCGTCCTCTCGGACCGGAGTAGGTAGACTAAACGGTGCCGTGGTCAGAGTGTTGTTGGTCGTGGGAAATAGTGGTTCTGCACAGGTGTCATGCCGTGACTTTGTTGTGGATTTGGATCTCGGCCCCATTTGATCTGGAAGCCTTGCTCTTTTTCCATCCGCCTTTCTTCTGTCCTGAAAGGGGGATTGGGTGGTAGGGGCCCAGGAGGGGGGGGCCACCACCCACCGTTCGACTAGGTACCTAGGTAGAGACTGGCACACCACTGGAGTTAGGCGCTTCTAGGTACCTGGGTACCCCCCTGGAGGCGCCCCCTCACTGGGCCCAGAGACGGTTCTGCCGTCTTTGAAGGAGCCAAAAACGGTGCACTTGCACTGAGGTAACGTTGGAACGGCTCTTAGCGCCCTTGGAATTGTCACGTGCGGCGCCTTAACGCTGTCCCAATCCGTGATGAGCGATTTTGATTGATTCTCTCCAACCTAGAGAACCCCCTCCTCCTTTGTGCCGGCGGCAGCCACCTGCAGAAAAAGGGAGAAATTGAGAGGGTGCGTGAGTGGGCGAGAGAGAGATAAGAGGGTGAGGAGACCACCTGAACCGCGCAAGCAGGGCACAACAACCGGTTGAAGGCCGTGATCCGCCCTGTAGCGCTTTCCAGCGCGCATGTTCGACAAGAACTGCACAATACCTATGCATTTGCATGGCATGGCATCACATCACTTGAGCCTCTGGATCTAAACTCACCCTGGCTGCGCCAAGATTAAATCGGCCCCATCCTCGAAATTCAAACATCAAAGCGGCCTGGGACCAGCATTCGGCTCGGTGTGGCTGTGTCTCAAGTATTTAAGTGACGTATTAGCTCACCACCGTCCTCACAAGCGGAAACCGCTTGAACCACTGCTGGAGTCAAATCATGCGAGGCCTCAAAAAGTGACGGTCATTCTTCGAATCCTAACTGTTTTGACATAGTGGCTAAGTAGCGCGGCTTAGAAACACTCTCAAGCTCCAAGGGACCTTTTTCTCACAAGCGCATTCTATCTGAAAGCAGCCTTCCTGTACGTCTGCAGACCTGTGGGTCTTATCCGGAGATAATTGTGTGGTGCGAGCCTCGAAGACATCTTGCAAAGAAACACTCAGGCTAGTAGCCTCACTTGAGGTCTCCTACGTGATGTGCACCGGTAAGTTGTCTCATAACTATTTTATTTGATTGTTAGTTCGAAGAAATTAAGCGTTATCGTAAATGCCTATACGGTGTACTTGCACTCGTCTTCCATTTATTCGAGTCAATCCACTGCGACCTCGTCTTCCGACCACCCACACCTCATCAGCACAGATTTTGTAGCACTCCACAACAATCACGCTTGAGCAGCGCTTCCTCTTGTGTCTCATAATTTCACAGCCTAGTGACGCTGTCCTCATCTGTCATACACCCCCTTCCCGTTGCGGCTCTGCTCTGGGTGCCACGACATGAGCTAGGTAGATGTGCACGCCCGGCACCTTTTCAAGATACCAACTGCAAAGTTCTTTGGTGGAGTCTCCAAACTGAGTCCTAGCCTGAGTACTTCATGTATGGTTCGATGCTTTCAGAAAGAATTTAACTCAGCTGCCGAGCGGACAATTGTATGCATCCATGCTTCCTTAGAGTGTGTTTTGGTTTACCTGACGAAGCCAAGAGCGACACCTTTGGCTGGTGGACCGGCAATGCAAGCCATTATATACAATTGGCGGTATCATGAAATCCTCGTAGACAATGGTCACACAGTATTTATTTTGATAATACTGTTGAGCAAGTTGAGGGACCTTGTTGGACAGGCAAACATAGAAAAGAGCCGTGCGCAGACGGACTTGTATCCTAGCGCACATGAATCTGTGACTACATATGAGGTAGTGTTTTATTTATGGTTGCCATGGGGGCACTTTGACTATTTGGACCGCTTCGAAACCAAAGACGGTGAAGTGATATGGCAACCGAGCTGCTTTGAAGTCAGGTTGCAAATTATGAGCAAACTCTCATCTGATTACCTACAAATTCTGCCCTAAGTCTCGACACTGGCTGGAATTATAATTCCGCTAGGGAGAAAGCTTAGTCTCGTTCATGCAAGCTCAATTTTACCCTTCTGGTGACTTTTGAGAGGGTTGGCGGGCCAGCAACCTCGTGGCGTCTGAAGTACTATTGAAGATGTCAAGAATTGCTCTTCTTCTAAAAATCAAATTCATTTCAAGTGCTATTTGCCCTTATATATATATTTAGTCTTTCGCTTTTCATTGCAAGTCAAGGGACTAAACCATGTAATACAGGCCAGAAAAGCCTGTGTCTTGATATAGGCTCGTGTGGTCGGGACATCTGCATGACACCTCTATTCTGCTCAAGAGAACCTAGATGGAAAGCAAAGTGCCGGAGATCATTGGGCTACTTCTATTACTAGACATGACTCCTTAGGCTCAGTCTTTTATGGTGTCGATTAAGCTGCGCTCGGCGCAGTTGACCTCATTTGATGTCGAGTGCATGTCTCCTAAATCGGGGTGGACATTGATGAAG
Organism: Diaporthe capsici; assembly: GCA_013364905.1. Lineage (NCBI taxonomy): Eukaryota > Fungi > Ascomycota > Sordariomycetes > Diaporthales > Diaporthaceae > Diaporthe > Diaporthe capsici. The sequence goes on from WNXA01000013.1 coordinate 374,914, forward strand.
AGCCTGGACTAAACACAAAAGTCCCGCCCAACATTTCCATACTTTACTAGTTGCCAGGCTACTGAAATAGCCTGAAAAGAATTGGTCGGGATCCAGATGTGCATGAAAAGAAAACCTTGATATCATATATATAAATTCCATACTGTGCTTGGCCCTCTTCCACTTCGGAGTGCGTTCAAACACACACGCGCACACACGCAAGACTTTACTTGGCGCAAATCGTCGTCCTACTTTTATGTACTTGCTGCAGGAGGTCGCTCCTGCAAAGAACCAGACTCTCCTCATACTCATAACTCAAGAGAAAGTGTACATTTCCTGTGACACTCCACACAAAATGCCGTGCCTTCAGACACGTCTTTCCTCCCACCATCCTTGTTAACACAGACGTCTGGTCCCGATGCATGATCCATGGCGAGTTGTTCACTTCGAGAGGTTCTGCAACTCCGTGCAAATGCATCATCACGGAAATGGGGTACGCGATCCACTACGGCGACAGAATGGCCATAACTAGACAAATCCGCGAGTTTGGCTCCTCGCCAAACCTTCCCTGTCACATAGGCATGGAAAAGGTCCCCTTCGACGGCGAATTCCCCCTCGGCCTCGTGACATCCCGCGAGTACCACCACAGAACGGACGACTGCTTCCTCGCCCTCGTAGACGCTGGGGCCGATCTCAGATCCCAAACCCAGAGCGAGGAGCAACTCAGATGCCTCAAGAACCAGCTGATGATGTTCGCTTTCCGGCCCAATGCTAGCCTCGAGGTCCTCAAGGTAGTGCTGGACCTGGGCGTTGCAGACACAGAATGGGCGCGAGAGCGCCTGGTCAGGGCGGCCACCAAGAGATATTGGTACCATGGGGTTGGCCCGGATGGGAAAGACATCTGGACTTTGCAGGATGAGTCCCAATATGTTGCGAGGCAATTCGTCGTCCTGTCAAAGGGGCCCTTGTCTATGGATCAGAGGGCGAAGTTCTGGTGCGGGTACGGAGAGCGCCCAGAACAATAATTTCGCATGCGTAGGCCTTCGAGCACCTCCCCCTCCTGCCGGAGTCACTTTCGACTCGTTTACGCGGGTGGACTGAGTGATAATAACAGTCCTAAACCGCTGGAGAATAATTGCTGAAAGAAAATAAATGGAGCACAGATGAAGAGTTCCAGAATAAGAAGAGCACAAGAGGAAAAGAAAACAACAACCATCCCCCCAACCAGGCCCCCCCCCCCCAAAAAAAACGCCCCCGGCCACTATCCCCGGGAAATAGTAGCACGACCAGGGGACAAACAAAGCTTGAGAACGAATAAGTGACCTAAGAATCAAGAGATAATCTTGTTCTGGAGCGCATTGCGAGACGAGTTCTATAGGTCATTGAATTACGGCATTTCGGATTAACCAAGGATTTTCTTCCCAGGCCCAAACGCGGTGCAAAAGCGCGCTCTAATTATTGGATTCTCGATAATCCAATTCCGGAGGATAGCATTGATACACTATACTTTAAGCACGGCGTTGAGAGTCACAAATTATATCGAAGGGTGGCTCTCACTCTCGTGTTCTCTCTTTTGCCTAGGTAGTGCATCTAAAACCGACAAGAGATTTTAACCCAAGTTTCCCCCTGCCCATGACCCTGATATGAATGTGTCCTTGCATGCCTTGCGGCATGTCGTCTCTGACCCACCCAATTTATTGCAGCGTGACAGTGCCGTCTGCCGAGTCCTCCATGAATATGCCGGCGAAGGCCAGGCCCTCGTCGATGTTGGCGGCCTGCTGGCCCTGCGCGTCGGCCAGCTTGAGCACCGCGAAGTGGTACTCGCCGTTGCCCGAGTTGTCGTTGGCCACGGCCTCTGAAACCTGGGCGAGAGGGGTCTGGCCGGTGCTGTGGAAGACCTGCATGGTGCTGTTGCAGGTATGTTAGCTCTGTGCACTCATGGTATTCTTTTTCCGCTCACAACAACCAGTGTTTTGAGAGAGAGACGGTGGGGCTTGGCTTACTTTTGGTCAAAGTCCAGGGTCACGGCGAAGTTCTGCAGGTCGGCCGAGAAGGGGGCGACGAACATCTCCTGGATGGCATCTCCAGAACGGCCCAGGACGACGATGTTGCCGCCCGTGAGGCTCGGGCTCGTGGTGCCGGTGCCGACGCGGACGTCAAAGATGCGGCTCTCAAAGTCGGCGGTCTCGAGGAAGGCGACCTGGTACTCGTTGGTGGTGAGGGCGAGCGGCTTGGCCGCGTCCTGCTGGACCGAGAAGTGCATCGTCTTCTTGCCCGTGGTGGAGACGTTGTTGAGCGTCGACGCGATGCTGGGCAGCAGGTCCGCGCGCCGGAACTGGTCCTGCGGCGCCTGGCCCTCGGGGACGAAGATGGACTTGTCGTTGATGTTTATCTCGAACGCCTTGGTGTTGCCCGCCGCATCGAACAGAGACGGCTGGATGTCCGGGAATGTGATCACGTCGCTGAAGTTCAGACCGTCGCCCTTGACCACTGCCGACTTGAACGGACTCGCAAGCACGTTGAAGTCCTCTGGCACGGCGTCCTGCTTGATACGGCCGTCGGGAAGAACAACTGTGCCTGCGGCCGCACCACCGGCCGCAGCTCCTGCTGCTGCGCCTTCAGCTGCGGCATTCTCTTGCCCTGCTGCCTGTCCCGCTGCTGCGTTTTCTTGTCCGGCTGCTTGTCCGGCTGCTTGTCCGGCGGCTGCATTGCACTCGGCCGCTGCTTGACCATTGTTTCCCTTGGAGTTGTCGCCAGCGTTAGCAGTCCCGTTGTTTTGGTTGGCTCCAGCATTGTTGTTCTGGCCCCCCTTCTGTGCCTTACCATCCTTGGCGGCCTGTCCATCGGCATTGGCATCAGCATTAGCATCGCCAGCGGCAGCCGCACCGCCGTTGTTATTGTTGTCAGCGGCCCCAGCACCGGCCTGAGCATCCTGAGAAGCCGCAGCGGCAGTCTGAGCAGCCTGGGAGCACTCCTGGCGCTGTGCGTCGCAGTCCGAGACGGCAACGTCGGCCGCGGCGCCCGAGTTGGCCGCCTCGGCGCAGGCATTCTTCTGGATGGAGCACGAGCGGTCAAGAGCGCCCGCAGCGGCTTTGAATGTGTCCTCGACGCCGTCGACCCTGAAGGGCCTGTCACCGCCTACGTTGGTGACCTGTTGGATGTGAAGTCAGCATGTTGTGCGAAAAGAACGACATGTCTCGGTGATGATTGTCTCAGGACAGGAAGAACTCGGAGAGTAGCTTACAGCAGGGGCAGTCGATCCTCCTACATTGCCAGTGAAGGTCTGCAGATTGCCTGTATTATATGTCAGCTTAGGAACTCTACAAATATAGAGCGTCGCTTGATCCCTGGATATGGTCCAAGGCAGCCACAGCCCGGGACGATCCGAACTTGAATTAAACTCAAAGCCGGGTGAGATTCACGCACCTCCAGCAGCCTGGCGCCTGCTGACTGGGCCAGCATTGGCCGCGATGGCCAAGAATGCGCAGATAATTGCGGTGGTCTTCATCTTGTCAAAGGAAGGTCGAAGATAATATAATAATTCAATTAAACAGAAAAGATCGTCCAATCGAGAAGCAAATATCGAATAGTTCAGAAAAGAATGTATGTGCCTGCACTCGGAAAGAATGTAAGATGAAGCTGATGAAGTTCGTGATGATGGAAAGAGTATAGCCTCATCTTGGTGGCTTGAGGCTGCTCTCTTATATACAAATACTACGACTTGCCCGAATTTGTCGTCGGCCTCTGTGATCATTCCGATGTGCCATCCCGAGTCTTGAACTCTATCCGCTGAGTCCGCTGACTCCGGATGAGGAAGTCGATATTGACTTCAAGACGTGGTTTCGTCGTTGTCTGAAGTGACGTCTGATAACTACCGAATCAGTACTCAGGGGCCGAAGGGGTGCTTCGTTGAAGATGCCAAGATCACTGTCAGGCAATCTGAAAATCGTAGTTCAGGCACTCTCAGCTGGCCGCACATGGGAGGCATGGTCCAGGGTTCGACGTCAGCCGACATAGTTCAGCCTCAGCGTTGTTCTCCACACTCACCTATCCAGAGCTGTGGACATTCTTGTGAGGCTTGGCTGTTTGAGATAGTCTAATTGGGCTGCCCAGGGGTGGACTCCAGAATGCCATTATGAGGTGGCTGAGTCGAGGTTCTGTGAGGTAGAACAGCCGAATCTTCCAATTCCTCCATAGAAACTTCTGGAGATAAATCAAATGTAACTGATAGATGCATCAACGGAACGTTGATCCGATGTAATGCGACTGGATGACCCGGGAGAGTGGGCGCGTTCGGGACCTGCAGCCTGAAAGCCAATCGCCGCTCTAGATGATGGCAGCCCTATGTCCTGTAGTTGTCGAGGTCCGAAAATTAAGGTTGCGAATGCGCGCCGAATTTGGGTCTGGAAGCACGGGATTAGAAACGCTAGGCCTGAGGTTATTCCGAGTGATGAGACGAGATGGTCAATGCAGGGGCTCCTGAACGCAGAGTCAGGCTTCTCACGTTTTCAGTTTCGAAGATTCAGAATGAGTCTCTAATAAGGCCTGCCTCGAATTCGTGTACGTGAGAATGCGTGGCTGGGAGGAGCCCGTCGTGAGCTGAAATGAGGCAAGGTTCACCGTGGTCTGGACTGACGGACTTCCGCGAGACCCAGGAAATGCTGCATGGCTTTGGCGGGAGGCTTGCCAGGAGTTTGGACGAGAGCGATCACTCCCGCCGGATAGGCCGGATTAGTTGAGCATCAGGCTTGTCGTCGATCCGGGCCTTGGCAATACTCCTTTCGCTGCCCTAGGCGCGCGGTTTCTATGACTACCTTGTGCTCATATGACTATCATGAGCTTGTTCGGATGAGACGAAGAAAGGCAACGGACATACCGAATCATCCCCTGGATACCCGATACCCCTTGGTGATACGTACCTATCCTTGAGTATCCCAAATGACTAATGAGTGCAGCTGCGTAAAATATTACTTTCAGCCAGCAACGTCAGATCGTGGAGTACTATAGCTTCACATCGCCAGCAAAGAGAGTGGCTCTCCAAACGAACAACAATGCCGTTCTCACAGCATCGGAACACTGATCACATATTCTCAACATGGCTATGGAGAGCACGATAATTACGCAGCAACACACATTTTATGCTATTTTCTGCACACAGAGCACGGCATGAGAATGATCCGGTCGTCACGAAGGATAACAGTGTATTTTATGCAATCGTGAAATTCCGTTCAAAGTAAATTTGAGAAAATTCGTTGAGCCGAATCCCAGGGAAAAAATCAAAGATGACAAAAGAAATGCAGATGAGGGAAACCTACCCGAGGAAGACAATGCATCCGAAGGAAGTTATGCACAAAGTTTTACACCGTATTTCGGGTTGCATATGTGCTCACCACGTCGAGTGTAATATGCGTGGAGCATTTGCGAAACCGAAATGGAGGGTACCTTTACCGCACCCTCGGCGCCCCAGATTCACGGGTCTGATTAGCCAGCCGGCGTTCATCCCGTTGAGAAGATGCATGGCGCCTCTGATTAAGGTTTGGTTGGTATCGCGGATGATCTCCCGAGCCCATATTTGAGACGAGCTACTGTTCAGGGTCCCTCTTATTTCTCTCTACGTCTTCTGCGTCTTCCACCATATCAAGCGAATCCAAGAAGTGAGATCATAGTATATCGTATTGCATAGAGGGTATTCGGGCCCCCGCTCCCCGGAGTCATGACTGTAGTGCCAGACCTTGCAGTGTTCGCGTAGAAGCTTTCCGGTGCTCGGCCATGCCCGAGACTTGGCCGATACTTGAACTTGATATTCTTCGTGGACGAAATTACGTTGTGTGATCGACAGATCTCGACATGAAGCTTCTACCTCGCCAATGTGCGGTCAAGTAATCGGGGCGCAGGTCGTCTCGTGCAAGCGCCGGCATTAAACCAACGCCCACGCCCAATTCGCATAGTTACTCATTCCGCACAATTTGCATGCTCAATGCCTACACACCAACCACCCACACACCCAACACTTATATACCCAAATTACATACCCAATACCTACACACCCAATTTATATACCTAACACTTATATACTTAATGCAAATTAGGCCTGTGAAATACGGTATAGGTGTAGAAAGGGTGGGCTATAAGTACTGGTGTACCATCCGTTTTGACCGGTACAAATATCCGCTCTCATATTAAGAGATCCAATTCGTATATATCATCAGCAGATTAGTCGTCTACAATCAACATGGTCGCTGTGTTTCTCAAATCAGTAAGAAGAAATGAGGGATGAAAGGAATGTCATAGTAGAAGTATCTATGACGATCAAGCCGACAAGCCTACACCCAGTCTCGGCACAATTGAAGCGAGCCTGTCAACCCCCGCTGGGCACCATCCCCGCGCATTTCAGGGGTCTCCCCCAGCTTCCCCGGCTTCTCCAGAGTGGCCTTTCACCCGACTACCGTTCAAGAGCATCTCCATTTCGCTCACCCTTGTAGCCCATAGCCAAATGACTATGACGAAAACTATCTACTGTAATTCCCGGATGTCCTAAGTCGTCTCGGTCCCCAAGATGCACCGAGCAACGCGGAAATCAACGCCAAAATTGGCCGCCAGCGCGGTCATTGGGCGACGGCCCTTGTTCTCCTGCCGACGTCGAGGTTGACAGGCGTGATATAACACCATGGAAAATAACAGAAACCAGAATTAGGGCGTGTCCTGCAACGCCTTTGGACGTCGGCACTTCAAAATGATGGCCCTGACTGTGCTCTTTGGCTTCCTGGCCTCCACTGCTCTCGGCCAGTCGTGCTGGAGGGACACCACTTGCAGCACCGTCTCCGAAGCCGCGTTCCCGGGGGAGTGGGACGCCAACAACTTCGCCCCAGAATCACGGACCGTTTCTCCCAGCTCCGTGTTGTCTGCCGCCGATGGGAGCATCATCTCGTCCTGGAACGGGTCAGCCCACCTGGCCACCAATGGGTCCAAACTCGTCTTCGACTTTGGCAAGGAGGTCGGCGGGATCGTGACGCTCAAGTACACCCCTTCGTCATCGGGAGCTGGCAGTGGTGCGGTTGGACTGGCCTTCACGGAGTCGAAGAACTGGATAGGGGAATGGTCCGACTCTTCCAATGGCAAGTTCGTTGGCCCAGATGGGGCCATCTACTCCAACTTCACCGGCGCAGAGGCAGTCACTTACACCATGCCCGACGCGAAACTGCGCGGGGGCTTCCGCTACCTCACCCTGTTCCTGGTATCCGAGTCTGCATCGGTGGACATATCCTCCATCCAGCTCGAGATCGGCTTCCAGCCCACGTGGTCTAACCTCAGGGCATACCAGGGCTACTTCCACAGCTCGGACGACACCTTGAATAAGATCTGGTACAGCGGGGCTTATACGCTCCAGACCAACGCCGTACCCGTCAACACCGGCCGCTGGGTGCCCTTCGTCAACACGAGCTGGTCCAACAACGGCACCCTGGGCCCGGGGGACACCATCATTGTCGACGGCGCGAAGCGCGACCGCGCAGTATGGCCGGGCGACATGGGCATTGCAGTCCCCTCGACCTTCGTCAGCGTGGGCGACCTCGACAGCGTGCGCAACGCGCTGCAGGTCATGTACGACTACCAGAACAAGGACGGCTCCTTTCCCGAGGCGGGCCCGCCTCTGCTCCAGCAGGGTAGCGACACATACCACATGTGGACGATGATCGGGACGTACAACTACGTGCTATACACCAACGACACGGCCTTCCTCGCGCGCAACTGGGGCGGGTACCTCGCCGCCATGGACTACATCTACGCCAAGGTGCAGCCCTCATCCGGCCTGCTCAACGTCACGGGCACGCGCGACTGGGCCCGCTGGCAGACGGGGTTCAACATGTCCTCGGCGCAGATGATCCTGTACCGCACGCTCACCACCGGCGCAGATCTGGCGGCCTGGCAAGGGGAAGCAGGTGGCGTCGGCAGCAACACAACCGACCTCCCAGCCCTGTGGACCAGCCGCGCCGCGGCGCTGCAGAACGCCACGCTGGCGCACTGCTTCGACGCAAGCTACGGCGCCTTCAAGGACAACGCGACAGCGACGACCTTACACCCACAGGACGCCAACTCAATGGCGGTCCTCTTCGGCGTGGTCGGCCCCGACACCCCGACAGCACGGTCCATCTCCTCGCGCCTGACGGACAACTGGACGCCCCTGGGGCCCGAGGCGCCCGAGCTGCCGGGCAACATCAGCCCCTTCATCTCGTCGTTCGAGCTGCAGGCGCACCTGGCGGCCGGGGAGACGGCCCGCGCGCTGGACCTCGTGCGCACGAGCTGGGGGTGGTACCTGGGCAACGAGAACGGCTCCCAGAGCACCGTCGTCGAGGGCTATCTTGTGAATGGCACGTTCGGGTACCGGTGGAGCCGCGGGTACGGCAATGACTTTAGCTACGTCTCGCATGCGCACGGGTGGTCGTCGGGCCCCACGAGCGCGCTGACCGAGTTCGTGCTGGGGCTGAGCGTGACTGCGCGCGTGGGGAGCGAGTGGTTATTTGCGCCGCAGTTTGGCGGGCTGGGCTTTGCTGAGGGCGGGTTCGTGACGGCGCTGGGGAAGTTCCAGGCCCGTTGGGATGTGGCGGAGATTGAAGAGGGCGAGGACGTGCCTCGGTATGATGCCAGTGTGAGCACGCCTGCTGGGACGGTGGGGAGGCTGGTCTTGCCTGTTGTGCGGCAGGGAAGCAAGCCGACTGTGCTGGTGGACGGTGAAGAAGTCCAGACCGAGTGGTTTAGGAAGACTGGCGTGGTGTTCGACACGGTTGTTGTTGATGGCGTGGAGGGTGGTGAGCATTCCATTGTGGTGAGCTGATTATTCTCTTCGGGACGACAAGGACCACAGTTCGAAACAGGAAATCATGCGATAGCATTGATGCACACAAAATGCACCGTCTATCTAAATTTGCAACTCCTTGATCGTGATCAGCGGAGGAAGGATCGTGGTATATATGAATGCTTCGCCACATCTCTCCACCGACGCCCGTCGTCTAAGTCCCGTGGTATCTGCAAAGGAATGACCTCTTTTTTACAGCAAGGCAAGAAAATCACCAAACAAGCAAATAGGATATCTTTGACCACACAGCCCCGTCCCATCAAACTACTTTGCCTTCTTGGCCAGCTCAACAACATCGACCCACCCCTCGGGCCTCTCCCGCCACTCGGCGCCAGCCCTCTCGGCCTCGACGCCAAACTCGATCAGGCTCTCCTCGGACGCCCACTCGCCCGTGGCCATGAAGCCGACGGGGACCTTGCCGACGGTGGCCTTGTCCGCGACCCTCTCCCCTTTCCCGGCGGCGTCCGGGCTCGCGTAGCCCGCGGGGACGTTGATGGACGGCAGCCCGCAGAAGTTGCCCAGCCACACGTACCGCATCGTCTCGATGGTCTTGTCGCCGTCCGAGATGCCCACCCGCAGCTCGCCGCTGCTGTTGCCGCCCGCCTTGCCGCCGCCGTCCCGGATCCGCCACCCCGCGCACGCCGTCGTCGGCGTGATGATCAGCATCCCCGGGTGCTGCCGCCACAGGTGCGACAGGTGCGACATCAGGCACCGCCGCAGCTTCTGCGCGAGGAGGTAGTCTGTCGCTGGCGTCGTGCGGCCTAGAGCTAGGAGGATGCTGCGCGGGAGGGGTAATGTAGTCAGCATGAGCGTCTTGTTAACTTCGAAAGGGGAGCGTAGCTGCAGGAGACTTACCGGTTCGCAAAGGTAAGATTGTCATATTTGGGCAATAACGTCGCCGCATCCGTCAACACCGTCATCGCGTGCGCGAACTGTCCCTCCGCCAGGAACGGGATCTGGATATCGACGACCTTGTAGCCATGCTTGGAAACCATAGTGTCCACCATCCCCTCGCACAGCTCCCTAACCGCGGGCGCGCAGTCGTTGAACCAGGCGCGGCAGATGCCCAGGATCTTGGGCCTACCGGGCGTCTGCGCGAGCAACCTGTCGGCCGAGGGCAGCCTCGGGACGCTGGGGAAGGCGAAGGGCGAGTCCGGGTGCGGCCGGGCGACGACCTCGAACAGCGTGGCCAGCGACTCCATGTCTGCAGCCATCGGCCCGTTGACGGCGCACGTGTTGGAGTGGTTGGCGCTCGGCCAGAACGAGACGCGCGCGTGCGTCGGCTTGAGCCCGAAGATGTTGCAGAAGCTCGCCGGGATCCGGATGCTCCCGCCGCCGTCGCTGCCCAGCCCTATCGGGATCAGCCCGGACCCGATGGCCGCCGCCGTGCCGGACGAGGATCCGCCGGTGTAGTAGTCCTGGTTGAAAGGATTCCGCGGCGTGCCGTAGTTGGGATTGTTGCCGGGCGTGTCCAGCCCAAACTCGACCATGCTCGTCTTGCCGACTATGACGGCGCCCGCTTCCACCAGCTTCTTGACGCACCAGGACGTGATGCTGTCGTTCTCGTCGACGATCTCTGCGGTGTAGTCGTTCACCGAGCCGAGGCAGCACTTGTACCCATCGAGGTCGTATTCGTCCTTGATGGCGCATGGCACGCCGTCGAGTGGGCCTAGGGAGCGATTCTCGCGGTAGCGCTGGGTCGACTCATCGGCTGCCTTGAGCACGAGCTCGGCCTTGCTGTCGAAGAAGATGAGGTGGTGAGATCCCTTAGGCTCGATGTCTCGCCGGATGAGAGGTAGTATGGCTTTTGCGACGTCGGTAGGCGTAAGATCGCCCTTTAGGTACAGGTCGCGATATGTTTTCGTCGAGTAGTAGCTGGTAAGTGAGAGAGTGTGAGGGGATGAGTCCGTCCGAGGTGAATCCGCTGAGGCTGCTGATTCCCCTGCTGCCATGAAACCGTTCCCATTCCCATTTCCATTGCCATTGATGTGGACATCTCCATTACCATTGACCCCGAAGAGAAGCCTATGATCGAGAGGGACCACTGTGGGGTCATGGAGTGGCTCGTAATCCTCGATTCTCTCGCGGAGCTTACGCAGCGAGGAGAAGCCGGCGTTGGACCAGATCATCTCCCTGAGAGGGCGCACCTGCTCGAGCAGGTACGCTGCCGGCATCAGAATCCATCCTCGCATAGCCGGGTTCGACTTCCGCTCGGGCTTGTACACCACTTCCGGCCTGGGATCCGGTTAGCCTGCTTTCTCCTTCTCCAGATTTGGGGAAACGGTGGATGCATTCCATGACGGGAGGCTGTCTGCCAAGACCTGTCAGGTTGGCGGCTCACTCACCCTTTGATGGGCGCCGGGTAACCCCAAAATGGGTATTTATTGTCGGTTGCCATCGTGCCCTATGCCGGCGTGGATCCCGTTCGACGTATCCCCAAAGCGAGAGACCTGAAAATGGCACGACCGACGCGAACCGCTAGAAAACAAAATTATGAGGGAGTGCAGAGACTGAGTTGTAATAGTAAGGGAAGTGTGCCGTGCTTGGACACCAGGGGAAGCAGATCTTTATGCAAGCATGCAAAAAGAAGCTGGCAGCGGCGACAGAGAGACGGGCCGGACGGAGCTTAGGGAGCTTCGTTCAATGCGCAGATCCGTGGGTGTGAGGATATCTGAAACAGAACTAGGGCCGAGTCGTAGATGGCAAGCCTTTGTGTAGTCCAGCTTAAGCCTAGCAGCTGCCCGTATCACAAGCCGAGGGGGATGGACGCATAAATGAGCACAGGCTAGAACAGCAGCGGCCAGCTCGGCTTATAGGGATATCGCGGGAGGGTCCTTGCTGCGGCCACCTGGACGTGCAGGCTTGATGGCGGTCCGGGCCCGGTAGACTGGATGGCGGTGGTGGGAATGGAATTCCTGGAATGTCTGTCGGCTTGGTAAACTTGACGCAGGCAGGGAAGTCGATGCTAAGTGCCACCAAACGGACGTCTTCCCTGTCAATGTGAGGCTGTTCAGCTCCAACAATACGAGTGATCGCGAGCCTCCGAGGTTGAACCCGCGGAGGGCGACTGCGCCTGGTCCCTGCCGGAGGTCTGCAAACTGCACCCGTGAACCTGTTTACTTATGATGCAATGTAGTGCTTCGCGAGTCAAGGCCTGCACACCAGCGCCTGTAATAAGGCCGGTGTCGATGTTGGCGTATTGTCGAGTTGGACAGCAGCAGCAAAGTGGTCAGCAGCAGAGAGTCAGCAGGTCGAGGTAGAGTCAGTCAGGCACTCTTGCAGAGCTCGACAGACTTGGGCCGTGGCAGTCACGGTCCGCTGATCAGGTCATATAGCCCATTCATGTATTCATAATAAGTGCTAGATACTCCGTGCTGTCCGTTAATCAGCACAACACGCAGTATCTCGACCACACAAGAGAGCAACATGCAGCGTCGCCTTCGGGAGCTTCGGACGCCTTTCCTGGGTGGGCCAAACCCCACTGACCGAGTGCAAGGGTGCTGTGTAGATCTGGGTGACGTCCGCGGGGTCCCGTTGGCTCAGACGCGCCCTTTCTCTGCACCAGCAGTGGCTGGATGTGACCGGTTCTGGACGGCCCCCGCGGCACTGGCTCCGTTGGACCTGGCGGGGCCTGGGAGAGTAAGACCGCGTCAGTGTTGAGCCGTGCTTGCTGGCAGCCCCTTGAAGATCTCGTGTGAGTGCTCGCATGGCCATGGTGCCAGTGGGAGCGGACATCATGAGACACACAGGTCGAGGTGGAGCACTGAGCACCAAAGTCTACAGGGCTGGATCGACACACCTCTACAGTACACTGACTGATAAGAGCCAGCACTGCCGTTCACACAGACAAAATGCCCAGGCGGGACGTGTCTCACGTAATCTGCCCAAGGGACATGGTTCTGAGCAGGAGAGCTTAAATCTGTACCCGACTGCCACGTAGGTCCGGCGCATGTTGGGATGTCCCGGCCCAAAGCAATAATGCTTGGTTGAGGCTCGCACGCCGTCCCGAGGTTCCAACGCTTGGCATTCGTGCTATTTCATTGCTGTGCAGAAGGCACCGTAGCGCTGTGGGGCACCTCTGAATTATTGCTCGATATCCCGTCTTCGTTCATGAGCCCGAGTTCGAAATCATGATGCCTCGTATAACAGACACCGAGGAGAAGACAAGCCTGGGTGATGAACAGACTCAATGGCTCGGGCCAGTACAAAATCACGGCCAACCAACAGGGCCCTTCTGAAGAGAACACAAGCACTTGGATGACCACCCCGCGCTAAACTTGATTGGGCACCTGTGCGCCTGGGGAGTGAGCCACTCTCAAAATTGAATCATCACTTTCTGCGGCAACGCGCGCATGACCGCCAAAACAGCACAACGCACTGCCGATTATGACAGCACAGCATCACCGCCCCAAGGACATGAGCCCGCCCACGCATAGAAATGAAATACTGGCTTCACTCACCTGTGCTCGATCACGACCTGAAGCTGTATCTTTTGCTCTCGTTTTGAACACAAACAGGACGTCAGGGGCTGGAGGATGGGGGACAATGACGCAGTCCCTGATGCAGCCTCGCTGATGGGCAGCCTCGTTGTAAGTAAGAGGATTACCATTCTCATTCCATCCTGAAACAGTCTTCCAATAAAATCCCGCCCGCACATACTGGACCCAGCTAACGCTTGCCAGGACGAGTTTCGCTCTGCCCTTGATGAGTCCCTCATCATTGCTATTGTCGGTGACTACGACCTGACCGTCCAGTTCGAAGAGGCCCGTGCCATCCTGCAAGGCCTCTCCCAGGACGCAGAGGCCGAGGAGGCGTCTCGCTTCAACGTCGGTGGCGTGGACGGCGACGTCGATGGCCTCTCAGGGCTCGGGGGACCTGCAAACACCAACTCGTCCCACTCCGTCTCGGGCTCCAAGCCTTGCACAGATATCTCCTCCAGGACTGATCTCAGCGACACCCTGTCCGACCAGTTCGAGTCGCTAGATCTGCTCAATGATGTTGATGTCCTGGCCCTGGACGAGGATGGCAAGATTGCTGAGCTGAAGGTCATGTTCCCTCTTCTCAAGGACATGGACATCAAATTCTCATTGAGAAAGGCCGACGGAGACTTCACGAAGGCTTGTGAGGAGCTGCTTAGCACACAGTTTCTGGAAGAAAACGGCCTCCGCCCTAAAGGTATCGATGGAGCTTTCCGGGATGACGACCACGTTGGCCACAAGAAAGGCAAGACGAGAATTTCAGTTCGCCGCCAAGTTGATCGTGGCCTCCTTTGTGATGGCCTGGTCAATGGGTTTTTCCCTCTCTTTTTTCCACGTTCTCACACGTTTGCCTGAGCGTCCAGCTAACTCCACGCAGGTCGGTCTGGAACGGAAACTCCTAAGGACAAGGCCGGTAAGGCCAGGCTCGATGTCGAGTACCGCCTCAAGCCTCTGGACCTAGACGCAGAAGACAAGGCAGCCAGCAGCCCCGTCTCTCCGGCCTTGAGCGCTTCTCGCCCCCTTAGCCGGCGGAGCTCTCTCCCACGGTTGATGCCCTCATCCAGCGCCTCGAACGCCGCAACCTCCGCTCCCAACACCCCCGCCGCCAGCAAGCCCACCACCGGGTGGCAGACGGTCCAGTCGGCCAAGCCGCGCAAGACCTACACCGAGCTTGCGCGCGACGCAGCCGAGGCCCGCGCGTCGACGGCCCAGTCCTTCACCGCCGCGCAGGCGGCCTACCGGCGCGGCAAGTCGGACGCGCTGTTCCGCCCCGTGGCCGGGGTCCTGGCGGAGCGGGCGCGCGAGCAGCTGGGGCGGTCCAAGGCCGCGCAGAGCGAGGCGTACGAGGCGCTGGTCGACGGGAACTCGTCGCGGGACCACATCGACCTGCACGGCGTGCCCGTCGCCGACGGGGTGCGCATCGCGATCGAGCGCACGCAGGAGTGGTGGGCCGCGCTCGGCGAGGACAGGGCCCGCAGGGCCCGCTGCGGCGAAGGGTTCACCGTCGTCACGGGGCTGGGGAACCACAGCTCCGGCGGGGTGTCGCGCCTGCGGCAGGATGTTGGCGCCGCGCTGAAGAGGGCCGGATGGAGGGTCAGGACTGAGACGGGGCAGTTTGTCGTGACGGGGAAGGTGTAGGTAGCACCAGTGGTGATGAGAGATGTTGGAAGGTTGTTTGGATTGGCGCACTCGTTGGGATTTGATGTAGTTTTGGGATATTCTGTCTACGGGCTGCTCTTGTATCCTGGCATGGAGCTTGACGAGATTGCATTGTTGGAGTAAATTGGGCATGTTTGTCGCATACGGAATTTGACCGGTGTCGGAGTCATATAGCAAAGGTGGTTTGTACAGACTTGAGAAGGTTTCACAGCATTTGAAATAGAAAGCAAGAGGCTCATCGTCTTGTTGGAATGTCTTCCCAAAAACAGTATGATGTAGTGGTCTCAAGCAGACCGTGATGACCACGATGATATGATTCATGTCGGAGGAAACCTCAGTTAGCACAAATTATCGGACAAGCTTCATGTTTGCTCTGCCAACGTGTGTTTGTATTGTCACACCCAGTTGTTGAGACCGCAACCTCCCAAGCGGCAGCCCGATCAACGATGTCAGGGTCTTCTCTTTCTTTTACTATTGTCGACTGCCTCCTCGTAAATGACCACACAAAGCGCCGTCAGAGACCTTAACCAGCAGGCGAGTCAACCCCAAAGGAGGTCTCAGCTCTTACGCCAGCTCCAGTCCCCCCCGACACGCCCGGATGGCACATCCAGAGTTCTGTCTTTCTTTCCTTTTCCTCGGGCGGCTACCCAAAGACGCCGTCAGGGACCTTAACCAACAGGCGAGTCAACTCCCGAAGGAGGTCTCAGCTCTTACGCCAGCTCCAGTCCCCCCCGACACGCCTAGGATGCGCCCCAGGTGACAAACATGGGTTTACCTGCCGATCCCTTCTTTCTCTCCTCGCCATGCTGGCCCTCCACCTCTGCCATGCCATCCCCGCTGCCTCCATTGCGCTCAACCGCCCCGCCCCCATGAAACTTCTCACCCTCTTTCTCGGTGACGTCACTCTCGTGTGTCGGCTTCTGTTTTTTGGCTGGTGGAGCGTCGTCTGTTGGAGTTGCCACAGCAGTCGAGTTGACCGTGTCGTCGTCCGCGGTATTCTCCGATTCTGCTCTCTTGCCGCCTCGAGGTGCTGTATGAAGGAGTGTGTGGTGGGGGAGATCTAGACTGAGCAGACTTCTTGCCTTTGCATGAAGGGGGAAAGGGTGGCGCTAGAGAGGCTCAGGCTGTAGAGCTGCTTCTAGGATCGTGCCTTGGGAGTCGGCGAGCTCGGTGGTGCTGGTCGTGTCGCCATCCAACCAATGGTGTCGTCTCCATAAGGTTTTGCCCCTTCGAAACACAGTGCAAAGCCCATTGCCACCCGTCTGTTCATAAAAAACTTCGATGGTGTCGCCATCTTCCATCTCAAGCGAATCCGGAGTATCAGATTTCTTGATTCGGTCGCCCTCGAAGAGAAAGCGGACGGAGCCAGGGTCCTTGCCATGGCGCTCGCAGAAGGAGTCAATGAGTTTCTCCAGTTTAGTTGATTTCTTGATCTTGAAAACAAGCTCGTTGTTATTATCAGTGACCTTGATACTCAGGTGCTCGGTCTGCGCGGGTGCCTCCTGGCCCTCTGCGGCTGGAGAGTTGCTCGTGTGCTGGCGGAAAGACATTTGGGCACAGGAGTTGAGGATGAGCTTGTGGGTGGATATTGGACGAGCTCGTAGGCCGTCAGGGTGCTGAATTGAATGAGCGTTCAGTAGGTGGCTTCACGTGAGTCTGGGCTGGGGCACGAGAGCTCGGACTTTGTGTCTGGTGATCGGCGCTCGGCCTGATCGGTGTGTAGTGCTTGGAGGTTGGAAGATTAAGATGGGTAGAAGAATGTAGCTGTGAGAGAATGCTTTTGTAGGCGAGAGAAAAGTGTCAAGAGTATAGGGTTAAGGTGAAGGGGTAAGGTGAAAGGTTGCAAGTGAAAAGGGTTGCAGGTGGGGCAGGTAGAAGAAAACAAGTCGTAACAAACGGAGGGAAGCTGTGGGCAGAAGTGAATGGGGTAAGTGGAAGAAGGGCGATTGGGCGTTTTGACGCAACACGGCAATGCTTTTGTGGCAGGTTTTCTGTGCAAGACAGTCCAGTGTGACGTTGTGACGTGTAGGTGATGAGGAAACTTACCGTGAGTTTGCCTCGCAAAGGGGCAAAACAGACGATGTGGGTGGTGGAAGGTTTGGAGTTGTTGGATTGACGGATAGAGGAGGAGGAAGTACAGCAGGCAGATGACTGGGCAGTAGAAACTTACAAATGACTGTTGATGGCGCCAGGATGCGTGACTCCGTGTTGATGATTGGGTCTGAGACCAAGAGGTGTCAGGATCTTGGTAGTGTTTCTTGCCTCTGGAAATGTCGAGGTCAAGATTGGGCTGAGTGAAGCTGATGGATGCAGACGCGCCCCGCGGGCTTGGGGCTAAAAGCAGAGACGATGGCGTCCTCGCTGGCCACGTAGACGAGGTCGCCGCGTTGTAGGAAATTTAGGTACAAGGGATTGTCAGAATCAATCTAATGGACATTAGAAGATGGCGAGATAGAAGGGTTGATGTTTTCTCGACGGGAAAAGGTTGATGGTTGGAAGTGTGGGTTTATGAACCTGCTGGTGGTGATGATGGAAGGTTGAAGTTGTTGCTCGTGCCTGGGAGCTGTGGGGTTTTAAGCTGGGCTCTGTTGCACTAGCAGACAGCCTCAGCACAGCATTGAATGCTGCACCATTCACTGGCCCAGTGACCGGACGAGTGACTGCTGGATGTAAGTTCTTCCGGCGGCGACGTGGCCGGAGCTTGGGCATGGGTGAGCCACTCTGGGCTCAGCCTCTGACGGGGCAAGTGGTAGCAGCTTTGAAGAACGTGCAGTAAGTGAGCATGAGGCAAAGGCCAAAAGGCGTGACCTGGAAGATATATCGGGCTTCTAAACGGCGCTGTCAAGTCCGACCATCATCTTGACATTTGTGTGCTATGATCCCATTATGTGACATTCCGTCCCCAATCTGAAAGGGACAAGAATGCACTTGCTCTATCATTGCTGCCAAGCTGGCTGGAAAGCCCAGCTATATGAGACACACTTCAAGAAGTTTTGAAATCAGGCTTGCCTGTGAGTAGCCGTGGCTGGGAACCAGCCATGTAGAAAATACAAGCAGCCCAAAATGTGCATTTATCTTGCTACTGTCCACTTGGTTGCCACTGGCGTTCCTCACGAGTGCCCTCCATACCTGCGAAGCCAAGTCTGGAACGAATGGATCACTCGTCTCGATTCCTCATTTTTTGCATGTGTCCAGGTACCCACGCACGAAAAGGTCACAAGAATATTCCCCATATTAATACTGTCTGACTGAAAGACACTGATCACTTTGCGATTGCTCTATAAACCACAAATCATGGATGAGAAGATTTTCTCACTCCGTTACTGTCTATTGGCTTGCCATCTACTCGAGCCCCTGATTTGGAGAGCACGGAAGCTGGAAACTTGACCCGGTATCTAAATCAAAAGGCAAGACTTTTATGCATTTCCAAAGACGAAGAGACTCTTAGGGAGGTTGTGCGAAAGATGGCCCACTATTGTTTCATAGGCAACGGTAGCCTCTCATGCATGTGTTGGTGAATGTATAGGGCAGACAAGCTGACCCTTTGATGCTGTTACCTTTGGTATGCCGGGAAAGTCGTTACGGCCTGAGTCAGACCGTTCAACTGGGTCCACCTGTATCACGATGTTCACTTGTTTCCGCAAGCACTGAGAAACCTATTTATGAGCTGTTATACCATGGCCTTCTAGTGAGAAGATTGACCCATTGCCACTGCCCTACTTGGGTATCATTTGCGGATGACCTCGTGAAGTCATGAACTATCATTTATCTTTTTAAGCGGGGATTCTGAGCACTTCGAGAACGATCCTTCATCGAAACAGCGTCAAGAACGAGTCCTTGTACAACATTCTGCTGCCTCACTGTGGGCTTGCGTCTACAAAGCCTGAAAGCGAAGTTTTGGATATGACCAAATATTTTGTGCTTAAAGCCAAGATGTGCTCTTTTCCCGAAATGCAGTTTAGCTCGAAACCTTTGTGAGACATTATCTGATCTCGCATTCAATGACACCCTCGCTTCCCGCCTTGCCGTCGCCAGAGAACCAGATTCGCATTATCTTGAGCCCAGCCGCGGAGATGATGTTCTGCCACTGAGTCTCGGTGCGCTCGCACCCGCCGTTTGCCATCATCATGCCGATGTCCTGAAGCCACTCGTTAGCAAGACCAGATCAGTAACACACCTGTCTGAGGCCACAACAAGCTTACCATACATGTGGCCTGTAGGCCTACATTCTCCTCCGGAAGTACATAGTCGTCAATGAGCAGAGTAGACTGGTCCTGGATCATAGACTGTGCCGTATTCCTGAGGATCTCGATCGCTTTCTTGTCGTCCCAGTCATGGATCACCTGCTTGAACAAGTAGAACCGTGCTCCCTCGATTGGCTGTGGAGTGAAGAAGTCGTAGGCCATAGCCTCGACCCCGTCAAGCTGTATCCTGCTGACCACGCTCGGCTGATCCTGGACGACTACGCGCCCACAGTACTTCTGTGCTGGCATGGCACTTCGAAATTCTTGAGCCCAGTGTCCGCTACCACCTCCGACGTCGACGAGCAGCACATCTGACTCCTCCGTCCTGGCTTCTTCCATTCTCGCTCGCACGGGATACACGTCAAACCACTTTGTAGACTTTGACTGGCGCACGCTCATGAAGTCTGCAAACACTTCGCCGTATTCGCGGTGCTCTTGGAAGTATTCGAAGAGCGGCATGCCGAAAGTCGCCTGAAAAGGATCTGGGACTTCGCCTTGTGCTGCTAGTGGCCCCATGTGGCTTCCAGTCCTCATGATGAGATCTGTGCTTGTTTGTCCCAGCAGGTCAGAAAAGCGTGAGGGAGGTGGTATTGGGCGAGCTCTGGGCTTACTAGTATTTGCAACCACCTGCTATGCCTTGGCTTGCGAAGAAGCGAGTTGCAAGATTGGCTTCGTATTGCTTCGGCCCAAGCTCCGCGACAACCCCGGTGATGGCGAGGGGCCTCATGATTCGTACTATTGAGTATCTCAGCATAGTTACTCTTTCACCGAGAATGTGAGGGTAGCCTGCCTATCAGGAGCTCGTCAGCACCTGTGGCCATGCTTAGGTTTGCGGCAGTTGCACGTCCATCTTTCGACAGGCTTTGTAGAATGCCATGCTGTTGGGCCAACCGCACGCATACCGTTTGACATATGTCGAAGCGCATGCGAAAAAGCTTTTCAGCTGGCGTAGTGACCGAGGCCTGGAGTTCCTGGATGCCATCAAGGAGCTGAGAATGAACCACGGCTGGATTCTCCCCTCGCGCCTCTCCTTCGGCCACTTGCTGTAGGCCCTTGATGAGTTCGAGAGTCGCCATTATACAGTCATTAGAAACACGGCACTGTCAGGAAGAATTGATCACTCTGGATCGACTTCGGCGTTCACGGATTGTTACTGCATGGCCAACAGTAAGTGACGGATCCGGAACACCACTGAGCAATCCTTGATAGGGACACAATCCTTCGCGCACGCACCGGCCACCTGACTGATGGCCGAGACCCTTCTGCTTGACTGAGTGTGGCAATTGTGAGCAGCCGAAAAGTGACTGCGGCAGTCGACTGGTCGTTTCGGTTGACGACCAGGAGTATTGATTGGGCGAGAAACCAGCACTTTCTGCCACACCGGTGAACGAAGTACGGATTGACCGCCCCTAGAGCGGCATTCATCCTAAACCAAGGAAGGGAAATGATTCCACATCATGCGGCAACTTCTGAATTGGGTATCAGTAGGGTGACTTTACGAGCTGCCTCTGACGGAATTTGTCCATACCAGTACGTGTAGCTATCGAACATCTGTGCTGGAAAGCGACAGACTGAGTGAATGAAGTCTTAAAATCAAATCAACCCCAATCCAGTCCCGTAAACAGACGATTCTTCCCGACCATGCCCAGCCGCTTTCCAAAATCATGAAGAAAAGCGTGGTTGTTATCGGTGCCGGCCCATGTGGCCTCGTAGCTGTGAAGGAGATGCTAGCAGCCGGCCACGGCGTCCGAGCATACGAACGATCCTCCAGCTTTGGCGGTGTCTTCAGCAGCGCTGCCTCCTATCCGGACCTCCATCTCACCATTTCCAATTGGGCCATGTCCTTTTCCGACTTTCCCGATCCGCAAAGGCTCTGCTATCCATCAGCAGAGGCGTACCTGCAGTACTTGGAAGCTTACGTCCGGCATTTTGGTTTGGATGACCATATTACTTATCACTCGGAGGTGTGCAGCGCAGAGTTAAAAAAAGACGGGCGTTGGGCACTGAAAATCCGACAAAGACATCCATCGGGGGAGGGAAAAGCTGTTCTGCACTTGCAGGCAGACGCCATAATCGTTGCAACAGGGGCGAACCAAGTACCCAAGGAAACACCGGACAGCCTTGCTGGGTTCACTGGGAAAATCCTGCACTCGAGTGAATACGGCCAAAAGTTCAAGGACCAGGTCAGAAACGAGCAGCAGCGTGTGCTGGTGGTTGGTGGCGGCGAGAGCGGCGCCGACGTCTCAGCGGAACTCGGTGACCTGTCACCTCATGTGACTGTGTGGCTCCGACGGCCAAATTGCATCGGCCCTCGATACCTCAACACGGCTTCGGAGACGGAGCAGATGGAGGACAACAAGACGTGCGATTTCCCGGCCAACGCGTTCCTGGAGGCCGCTACAACGAACAGGATGAGTGCGGGTCAGAACGTGTATACATATGGTGCCTTCCGGAGGCTTCTCTGGAGCACTAAATCCGTGCTGAACCCCACGTTGTCACAAATGTGCCTCGAGAGCACGCGATTGGCACCGTTGTTGAACGACCAGGCCACATATGTGACCAAGAACCAGAGGATGTGCGAGGCTCTCCACCAACGGAAAATCGAGGTATTGGTGGCTCCAACACTGCAAGCCCACGGTACGGAGTGCGACTTGACTCTGGCTGACGGCACGGTCAAGCAGCGTATATTTGACACCATCGTCCTCTGCCACGGCTATCGCACAGAGTTCCCGTGGCTTAAAGTGCCAGTTTCGAGCAGCCCGCGAGACTGGTTCCTGCATTGCTTCCCACCAGGCCTTGGTCATGGCCTCTTCTTCGTGGGATACGCCAGGCCGCACCAAGGCGGCATTCCATGTACCGCTGAGATGCTCTCGCGGTACATCGGGCTGCTTTTGGGCGGGCACAGAAGCCTCCCGAAAGATTATGCATCTCTGGCCCGAGCCGACAAGCTCTCTGAGCGGGAGTACTACTTCCTCAGCCCAGACCTTCACACCTTGGTCGATTACAACGCCTTCATGGAAAGTGTAGCGCGACGAGTGGGCTGTGAGCCGAGGCTGCCTACGTCCTGCGTGATCGCGTTCAACCTTCACATCCTGGCCGCCATCTCTCTGACGCTGCGCTGGGCCAACTTGACAGGCCCCGGATTCTACCCACTGGATTTCATGCTGTGGCTGGGCACTTTGAAGTGTTTTCTCCTGCTTGAGGACGGCCTGCTCGTCAAGTGGTGGTTTTATCCTCACTGGAGTGTGTGGTACCGACAGCGCGGACCTGGCGCTGACCCGACTTCCCTGCTGGCCGTGCTGAGCCGTGTCAACATCTGGAGAGCAACGGCCATAACAAGAGGCTTCGTGCTCTTGCTCGTCTGGTCGGTGCTGACTCTGTATGTACAGCGCCTGCTCTCCGGCCTGGTGTTTGTGGTGCACACCATCTTTACCGCACTGGGCCTGCGTTTTCCAAAGAGATGGGGTGGCATGTTGCGCCCCAAGATATTTGCGCTGCATATTACCGAGTGGCGCCTTTCGGATTTGTTTCAGCCATGACGGAAGTAATGGTGAGGTTAAATAGGACCCAAGAGGCTGACCACAAACAGCTTGATGTTCCCGAAGGTTGCAGTGAGGAGACCAAAAGGGGCGTAGCAGTGGAAGTAACCTTTGTAGGAAATCCTGGAGGATAGTTGCTTAAAGGAGGTTGATGGTATGTCATCAGGCTTGATCAAGACACGGGTTTGCACTTAAACGGCGTTGTCCCAAGCTCTCATGAAGTCGCGCAGGTGACGGTTGCAAGTTGAAGCGTGACAAGAGAGCTACTGTTAAGAACTACATGTAAGCCAGCTGGATTTTGCTGCAAGTGTAGGTTCTCATTGAACACCTCGGTTCCGCATGATGACGCACCACAGCGGCCTGCACTACAGACAGGGATTAGCTTCCCCTGCCTCGCGGCCTCGTCCCGTCACAACACCCAACCATCGCCACCATCCATCACCAAAAGCTACTTCATCCTTATCACTACCGATTCATCCGCCGGGCGCAGGAGATATCGTCGCTCGCTTGCGCTCTGCACTCTGCCGTTATCCACCGCCGCTCAGCGGCACTCTCGGTCAACATGGCCAAAATCGCTGCCCTGGCTTTACTCGCCGGCCTGGGACTGGCAGACGACTTGTACACTCCGAAACACGAGGCCGGACGCTGCGCCATCCGTGACCACTGTGGGAAGAAGAGCTTCTTCGGCAAAGAGCTTCCTTGTGTCGACAACGGTCTCGCCGAGGATCCCGACAAGGAGCTTAGGAAGCAGCTGGTAGACCTGTGCGGTCCCAAATGGAATGACGGCCCAATATGCTGCACCAAGAATCAGGTCGGTCTCTCGTGCTGATCCCATGGTCGTTTCTCTTCAAGCTAACGATGCAATCGCTGTGCAGGTCGATTCCCTCAAAGATGAACTTTCCACCGCGAATACCATCGTATCGTCATGTCCTGCCTGCAAGGACAACTTCTACAACCTCTTCTGTACCTTCACCTGCTCTCCCGACCAGTCGCTCTTCATTAATGTCACAAACACCCTCTCCAAGAACGACAAGACGCTCGTCACAGAGCTCGACCAGCTCATTTCTCCAGACTATGGAACCGGTTTCTACGACAGCTGCAAGGATGTCAAATTTGGGCCAAGCAACAGCGAGGCCATGAAGCTCATCGGAGGCGGCGCTAAGAACTATACGCAATTCCTCAAGTACCTGGGCGACGAGAAGCTGGTCGGTTCGCCGTTCCAGATCAACTTTCCAACATCGTACAAAGAGCCGAAGATGGCTCCTCTCCCCATGACGCCCAAAAAATGCAACGACCAAGACCCCAACTTCCGTTGCGCCTGCGTCGACTGCCCGCAAGTGTGCCCTGAACTGCCCCAGGTCGAAGAGGCTGGCTCTTGCAAGGTTGGCGTGTTGCCATGTCTCTCATTTGCCTCCATATTTGTCTACAGCATCCTACTGTTGACACTCATCGTGGCTATCGTCGGTCACGTGTGGTACCGCAAGCGGGCAGCGCGTCTCCAAGAGGAGAGAACCTTGCTCCAGGGTGGAATCGATGCCAGCGATGATGAGGATGACGAGGGCCGGCTCGTACAGAACGGCGCCATGTTCGATCGGCCGACCAGGCCCTACAGGCTGAACACTTGGTGCGATACCGCCTTTTTCAAGCTTGGCCATTGGGCAGCAAGATTCCCCGCCATCACAATATTCAGCTCTCTCATCATCATCATTGTCCTCAGCGCTGGGTGGGTGCGTTTTGAGATCGAGAAGGACCCGGCCAGATTGTGGGTCGCTCCGACCTCATCTGCCGCCCAGGAGAAGGAGTTCTTCGACTCCCATTTTGGCCCATTTTACCGAGCAGAGAAGGTGTTCCTCGTCAATGACACCCTTGCTTCGGGACCAGGGCCGGTTCTCAACTATGAGACGTTGCTCTGGTGGATCGAAGTTGAGAAGAGTATTTCGCAGCTTGAGAGCGAGACTTTTAGGATGAGGCTGAACGACGTGTGCTTCAAGCCAACTGGATCTGCTTGTGTTGTTCAATCGGTGGCAGCGTATTTCGACAACGAGCCTGCGCTTATAGACAAGGATGGCTGGCAAGACAAGCTACGACAATGCGCCCAAGCACCCGCGGAGTGCCGACCAGCTTACGGTCAGCCCCTGGAGCCGAACATGATTCTCGGTGGCTACTCGGACACAAACGACGTCGTCGACGCCCCTGCGACGACGGTGACTTGGGTTGTCAACAACTTTGCAGAAGGCACACCCGAGCTTGCTCGATCTATGGACTGGGAAAAGGCCCTAAAGAACCGCCTGCTTGAGGTCCAGAAGGAAGCGGCTTCTAGGGGTCTTAGACTGTCATTCTCTACGGAAATCAGCCTGGAGGAGGAGCTCAACAAAACTACGAACACGGATGCCAAGATCATTGTCATCAGCTACATCATCATGTTCTTATATGCATCTATCGCGCTCGGATCCACGACACTGTCCCTCAGGGATATGATCAGAAACCCTGCAGTCAGTATTGTCGAGTCCAAGTTCTCTCTTGGTGTGGCTGGCATTGTCATCGTCCTCATGTCGATCAGCGCATCTATTGGTCTGTTCTCTTGGGCGAACCTGAGGGCTACGCTCATCATTGTCGATGTCATCCCATTCATCGTGCTCGCTGTCGGCGTCGACAATATCTTCCTCATTGTCCATGAATTCGAGAGGGTCAACATCAGAAATCCCGACGACGATGTCGAATTGCGTGTTGCCAAGGCGCTGGGTCGCATGGGTCCCTCTATCCTCCTCTCTGCGATCACCGAGACGGTATCCTTCGCTCTTGGTGCATTTGTCGGCATGCCAGCTGTCCGTAACTTCGCCATTTATGCGGCTGGCGCCGTGTTCATCAACGCCCTCTTGCAAGTCACGCTCTTCATTTCCCTGCTCTCGTACAACCAGAAGCGGGTTGAGGACTCCAGGATGGACTGCATCCCTTGCATCACTATCAAGGCGGCCAGAGTCCATCTGAACGGTAGCAATGGCAACTTGGGCGCCCGTTTGTACGAGGCGCCTGAAGAAGGTTTCCTCCAGCGGTTCATAATTCGATACTATGCACCTACCATATTGGGCAAGAAGGTGAAGGTAGCCATCGTCGCAATCTTCCTTGGCTTCTTTGCCGCAGGCGTGGCTTTAATCCCTGAGGTCAAACTGGGGCTTGATCAGAGAGTAGCCATCCCTGATGACTCCTACCTCATCCCGTATTTCAACGATCTCTACGATTACTTCGACTCTGGCCCACCAGTCTACTTCGTGGCCAAGGACGTCGATGCGACCAAAAGAAAGCACCAGCGACAGATCTGCGCCAGGTTCACGACTTGTGACACATTGTCGCTCACCAATATTTTGGAGCAAGAACGCAAGCGCACTGATGTGTCGTACATCTCGTCTCCAGCCGCGAGCTGGGTTGATGATTTCTTCCTTTGGCTCAATCCTCAGTTCGAGGAGTGCTGTGTCGAAAAGGGTACTGCTTGCTTCGAGGATCGAGACCCGGCCTGGAACATCACGCTTTCAGGGATGCCGGAAGGAGATGAATTCGTTCACTACCTTCAAAAATTCCTCTCCTCGCCAACCACCGAGGACTGCCCGCTTGGCGGTCAAGCATCCTACGGATCAGCCGTCGTCATCGACGAAGACAAAGAGACCATTCCTGCAAGTCACTTCCGCACGATGCACTCGCCCCTACGCAGCCAGGATGACTTCATCAATGCCTATACCTCCGCCAGGCGAATTGCTCGTGACGTTAGCCGCTCGACAGGGGCAGAAGTGTTCCCGTACAGCGTCTTCTACATATTCTTTGACCAGTACATTACGATCGTCGGCTTGACGGCAGGTCTGCTCAGTGCCGCAATCGGTATCATATTCGTCATCTCGTCGGTCCTCCTTGGCTCAGCGCTCACTGGTGCGGCCGTCGCGATCTCGGTAGTGATGACCATCGTGGACATTATTGGTGCGATGGCGGTGTTTGGTGTCAGTCTCAACGCTGTATCGCTGGTCAACCTGATTATTTGTGTGGGCATTGCGGTCGAGTTCTGCGCCCACATTGCGAGGGCCTTCATGTTCCCTTCGCGCACTTTCATGGAACGGGCTAAGAACCGCTTCCGAGGGCGCGATGCTCGTGCATGGACTGCACTCGTCAATGTTGGCGGCTCCGTGTTTTCAGGCATTACGGTCACAAAGATACTTGGCGTGTCTGTACTGGCCTTCACGCGGAGCAAGATCTTTGAGATCTACTACTTCCGCATCTGGGTCGCACTTGTGGTGTTCGCAGCTACGCATGCTCTGATCTTCCTGCCTGTTATTCTGAGCTTCATGGGAGGCGAGGGCTACCTCGATCCCGAGAGTGAGGGTGGACTTGAGGAAGATCTGGCAAGTCGCCGTTTCCGAGCCCTTGTGGACCAGGACGATAGCGACTCTGAGGAGGATTAGATTCCCTCCTTTTCAAACCTGAGTCAAATCTTTGAATCATTCCTGAAGACGAAAAAGACGGTCGGGCCTGCAGAACGCGAGGATCATCAAGAGGAAAGCTGGAGGACTGGGTTTTGCCGGGAGCAAGGTTATTCTGCGAGTGAGGTCCCTGTCGCCGACAGAGAGGCTATGAGTACAGAGAATACGGTTTTTAAATTCTCTCTGGGAAGTCAAGACAACTCTGCCCATACAATGCCGATCACTAGGAAAGCGAAGGGCAAAGGGAAAGCCAGAGCCAGTCCGCGGGCAGGGCACACGCTAAATCGTGCACAGCCTGCGGATGTCAAGTGCGATGATGGTACCTTGAAAGGGCGAGACAACCCACCCAAGAAACGTTGCAACGCTACAAATATCAACAGGAAGCCTGGGCCGGGGACTCAGAGAGTACGATGTAGAAACAATCTACGACGGATCCATTCAGCACAGGTATCGAGGTTGACCAGAGGTGGACAAGTTTTTACCAAGGAGCGCCATGGAAAAGAGCAGAGCGTGGAGACCCAACAAGGCCCTTCCAACGGCCTAATCAATGACTTTTGAGACTAGGGCATCCGCCAGTTTACACTATCGGGCGACGTTGGCTCCGCTCGAGGCCTCAATAGCAGCAGGGGTTATATCCAAGATCGCCGCCCTTGACATCTACTTTCAGCAACTACTCCAAACGAGCGTTCATGATCTTCCTTGGATCGGAAGGCATGCACCAAAGCCACTGACTGGTGCAGTCGCGAGAAGATCCTGGGTGACGGCATACTTGAACGTATTTCCCGGACTTGCGTGGTCACACAGCATTACTCTTCCTGGCGGCGCTTAGACAGGGGCATCGGTCGTACGACATCGGCTTATGGATGCTCTTCTCTTCTTTGTATGATACGAAGCAGCCATTGCCTTGTATTATAGGATGCCGGCAGGGCACAGGCAGGTGTTTTACAGAGCGAGGCTAGGCTGGATCAAAGCGTTAGGTCTATCTAATAGAAGAAAAGCGTTTGCACTTCGACACTCTCACATAATCGAAAGTCATCAAGAATGCACCTGATCTCCCGGTCTGTCTGTCTATGTCTCTGTCTACGTTGCCTGCCTGCTGTATTCCCACCCAGCTGTGTATGCAGTCGTCTTCGTCACCACATCAGTCACCTGCGAAGCCGGCTAGCTTCCGCCGAGAAGAGGCCCGTCCGCCCGCATCCCGAAGGTGGGCCCGGTTGACGATGGCGAGGGGACCCTTGGCCCGGCAACACTATGACCATAAACCGCCATCGAACCCTGTCCCGCAGGGCTTTAAACACGGAACGTGGGGTAGAGCATGCAGCTTGCCTCAAGACTGTCTCGGAATAGAAATGTCGGGCTGAGATCCGCAAATCCGGGGTCGGCTGTGTGAGTGACCGCCATTATGTGTATTTATTCGGCTGGATAGATCATATACTTCACTGGCATTGACCTGACCAGAAGCAGCTGTACAGAGACCTAGTCTCAACTTCTGTACCTCCGTTCCCACTTGAACTCGAGTCAGTGTTGTCGACCTAGAGGTGGCGCTGCTCGGGTGTTCCAGGAATTGTTCTCTCACATTCTCAACTTTGGGACCCATACTCGTGGATATTTATTCACCCTTGGGAAACGACGCTCGCACACACTCATAATACATAGGACATCACGCATACCGAACTAGGACATGATGGCAACCTTATCCTCGTTCGCCAACCTCAACGTCAATGGGGCCAAGGCCGCCCCCAGCGTGCCAGCCGGCCTGCCCATCGTCTTCCGCGACTCCACACCGCGGGACGAGTTCCTCGCGTCGGCGTGGGGCCACGTCTTCAACCACCGGCGGGCGACCGAGGCCCGCGTCCCCCGGGCCGTGGTGCACGCCACCAAGGCGGCGCACGTCTCCCAGGCCGTGCAGGTCGCGAAGGAGCTGGGCTGCCGCGTCTCGGTGCGGTCGGGGGGCCACTCGTGGGCCGGGTGGAGCGTGCGGGACGACGCCGTGTGCGTCGACCTGGGCGCGCTGCCCGGCGGGAAGCATTCCTCCTCGGCGGCGTCCTTCGCTACAGCCCCGTCCGGCGAGGTGGAGGGGCTCGAGTATGACCCGCGCACCAGGATACTGAGCTGTCCGCCCAGCGCGACGGGGAGGGTCGCCAACGGGTTCCTTGCGACTAAGGGGAGGATGTTTGCCGGTGGGCACTGTCCTGATGTTGGGCTGGGCGGGTTCCTGCTCCAGGGCGGGATGGGGTGGAATTGTAAGAACTGGGGGTGGGCTTGTGAGAGCATTGTTGGCATGGACGTCGTCACGGCGGATGCGCGGGAGATTTACTGCAGTGAGGCTGAGAATCCGGATTTGTTCTGGGCTGCTAGGGGCAGCGGGCCTGGTAAGTCTCCCTTGCTTCATCAAGAGTGGAATATCGCATCTATTTGGATTTCTGACTGGGACTTAGGATTCCCTGCGATTGTGACGAGGTTCCATCTCCTCACTCGGCCACTGCCAGAGATGTATCAGAGCATTTATATCTGGCCGATATCCGAGTACCGCAAGGTGTTGAAATGGGTCATTGATGTAAGTTGACCGGCGTCAAGGTACTTTTTCTTACGATGTAAACTCGCCTGCTGATACCATGCAGATGTGCGAAATAGGCGACAACGACACCGAGATGGTCGCTGTCGGGCAATACATCGACAGCCACCCAGACCCCGTGATAATCGCCAACTTCCTAACCTTCAAGCCGACCAAGGCCGAGGGCGAGGCAGCCCTCAAGCCAATGCACGACGACCCAGGGCGGCCGCCGAACCCACTCGTCGAGGACTTTGCCAAGCCCACGACCCTGCCGGACCAGTACGCCCCGCAGGCGGTCGCCAACCCGGAGGGCCACCGCTACTGCTCCGAGAACGCCTACGTCAGCAACGACGCGGACGTCCCCGCCGTGCTGGAGAAGGCCTTCACGACGCTGCCGCACCGCAAGGCGTTTGCGCTCTACTACAGCATGTACCCGACGTCGCGGCGGCCCCGCTACCAGAACTACGGGGCCAACGACGCCGGTGACAACGGCTCGATGGCGCTGTCGATGCACACGGACCACTACTTTGCGCTGTACACGGTGTGGGAGGACGAGAAGGACGACGAGAGGTGCGTCTCGTGGACACACTCGGTCGCGCGCGAGGTCGAGCGCTCCGCCGACGGGAGCTACCTCGGCGACTCGGACTTCCAGCACCGGAGGACCAAGTTCTGGAGGGACGAGAACGCCAAGAGGCTGATGGAGATCAGGCGGAAGTGGGATCCCGAGGGGAGGATCTGTGGGTATCTCGACGAGGGGGACAAGAGCGGTGTCGATGGGCTAAAGAACGAGTTTGAGTGGAAGTAGGCTCAGGTCTCGTTGAACACAGTTTCACATGGCGTGGGAGGTTCGAGAGTAGGAGGCTATACCTATGTTGAGCCACTCTGTCTGATCATATAGCCTCTGCTTGTCCACTTATAAATTAACATGGCCAGCCTATAGCTCGAGGATCCTGTCTACTCTTCATGGCCATCAATATATAGAACGAAACTACGAGTCATCGCACTTGACGTCGTCAGTCATACACTGCTTGATGAAGCTGGATTTACTTGGTGTTTAGCTGGGGGCAAGTTGGTGGGGGATCGCAGGGACTTCTTAATTTTTTTACCTCCACGTTCCGCGTCGCGAAATGGCTGCAATTCCACAGCTACACCTATATGGCGATGACCCACACCGACTACTTCCGCATCGACAGGGTACCTCGACCATGAACACGCACAAAGACTTTCACTCAAACAAGGCCGAAGTCGACGCGATATCTCGGATTTCAGCTGACTGAAATCCAAAAATCTTTGTAATGGCCATCAATCACCTTGATCAACAGAGACCGGGCGTTGTTGACGGTGAGAATTCGTGTATAAACCTAGCTTGATGTAGGATGGGATTCCGGACGTTCGTATTGATCGAAAGACAGCAGGATGTCGTCTGTCAAGCGAATTGCCAATTTTTGCAATAAAACCCTGAACGAAGCAACACAATGACACGAATTCTTCTCACGGGCGGCAGCGGCTTTATTGCAATTCACATTCTTCAAACTCTCCTAGAGCGAGGGTAGGACGAAAGATCGCCTCTTTCAGAACGCCCCTGCTGACCTACACACTGCCAGTCATTCGGTATTTACAAGAGTTCAAAATTATGTCAAGGCAGATGAGGTCAGAATGTGTTCTCTGGATATTCTAGAGAAAGGCTGGGCTTTATTTTCGTCCCAGAAGTCGGGCTCATGTACATGACGAAGAGATGGAGTGCCGGGGGCGGTTGGAGTGCGCCTGTTCGGGCAACCTAGCATCACGACACAAGCTTAGGATATTGTTACTACGCCTTTGGGAGTGTAAATAGTACCATTGCAGCCTAAATAACTAACGCAATCGGTCGGGTTTATGTTGGAAGATCAAGTCGCGCGAAGGACAGAATCGTCCTCTAAGTTGGTTGAGATCTCACATCTTCAACCAGTGAGGCTAAAGATGCCTTCAGATATATCGATTGCCTAATCAACTAGCTTGAATTACAGTGTCTTAGGCATTACAATTAATGATTCTTGTAAATAAATTCCTGGGCCTACATCTGCTCCACCGTGACCGTACGCTCACCCAATTTTATACTTTGTTCTTTCTCAACCAACAATGGCTCCGAAACAACACAAATCTATTCAAATATTATACTAGACAAACAATTTCAGAAGATATACACGTCTTGTTAGCGACCCACCAAATATCAAATTGTCAAAAATTTAATCTGACGGGAGCTTTCAGCTGACTGCACATGTCCGGTTTGACGGTGAGAGATACAGGTCAGTCAGTCGCTGCATGGCCCGACGGACGCGTAATGCCATAGCCTCGGGGATTTTGACCGGTCTGAGGTTGAAAGAGAAGCTTGGAGCTTATTTCCCAGCTAATTTCGTAGTTTATCCCCCAGTGCCGGCCGTCGCCTTGGTTGGCCCACCGGACCGGCTTGATCCAGGCAGACTAGCCAGGTAGTAGCTTCGTGTCCCACCCGTGTTCCCCGCGGGTATCCTGACCTCGTCGGCCGCTCCCCACAAAAGCAGCCCGCAAAGCTCGCAGAGTTTCCCCGACGTATCCGCAATTCTTGAGCAGATGACATCAGGTCTGACTGGCCATATGTTATGTTGTGTACCGGGACAGTCAAGACTCGAACCATATAGTGGATTGCAACGGCAACTCCGGCTCCACGAGCACCAAGGACATGGGCTGTTGTCGACGATGGGCCCGGCGATCGAGAGATGTACTTGGCGTCCGCAAAAGCCTCATGCCCGAGGCCGGGACGCTACGAGATATCGAGCGAAAATAAGAGCCCTCGCGAAGCTTGGTCAGTCGTTGAATGGTGTGCCAAACGGATGATCAGCGTGAGTTTGGATGTTGATGAGATGACATGCATGGCTTTGAAGTCTTAGCGTCACCGCGCCCCAGACTGCTGGGCCTCGACGTGGTGCCTGCGAGAAGAAGAAAATGTCACCGCGACTTCCATGGCATGCATAGTGATCCGCTTTCACCCAGAAAGCCGGCCTGGAGTATTCGTCTTGTCCTCCGCAAGCAGCTCGTCACGAGGATAGACCGAAATTTGTCCCGTTGGGCAATGTAAAGTGGAAATCGGCCATGCCAGCAGCGAGTTCTATTGGCGGCTGTGGGGGCGGCCCTGTTGATCAGCAACTGTCTTTATTCCCTCGCAGGCGTCGGTGCGGAGAAGGCCAACCTAATGACTGCTAAACTCACGTACGCCAGCCTTGGCGCACCGCGATGGGACCGCGATGGGACCACCCAAGGCATGCACAGGCAAGGGCCAGGCAGGCCAGATCAGGGCCAGGTGCGTTCCCCCCAGCCTCCACAGTTCGTCCGTTCTTACCCCAGTGCACCTACCCCTCCTCTCTGGGGAAACCCTGGCTGCGGAGATGAGGGCCCTGGTACACGCTGCATCTGGTTGTTTCTCTGCGAGTCGCAAGGTCGCACCCGGTCTAAGTGAGCGAGTGAGTGAGTGAGTGCATCCCGCGGTGTGTAATTTTGCGCTATGTACGCACATATATATAAGAGGGGACGGACGGGCAACATCGTCGCCGTCCGAGGACTGTTGATCCTCCCCAAGCACCAGGTTGTTCCAGACCCACCTCAAGTGCCTTGCTCACCCAGGTACCGGTAAAGATGCTCAACATTCCATCTCTGGGGCGCTATGCCGCTGTGCTGGGCCTTGGTTCGGTGCTCCTCGCCGAGAGGGCTCATGCCCAGGCCCCCTCAGGTAAGACAGACATGAATTGTACCACCTACACCGTGCATGCATCATCAGAACGCTGAACCCCTGCAGGCGTCACGGTCGATGGCACAGACTTTGCCCTTAACGGCGACAAGGTCTCGTACCGCTTCCACGTCGACAATGCCACCGGTGACCTGATCGGAGACCACTTCGGCGGCTCGGCCTACGAGACCGTGCCCCTACCGGAGCCAGAGGTCAACGGCTGGGTCGGCATGCCCGGACGGGTGAGGCGCGAGTTTCCAGACCTGGGCCGTGGTGACTTCAGGATCCCCGCCGTCCGCGTCCGCCAGAGCGCGGGATACACCGTCAGCGACCTCCAGTACCAGTCTCACACCGTCGTCCCCGGCAAGCCGGAGCTCCCGGGCCTGCCCTCGACCTTTGGCAGCGAGGAGGACGTGTCTACCGTTGTGATCCACCTCTACGACAACTACTCCTCCATCGCAGCAAATCTCACCTACTCCATCTTCCCCAAGTACGATGCCGTTGTCAGGAGCGTGAGTCTCACGAACCTGGGTGAGGGCAACATCACTGTCGAGAGGCTGGCTAGCTTCAGCGTCGACCTGCCGTATACCGACCTGGACATGATCGAGCTGCGTGGGGACTGGGCGAGAGAGGCCATGAGGCTCAGGAGATCAGTCGAGTACGGTGTTCAAGGGTGAGTACATGCACTCTTATCATCTCATATAAAACATGACTGACCTCACATTACAATAGATTTGGTAGCACTACTGGATACTCATCTCACCTGCACAACCCTTTCCTCGCCTTGGCCACACCGAGCACCACCGAGTCCCAGGGCGAGGCATGGGGCTTCTCTCTGGTCTACACAGGCTCATTCCAGGTGGACGTCGAGAAGGGCTCCCAGGGGTTCACGCGTGCCCAGCTTGGCTTCAACCCCTACCACCTTTCATGGGGCCTCGGACCTGGTGAGAGTCTCACGTCGCCCGAGACGGTAGCAATCTACTCCAACACCGGCGTCGGTGGCCTCTCACGCGCCTACCATCGTTTGTTCCGCAACCATCTCATCAAGAGTGACTTCAGGACCGAGACACGTCCGGTCCTGCTGAACTCGTGGGAGGGTCTCTACTTCGACTACAACCAGAGCACCGTCTACACGCTTGCCCAAGAAGCCGCGGACCTTGGCGTCAAGCTCTTTGTGCTTGACGATGGCTGGTTCGGAGAGGAATATCCTCGTGTGGATGATGATGGCGGTCTTGGTGACTGGGAAGTCAACACAGAGCGTTTCCCGAGCGGCTCCCTCGCTCCGCTTGTCGACCAGGTTAGGCAGCTCCAAGCAGCCAACTCGACGACCAACCTGCAGTTCGGGCTTTGGTTCGAGCCCGAAATGGTCAACCCCAACTCGACGCTGTACCACGAGCACCCGGACTGGGTGCTGAGCGCCGGCAGCTACCCACGCACGCTGCGGCGCAACCAGCTGGTCCTGAACCTTGCCATGCCCGAGGTGCAGGACTTCGTCATCGAGTCGGTGGCCAACATCCTCAGCAACGCCTCCATCACCTACGTCAAGTGGGACAACAACCGCGGCTTCCACGAGACGCCCTACGACGGCGTGGACCACGCCTACATGCTCGGCATGTACCGCGTCTTCGACACGCTGACCACCCGCTTCCCCGAGGTTCTCTGGGAGGGTTGCGCCAGCGGTGGCGGGCGTTTTGATCCGGGCGTGCTGCAGTACTTCCCGCAGATCTGGACGAGCGACAACACCGACGCCCTGGAGCGCATCTTCATCCAGTTCGGCACATCCCTGGTCTATCCTCCCTCGGCCATGGGCGCCCACGTCAGCGCCACCCCCAACCACCAGACCCAGCGCACCACCCCGATCGCCTTCCGCGCCCACGTCGCCATGATGGGCGGCAGCTTCGGGCTCGAGCTCAACCCGCCCGAGATCGCCGAGGAGGACCGCGAGCAGCTGCCCGCCCTCATCGCCCTCGCCGAGCGCGTCAACCCCCTCATCATCAACGGCGACCTCTGGCGCCTGCAGCTGCCCGAGGACTCCAACTGGCCCGCCGCCCTGTTCATCTCCGAGGACGGCTCCGAGGCCGTCCTGTTCTACTTCCAGGTCCGCTCCGTCTGGAACCAGGCCCTGCCCTACATCCGCCTCCAGGGCCTCGACCCTGCCGCCACGTACTCCGTTGAGGGGTCTGGTACCTACTCGGGCGCGACGCTCCAGAACGTCGGCCTGCAGTACTCGTTGCTGGGTGATTATAATAGCACAGTGGTTTTCATCAACCGCGTCTAGGCACTATATGCGCTAGCGATGATATACGTGCTCATGACTAGTATATAATGAATATTACTACTCAAGTCTATGTAAGGCCTCACTTGTTTCATCTGCTTCTATGTGATTCTCAAGGAGCCGCCGATAAATCAACTTGGATCTGACAGAGAAAATCTCATTCTTTCGATTTTGACACTGGATCTGTCTCTTCCACGACCTCGCCAGTAGTCAGCACGTAGGTTCCTTTCTTGATGCTATTCTGCGAAGGCCGCTCCCAGCACACCACATCCATTCCTGCGTCCCGCGCCATGTTGCGCGGATATCCCCACCTGGGTGAGTTGATCGGATGGTCGACTGGGTAGTCCTCGGATATAACCACGTAGTCCTCGGGTGGCTGTCCCAAGTCTGGCCATTCGATGTATTCCGGGGCTTCAGTGTATACCGTGACCTTTGGGCCCCTTGCCCGTGCGTCAACCCACTCGTTTAACATCGCGCGGTAGTCGGCCACCGGATGGTCGAGGTTGACATCCGGGTGTTGTGCCCAGGCCTCCATGTTGAAGACATCATCTGAGTTCTGCTCGGCATGCTGCACCCTGCGGAAGTGGGCATCTTGGGTGATGATCTCGTACAGCGTGAAGATCACGCCTTTCACGTCGTTGCGGTCCTCCTCGTACCGGAGGCCGCCGTTGGGCCGTGGCTCGCCCCCGACCGGCCCCGAGTAGTTGAAGTCGAAGAGGAGCAGATTGTCGGCATCCTCGTCCACGAGAAGATTTCTCGGCGCGACGTCCTGATGCTCGATGCCATATCTCAAGTTGAGATCGTCGATGACGCTGAGTAGTTGCTTGAGGTACTTCAGCTTGAAAACCCGCGACACGTTGTCGCAGACGGTGCCGCCGGGGATGAAGCGGGTCGTGAAGCCCAGCACGACAGGGCGGCCCTCCAGCTCCTCTGTTACCACTCTGTCGAGTGGGACGATGTTGGGGTGTGGTGGGAGTCGCATTGATATCTGCATCTCGTCCCATCGAAATTCTATGGACTGAGGGAGGCAGATGTACTTAAAGACCAGAATCTCCTGGTGATTCCCGTCCTCGGACGGGGCTGTGTAAGCCACGATATCGACCTCGGGCTGTACCCGGTCCAGCTCCCTAAGATCACGACGATGTATTGTCTTGACACTTTCGGGGTTTCCGAAGTTTGACAACAACGGATAATTGACAGCCTCCATGCGATCATCCTCGGGATTTGATGAAGTTGAGAGGAGATCGCCATCGTCGCTGACATGTATCTCGTAAACTTTGGGATCGAGGTCATCGACATGTCGCCTTAGATGTTGTATAGCCAAATCCTCTTCGTCTTGTTCGTCGTCCATGGTCACGACAATCATGCGTCGTTGATCAGTGTCGAAGATGTACCATTTGCTCGGGCCTCCGGGGCTGATTTCACCGGAAGGTGACCAGAATCTCCAGTCGGGGTTAATCATGGTGGCTTTGATGGCCTTGCTGCAGTTGCGTAAGTTGGAGTGTCTCTGTCCAAAGGTTGAGAGGGGGTGTCTTCGCTGTGATGAAGCGCGAGAAAATTAGCGATGATGTGGCCGCTGCAGAGCGATGCAGGGGCTGTGAGGTTGTGCTCGTGATCATCGAACTGCACGTTGCCGGAAATAGAAACTGGTAGTCAAGATTTGAAGCTGGGAGATGTTGGTAGTTGTCGTGTTGGTGCAATGTAGCATAGCGCGAGATTAGGTTCAGCTGCAACCGCTCGCGGCCTACAAGGCCTGGAGCTTCGGCGATCCGATTGGATACGTCAAGGGGGGTCTACGATCTTAGACCTGCCTTTCAGGTCAACCGGAACTTCGCCAGGTCAAGCCTCAGAGAAATTCACAAGAGTTTGCAAGAACAAAAACTCATATCTCGACGGGAATATAAATAGTACGTGGTCTTGAATTAGAAACATTTGGCCGCCATTGGGGCTTTTCTAAAGTAAGCCGCGCCAATAGCCACCCCAAAGTAACCAAACAACACAACACGTTCGTTTCATCTCACATTGACATTGGGTCACACCTTACCAGCAAGTAGATGAGAGCAGCCAGAGAGAACAGTGGGAGAACAGTAGGGAGAACTATAAACACAGAAAATTGGGCGCTCCTTCACCGTCGCGTTGGAACACCAACAGCCGTCCTGGCTGCTTCATAACACTTCACGACCGCTCCAAGCCCATACCGCGGCCAGAGCCAACCCTCAACAGGGCCAGAATCAGGATTGTGTAAGTTTCTTGGGCCGATAATAGCGGCAGAAGCAATTTGGCTCTCAATGGAGACAGTTGCGCTGCTCAAGTGGCGTATATGCTTCTCGAATTGCATATAAATCAGATAGATTCACCCATCCAATAATACCCATTTGACAAGACATGACACAATCTTTCGTCTTTACGATTCAAGCTATTCAAAGTTCAAGGTATTCTATCAAAAGAAACTTCACCCAAATTATCTTTGCCCCGTCCATTCATTGCGAGTATGCAAGCATTAGTCCCGACAATTCACCCAGGCCAAATGGCTTGGGCGACGGAAAATGCTCTTGTACACGACCCGCGCAATCCTCGTTCCTGTGTCTGTGGATGGTACAGATTCTACTCCTCACGCTGCGGC
Source organism: Diaporthe capsici (assembly GCA_013364905.1). Lineage (NCBI taxonomy): Eukaryota > Fungi > Ascomycota > Sordariomycetes > Diaporthales > Diaporthaceae > Diaporthe > Diaporthe capsici. The sequence continues at coordinate 413,318 of WNXA01000013.1, forward strand.
CATTCGTTTCGTCGACAGCCAAAGAAGTGTGGCGCTACCCCGTCCCCCAGTGGCAGAGAAGCGGCCTTTTGCAGGAAGCCAGCTCTAGTACACAATGTCAGCGCGTACGTCGTCGACGCATATTGCTCCACAGAATGCCGCAACTTATTTGAGGGCGGTGCTGCAGCTCAGCAGGCTGCGGCTAACCATGGAGGGGGCCAAGGGGGTGGGCAAGCTCAGGGGCGGGGGAATGGACATGGGCCTGGTCATGGGAGAGGGCAGGGTCACGGAGGCCAAGGTCAAGGCAGAGGGCAAGTTCATGGGGGCAATGGGGCAGGACACGGTCGTGGAAGAGGCCATTGATGAGGCGCGCAAGGTACATGAGCTTCGTAAGGGGCAGGCCCCCGGCCATAAAAAGTCTCATGTGAGAGCGTCCATATTTGAGGTTGAAAGCGCTGGCGCTTTGATTGCATGAGGCAAGTGTATTTATCTTGAACGACGTTGCGACATGTCACTCCTGAAGTCGGTATAATATCTACAGTCGTTACCACAAGGAAACCCACGAGTTTACTTACTGCAAATTACCAACGTAGGTTCCAGCAGGCTACGAGGCATCATGGCTGTCACCCCGTACCAGATCCTGCACCCAATGTCTCATTTGGACTCGAGTCCTCAACGTACGAAGGAGCTGTGTCACAGTGCATCCCACGGATCTTCCCTTTTTGATTGGTACATATCGCAAGGGGGCAGGAAGGAAAAGCAGCTCAGACACGAGCACACGATGCACCTGCAGAGCAAGACATTACCGCTTGGCCAAGATACTAGCAGGGCTAGCCAATTCCTTGAGTAATGCTAGAGGCTGTCAATTACTTTTCGGAAAGATCGACGGAAAAAGGAATATAGCAGCATCAAATGTGTTACTTGTCTACCGGCTACCCAATACATACATTCACATTTTCTGGGCATTATTGATCTTGGACTACTTACTTCATTTTGGTGTTCCGTTTCGTATCCACACTTGAGAGCGAATGCTGATTGCGGACTACGGAGTGACTGGTCATCCCTTACTGATCTAGTCATCCATTTAGTGTGTTGCGATTTCCCAGCGATCTACTTTAGACTCAAGGCCGGCCCCAGTAGGCTATCTGTTGATACGAAGAGAAGGCTCATGATCCCAGAATCTTTTTCCATGATCGCAAACTCTTCTTTGTCAACAAATAAATACAAGAGATCCATGGCTATCTGAGGGCGAACACGCCAGATGTTACACGTGAAATATATCGCGGGCGTTTGCGCTCTCTTGATTCTTTGTTACCACTACCGTACATGGAACGTCGACCATGCAGTGGGCTCGAGCGCACCAGTGGACACGCAGCCTCTGGAGACTTGGCTGGCCCGGGAAGAGATGCCGGAGGAGAGGCCAACATACGCTCACGTCGAAACGCCAGCAGCCGACACGCCAGCCGACACTCCATTGGTGATTCCACTCGAGACAACCCGGTCACAACTTTCAGACTCGGCCACAGTACCTAGCGGAATACCCAAGAAGATCTGGTAAGCAGCTTCTGGATACAAGTTAACCCTCCCAAGAACAAAACTCCCCCGTCTGTAGCTTGTTGCGACAAGATACGGCCAAACTGTGGCCAGGGAAACTTCTTCTTCTTTTGTGCTTGGATAGCTGACTCCTCTTGCTGCAGGTATAAGCTGGGGGCAAAGGGACTAAGCGACGATGCGCGTAGCTGGACGAGCACATGCATTTCGCAGAACCCCGGCTACCGGGTAGAGTTCCTCACAGACGAGTCTGCGGACGAGTTTGTGAGAGAGAAATACGCGGACCGCCCAGACATCGTGGAAACGTACTTGGCCCTCACCGTGCCGATCCTCAAGGCCGACCTGCTACGATATCTGCTCCTCTACGCGGAGGGCGGCATCTGGTTCGACCTGGACGTTTCGTGCGAGGGCATACCGATAGACGAGTGGATCCCGGAGGAGTTTAGAGACGAGGCTAGCCTGGTAGTAGGCTGGGAATTCGATGCCGGCTACGACTTCATCTTCCCCCGGCAGTTCACGACCTGGGCTGTGATGGCCAGGAAGGGCGTGCCGCACCTGATGGCCGTGGTGGACGACATCGTGCAGTCGATGGCCGAGGTGGCCAAGGAGAACAACGCTACGATTTCACAGCTGAAGATGGGCATGGTTGGAGATGTTGTAGAGTTCACTGGGCCGCTGAGGTTCGCAGAGAGCGTCACAAAGAGCCTGGGGCCGTCGCTGGACGAAAATGACGACTGGGACGGGTGGGACGATTATCACCAGCTCCTGGAGCCGAAGCTTGCTAGTGACGTCTTGATTCTTCCGGGCTATTCGTTGGCGGCCTCGGTCAACTCGTACGAGGAGGAAGACCAGGATCGGGTTGGCCCCTCGTTGGTAGTCCATCACTATGCCGGGAGTTGGAAGAATGATTATGGCGGAGAGAAGGCGGAAGGGCGAAGAAGACGATGACTGGCTCGATAGTTGGTCAGACGACAAAACGTACGATTCTTGATATTTTTCAATGTAGTTCAATATATGATAATTTGCCAGCTGCACACACGACGTGCCCAGGTGGTCAAGGTTACGAGACGCACTTGTGAGTGGTATGCGACTGTGCAGATGAGCGATGCTGGAGACAGGGAAGGGTGAATTCGAGGTATTCCCGGGGTACGAAAGATATGTATCTCACAACTGTAAAGGGACGAACAGGGAGATAGAAACCAATCTGCTGTAGACTGGCGGCTCCTGAGGTCCTGCCAGTTTGAGACCATGCGATACAGAAATAACAGAAACGGTGTCTTGCTGGTGCACGCTTTTTTGCAGCTCCAAGGCTCTCTCCATCATTCGGTACATATTCGTTCATCACTCCATTGTTACTCAGTAGTCTGAAGACGAGATATTTGACAATGCAAACTGATTTACAAATTAATCACACAGCTGCCTCGGTGGCCCGGTCATGGCACGTGCCAATTTGATGCCGTGGAACTTGACATCATTCACCGTCGTCCTTTGATCTGGCGTCCGATCGACATATCCTAGACCGGACTAACCTGGGGTTAACTATTCCCCGCGCTCTCCAACACTCTGGATCCTCCACCAGACCGGGCTCTTGATACACGCTGAGCCGCAGTCGGTGTTCCCGGCCAAGACAGAGTCGGCGTCGGAGTCCTATCCTGGCCGCCGCGTCTGCAAGGCCATCTTGACGTGTATCATGCATTACTCGACGCGGCTCTCAAGATGTACTTTCCCGAATCGTCTGTCACGGTGCTGGTACTTTCACGACTGCGAGCAGCTAAAGTATCACGACACTGTCCAAGGCAGATCCTGTAGGCCTTCGGCTCAATACTCATGGCACGGCCATTTTATATTGGAATCTATGACATCGGGTGCGGGACCCCAGGATTTTCTTAGGGATATTTCCGGCGACGGATTGCTCCACGGGATCCCCAGCTGCCCCATCGTGGCACCCCCACCGGCTTGAACGGTCTGGGGAACCAGGGATGGCCTGGCCCTCGCACAAGGGAATCGACCAAAGTAGTAGCACAACTGAGAGGACTTTCCTGCAGGGCACTTGGCTCCCGGTGGCGCTCCTATCAGCCTCCAAAAATGCCGTCCACCAAGCGGACTTTCTGGATTTTCCCAGTGGCCCCCATTGGCTGCGAACGATTTCCCAGGTGGGATTTTCGATCTTGGAGACTGCGCGGTAGAGATATCTTCCACGCATGGCCCATAGAGATCGTGTAAACAGCCGCTCCCGCTTGCAACGATTGCATTTGGTGGATCCAACTGGTCACTAGTCGATGTATCTATAAAGTTTCATGTTACGAGCTGTGATTGTCTTCGCCTCTCCGCGATCCCGACAGTCCGGCAACGGCTGCAAATAATTGTCCCGCACTTCGCCCGAATCTGAGTGGTGCTTGACGAGGATAATTTCATTTAAATATTCTTGAGCCCTAACATTCCAGATTTCACCTCATAGAATCTGCTCCCTCACCAAGGCCAACTTACTTTCAGCAATGAGGCTACACGCTAGGTAACTTGCCAGACCAGTTCAAATAGGCCGTATTCACCTATCGTCCAGCTCCTGGTCTCAACTTATATACGTCGATTCGACGTCGCACTAAGCACCCTTTCGCCGTCTTCAACCCGGCAACAATACGACAGCCAAGATGCATGGAATAACAGATCAAATATTGCATGCAGTGCTTCAACACTGGGCCTCCGCACTAGTTATCATCCTTGCCGCATGGCTGCTCCGAAATCGATTTCACAACGGTCTGCACAAATATCCTGGCCCATTTCTGGCATCACTCACAGATTGGTGGCGGTTTGTGGATGTATGGAACCGGCGGCCAGAGATCACACACCTAAAACTTCATGAGAAGCACGGGGATGTTGTTCGGCTAGGACCAAACACTCTGTCCTTCGCGGATCCAGCAGCTCTCAAGGCGATTTACGGCCTGAACAAGGGCTATGTCAAGGTGAGCATCGTCATCGGGCAGGGAGCTGGCACTTTCAGGAGCAAACAAACTGACCCAGAGGTTCACACGTTCCCCAGTCCGATTTTTATGTAGTGCAACAGGCCGTTGTAAAGGGCCAGTCACAACCGAGTCTGTTCAGCACCGTCGACAATGACTTCCACCAGCAGTTCCGACGCTGCGTCAACTCAGCCTTCGCCATGTCAGCCCTTGTGCAGTATGAGCCATTCGTTGATAATACCACGAAGCTTTTCCTCAAGCAGACGGAGCGACTGTTCGCGAACAAATCGGAAGGGTGCGACCTCACTCGTTGGCTTCAGTTCTACGCATTTGATGTCATCGGCGAGATCACGTACAGCAAGCGCCATGGATTTGTAGAGAAGAACGAGGATATCGACGGGATTGTATCATATCTAACCCAACTGTTCAACTACGTAGCTCCTGTAAGTTTATCCTGACCCAGTATCCCCGCCCTCTAGAGCAATATACTTACAACTCAATCAGATCGGACAAATGCCCCTGCTCGACCGCCTCTTCCTGAAGAACCCCGTCTACCTCAAGCTCGGCGAATGGGGCATCATGGACGCGACCTTCCCCGTCGCCAAATTCGCCCGCGCGCGCATGGCCGAGCGCCTGCCCGACCTCAACAGCGAGAAGGGCAACATCCTACCCACGTCGGACAAGAAGAAGCCGACGCTCGATCTGCTATCAAAATTCCTCGCCGCCCAGGAGACACGCCCGGAGTTCATGACGGACGGGCTCGTGCAGACCATGGCGGTGTCGATGGCCTTTGCCGGCTCCGAGACGACGGCCATCAGCCTGGGCGCCGTCTTCTACTACCTGCTGCGCACCCCGGGTGCGATGGCGAGACTGCGTTCCGAGCTGGACGAGGCGGGCCGGAGGGGCGTCTTCCACGACAACGAGACGGGCCTCGTCACCTGGTCCGAGTCGCAGAAGCTCCCGTACCTTGATGCGTGCATCAAGGAGGCTTTTCGCGTCCACCCCGCCCCCGGACTCCCCATGGAGCGCATCGTCCCGCCGCAGGGCGCAGAGATCGCCGGTCGCTTCATCCCGGGCGGCACCATTGTGGGCTGCTCCGCGTGGGTGTACCACCGCAACAAGAGCATCTTCGGTGAGGACGCAGATGTCTACAGGCCCGAGAGGTGGCTTGTGGATGAGTCCATGGATCGGGAGAAGGAGGAGGCCAGGATCAAGGAGATGACGGGGACGATGCTTCAATTTGGTATGGGCAGTCGGACTTGTATCGGGAAGAACATCAGCCTCCTGGAGATCTACAAACTGGTGCCGAGCTTGCTGCGGGCTTTTGATGTAAGCTTTCCCACTCAACCCCTCCACCTTCACTCTATCATTGGCAGACTGCTAACTATTTGGCTTACGTACAGCTCGACTTCCAAGACCCATCCAAGGATTGGAAGATCACGAATTCTTGGTTCGTGAAGCAGTCAGACTTTTGGACGACTTTCTCACCGAGGACCATACCCCAGCCTGAGGCGGATGTTGTGTCAGAGAAAGCAGAAGAGATAGCCGCGAATTAGACACTGGGGAGGCTGGCGCGGTGGCTATTCCATGTTCTATATGCCGCTCATAGTGCCAGATCTTGAGCGCCACACTGGTATGCAAGGAGTTAGTGCTTGATTGGTAGTGTACATAAGATAGAAGGATTACACACGTAAAAATGTTAATATCTATCCTTTAATAGCGATGCAAATGCAAAGACTGCTCCGCAACTGCAGAATAAGAATGGCAAGGGAATTTCAGATAGTTTGGATGTTCCAAAACAAATTTTGATCACCCGAATTCCTGTATTGTAACGGTGAATGAGTTTTGAGATCGCATTGGCAACTATGGAACCCACAAAGCAGGATATTAATCAACAGTATTCAAGGGCTGAGTTCGTGTGAGAAACCGTGCTGCCCATGGTCGAATCTTTGGATATCATTTTGTGACAATATCTGCCTCGTAGGCCTCACGCTTGTCAGACACACCTGAGTATTTGTCGTATGCTTCCCCTCCAGCATAACACACAGGTCTTCATGTCCTCACGCAATCAGAGTGCATATACTTCAGTGCAATATTTCACCAAAAGAACACGTGTGTATTCCCTACGTTACTCTCGGCCTTGGCGGACTTTTGTTTCTCGCCGAGCTGACCGGCGCCCATCCCCGCGGAAGTATCCACGCCGTTCTCGGATATTCCGCATCATGACGAGGATGAAAGTACGACCGACTCACTGACAAAAAGATATGATTGCCGGGGTGATTTAGGGTGCTTTTGAGTTCCATGAATAGAGGTAATTTTGATATGCTTCGGGGATTTCTCTTTTCCGGCCTGATAGACACGGCGTAGTACCCACTTCCTCCTGCCGCTGGGGAATACTTTTTCCCCGTGCTGCTCCACCGGGCAGGGAGATCCAGGAATGAGCAACAAAGAGATACGTTCCGGCTATCTTTACGAATGCATCCATTATCTTGCGCGGACCTAGCCGTGTGTGAGCACATGACGAGGCCGTGATATCTTCCTGGCACTCGTCTTCTTCGCTCGCCGTCTCTACTCAGTCTCGGCTGCAATACAGAAGGTATCACTGGTAAAGCACTGTACTTGACCCCACGAGACATGAAGACGAGGATTTTCATACAAGATATTGCTAGAAATGAATCAATAGACTAGAAAAATTGTTACATGCTTTATCTCTAGTCCTTGACCAGCTCATACCCATAATGCCACCCCTTACCCTTGATATCTTCCCTCACCTTGTAGTTCTCCTCAGCGATCCTCAACACATCCAAGTCCACCTCAGCATACACCGTCCCATCCTCGTCCAGGCCCAGCTCCTTACCACCCTCATTCCTCACCTTCCCCACAATCGGCAGGGCGGCCTGGCTGCACCCGCCCTTGTTACAGAACACCACGGCGGCCGTGTTCTCAAACGCGCGGCACACGACGGCCGTGTCAAGGAAAACCCTCTCGCTGTCCGGGTTGAGCGCGAGCCCCGCCTCATCGACGTCCGTGACGAGCCAGAACGACGGGATGATCACGACCTGCGCGCCGTCCGCGATGAGCGCGCGGAACGCCTCCGGGAACGCGAGGTCCCAGCAGACGAGGAGGCCCGCGCGCACGGGTGTCCCATCGGCGTTGCGGAGCGGCGTGTCGAACGCGGCGTGCGGCTCGTGCCGCCCGGGGCTCAGGTGCGGCCGCTCCGGGTGCCACAGGTTCTTCTTCTGGTAGCTGCCGGCCAGGTCGCCCGTCCCGGCCGCGATGAAGTGCGCCATGTTGCGCAGCTCCTTGTCGTCCTGCGGCCCGGGCGGCGCGTGCTCGCTGGCCGGGTGCGACTCGCAGATCGTGCCGGGGACTATGCTGATGTTCAGCTCGCGGGCCAGGGCTTGGTACCTCGGCAGGTAGGCTTCTGATTCTGCGCAGGATGTGATGAAGTCTGGGTGCTCTGGCACCCAGGAGGTGAGGTGATATTCTGGTAGGACAGCGACGTGGCACCCATTTTCTGCGGCCTTGCGGATCTCCGATTCTGCTTTTGCGAAGTTTGCTGCCGGGTCGACTGGCTGAGGTATAGATGATGATCAGTGAGACAGTGAGAGCTTAGGAGTTCAGGAGAGTGGTTCGTGTAGGCGATGAGATGACCACAAGAACGGAGACGAGCACCCGCCCCTACGAGGGTTTTCCCTAGGACTTGGGCTGTAGCGGCTCAGGGCATCGTAGAAGAAGCTTTGACATGCCCGTTCGCTGCCGTGAAAACCACAGACATGAAGTGTCTCTGAAAAGATGACGCAGTTGACTCACTGACCTTTGGTTGCATTTGAATCAGCGCAAATTTGTAGGCGGGTGCCATGTTGAAGGCACTATCGGCGAGCGCACGGGACCAATGCAGCTGAAGAAGAATGAGGGGGTGAGGTATGCCGTGGATGGCTTCGTCAAAGCGAAATGCCCGGAAGTTTTATGCACGGAGCGATGTCTTGACGCAGAGCGATCATCGGAGCCGGGCGGCGGGGATGTGGAGACCCGGACTACCTATTGCTTCCGGCCCACCAGCTTCCGGCCTCGACTGCGCTTCGAGGCCGGTTCCCGTCAAGCTTGTTATTTGGTCTGACCAGGAGCGGACTGCAAGTGAAGCCTTCATCTCACTAACATTGCATAGTCCGTTCTTTCCAAACTGGGCGGGTCGAATCAAGAACTTCAAGAGCCCGCGAGAGGCATTGGCACTGGTCGGAACAACCTGCCTCCGTTTTCAAAACCTAAGGGCATGTCTTGCATATGCGGACACTGTCTGAATATGGGTTTCAAGTTAAATTGTGCTTGGATAGCTAATCATTCCATGGGGTCGGGTCAATTGCATCAGACATGGGAGACTGCGTCAAATTCACAGCGATGGGAACAGCGAGGTTGGGATATAAATTTCTTTGGATCTTTTTATTTGTTCCTTTCTAATCGTTGGCTCGTCTCAGCATCTGGCATAAGGATGCTTGGATAGCATGCAAGAGACCTCTGCGCTCGCGAGCAGATTACAGAATGGTGCCGAAGCTGTCAAATTGTTAGTATGTAATGAGACCCAACTCCTAGAAGTAGAAGACAGATGCTTACCCGAAAGTCCTCTTGATGCTGTGCACGTAGTAGTTCTGCCAGTTCTCCTTTGTGACCTCCTCCTGACCCACTGGCACACCAGTCCAGTTGACTCGCATCACCGTCACCGAGTCCACATCGTTCTGGTCAAACTCGATCTCCAGCTTGGAGTAGTGTCCTGCAGGCCACTGCTGCAGCCTCCAGCTCTGCACGATCTTGGTGGGCTCGTTCAGCTCTAGGTACTCGCCCAGCACGTTGCCCCCAAACAGCTCGAACTTGCCGCCCTTCTTCGCGCCCTCGAAGACCTTTGGCGGTGCACGCGTGAAAGCTGCGATCCGCTGAGGGTCGGTAAAGGTCTTGTAAAGCTCTTCTGCGGTCGTGCGGAACTCCTCGCTGTCGTTCACCGTGGTGGTGTTCACCACACTGCCGCTGCTCGACTTCACGGTCGTTGAAGATGACTCGGGGGTGGAGGTCTTTGGTTGGAATTTGGGGGTGGAGAAGCCGCTGGAGGGGTTGGAGCCCGGCGCGTGCTGAATGTCCTTGCCGTGTTCGGCGATGAGGGCCGAGGGGAGCTTGACAAACTGCTGCCGCAGCTGGGGGATGAGCTTTGCGCGGATGAGATCCTTGGCGGGCTGCTTCTCTTTCGACTCGGAGTAGATGTCGACGTCGAACACAAACTCATCCTCCTCTGTGTCGTGGGCAACCTCGGGCACGGTGATGGTGCCAGAGACCTCGTCTGCCTCTGGAGCGGAGCCGGAGAACTCGAGGACCAGCTTTACGTCGTAGATTGTGATGACCTTGCCCTTGCGCTGGCTGACGTCGACGTCACCGTCGCAGGTGATAATCTTGCTAACCTTCACCTTTGCGCCTCCATCCTCCACCTCGATCTTGGTCAGGTTCTCCGTGAACCAGGCTCTTGTCCACTCTGAGACATCCTTGTTGACCCAGTGCCAGTTGTTCGGGTTGTGAAGGACCATCTTGCGTGTGATTGGAAGGGTGACTTCAGTCGCGAATGGGGGCGGAGTAGGGTTCAAGTCTGCTTTCGCGGGGCAATGTTAGTCAACGCGGCCACGATTTAATGGAAATGTGTTGCAAGTTGCCAATTGGGAAAGCGTCGTTCAGAAATATGAAGTATATTCAAGAGCTTGATCATCAAAGGGAGAGAGTACAAAAAACCCCTATGACTGGTGCCAGCTATAAATCTCATCACGTAGACGTCGTGGTGGTGCAGTGGTGCCGTGGAAAGAAGCGGCGAGGACACACGTACCTTTGGGTCCCAGAGTGGGTGTGAGGGTGTTGTACTGATCCGATACGATGGTGATGGTTGGCAAACGCAAGAGGTCAGGCTATGGAAAGAAGGGCGAAGAACAAATGATGTGATATGGGTGGTGGTGGTGGTGTTGGTGGTGACCAGGGAGCCGGAACGGCGGCGTGGAAGAAATCCAAGCGATTCCATTTTGTTCTGCGAGCTTTTGAGGCTGCCAGTGTCAGCTGCAAGCTTGGAAGGCGGACCCCACCCGCGCCCGGTCCCTTGTTTGCGAATTGTGCTGGACCCTGGATCGGAGCTGTCTGGACTTGAGGCTCTTCAGCCTCGCAATGTCGAGACTTCATCCCATTTCCATTGTGGTTTCGACACGATCTGTCTCAAGCAGTGTCGTGAAATGGTCTTTTTTCTGAAAAGTATTCGTGGTTGTGATGGGAGGAAAATTCTGTGCACTGAAATTTAAGCGACCTCCAACCCCGCTAATTATTGGACCCACCGGTTATGCTGGCCTCAGGCGTCAAGACCAGCGGTACAAAATATCAACCCAGTTACTGTCAACGTCGACTCTTGCCATGGTACGACTTTGTTGGCGCTCGGGGACCTTGCACGTCTCGGATTCTTCCTTGAGAATGGAGACACAGGATTGACGCCGTAATAAAGACCGAGGGTGGTACGCAATCGGATGCTGGCAGTGGTTAGTTACCCTGTCAACTATCCTTGACTGCTCAATTCGGAGCCTGGTTCGTCTGGCTCACAAGAGTAAATATAATGGCATTGAATTCTCTCTAAATTCCTCCTCGAACTGTTGAGGCCGGGCTGCTTGAGCGGTTGTCCGCCACGGGTACCACCATACTTCAAGAGGACTTTTCTCAGTTTTGCTCTCTAGGTAACTCAACCTGCGCTTCCCGCACTTCAGGCCCCTCGTTTTGGGCGTCTATGGTAGGTAGGTCTTTGTCCCATGCTGGGAGGGCATACGGACTTTGTTGATCTTGACGAGCCTTCTCAATAAACCTAGACGAAATCAGTAACGTGAACAGGCATACATGCGGTCCATTCCACAGGATCTTACTTCGTATGACTTCCTCTCGCAAACATGTCTCCCTTGCTGTTGAAGAACTTCATGTGCGTATACGCCAGGGTTTTCCCCACTGCAGTCATTGTGTCAGCAGTGTCATTTCTAGATGGACATTAAGTCGGGACACTCACTCTTCTCGCATTCAGCAATGACTCTGATCCTGTCGCCTGCTCTGCCACCGGCAGACAGATATGAAACTAGAGGGGTCCATCAGCCATCCCACTCACGCCAAAGCAGCACAGCGCGGGATTGCGTACCGTTCAGGTCGGTCGAGACGCCCGTAGAGTACAGTCCCATGGACGCCACGGCAAGAGAGCCTCCAAGATCAACCATGCTAGCGATAGTCCCGCCGTGCAGGATGTTCAGCCGGTTCTGGCGATGGGTCAGCACTTCCAGCTCAGCCTACTCGAACTGGGGTTTCTGTCTTTTTATTGCTCTCTTACCGTGTGCTGCTTATGTATATGGAGATCAAATGTGACCTTGCCGGGGCCGGCAGCAACGACACGCAGCTGAAGTGACAGTCACGATGAGTACAAAAGTCGTCGAACAGAGATATCACGCCTTGAGAGCTCTCTCACATTATTCTTTCCTAGCAACCTGGGAGCCGTCAGTCTTTCATTCCATGTTAGATTTCCCAAGCAACTGGCACTCACGTTGGTTCCAGACCAGATGTTGCCATGAAGTTCCTCAGAACCTAAGGAGGGAATGTACCGAGTGTCAGTCATTGGGGCCATCGTCTAGGTGGATTCGATGTTGTGCGACTGACTCTCGGAACGAAGTCTGCGGCTCTCAAAATGGAAGACATGGTCGGGGCCTCAGAGGGATGGATGCCTTGCTTGATTTTGTGAGAATGTAGAAGATCTTGAAGTGGTCTCCAACGCAGTGAGGTTGAGCCGTAGAGCCGTCTGGTCTTGTTGGTCTCTAGCTGGCGACTCGCACTGGAGAAGCCCTAGACGTCACAGGTGGGTTGGCTTATCGCTGGGGGCACACTGGTGTTCCACGGAAGTGAGCCTACCCTTGCACACACCCCTGCCCCGCGACGGCTAAGGGCAGCCCACGCTATAGACGTGACTGACGACTTCTACATTTCGATTCCGGGCTCCAAGTCCTGCCTCCGTTCACCACGAGCCGTGTCCTCCTTGCCACGCCACCCAGCAGACTTGTTCGCAGTCAGTTTGGGCAGTGCCATCGGGGGATACGCCGATCATCTATCGACACCCAAGCAATGCGATAACAGTGCGGCGCCCCGGCCTCGACTCTCTCTCAACGGCGCTGACTGGCCGAGGCAGACGCCAACCAGCAGCTTCCTGCCTCACCTCCCTCGTCCTCGCAAGTTTGGCCCATCATGTCGGCAACGCCCTCCCTCACCCTCTCCGACTACCTGGAGAAGCTCTCCGGCGCAGTCTTCCGGCGCCTCTACCAGCAGCCCTCCACCGCCTTTGCCATCTTCCGGCGCATGCTGCCGAATCTCGCCAAAACCTTCGTCATGGCGATCCTGTACATGCCCACGCCTCTATTGCTCGACGACCTCGATACCTGGGTCAAGCCCGATGCTAAGAAGGATCGCGACCATGCCCTCGGAATCCTGCGGCGCCTGCACATAGTGTCAATCTCGATGGCGGTGAAAGACAAGCCCCAGGAGATGGCCCTGACCACCAACTTTAAGAACTCCCTGCGCTTGGCCCTTGAAGGCGGCGGCGAGCACCAGAGCTTTGGTGTGCCTAGCTCGCTCCCGGTGCCCGAACACGTCGACATTGCCTTCCTCGACAAATATGCACGGAAGAAGTGGGACGATATACTGCACTTCGTGGTGAACAGCGTCGCAATGGGGGGTGGCGAAAGCGTGTCTGGGTCTTCCGGGCCCAAGGCCTCCGTCAAAGACCTGCTGGTGGCTGGCCGTCTAGTCGAGCGGAGGGGACTGGGAAGCGTGGGAATCACACAGTCAGGCTTCACGTTCCTGCTACAAGAGGCGAACGCGCAGGTGTGGACGCTGCTGCTGCAGTGGTTGGAGGCGGCTGACCAGGCGCGCAAGGAGGCAGAGCAGGCAGGCAGAGAGTCCAAGCTAGACAGCGTCGACATGCTGAGTTTCCTGTTCATGCTTGCCAGCCTGGAGCTAGGGAGGGCCTACGACACGAACGCTCTGACTGAGAAACGTCAGAACATGCTTCCCAACCTGGTGGATTTCGGCCTGGTCTATATTGACACGGCCAACCATCACCAGTACTTTCCAACCCGGCTCGCCACGACCCTCACCAGCGGCGCGTCGGCACTGCGCAGCGTTTCGTCAGGCTTCGACGCCGCCATAGCCGCCGGCCACGGGGAAGGGGGCGGCGGGGCCGGTGAGAGTGGGCAGCACAAGGGCTTCATCATCGTCGAGACCAACTACCGCATCTACGCGTACACGACCTCGCCGCTGCAGATCTGCGTGCTGTCGCTCTTCTGCCACCTGCGGCACCGCTTCTCGGGCATGGTGACGGGCCGGCTGACACGCGACTCGATCCGCAAGGCTATCAGCTACGGCATCACGGCGGACCAGATCGTGTCGTACCTGGCGACGCACGCGCACGAGCAGATGCACCGCGTCGCGCAGCTCAACACCAAGCCCGTGCTGCCGCCCACCGTAGTCGACCAGATCCGCCTCTGGCAGCTCGAGAACGAGCGCATGCGCGCCACCCCGGGCTTCCTGTTCAAGGACTTCGACTCCAAGGCCGAGTACGACGCCCTCTGCCGCTACGCCGAGGAGATCGGCGTCCTGGTCTGGCGCAGCGACGCCCGCCAGACATTCTTCGCCAGCAAGGTCGAGCAGCTGGCAGACTACCTGAGGCTGTGGAAAAAGGCGAACTAGGACTCCGCCTTCTCCGACTCTCCCGGCCTTCTCATCGATGGCAGCGACGGCTTGCAGTCCAAGATCATTATCAGCCCGGAGAAGCGACGGCCTGGCGGCGTCTTCCGGCCCGTGATATATGGAAAAACGGTCCGGGGCGTACTGCAGATGTGACATCCTGGCCTGCTTAGCTGAATCGGATAAAGCACTGCCTGGAAAAGGGCCGGCGGCTGTTTGAAGATTATCATTTTATCACTCTGAGGATCTGAGCCGGCCATGAAGATGGTAGGCTGCCCCGTTCTCGGTCACACATATGGTCTTTGGAAAAAGGGTTTCAGCGGTTGGCGTTCAAGAGCAAATGGAATCGGTGGGCTGGCTATCTGGCCCAAGGGAAATGAAGGAGTTAAAAGGCATACCCGGTAGGGTCAACGGCGTTGTGTCCTGCGTTGCTGTAGATCACCTCCACGCAGTTTGGTGCATAAAAAGCAATCATTGTGAAATTACAGCTTGACAGTTCACTCTTTCGGTGTCACGGTCCAGAGTCCGAGCCAATTCCCTTGAGGTCGCCGTTTCCTAATTCCTGCAAGTAGGCTACCCTTCTCTCTGCCTGTCTCATAAGAATAAGCTAACAGTACATCGTCACCCCACAGCAGCACCAATCCTCTCTATCAAATCCGTGAACCGGTCAGCCGAAGGCTGATTTTAGCAATCTCATGCAAGCAAAATGCAAATAGCCAATACTCCTTCTCCCAGACACGCCAGTGGTGTGAATGCTTTTTTTTTCAGACGCAGAACCCACTTTGAAAGCCCTCTCTGCCACACCTCGCACATATTAGTACATGCTTGCCCTCTTTCCGATACGTTTCACACCCATCCGCGATATGTACGAGCCCCAGTTGCGGTCACCCATAGTACCACCCCTCGGAAGAAGCTTGGGACAGCGCATCTTGCGCGCGTAGTCCTGCTGGAACGAGAACAGGCTCCTCCGGGCTTCATCGGTGGCACAGAAGGTTTCGAGGTGGACGAACACCCGCTTGCATCGCTCGTCTTCGTCAAGCAGTAGCTCGGCATCCGCAGCATGCATTTCGCCTGTGTCGCTGCCCGGCCCGGCGCCGCCACCGGTCTGTTGGAGAATGGCGGCTGAGGTGGCGGATGGGGGAAGACGAGTGTTGAAACGGGTATACTGTGTTTCTCGCATAATATGTGGCTGTAGCTGCTGATTCCGGGCTCTCGCGCGCTCGGCTTGAGCCTCAAGTATGCTCTGCAGGTTGTTTGGGGTCAGACACTCAGCCAGGAACTTGTCGTGTAGGGAGTTGAAGCGGCCCGCCCAATACGATGAGGGCTGCTCGGTATAGATGCAGCAAGGATTCTGAGTGAGGTGCAAGTCCGACTTATGCGATCCCAGAGACAACCGACCACTCTTCGAGACTGGGAGTCGAGAGTAAGTCGGCGCCTTAGACAGCGACGTGTCAGCCGTTGCGACTTGGGCGAGAGAGGCTGAGGACCCGTTCGATGAAGCAGTGGTGCGACGACTGGGGGCTAAGCTAGACCGAGAAAAGGACGCTGTGATTCCGGATAGGACGTTGAATGTTCGTGATTTGGATAACTGTCGTGGTGTCGAATCTTCAAGGGTTCCGATGATGGCGGTGGGTGGTCGTCCAGATCCATCCTTTATATCCTTTCCGCCTCCGGATACCACCTCACCGAAGACATAATTGCCGGAAACTTCAGAAGTAGGGACAGGATGGGATGGGAAGATCATCCTGCCATTGTGCTGGATGGGGCCGAATGGAGCACTGATGACGGGCCGCTTCCTGAACGGCAAGCGAGGCGTCGGAAGACGCGAGGAACGTTGTGGTCGGTCCATGCCGTGAATCGTGCGAACGGCCCGTCAACTGATTCGTGAAGCCTTTGAATGGCGTCTGTGACAGTCCTGTGGGCTAGGACAAAGAATACAAGAAGGATGGCGTGGATGACAGCCAGCCACAAGGGAACCAGAACGCGGATGGAGTCGAGATAGGGCCTGTGGAGCTCAGAGACAAGCAGATAGGTGCACTTGAGGCTCTGGAACAAGGCGTGCACAGTCTGCTGGATACCCTCCTTCAAGGTGAAGGTCAGGAAGTAGAAGAACTGGGTTATTTCGGCTGGCTGCTCTGGGTATGGTCTCTCGTCGCTGTCGTGGTCGTGGTCGTGGTCGAGGTCGAAGTCAAAGTCGGAGGCTGGGATGGGTGATGCGCAGTCAATCGGACAGGGACCAATGTTGGTTCGACCAGTATCTGTAGTCATGATGAGTTGGAGCGGCGCGGCGGTGTGTAGTGAAGCTGTTCGTATTGCGTCCAGTGCAATGTCAAGACGTAGGGAAGAGAAGTGGTGATGGTGTCGGTGATGGTGGCGGCGGGTGTTTGGAGAGCGAGATGTTGACAAAGAGGGCCAGCTGGTTCGAAGACGACAGCAAGGGATGGAGTGCGTTCATGCTCACCTGGTTAACGCGGTAGGTGCCTTTGTACTCTGAAGAAAGTACAATTGAAGGGCAAGTCCAAGACGATCAGTGAGTGACTCTCCGTGCATCAAGTCACGCCTCAAACGTGAGAGACGGAGGCAGCAGGTGCGACACGCTCCTGCCCGAACACGTCCAAGGTCTCCCAGCGCAAGGAACAATAGATGCTGAAGCTCCTTCCCAAAACCGTGGGTTGCCCCAAGCAATGAGTTCGCAGTTCCTAAGTCTGCAACCTGATCCGCTGGAGTCAGTTGTGCAGGCAACCAGGCGGTCGAAGGCGTTGTCCCCAATGCTTTGCCAGAGCCCATTTCAATCCAGTGCGAACGATCTATCATTCATTCATTCATTCTATTGAAGATATCGATCAATGCTAATGCAGGCGTCGTCATTCGTCAGTCTTGCCATTCCGATTCCCATTGCCATTCTTGTTTATGCACCGTCTAGTCCCAACCCTCGACACCGAATCTGAAGGTCATGTCTCCTTTGCCTCTCTCTATGGCGCTGCCGTTTGGATCCCACAATGCCCTCTCGGTATAAGTCACGTTTCCGTCCCAGTCCACTAGGATGATTGTCTGCCTCTGCGTGCCATACATGCCCGTTGCGAATCCCGTCGTCTGAGGGTCCGGTCGTTGAGCTCCCACGACCTTGGACAGCGTCTCTTGCACCTTAGGGTCGGCGTGGTCGGTCCCGTCCGTTCCATTGCTCGCCGCTTTCACCATGTCGTCCCGGTGTTTCGAGTCGCCTATCAGGGGAATGAATATGGACTCCTTGAGCTCCCCAAGATGGTCCTCTAGACTCTTGCCTGGGTGGGTGGGCAGTGTGTCCTGATCCAAGACCCAGAACAGCCTCTCACGCAATTCGTCCTCGTTCATGTCCTTCTCGACCGCTTCGCTCACAACCTGGTTGACCAGAGACTTTCCATGCTTGACCTTGGGCCACTCCACGGGGTCGTCGAACGCCGCATTGCTAAGCCCAACTGTCTCGCCTCTCTTCCCAACGATCCACGGTATCTGGTCAGGGTGCTCGGCACGATTCGACAGGATTGCCATAGGCTCCAACCCGTCTTCACCCCCTTCGCGTCTCCGCCTCAACTTGCCACAGATGAGCGAGAAGCCACCGACACCCTGACAGCCGCCGCTTGCCATCACTGCCTCTACGTAATCGCCCACGTTGCGCTCTGCTGAGTTCTCCAGCCATGATGTGACCATGGCCCCCCTGCTCCGCTGTCCGCTGATCGGCTGGCACAGTTTGCTGGGGTCTAGCTCCCGGTAGTTGGTAAGCACTGAGAAATGGCCCGACTTGGTGATCCCAAGCCATGTGCCCCTTTCAGCGCGCTGCAGGTCTCGGGACGAGAGGATGTGCTGAATCTCTTCGGAGTCGCCATTCGGCGACTGACCGTCTACGCCCGTCTGCTGCGATGACACATCGGGCGTGGGCGTCCTGGAAGGCTGCCGAGAAGCTCTCGTGCTCCACCAGTGTGGCCGTGATGTCGGGCGAAGGATGAACTCGTCTCGATTGTCGATCACGATGAGCGCATACTTGGGATGCGCGGTGGTGAGGAGGACGATGCACATGATGCTTTTTGCCGTACTGCCGCTGCGTCTGTTGCGCTCCAAATTCTTGCAAAACCGGTGCAGGTTTGTCCCTCTTGAGAGATCCGTGCCTAACAGTTGGAGGGAGCGAAGCAGTTGACGAGCTGTTGGTACTCCCGAGTTCCACTTGCTGGTCTCTGCTGCACCTGTGCGCCTCTCAAGTAGGCTATGAGGTCACGCCAGCAGACCGGTAACTCCACGCCAAGCAGACCCGACTCACGGGATCTTACGGAGCAGGGTTGCGGCGTCCAACGCCAGGAGAACAACAGAGACGTAAACCAAAATCAGGCGATGGGTTTCTTGGGGATTTCAAGGCCAAGCCACGAACCTACCTCGTGCCTACCTGCGGGCGTGTTTGCGGGCAGTAAGACGGTCAGCGCCGGAAGTCGCTATGCATCCTTTCTGGGGCTGCCGTTTCGCTGCCGAACGGCCTTGAACGCCTCCGACCCCGGAAGGGCAACACGATGATGCCTTGCCACGTCGCCTTTGCATGCTTTTCCAGCTTCAAACGCAATTCCTTCTGCGTTGCCAACAAGAACGCCTTGGACCTTGCGACGAATTGTGTACTGTCAGTCACGCACACGCCATGCAATCTGCGTGGCGCCCCGCACATTGGAAGACCCTGCTCTCACAACCTGACTTGGCCTTGGCGTCCACACTTGTCTGGGCATCAAGAGCGACACATCACATCTGCTCATTCTTGGCGGATTATGACCTTCCACAGAGATGCTCTTTCTTGTGTCTGACCATACAAGATCTTTACCGGCTTCCGAACCACGCAAATGCCAGTCTATCTCCATACGCCTGCCCAGCTAAATCGCGATAGTCGTGCAGCCCCTGTCTTTTGCCAACCCACTGACGTTGACGTTGCAGAACCCTTACCGGGAGGAGCTGAATCCTCAATCGATTCCGGTTTGTCGGGGTTCCGTGGTGCGTCTGAATGCTGTGGGCTGCCTGGGGCCGGGGCAGATGCCTTCCCTGATCCGGCAGGATTTTGTGGTTCCCCGTGGTACGGGCAAGGACCACACGTCGATATTATGACTTTGCCCCTATCGCACGGCTTTTTAGTCTCTCGAAAAGTACTCAAGTGAGCTGGACACGAAGTCACAATAGGTGCGCCTTCTCGAACTGCACATCCATCCTCATACACTTGTGGATAAAGGTAACACATTCTTCGCACTACTTGGGTTTCAACATCGTGGATTGTTCTGGCCCCGACGCAAGCACCCTGCATTCCTTCAGCAAAGAGGGGGAAAACAACACCTGGAACGTTGCAGCACAATGCTCTTGCATCGCATCCGTTAACAAAGGGCCAACATCTTTGTTCGTCTCGATCCGGCGCGCATTTCTCACGTTGCCATCACGTTTCCGTCACGCTGGTCGAGCTGTGTGATATGTTTACAACCGCGCAGAATGAGCCGTCGGCAACCGGGACCGGTCATTTTTCGCGAGCACAAGCCCGCCGCCGTAGAGTCGCAATCGATCACACAGGAGCATTCATTGTCGGAGTTTTGAGCCCGATCTCTCGCGCACGGCCGCTCTGTTTATCTGTTCACGCTCGCACCGAGTTCCATTAGAGCTGATGGACGTCCACGCAATGGAGACTCGAATTTAGCCTGCTTTCGAACCCAGACCGGTGGATGGCACGATGCCACCTCTTGCTTGGTCACAGCGGCTGCGTCGCAATCGGCAGAACGAGTGCAACAGGTAGGAAATCCTCCGGTACGCGAGGTCAACGCTGCCCACGTGTTTTCATGGGAGCGCAGGATGAAGGACTGCCGAATCCCACTATGAAGCTCAAGGTGATCAAGGACCCCATAGTGGTCCGGGCTTACTTCAAGTACAACCAGGCAACGAAAAAACCCTGTGGCTCCGCGCGAACCCGGCTTGAAAGCGGAGCCCGGAAGACAATCATCAGCGACCGCAAGCATGGTAGCGAGGCCGGGGCTGCCGGATAAAAGGGGTGCGGGACCCCTTTTCAGACTAGCTGTACGGCCCGACTCGGATAATGATCGCCGTATCCTCAGTCTCACGACGTGCCTAGCTCTGCAAATAGTTCGGTTGGAAACAACGCCCAACTGGAGATTACGAGGCGAGGGGCGAAATGGTTTTGCCGGTGCTCCAAGGCCCACCAAAACTGCCTGCTAGGCCTGCAGATTTTGGTAAGCGATGTCACAGTATTTTTAAGCCCTGTCGCCAGAGGGCCAGGGTACTGGAGTGCCAAATGCGTGCAAGCAAATATGACCTAGGCCCCTGATCTTCAGTGAGCCCAGTCGCCAGCGACGGCGGCCTTCCCGTTTCGAAACGCCATGAGGCGGCGATGTCACGGTATCCACGTGGTTTCAGAGGCTCAAGCAACGTCGTCGGGGACACTTACCGGAGTGGGAAGGTTTTTCGTAAAACGCGCACCTGCACACACAATCCTGATAGATGGCGTTTTTGGCGTCGGCACATTTGTGAGCTCAGCGGTCGGGCAAGCACGCGGCTGTCAAGGACCGAGACTCTACTGATGCTACCCAAGACGTCTGTTAAGGACTGGGTTGGCGGACAAGACTATTGTCACCGAAGCTGCAGCTGAAGGTTAAGTTCACCCTGCACCCTGCTGCCGACGTGTTTCAAAATTGCAGCTCGACGATCATTCGCGAGCTCCGCTTGACCGGAGGGCCTAGGTCCCGCCGTGCAGGGCAGAGCAACGTCGTTTAGGTTTCCGTGTCCCCCTCGAGTTCGAAGGTTTAACCTCCACCTGGTGGTGTCTGTGAGACATTTCCGAACCACTGGTAACTCGAGAGCAACCTAACTTCGAGGCTAACGCCAGACCTCTGGTGACCCTTGATGACCCTTAACCTCGAACGAAGGCAGAAAACGGCGCTCGTGCCCAAGTGTAGGGCTGCCGACAAGGGCACGATTATATCTCCCAGCCGAAAGCTTCTGCCGCTATTGGGATTTTCACACTCACCGACAAGACGAAGCCAGCTAATATGCAGGGGCATCACTTCACTGTTCCCCTTATCCCACGGTAACAACGCCTCTCTCCACAGTGGCCTTTGTGGCGCAACAGACCTGTGCCTCGTGATGATATTGCCTATGCAGGTATATGGAATATGGTATACGGTATATGGCATATGGCAAGTGGCATATGGCATATGTCATCTGGCGCAGAGAGCACATCCGGTTGACCAACGGCCCGCGCAAGCTCTGACCCAGTTCCATCGGCAATTAGACCCGACGACCAAGTCAGATTCGCGAACATGGATCCCACCTCGTCAAGCCTTGGATACGATCTTTGTCAGGCCAGGAGACCCCGACGAGAGGCCAGGGCCGGGCAGTGATATACTCCATGAGCGGCAAACTCAAAAGGCATCAGCTATGAATTCCAATTTCAACCATGGCGCATTATTGCTTCAAGCGCGAGTGTGCCAACAGCCGGCCGCTGTCAAAGTAGGTGAGGGCTGCCGAACAAGATTGCGTGCCCGAGGTTGGCAGCTGCCGACGTTCCACGCTCAAGTGGGGATCTGCACCCCCAAGCTGAGGCTACTGCAATAGCAACGAGCCTTCACACGCCAAACGCATCACCAAGCGGAGGATGGCCTGGTGTGGTACTAGATCTAGCGCAGGTTCCGGACCACGCCCCGGGTCCGGACAAGAACCCACCACACTAATCCCGAAGTCGTTCAGACACCCTTTCTAGCAGGCGTGGCAGGCCAGGAAGGCCCAGCTAATCGTCAATGCGATCAACAAAGCTGGGCTCAAACGACCGAGGTCTAAAATGCAACTCTGCCCAAAGATCATCGCCCCGCAATGGATGAGGAACAGTCACACCCTGGTGAGGATTCCCGCCGAAGCGGAAGACCCCGTTTTTCTGGCCAGACTACGGAGCCTCCAAGTCCCCTCACTCGAATGTGAAGACCGCCACACTGGACGTCTCCATGCCGCCCAGATCACACAAAGTTCACAGTGACATTGCATCATGCACCGCTTGTCCGAACTTGCTCGGCCGATGTTATGTGTGCCCCTGCGCTCGCTGCTTCCTATTCTCTAATATTCCGCAAATCTTATGCGGTGCCCGGTCTGGATATGTATGAATGTCACTCTAGCAGGGCATCAGGGGTATGGCAGCAGGCTACGTGCTAGTCTGGAAGCACTGTCAAGGATCAAGGACGAGTGTTTGATGAACCCGTAAGCTTTCTAATATGCGCTAGGCTCAACACCGCACGCTCGGTAAGTGGACTTTCCCTGCCCCCCAGCCTTTAACTGGCCACCCCCTAGTGTTCTCTCCTGATATAGCCTCCCGACAACCTTCGACTTTATATGAACCTCGACCTCAACAAACGACCGTTCGCGAAACGAGGGAGGAAGGGAAGATTAAACAAAGAAAGTCATCGGAAGGGAATGGCGACCACGAGGTCGCTCTAACAACAAAGAAGTTTCGCCATCACCCGTCACCCTCAACCATCATCACCTACCACCATGGCCGGCATCGAGAACCGCGGGCCGGTGCTCGCGGCGGTGGCCATCTTCCTCGTGGCGATGGCAACCGTCTCGTTCACCTTGAGGGCTTATGTGCGTGCGCGCATGGTGAGAGCCTTTGGAGTGGACGACTGGTTCATGTTGCTCGCGACGATAATGTTCATCCTCTTTGTCACATGCGTAAACGTCGGTGTGCACTACGGCACAGGCCGCCATTACGCGGACCTGGAACAGGCGGACTTCGAGAACGCCATGCAGGTGAGTTCCCCCCGACGCCACGACATGGCTCTCCACGCGGCTGACCCGGACATCTCCACAGTTCTGGTATTACTGTTATATCTGGTACTGCTGGACCATGATCTTCTCCAAGATCTCTATTGGAATTTTCCTGCTGCGCATCATCGTCGAGCGCATCCAGGTCTGGTTCATTTACATCGCACTGGCCATCAACGTCATGACCGGACTGGTGTTCTTCTTTGTCACCACGCTCCAGTGCCAGCCTGTTTCCTATTTCTGGCACAAGAGCCAGCCCGGCACATGTATTCCCATTGGCATCGTCATCGCCCTCACGTATCTCTATTCGAGCCTCAACATAATCTGCGACTTCACATTCGCCCTACTGCCGATATTCATTGTGCGCAAGCTCAACATGAAGCGGAGAATGAAAGTCGCCATCATACCACTGCTCAGCATGGGCTGCATCGCGAGTTCCGCCGTCGTTGTCCGACTATTCTACGTTGAGACTTTCAGGAATCCCGACTTTCTGTGTAAGCCCGCCATCTGTCATCCTGCCGGCGTTGAACCCCTCACTAACCAAAATGCAATGCAGTTGCCACCGTCGACATCGCCATCTGGTCCACTGTCGAAGGCGGGCTTGCCGTCACAGCGGGAAGCCTGGCCTGCATCCGACCACTATTCAAGGTTATCATGCACCGCCTCGGCCTGTCGACCGAGTCTTACTTCCCGCCGTCGAAGCAGCTCCCCGGGGGTGCATCGGGCCGGGGCGCGCAGCCACCCCCGACGATCGGCTCATCAAACAAGGCGCTGCGCCGCAGCAGCGACATCTTCCACATGGGGACACTGTTCACGCGCGTGGACAAGGAGGATGAGGCGCACGACGACAAGGCGTCGACGACAAAGCTGGTCCAGGGAGGGGGGATTGTCAAGACCAGCACAGTCCGGGTCAAGATCGAGCCCATGTCGACCAACGCGTCCGGGTCCGGGTCGGAGCGTGGTGGCTCGAGTAAGGAGGACTTGCGGATGTTCAAGGGCCACCTGAACCGCAGTCCCGTATGATCAAGCCCGTGGACGGGCGGAGGTCCCCCGGCGTCTGTAACAACAAAAATAACATGATGTACTACTATTATTACCTACTATTCAGAAGCGTGTCACATGAGGTTGGTTTATGGGTATGGAGTTATGGGGACTAAATAAGCTGTTGACCTTAAATTCTAATAGCCAAATCATACCATTTTGTGCAAACTAGAAATAGACGGCCATGACTCGCTTCCCTATAAGTGACATTAAGCCATAGCTTAGACATGTTTTTAACGACCTATGCCCAGGTGGTTGGAAGTAGTGTCGTCCGCATGGCGTAAGCACTACTGATGCCTCTGCCACCATACTCACTGCCCAAAGCACATATAGTTAGTCCCTCACATGTAACTCCAGCCCTCAAGGACCGACTCCTAAACCGTTGCAAACTCAGTCCAGTGTGCGATGCCACACCAGGCGAAGGATTCCTCTGCAACTCATCAAGAACCCCAATCCCTTTCTCCCTTTACGGCCCCGGTGGCATCCTCCAGAGAGGGAGGGGGGAGCACGCATTCCTCCAAGGATGCACTCCTCCAGGGACGCACTCCCCAGAGTATCAATGTTGTGGACTCCCGGGTCTCGGATTCTTCTCCGAGCGCGAAGAACCGACGCTGCGTGTGATTCTGGACGTCACTCTCATTTGAAACAGGACGCATTCGTTGTGACGGCCGACCTTCATGCGAAATTGGCCATGCCTCTGTATGCGTACCTGCTGGGATTTCGCGAGGGTGTAGTGGATGAAACGTGACTCGTGAGGCATGCGGCTGGGGTAGGCAAAGCCCACTATCTGCTTCCCTGGCTCGCATAAACTCGTCATTGAGCAATTGGAGCATCCCGCATTGTGAGCAAATTTCCAAACAAAACGTTATCTTGGGGTGACATGACGGCTCGGATCCCCGACTTGAGGCTGACCTGTCTTGGAGATGCCGTGCAGCGATGACAATTGGTTCACTGCCACATAAAGAGTTTGCAATTCCTTCAACTCGAGAAGTGTCTCCACGGATGTCCTGGCCTGAATCGTGTTTATTTTGATTGTTTCCCTGTCTGCATTGACTGCTTTCGTGGCCTTACACTCGCCTAGATCTAAATCGCGACACGGAGTGATTGATGTATCCTCAATCCTGGCAGCCATACAAACAAACACTTCGTGAAATTCACTATCACTTCCTGCAAAGGCGAAACTGAATAACTAACCAGCTGCATTAACTGCAACTCGACACCCGTCAGCGCTAGAGAGGACTAATGTCAGCCTCTGGCGCTCCACCCCCACCGGCTCGACCACGTCCCCTTCCGGCAGCTTGATCACGGGGAAAGCCTGCAACAGCCTCACGAGTGTGTATGAGACTTCCATCAGCGCGAAATCTTCTCCCAGGCATTGCCTTGGTCCGCCGTTGAACGGGAAATATGCCCAGCCAATGTCCGACAGCTCTCCGGTCTCCCACCGCCCAGGGCGGAACGCGTCGGCATCCTCCCCGTATATGCTTTTCATGCGGGAGTTGACGTATTGAGAGAATACGACAAGCTCCCCCTTCCTCACCAGGATTGGGCTGTTACCGTCTGGGCCGCCGCCGGTTGGCAAGATGGTGGTTTTGGTTGCCTCCCGGTTGTTCACAGGTACCGATGGATACAGGCGAAGCGCTGCGGGGAGCGATTCAATTAGCAAGTCTCTGAGATGTTTGCGAATTGGGTGACTCACTTTCTTTGACGACACAGGCTAGAAATTGCATCTTCTTGATGTGCTCTCTCGACGGATGCACCTGATCTCTCATGACCGCGGAAATCTCCTCCCTGACACGCTTCATGGCTTCTTCGTGGCGGACGAGGAGGCGACTACGGGGACGTAGGTGTCAGCGACATCAAAAAGGATATTGTTGCAAGAATTGAATACTCACAAGGCCCATGACAGGCAGCACGCGGTGGTGTCTCTTCCGGCTAGCAATACGTTGAGCAATTGGTCTCTGAGGTCAATCTCTGATGCAGAACCCGCGGCAATCTGATCGAAAAACCAAGACGAGGCCTTGCCGTCCTCAAAGTCATCATTGAATCCTTGAATTTGCTTTCCAAGCTTCCTCTGACGGATATATCTCTCCACAAATTGATGCACATTTTGACAGGCTCGGCGGAAGTCAGGTGGGTTGTAGAGGAAATGGAAGGGCGCAATTCGGAACCGCTTTGCAAGTCCTTCTTGGGCAATCTCGAAGCTCTCTGCGAACAGCTTGTTCTCCGCGGCCTGATCTATGCTTGCTCTGAGGCTGTAGACCGACCGTCCAAATAACAGCGCTGTTGAAGTGTCTAGTGTTAGGCTGAAGAAGAGGGGCTGAAGATCGACCACGCCATTTGCTGGCATGGACGAAATGAGGTTATCCACATGCTCAGCGAAAGATGGCTCCAGATTCTGATACTTCGCCCGGGCGAATTGTTTGCGAAGGAGTTCTCTCGAGTACTTCCATGCACTGCCCTCCTGAGTGAAGATGCCATTGCCAAGTAGAGGAGCAAAGACGGCCGGTCTGCATCCGAAACCATAGTCTTTGAAGTTCGTAGACAATAATGACTCCACATTGTCAGGATGAAGGATGTGGTACGCTCGCGGCCCGAACAAGAGGTACTGGCAAAGATTGTTTCTGCCATCATAGTCCTCGGCAATGGAGCAGAGGAATGCCAAGAGATGACCGTCTGCGTTGGACTGCCATAGCTCTCTGATCCTGTCGATACCTAGTGGCCATCTCTTGGGCAGCTCAGGAGGCATTTCGCATCCATTTCCACGTGCAAGAACCAGGTCAGCCTGTGGGTTCAGTCAACACTGGATCTCGTGACATGGCAACCAACGAGAGCTTTCCCTTCCTCTTACCTGGTAGTTCCGAAACCAGGATATCAGGAAATGGAGCACTGATCCCGCTGCCACAGCAGCCAGCATCCAGCCCCAGTGAACGGTGGTTCTCATCATGGGTGCAGGTGTTCCATCGACGCTAAATCTCAAGTCAGCCATCAATGCGCAATTGAGAGGTCACTTTCCTGTACTCAAAGCCAAGACAGATTTGGGCAAGAGTGACAGTGAAGAATCAGTGACAGGGTGAAACTGATAGGCACTTGGAAGAGACTGGCGTTGGCCGCGGAAGTATTGCCCAAGACAGCGTGGTACAGGATCTCATTGGGAAGGTGTCGTCACAAGATGCAGGTCTACTGGGAAGAAACTTGTGACTGCTCACGTTGGTGTCCTGTAGTGTGCATGCATGCACGTCTTGGTCTTGGGCGGCACGGCCTACCTCGGTACATGTGGTACCAACGAGAATGGGGCCTGGATTGCAGTGAGTCAGCCAATCACGTTTTATGAATCATCATTGAACGACTACCAACTCACTCCAGGGTCCCAGTGGCCCCCAATGATGATTTAGACTGATTGAGACGCTTTGAGACTCTCTTTTCAGATATGAAGGTGTTGGACACAGGAGTGCCATTACTATCCGTGGCTAGCCCGAAAGGATCCAACTATGCCCCTCACTCGCACTCAACAGGCCAACCTTTTGTTGTTAATGTGATTCCGCAGCTATCCGCCGAGGCCGAAGATCTCACATTCTCTTAAGAAATGAACACTCAAACACAACATGTTTTTCTCTGTGCACAAATTTGTGGCGCGTGGGTGCCTTCGAGGCTGTGTGGGCAAGAGGCTTGCCATCTCGCACAGTTCCGCTCGACTGCTTGGAGACTTGTGCCGAATTAGTGCTCGCAAAGATTCAAGAAGGTTGAACCGGGCGCTGAACAGTACTTGAGAAATACTATTATCACCACAGCAACTACGGGGTTGCGGTGACAAGCCTGGAGCACCGCTGACTGGCCGGCTGTCGCCTATCCTAGGTATGTGTGACATGGATTATACGTTAGCAGACATCAGCCCGTCCAGTTATCAATCCCATCATTGATTTAGAAGAAAATGCTCGCGGCCTTGCTATGATTTATCTAACGTGTTTTGAAGTAGAAAAGTGCACTGGTGTAGAGATGCAACGCTGTTGGGGCTTGGGGACGTGGAGCTTATCAAGAAATCAGACTGGAAATATCGTGCCAATGACCGGGACAACGGGGATAAATTCTAGTCCGCATGAGCATCGAAAAGCGTGAGCAACGCAACGCCTGAAGGATGCGCTTTGATTGCGCCATCCAACCGCCGGGATAGAGGTGGCGTCCGGCGACATTTCGCGGCGGCAGAAGGAGGGTTGACGTCCCGCTGCATGTGACGATATGATGGGAAACGCTCACGCACACAGTGAGGCGAGGCAACTCTCGAATCATAGTTGCCCGCCCAACTGCCATAAGAGAGGGACCCAGAGAAGTCGGCTGTTCACGTGTTGCGATAGGCCAGTCCAAACTAGATTAAGATTGGGGTCAATGACTCTACTCTTCCTTTCTCTGAGACGCCGCGCGGGGGGGAGGGCCGCTGATGTCGACCCACGGATGAAGTAAGCTTGACTTAACCGCCCATTGCTTACCTCCATCGCGACTAGGACATCGGACGAGAAAGATACTTGCATGTGTGAGGTGGGACCCCCAAAGCTTAGTAGACTGGACGTTGTGCCCCGACGTTGAGCCAGTGGGAGTGTTTCAGCACCTCCCTGACGCCGATCATGCCAAGCTTTGCGGCCCTCACCCGGACTAGAAACAAGCGCACAGACTGACAGAATGACAGACCATGAAACCCTAGCCCTGTACACGATCATAGGACTATGAGCAAGATTGTGCGCTCGGGAAAGTGGATTCGCCGGCTCAGCGCGAGATGAAAATCTACGATCTGACTCGTACGCCGCACATACGGGTGTTGCGCAGGGGGCGCGGTAGACTTGGTAGGACTCGAGCGGAGTCTTTGCGTAGAGCGCAACTAAACCTTCCCTCATCTGCTTGCCACTCTAAAGTATGGACGGGTTGCAACCTGAGAGAAAGTGTCAACTTTAAGCAAGCTCGCGGCATCCAGAGAGGCCCACATCCCCAGCCAGCGAGAGCTAGTGCAAAACTGCAAATCGCTACGAAGCCTGTTGTTGAAGTGCTCAAGTATCGAGGACTACATCTCTCAAAATGAGTGAAGACCCTCCTCTCGCAGCTACGTCTACGTTCCACGCTATAGCTCGGACATCCGGTTCCTCCAATCTACTATCATGACGTGCTTTAGTACTAGTTTCAGCTTGCCAAGACCTGTCACAATCTCGTGAGATCGGTCCTCACAGCCCTCAGGTGGTGCCGGTGCCGAAGGGGGAGGGGGTCTCCCAGGTACCCGGTATCACTGCCGTAGAAAACTAGCTCATAGGCGGAGCGGCCAAGGGGTCTCCGGGTCACACATTCGTCCGATGTCGTCTTGTTGCAATCGTTTCCCTTTTCAAGGCTTGAGGCTGTGCTTATCACCACCAAGGGCAACATCGCCAGTGTTTCTGCAATTGGCTTTAGCCGCCGCGAGGGCTGGCCGGCTTGCTGCCCAAGTCTCCCAGCCATCCCAGATCGGGGAAGTCTTCCACCCCTCAGCTGCCTCAAGATCTCACGCTTCAGTTGGTTTTGCGCATCTCGCTCATCACATGAGCTTGGACCATTACCCCCTTTTCACCTGTGATCGTCCAGGGCCGAGTTAGCTACTAGTAGATATGTCTCGCTTCATCCGAGATTGAGATCCACGGCGTAATCGGCTTAACCGGCATGGCAGTCATGACAGCCATCACTCAAAAGGCGACGCAGTCTCTCTCTATGTTGTTGCGAGGTTGCCTACCCCTTCCTCCAAGTTCAAAGTTTCTGTCGCTCGCTATCTTCCTGTCGCCCTCGGAACTGTACTGCAGCGGCTCAAGAAATTAGCTTCATTCAGCCTTTGCCTACGAATACGAAGACGCAATTTGGTTGATCGGCCAGACAAAGATGCATTCCGGTGTGCTGAGCAGTCTGCTCTTCTTGCCCTCCGTGCTTGGAGTGGCCATTCGTCAAACCACTGCAACCTCGGGCACAACCACAGGGGTAAGTCTATCCAGCTCGGTGGTGACAATTTCAAAGCTATTGTATTCTAACACTCTGGCAGGAACTGGGAAATGCGACAGCGATAGACAGCAACCCGCAAGGAGCGTCGTTCAAGGCTTCATTCCCAACGGATAACCAATTCACGCCAACACCGAATGGAAATGTCCGAGGCGTGGTGCTCGCTCAGACGGGAAGAGATGGAAAGGGCGTGCGATATGATATCATGATTGATAACCTTCCGGACGAGGGTGGTCCTTTCCGTAAGTCACAGACATGATTTCCGCATCGCCACCCGGATGCCCCCAACTAACACAAGTTTCCAGTATACCATATCCACACGGAGCCTGTGCCCCCAGATGGAAACTGCAACGCGACGCTGGCTCACCTCGACCCCTTCCAACGAGGCGAGAGTCCGCCTTGCAATGCCGCCCTCCCGATGACGTGCCAGGTGGGAGATCTCGCCGGCAAGTACGGGGCCATCACCACATCCCCGTTCGAAACGTCGTACACGGACTCGTTTACGGCGACGGGTGATGACCAGTCCTTCATTGGAAACCTGAGCGTCGTCGTGCACTTTGCCAACAAGACCAGGATCACCTGCGCCAACTTCAAACAGATGGGGGCTGATGGGCTGCTGTCATCCTTGTGATGAGCTGCATACTATTCCGTCCATTTGACGCCATATCCCGAGACGCCCTACCCTGTAGCCGTGGACATAAGGGGCTGGGGTAGTCCGGGATTTGAACGTCGCTGCGGTGAACGGCATTCGTGGGAAGGGCACAGGTGTAGGTGCGTCTGCCACGCCTAATACCATTTTAGAGCATTGGATACTCAAGCCTGTACATTATTTGTTTTCTCATTCTTGCTCAATACCCTTGTCGTACTGTACGTATGGATTAGATAGACGTTCACCCGAGCTCTAGTGCTGCGCTCGAATACGAAAGCTCATCCTTTCACCAACGCCTGCGAAATGCGTGAAGTAGAACATACTGCATGCAGGTTCTGTGTCGACCAAGATAGCACGGGTCAGAGTTGACCGCCGATAGATCCCGGGAGGGCGGTCTCGCACTGCCTGCGCTTCCACCTGGTGGGTACGTGGGTGAATACTTGCCCGGCAATGGCCCAAACTCAAACAAACGGTGAGAATCTGACCTCAAAGTCGGGCAGGGAAGAGGTGTATGAATTGCGTTCGTGATATGATAGATACCCAACCGGTCAACAACTTACTCTCTCCTATTCTGGACAACAGATAGACCGTATCTCAGCTTATCTGGTCTACGTGCCGTCGGTAGTGCCAAACCTGTCCATTCCGACGCCGGTGCCGCAATCCGTGCCGCCAAGTGGCGGCGTGGACCGCCCCGCCGGGTCTTTCTCAGGGGGTGACAGCACTCCGTACCTGCAGCCCTAATTGGTGGTCTACTCGTTTGTTGGACCCTGAACATTGGTCGTTGCATGTGAATTTGTGGTTGTTGGCCAAATTCTGTTTTAACATCATGTCTGCTTTGGAGAATTTTGCATCGTCAGCCCTTTTTTCTCACGAACACGGACGAGTTGCTAGTTAGTTACTGATGGGAAACGTCGAGTAACGGCAGGTTTCTCACATCTTCAACCTTCGTGGGCACACAAAACGCCGCTTCTGGCCGTGGGTCTTATACGCTCCCACAATCATGAGGGCCGATTTTAACGATAAGGTGAACGGCACGTGGCTGATTGCCTTGATCACTCTTTTGGACGCATGTGAGTTAGGAACTGCGTGTATATGGACTTCAGCTCGGACGACGCGTACTAACTAATGTGCCATAGTCAATTCCTGCTGGTTCGGTTACGACCAAGTGAGTCCTCCATTCGACCACGACCTGTCGTCATGGTCGCAATGGACCAACTGACGATGCCATAAATAGGGAGTTTTCGCCGGAGTTCTCGTCTCCCCAGACTTCTTGAGACAGTTTCCAGCAACACTTGATGCAGGCGTCTCCGGAATTACGTCGAGCTGCTTCTTTGTGAGTCAACATTTGTTTTTCCACGTGCGAGCAAAGGCAGAAACTGAGACTTTTCCAGCTAGGGGCATTCTTCGGTGCCATAGGAGCTTTCATCCTGGGAGACAAGCTCGGTCGCCGCAGGACGATCGCCCTGGGAGTGGTCTGTAATGTGGTGGGCTCGATCTTACAGGCTCTCTCATGGCATCTACCGCAGATGATCGTTGGCCGCCTGGTCAACGGGTTTGGCATCGGACTTGTCTCGTCCATGTCCCCGGTATACCTGTCAGAATGTGCACCATCTCACGTACGTGGCATGCTTCTGGCAGTGGGGGCATGCTGCAACGTAGCGTGTTTCTGCGTTGCGAACTGGATTGCGTTTGGCCTTTATTACGACGACTCAGCATTCCAATGGCGGTTTCCCCTTGCTTTCCAGCTGATATTCCTCATAATTGTCGCTCCGATCCTATTCTTCGTCCCGGAGTCGCCTCGGTGGTTGCTTCTGGTTGACCGCGACGAGGAGGCACTGCATGTACTGTCCAGACTGGCAGGTCATAGCAAGAATATCGGAGACTCAACCGTGACGGCTGAGTTCCAATCTATCAAAGCGGCTATTCAGATGGAGAGGGACGACAGAGTTCCTTTGAGTGACGTTTTGTGTCATCGAGACAAGTCACAGAATTTCCGCCGGCTGATTCTTGGTTGCGGTACCCAGTTCATGCAACAGTTCAGGTAAGTACATTGCAACAGAACTCCTAGCACTCGTATCTATGTCTCTTTCTAACGCAATATCACAGCGGTATCAACGCATTGGGTGAGTTAAACTCGCATTACTGCTACATATATACAATTGGCAGCCCACAGGCTAATGAAACACCCAAGGTTTCTACCTGCCAACCCTCTTGCAGGGAGATGTCGGATACAATCAACAGATGAGCCGACTCATTACAGCAATAAGCAGCACTGTCTACGTGTTTTGCAGCTTTGTATGTCTATTGATGATTGATCGGTTTGGACGTAGGAAGTGAGTACCTTCCCATTGACGCCCTCAAAAAAGCAAATCCCGTACTGACGACTCCAGAATGATGATGTAGGCTTGCCCAATCCCGATTCAGACTGCTTCCGGTTCTAATTTTTTAGGTACTCTCCAATACTTATGGGGTTCTGTCACATCGTGGCCTGCATTTGCCTGGCTGTGGGAGAAAGTGATCACTCGAAGGCCCAGGTCGTAAGTCCAGTCCAGACCGACACGCGCATTCCCCCACATAACACCATGTTGGTGTATTCAGGCTAGGTCGGTGCTAATCGAAGGTTAATCAATATACAGATGGGAAAAGTGGCGACGGCCATGTTCATTCTCTATCATGTCTTTTTCGGCCTAGGGTACTCGAGTGTTCCTTGGGTCTACAGCGCTGAAGTGAGCTCTCTTGGGTGGCGCACAAGAGGTGCTGCCGCGGCGACAGTAAGCATATACCTCTCGCAGTCAAAACTCACCATGTAGCTAATCACGGAATTTTGTAGTCGGTCAACTGGTTGGGCGGATTCGTTGTTGTCCAATTCACCAAGGTCGGCCTCGATAACTTGCAGTGGCGATTCTTCCTCAGTAAGTCCAAAATCTGACACTCAGCTGGTACTCATTATTGGGGTCTCAGTGCACAATTCAGCTTTCAATTGACATTGCTAACATTGTCCAAGTGTTTGGCATCTTCTGCTTCGCTTTTGGCCCTGTCGTGTACTTCTTCTACCCAGAGACCGCCAACAGGACCCTGGAGGACATGGACCAGATATTCATCCACAACCCCTCAGCTTTTGTCTTCACAGACAGGGCTGCGACACAATCAAAGCGGCCAGATAACCTTATCGAAGCAGAGACTGCGCGGATAGCTCAAATGGCAAACAGGTCGCAGGAGGCGACGTTGTCTGGAAACGAAAAGAATGCATCGGACACCAACGTCTAGAACACTACGAGCACCAGCGGTTTCGATGAGCTGCCTCCTGTTCAAGGCACCAGTCAGAACTGCCGTCCGAACCAAGGATTTTGCTGGAGCAGGCCAAACTGGCAGTATGCACTGGGAAGATCATGGAATTAAGTGAATTTTCTTTGCGGGGGCCATGAATGTGCAATGGGCGGATTGCATTTGGAAGCCGAAGACTCTAGAGTGAATGTGATTTCATTGCAACCGACGACGAGAATGTCGGTCTCATCGCAGCGGGTGATGAGGGCAATGCGACGGCTGTGTCAGCTCCCTCCCGCAGGAAGTGCCTAGCGATCCTTCTCATACGTAAGTCAAGACACCAACGAATTGTTGGTTTATGCATCCCTGCTGTTTCCACACCACTATGTTGGCGCTTCTAGCGCTGATGCCCACCGCTAGCCTAAAAAATGGTCCCCGTGGAGATTAAAACACTGGGCCACCCAACTGCTGGGCTTGCCAGAATGTCACAGTACTATTCTTCTCTGGAAAACTCACTTTGACCAAAATGGGTAATCAAGCCTCTGTTCCCATACCTGGAACAAAATTTCAGGTTATTGGCGCAGGTCTCCCGCGCACAGGAACCGCCTCCTTCAGCGAAGCATTGCGCATTCTCCTTGACGCTCCAGTCTACCATGGGGGCACACAATGCACCATGGGGCAGCCAGCGGAGATGCGCTCCTGGATCAAGGTCCTCAGACTTTTTCCTTTCAGAACGGACGCCGACAGAAAGGAAGCCCTCTTTTTGATACGCCAGCGGCTGGATGGCTATGCCGCCGTGACAGACGCACCGGCAAACGGGCTGATCCCAGAACTCCTAGAGCTGTACCCCGATGCGAAAGTAATCTGCACGGTGCGCGATGCGGAGGCGTGGGAAAAGAGCATGGAGGGCGTAGCTTCCGCCTCCACGAAGTGGTTTTTGCGTGGCGTTCTCTTGCCGTTGCCTACGATGAGACACTTTGTCGACTATATCAACGGCCTCCGAGATCAATGGCTCTACCTATACGGCGAGACTGAGCCTCCCACGAGGGTGTCATACAACCGTCATATCGAGTGGTTGAAGCGGACTGTGCCGGCGGACAGGCTGATATTCTTGGAAGTGAAGGATGGTTGGGAGCCTCTCTGCAAGGCATTGGGCAGGGAGGTCCCCGATGTGCCATTCCCGAGGATCAATGACAGCGAAGCCATTGACAAATTTGCCGCAAAAACTGCTAAAAGAGGGTTGTTTAGGTGGGCTATTCTTCTGGCTGGAATTGGTGTAGGAATAGCACTCTACAGGGCGCAGTGATCAATCAGACTTGCTGAAAGATGTTGATAGAGCTGGGATCAGCCAGAAACTGTAGAAAGAAACCACTGTCTGCTGTTTACTCCGCAAACTTTTTGAACAATATGGCTCGTTGGACGCTTTCCACTATGCGCAACTTCTCTGAACCAGCTAATAGAATAAGAGCAGCAAATAAGGGAATTGCCACTGGTCTCCTATTATCCCAAGGATACTGACAATTGTGAAATGTCTCTGTTCAAACGCGCCTCTTGAGCAGCAGCTTTTGTTTCACGATAGTTGCATAACTGACACCGAATTCAAATTGAATTCAGCCAGTCTTTCATTTAGAATCATGGATCCTGCTACAAGTGGCTAGACATGTACCCAGTGCTCTATTTTTACTCTGTTTCTTGTCAAGGCCATGGAGCAGATGATCTTTGAGGATCAGCAAGACATGCTCTTGGGGGGGGGTGAAGAGGAGGACAATTAGGGTTAGGAGTCAAGCTGGTTTCTCGACCTAAGCCCCTTTTCCACTTGGCCCCGAGCGACCCGAGCGACTCTTTGGCGCCTTCCCGTCGTCATGCATTTCGGTGACTCTCGGCGACATGCTCACCGTGAAAGTTCAATATTTTCAAGGCTATCGTGATTCTCAAACCCCAAATCTTGAGAGGCAAGACTTCATTCAGCAAACGTCTGACATCAGCTAGAATTCACAGCCCTGTGACCTCCCCTTCCTTTTATGATATTTGTTTTGGCCATTCCTCTTCAGCCTACATTCGCCGTTTGTTTCATCCCTAGGTAGACACACCTCATGCCTCATGGCCATTATTTGTTCCTTTGGTCATTCGGAAAACCTGAGCATCATCTTCTTCCTTCCTCGGATCCAAGAACCTAAGCTGGTTCCATTCGATCTCGATGTTGTGAGCTCAGAGTTAATACAAGAAGCCGACTCGTCGCTGACACAGTTCCCTTAACAGTCTGATTCTATGGACTCTCACATGAAGCCAGTGTGACAGATGGTGGGAACAAATTCAATTCGAAGATGAGAGTACATGTGGCTCTGGCCCCTGGCCCGCATAGGCTGCACTTTGGTTCAAGTTTCTCCAAATTCAGGAAACCATTTCCGAGAGCGGCCCTGGGGCCAGCATACAGAAGATTGGCGCATACGGCAGACGTGCTTGCGGTTCGTGAGAATCCTCGGACTTCAAGCGTGGAACCGAATCAAGCGACATTGCCTCTCAGACGCCTTCCACGGCCCTCGCCGGAGCAGCAGGTCGCTATTGATACTCTGCTACACACGGACAACAATATCATCATAGATGCAATCGCCGGGTCGGGAAAGACAACTACGATTCTTCACCTGGCGCAGTCCTCCTTAGACACCAACTTCTTAGTACTCGTCTACAACCGTCGGCTTATGTTGGAAACGGAGGAGAGAGTGCGCGGCTTGGGGCTGCACAATGTCACCGTTTTGAATTATCACGCCCTAGGGGCCAGATACTACACTCCGGAGTGTGCGACTGACCAGGGCCTGAAGCGTATCGTTGAAGAGCACATGTCCGTCATTGAGGGCTTGATTTTACCGGAATTTTCCGTTCTGGTCATGGATGAGCAACAAGATATGACACCAATTCTGAAGCGGTTCGTTGATAAAGTCATTCTCGATAAGGGCTTCATCGGACCGGGGCGTGTACCTTATGATCGACCCAACCAGCTGAGGGTAGTGGTGCTGGGCGACAAAAGGCAGGAAGTGTACTCTTTCAACAACGCTGACTCCCGTTTCCTTACCATGGCTGCCCGGCCGGAGGTGTTCGGTTATCTCAATAACAACGAGTGGATAGCCGCAGACCAGACAACGTCTAACAGGGTCACTCAGCAAAATGTTGACTTCATCAACCAGCAGATGCTGAAGCAACCCCTCGGAATGGCCATGCGTGCTGTCAGGAACCACAGTCAAAATGGCGCCCCGTATCCGAAACCGCGTTACATTATATGTGACCCGTATGAAGACGTCCTAAGCGAGGTCCTGCGGCTCTTGGACACGTGTGGGCTGTCCCCAACCGAAATCATTGTGCTAGCACCATCAGTCAGGGGAGCATCGCCGGCTATTTACCTGGCCAACGATCTTGCTTTAAGGGGCATACCGGTATTCAGATCAGATTCAGATGTCTCTGATATTGCCCCAGAAGTGGCTTCTGGGAAAGTCCTGATCTGCACCTATCATCAAGCCAAGGGCATAGAACGCAGAGCCTCCATAGTGCTAGGCTTCGACCAGGGATACCACACCTGGTTTGACAAAACAGTGAGCCCTCGCACAGCAGTCAGTAACCCTCAGTACGTGGCTGCAACTCGTGCGCTGGAGCATCTAGTACTCATCCATGATTCGAGAAGAGCCGCGCTTCCATTCGTCGACTTGGACAAAGTCGGCGACACTTGCGAGCTGCACACGATACGTCCCCTCCAGGTAGAATCGCCAACGCCACGAGAACGGATACCAGCCTTCAGCGTCACTGCGCTCTGCCGGAACCTTTCCGAGACGCTGATCACTGATTGCCTGGGCCGGCTTGACTTCAGACTGCTGGCCGCGCCCGCCTACGGCGTTCCACCCCCTCCGACCGAGATCCAGGACCGATCGGGACTTCTCGAAGGGGTGTCAAGCATCACGGGGACTGCAGCACCTGCTGTGTTCCAGTGGCGTCTAAGAAGGCAAACAAGCATCGCATCAGGTCCTTTGAAGTTGCTACGGCCGCCAAAACGCCAACCGAGGAGAAGAAACCCACTGCGAGAGCTACCAGAAGCTCTGTATCGAAGGCTCGAGCTCACCGAGGCAGCATATACCAGCGGGGTCTTAACCACAGCTGACATACTGTACCTCGCCAATCTAGAGATGGCAGCCAAGGACAAAGACATCACCAAGCTCCTGGCCATCCCGCTGGACCAGTACGACTGGCTGTCAGAGGCCCACTGCAAAGACATCCACTACACGCTCAATAGCCTCCCCGCGCCAGCCAAGATCTCGGGGCGGGGGATCCACTTCGAGCTCATCAAATACCGAAAGTTCCGCGACATCACGCACGGCGGCGGGCCAACAAGCCCCGTGAAGAAGAGAGGCGTGATCGTCACGGGGGCGATGGACATATGCCGCCCGCGAGGCGCCAGTAAGGCGGTCTGGGAGGTCAAGTACACCGAGTCGCTGCAGCCGGAGCACCTGCTGCAGACTGCCCTCTACATGCTGCTCCTCGGGGAGCCGGCCTCTGGGTTCCTGGTCTCTGCGCGCACAGGACAGACCGTCCAGGTCTTTCCGAGGACGCCGGAATCGCTCAGGGAGATATTGCAGCTGCTCGTCGATGCGAAGTCTGGAGGGGAGCAGACGAGACTGCTGAACACTTACTCGGATGAGGAGTTCTTAGCTGAGTGCGGGAGGGACTTCGAGGGACTGGTCGGGAAGTGCGCTTTGCCAAAGTGGTTTGCGGCGAGGCCTTCGGAGTCAAAATTTAAAAAGAAAAAAAGGAGGGAGAAACATAGCTGACGGTCCATGGAGTGCTTTCATCCTGAAGTCTATTAGGTATCCTTAGACCTGCCGAACTCCTGCTGTACCTGGTCATGTATGGATATGATCAACAAAAATCCTGAAAAGCCTGGCTTTCAAGGGAATCTCAGCTCCACCAAACAGACACGCCTTCAGTATCTGATTACAGCCGAATATATTCACCAAGAGCCTCAAGGGCCACAAGTTCTTCCTCGCTGACAACATCCTGCACTTCTTCATTCTCCTTTTCTGAGGCTTCCTTGTGGATCACCACATCCTGCATATCCTCATCTTCGTCCTCTATGACAATGACAGGGATATGGGATTGATCGCCCGTGTTCTTGGCTAGTAGCCTCGCACTTCGCCGAACACCCTCAGGGGCCGGCGGCGGCGGCGGCGGCGGAATGTGCAAGGGCCTCTCACGTAGCTTGGGACGGCTGAGCGCCTTCCCCTGCTTCAAGGCCAGCACCTTATGAGGGTGGCTCCTCGCGGCCCTGGCCTCCTCCTTCTTCCGCCGTACATGGACGCCGTCCCCGTGCCTCGCGATCAGCTCGGGGGTAGTCGCGCGCTGCATCGAACTGATGTGAGCCTGAATGTTCGGGTCGGCCTTCAGCAGGTCAACCTGGTTGTAGAAGTCTGCCAGGCTCCGGTTGCTGTGGGCCCTGTGGCAGGCGTCGTGACAGGGGCGGCATAAGAGGGCGATGGACTTTTTCTCGGCCTGGGTGTACCTGTTCGGGTACTTCTTTGTGATTTCCTGGGGGTATAGGTGGTGCTTCGTGATCAGGCAGCCCGGGCCCCAGCGGACAACGCGGGCGCAAAGCTCGCAAATGTCGCGGCGGACGGGCACTCGCACAGGGACACGTCCTGCAGCACGTTCAGCAGCACGCGCAGCGCGCGCAGCAGCACGGCGGGCGGAGCGCGTCTGGCCAGGAATGGGAGGACCATTGATCAAGGCGTACCGACGGGGAGGCAAGTTGAGAATGGTGTAGTTTTGGGGTACATAGTCGAGATCGTCGGCTTCGGCGTTGGCGTCATCGTGGTCTTCGCCTTCATCGGAAGACGGGAGATTTGTGAGGTCGATGACGCCCGGCACATCCTCCCAATCGTCACCAACATCCTCATCGCTAAGGCCTGTAAGATCAATGACCTCAACTGCCTCCACAGCCTGGGATTCTCGGGGCAACTGGGGCACTGGAGGCAGCGGAGGCCACGAAGGAAATGGAGGAAACGGGGGCAACGAAGGAAATAGAGGCAATGGGCGCTGCTGAGGCACAGGAGAGTGCAGTGGTTCTGGCGGTGCTTGCAGATGTGGTGTTTGAAGGTCAGGCGCAGCGTTGGCTGGAGGGCCTGGGCCAGACTCCATGTTGTCCTGTGATGGCTGGTCAAATGGAGGGGCCCTTGACCCAACAGTGGAAGAAGGAAGACTTGCCTGCGAAGCCCGAGTGCGGATTGGCATGTTGATGGGCGTGAAGGAGCTCATATTTCATTGCGTTGGACGAGAAGTGCAAATCCTAAGGGACGAGGCACGAGGCATGAGGCACGAGGCAGAAGAGGGAGGGAGGTACAGACGGCATGAAAGGGGAGGAGATGGTGGCCGCCCCTGCCTTCTGGATCAAGTTGCCTGCCTTTGGTTCGCCTTAGGAAGCAAAGGTACCTGGATACATCCATTCACTCAGATGGAGCACCGAATTTCATGTGACTGCCAGACGAAGTCGGAGATGGGGCAAGAACAAATAGACTGGAAAACGTAGCTACCACTCCTCATGCTGCAATGTCTTGAACATATCTTGCAGAATGCTATAAGTTATTTTTCAAGACTCTTCGATAATCACAAACTTCTGTTGGCCATTCGACCAAAGCAACCAACTTAGGAGGTGTCTTCAGCATCAGTACCTGGTGAGCAGGTCACCCACAGGTGTGGCAATGTTTGGGTTTCAGATGAATTGTTTGGTAGGGGAAGAACGGAAGTAGAAGCGAGAAGCAAGGGTCTAGGCACACGCTCTATGTCTGAAGTCCAAGTCCACCAAGGCTTCGATGTTCCAAGGTCACTCGTGTGCTTGAGATGACTTCGAGCTGCCTAATCAAGACAGGATCAGCTTTGTCCATTGATCTCAATTATATGAGCACTTCTAGACGGAATGCGCTCTCCTTACCTAAGTTTTTATCACGGCCTCGAGGTAATATGACACAGGCTGTTGCCGGATCTCTCCTTCTTGGGCTGCTGAAGAAGGAATGAATAGGACACGTTCAACAGGTACTTGCAAGGCGGCAGATGGATTATTGCTGATATCTTCCATTTTCCAAGCTCGTAAAGCTCAGATATTTCTACTGGTGATTTTACATTACATATTAATTTGCGGCGACATAAAAATTGGGTTTCAATGGCATCCTTTGTTTCACAGACACGCCTATATTGGTGTGAGATACGTAGGTGAGGCAAAGGTGCAGCTTCAGCAGATTACAGCAAAACTGCGGACGATCAAA
The DNA here is from genome assembly GCA_013364905.1 of Diaporthe capsici. Taxonomy (NCBI): domain Eukaryota; kingdom Fungi; phylum Ascomycota; class Sordariomycetes; order Diaporthales; family Diaporthaceae; genus Diaporthe; species Diaporthe capsici. The sequence continues at coordinate 454,633 of WNXA01000013.1, forward strand.
CTGTGTGTGGATGCCGCCTTCGGGCCATTGATGCATGTGAGTCGTCTAAAAAGATTGCAAGAAAACTTCCGCATTCACCGTGTATGATTCCATGGCAATGAGTTATTGACATTCAACCATGCTCACTCGATACTCTAGAACAACGATCACAGGGCCGTTGTGAGGAGGCCCCAAGAGACGGGGCCTGTGTCTTGTGTAATCTTCTTGCAGGTGGCCTTGTTGCACTCACCTTGTGTTGAGCATGTCGTAATCATGAGAAGCCTGAGAAAAGGCTTGCAGTCGGGGCATTTTTCGAGTCTTACATGCACAGCTTACTCCCAAAGGACATGCAGGGATGTGGATCCTCCTCTCCTTGGCGCCCGCACCTCCTCTGACGTCGAAGGCCTGCCGCCTGTCCGTCTTCCCTCTTCCAAACAGGTCATCCTTCGCAAGTGACTGTAACCACCACTTATCAAACCTTATTTTGTAGTATCTTATGTCATGTGGGCCACCCGCTACTTGGCTGCTGTGGGCCTGTTCGCACGCATTGCACTCGCAGCCGACTTCGACTGGTCCGGGATCGAGCCTTCAGAGCAGCTCAAGTACCATCCGTGCTACGATGGGTACCAATGCGCGAGGCTCTCTGTTCCGTATGACCCCCACTCCCTCGGCTGTCGTGCCGTCCACTTATGCTCATTCCTTAACAACGGGGACCTTGCAGACTAGATTGGCAGGATACCAACAATACCAAGAGAGTAGCCATCGCCATAACCACTCTCCCCGCCACGGTCCCTTCAGATGACCCGTCTTTCGGCGGGACAATCATCCTCAACCCCGGAGGGCCGGGCGGCTCTGGTGTCGGATTTGTTCAGAAATTTGGGCACCGGCTCCAAGCTATGACTGAGGGCAAGAAGCACTACGAATTTCTGGGCTTCGATCCCCGCGGTATCGCCTATACGACTCCTAGGGCCGACTGCTTTGGTGGAAGTCATATATTTGCACGAGATTCTCTGCTCTTGGAGGGGAGGGGTATTGGTGGACTCGAGTAAGTTTCTCGAGAGCACGTGTAACCAGCGTGGTGCCTAGGTCGTTGTCCGCGCACTCTAACATGACCGCGTACTCTAACATGACTATCTCGATCCGCAGTGCAAGTGAAAGTGGGCTGAGGCGGGTCCTGGCTCTGGACCAGGCTTTCGGCAGCCTCTGCGAGACGAAGGATTTGGACGATGGCATCCTAGCATACGTCTCGACGGCGTCCGTTGCACGGGATATCATTGAGATTACCGACCGGGCGGAAGAGCTTCGCCGTGCAGAGCACGCCGTCCCCCGGGACTCAGACCAGCACCCTCTGAGTGCTGGCATTGAAGAATCCGATGACAATCCTGCGCGTGTCTTGTACTGGGGCTTCAGCTATGGTACCATTCTCGGCAATACCCTCGCATCTATGTTCCCGGGACGCATGGGCAGGGTAGTGCTGGACGGAGTGGACGATGTCTACGACTATCACCAAGGCAAATGGCTGTGCAATCTTCTTGACACCGAAAAGATTGTGGACTACTTCTATGATACGTGTTTTGACGGCACAGAGAATTGCCCGCTTTGGGAGAAGGGCGATAAGTCGGGCAAAGACATCAAAGGTCGCATCGACAAGCTCATCTCAGATGCCGATGTCAACCCTATCAGCCTAGTTCAGAGCGATGGGTCCTCAAACCTGAGAATTATCACAGGCAACGACATCCGAGCAGTATTCGTATTGTAAGCTACCCCCACATTTGTCTCTCCTATCGGCTTGACAACCCGCTAAATGGTCAGTGGACGCAGACCTTTGTACGCACCTCTGCCGCACGGCTTTGATTTTCTTGCCACCGCTCTAGCCCACGCGCTCAAGGGCAACTACTCACTGATCGCCCAAGATCTCGCCCTGCCGGTTCTTCAAGACGCCTGCAGCATTGACAACTCCACCAAGCCCGGACCAGACGACGCACAAGTCGCCATTCTCTGCAGCGACGCTGACTTTGCCGATCCAGACGGCCCTTATCACAACGGCACAAAACAGGGCGTTGAGTTTTGGAAAAGTTACATTGAGACCCTCAAGAACCAGTCGTCGACTTTTGGGCCTTCCTGGTCAGCCATCTCCTCGACCTGCTCCGGCTGGCGCGTCCGACCAAAGTGGCGCTTCGGCGGTCCCTGGGGGACTCCGCCGGCCGATCCGAGCCTGAAGGAGGGCGTGCCAGCCGCTCCAGTATTGTTCACTTCCAGCAGACTGGACCCGGTGACGCCGCTATACGATGCGTACTTGATGTCAAATGACCATCCAGGCTCAGCTGTCCTAATACACGAAACTGTTGGGCACTGCGCCGCGGCGACGGGTTGGAGCGACTGTTTCAATGAGCGCATCAGGACGTACTTTGATGACGGCATCGTTCCCGCGAACGGGACTGTCTGCGATACTACTTGCAAACCGTTCTCAAAGGATGGATATTGCCTGCCTCCGGCTGAATTCGTGGCCGCCGGTGTTGAGGAGAGTTTCCTTGGGTTTGCTGCCGACCGTCGGTCAGGAGGGTCCTTTAGACCTCTGGGTCTCATTTAGGTAGGAAGAACGAAACGCCACAAAAAGGAGTACAAAAGCAGTTTAGGCGGAAAGGCTGGACCAAGCGAGCCTCTGAGTATATCGAAGGCGTGCGTACAGAGAATGCAATGGCTCCTGCGAACGCGATGATAGGGAGAACGAGGCTTTCAACACCACTCATGATACTCTACTCCCTGAACAAATCGATGCATTGCATTTTAGTTGAATCCATACTCCCTTCAGGCGACTAGAGTCATGTCTTTGTTGCCAGGAGCAAGACTCCAGGCAACGAGACATTCCATGTGTTACCTTTCATCTTGCGTTCCAGGCGTCCAAGCATCTCCTCAACTTCCCCCGTGACGTAGTCCTTCTTTCTGGCAATTGCAGAGTCGATGAATCCCTTTGCCCAATCGAAACCCACATTCTCCCTGAGCAAAAAGCTCCTGTCCACTCCCTCGTCCACGACGATCTCGCCTTCTCCGATGAGATTGATGTGCTTCATATCAAAACCCATTGCGTCACTACCCAGCATGTGCAACTCTCTGTCTGTATTCCACTTTACACGTTCGACGTCTTTGAACTGGGCAGGATCAAAGGCAACATTGTCCAGCCATGAGTTGACCATAGTGCAGGGTTTCTCAAGGACGCTTCCCTTGAAAGGCCGGAACTCGTCATACGAACGGTTGAGAATCTCCTGGAACAGCTTCTGAACACCTGTCACCTCTGGGCTGTGCTCACTCAGCCCAGGAATGGCGAAAATCGGCCTGCCGTAAAACCAGATGGCCAGCGTACCACCGGGCCGGAGCAGCCTCGCGAAGGCGGACATAGCTGCATCAGTGTCCATCAGCGGGATGCATTCTGCGGCCGTTATGAGATCTGCTGTGCCCGCCCGATCCTCGTTGGCTGAGATGATGGCCTCCGCCTTGCCGACCTCGAAGCTGACATTTCTGAATGCCTTGAAGGTCTCACGGGCTTTGCTGATGATATAGGCGTTGGGGTCGCTGCCGTGGACCCGACTGAACTTCTCAGCGAGGGCAGACGCGACCTGGCCGGGCCCGCATCCGACATCGTAGGCGGTGTCGTAGGAGCCGGAGTGGGCGTCGTGGTAGCCGAAGAGCCGGTCATAGAGTGCAGAACCGATGTAGTCGGGCCTTGCTTTCATGTAATTCTCCCAGTCGAAGGCCGGCAGTTCCTCAGCGAATATGTTGGTGGATTCCGTCGCAGGAGGCATGTTGTCGGTTGATGGAAGCGGTTCATTCATTCACCGAAGTCACGAATTCACGTCTACGTTATCCCATGGATGCGCGAGGAGGTTCAATGACCATGGGGTCAATCTTCTGGTTACACAGTCAGCTTATCGTGAGCTAAACAAATAAGGTTCGCCACTTGGTACTCTGCTACTTGAGTCCACGCAGAGGATTCAATGACCGAGAAAACCCCGTTGGAATGTGGTAAGCATCGGCTATTATTGAAGTGGTTATCTCCATACGGATTGTTGGTCTGACGCTTCCAAACTCCGAGACTCTACCAACAACTTTTGTAGTGACCTGCATTCAATCAACAGTGTTTGTTCCTCCCTAAAAGAAGAACCACATGATGATATCTCCGCTGCAAGTATCCGACCAACATATTTCTCATCCTTCGTGCATACTACTAGTTAGTACACAACGAATAAATGGAACACGAGCATGGCACACCATTTGAGCAGGTGATTGTGTGGCTACAATCTGAACACATAGGATTGCAGTATGGGAATTAGAATCGTGAAAATCCGTATCAACCATTCTAATTCATATTGAATTGTGCCGTGTAATTATCTGAGTAGAAATCGACATACTCTAGCCCCAACGTCCGAGTGGGCAGCTTTGTAACACTCCATGCTATCTTGCTAATTGTGAAAGCCTGAAGTGAATGCGGAGCTCTGAAGCTTCTTACACATCAATCGAGCGGGGATTGTCTTCAGAGCTTTGGCGACGATTCGTAGTGGCAGTAGTCCGCGTGGAGCTTGGCAGATCTCCTTTGTTCGCTTTGAAACAGAACCCACTCTACGCTTCACCTTGTCTCAGAACATTGAGCCGGGAAACTGGGCCGGAGTTGAGGCCTTCTGAGTAACTATTAGATGAGTGAGGAAATCAGACGGGAACTACAAGATGTGGCATAATCCCTCCCCTGGGCTTCTGTCTAGACTTTCCGTTCTGTTCCCTTCAGCCACTCGGAGTTGACAAACTTTTCACTTCAAGATCCTGTCAACGCCGAAATCATCACGATGAGTGAAAGGAATCGCCTTGCCCGGGACCAGAGATGGAACCCCAACATGGGAATCCATTTCAGACGCAACCAAGTCCGGCCACCCAACGCCAACGCCGCGGCGCCTCTCTCGACTTCCGTTGGAGCGCCTCGTGGCCGTGCCACATACAATTTACAACACCACATCATCTGCTGGGCCACATTGCTTTTGGTTGCACTCTTGTACCTGCACATCGGCCACCGCGTGAGTTTCGAACCGACAGCGTTCTATATACCCCGCTTGTTCTGGCGCAGCATTGCGGCGGAGTTTGCGGCAGCGATTACAGGAATTGCACTGTGGTGTCACGGCATATTGGAAAAGTTTGAGGTGTGAAAGAGCAGGAGAAGCATTTCACTCTCCACAAATCGAATGGTAGGCTTTGAATTTTATTCTCCAAGGATGTCGACTTCGATGTCGATTTGATTCCCACGTGTTATGATCATAACTAATTATCTCAGGACAGGCTCCAACGTCCGACGTAATAGAGGTAAGTGAAGCATCTCAATTATTGGCTCTTCTAGCTATTGTAAACGCGGGAGATTAACAGGAAAATAGTACACAAGGTCTGTAACGAGAGAAGCAACATTGGAGCACATTCAGACCTTTTGACCCCATGCGCCAGGAAAAGTTTACACCACCGCCCATCACACAATCTGATCACTCGTCGTGATTCTTCATGCTGACGGAGATAAACGAGCTCGTCGTACCGTGCGACTCATTGCCATCCGAGTACGCGTGATCAAACTCCATAGGAGTCGGCACCAGATCACACATCGCCTCTTCCACCAAGTTCGCAACATCCCCGGCGCACCCAAAAGAGAGACTCCACCCGGCACCTCCCTGCCCATACGAGTGTACAATTCTGCTCGGCCTGTCCGTGCCAGGTACGTTTCGGAGCTCCCTCTCGACGCGAACGTTCTTCGACCTGAAGGGCCGGAGGCCCTGGGCCAGCGGGTATGTGGGGTCGAGGCGCGCGTTCTTGAGACCCGGGAGGAAGGCCTCGCAGCGCTCGCGCATGCGCTTCACGATGGGCGTGTCGAGCGTGAGGTCCAGCTTCGTCTCGTGCGGCTGGGTGATCCCGCCGATGAGGAGGATGTTGTCGTTGCGCGGGACGAGGAACACGATCTCGTTGGAGTCGTGGGCGGCGTCGGCCGTTATCGTCAGGGCGGCCTCGACCTTTGCGAAGTCCTTGCCGTCGTTGATGACCCGGATCAGGGCCCCGCGGATCGGGTAGCAGGTCGCGTCGCCGGCGATCTCGGTGCCGGCCAGTCCGGTCGCGTTGATGATGGCGTCGGCGCCGAACCGCGCGCGGAGTGTCTCTTCTTGGTGGAGTAGGTCGCCTGTGATAGTCTCCGTCACGGTCGAGGCACCCTTCCCATGGACTAGGCTCATCAACCACATCATGGCCTGGTCGGTATCGATGATGGGGGCCAGAAGCTCGTAAGCGTCCACGGCACCGTAGCTTGGGTCGACGTTTCGCTGTTCCATCAACTTGGTGTCCTGTCGGAAGCCCTTCACGCCACTCGAGATTATCTCGGCCATCTTTGAGAACTGTGCGGGATCCTTCTCGACTGGTGTTGGGAAGAAGAAGTCTGAGGGCATCATCTTGACCCCGGAGGCACGACTCAGCTCCGGGAGAGAGGCGATGGCGTCCCAGGCATGATAAGCTGTCATACACCAGCGCTTGGAATTTGAAAGAGAGATGCGGTCCGTGTGAGCTCCGCAGACAGCAGGAGGGTATTCCCAGAGAGCACCGGCGATCTGTGCTGTGAGGCGGTTGCTTGGGGTGAAGTTGGCCCAGTCCTTTGACACGATGGTGACCTTGTAGCCCTTGTCCAGGAGAACCCACGCAGTCACGAGACCGGTGACACCTGCGCCGATAATAAGAACGTGGGGAGATGTGGATGACGATTGGACGAGACGTCCGGGGTAGGGCGTCAGATCCCGCCACATGACGAGAGACGGGACGTTGTGTGAGACCATCTTGTGTGTCAGTGTGTGTAGATTGGGTTTGTTAAATTGAAACGGTGGCACTAGGGGTGACGGGGCTCTGAGAGTGTGCAACCAAGAGCTCAGCTATTCGGAAGGTGAATGTCAGTGGCGCCTGCCTTCAACGGGTTCCTTGGTAATTAGTTAGAGTAGGGAGAAGATGGTGGCATAGTTCCTCAGTCTGGATGAACGTCGGCACGACGGCGACCTATATACTCGAGGTCCTACCCACCACCTCTCTCTCGAGCTGTTCATATCGGGTAAAGAGTTATTGGCACCGTCACGGGCGCCACTGGCATTGGCTCATCACACTCACTCACGAACCAACAGCACAGCTCAGCACATCGCAGCACCGAGACCTGCAAACGCGGAGTGAATCCTACGACTTCTGCCTGAGGCTGACGTGAACGCTTACGAGACTGTAGTCGGTCCTGCCGCGTAAGGATGAGCTCACAGTTCCCGCTATGTTTCTGCCCGGGAGCGGAGCGTGTGTGTCACGCATCGTGACGGCTTGGCAGGTTCTCGCCAGCGGCAGAGAGTGTTCGCGATGATTACTAGACGGCCCGGGCTTAGCCAAGCCCGGGCGTGGGCGTGCTGACCGTGCAGGACGACAGCTCCGTATGGCAGGGCTTAGCACGTCGTCCCAGATCCGATCCCATGGTTATGGGCCCGTGTCGATAGGGCTGAGGCTCTGGGGAGTGGGGGGCACATCGCACAAGGAGTTCCACTTACTAAGACATTGGGGGCCAAGGGCTCGAGTCATTGGATGATTCCAAAGGATGGACCTTGGAAAGGCAACAATTGGCAGTTTTGGTGACGATGTCGAGGTCCTTTTGACTAATCCGGTGCATTATATTCCGCTTTCTGACACGGCTCTCGCCTAAGTGGCCTGCCGGTCCCACAAGAACGCGGTCCGAGGCTCCGCTGTTTCATTCATCGGTGAAGGTTATCCCAAGACCCTACCTGGGTATAGGGCTGAGCCGACTCGCCGGATGTAACGCTGGCAGGATCCTGCATGCCACGGCCGGTCACAGGACCCGTTTCTTGGTGCTTGATATTTCCGACCCCGTTCGAGACTGCAGTAGCATATTATGCAGCTGACGCCACATGGCTTCCAGTGAGCCCAACAAGGAGGCCGACCCTCCTCAAGTCAGGCTAGATTTGTCGAACTTGCACTCCTTAGTGGGCAGCAGCGCCCCTTCGCCTTGATTACGTGCGTCTCAGAAGTGTGCCTACTTCCCCTACCACATCAGGATTCCCCATCTCCATCAGCACGCGTCGCTCCTACTAGAGTCCGGCCCTCCCCCCCTCGGACTCGTCCACTGGCACACTTTGTGCCGTGCGAGGCTCTTGTCGTGGATCGATCCAGCCACTCTTTAATGCGGACGGATCCGGCGGTGAGTGAGGGGTGATCCTCGGTCAATAACGTGCAGAAAACACGCATCACGAGAATCTGAGATGACATCATTGAGTCATTTGTATATCTTGGGCATGGGACACTTGAGCCTGTAGCTTTCCCCAAAAGAGAACCAACATCGAGTGACAGCGTGACAGCTTCAGCCACAGCTTGCGTCGCGGCTTTCAGCCGCAAGAGCGGAGTTGGACCTCCCTCAGAAATGACTCGTGTGTATAGAAACAGCGATCGCATTCCCTTCGGCAGAAATTGAAATATCCGTCGTGTGTTGCACTGCTGACCGAGGCCGAGATTAAGAGCCGCATCAGGGGTCAACTGGTGTTTTAGAAGATCAACACGAGCAGGCAGGCGTCCAGTTTGGTCGTCTTAACCGAAGGATCCAGGGTGTCATTCCTCATGTCGGCACGCTCCGTCTCCTTTATTTTTGAGGACGGATATTCGCACCAGTAAAAACGGATGGTTCACCGGGCACGGACCACCCAAGTCACGTAACCTGCACCCAACACCCCATAGTGCCCTTTGCAGCTGCAACCACCAACGCCCTGCGCAGCCGCCATCGTCGCCAAACTCAACACAACCACCCTGCGTCAACGCCACATTAAATCAATTAAATACTCATCAGCATCAATCAATTTAGCATCAGAAATAACATATAATCGCTCAGATTTCAATTTTTTAGTGTTATAGCGATAACGCAGGTGCCTAATTACTCTGATCTTAAGGCGTAGTGGCAAATCGACCGTAATTGCGTTAAATTAAGTGCCAATTGCCCAATTAAGCGATACAATTAATCGATTTACAACCTCTTTTAACAAGGTGCAAGGGTAACGGCGAAATTATTACTAAAGTTAACTTAACATTGCCCCATACTAATTTGATAGCAGGGCGTTAATTATACGCTAACACTAAAATAGGCGTTGTACCGGTGTACCATCCGTTTTTACCAGTGCGAATATCCATCCTCTTATTTTTTCAAGGAAGTGTCAACTAATTCGGCTCACCTTTTGAACATATCAATAGGCTACACTACATATGTTGTGTCTTGAGCTGGAGCCTGCGGCGTTAACATTGTTTCCACACGAAATTTGGCGCGAGGACAGGTTCCACAAGGATCCAATCACTACATTCATTCTGCTAAGACATTAGCAATAGATAAGGGCCTTGGCAGACTTTTTGCCAACTATCCTGTACTAATTTGGTTACGCTATTGCATGCTCAGTGGAAGCAATATTGCCAGGTATACGCGATCAATGAGTACCTAGGCATAGAGGTCTGGTCCCAGTGGACCTCAAAGAATGAGCAGGCTCCGGTGCTTCGTTCCTTGAGATGGGCTCGGTCAAGTGAAACAGTGAGCACGATGAAAAGGAATGGGATGAAAGTTCTGAGTAGCGCATCTGGGGGCCAGAACTGTCAGGTGACACTTGGATTGACTATGTGATTCAAGTGTTGCCTGACTAATTTCACTACGTTCTAGTTAAACACGAAATGAACACTAGTATACATAAGTTTCAAAACAAGCCCGATACTTTCCCAGAGCTTTGATTAGTACAAGAGTCAATTAGTGCAATAGACACAAGGCAACTAGGAGAAGTAGTCCATGTAGATTGAGTGGAATCACAAGGTAAGCTGGTACTTTACGGCCAGGGCGTCTGCATATTGCCTACCACACAGACCTTACAACCTCAAGACCATTGTGTCTCAGAGAACTATCCGCACCTTCAACTTGTCCCCCTTCACGATCTCTTCCTCCTGGGCCAAAAGCTCCGGCATGTCCCAGGTGCAATTGATGTACCGCCCACTCAGCCACTGGCGCTTTTCCGCCGTCAGGTAGACGATGGTGTCAGCGCTGATCTGTGGAGTGTCGACAAAGACTGCAGCATCACATCAGCACAGATTCGGTCAAAAACGTACGAACACAGTGGGGATTCGCGGGACAAGACTCACTCTGGCTCATCGTCTTAGCAACCTCCCCTTCGACCCCACCAGCCATGTCAGTAAGCACGTTCCCGGGGTGCACGCACCACGCGCTCACTCCCTCGGGCCCATACTCGCGGTCCACAAACTCGGCGATGCGCAGGTTCGCCAGCTTCGAGGACTGGTAGTGGCTGTAGCCCTCGCCCACGAGGTGCGCCCCGACGCTGGCGACGGTCACGAACGTCCGCAGGCCCCTCTGGCCCTCGCCGCCCCGCAGCAGGAGCGGCAGGAAGTACTTGGCCGCGAGGAACTGGCCCCGCACGTTGACCTCGTACACGCGCCACCACTCGTCCGGGTCCGCGTCGGTGATGCGCGCGTTGGTCCCCAGCACCGCCGCGTTCTGCACGACAATGTCCAGGGGGCGCCCGCCCAACTCGCGCGCCACCGCGTCCGCCGCGGCCGCCACGCTCTGCGGGGACGACGCCTCCACCGCGACGCAGACGACGCGCAGCGCCGAGGCGTCGCGGGCCGCCGCCTTGAGCTCCTCGGCCACGGGCTCCAGGGAGGCCTTGGAGCGCGCGCTGATGGCGATGAGGCTCGCGCCGCCGCGGGCGAAGGAGATGGCGATGGCCTTGCCTATGCCCCGGGACGCGCCGCCGATGTACACGGCGCGGCCCTTGAGGAGGGATGGGTCGAGGCTGCTGGGGTCGATGGCTGGGTATGTGTCGCTGTGGACCGTCTTCGTGACTGTGTAATCACCTACATACCGGGTGGGGACGACGTGCGTTAAAGATGAGTAATTCTCACGGTGGGAACTTTTTTGCGGTGGGGTATGTAAGCGGGCAGTGTGTGTACTGAACTTACCTGGTCCTTCGAGGATGTTCGGAGTCCCCTGCGGTGGAGGCATGATCTCGTTATCTGGTTGTTTGCTAATTGCTTGGGTCTCGATATGAGGTGGCTCAGGTAAGATGAGCACGCGGTATGTGTCTGTTTCAATACGAGACCACACAAAATAGGCCAGCACGCTGAACGACTCTTTATCCTAGAGCCTCACGTCTCACAGAATTGTCAGCAGAAGATGAAATGCACGGCTTTAACACTTGCTTACGCCAGCACCGTCCTGTCCAATATCCTATCTCCGCCAGCCGCCAGGTGTAATTAATCAGCATCATCATCATCGCCCGCCTCCGTTCGGCCCCGCCTTCCATGTCAGACGTGCGTTCTTCTCTTTTCCGCCTGGCAATGTGGGCCAAGTGAAACGCACTTTATGGAATCGAGTTTCTGATCGCAGAGAATGCCTCCCAGACAACCAACACATGCATAAAGAAGTGGGATTCAGGCATTCGATCACTGCAAACGGCACACCGCCTTCGCCAATGTATTCTACAGGAGAAAAGCTGACTGTACATGTACAAGTCCCTCCAGGGCGTTTCGATTCCAATGCAGCCGGTCACCGGCCATGACGCGTGCGCAGGTGCGCACCGCCGCACCGCGATGGGTGGGCGGATACTACCCCTTGTTTGTATCACGGGACAAGCAAGATGCGATGATGACATTGCAGGGCACGGCAATCATGGCGGGCCTTGCTGCCTGAGACGACACTGATCATGTTGCCCGCCTCTGTGTGTGTGGGTACGTCTCTTCGCGCGTCCCTTAGCTCTTCCTCCTCTTCTAGGGTGCCAGGCCTCTTCTAGGGTGCCAGGCCTCTGTCAGTTCATCTTTAGTCATGGGACATGGAGCTGGTCACCTCCTTCTGACGCTTCATAGACATGTGTGGTGACAATGAGGCGATCCCACACAAGCACAATCCTTCTCAATCCACGACGCTTGCTCATGTCTGCGCCGCGTTTAAGCGAAGTAGCTCTTCCAAAGAACGCCTTCCAAGTCCTCGAGCTGCTCAGGCGTGAAGTACTGCACAAACATACGTCAGTAAATGAAGAACGCTATCGTCAAAAAAAGATCGATGGGCTCTGGACTCACCTTCTGATCAACCGTCCAGCTGTCCTGCCTCGTCTTCTTGAACTCTGCTAACACAGTCTTGGCCGCTTTGCCTACTACACCCGGATCTGTTGCGGGCCTCCTGGCAAGGTGTGCAAGCACATCTGGCATCCATGGGGGAGGCGGGGTAGCATAAGGGAAAGCCTCAATAAGTGCTCCCAAACCAAGGACGGCTGCGTGTCGCCGTACTACCTGCTTCTGGGTGTCCACTGGCGTATCCGTTCCGGGGAGCTTGCGCTTCGGCATCGGGTTGTCCCTGAGTTGTTGCTTGAACCTTTCGATCAAGCTCTTGATGATGGGGTTGCGGAGTGATACTGGAGAGCACCGGATCATTCCGGCGAGGGTGTTGGACGCGCAGTCCCGGACTTCGAGTTGGGTGTCAGAAAGCATGTCGCCCACAGCTTCGAAGAGCATCTCTCGGTGCTTAGGTGCCGTTAGGAACAGGCGCCGGAAGTATATGACTTGCATGTTCACGAGTGCACGCAGGCGCTGGTGCCACGAAGAAGCAGATCTTCCTATACGGATGAGAGCCTTGATGAAGGCTTCGTCCTCACCTTCGCGGAATGAGATATTGGCCAGGTGCCGGTATACGTGATACGCCAACCGCATCAGCTCCGGGTCTTCCTTGACGTCCATCATGTGAAGCAGCTGGTCGATAAAAGGGTCTGGGAAGAATGGGACAAGCTGAGTACACTCTTGAGAGCTAAGCATCGAGTCGAGCCAGGTAAGAACTGTCTTTGACCCGTTCGTGTAGCTGGATGGCTCCTGCTGCCCTGGGGTCCGCTCGTGCCGCCACTTCTCTAGGCGAGCAAAAACCTCCTTGATAGTGGCAGAAAACTCTGTTGTTGGCTGGTAAGGTCGAATGCCTACAGAGGACTCCGCTTTGTTGGCCTCAAGCAATTTCGTCACGTTGGGGAAGGACTCGTGATATCGTGTACGATAGATTGTCGCGATAACCCGACCAATGGATTCTCGCACAGATTTGTACGGATGGTCAATATGTGCCAGAAAGTCTTCCAAAATCGGCTTCTCCAGCTGGAAATGCCAGCCCGCGTCGTTGATGACGAGCTCGAGTAGCTGAACCTTGGCTGCTTCCTTGAAGGCAGCATTAGAGGACATGTCCAGTCTGAAGGAGCTCAAGGACTCAACAATTTCTCGAGAGCGGCGAGGATCCTTAGCATCTACCGTCAGGTGTAGACATGTCATCCAGTACTGAAGATTTTCTGGCGTCAAAGAATCGTCGAAGATCTTGAGCATCATTGGCCCCGCGAAGCTCCAAACCTTGTCTCTGTATTCTCGGGGGTCATCGATGCCGCCTGACAACATAGCGCCTAGGATCTCTGCCGTGGCGCGGTGTTGGTGCTTGTCGCTTCCGTCTCCGTAAATGTCCTGGACCAAGTCCTTGATGTCATCAAATTTGACAGATGTGACGCCGTAGTTCATCAGGTCGAAAACATGCATGAGAAGGATCACGTTCTGCATGCGGAACTTGTCTGCACTCGCATCCCGGGGCTCTTGCTTCATGAACTCGAAGCACTTCGCGAACCACTCTTTTGTTAGGAGCTTTCCGACCTGCTCTCTAACCTTTTTCTCTGTCTCATCGTATGCCATGAACGGCTCAGGATCAGCCTTGGAAGCGTTGAATTTCTTGCCCCATACCAGCCATCCAGGGTGGTCAGCATCGACAAAGTACTCGGCCTCGTCAAGCTTGGCGAAGGACCCAATGAACTTGTTAGTCCATCCCGGGTCATTGGACGGGACATCGATCTCCAATTTGACATTGTCTGAGTCTTCTTCCAGTAGATAGTTCCGATAATCATGGCTGTACACAGCTCTCAAATCAATGCTCGAGAAGATATTGGAGAAGGCCAACTGGAAGTTGGCTCGCAGGCCTGGGTGGTCATCATTTGTACCGTTGACCACCAAGTCGACAAACTGTGGGGGCGCGAGGGTGTCGAATCGGAGAACCATGTTAGTAGCGAAGATGGCGCACTTCAGACTGACTTTCCAATGTGCTCCTTTGGCTTTCTCGATCAACTCGAGGCCCAGCTTGCCTTTCTTGGCCTCGACCCGCTTCCTGCGCTCAAGAATGAAATCGTGCCTTGTTTGAATGACCTTGGAGCAATCCTCGGCTGGCTTAATTGTATCGACAGCTTTGGCGTCTACAACTACCATCCGCTCGAAAGGCTTGCCAAAGTCAAGCAGAGGGTAGAGCGCGGTGGACAGCAGCCGCTGTATCGATGCCTTGTCAACGCTAGCCGTCTGAATATACAGCCGCATCAAGTCAGGGGCGAAACGCCAGTCTTTCAACAAGGTCTTTGTCAGGGACGTGAATAGCAAAGTGTACATTGCACCTTTGATGTGATCGTGGTCATTGTCTTGGAGAGCTTTGCGGTACTTTTCGAGGATGACCGGAATCACCAGGGGGCGACCGCCGATGAGCACCTTCAGCGAGGAGTCTTGCGCGCCTTGTGCGACTCTTCGCACGTCTGCGTAGGATGATGTGCATGACTCGGCAAGATCAAGAAGAAGCCGCTTGTCGAGGTCGCTCTTTTGCCGATACGACGCGTTGTACTTAACTCGTTGAAGCTGGTACGCATCTGCTCGCTTAACCAGAAGAGGTCGAGGATAGACCTTCCGCAAGCCAGGAATCTTAAACGGAGTGATATCGGCCTTGTATAACCTCGACAGACGCTCCAGCGGATGAGCGGATCTCTCGATGCCGACATCTGTAATCCACGTGCGGAACGTGGCGTACAAAGCGGTGAAGCAGGTGACATCATCCTCTGCATTGGTATTCAGGAAGCCGTGGGTTCTGGACAGGAGCCGTCCGATGTCCTCCCGAAGCTCGTGAATACGGCTGTACAACGAACTCTTTGCATCGAGGATGTAGCCGGAGGGATACCGATACTGACGCTTCAGTTCTTCGTCGTCCGCAACTTCAGCCAGGGGATCTTCGTCCTCGTCCATAATGGTATCCCCATCAGCCTCTATCCTGCCATCCTCTGTCCTTTGGCCGTTGGCTTCGCCAGCAGCCCGCTTAGGGTCAAACAAAGCGGAGACCCCAGAGATAACGAGCCTCAGCTGCGTGAGCTGCCTCGATACCTCGTCACCCCATTCTTTGTTCTTGCCCTTGCGGCTGACAGGGGTTTGGTCACTCATCAGTGATTCTAACCTCTCAGACGCACCGTGGGCTTGGGATTCAAAAAGCTCGACGGCGAACTGTACTTCCTCAGTCGAAGGTCGATGCCACTTGATAGTCAAGTCCGCGGGGTTTGTGGTCTTGCCCCAATCGTCGACGTCCAAGCCCCTCTCGATGACCTCTGGTTCGTAAAGATTCGTATCGACGGAGTAGGTATGAGTCAGGTTCAATAGCAAGTGGTGGATGTAATTTGAGATGTGTATGGTCGGTATGCCGCGACACTTGTCTTGCATATACTGGGCGATGTCAAATAGTTCTGTTTTGTATTTGAGGACCTCGGCGCCGACATTAACGACGGTCATGCTGAGCATGCTCACGTGCCATACGAGAGCGCGGTCCCGGGGCAACACATCAGTGCCGCTGCTGCGGTCGGATGCAGCACCATTGTAATCGATCTCATTACGGATGTTGACGATGAGCATGGGAATGAATGCCTTGAGAGTCTTCTCTGGGTGGACCTTGCAGAGGGCATTGCAGATCCAGGCCATAGCATCTCTGGCCTGATGAACAACGTGAGATGACACAAAAGCTGCTACCTTTTCCAGAGCCTGGTCAAAAAGCTCTGGAGACAACGACGCAAAGAGCGGGGTCAGGGCTGCAGGTAGTGTGTTGATGACATTGTCTTCGGGCGAGTTGGCGCGAACCTGTGAAGCGTCGGGAAGATTCTCCAGGAGAGTGAAAACTTTGCCAAGTAAAGTGAGAACGAACTCCCCAAAGGCTGCCGTTGAAGAGCGGACAATGTTGGCCTCGTCCTCGTCTGACAACTCTTCCTGATAGTTGATCTGGACATCCTGGCCTTCACGCTCCATGCGATCCATCTCCCCCTGGACCCATTGCACAGCCAGGGCCGTGTCTCGTACCTCAGAACCCTCCTTGACAAGTGGAACAAACGGAATGCTGTATGCGATACTCTGTATAAAGCTGAGCGTATATTGTGTCTTGCCCAGGTCGTTGGCATCGATGCCAGGCAATGCCAAGGCCAACAAAGCTGTGAGATGGCACCTGAAGCCCTTGTGTTTTGACATGACATTTGCAACCATCATCAGACCGCTCAAACTCGAAGTTGTGCGGTGCACTTCGACCAGCCCCTGCAGACTTGGGTAGAATCTCTGCAATGCACCAGGCAGTATGATGTCTGGCTCCAGGTAGGCCAGCCATTGCAGAGTGCTGGTGTAGTAACTGACGGCTTTCATACTCTTCGCGAAGAGACCCATGAAGGTGACTTCTTTGAGCGCGAGGACGAAACGTTTCTTGAGCTCCGGGTTGATCCTCCGATCAGCCGGTGTGTCAAGCTCGCCCACCTGTTCACGGTTCCATCTGGATACGAAGCCGTGCGTGAGGAAGAAGACGAATTGTGCCAAGAAATTGGTCCATGAGCCTTGATTTGACGGATGGAAAAAGGTGTCAATAGACTCTATCAAGCCTTCAAGGCTGGCCATGACGGAGCTCTCGGCCTTCAGGCACTTGGGAGACAGCGAGTGTACGATCCACCTAGCAACAATGTGCGGCACGGGGTGTCGTTTCTTATCCCTTTCGAGAAACACGGCCGCACCCATGGAGTAGTCAAGCGCGGTGTATGGGGAATTGGCCTGACCGACGGGGACCTCCGTGAGACGCAGTATGGCAGTAAAGACGAGGTCTGACTGGTCTTTGGTAAATATCCCGTGCTCCGTATAAGGTACATGGGTGCAGCTGAGGTAGTCTCTTGCTATCCGCGAGTAGATGTCTAGGAAGAATATGTCAAAAGACTTGGACCTCGTCATGAGCGACCACAAGTGGAAGTATGTGGGCAGGTAGTCGGAAGGCTGCGAAAGGGGCTGCGAGGGCAAGGAGGGAGCAGTGGGAACCAGCACATTGATGGCCGCTGTTGCAATGTACGCGCAGGACAGGTCGGAGGTGCTGAACAGAGGCAGGAATTCTCCCAGCATCTCTTGGCGATCGCTTGGGTCGAAGTAGGTCTGCGCGTGCATGGCTAGCCTCAACAAGTGCCTGCCGCTCTTCCTCCTACTCGACTGGTGCGCGGCACTTTCTGAAGGCAGGACCAGGCCCTTCAACTCCTTCCACAGTGGCCGCCAGTCGAGGTATAGGTCATCGCCAGGTTTCAGGTAGGTTTTCTTCCTGTTCAAGAGCGCGTGAGCAGAGGTCCAGAATAGTCTTGGGCCCGGAGGCCGGTGAGAGGGGGGTGGGGTGGGAGCTGATTGCCTACTTGGTCAGAGTGATGACCATCTTGGTGAAACGATCCGCGGTGTTGCTGTCGAGACCGGGCGCCAGAGCAAGATGGTAGTAGAGATGTGCGAGGGTGGCGCGCAGCTCGCGGACCATCTCGAACTTGAGGTTCAACCATCCTTGTAGCTCCCGGGTCCAGTGCATCGCACCGGGCGCAAAGTCCTCGGCCTTGACGGCAATGTAGAGGTTCTTGAGAATGCCTTGTAGGGCCTCGTCGCGCTCATGGTCCTCTTCGACAGCGAAGGGAAGCTGAGAGAAATAGGCGAACGTTCGCGGGCGGTAACGCTTCTTGTCGTCCTCGTCTGGGGCCAGAAGAGGCACGCCAGGTGACGTGGAGCGAGATATTGTGTCGACGGAGGAGAGGTTCTGGACAAGGAAATGGGCAGCCTGTGCCGCGGCGGCAGCAGACATGGCTGCGGCGGAGGAAGAGTGCCCGTCTGATATGTCGTCCATGTTGGCGATTTGCGCGGAGATGTGATCAAGATGGGAACTGCCAACGATCAGGCTAGTCACGCGAGAAACAGCGAGGGAGGTGTGGTTCGAGGACTGGATGCGAGAGTCCGGATGCCGGGTCAGATGCGGAAGCTTGTGGTCGGTCGTACAGGTCGAGGTTGGGCCGGCGAGGCAAAGCGGCGAGGGGCGCGTGGCACAGGATGGGACGAAGTTGTGCCGGTGGAGGTGTTGAATAGCACGAGTAGGAGCACCAGAGGATATGCTGCGCGGTCGATACTTGCAGTAATGAGTGGTTGTATCTAGATTTCTAATCGATCTCGTGTCGAATCGTCAACGAATCTTGGAGGGGCCCAAGTGTTCATGGGTGTTGCCGGCGGCTTCACGGCTGAGCTTCCAAAGCTCCGGGTGCTCGCCGCGACCACCCAGATCCAGATGTGGGAACTGGTGGTGAGGCACGCGATGCAGAGCGGGTGACGTGACGGCAGCTTTCGAACCAAACGATCGAATGGACGAGTGCGGGATGGCCGGCCTTTGGATGGGTGCGTGGTTTGGGGATGTGGGCGACGAAGCAGGTGGTTCGTTTTCGAGCCGGCGACTGTGCAAGGCTAAAGGCTCGAGACTCGTCAAGGCAGGCCCAAGGCTCCAGAGAGCTTTCGTCACACAGGGCGGATGCACGCAAAGTTGGGCTGGGCCGGGCGGAAGTCGGGGGCGGGCTGTTGTGTGGGCACTGGGCACTTGGACCTAGTGGAAAACGGATACCTCCCCTAGGTCGCCAAGAACGGAGGTCCAATACAGCTCTTGGGGAGCTCGAGCTTGCCCGGGCCACTGCGACCGACTGCGACCTACCTACTGCACGTACAGGACCAGGATTGTGGGGTAGCTCCAGTCGATTTCGGTGGACCCTTGGATCTGGACACCCTGGCCCTGGCCCTGGTTACCTGCCCACCCAGCACTTGAGCCTCCTCCGATTCGAATTGGGTCTGGGTCCGGGTCCGGTAGACCGTCTGGTAGAGGGATCCGTTAGTTGCGTTCAACAGGCTGCGAGCGGTTCCAAAATGTGCGTATGCGTCTTGGTCACCTGGCTGCACTGACCTCGCATCTGCAGGCACAAAATGACGGCAGACTGACGCGCAGAGCCAGGCAGGACGCCCAGGACTCTCAGGTTGGACAAAGCTGACCTGCGTGTGGGGAATCTCGCTGCGAGGACCGTCCTCCCAGTGCGAGAGGCGCGGATGACAGCGCCTTGTGATTGATCCAATATCGAAATGCAAGGTCGGACCAACAGCGGCTGGTGGTTGGTGTTCGCGACGGCCGTAGGGCGGCAGCGATGCAGACGCAGACGCATGAACTAATTAATAAAGCACCATCTGCACGCAAGCTCGAGTCTGTCAACGTTGTTTGGTCAGTTCAAATCCTCGCGGGCTGCATGCAGGTTGGCGAGGTCTGAGCCGAGGAGAAGCATTATACATACTCTGTCTATCCGGCGTTGAGTGCCCAAAGAGGACAGGGCGGAGTCAAAAAAGTAATGATGGACGTCTGTAAGTGATCAAGTCTCGGTAATTCCATGTGGGAAAACGTGTGCAAAGTGCCACTTGATTGCTCGTATCGTGGGCGTGGTGTTCAGGGAAACCCGAACAGGTCAGTTGTCTGCAGATGCATCTACCCGCCCAGTCAAAAAGCCAAGTCAACTCTGCAGCAACTCGGCGGGCCCAGCTGCCCTTTTACATACATGTACACAGCATTCGCGCACAACCATCCAGCCGTCTTCTCTGCGCTCTGCATGCCCAAAACGTGTCCGGCGAGAGAGGCACCCATGGCCTGACGTATGCGACGGCCACCTGCCTCGCCTCGTGTCGCCCCGGCCCCAGCTTACCAACGGCAGTCGACGTTTCGGGGAATTTTCTGGAAGCTCAGGCGAAGCAGAGACACTTGCGCTACCATGCACAGAGCTCTGCCCCGTATCCTTGAACGTCGGATCTCCTTGATTGGGTAGGCCTCTAGGCGTACAGATGGCCACGCAACTACAGGCAGCTCGGGAATGACCGCGGCCACAGAAGGTTTATCCTGAAAATGACCACTGCACTGACGAATCGGCCTCTGCCTGTTACACCAGAGACCCTGATATGCCCATCACATAACTCCCGAGGTCACTCGAGCACAGACGGCCGGGGGGTCGAATCAAGGATGCAGCCAGTCTTGAAGCTCCCGGGCCATATTGGAAACTGACTGGTTCTTTGCAGCTATTATCCGAATTCACAGATCCGCCTATCATTCGTGGTGGCATTGGTCACAACATTGCGTGCAGCAGGCTCTATGCTAGATAATCCAGCCAGCCATCAACCGCATGTCCAGCGCTGACGCTGTCACACATATTCCCAACAGGACGGGCTGGCCATGGGGGAACAGTGCCAGGTCCGGCTTCAGACCTGGGCACCGAGGCATGACCAGAATGGCATATTGCGCTAGACTCTATAAACTGTGAAAGTGGAAGGTTGGTGAGCGAATTGGTAATGTATTTCTCCTCTTTGCCGGGAAACATCAAAGCTCCCTGATCTGCACCCAGACCTCCTTGTCCCCTACTAGGGCATTCTCTCTCATCTTCACAACAGTCCTACCACTCTAGGTTACTGAGAGCTCGGCAAGGTCTTCGGGGGCGTCCGGTCTGCCGGTCTACTGCCGTCAGAATGGTCGCACAGCATGCAGTCCGGGATGTTCTAGTTAGTCCATGTCAACGATACTCGTCCTGTCTTTGAGCAGGGTGTTGTTCTATTCGCCTTGACGATTTGCAATCCGCCACTAAAATGGCCTTTTGCCTCTTGTCGAAGCCGGTGGGTAACCTGTGGGATAGCGGTGCAGGTGAACGAATGGACAGCGATCAAAGAAGAATCCCAGACCACAGATCTCTAGTTCGTGTACTGCCGGGTGAGGAGGCCAGAAGTGTCTGCGACTCTATTCGTGTTATGCTATAGTGCGAGAAGACCAACATATTCACAAGGCATCTGCTCGCCAGTGAAATTCTTTCTTTTGAAGTAGGCTTTGTGGCCAGCAGGTGAGTTGAAATGCGGCTCGGTCCGAACATGGACTGTTGTCGTGGGGGGGTTTTCGCTCGTCGCCGTTATGGACTGGAATGCTTGACCATTGGCAGGTCTTCACAAAACAAGCAGAGGAAGAAGTAGGAACAGACAATCTCTTCGGAATTGTCATGATCCCATGCTAAGAGAAAAGCAAAAATAGACTGTAATGCAGTGATGCAATGCATTGTTGTTCTCAGATGTCACGAGAATGATCCGGAGAGTACATTGTGGCCGTGGCGAGTCCCTGGAATTCCCGGGCCCCAGCAACCCCCCGCGAAACGCACCCAGCCCCAGCTGCCCCAATGTCCCCGTGCCGATGAACATCCCACTTCTGGCACCATCTCATACCCGTCGAGGGCAGGCCCCGCCCCTTACAGACATGGCAGATCTGGATCAAATCAGGAATGCGGAGATGGTCAGCCCCCCGCCGTCCCTTCCCCGGGCAATGCACTTTGGTATCCAGTTTCTGATCTGGGTTCCAAATCTTGCGTGGGCTTTGCAGGGCGGGAAATGATGTCGTACAGTTGGCCTTGGCGCTGCCTCCGGGTGGCTCCACCCTCGCCAGGGCTCATGCCACCCAACATATGAGTAGCTGTAATTGATCATACCATCCGGGCCCGGCGAGACACTTCGTGACACGCCCCAACCAGCTCAGCACGGGGGCCTGGCTGTCGTGTTCAACCGGCTCAGGGCCCATGTGAACAGGTGAAATACCGGGGCGCATCTTCAGATATTTAAGTGGTTTCTGCTCGAGGTGGTGCTCTCGAGACGTGGAAAGCAGACCATCATCACCCATCTCTTCTCACAAAGACCCCATCAAAGCAAGACAAACCATACGGCACTTGACCGCTGCAAGAAAAAAAGACTTGTATAAAATAGCCCATCATGACTACCAACTCCTACGGCTCGGCCCTCCCAAAGTTCGACTATCCTTCAATCCAGCCAGCCGTCACCAGGGCTTCCAGATTAAAGGCCTTGCCTCTGTCGGCGAGAATCGTTTCCGTTGCTGCTGTTGCAGGCATTGGTGAGCATTGATTTCCCCTATCCGGCACCGCATTGCTACCAATGTTCAGTCACTGACATGTGAAACTAGCCTTCTACTCCAGGCCTCTGATTCAGCAACAGCGCGAGCTGCGAGCCACAAGACAGCCTGCGGAGGCACCCCTACGCCCGGCGAGCGCATACGTTCCTTGGGATTATACTGGACCGGGCAGGACCCTGAATAAGTGAAGCATTGCGGGCAGTGTTCTGTATAAGAGTTGTGTTGTGAGGCCCCGATAGGCGTGGCGTCATGTTTTGCTGCACACTTGTGGGCCTGATGTTTGGTGTTCTGGCGTTCTGGTCTTTGGGTATTTGAGGTGGGAAAGCGGCGTTTCTCCACGGACTGGTCGACCTCTCCCGGTGGGTTGCATGGCAAAGGCGCTTCGGCTGAAGAAGCTCCGGACGCGATCCTCGAGCTCACATGTAGAGAATTGAGAGCATCTGAATGATATCCTGGCAAGCAGCCACTTCCAACGCTTGTGGCACCGTGGCGGTGATGCCTGATTGCGGTGTTGGAGAGAATACCCAATAACTATCAAGTCGTGCCCTCTCTGCTCCTTGTCTGCGGGGACATTGTTCGAATTGGCGAGTTATCCACCTGTACGAGAAATGTGCTCTGTGTACGACAGTGAGTCCTTGCATCACTGGCCGTACTGCTGAACCAGGTCTCTCATATCTCCAAGCATTCTTGTTAAATTGTTAGATCGGACACCATCCTTTAGCTTTGGAGATAGTTTGGTGGGGACTGACTGTTCTCGTAGCGTCTGATTATCTTTGAACAGAGCAGAAACGTGGGTGTTGAACCGCCTGACTCCGTGTCAGCAACCTCGAAGCCGTGGAGTGGTCTCGACTATGTCCGACTCACAGTTTGTACAAGTCGAGCCTTCCCCGGTAGTCTTCCTCGGGCGCTGATATCTGTACGAAAGAGTGATAGGCTGTTAAGTACTCCTCACCGAACCTGTTGCAAACTGGCATCCACTGTCCAAACTCGTCTGGTCATTGTCAGTACTGTGATGTCGTGGACTATTCAGGGTGGATGAACAGACATTCGTTGTGAGCATAGAAACAGCACGCATCGAAGACAAGAGGCTGGTCTGTGTCGACGTCAATCCCAGAATTGGCGTACCAAAGGTCCCCGTGGACGAGGGATGGTTTCACCGAGCGTCCTTCAGTCTCGAGTGGCCGGAGTAGCCGTGGTATCACCTTGTCAAAAATGGCTGGAACCAACTCGTCAAACTCGGGATCGTGGCCCTTGGCTTCTATTTCGAGGTCAAGCGCGAATCTCAAGTTTTTGGAAAAGAAGGCTTCCCAGCTCGCATCCCAATCCGTCATCTGTGGTTGATTGCCGCTGTAGGTAGTCATGTGGAAGCCGAACTTGCCGTTTGGTGACTTGCTGGTCTGATGCAATCCTGCGAGGCGGGAGGCAAAGGCAACGGGGTCGGGCATGTCTTCGATCATCTCCCGGTATTCGCATAGAAAGAAATATGTATTTGGTGCAGAGGCATATGATCCCCAGGCGACAGGCTTTGGCGCAAATTCGGGTGTCAAGTTGTAAATGGCTTTCATGGACTCGAACTCGCTGTGGACCATCCGTTTGCCTGTATCGCCAGACAAAGCCTTGATAAAAAAGCTGGCGGAATCTCCATTGCCTAACTCGACCTCAATCTTGCCGGTGTGTGCCCAGAAGCTGACTCCATGAGGCTCAACTGAAACCACTCTGCACCCTGTGGGAAGCTCTAAAGGGCCAGTGTTAGCCGTCTTTGGGGCTATGAGAAGTGTTCTCTGAACATGATTCTCACCAGCAGTCACGTTAGGGTCGACAGCAGCAGTCCCTGTTCCGAAGTCTAATTCGTCAGTGCTGTCGTAATTCATGGTTTACAGCTTGGGAAGTTTCCGCAGCACGGCACTGGACCAGGGAAACGCGCTAAGAGCTGGAAGGTTCGGTGGTTGATGTGCTGTAAATGAAACTGGGAGGTCGCGGTTTTAGCGAGGCTACTGTACACTGCGGAAGCGCTGTGCTCTAGCCTGCTCTTGCCGCGGGGCAGCCCCTTTAGACCAGTGAAACGGGCCGGGGCCGAAGGATCCAGACCGGGGGTTGGTCGCGGGCGAGGGCGTTGGGTAGAAGACCTGAGGGCCCATTCTTTTGTTATTCGTGTTGCAGGAACATCGACATGACGATTTCCGATTACACTACAGGGTATTGGCTATTTTTGATCGTGGCCTGCCATAGTGATTGGCATGATCTGGTCCTCCAGGCCTTCAAGAATGACCATCTTCACCCCCGCGGCTTCAAGCCTGTCCCTGCCCGAGTTCCCAACGATAAAAGTGTCTGGCTCTTGGATGCCAACATACACAGTCTGAATGGCGTCCTTGAGGTCGATGATACGATCAACACAGCACTTGTTACCACTAAGCCTGCTGTTGCAGGGCTCCATGGTCGTGTAAAGGACCGTGTTCTTGGGTAGAACCTCCCCGATGCGTGCCTCGGGGATGCCGTGCTGGTCCGAGATCTTGATAAAGCAGCAATGTTCGGCATGGGTGCTGCCAGGATCGCCAGGCCGGTCCCCTGGAAGTTCTTGAGAGTAGCCCGTGGAGAGGACCTCGCCAGTATCAGCGTCCACAAGACATGCTCCCACGCAGAATTTGGTAGGCGCCGGAGGTGAGAGCGCCGCTTTCTCAAGCGCATGGAGCATGAAGCGGTCGTGTTCACCTGGAGCGATGACCGGAGCACGGTCGTGCGCCATCTTGGAAGGCCGGAGGGAATATCTGATCAGGTTGGCGGTGCTTGGTTGTCAAAAGAATAATGGCGGTTGGCTAAGTGATTTTAGATACCCATGGGGTGCACTATTCGGCTGCTTGTTCTCGGACGGCTCGTTCTGTATTTTGTTTCAGTCAAAGATTTGACAAAGGCCATTGGCGTCTGTCACCCTTCGATGTGATGCAGCGGGTGTTGGTGTGTGGGTGTATTTTTGGCAACAGGCTCATTCGCCAGCCACCGACCGGGTGGACCTTTTGGTCAGCCTGTTGGCGCCGGCCTCAGCTGTGCTGTACACAGTATGCAGGCTGAGAACCATTGCTTCCAAGAGGTAGGTAAAATGCCAGACCTTAGAACCTGGATAATTCGCCAGATCATTTAGATCCTTATTTGCAACGCGCGAGCACAAGCACCGGATGGATGATGATTGAAAAGATGCCGCGATAAACATGGTGAGCAAGTACCTTCCCTTCAAGGCCCTGAGGCACCAACGGTAGCCGCATAAAGCTTACATAAGCTGCCTGACGACAAGTCATTCAGAGCACTCCGGCGTGGCAAGGACACCGAACTCGACATCGATGCGGCGACAATTCGTCCTCTTCAGCCCAGTAGCACCTCTGCGTCCGAAAGCTCTCGCTTGAGCAGGGCCACAACTGTAGTGGATGATGGCACCGACGACACTAAGGGATACTTGGGACTGAACTTACTCCACAGCCCTTCCGATCCTCGAATCGATTTTGTCTTTGTCCACGGACTCGGTGGTGGATCTCGCAAGACATGGAGCAAAACACCGTCCATCAGCCATTACTGGCCACAAGAATGGCTGCCGAAGGATCCAGCATTCCAGTATGTCAGGGTCCAGAGTTACGGGTACAACTCGGACTGGGCCAAAGGAAAAGATAATTGTCTGAACGTCCACCATTTCGGTAAATCCCTCCTCGGCGATTTGGTTACTTCCCCCCACCTGGCCAATGCAAGGACTCCGATTGTCCTAATTGGTCACAGTATGGGTGGCTTGGTGATCAAGAAGATGTATCTTTTATCGCGCCAGGATGATTCTATGTCGTCGTTGGCCAAGCGGCTTCACAGTGTATACTTCCTTGCCACACCACACCGGGGGTCTGACTCGGCCAAGCTTCTCAAGAACATCCTGCAGATGGCCAGCTCAAACCGGGCCTACATAGATGACCTGGATAGGAACTCGGGGGCGATCCAAAGTATCAACGATGCGTTTCGCAACTTTTCCGGCGAGGTCAAACTATGGTCTTTCTATGAGACCCAAAAGCTCAACATTGGCATGATAAGCCGCCTGATCGTTGATCCGGACTCGGCAATTCTTGGTTACAAGGAAGAAATGCAGATACCGATGAATGCAGACCATCGCTCGATCTGCAAATTCGAATCACCAACAGATCCAAACTACGTTGTCATCCGCAACTCTCTGGCTAGTACAGTGAATGATATCGTCAAAGAGCAGGCAGCGCTGAAGCCGGATTCACTGGAGAAGATTATTGAGTTGAAGAAGTATCTCGGCGTGTCTTCAACTTATGAGGATGATCTCATGACCGTGCAAGACGCGCGGGTGCGCGGTACGTGCGAGTGGTTTGCCGCGAAGCAGTCTTACAGGGATTGGAGAGATTCGAAATTCGGCCACGGAAACCTCCTGTGGATCAGTGGCAGACCTGCGGCTGGGAAGTCCGTTCTCTCGGGTTTCATAATTGACGACTTGCAACGACGGAGCCTCTCCTGCAGTTACTTTTTCTTCCGACACGGAGACAGATCAAAATCTCGACTTGGAACGGCCCTTCGCCATCTGGCATTTCAAATGGCTCAGAACGATCCCATCGTGCTGGAAAAGGTTTCGGCAATGCAAGCACAAGATGAGCATCTCAAAGATGCCAACGACGCAAGTCTTTGGCGCAAATTGTTTGTGAATTGCATTCTCCAAGTCCAGTTCACCTCACAATTCTGGGTCATTGATGCAATGGACGAGTGCGTTGATTTCGCGCCATTTCTGGAATCGATGCTTTCGAAACTGGATCGGAAGGTTTCTCTGAAGATTATGGCCACCAGCCGAGATACGCCAGATCTTTCTAAGTCTTTTTTGAGTCTTGATGAACACTATCTGGTCATCGAAAGGATATCCTCTACTGATACACTTCGTGATATCAACAGCCTCGTCGAAGAAAAGTCCAGATGCTTCAACGTCGATGGCGATGACCATAGAAAAGCCCTTGTGCAAAAGGTCATTGACAAGGCACAGGGATCATTCTTGTGGACAATCCTCGTTTTGGACGAAATATCGAATGCATATAGTAAAGAAGAAATCGAGTCCATATTGCAGGAACTTCCCCCGAAGATGGAAGATCTATATTACAGGACTCTGCAGTCGATGTCTCGGCTTCCCCGAGGGAAGCAGCTCGCCAAAGCGATTCTCACCTGGACAGTATGCTCGACTCGGCTTCTGCTCCTGATGGAGCTAGATGGAGCCATCAGAGTACAGCTTGGGGAAGATATCACCAGGCTGGATGAGACAATTACGACCCTGTGCGGACAACTCGTTATAGTTGACAAGTCGGGCAGAGTCCAGATGGTCCATGCAACTGCCAGAGACTTCTTGTTGCGCGGAGAGGTTGAGTCCGAATTTTGTGTTGGGGAAACCGATGCTCATACCCAGCTTGCAAAAGCATGCCTTACTTACTTGACCAGCGACGAAATGAAGCCTCCCCGGACAGCGCGACGACGCTCTAACATACAAGCCACTGGTACGAAAACAGAGTTTTCCTCTTATGCTTGTACATCATTTTCGTATCATCTGGTACGAGCGAATCTTCTGGCCGATGATATTCTACCACTTCTCGACAAATTCATGCGAGGCAATGTGCTCTCCTGGGTCGAATATGTGTCTCGCACGGGTGAGCTTGACCCCATGATCCGAGCCGCGAAGCATTTCGAGAAATACGCAAGGGCTTTGGCTGCAGAGCGATCGCCGCTTGGAAAGGAGATACAAAGAATACGGGGCTGGGCCACAGATTTCGTCCGTTTGTCAGCTAAGTTCGCGACTGCACTTATTGACTTTCCGCCGGCGATATTTACTCTCGTTCCGCCGCTTTGCCCATCGGGGTCTGAGATCTACAAGGCATCTAATGCCAATCGGAACCTTTCTGTTGTTGGTCTGACTTCGAGCCAGTGGGGTGATCGACTGTCTTGCATAGCCTTTCCTGAGGGCCAATCCAGTGCTCTTTGCCACGGGCACGATTTCTTTGCCGTTGGTCTTACTACCGGAATGGTCGCCATATACCACGCCAATACCTCTCAGACATACAAGACCCTGGACCATGGGGAAACTGTGAAATTTATCGGAATCAAGCATCGCCCGAGGCTACTGGCGTCTTGCGGGATGAAGATGGTAAAAGTCTGGGACATTGAGACTGGGCAGCCTCTGCACGTTCTTGCTGCTCCCCAAAGGCCTATCGCTTTAGAATTCGACGGTGGTGTCCTTCTTGTGGCGACATCCAAAGGACAGTTGCGGGCATGGGATCTTGGCAAACAAGCTCTTGAGCTGGATGACCGACCGTGGAATGACGAAGATGACTCAACTCCACTTAGGGGCCAACCGTCTGCAATCTCAGTTTCGATACCGCATAAAATGCTTGCAGTGGCTTACAACGGCAAGCCAGTCATCCTCTGGGATCTCGAAACCGACAGCTACTACGGAAACACCGGCAAGAAGTTGCCCAGTGGCGAGAGCAGCACACATCTCGTTACCGCATTGGTCTTCAATCCAAATCAGGCTGTCGAGATGCTCGCCGCATCGTACCTCGACGGCGAGCTGGTCATATTGGACCCTTTCAATGACCAGGAAGTTGTTAGCTGCCGCGCCCAGTGCCCTACGATCGCTGCCAGCCCCAACGGAAGATTCTTAGCAGGCGCTCCGGGAGGCGGCGTGCTCCACATTTACGAGTTTGACACCTTGAAGCTGTTGTATCGGGTTCAGGCCGACAATACCTATATCAGACATATCAGCTTCAGCCACGACAGTCTGCGCTTGACTGACATACGCGGATCGCAGTGCCATGTCTGGGAACCAACTGCTCTTTGGAGTGGCACGCTTGGTGATGGCAGTAGCGAGGATAGTTCGAGCTCAGTTGTCAGTGTCGTCGTAGCTAACACCCGAGCCAAAGTCACTTCCATTGCCGTACCTCCCACTGGCGTCGTTGCCTTTGTCGGCAAACATGACGGTTCTGTATCACTCTATGATCTGAGGACCGGATACAGCAGCCGAGAGCTTTACAGTCACAAGTCTCCGGTCCGAATTGTAGAATGGTCCGCCGCGGGTTCCGTTCTTCTCAGCGTCGATATATCCAACACCATCATTTCGTGGAAGCTCCAGAAGTCCCCACGAGAAGGTTGGGTGCCTGAAAAGGAGCTGTTCCGATCTCGGCTGGATTGCGGCGATTCCATTCATCAAGCCCTACTTTGCGAGAGCGAAGAACGACTGGTCCTTTCCACGCGTGGGTCAGACCACCTTTGGGGCTCAGACGGGACGTACATATGTACT
Source organism: Diaporthe capsici (assembly GCA_013364905.1). Taxonomy (NCBI): domain Eukaryota; kingdom Fungi; phylum Ascomycota; class Sordariomycetes; order Diaporthales; family Diaporthaceae; genus Diaporthe; species Diaporthe capsici. The sequence goes on from WNXA01000013.1 coordinate 484,095, forward strand.
CAGCAAAAGGAAGGCATCCCGGACACTCGAAAGTGGTTCCAACATCCACGGAACTCCGCTCTCGTCGTATGCTTTGATGGGAAAGAGGTCAAATTCTGTCTCTGGGACAATCTCACTGCCATCCGTTCCTTTACCACCACATCACAAGAACAATTACTGTGGCAGTGGGAAAGTATGATGCATTACACACGATACCTTTTGTGTCAGATACTCGGGGACCTCGACGTCAACCGCCCAGTGGACAGGTCACATGTCGATGTGACTGGGAACCATCCGCAAGGAGACTCTCTCGAAAAGGCCGGAGATCCTGCAATGAGTGGGGAGCCACCTAGAGTGGTCTTGACTGGGGCAGAGCGCCCTTTCACGACGCCCAAGTTTCAATTATCGGATTTCACGAAGCTCGCGGCACATGTGTTGGCCGTTACATCCAGCAAGAGACTCATCTTTATCGACAAGAAGTCATGGGTGTGTTCGGTGGAACTCGAAGGCGCTGGCGTCGACGGACCGACCAAATACTCCCGGCACTTCTTCGTACCACATGAGTGGATTGCAGGGTCCAGACATGTGATATGTTCAGTAAGTGCCAATGGCAAGGAGATCGTCTTTGGCAGGAATGAAGACGTCGTCGTGGTCAAAAATGGGCTCGAATTTGCCGATCAGGTTGAGGTGGTCTGTGTTGGCTTTAAAGGCGTGTCTAAAGAAGCGAATCGCCTCACTGTTCCAAGACGAGAACGACATTGAAATAGAGGCTGTTGACATGGACGGCGGGAATAAATTTGGACAAAGTCGTGTATTTTTTGCCGTTCTCGTCCTTACGGTGATGTTATTTCGTCCAGACGAACCAATACTTGACTTCGGAAGGAAACGAGCACGATTGAACATAAGATTGAGGAGTTCCCTCTACTTATTTGGGCCGTAAGGGGACCATTGGAAGAAGCGTCCATGTGACTTCCATACCCTTGCAATTCCTGGGCAGCATGCCCAGTTCCATGCTCCGTTTACGTGCTCAATATCGCTTGGTTGACATGACGGCAACGGGCTTTGTCAAATCGTACTTGTGATATCTTCGGCGAGTCGCTCTCGCCCTGACTGGCCAGTGAGATGTTCTGCTGGTCTGGCACACATGTATTTGAGACTCGCTACTATGAACAGCAGTCTGTTGTACAATGATTGTCACCTGACTGAGAAGAAAGTGAATGGGACATGGCGTAATGCCAGCTGCTCATCCTCCATTCACTCGAGACACCCCCCTCCCGCCGCGTCCCCCCCCCTCCAAACATCAGATGGGAGCCCAGCGAGCCCCTTATAAACCAATCGATCGCACCACCACACGCCTCAAGAAGTGTTAGGACCAGGTTGAGTGGCGCAGCGGTATGATCACCCCGTATGTTAGACGGGGCCGTCGAAGGTTCGAATCACGCACCGAGCGTTGTTTCTTCCCGACTGCCTTCTGGCGGAGACGATCTTACCGGCCCGGCGCCGCTCACCCTGGACACCGATGCGAGTAGGCTCGGTAGACCTTGTAATCGACACCTGATGACTGAAGGCTGCGGTCCGTGAACATGCCTAATTGGTGGGCCACCCACAAAGGGGTTCAGTATCACAGGTCATCATGCAAGGCACCTACCGAGACGAACGGACCGTTCGTGACACCCCCAGCTTCAGAACCAGTAGCCCTAACATGCTGGTTGCCTGGCTGGGGATCGCGTTCGTTAGATGGACCAAATTCTGCTACTTTTTGACACACGTCCACCAATTAGCCAACAACTTTTCTGTTGTGCTCAGAGGGAGGTTTTCATCAAGTCAAATCTCCTGATATGTCCTGGCTTGCGAGATATTTACAAGCAGGGCATCAGCATGCAAGTGCTCCGGTTGATAATTCCCTTAAGTTTGATGGAGCAGCTGAGATTGACAGGTCAACAACAAGGCTGCGGACGGTACACACGGAAATTCATGGCTTGCACAAACACGAGGTCTGCACACCACCCCAATCTCCAATGTAATACAGCCGCATGAAGAGCTTGAGCCTGTACAGTAGTATGAGCCGGCCACATTGGTGGCCACTACACTCCAGCCGAGAAGGATGTTGAAATACACACATGATAAGACTTTTAAGATTGACACCCAATATGTGTGGGAAGAAAGCCCCCAAAGAGACCGCAGGATCCTCGGACGAGCTCACACATTTTACTGTTGGCGCTGCGCCGTGCGGCCCCCTACATTCAAAGTGCTCACCTGGTGACCGCACTGAGCGGCCCAGCCCACACACACTTGCAACCCGAGGCGGGACGCTGACGCGCCACTCCCCGGCGAATTTCGGCAGCAGCAAGGACGCCACATAGAGGCAGAGAGGACTCTGGATGGTCGTGTGCTAAATTGGGTCACGAGGAGGTCGCGTCGGTCCACGTTTTGCGTGAGGGGGAAGTACATGTTCTAGAAGAGCCCCCAAACGCCCAGCGGCTGCATATTGGTCATCATACCGCTCACTGTGCCAAGAAGCCGCGGTCGAACTGAAAGGCTGTGCAGGCGCATTTCAAGTGTTGCCTTTCATAAAACAAGGATGCAGTTGGGTGGTTGACATGGCACACTACTCAGCTATATCTAAAAAGAGACACCATCGATAGACCCAGTTTGGGCGCTTGGTGCTCCCTTGGCCTCGCTCTTCACAAATGCGAGGTCATTTTGACTAGCTTCGAATCCTGCCTGGTGTTGGCTGTTGGAGGTGCTGACTGTCAGTGACTGATCAGTAGCACATGGGCGCCAAGAGTCCATTAACAAGGCCGGTATAGGTCCTTCGCATCGCAGCCGAGGCAGGCCCGCAACCGCGGCTCAATTGAGAACCCTGATTCGCTTTGTTGGTTGGGTTGTGGACTGCAGCATGGGTGTGAATCCATGCAGCACAACGCTGCGGGTTGGCCAATGGAACTTTTGAAAAGCTCCAGCTAGGTCTCGTGATATTTCCGTTCTACTGCTGTGTGACCTGGTCCCCCAAACTAGTCAAGGATGGTGAATAGCGACCATTGACTAGAGCCATGACCCAAGGTTTAAGATACTGTATGATATGCTCTCAGGACGCAAGAGAAAAATGTGTAGGCTTGATACTGACTGAAGCAAATCATATATAAACTCTGTAGCCCCGGATCTGTACAGGTACCGGATCAACAGTATCACAAAAGGCTTTTGCTTCAACCTTTATAAACGGCCTCGGCATACATCTCAGGAACATGGACAATAATTGATAACATTTCACGGTGTTCGCAAAACACTTGTTGGAATGGTGCATCTGAGGGGTAGCTAGAGTGGCTTGTGGTGATTATGTCTACACTAGAACTATCTGAGTACTATCAAGCTCCCATCGTGTCTGATATATCTCCTTTAACCCCGTAGCGATGTTTCGCAGTCCTTTTTGAAATACGGCATCGTGTCCAAAGTTAAATTTCAATTAAAGCATACGAGTCAGCGCAAGTGTTACGCCTCAGCCACTAACACACTGACTACAGGATCATGGGCTGGGCGGTCTTGCTCAAGTATGCCAGGAATCTCGATCCAGATTTTCACGGAACGCAACACAAGGTTTTCTCCTTCTCCTTAATCAATTTCGGCATCACTAGAGTCGTAAATAACCTCGGTCGACTAGAAATATGAATTGAACGTTACAGTCAGATCCGACTAGATATAAAAGCTTTTTGAAGCCGAGGCTCTCTTGCCAAGAGTTGTTTAGGTGATGCTGCTGCTCTCGCCATGCCGTATCTCTCCGAAATGACGGGAAGATCTGGCAAATAATGTAGAAGAGAGTGTAATGCTGTCGCGTAATCCTTTGCATGACCTCGCGACCAGCCATGGCGGTCAAGACTGAGACATTGGCACTTGAGCAAGCCGAGTGGTATTCCTCGTCGTCCAATAAGGCTGTGGACCAATCTGGGGTATAGGTGTTACTGTTATGGGCACCAGGACGACCTATTGGCCGACAACCGAGTCAAACCAGCCCACTGGCATCATTCTAGTTCTCGTGCCGCATATTCCCCTCATCCTGTAATTCGTTGTTGTGTCCTGCTTTGTTGTCGAGGGTCTTGTCCCGAGGCTCTTGAGTTGGCTGCAACCAGAAGGGTCAGCGGAGGCGCCTCCGACTATTCCCCAATTCGATGTCGTGTCGCGAAACGGCGGCCCTAGTGTGACATCCCCTTTCCTTGGAACGTCCAACACACCAAGACTGGGCCACTGGGCGATGAAGATGCTTTGTAGATGCGACTGGACCGATGAATCTCACGAGAATGTCGACAATTTGATGGATGGCAGCTAACACCGGGCTTCTGGTCATCAGAATGCGTTGACTGGTGGGGCTGGCGGACTACTTAGTCACGCAAAGAATTTGATGGCAATTCCAGGTAGACAAATTATTACAATCGTGGACAGGAGAGAAGGAATGAAATAAGATAAATAGCATCTAAATATCCCTCTCTGAATACAACGGATTTCTTGCTCGTTAGACTCAAGCTCTCCCTCAGTCCTGAAGCCCCCGTTCCCTCGCTCTAAGCCCGGAAATTCACACAATTGTCATTCATCTTTGAGGAAACCACCCTCTTAAGACTATAAGCACCCTGAAAAAGTCTCAAAATGAAGTTCCGCGCTATCATCTCTCTCTGCGCTGCCCTCGTCGCCGCGGTTCCTATCGAGAGCCCCGTCGAAGTCGCCGTCGACGCCAGTGTCGCTGACCTCGAGGTCCGCCAGACTGGCTTGACCCGTGACGAGCTCCAGTCTGGCAGCAGCTCCGCATGCCCCAGGGTGATCTTCATTTTTGCTCGCGCCTCTACCGAGCTTGGTAACATGGTAAGACCCCTCGCTCTCGAAATTCGTGGGCTCGTCTAACGTCTGAAATCAAAATAGGGGGGAAGCGCGGGCCCGACTGTTGCGGACGCCCTTGAGAGCCGGTACGGGGCTTCTCAGGTCTGGGTACAGGGCGTAGGCGGGCCATACACGGCGGACCTGCCGTCCAACGCCCTTCCCGAGGGGACCAGCCGGGCGGCCATCAACGAAGCCAAGAGGCTGTTCACGCTGGCCAACACCAAGTGCCCCAATGCGGCCGTTGTTGCCGGCGGATACAGGTAAAATGAGGCCAATCTTCTGCCAAGAACTTGACTGGCTGTTCAAGTGCATGCTGACGTGGAACGACGATGAATAGCCAGGGCACCGCCGTCATGGCGTCGTCAATCTCGGAGCTGGGCTCGACGATCCAGAATCAGATCAAGGGCGTTGTGTTGTTCGGTTACACCAAGAACCTGCAAAATGCCGGCCGCATCCCCAACTTCCCGACGTCCAAGACTGAGGTCTACTGCGCTGCCACCGATGCTGTGTGCTTCGGTACGCTCGTCATTCTGCCCGGACACTTCTCTTACCAGACCGAGGCGGCAGTCAATGCCCCGCGCTTCCTGGCCGCTCAGATTGGCTGAGAGGCGCCAGGCTGCTTCAAAAAGTGTGGACTCGGTGTTGGTTGAGCACGGTTGAGGTGAAAATTATGTGCGCTTAAGCTACCCTGTTTATGTGGCACATATACGCTGATAAGCTTATGCCTATGCGGTGTGTTGAGCTCTACACACTGAGTAGGGTGGGTCAATTTTGAAACTGGGTGTTCCTTTCCCCTTCCTGTCACTCTTTGTCCCTCTCTATTTACCTGTCGCTCGTTCAGCTTTGAGAGCAATCCCGAGTTTCGTACCAAATTCGTTATCAATAAAAACTTTGACTGCTCGAGGACTATCGCCGAATAATGACCGTTATGCTGCCGTGCTGTGTTGAGGCTGGTGATATGTCATGCAGTGAATACGTTGCCGAGAAATCTAGTTAGGCACCTCTAACGGTCTTCTTGGCCGCAAATGAGGAGGGCAACGGCATCCACGGTACGGATCCCAATGCACTAGATATATCCGGTTATCAACAAAGAGCTCATTGTAAACTAAGTCCCTTGGTACTTGCAATCTTTCAAGCCAGCATCAAGCAGGGTCAGAGAAATGCTATTACGGAGCTGTGGTCAAGTACATGGGTAGAGACTATGATGTTCCTGGCTATCCTCGGACTCAGTCGGGGATTCTCAAGCGAGGAGGCTCGCATAGTACCTGCTGTGATTAGATTGGCGACGTATATTTCTTCAGCGTGCTCATACCTAGGCACTGAGCCACTCCCGAAAAACCTGTCTTTAGGACTTAAGATGATGCACACATATCATGATTATTGTCCAGCTCGCACAAAGCAGATATCACTACACGTCCCAACCTTCTTCCGCCCCCGAACCCTGCTTCTGAAGCTGGCGGAAGCGCTGTCTATGTCCCTGGTAGGCTATGAGTTGTAAAAACTGACCAGTCCACAGCACAAAACCACCAATCAATTCCATTCACGGAACTGATCCAATGCGACCGATTCAAAACACGCGGGAAAAGACGCAGGCAACTTGGCATTTTTCATTGTCTTTGTGAGACGGCTGCGATCATCGATACCTCTCACTTTTCTCTGCGTCAAGAAGGGCAAAGGCTACTAGCATCCATTTGATAGAACAAAAAAGAGGGGCCACTGTAGCCTGCCATTTTTGGCGGAAGCTGTGCGAGTCCGGGAAACCGGTTCGCGGGTGGCGGCCAGCATGGGGGTATGCAACGCAGCCTCGTGGGCATCAGGTTGTGCCATGTGCAATGTGCAGTGCAACGGAGCGGAGAAGGAGCCGGATAATTTAGCGGAAAGCAGTTGCTGCTGCACGACACTGAGAGCGGGAATGTAAGGGTGAGCTGCTGATGAGATGAGATGCCAGTATGTGGTCTACTGTGAAGGGTTCAGGCAGGGTTGATATTTTTAGACGTGCATGTACAGATGTGGGTGGGTGTGGGTTCTGACTGTTCCTTACAAGCGCGGTCTGCAGCCACCCGTCATCAACGAACCTCACCTTACATACGTTACCTTCACTAACTACGCACACGGTCAGCACGATGTTGCCGAGATAGCCTGCAGTTAGTCTCCAAGTGTTCTTGGTTAGTCCATGCATCTATTGTAGAAATGCACAATCAATTGTGAAGAGGGCAACGCCTTTGAATGCAGGAAGAGGAAGGCTGGCTGACCCTCCTTCTGGTCCCTTGGTTGCTGACCAGATGCCCAGCAAGGAAGGAGCCGGGCCCCTGTCCACAGTGCTGGGAACCCGCCCTGAAAGTGGAGCTTGAGTCGCCCAAAGTGTCTGGATTGGGCCAGACTGGACTGAGGGACGGAGCTGCACCCGCGCGCGCGCTTCGTACGACCTCATCTCTTCAGCCGACCTGCCAGCTTAGCTTCACCTTTACCATGCTATGTCTATTGACCTCATCACTTCGGGTCATCTGTGCCACATTCATTCTTGGAACCCATCCCACGGCACGTCTGGCCTTCCTCCGCCGTCATTTCCGTGCCCTTGGCTTGAGATCCCCGGGCAATCGCGCCCGGGCGTGGCCCTCATTTTCCTGCAACGGCACAGCAGACGAGGTGGATCGACGCGACAGCGAAGGAGCTGCTGTGCCGCAACGAGCTAGCAACATGACTCCATCGTCGACTGATCCGCCATTCTGCAGCATTCTAGCACCAACAGAGCACCAACATCACTGTTGGCTCCCATTTTAGGTACGCGATGAGCGGTCTGCTGTCACGCTGGCGCTTCGAGCACCGCCGCCCAGCCCAGCGGCGACGGACCCCATCAAATTGATCAACAACACAGAGGAACATCCGTGATCCGCGATCCGCGGTCCCTACACGTGTATCGCTCCTCCACTTTGAACCCAAGGCTCTGGTACCTCCTCCTTGGTCGGGATTGTTTCCACTGTGAGATCCGAGCCCCCGGACCGACACTGCTCTCTGCCCAAGGCTCTCGGTCTCGCTGCTGCTCCCATGTCGTGGGCAACTTGTCGTAATCCTCAGGTCACAAGTCCGTATCCTTCGCGCGATGCATATGTGAGTCTGGATGACACCACTCGAATCCAGAGGATATTTCTGCACTGGGCGTACCTGTCGATGTCACCCACCCTTCCTACGACAATAGCCCTACGCCGCTGGCCCCCAACCCCGACCCAACATTCGCGCCTCGCGGAAGCATAGTGGTACACCCACACGGCCCGCTTCACGGAGGGCACTCAAGTCTGCATTCTCGACGTCTCCGGACCTCGTGCTCCACCTCGTGGGCAACGGCAAAACTCTGTCTGCTAATTCTGGTCCAACCAACTGGCATTTGTTTGTTGCTGTTGGTTGTTTGACCGCCCCGTAGAGAGCTTGGCCAGTCCCACCCCCCACCCTCAGCCGCATATCATTTATCCCAACTTCTCAGGTTCGCAATTTCACCAAGCCATGCAGCAATGAGGCAAGCAACACGCCGTGCCGCAGGTTTGTCCGATCTAAAACGCTGCAATCTCGTGTTTGGGAGATCACCACCTGCCCTCAGCAACCAGCGTTTTTCATGTGTGCGCGTCTATCGGCTAGATCTGACATCCTCCCGGGCACCACATCGCTGAAACAGGTGCCGTAACGCGCACATGGGTGGACTTGCGGCTGTGCAGAGTTGCATTCTACGTTGGTCTGGCGTGGCAACGCGGCAGCTTCCTTCCTTTATCCTTGCTGGGCTCCATGCCCGATGCCACGTTGGGCCTGGCACCAGCGGAGGATCCTGCAGTCAGCGAACTGCGGCTTGAGGAATAAATGCATGCCCACATGCTGCCTGGAATGATGTGAGACCATTGGTCCATTTAGGCGCTAGCTCCGATCTTGGTCACCAACCTCTACCTTGGGGTGTGTTTTCCCATGCCTCGAAACGTGCGGCCCGCTGCCGATCGGCTCTTCGTTGCCTAAGACGCTCTCGATCTAGTAGGGCACAGCTCCCATGCTGATGTCACGCCTGCTCGCCTTAGTTCGAGTCAAGGGTTGCTGCTTGCAAGGCTCTGTTCTTCGCCCATGTGGGCTGCTAATGCTCCGAACACCTGGTGATGTTTCTTTTTTGGGGGGCCAAGAGCCTGTACGTTGCGTTGCGGTCGGCTCCTTCTCACTGGACCCACCCATCTGTCCCCATCCCCATCAGTGTTGGTGCTGTTGTCGAGGACGAGAGCCAATGCTTTGCTCACTCCCAACGTGTGCTGCTTCAAGGCTCCATAGGAGCCGTGAGATCCACCAGAAATGATTCCCATCGACTCTGATATAAGAACAGGCCGGGCCTCTGCCCGTCCCGACCTGCCCTTCATTGAAATCCGTCACACAACCTGCTTATCTTTTCAGCCTTCCCATCCTCACAATAATCTGTACCGTCTAGGGCATATCATTATCTGATTTCGCTTCCTCGTGCCTTTTCCAGCCCGCCGTTTCAGGATCAAGCCTCCCTAGTACCCATCTGTACACATCGGTTGTCAACTACGATACCAGAACTTACATTCCATCCCTGCAAAAAGTGATCCAAAATACGCCTCAATGATCTCCACCGCCGACAGCGCCCTCCTCCAGCTCCACTTCACCACTGGATCAGAATGGGCTTCTTCCAACGCGGCAGCAAGCAGCCCGAAGACAAGCTTGAGGTGGTTGATGAATCTCTTCGACAAGAAGAATGGAAGCCAACGACTCACCAACTAATGATCATGGTCGCTCTGAGTGTCATCAGCTTCATGGTTTCACTCGACGCATGTATCATTGTCACCTCACTTAGTGTAAGAGACACCCCCCGTCCCCCATATTCATATCTACTCGTACAAGCTCCCGTTGTCCCCGTCATTCAACAGAAGCCCGCTTGGCGTAGCTGTGCTGACCATGATAATCTGCAGGCCATTGTAGAAGACCTCGGGGGAACCGCCACTCAGAGCTTCTGGGTCGGCACAGCATATCTGCTATCGACGTCAGTCGCCATGCCATTCTTGGCCTCAATATCCGACATATTCGGCCGACCAATCCTCTTAATCTTTTCCATCATAATGTTTACAATCGGCTCCATCATTTGTGCCGTCGCGCCGGATATCGCCACCCTCTTGGGCGGCCGCTCGGTTCAGGGCATCGGTGGTGGAGGCATTATTGTCCTGAGTCTGGTCATCTTCACTGATATTGTCCCTCTCCGGCAACGACCAAAGTGGTACGGAACGGTACAGGGAGCATGGGCCTTGGGCAACTGCGTCGGGCCCGTGCTGGGTGGAGCCATCGCCGACGGCACCACCTGGCGATGGGTGTTCTACGTCATGTTCCCCTTCTGCGCCTTTGGCCTTGTGTCCATCCCCTTCCTTCTCACCCTGAAGCCCAAGGTTGAGACGCTGGGACAGAAGCTGGCACGTGTCGACTGGGTCGGCTCTGCTATCTTCATGGCCTCTGCGACGCTGTTCCTCATCGCCATCTCATGGGGCGGCACCCAGTTCGAGTGGTCCAGCGCGGCCACCATCGCACCCTTGATTATCGGTGCGATTGGCCTCGCAGGCACTGCGGCCTGGGAGAAGTACATGGCGAAAGAGCCATTCCTCAGGCATTCACTGTTCTACAACGTCAGCGCGATCTCCACTTTCATCTGCAGCGCGGTGCAAGGCCTGATACTCTTCGGCCAGCTCTACTACATCCCTTTCTATTTCATGTCGGTGCTGGAATATTCGCCAATCCACACCGGTCTGGCCCTCCTTCCGGTCATGCTGACCCTAGTCCCGGGCTCCATTATCACCGGCGTGTTGATCACTCGCTGGAACGGATACCGCTGGCCCATCTGGTCAGGCTGGGTAGTCCTCACGATCGCCTGTGGCCTGACCACGATGTGGGACGCTGAAACATCCATTGGGGTCTGGGTGGTGACGCTGATACTCCTGGGTTTCGGCCACGGCGCGATCCTCAACGCGCAAAATTTCGCCGCGCAGGCCATCTGCTTGGACGGCGAGGAGTCCGCCGCGGCAGCCATGTACGGCTTCTTGCGGCACTTCGGCACCGCCCTCGGCGTGGGAATCGGCGGCTCGGCCTTCCAGAACATCATGGCGCTCAAGCTGTCGTGGACGGACCTTGCTGATGGCGCGGAGATCGCCAAGAACGCCGAGGCCTTCATCGTGCAGCTCCTCGAGATGCCGGCGTCGCCGCAAAAGACCACCATCGTCGACGGGTACGTCTTCGGCTTCCAGGGGGTGTACAGGGTCTACCTGGGCATCAGCGCGGTCGCCTTCCTCATCAGCCTGACCATCAAGCACTACGACATGAACAAGGAGCTGGCCACGGACCACCAGCTGCAAGACAACAACATCGCCCGCATCATGGATAAGAGGCTGTCGTCGTACCGCAACTCGCCCATGGACACCGCCATCGCCGCGGCGGGGCTCAAGCTCGACGCCGTCCAGGAGAGCCCCCAGGAGACGCTCAACGGCTCCCGGAGGCCGAGCGATGCCGAGACAAAGGTCGGCAGCGGGACCGCGACGCCGCGCGTAAAGGAAGAGCCTGAATTGGAGATTGAGGTGCAGGCGTTGCCGCAGGTGCCTAAGCCTGTGGCTACTGAGCTGAAAAGTGAGGCTGCGAAGAACGAAGTTGACAAGATCGAGGCCGCGAAGCCCGAGCCGGCTCCTGCTACATAATGTGTGATATGACTGGGAGTTGGGTGTCTTTATTGTTTTGCTCCAATATCTCTTTTGTCTTAGGATGGGCCTGGATCTGGATACCAAAGAGCGATATTGCCAATTTAGTAGCACGTTTTGAAATCAGCCTGGAAATACCAATAGTCTTGAATGAAAACCCCTCTGGCTTACAACTGCTCTGTGGCACTGCGTGAAGACAGACACCCCCAACCCAGTCCCCCTGACCTGACTCGGCCCCGGGCAGCGGATCTGTTTGCCTGTTCCGTCCGCGCCCGGCAAACAGGGGTACATCCTCTTATCATCGAATTCCTGGGCCCAGGACAGACAATCTGTGTAATTGCGATCCTACAAAGATGATAGATGGGACTCGCAAGCACACTGCATGCAATCGGTCTGAGCCCCGCCCCAGAACAAAACCCGGATGACGAATCGTCAGGGTCGCATCCGGGAGCTGTCACCGGCCGTGGTGGCGACGCGTCCCCGTGCTGCCGATCGTGTCTGTTCGCTGTTGGCCCAACTCGCCAACGCGTGTGCGCCTGAGACGAACGCGTTGCCTTGCAGAGTGAGGTTGCGGGGATGGCGGGGAACGGACGTTGGCCTATCTGTGTTTTGTGTCTGTGAATATGTCTGTGGGTGCAGGTGGTTGCACACCGGAACTACAATTCCTGACTACTGCAGTGTGTGTTGTCGATGTCAACTCGCGGCACTGGCGATGGGACACGGATGCTGGGGCCAATCCTATCTGAGATGTGGTGGAGGAGCCCCCCCAGGTGCCGCAGTATCGCCTTTGTAGGAGTGTTGTACACCAAGATATACCTATTTCGTGAGCGAGAATAAACAACTTCTAAGGTTCGGCACTTCGAGAGGCTGCCCGTGCCAAGGAGGACGATCGGTGCGGCCCGTGGCTCTAATTCTTTGCTTGTGCCTGGGATCTTTGGGATGAACAAGTGGCTCAGCCGCGAAAGACTGGGGAACCTCGGAGATTCGCCCTCCACACTGATAAAGCGACGCCTGCATAGCTCGGCATCTGAGGTGGGTACAGAAAATCAAGCTTACGTGCCTATATATCAGTCTAATCTGGGTATAGCAGGGATGCAAGTCGATCCGATCGTGCACTGCCCAGTATTAATCAAAATGTTTCTAAGCGACTTGACGAGCCACCAAGATAGGAACTCATGAACGACAAGCTTAATTGTACCTATCCTTCATCACCTGTCCATGTGTCCCAGAAGTTCTGAACGGATAGGGCGCAGACGACTTAAACCCAAGACTCGATGCAATTCTCAGTCTTTGGGTCAGCGCCGATGAGGCATTCCGTCCATCGAGTCTCGACAAACAATTCCTGTTGCCAGCTCGACCCCACAAGGCAGAACCCAGTTGCTAGATCGTAACAATATGAATAGGGAAGGAGACATGCTGATCCTATCGTGGCAGTCGTAATGGGACGAGTCAAGGTGGAACCCCGCCCGTTCTCTTCCCTACGACAACCGGAGCACTTGCATGTTCCCAAGGGTCTGAGAACACATGGAACATTTTGGAAGTGCCACCTTCAGGGATATTCGAGTAGGATTTCATGTCGAGCCGCAGCGCGCTTACGAATCTCTACACACAGCACGGTTGACGGCTGCTTCTAGATGCCCACTGGCAGTGCCATTCAGCCTTGACCGTATGCCTTGCTTCTGGATACCAACGCGTGGCTTGTATTTTGAAACACGGCGGAGATATTGCAGAAGCATTTTCTTGGGGGGAGATGTCAGTTGTTGAAAACAATGTAACGGCATGGCTGTCTCAGTGAATTCTATATAAGCCTTGGCTGACAGCAGTTAGTGTTGTCTTTCTGTTCTGGGTAGACTCACATCACATCACACTCTTCATCTAATTAGCCTTCAATTTGGCTATCCAGTCTTTTTTTTTGTCCGTGCCAAAGTTTCAAGATGCGATTCAAGCAGTCCCAGTCTTTCGTTCACACTGCCGTCCTCCTCGGACTGGCCACCCTCGCTGATGCCAGCCCTCTTCAGAAAACACAGCCAAGAGCAACAGCATTCGATCCTAGCAGTGCAACGCAGGCTGAGTTTGCATCCCACGCTCTCGAAGTGGCACAGTCACGAATTGCGAACTCGTCGACCTGCAGCCCTGAGAATACTTATGTGCGAAAGCCATGGGAGAACTTGACCAGTGACGAGCGCATCGCCTACACTGACGCTCTTAATTGCTTAATGGAAAAGCCAGCCAAGACGCCATCGGACGTGGCGGCCGGGGCAAAGACGAGATATGACGACTTTATCGTCACCCACATCAACCAGACTCTGTCCATACATTCCACCGTAAGTTTTCTCAGCCCGCGCCTGGCCACAGATGGAAAGCTGACATTCCACCCAGGCCAACTTCCTCGGATGGCACCGTTGGTTTATTTGGGAGATGGAGCAGACCCTCCGGAATGAGTGCAACTACACGGGCTCCATCCCGTATTGGGACTGGACAAAGACCGCAGAGGAAGGATTCGCCAACTCGGAAATGTTTGACGGCTCCGCCACATCGCTCTCTGGAAACGGCGTGCCTGTGAACTACACGGACTCGGATGTCATTATATCAAACAACGGTACTTCTGCGGAAGTCGGTAAGTCCAACACTGATTCCCTCCTCTAGCAATGCGTCCTTCAAAATACTGACATGTTTTCCTAGTCTTGCCCCACGGCACCGGCGGCGGGTGTGTGACCACTGGGCCGTTCGCTAACATGACCGTCAACCTCGGCCCCGACGGACTCCTGGTCATCAACGGCACCGACAGCTCGGCATGGGAGTTCAACTACAACCCCCGCTGCTTCAAGCGCGACCTGACAGACTACTCGCTGCAGCGCTACGCCAACACCTCGAGCGTGCTGTCGCTGCTACGAGATTCGGAAGATATCTGGACCTTCGAGACGGTCATGCAGGGCCCAGAGGGTGAGAGCTCCCTTTCCTAATCTCCTCCTCTGAAATTAGGACACCAAAGCTGACCATCTCTAATTAAGGCGTTCCCGAGCTAGGCGTCCACGGCGGCGGGCACTACGCGCTGGGCGGCGACCCGGGCCGCGACGTCTACACCAGCCCCGGCGACCCGGCCTTCTGGTCGCACCACGCCAACATCGACCGCGTCTGGTGGATGTGGCAGATGCAGGACCCCGACGTCCGCGCCGGCAACGTTTCCACGGCCATCCGCGGCCCGCTGACGACGAACAACCTCTACGAGCCGTACGGGAACGGCACCCTCCTGTCGGAGCAGGACCTTGGCTATGTGGCCGATTGGGAGACCGTGCCGTTGGGCGAGCTCTTGTCTACCACATCCGGAAAGTTCTGCTACGTGTACGAGTGAGCAGGGGAGTAATTGCTGGCGGGGGAAGTCCTAGAATGGCCTGAGGAGTTGGTGCTTCAGATGTGGAGATTCAAATGGATAGGCGTTATGGCCGGGGTTATCTCCTTTATTTCTAATGGTAATCTATAGTCATATATCAAAGTCTTCTTTCACGTACTATAATGAATGCTTGGCATAGACTTGTGCATCGCTTCTTGCAACCCAAAGCTTCAACCGTGGTATGGGATTCAATGCCTACTGTTCTCACAATAACTTTTCGAGGCGGTGAGAAGAAATGGTTTGTCTTAGTTCCGGAGGATTCGAAGTACAAAACAGGAGCCACTGTTCTCCTGGCTTCAGACTTGCTTCACATTGGGCTATTGTGTACACTACCCTTCATGGAACTACACTCTGTGAAAGGCGTCCATAAAAGCCATTCCGCAGCTCCGAAGACTAATATTTGAACTACTACCGCTTCAGATCTCACCGGATTCTTTTCCTCAGCTCGCCTTTTATGGGATTAAGAGAGCATGTTAGTAGGCCACACAGACAGCACCACATTACTGACGGCACTTCAAAAAATCAGGCTGTGATTTAAGGCACACGTACAAGGAGCACAGCACAAGATAGGGTTCATGGATCCGTTCTCCCCCTCGCGCGAGCCTGACACGTCGCACGTCGTCAAGCATGGGCAGTCGTCGGCGAGATCACACTCCCACTCGGAGGTGTGACCCTTCTCGATCGAGAGCACGCCCGACTTGTACAGGTTTCCGTCGGCTCGGCAGCCGGCCATGGCCCTGAATTTCAGCAGGGAGAGAACGGCGATTGCTTGGGAGACTTGTATGCTGCCTGTCCCGGGGATGAGTTAGTAGGTGTATTGAGTTGACGGACGGATTGGTTATGAACTAAGCAGTCTTTTATGCACCGATCATTAGAATGATTCCTAGGAGAGTGTTTGATTGCTGAGAAGACGTTAGAATGGCAGGCGTGGTGGCAATGTGTGTCCTAGGATATGTATTTGTATCAAGACTTCCTTCTTCAACCACCTAGAGGCCGCGGGAGTCGGTGGCACCCAAGACAGACAAGAAAGAACGGGACATATAGTGTGCCTCCTTGCGGACACAAAGGATATATCCTTATTACGAGGGACTGAGATGGGGGAGCAGGAAGAACCACGACGGGTCAAAGCTTCCGTACATGTCCCACTTAGAATGTAATATGAGCCCAACTCATTGAAACAACGAGGGCTCGTAACGGTCAAGGACTGCTGACCGAATTGAGATCAATAATGGAGAATGATCTCAAGGTATTGAGTTTCCTGCGCCATTCATGATGGCAACCGTCACATCAATGAGCACGTCGGGGCCGACAAGCACAGACGAAACAAAGAGTACATGACAAGACGTAGTATCATAATATGTGGAATTCGTGAAGCCCGTCTCGGGGCGTCCACCACACTATTGAGTCGCGATGCTCCTAGCCTCTCGTGAGTGGTAAATATAGACGCGTACGCACATACACAGCATCAACGCGTCTGCCTTTTGCTCTCCTCCCGCTGTAAATAGATGCTTTTTTCCCCTCTCATGCTGGGTATGGAGAAACCTCCTCATCCCGTTTGGCCTATTTTATACAAGGAGGATATGGGAACCTAGACGGGCGAGATCCTCTCAACTCGTTCCTTAGACGAACCCATTTCCGATGAATGACTTGTGTTCCGCCTCGACGGCATCCTTCACACTCTGCGAATGAGTCTTGAGAGCGTCGTTGATGGTCTTCTCCACTCGTTTCGAGCGCGCTTGGAGGTCATCCTATCTCCGCGCAGCCTTGTCGAAGTCGGCGACGATGCTGTCCTTGTCAGAGACGGGGGCTGCAGAAGCATCGAACTCTGCCTCAATGACTTGGTTTTGCTCCAGCGCCTTTTTCGCCGTGGCTTTGGCCTGCACATCTCCGACCTTGCCGTACACACTGAGCGCCGTGGCGATCATCCCGCCGATATCTCCGACATTACCAGGCACCACAACGGCAGTACCCTCCTTGGCCAGCTTGCCAAACGCATCGACGTACTTCTCGGCGACCGACAGGCTGACCGCACCCTGTGCCGAATCCTGGCCCTGGGCGATGCTCTTGGCCACCGCATCGATCCCCGCGGCCGTGGCCTTCGCCTTGAGCAGGATCGCCTCGCTCTCACCGTTGGCGCGGTTGATCTGCTCGGCGCGGAGAGCCTCGGAGGCCAGGATGACGCTCTGCTTCTTACCCTCGGCGATGTTGATGGCGCTCTGGCGCTGACCCTCAGACTCCAGGATCTCGGCGCGCTTGCTGCGTTCGGCGGTGACCTGCCTGTGCATGGCCTCGACAACGCCGGCCGGGGCGTGAATGTCACGGATCTCGTACCGCAGACATGTGACGCCCCAGGCCTGGGCGGCCTCATTGATGGCGGCGGTGATGTTCGTGTTGAGGGCGGCGCGCTCTTTCAGGACGTGGTCGAGGGTCAGCTGGCCGATCTCGCTGCGCATGGTGGTCTGGGCGAGCTGGGAGATGGCGTACTCGGCGTCTTCGACTCCGTAGCTGCGGAAAGAATAGTGTCAGCACGACTATCTTGGAAAAGGAAGGGCCCGCGAGAAAGGATCCTCGACATACCTCGCCTTGTAAGCATCAAAGACCCTGGTGTAGAGGACACCGTCCAGGTCAAGGGTGACATTATCGGCGGTGATGGCGCTCTGGCTGGGGATCTCAATGGCGATCTCCTTGAGCGACTTGACGTAGGCGATGCGGTCTATAAAGGGCACCAGGATGGCAAGACCAGGCTCGAGGATGCGGTTGAACTTGCCCATGCGCTCGACGATCCAGGCCGTCTGCTGGGGCACGAAGCGGATGATGGTGTTGGCGGGGAGGGACGGTTTCTGGAAGTACGAGGTGGTCAGGCCAGGGCCTCCCGGGCCCGAGATGCCTAATATCGAGGGGTTGGGGGCGCCATGTGTCGCGGACTGGGAGAAGCTTCGTGGTGTCGAAGGCGAGCTTGGGAGCTTGTGGTGGGCGGCGAGGCTGCGCGCGGCCGAGGATGCAAGCACGCGGGTCGAGTGTGCGGGTGCAGTCTGGGCGGCGAGACCTTGCCGTATGGTGGGCACGAGGGCCCGTTGCGCGGAAAGCATCGACATTGTCACCGGTGCTTCATCTGCTGCGGAGCTTGTTCTGTGGTGGTCGGGTCGATGCGACGCGGGTCGGATGTTGCTGTGCTGATGCTGATCGTCCAGAAGAGCTTACCTAGGTACGGAGTCTGGGTACGTCAACTGGAGCTCTGCCTGCCGCGCCGTCTTTGTGAGCCGACGTCGGGCAAACGCTGGGAGACGCTCTCCGTCAAGCCCAATCAAACGGAACGGATTGCAACGGCCGACAGAGCCGCAGCTCCCCTGCCCCGGTACCAGGTGCACTAAGCCCTGGTGTTACCCTGCTGAGGCATGGCGCCTTTTCCCGATGTTCAGGCCCCAGACGCTACCTCCTTCTAGGTGTTTGGTAGGCCGCGGTCCGTCTTCACATGGCATTACATGATGCCCACTATCCCGTTGTGAGGTCATTGACTCTGCTCCCAACGACCAGAATGAAGCAGCGGACTGAACAATGAGGTTAGATTGGAACACAGGAATTCGAATAAGTACTCAGGCCAGGCCATTGCATTCATAGACTTGAGCGTCCCAGTAAGTTTGAAGCCCAGTTCATGCGCACAGCCCCGGGTATACACACCGTCTTATACACCATCCATCATACCCACATTTCACAACCATGGCATCCAAGAGAAACCCGCTCCGTGATCTCACACCAACAGAGTCAGACCTAGACAATAACAACACCAACAGCTCCTCACCTAACAAGGGCCAGGGGGAAACGCTCCGTGAGAAGGCCACCAAGTCCCTCCACGGCCCCAACGCAAACCCATCCCAACTGGGCGACCCGATAAGCCTCAAAGCCGAGGCCAGTGACCACATCCCCAAGCCTGACGAGGCCGGGTCCGGGTCACAGTCGTCACCAACGTCGCCATCCCAGTCCGGCGGCGGAAGTTCTAGCCGCGAGACGCTCCGCGAAAAGGCAACCAAGAAGCTCCACGGCGAGGGCGCCAACCCGTCCCAGCTCGGCGATCCCATCAGTCTCAAGGCTGAGCAGAGCAGCAATGTCCCCACGCCGGGCGAAGAGGGGGCTCACCCTAGCGGGCGGCAGCAGCAGGGGGCCAAAGGAAGACCGTCGAAGCTATGAGGACCTGGAGGGCGCTGGGCGAGCGGTGGATAACAGCGGCAGGGCCGGGTGGTCTTCTTTCTTCACTGGTGTCGTGCTCGGTTTCATCTCGCGCGGCCACGCCTCGCCTGCTAATTCTCAGTATAGACCTGGGAAACCGTACCCTTAACGTTTATGATTATTATACTACTAAGTCTATTCATCCGCGTGGAGGGAACTCTTCCCTCCCCGCTGACAAAGCAGGTCTCTGCGCGTTGCTGTCCGGTTCACTCATGACATGTCGTTCTCCCTTCACACTCAAGGCTCGCGTCAAATATAAAGAAGACACAGCAACTGTGCACTCACACGCCCAAGCCCAACTCACGGCCCACCGCATCCAACGAAGCGGTGACCAGCCCAATGACTTTGTCATCCCCCGGGTTCACCATGGCCGCCTTCACCAACAAGGGATACAGGCTGTATAAGTGCCTGCCCCGCTCACTGGTCACTTGTGAGAAGCCAGGGATGGCTTCAGGCTCGCTCTGCAGCTCTATAAGGCATCGCAGAATCCGCACCAGCTCCTGCCTCTGCGAGAGCGGCTGTGGCATACGCCCGCGCAGGGGCTGGTCGGCCACGTATGCTCGCAAGGTCAAGGCACAGCGGAGAATCAGGTATGGCGCTGCTGTACGTGCCAAGCGGACATGGAGATCATGAGAAGGTTCGTTCACGGCAACTGCCTTGCGACTTCCCGTAGCGCCGCCGGTGCCGGTCGTGTCAGGCACAGGCGATTTCAACGGATCAAGTGGCCCGGCAGCTGAGGCGCCAGGAGGGGGAAAGCGAGGCGTTGGTGGCTGTAAGGTAATCTCCGGGCCTGCAGCGCTCGGATCGTGTAATGAGACAATATCAAAGAGCTCATCCAGACAGACGTAGCTCATCTCCCTCCGCAGTGTAGGCCGTGGGTCGATTGTGCGTCCATTGCGGGGCTTATAGAGGGCGGCCAATGCCTGATTCATGCCCTCGGTCCTTTCCTGGTTGCCTCCGAAGATGATCTCTGCCTCTGATGGTGCCGGTGCGTGTATAATTGATGTCCGGAATAGTCCCTCAGCGTATGTTCGACGCGTCTTGTCGGATATTGAATCAGAACCGAGCGATGGGATGATCAGCTCCTTGAGAGCCCGGAAGGACGCAATATCGAATTCCTGATCCGCTGCAATGTCTGCGTTTGCAGAGGCATTGTTGTAGTTGGCTTTTATGAATCCGTTCGAGATATCGACTATGACATCCCAAATCTCCTGTACCGTGGCTTGTGAGATCTTGGCTGCCTTCACCTGCGGCAGAGTAGATTCAAGTAATGCCAAGACAGTGGTGGTCGCCATCTTCCACGGCTGTTCTGACTTGGTCACGATCCGATAATCATACTTGAGGGTGATCGGCTTTGAAAGAGCCGTCAAAGCGTTCGAAAAGGCGCCGCTCACGTAGATGTCTGCATCTGTTGCATTTGAAACGACGTGATGGTGGAGAATATCCATGCTCTCCTTCGCCATCGCGATGTAGGTGCGCTTTGATGTTGCAGGCTGATGTGCTCTCTCTTCATCAAAAGCGAGCGCAACGAAGTCTGCAACCTGGGTGATAATAGCTGACGGGACACCAGATATGTCTGTCCGCACGAGTTTGAAGACCTCTAGGATTCGGCCTTGCAGCGGGGTCAGATATTCGATATCACTTGCGTAGGAACCAGGCCGGGCCTGTTGCATAGCGTCTCGTAAGAGGCTGAGCATCCGTTTGACCCTTTCCAAGGTTAGATCAGCTTGGATGAGACGGTAAAGCTCCAATAAAGCTTCGACCCAAGACATCAAGCATTTCTGCCTGTCGTCGAAGTTACCATCGCTCGTCTGTTCACCTGCTGGGATGCCTCGAGACCAAAGGTCCCAGACTAGGTCGATGGTCCTCTTATCGAAGCTCGACTTCGGGGATTCTTCGCATTTGGAGAGAATGTCTCCTAAGCTGGAGAATGTTGCGCTATTGATGTCAAGCGCTCTGAAGTCAATCAATGAGGCATAGTGGCTGATTAGATCTTGCCACAGAGCCGTAAAAGCAGGGTACGACGTCAACACGTCCAAGTAGTTGGCGAGCAGATTTGAGACGCCCTGCACGATGACAACAGCAGTCTCGTTCCACTCCGATTGTATGTCGTCTTTGACGCCCTCTTCTTTCACCGCTTGCAGCCTCTCTTCAATCGAAGAAAGCAGTTTGAAGATAACGTACTTGGTACATATCGACCAAGCCTGCGGTCCCAGAGTGCTTCCGTAGGCGTGTATGATACGAAGAAGTGTTTGAATGGCACTGTTTCGGAGTTCCAATCGTTGATCAGCCGTCACTGCGGTCAAACGCAGAAGTAGCAGCATCCAAAGAGCTGCGCTAGAACCATCTTTCTCGGGATGCGAGGCTAGTGCAATTAGCGCTTCGTCTTTCCCACCACCTATCATGTCCTCGGTGATGGACATGGAATTGCTCTTTTCGGACAGAAAGTCCGAGATTGCCCAGAAAAACGTGACCGTAGTGAGTGCAACATTAAGGTCATCGTCTTGCGAGCAGAACTTATATAGCGTGTCGACAAGTTGCAGAAAACACGTATTCGGCAACGAAGACAAGAAGTCAGAGCAGATGAGCTGGAGCGAGCCAAATGATGCCTTGATCAGTTTGGTCGACCTCGTCGAAAGCGTGGTGCCAGTCTGCTTCTTTTCGGAGCCAGAGACGCTGTCCGGGAAGATGCTGTCGATGATCTCGAAAGTTAGGTGCCAGCCATTAGTTAGGCTCTCGCCACAGTTTTCGAGGATGGTCTTAAGACCTTCGAGGACCACCCTATGAATCTCGATATCTGTAGAGTGAATCGTAACCGACACGTCTCGCTCTCCCGACTGCAATGGGAGGAGGGCGTCTCTGAATGCCTCGAGGAGACGCAGTTGGATCGTGCCACGAACGTCTTCCGGCTGCGTCGCCGTTGCATTGGCAGCTTCCAAAATCAGTCTCACCAGGATTTCCGCGGCTCGTGTTCTGATAGGGGCTGATACGGAGGTGGCGCTCAGCGCAGAGTTGAGTTCCGATACCAAAGGTCTCCAGCCAGATACATCGGGTGGGTGTACGAGGAGCCTCTCGAGGTTGATGCTGGCAAGGTCGCCTAGCTTGGCCAGTGCAAACTGGTCCGGCTGAACTGGGCCAGATGCCATATTTATGCCTGACACTTTTCTATGTTGCGAAGTCGGCGATGGAAGGCTGGAAGGGATGTCATCTTCAGGTATTGTTTCTGGCCGAGTTTCTCTCCCGTTGAAGGGGAACTCTGATGCTGGCCGTTTCTCGAGAAGCGAGCACACCGCGTTGACAACCTCTAAAAATGCGTTGTTGGGGAAATCAATGGTGCTTTCGAAAAGCCTTGACGCAGCGGTCTCAACAGCCTTGACTTCGACGCCGAAATTTGCGAGCAGAGCGTTGGCCTCTTTATCCGCATTAGGATCTGGCCCTTTGGCAGCTGTAGGTGTCCTTCCAGCAGTCTTCCCGGTCGTGAATAGAACAAAATCAGCTTGTTGCAGTGTCTCAAGGACGATCTGCCATGATGCCGACAACGTGGGTCCCAGAGCGATGCCCAGGTTCAACAGCGCCCTAAGGCACAGCAGATTTCGAGTATTCCTGTATCAATTGTCAGCACATTCCGTGCGCTTCCGACGCCCGAGTCGCTTTAGATAATAGCAATGGTTCCCGCGGGCTCACGCAGAGTCTCAGGGGGCAATGGAAGCATTAGAGACTCACAGTGCTGACGAGCTGGCGTCGAAAGATTGTGATCTCGGTTTCTCTGATGTACCTTGGCTGACTAGGCTTTCTACACTTAGCAGACCCCGGGCATTTCCCAGGATACTGTTTCCCGTTGCCTCAGGCGCGGGAGGGGGCGCGGGTTGTCGAGACTGCCCAGAATTTATGCACGCAGTGAAGACATTCGGAGGAACGGCAGCCTTCCCGAGTGTGGTCAGGAAAGCGTCTCTTGGAGTCGCTAGCTGCAGCAGCCCAGCCACGTGAGCAAATCTTTGGAAAGCCCTGACCAGACCGTGGTAGTATTCAGAGTCGAGGGCGGCGTATAAGAAGGTCGAACATGTTGCCAGGATTGCTGGCCAACATTCCTCGATAATAGCTGCGCAGCTTTCCACGTCTGCATACAACGGGTGCTCCTTGAGAGTCAGCGGGTTGACAGAGATCGGGTTCTTCCTAAAGGAAGCGGACCTCTCCGGAAGGCCCGGACGGGGCGCAGGGCTTTCAGACCGATCATCGCTGCCTCCTTCGCCCGGCAAGCCGCCCTTGCCACGCCTCCGGCTTCTATCGCTTGGCGCAGTCAGGGGCAGGATGAACTTGGCCAGACCCTCAGACAGTGATGTGATGCAAGCAAGCGTCAAGCTGTACACGTAGGACTCAGGTATGGCAGGAGGGTCAGTCTTATCGAGTTGGTCAATGCAGGGCACACGCATGGAGCTCCATTGCGTACTGATGCCTGTGTCATGAACACTGCCCCCAACGCCCGCTATCACAGAGACACTAACGCCACTGGCATCAAGCACGGCTTGATCGGCAGAGGTAGAGTATGGGTTGGCCACGGGAATTGTTGACTGGTGACCAAGCCCAATCACAACCGGTTTCTCCGTGCTGACTCGAACAAAAGTTGCAGTCAAAGTCTTGAGGATGTCCTTTTCACCTTCGTTGGCGTCATACATCCTGAAGATGCGTCGAACCAGTGCTGGCTCGGCGAAGATACCCCTGAATACTTCCATGCATAACGATCTTTTCCACAACGTCGTGTCTTGGTCCAGTATCTTGGTAAGGATGTCCAAAGCCTCGCCACTCTCTTTCGGTATCAATGCAACATGACGCCTGAGAAGTGTATATAAGATGCGAAACAGCCTGACCGAGGCAGCAAAGTGTGGCTTCCCGGAAAGAGTTTGGATTATGAAAGGCATAACCTTGGTGCGTAGAATGTGAACCTGCTCGGGATGGGTTGCAAATATGGCGCCGTGGTTGGTCAGGGCCGATTCTATCAGCTCGAGACCAAAGGTCTGCGGCAGTCCATAGAACCTGAGGTACTCGGGACGTTGAGATTGCGTGAGGAGACAGAGATCATTGAACACGCGGAAGGCGTCCAGCGCCGCTGCCCTGAGCTGCACGTCCCCATCCTCTGCAGGGGCTTCCCCGACAAAAGGTGCGTCAGGGAGTTTATCCTCTGTAACAACTTTGTCGAAGACGGTGACGATCAGCTGCTGCAGCGTTGCGGCAGATGTGTTGTTGACGATGGCATTTTTGCTGGACTGTAGGATGAAGCATATGTTCAATGCAGTCACCAGAAGATCATCCTTTATGTCTGTGGAATAATTCTGCAGAAGGGAAGGCAGGGCTTGGAGGATCTTGAGCTGAACATCGAGACCAGCAGAAGTAGCCTCCCGGAGCGCCTCAAGGACGGGGCTAAGCTTGGACCGTGGGAGGGCTTTAGAAACGATGAGCCGCTGTAGACAGACGATAGCTATGCCCGTGAACTTTGCGTTCTTGGTGCCGCATGCTATTATGAAAGGATTGACAAAGTTGATCTTTTGTGAGAGCTCTGCACCGTTTGTCTGGTCAGTCTGCTGGTCATGCTGCGATACAAGCGCCGGAAATGGCGATGCCTGGTGCTAATGTTCCTCACCACGTCCGAACTGAGCCTCGCTCACGCGAATGCTCTTGAGCTCCTCGAGGGACTTCTCGGCAGCCTGTGCAGGACCAGTCAGCCGGATCGTGATGCAGATGAGGGCATGAGATGGACGCGAGGAACATACCTGTCTCAGGTCCTGGTGTTTTCGCTTGCTCTCAGTTATGAGGTTGTGGAGCTCCGTCGCGAGGAGCTGAGCGGACATGATGGTCTCTTAGAGGCGGAGGGATCAAGATTCATGTCGCTCCGGCTGTAGGAAAACTTCCGGTGGGAAAACAACGAGTGTTACGATGTCATCTGAGAATGGAACCATCTAGGAGATCACAAGTCAAGCAAGCATGGCTCTGCTGGTCCGGAGGGAGAGACCGAGGCGTTACGTATGCCCAATATGTTACGTATGGCAGTACAGGCTGAGCGGTAGATTACACGCCCGGTTCTCTGAAGCCAGATCGATGCGCGCGGCCAGGGGCTTCCGGAAACCGACCCGCCTGCCTGGAGCTCACCCACCCTTGCTCATGCCTGGGGTCCGCCTGCTGAGTCATTCAGTCGCACCTGCAGTAATGCTCCCGCCAGCGGTTTGAGACAAGAGGAAGCACCCCACCTCCGTCACTCAGTGACAGGGGTCAGGGGTCACCCCGCCGGAGCTGGACTGCAATTGCGGATTGGACTGGCGGCAAGCGTCACCTTGAAGCCGGAGCCTACCTAGGTACCTACATAGAAACACCTCTTTCCACTTCTCACCGCACAGCCAGCCGTCGCACCGCCTTTCGTCGCGCACCCTCCCTCGTCTTCGCACACAGACAAGAATCATGGCTGCTCAAGTCCCACGCAACTTCAAGCTCCTCGCCGAGCTCGAGAAGGGCGAGAAGGGCATGGGTGCAGGCAAGTCCTACCACCGATACCCCTCCCACCGCTCTGACCGCAGCGGACATGGAGCCTGACGATGCATTTCTGCTGCAGGTGCCTGCTCATATGGCCTGGAAGATCCCGAGGATATCCTCATGACCAACTGGCGAGGAACCATCTGGGGACCTCCCCATGTGAGTCACCCTGCCCGGCACTCGAGATGGTTCCCTTGGAACAGTCGCAAATGCATCACTGTCTGCTGACCACGGTCGTTACCCGCAGGGCCAACACGAGAACCGAATCTACGAGCTCAAGATGGAGTGCGGTCCAAACTACCCCAAGGAGCCCCCGGTCTTCCACTTCGTCAGCCAGATCAACCTTCCGGGCGTAAACCAGCACGATGGCCGCGTCGACCAGAACGCCGTCGCCATCCTCCGTGACTGGGAGCGCATCGCGACCGAGCTGTCCAAGAACCCCCGGCCTAAGGAGGACCCACTGAGCCTCGAGGCTGCTCTGATTGCGATAAGGAAGTCAGTGAATCCCAGGAGCACTTGAACCAAGCAGAGGGAAACACACCAGTACTGACCTGGCACTATCTGCAGGTACATGGACGAGCACAAGAAGCTGCCCCAGCCCCCCGAGGGCTCCAAGTATGCCATGTACAAGTAGATCGAGGTGGCACTATCGTCGGAACGAATCACAGTACAAATTCGAGGGGCAAAGGATTGCACTGAAGTGCCTCGAGGGGCCTGTCATACCTGGGTATCTAGCTATTGGAGAGGCTACCCATAGCTCAAGGGCTCGTCAAGCAGATATCCAATGAGGTATGCGTTTAGGTGGCAGGGACTGTCGGTTTGACTCCGGACTTGGACCTTCCTACAGCCGTTCTGTTGGGAGCGAGAGGTGCTACTGGTGTCTGGCGAGCAGACGACGTGATGAGGGAATGTCTTGGTTTCTTTTTATGACTGCATCTCCTGGGGGTTAGGATGGCACTTGGCGTAGACATGGGCTTCTATTAATGCAATCTGACCTACGGACCGTCCCCGTTTGATGCTAAGACTAAAAATCCAAGCGACCAACATGCCAACGCGCTGATGCCGCGGGACCCACGTGATCCGACCCCCAGAAACTTCAATGCTGGGATTCGGCCAAAAGATTTCCTCAGGCCGACAACACCGCGCCAACTCCACAGTCCAGAGTAGAGAGCCACAGACCCCATGGACTGAGCATATCAACCGGGGCGAGTCTGCGCCAGATCCAATGAATGCCGTCATTCTTCATCCCAGCCCGCGACTCGCGGCATAGAGTAGCATGTGAGACAATCCCAATCCGCGTCGTCTTTTCTTCTCCCTGGCCCAGACCCTCGGAAACTGATCCCAGCCAATTGCTACAGGCTTCGCTCTTTACAGGGCTCTTCTCCGCCAAGTGCCTCACATATCCCTCCCTGCTGACCTGACCTCCCGCCCAGGATGGATCAACCCCATCCGATTCCTCATCCGCGCGGGCTTCCGCCGTAACAAGAACGACACCTCCCCGCGCCTCGTCACGTCTGCCCTGCAGAACGGCTACCGCTTCCTCACCCTGCTCACGCGCGCACACGACGCATCGGCACCGCAGCACAGCGAGATCGTGGCCTTCCTGCGCGAGCGGCAGAGCAAGTTCCCGCCTCCGCCGCCGCCGGGCACCCTCGAGGAGGAGCAGAACAAGAAGAAGGCCGCGGCGGAGAGGCGCGCAGCGGCGGTCCCCCTGCTGACGCTGGTCAGCGCGCCGGGCGAGAAGCCGGTCTACAAGTCGACGGTGCGGCCCCGGCCGCTGAGCGAGCTGTCGGGCGGGGTGCGCAAGGTGCCCGTGCTGGACATGGCGACGGCGGGCCACACGTTCCTGCGGATCGGGAAGCCCGAGTCGCACTTCCTGGGCAGCTTCCTGCACCGGAAAGGGGACGCGCGGCAGCGGCGGATCACGCTCATCCAGGAGCTGCAGGACGAGTACATGACGCAGGCGCGCGACGAGGACAGATGGGAGGCGGAGCTCGTGCGGCTCGCGAGCCGAGAGGGCTGCCAGCTGCCAGTGGGTTACGGCGCCGAGGGCGGGCAGCGGAACTTGTACGTGCAGGCTGTGCACGAGGGGATCAAGCACGCCGGCGAGGGGCTTACCAGGGAGACGGATCATATGTTTGCGCGGGCGAGGGCGATGCTGGATATTGTTGAGGCGGAGAAGAAGCTCGCTGAGGCGGAGGCCAAGGACAGGAAGAGGCTGAAGAAGAGAGAGAGCGCGACTAGAAAGCGGGAGAAGAAGGAAGAGGTTGAGCGAGCGGAGCGCAGGCGTCTGTGGAAGGGGGCGCGAGAGCAGGAGACGCGAGAGCAGGAGGAACGAGAGCATGATACGTGAGATGCTCGAACTGGGCGACCAGAGGCCTATGTCAGGAGCTGGTGGTGATCTTTATACAGATACAAGAAGCGCATCTGCACGGCTCTATCACAGCTATCTCGTCCATCGCCGATTATAAACAGGCTTTGTCGAGCGACATGAACATAAACTAAACAACATGACACCGAGCCCGACTACCTCGCTCGCTTGTCCCAAGCCCAGCCAGGTCTTCGGGCGTTTTAAATGCAATACCGAGTCCGGACACCTTTGCAAATGACTTTTAAAATCCAAACGCTGCATCAGTCTTCGTCGCTATCCAAAATGCTGCATCGACATCTTTGGGTCGGAAACCAGGCGATCGTCCGAGACAGGTCCCGCGTGTGGCGAGTTCTACAATACATAAAACGCGTCAGCTATCACTCGTGCCAGCAGGGGAAACATGAAGGGCTTGTACAAGGACGTAAGTGGCAGTGACAGAACTCGTACCTCTGATGAAGACGTTGACGTCCAAAGTAATGAGCCTCTTCCTGCCCTCAGGAGCCGTCCCACTGCTGCTGCCGCCGAGCCTTGACATGTCTTGCCCAGATGCAGCGCGGCCGAACAGCTCGTTGAAGTCGTCGATCGGCCACGCGCTGGGATCCGTCCGGACGTCTGACAAGGTCGACGAGGTCGAGGCCGAGGCCATCGCCGAGCTGCCACCCGTGGAGGGGCCGGCAGGTGCAGGAGGGTTAAAAGCCTCGTCCAGCGTCTGAGACCAATCCCCAAACCCAGGCGTCGCCTGATTCTGCCGCTGACCCTGGCTGCCCTGCTCCATTGTCACGCCGTTCTTGAACGCCGCCACGTCGACCTCGGTGGTCAGGTAGTCCTGCCCGGGCTGGATGGCCACCCCTCGTACCTGGAGGTACATCTCGACCTCCTCCGGGTCGTAGAAGTCACCCTCGAAGCCCGGCAGCCGGATCCTCATGCGCGGATCGATTCTCCTGTCACGCGTCTCACTGACCTTCGCGTCGAATGGTCCCAGTCCGAACTGTCCGCCGGGAAACGAGTACTTCATCTGGTCGACCGTGCCTTGATTGCCCACGCGCGGCCCGCCACTGCCGCTGTTGTCCTGCTGAAGCTGGTGCTGGCCGGAGCCGCCGGCTGCCCAGAAGGGGGCCTGCCACCAGTTCAGTGACTCGGAGGCCGTCCGCTCGAGGGAGAGGGAGATGCGTTCGCGGATCTTGTCGATGGGCTCGAAGAGCATGCAGAAGCCGAATACCTCAGCGTATTTATGCTTGGGTGGGTCTGGCATAGTGATGAGCCGGTATGCGAGTTCCAAAGCATTCCTCTGGAGACGCCGGCCGAAGGTGGGCTCGCTGAAGGCCATCGACTGTGGGAGTGGGAGCGAAGAGTAAGGAGAAAGAGGGTAGGCAGGCGTGGACGTCGAGGCCTGATCGAAAATGTTCGGGTATGGCGACTCTGGGTTTAGGTCGAAGGGAAAGCTGGCGTTCTCGAAGGTGGGCATAGTCACGATCTCGTAGCCCAGCGGCGCCTGTGTCACGGACATCATGGCGCCGGAGGGCAGGGGCATGGATACATCTGGTATCGTCGTCCCTGCCTCGTTGGCGACCATGTAGCCTTCCCAAACCGGGACAGTTGAGTTGCGTGCAGGCTGGGCTTCGGCTGCGTCTGGAGACCTGGAGTTCTCTGTGTTGGTTTGGCGAGAAGGCTGTTCCGGTGCGGAGCTCTCGGCTTGTTCGTCCTGCCCGCTATCTTCACTGGACCTTTTTGCAAGCGAAAGGATCTTCTCAGTGGCCGCGCGAAGTTCAAGGGCAAAGCCAGGGGCCTGCTCTAGCACTCCAAGGTTCACGGCCGAGTCGTGGAGTTTCAGGAAGACATTGCTCAGCTCCTCGTTGTTGTCCTGGAGCTCCTGGACACGCCTCTCGAGGGTCTGGATGGCATTCTCCTTTCGACTTCTGTAGGCTCGCTGTGCTAAGCGTATTTGTGTTCGCCGGCGCTACACTCGGGGAGTTAGTCGTTCTCGTGGAGTCTTTACGGATGAGCTGCAAGGCTGACTGTTTATCGTCAAAACGATTTGTGATGGATGACGGCAGGGGACGGCGGGGGAAGGGCACTGTATGAGTGTGCGGAGTGTGGATTCAAGGGTCTCGGTAGACGCGAGCGAAAACGCGACGAGGAAAGAAGGACGGAACGGAACGATCTATCGGGGACAGGATCGGGATGACACAACAGAACAGCTTCGACCCACCTCAGCAGCAGTCTGATCCTTTGTGTCCAGCCTGGGCCTCCCCCTGGCCCTCTTTGCACCGTCATCATCTTCACCCTCAGCTGATTCTGGTTCGGCGGCCGGGGGAGATATCTTGGCCCTCTTCCGGGGGCTGGTCTCTGGCTTTGACGTGGACGGCTTCTTCGCTTTCCCAGCCTTGCCAGCAAAGGAACCGTCGAGATACTGCTCTGCACTAAGAATGGCCAGATCCGAAGGCATGGCCTCGTGACGCATTGTGCACCAAGATTGGTCACAAGGCTGTTGTCGGGCTTGTGGAATCAAATATGGGTGAGGGTGCCTGGTCTGAGACACCCAAGCACTGGCTGGCTGGAAGGAGGAAGAGGGGCTGGTCCGTCGCTCTCGAGTGGCTGCTCTACGGAAAAATACTGTGGAATCTCGAGGTTACACAGACCCTTTCTGGGCAAAGAGTGATGAGTCTGAATCCAAGCCGTGGTAGCAGTCGACGCCGGTGTGTACTAGGGGTCTGGTGGAAGAAGTATCTACGAGGTGGACCAAGTGTTGAATCGCCACGAGGTATGAGGTTGCTCTCCTCCCCAGTATGGCTGGGAATTCCCTGAAGGTAATAATGGAGCTGACTTGAAACTTTCTGGGCACTCAAGTCATGTTGTGTCGGTCTCACGGCCTGTTGGAGGGTCGGGATCTGAGGGGGGGAAACGTAGTCACCGTCTGCCAGCGCGCCCTTTCAACAAGAGAATCCCGAGAATGATGGTGCTGATTAATTGAAGAGGCCACATGTGTCGTCTCAACATCCAGGAAGAATGCCACAATATACCTGGCTCGTCTTCTCGGCAGAAAAGCACAGTCGGTCCCTGACTTGGTGCCATACAGAAGGTCGTCGTGGAGTTCTCTGGGCTGAGATGGGCGTGATTACTCAACATCGACCAGCGGGCCGACTAACAGCCCATATCATCCGAGCGACTTGGAGCAGCGCACGGGAGATAGTGCATGATACGCATGAACTCAAACCGTCACAGGCTTGGACATGACGGCGCGCCGGTCCCCTTCCAACAACACTGACCTTTCTCTGCTGACAATTCATCAGCACGAACCGTTGTCACCTTTCTTGGGCCCAAGTTGAAGCACAAGAGCCCCATTCCATGGAAACCACCAATGGTCGCGTCTCGCTCAGCGGACAGGCGCCGCGGAGATGCTGTCCAATGGCTGCGAGGTCAAGTAACACAAGCTAATGCGGAGCAGACCGGGGGGGGGGGGGGGGAAGAACCTCATTGGGAAGCCTCCCAGTAACGTTCAGGGTTTTAAATAGTAGAGGTATGGTGGCTTGAGATGAAAAGCCAACCTGAAGACTTGGAATTCAAGGGTTTCCATTCTTGAGACGAAGCAGACGCGGACTGATCGTGTTTTCCATTTGAGAACGGATATTCGCACCCGCAAAAACGGAGGGTGCACCCGTGCATCGGCAGCACTAAACCTATTCACACACCCAATTCACACCCTCAATCCATATACCCAATTTTACCAAATACCCATACGCCTTCTTTATACTTGATTTATATGCTTAAAAATATTCATTGGGTATGTAAATTAGGTATATGGGTGCTGGGTGCTGGGTGCGTGGGTGTATGGGTGTTGGGTGTTCAGGTGTGCGATGTACGGGTGCTCTCCGTTTTTGCGGGTGCGAATATCCGTTCTCTTCCATTTTGGGCGGGGGACGGACGTGCTCCACAGCTTTTACTCCGCACCTTTTCTCTGTGCCGGACTCCGGTCCCTTGTTACTCTAGTAAGGCTGATCATCTCTTCGTCAAACATCTGGACTGTCTGACAGCTGACGGAGACGTTACACAGACCAAGCGTTCAGCCCACCTTGACCGTCCCGAATCCGGTGTTCTAACCGCGCGGGCCGCGCGTAGATGTCTCTGAACGAACACCAATATTTACTGTGCATGTCGCCGCCGCCACCAAACTCAACCCGCCAGCCCGCCAGATCATGATCTGGGACCTATCGTACCTACGTCCCATCGTAGGCGTGACCTCTTGTCACCGTCACGGGTCGAACAGCACGAGCTCCAGTCACTGCAAGACTGGTCAAGTTCGACCGAGAATTGGTCATGATTGTAAGGAGATCTACCGTACTCGAGTCAAGCAAAAATTCCAGCACCACGCGGCCCTCCCCTCCAGGTCAAGTGCTTGTGGATGCCGGGGTCCACTTGAAAGCAACGGCCTGCTGATCACCATTTTTTCCGTTCATGGGCACGATGGTGGAGCATGTTGCCGTTCTGGTCATCCAGAAGCAACGTCGGAAGTACAGTACAGGCCCAGGTCGAAATCACTGAGGTTCCCGGCGCAACCCGTGAAGCGGCAGTGGGGAGAGCACAACATTCGCTTCGCAGCAGCAAATTTTAGTATGCCCAGCACGAAAGAAGACAACACGGAGGCGCGACAAGATTTTTTTGAAGACATTGGGGATGAAAGCTGAGGTCAAGGAGCGGCTGGACCACAAGTATACCGTCAAAGTGGCGGTCATCTACTCTTTCAATGTATACCCACCGACCCGACCTGCTGCAATATGCCACATCCCCGGTATTTGTATCTCGAGCCGCACAGCTCCCTTCTGGCCCTCCAGCGAGTGGCTTTGGCGTGTCGACGTCGGCGGCTACCCTCCTGAGGATGCGGCGGAAGGAGCAAGTGACTGGGCGCCTCCAGTCTCAGTGATCAAGACAGTGTGGGAAGCAGCGGCCTACCCTCAGGAATCCGTCCACTTCTGAGTGATTCAACGCTGCCACTCATGAGCCCTCAACCTTCAAATGAGGAAACTGCATCTGCCCACTGCCAACCCTTGGCCCGATGTCGCCAGGGGGCAACAGTAATGTTGTTCGAGCTTAAGTGAGCGCCGCCTGCACTCAAACACACATAAACCCTTCATCAACGGTATTTACGGTTCTTCATTGTTTTCTTTTTGAAGAGACCCAAATTCGGCGATATCTTCATTTTCCTTTAGCAGTCCAGTATTGATCAATTGGCCTTTCCCACCCGACTGCCGCTGCTCAAAGCCACCATGTGTTTGCAGTTGTTGCTACTGTGTCCCAGGTGTGAGCAACCGATCCAGGGTATCGACTGTCTGATTTCGTGTCTCCTGAAGCTTCGAGAACCTTCCTCTATCTGCGACACCAAGAAGGCATGGAGATTCATGACTTCGACTGAGATGACCTTAACCGCAATCTCTTGTACCAACCTCCGTTGTGCCATGAACGTGGCGCAACAGCTCATCTATCAATTGGGGATCTGGCATGCAGTCAATATCATGGATGAGAAGCAGATGGAGGAATCCCAGGCGCAAGCCCCAACTCAATGGGCAAAGCGAGCAGTGATCCGAAAATTCGACAAAGGCACTGTAACAGCAGCACCAGTCCCTCTAGTAGCCGGCTTAACGAACTCGTCAGAACAGTCCGGCGCCAGGGCGCCAATGATTCGTACGCCGGCAAATATGTTGTTGCACCAGGCCTTATCTTACCGTCGACGGAGGACACAGGAGTTTCGAGTTCTCCGAAAAGATGTAGCTCCAGACAGAAGGGCATCGATCTGGGACGAGGAAATCAGTAATGCTCTCGGTTCTGAAAGGGGCATGTTCGTGCCATCCGACGAAATCGGAGATACGGAACACGACAGTAGACGACGAGCCGCGCACGCAGATGAGTACATGGTGTTCATTGCCTCAACCCCTGCACAAGTTCTTCGGCCATTATCTTGGTCTCATGCCAAAGATGCGTTTTAGTCTAGCTCTCCACCGGCTTCAGGCCCAGAACCTCAGTCTGCACCTGGTCCTGTGGTGGTAGACAAACCTGTGCGCAAGCGAAACGTGAGCAGTCAATCTCCTGTCGCATCCACGTCCACATCGGCTAGAAGCCAATTGGACACTGGCCATGCTTCCATTCGTCCTCTTCAGTCCGGTCCGACTCCGGTCGATTCTTCTTCAGCGGTCAGTAGCTCTGTGGTCTCGCCTCCCTCAGATACCTCGAATGTAGCGGTCCTCAATACTTATGGATCGGCCTTCCAGCCAGTGCAACACGTTGGATATCTATCTCAGTCCAAATCAGCACCAGCTGACAATCGTCACGATTCCGCGGGAATCGATCAGGGGAGACAGCCACCCTTGCCTGAGCCAAGTTCGTTGCCTGAACCATCTTTGGGGGCTGGCCACCCGCAACACCAAGCTACAGCTCATCCATCCTCAAGCGCAAGTTCTATATCTTGGAATCAGCATAGTGTCAACCACAGTTCGTCACCCAATTATGTGCAACAGCACCTCCAGTCTGGACAAATGCATACCACGCACCATGGCTTCCAGGGCCAGGTCTCTGCATCCTACCAATCTTCCTCTGCTTCATATGTTCCACTAGCTGATCAATCTGGTCTTCAAGCTGCACCAGTGGCCCCTATGGGTGGACCACCTCCTGTACCAGTCACCCCTGTGGGTGGACCACCTCCTGAACCTGGAACTCTACCCCAGTACCCTTTTGACTCTGGCGTCTCTGAAGGTCCTGACGATTTGCCAACTCAGAGTCATGACAATGCGAATAACCCGCCGTTGAGCAACTTCGGGTATCCCATCAACGACGACACTGACCCGTTCATGGGTTATCAATCCCCTTAGCGGCCCGGTGGGTCAGCCAGGGTCTAGGATGGAGGTGAAGAGCTTATATTGCAGCATATGAGATAGATTCTGACTGGCCAGGGATCATCACAAGAAGCAAAAGGCACCTTGGCCGCTGGAGGAACCGTAGATGGGGGATGTGTTTAGTTCAAGAGGCTTCACGGTTTTACGGTTGATCGTCATTTTTCGACACGCTCTTTTATGCATGATCACTAGGACTGGTAAAGATGGTGCTTATGATGATGGCGGTGGATTAATGCTCGCTGCGGTGGCATATATAGGTCTAATGCAGTACACATAGATGTGCTCCCATACCCTCTTTGTGGGGAGTTGCGTAGCATAGCAAAATGACATAGCTCCGGCACGAGCATCCCAAACAGAATCCTCGATGAATGCATCCAAAATTGTACCAGGTTGAGCCTCGATACTGCAAGGATACTTGTAGCCGATCCCTTGACTTCCAGTCCTTGATTGTCTGCATCAAAGTGACCAAGTCCTGCCGACGGAGGGGTAAGGCCTGGTGTACATGTGCCATCTTTGATGTCCCTGGCTCCATGATTTCTGTGGCCACTACCATTACCACCTCGCCTCGGTGGTACGTGCTGAGGAACCATAGCACCATCTGCGCGATCTGAGGTGATTTCTATTGGGGTTGGTGGCACTTGCCACCTAGGGACGACTCTACGTCTTTCTGTTGTGGCTGGATTCCAAAAGGCGGAGGTCATGCGTCTGTCGTACTCGTGGGCCTGCGATCCCGCCGGGCAGAGGCTGGTAGTGAGTTCGTGCTGCGGTGGGATTTCTGCCTCGTTGACGATATTCGAGAGCCCCGAGACACCGCTGGTGGTTCCTCACTCCGGGGCCGGCCTTGTGTACTCGGACTTCCAGTCGGCCACGCTCTTTGCTCTCTCGTGTAAGCCTAACTCCTCTAGCCAGCCCTCGAGCTCGGTTATGTAAGTTAATATCACTACGGTATGCATAGTCAGCAAACCGTGGTTCTTCTTCAAGTGCAGGGCAAGCCAATGCAACGTGAGCAAGGCCCGCTGAAAAACGGTGCAGGACCGTGGGATACTCACTCGGCTCATCTTCCCCCCGCTCGGTGCGCAAGACATGGATTGCCTCGCGCAAATACCCCTCCATCGCCTCGCCATCGCCATTGCCCTTGCTGACCTCTGCTAGCATCCTGAGAGAGTTGACCCGGGGCACCAGGGTCGGCCCGGACCGCAGGATCTGCTTGTAGATTGCAACGATCTCCTCGTTCTTGTTGGGGTCCAGTCCGGCGTCCTTGTCCTTTGTGAACCGATAATGGGCAGAGTACCAGAGGATCTGCGCGTACGAAGGGCCGTACTTGGGCTCTGATCTCCTCAGCGTGTCTTCTATGAACTCTCCGAAGTTCTTTGGTAGCTCGTTGGACTCGCCGGCATACTGGAAAGACAGCCAATCGTTGATAAGGGTCTTGCTACCGCCCCGGCCGCCCAGAAGGGACTCCCACGTCTTGCAGTTTAGTTTCCATGCTTGAACGGCGAGCCTGTTCAACAAATACTCGTCCTCGATACTCGCTATGTTTCGGAGCAGCTGGCGTAGAGGCACGGGCAACGCGATGTCCTCGGCGGAGAAGGCCACCGCCATGTACCTCATGAGAGCCTTCACGACGGCTGAGAACTGTTTCGCCATGGGTTCATCCGGGAAAATGTTCCGCCGGGTGCTGATCATCAGGAAGAAGAATATGTAACCGGTGACGTTGGCCGGCTGGTGCCGAATCAGGGTGCCAAGCTCCTGTGGCGCCCGGCGCATCAGCACCAGCGCATCGTTGAACATCTGCTTCTCCGAGGCGGCGGACCTCTTCAGCAGCGGCCGCTCCAGTGTGGCGGACCTGATGGCCGAGCTGTAGCTTACCCAGCGGGTCACCAGCTGGTCACCCTGGCGCACCCTGTCGAGCGCCTCGGGCGTGGTGACGACCCCCTGAAAGCGGCCCAGGATGTACGACTGGGCAGAGGCGAAGACGGCCTCGAAGATACAGTACGAGTCCGGGGGGCGGACCGTCGTGATATTCGGCGGGGAGTTGCCGCCTTTCGACCGGTATCGCTTGCGGCGCACATGCTCGGCCAGGCGGTCGGCGTCGACGATGAGGCCGTTCGACAGCCGGACGGTGCGGCTCCTCACTGGCGCGTAGTGGGATGCCGGCTGTGTGTCGTCGGTAGGCGACGCGAGCTTCTGGACGACATCATCGTCCCGGCCTGCCCTCAGCCTGATGTTCTTGCGCAGGCCCCAGCTGATGAGCCGCGTCTTGAACATCTTCTCTCTTGAGTCACCGGATAGTCAGGAACCGAGGCTGCGGGAGAGAGAGAGACAGGAGGAAATGGAATTCCATACGACGCAATGAAGCCATGCTCCACCCTCATGATCCTCACGACCTCCTTGAGCGTCCTGTCCTCGTCCATGTAGAGCCGCCTGATGGTCGGCATCTGGGTGTTCCACTCAAAGGTCGAGGGCCCCTGCCTTTGCCTGCCGTGCAGGATGACCGGCAGGCCATTCACGCTGTGGTGCGGCGCCATCATTGCGGTACTGTGGTTTGTAGCCGGCGGTCAGGACCTGAGGCCTTCCCGACTGCGGCCCGTGGAGCAGGCAGTCTCGGTCCGAGTGGGCGCGGCCGCCTGGAGAGGTCACCCAGAGTAGGAAGCGGAAAGGTAACGTAGAGGTACCAGATGGGCCGTTGGAACGGGTCGCGCTCGAGCGTGTTGGTCTCCTGCGCAGATGCCAGTTTTGTGCAGGCCAAGAGCGATGCAAGATGGAAATGGCATGTGAAGGAGATCTGATCTGGGTTCCAGCCTGGCCGCGCGGGACCTTCTTTGGGTGGGCGTTCGGCATCGGCCGCACGAGGGGTTCTAAGATTAGAGTTGACAGGCGGAAGGATTCCAGGCGCGCTTTGCGCCCTGCTGTACTGTACTTTAGAAGCGAATGCAACGCCACCGCAGCTCACTTGGCCACATTCGGCCGCATTTTGATATGGGCCCCGGTCACTGATATCTTGGCGCCGAGCGCCTGAATCCTGCCTGCAATAGTGACACAATTATGCTTTTCTCCTGTAACCTTGCCCTCACCGAAGCAACACAAAAGCCCGATGTAGGAAAGTAGGCCGGTAAAGGTGTTATTTGTTATTGGCTCGTAAATCAAGCAATGAGAAGCATGTATTTGCGTGATATCAAGGTTGCCTTTCCTTTGGCAGCCCAGGCACAATAACCACGGAAAAGCATGCGAGTACCCCTTGAGGTCGGTCGAATGTCGGGAATACTCATCATGAGGAAATTATGGGATACTCATCTAACTACTAAGGAAGATTGTCTGGA
The DNA here is from genome assembly GCA_013364905.1 of Diaporthe capsici. Taxonomy (NCBI): domain Eukaryota; kingdom Fungi; phylum Ascomycota; class Sordariomycetes; order Diaporthales; family Diaporthaceae; genus Diaporthe; species Diaporthe capsici. Next base: position 522,356 of record WNXA01000013.1, read on the forward strand.
GCTATGGGTTCCTTCGCCCGTCATCCGGCCGAGTTTTACCCTTCCCTATAGCCGAGTCCCCCGTCTACCAAAAATTGCCAAAAAGGGGGTGGGGGACACCGTTTCTACCCCTGTCCACCACAGACTTGGTTAGGGCCGCTCACAAGCCAAACGGTGTCGATGCCGTTGTTTCTGTATTTGCAGGACGTGTCTCCTGTCGCAGCCACCATTGCTTTCCCGTCGCACTGCTCCTGGGTGGTCAAGGCTTGCTTGACTTAAACAATGTCTGTTAGCTTCCAAATATTTACAGTTCAAGGGATTGATGAACAAAGCTAGAATGCAGAAGAGCACAGAGAAAAAGGAGCGGACAGCCTTTGTTTGCAGACTACCCACACTTTTTTAGGGCAGTAAGCTCACTCAGCTCATGTTGAAAAAGAATCCACACCTGGGCATGTAGACGAGCAAAGGAAAACCTCTCAAGTGACTTACTGAGGTCGATCATGTCCTCGGTGCCAATGTTGAACAAACCCACGTCGTTGTGGATCGTGACACTGAAGGTGCAGGTCTCGTGGCTGGCCACGACGATAGTTGATCCGTCCGCGTATCCCCAAAATCCACCACCATTCTTGTCCTGGATGTCTTGGATGAGTGCGTTGCAGTCATCCACAAGACTCGCGGTTCCAAGCCGGCAATGAGGATCCATGACGCTCGCGACTGTGCTTGCGCCACACATGTCCTTGCTCACGCCATTCTGATAGAAATTTGCCATACATTGGTTCTCGGGAGCGAGGATTTCAGGCAAATCCGATCGGGCTCTGAGGTCGAAGGGGTCGATTCTGGCGCTCTCTTCATCGAATCCTGTGACGTGGGATGCTCCCACAGCAAGGACGAAGCACAGGATGCTCAACAGAAGCTGCATGGTGTTTGAGGGACAGTGCAGAAGCAAGTACGTGCTGTGGTAGATCTTCAGGTCCTGTCAGGCTATTTCACAGTCAGTACATGTGGTGTAGGTAGCAATCTGTAACCCATATTGGAAGATGTTTCATGGTCAAAGTCGCCAGAGTACTTCGGCGTGGGGATGGGACAGTTCATCTGCGACTGGTGTGTAAAGCACGAAAACTGTCAAACTTACCGACCAGAGTCTACGACTCGATATTAAAGATATTTTAGATGCTGGCACGGAATATGACCCTCGCTTCTATGGATCGAGAGGCCGACCAGAGTTCTCAAACTCGAGGTTGATATCTTAGTAGTGATATTTAGGTGTGTGGTAGAAGTCTAGCGAAGCTATGTTCTGTTGACGAATAACCAGGTTTGCGTTGAAGTGTCCCTGGGGAAGTTTCCACGAGAAGGGACGACTTTAATATTCTTGCCGGCAGAGAAGACTGACGAAGATAAGCCCCGAGAGTCACTCTCTCATGGCAAGCCAACAAACCTCGTCAGAAATCAGAACCACTCTGATGCTCGTCACTCTTAACAAAAGAGTGGCAGAAAGCTCCACCAATCCATGACAAACCGAAAGTCATCACAACATATCAGTGCAGAGTCTCAGCAGTGACTCAAGGACACACATGTGCAAACGAAGTGTCTCTGGATCTCGAACTGTCAGAATCTGGAATGCGCTCATTTCCCTCGAGTCCGCCCAGTCCAGATCGAGGGATAACCTGGAGCTCCTTAGGCAACAGTTAGAGCAAAGGAAAGAGCCACTTGAAAGACGAGACTTGAGGTATCGAAGCTCAATAATTTCTGTTTCGGCTGCATTGGGGTCTGGAAAAGACACAGATAGACAGCACGTGAAACATCAATTTTGCCTTGCAGCCTTTGCACGTATTCCGTGTTCTCGTCGACCTCAAATAGCTTTTTACTTTGGCCTTACTGACCTGTAGCTAGAGAAACAATTTTGCCCCAAACAGCTGTAGTCCTTGGACGTATACGAGCCTCCTAATGGTGATAAACCCGAGGAAGCTCTCCTGGCAGCCTTGAAAAACGATAGGAAAACATCGAATTTCAACACCGATGGAATCAAATGTCTAGGGACATAGGCCCCAAGGCTTTACCATGGCAACCTCATTCACTTGTCCACAGAGTCACCATTGACAACCGCGCATACCAATAAAATTAAACCCCGAGGCTTGTTTTCAGCGGGGTGGTAGATCTGATGGCTGGTGTCCACCATTTCTTGCCAAAAGCGTTTCCCGTGTCAACGCGTCCCTCAACATCACAAAGCTAGACTGTGATAGCAGCACTTCGGTACGACACCATGGACGACTCCGATGAGTATGTTGAAAATTACTACAACATCTGTAAAGTGACAATAATGCTAACATTCCATCACCTTCAGATCGCCATATCAACCCGATGACAGCGACAATGCGACGCCAAGGTGGGTTTTCGATCTCATGGAAGCCCTGGAGAGGGCATCACAAACAGCCACTTTCGGTCGTCACTTGCGTGCTGCAGCCACGTTTTCAGTGATTGGGCCTCACTCCTAGTCACGTTCTGCGGCGATTCGATTCACTGACTGAATCTTGCTCCTCTAGCTGCAGCCAACAAGACCCTCGACCTCGACTTGGGACGCCCGAATGCAAGAATGCCTCCGAGAGGTAAGATTCAACTTCCCACGTACCACAACATTCGATCACCAAGATCTAACCGCCTGTGAAGCGTGGCATCTGATCCCCCTAGTACACTACGTCGTTCGACACGTCAACCCATGCCCGTGAGAAGACTCGATCCAGCGGCGGTTGCGAAGCCGACATCCTCGCAACTCCCACGAGGCGGCCCCAGGCCCGGCTCTCACGACCACACGGTCCAGGCGCTCCTGAAACTACCTGGCTTCTGCTTCACCAGAATCAACAACGTCTTCAACTCCAGGGACTCTGCGCACCTCGCGACTGTTCTCGGCGCCCAGTTCGAGCCGGCCGGCAACCACAGGAGGGCCTTCCCAGCCAGTAACCAGCAGCTCGTCTGCGTCCGCGTCGCCAACGTCATCGAGGCATGCTGCGACGAGTGGCTCGAGCACTGGCAGGGCGAGGCGCTGACCAGTTTTTTCTGGGCCGAAGCCGCTGAGCGCCTACGCTGCTATAACAAGCACTGGGCCGCATTCAACCTCACCCCTGTCCAGGTGAACACGATCTGCATGGCTTACACGGGTCACTGGGATCCGAACGGACGCGGTGGTGCCCCGGACGACGACGAGGCCAGCTGGGGATTCGAGCTGGCCGAACTCACCTGGGGCAAGGCCAAGGCCGAGATTGATCCCGACTTGTTTGCAAAGCCGTGGGAGTACGAGCGCGCCTGTAAGTCATCGGCTCCATCTCTCCTTTGCTGTGACTACCAAGTGCTGACGAATCGACGTCCACAGAGAATGCCGCCCGTGACTTCTTCGAGTACATCAACGAGACCGAGACCAATGTTGGTCCCATCCAGAATGCCGTTGGAGCGAGGAACAACGACAGAAACGGTACCACCAACCGTCGTCGCCGCGGCGGGCGTTCCTTGGTTGCACCTAGCGAGGCTCCCGAGGGCTTCAAGCCGAGGACTGTCGCCATGAACCAGCCCCATCAGTTCGTTCTCGGTGGTGAAGGTGATCCAGTCATTGTCCACGGCCCCCGTCGCACCAACATCGAGAAGGTCGAGGGAGATGTCGTCGGCAGGGTCAAAGCCACTGTTGATAGGAGCGACCCCAAGCGGCTGCTTGTGACGTTTTCCGGCTTAGTCTTCAAGGGAAAGGAGGGCGGCGAGGAGAAACAGGAGTCTCAGCAGGGTGATGAGGGCAAAGACGTTCATTCCATGTTTGGAAGCCGGCAAGCCAGTGAGGATGTGACAGTCCGTAGTGAAGCGGAGGAGATGGAGGTTTGTTCTCTCTACGAAGAGACTCTATGAGGTGGACGGCAGATTCTGGACAAAGCTTGGTCATCTCAGAATCACAGAGCAGGTAGATTGGCATACGCCCATCAGAAACATCTTCTTTTCAGACAAATAGCTACGTCTGCATCATGCCTACCGAAGGAGCCTGATATTCTCCACATTTTGATGAACAAATCCCTGCCTGATGAAGTGAAATACTGCTGATTACTTCGATCAGTGTGAGGTCGGGACTTCAACCAAGAAAGGTGGGTATCGCGGAGCTGCTCCTAATTAATAGTACAGTTCCCAGTCAGTGTGCTTGAGCTCCCAGTAAGGACTTCCAGTTTGTGGGTTGCCTCAGCGCACCATACGGAAGGTACAAAGCTCTGGGGGCAGGTGCCCAGTTTTCGAAAGTGCCAGGCTCTTCTTCCCTTCAAACGCTGCAGCCTCCTCTCCTTGTCAGATCAGTCAACTTTCCCTCCTTCCAACACAGCCGTCACCATCGAAAATTTTGAAGCACTGCAGCTTTCGTGAATCAACTTCTCAATTTCTTTGAGCTGTTCATTTGACTCCAGCTACTGTACAGATACAACTTCTCCAGGACCTCTCTTTCGAATCAAGGTAAGTGTCTCAATTGGGCCTAGAACTCGGCATCCAATTTTGTCACCTGCGGCCTCTGCCCCTCCCTCTACTTCTACCTCTGCTTCTGCCTCTCTCCCCCTGCCTCTCCCTCTTTACCCCTGCCAGACTTTTGACACGGTCGACAAGTCGCACAGCACTCATTTTCAATCCATCATATTTTGGTCCTCACCATACGAGTGCCCCACAGTGCTTGCGGCCCTGTGCTGTGTTCGTACCAATCCCAATGACCAGGACTTTCATCCACTGCATGCTCATGCGGAATGGTTGTTTTGGCCATCTTCTCATCTCTGCAGGTGCTGACGAGTCAAAACCAGCAGCTACAAAATGTGTCCACCAGCCGATCAGGCTCCAGCTGTGCTCGGCCAGGCCGACGCTGCAACAATGCCTCTGCCTGACAGCAACTCTGACTCCCCTGACGTCGTTTTGAACAATAATGATGACAGCAAGAGCGATTCGACCATCAAGTCGGACGAGGCCCACGACGTTCTGGCACCCCTACCAAGCGAGACTGAGACCGCTGTCACGGCCAGCGGAGCAGGCGGCTTGGCCACGATCAAGGAGCAAATCGACCCAACTTGTCCCAATGACGAGCTGGCCACGGTGGAAACCACAATGAGCGAGTCTACTACCACAGAAAACATCGACCATGAGACCTCTGACCACCATGTGCCCACTGGGACTACTACACCCACTGATCCCGATACATCCACTGCTGTCCCTCCACCTCCAAAGTCTGAGTCAGTGGCGGATGAAGTCTGCGCAAATGATCCCGCCAGACTCACTTTGCGACAGAAAGACTGCAAAGGAAGTGCGGTTCTCAGCACAGCTCCAGAGACAACGGTTACCACCAATCCCACCATAACAGTATCTGGGGACGGCGGTGACCAACTGAACAATGGTAGTTCCGAGGAGCTCGCAAGTGCATCCACTGACAACGCCGCCGACGATCCCGCCAAGTCTGAGGATCACAAGTTTGTTGATCCCAATGACAAGGACAACATCGGAAACGATGTCATCAAGTTCTTCTACACTTCCAGCACTCGCAAGAGGCCCTCCAGCCCAGTCACGGCTGCTCCTGGCTGCTGCAACCCCCGTCTTCATAAAGACAGCGATCTGTACATCAAGGCGAAAGGCGAGGACGGCAAAGCCTATGTATTTGAAGTTGTCTCTGCAACTCTTGAGAAGGCCTCGCCCAAGTTCGAGGCCATGATCTACGGTAGCCACACCCGTGGCAACAAGGAGGAGTGGGTATGGGAGCTGGATGACAATCCGTAAGTACTAACTCTCCATGCCTTCAACAATCTCTTTCTGGATTGTCAGCCGTGTTGAATCTTTCCAAATCGTCCCAAGTCTGTTCCTAACCGAACTTCTCATGCGCACACATCACTTGATTCCCGACCCTAAGTATGCTCTTTTGTGCTCATCCAGCCACTGGCACATTGTCATCTATCTATATTGTGTCTGGCTGTCATGTCTTGTTTCCTTATTTTTCATCCAGTGCGAAATACGTCTCTGTGGTCACAGCTAATCGTGTTTTCCCCAGTCTCGGTCTCAAAATTATGTTCTGTCTGCTCCACAACAAATTTCCCAGAGCACTAGTGGCTTCCAAGCCCAATCCCAACCAGCTGTACAAGGTGTTGCAGTTGGTCGAAAAGTACGAGGTCAACCTGGATGACACAAACTACCATCTCTTCGCTCCTTCTTGGATTGACGGGTTCAAGAACGGACTGGCCACTTCCAAACTGAGCACCGTTGAGGCTCTCCAAGTGGCTTACAAGATTGGCGATTTCAAGACTACGAAGACCCTACTTCGAGAAGCTGCCCATGAGATCAGTGACGAGGACGGAAAACGCCTGCAGGACTTTCCAGTGCAGCAGCGGGACATTTTGGACAGCATTGAAAACATCCGAAACGAAAGCATCAAGACCTTGCTGAACGCACTGAAGATCCCGCTGGGGTACCTCATGGATGCATCGAATTTTCATGGCAGTGAGTTCTGCAAATCCACCGAAGGCCACTTCGAGTGCAACCAAAAGCTCTTGGGCTCTTTGATGGCCAATCTGGTACAGCAGTCTCTGTTTCCAATTCCGGAGCCTGCCAACTACAAAGGAAGTGTGACCTCACTGATCGCCAAGATCGAGAAAATGGAGATCAGAGGCTTATACTTCCCCGGTGTCGTGATGACAGAACAAAAGCATACTCTGTGCAAGTTAGGTCAGGCCGCTGCCGTTGAAGAGGTCAAGGGAAAGGATGGAAAGGAAGTACTTCCGCTTTCGGATAACCTGTTGGAGTACATGTACTTTGCGTGCAAACGCAATGGTCTACTAAGGAAGGAACTGAAGGAATTCGAGCCTTACAAGGATCACGTTCGCGATTTCGAACTCCTCTATCGGGACGAGTTCAAGAAAGACATCTGGGGATGGTACGACCATGAGGCTTCCGAGGGCGATCCTGCATGCGATGGCTCCGATGACTCGGGAATTTTCGATGTTGTGGACTGCCGCGTTTGAATCGAACGCAGGTTTCGGGCTAAGTGAGAAGAGAGTGGGTGTCAAAAGTGTTTTTCTTGGCCTCTGGCTCTCGAATTGTTCCGGCTTGGGGTGATGAGGATGCGGACAGATCCAGATCCATAACGATCACGGCATTTGTTCTACCTTGCAGACGAGCGTCAGTTGGTCTCCTCGCACGCATCATCCTGCGGTTGAGTGTAGGTGGATTCTGGAGTCATTTCCGTCCGCCATCTAGGTGGTGTTTGTGCTCAAGGCGAGCCTCAATAAAAGCATGCATGGTCTCTTGATGGCCTAGTTAGATGGAATTTGATTTTTTTGTCACGAATTCCCATGCTGAGAATTGTGATTGCAAGTCATGCTGAGCCAAGAGCCTTGTCCTGACCGGGGGTCTCAGCGTCGTTGCGCGGTCAGCGTCTGCGCAGGTGAGACGCTTGGATGTGGATGATCTGCCACCAAGGAATTGTGGTCGCTCTATCAACCGGTTCTGGAACAAGCCCATAGTCTAGCTTCTGCATAAACAGACTGGCATGGAATCTTCATGTTGGTATGAGAAATGGCATTTGAACAAGGCGAAGACGCAACGGCGTCATTCAGGCTCCCACTCCTGTCCCCGTGGGATCGGAACAGTTCACAGACACCACCTTAATCGAAACTGCAAGGACTATTTCAGCTCTCATCTTAAATACACAGGGTGGGTTGCAGCAACCGAGAAATGGTGTAACGGAAGCGAGTGAGCCAACCATCTGTATTCGTGGTGCCTGACATGTGGAGGAACTGTTGTGTTGGTCCTGCTTCGTTTTGTTTGTTCCAGCGCTGCCGGCTCAGGAGGTAGCCTAAATCTGGGGTCGAAGAGAGCACACTCTCTGGGCTTACTGTGGAAGGGTGAGACGGCCGCCCCGATGTCATCCCTTCTTCTCTTCTGATGTCCTGTAACGGAGAGGTCTGCTCGCACAATAATCCAGTCTCACATTTAGCCCCTGTCAGCTTCGACATGGCTGATATGACCCGGTCAGAGCAGAAGCGAGCTGTGCTGGACTTTACTAGAATCGCGACACCGTCAGGAATGTGACGTTATGACGAGCTGCGCTGCAAATGACAAAGGGGAGCAGAATCTGATGCTAAGTCTGTCCAGTCCAGTGACACGAGCGTCCTCAACTCGTATTCCGGTTCAAACTCCAAATAGACACTCGACTCGTCCTTGCGTTTGCTCTTTGATCAAAACTCTGCAAGAAGTACTGTCGGTTTTTTTTTTGCTTTTCACTATCTTGCTACGTAGAGTGTATTACCCCGAAAAATCGGTTGAGCTTCCTGCCAGTAGATTCTCCTATGGCACGAGCTGTCAGCTCCGAGCTGGCAGGTCACCACGTTGATACAGCGCCAAAGCAGTGTCCGGCTTCGCCCAACTGCTTCTGCCCGCTCCGGCGTATCTACTAAGCAACGAGACATGCTGCGGAAGGTCCTTGGTCATCTTCACAAGCCACGGCCAAAGCTCAAGAAGCAGGATTTCAAATCTCTCGGATGTAACGGCGTCGATGGCCGCCCGATAGACCGTATTCACGGATGATGTTGTTTCCCGAAAGCCACCCGGTCAGCCAGACTGACCTATCGATCTTGACGATCCGCCGGCCCTGATCCCAAAGGCCTGTGGGGGCAGCCCAGGAATAATTGGTGTACAGTCAGTCCGTCGGCTCCACGTTGGCGGATGATGAAGTTCTTATCTCGGTGTCTGGAGGAAAGTTTCTTGGGCGATCCTACGAAGCCTATATTGACTCACTGTCTTGACTGACCGTCTAGGTCTCGTTCTGGGTCTGTTCTTACCAAGGTAACCCCCATGAAACAAATCCAATGAACTGCGAGATAATTTACCTAAACTAGATGCTCCGATAATTCAGTGGAGCCCGTGTTAAGTCCGCAAATCACCGGCCGTTCTAGTCCACCCCGTTGACGAAGCAACAAAAACCCCGGCCGCGCGCTGATAAGAGTGATAGGTGGGTGCGACGGAGACATGTCTTGTCCCGGCGGCCCGACTGCACGAGCGTGGGTACTTCTTCGCAGCTCGCATTCACCGAGCCCCGGACGACGGGCAGTCGGGGCCGGCGGCTGCGGGAGACACAGACTTGGACGATCGGACTGCTCCACGATGGAATGATACCTCGTTCACCTGCCGTTGCCTGGCGCGGCTCTCCCGTTTGGGCTCTTGGGCCGTTCGGTAGAGGCCGCGACAAGCACATCGATCGCCGGGTAGAGCCTCGTAACGACGTGACCAGAGGTATCGCTACCGGGAGATGGATCATGGGGAAACAATAACACCAAGCGGTGGCCTTCGGTAATGATGACGATCACGTCCCCCCAACGGCTCTGTCAGACACGCGGCTGACTTTCTGTTCCTGGTGCGTCCAGCCGTTCGCTGGCGGACGAGGTAGCATGTTGCATCAGGCAGTGTCCCCAACCGGATCTTCCAACGTCAAGCCATACACTTCAGAAGGAAAGCGAGAATTCCGACTGGTCCGGACGCATGTGAAAAGGAAGAGGCTTTTGTGCCCCGGCGGCTGATCGCCCGCCTACGTGTGTGCCTGGGCTGGGACCGGGAGCCCACCCTCACGCGGGCGCTGGTAGACGAGTCTGGCCGGGCTCGACTCTCACCCCGAAAAGCCACGTCGCTCGGGGCGTACGTAGACCCCGTAAGCAGTACCGAGACGACAGCCTTGGCGGGTCGAAGGACTTGTGCTCCGTCAGTCTCGCCTTGTAGCTGAAGGGCGTGTGGGAGGAGTTGAGATAGTGGGGACCTCATTTGCGAGCGAGCCCAGGACGCCTGGCGCGGCCCATGGCTGCAGCGAAGACGATGCCGAGTTGAGGCGGCTCGTACTGTGCCTAGCTGACGTTCATCCACCTACACACCAATATGGCCAAGCAGGCTATAAGACGGCCAATTTTGTCGGTTCCTGCAAGATTGTTGTGTGCTAATTGGCCCGCCTACCATGCAAGTAGATGCAGTACCCAGCTTGTTGGGTCGTCCCTGCCCGTCGGCCCTACGCCACATTAGGGATCCCAGCCTGGGCGGACGAATTTGGCGAGAAGGACAAGAGGCGATGACGAGTGGGTGTTGGGTAAGGCTCATCACGACCACACCACATGCTCCCGCGTCGCCGTCGTTCGTTCATGCACCATGTCATCCGATATCCCTGCGGCCATGAGCTGGCAACGACCTCGCCGGTCGAAGGTGGGCCTCGAGGAACGGGCCTTGATCCCCTCTTGCCCCGGATTTCTCAACAAGCTCCCGAGCCGTTTTGCCTGTCAGTCAGGTGTTTGGACCGCGACTGTGGGGGATAGTGATGTCACCAGGTTCAATGCCCACGAGGAGATCACAAGCATGGAATGACTAAGTAAGAGCTCTTGCGTGGATGAGAACACACCCGGGGCTCTCGGGGTCTTGTCGGGCCCGGTCTGTTGTTTTGAAGGAGCAGCACGGTCAACACGGGCGCCCCGGTGGGCCGGGCGGGTCCAGGCGTGCGGATCGGGAGCGCGATCGCATTGGGCCTGTCGTGGTGCGGCTGCGGCGCAGGGAGATCCTGATATTGTGAATGCCACGTGGGCAATGTTGTCCTGCCAGTCTTTTCCAACAACATTGCTCGGAAGGATAATGAACCGGCAGGATCTTTGTGTACGAAAAGTGGCCGAGATTAGGTGAGTGGATTTCGAAATTGAAGCGGACGCTAGGCTGCCAATACCCGTACTCGAAGACTAGACTACAAGGTACGTCGTAGGCTATCGTGGTGGATGTTAGATTAGGCCTTTGAATACAAACAACCTTGGAAGTCTAGGCGGTCTATGTGGAGACATAGGGATGGGTAGGGGTTGCAAGGCTCCAAGGGTACTGCGCAGGATGGTTTGGGTCGTTGATTTGCGTTTCAGAGATGTTGAGGCAGCTACAGCGAGACAGACGCACGTCGCTGAAGTGGTACGCTGTGATAATCCTGATACTGCTCCCGGTCGTTTGGCGGATAATAGCCACTTGCCGTGGGCCCGTCGAAGGCGCGGCCTTCTTCTAGAAGCATGCAGGGTGCCAGGGTGCCAGGCCAGGCCAGCCAGGTGAGCGGCCCAGGGGGTTTCGGTACTATCTCCGGAGGTACAGTACTGGTGTATACTTTGTATTCTCAAAGGTGAACAGCGACGTTGTACCTGGATAGTACGTGCAAGGTTTTACGCAAGGTTTTTATTTTTTATTTTTATAACTCAATCCAGCGTGCTGGTCTGCTGGATCCCATTTGAGTTGCGAAACGCGGGGACCTCAAGATAAACTCTGGTGCTCTGGTCGGCTGAATCAGGAGCAATGATACGTCGTCAACAGCACATGTCAGACGGACATCTGGACATGCTGTGCTGTAGAAGTGCTGCGGGACGAATTGGGCTGGCAACGGATGAATCATTTGGCACCGCGGGCGGGCGGGCTGTCGGGTTGATCGAGGACCCCGACAGGCAACGGGGTGGAGGGTTGCGGGGAGAGAAGACGGCCAATCTTACACCAGGTGCTAGGTGCTCCGGCCCGAGTGCTGCTGCTAGCTTGCGGACCTTGCTGACAGGAGACATGCTTCTTCCTCACATCAGCCCGCCGCCGCCGTGCTGGCTTTCCCTTGATAACGGACCCCCGTGTGGACATCCTATGTGGACATCCTATTTGCCGCAGGCCCAGCAACGGTGGATTTGATTGCGAGGCATCAACCACGAGTTGCCATGAGTGATCCCCTTCCCCATCCTCCCGTGAGACTGACAACAGTCAGTGATGACCGGCGGATTGCGGAGCGCTAGACAAGAGGCACATGGAATCGAGAGTGCATGTGGGACCTCGGGCGAAAAGGGTCATTCGGGAAGACGCTAGGCCTGTCAAGTCCGAATTCGAACTCGAAAAAGAAAGAGAGGGAGAAGAATGCCATCCTGGCCACACAGGAGATGGACCCTTGGGACCGCCCCACTGGACGATTGGATCAATCCTCTGCAGATCCCCGCCCAGGTGCGATCTCTGGCCTGTGTCGCCCCGTTTTACGGGCACAAACCACGCTACTGTGGCCCGTGTGTGGTACCCAGGCCAGGCACCTGTTGTTTATCAGTGATTGTGGAATCCCTCCCTGATCGGACGGACCGAACTTATTAACGACCACATGTCGATGTCTCTCCCTCACCAATCCGGATAGCGTCCGCCCGTTGAATGGCTCAGCCACAGTAACGCCAACGACGCCAATGACAACAACACAGGCCGAACGATGTGAGGATGTTACTCTGTTGCTGACAGCGACAACACCTGGGCGCGGCCTGCGTGGACGCAACAAGCATGTCCCATTGACAAGTTTATTGTGTGCACTTGATCAAAGTAGACTCTAGACGGACAGCCGAGTCTGTGCGGCTGGAGACGTACGGTATTGCGCAGTTAATCAATGTGTATCACGCAGATCATTCTGGCCATTGCATCGTGCATTGGTACGTGTGTGGGTGCTCGGCATCAGCTTCAGCTTCAGCTCTAGTAGCATTATCGGCGCTTGATGTTTCGTCGCTGGCTGCTCACAAGCCAACTCACGCGATTCTTGAACATGCATGTAAGCAGGCTCACGGATAGATGATGAGAAGTAATAGTGGATGGGACATGTCGTGCGGTCTGGGCCACACGTGGTGGATAACCGACTATTAAACTTTGGCGCATGCTTTTTTGCCCTGCTGCGCCGCATCGCTTGTGATCGTCCAGCAAGCGAGACAGTAGCAGCAGATCGGCTCAGATTGACGAGGGTTCCGGAATGGGCCGAATGCGAGCCAACGGGCACGAGCGACCGCTTGTTAGCAACTTGGGTCGCCAGTAGCGATGTTAACTGCGACTAGGATCTCAAGGACTGAGGTTGTCGTGAAATGGGGCAGACTGTGGAGGCTCAAAAGAAGCAGCCGCAGTATCAGGAATATGACTGCAGATCGGGGCTGCCTGATCAAGACCTGCCGAACAGATCACTGGTGACAATCGATGATGGGGGTCGCAGCTGCGGGCCTACAAGTGAAAACTTGGGAAGAGATGTGCCCAGCATGCCAAGACTGGCAGGTACGTACCCAAGTATGCGGGAACTCTTACACGCACTTGGCTAGCCTCGGGGTCTTGATCTGGACCGTCGCCCGCAACTCGCAACATGGTACCACCGTACCACCTTTGCCCCGGTGGTAAGACGGCCCTGGGGCATTGAACCTGCCGCCTCGTACAGTACCTGGGTACACACGCGAATACGCCTGTACGGAGTACGGTAGAGGGTAGGTCCCCACAGCTCGGTAAGCCTAGGCCCTGCTTTGTGTGCGGAAATCAGAGATGTGCCTGATCCCTGCGTGTCTCCATCGCCCTTTTCGCCCCTGCACCCCTGCCCCTGCCCCCGGTCCAGCGCCCTATGTGCTGCTCACCCTCACACTGCCATGGCTGCTCAAACGAATTCGCCGAGCCCGTGCAAAGCTCGTGCTGGGCCGTCATAACCTCCCCAGTGCCCACCCGGTGTCTCGTCCAAACAATGGTCCTGGTCTTCATTAATAGATAGGTCCCCTGGTGCGGCTCTTCCTTCTTTGCCCCTCCTGGACTTCTCGACGTCTGGACCCTGGGTCTTCTTCTGTCCTTCTCCATACGTCGACTGACTGTATATCGACGGGAGGCGAAGACAGGCTCGCATTGGGACTGGACTGAACTGGCTGTCATTATTTTCGTCCCACCCGACAACACACAAGTGCTCAGTACGTTTTTGCCTGGCTCTCGTCAGTACAGAACCTTTCATCTCACCATACGATCCAGTTCTCCGCTGACAGGCGCCAGCAGAGCCTGATAAGTAGGCCTGCCTATTGATCAGATCGCAAGAGTGCACGCGTGGCGCGCTCGTTTGCGACTCAGAGGTGAAGTCCCGCCAACACCATGTCCTTCACAGTGGGCACTGGTGCCTTCGGCAACTACGACCTCTCCGCGCAGACAGGCGGTATGCCTCTCAACAGGACAACGTCTCATGACCAGGTCGGCGACGATACCTCGGCGGCCCCTGCACCTCGCTCGCGCCGCCCGTCCACCAAGACCACTAACCCGAACAATGATACCACCACCACCCTGACCGAGAACGAAAAGAACACCTCGAACAACGGCACAGAAACACCAGCCGCCAAGACCGACGCCGGCAACGAGAAGACCGCCAGCTCATCAAGCGAGACCGACGATGACGAAGTAGCCGAGGCTCGCCGGTCCAGCATGGTCCAAAACCTGGCGAGACAGTACACCAACAAGTCCCACGCCTCGGGCATCACTGGCGCAAACCCCTTCGCCGAGCACTCGAACGACCCGGAGAGCCCTCTGAACCCTAATGGCGACAAATTCAACGCCCGCGCCTGGGCCAGGAACGTCGTGGAGCTAGTCTCTAGCGAGGGACACGGCTTCCGCACCAGCGGCATTGCTTTCCAGAACCTTAACGTCTTCGGTTACGGAGCTGGTACCGACTACCAAAAGGATGTTGCTAACATCTTGCTGGACGTCGGCGGTATGGTGCGTGGCGTATTGGGCGGTGCCAGGAAGAAGAGGATCGACATCCTGCAGAAATTCGACGGTGTTGTGCACAAGGGAGAGATGCTCGTGGTACTAGGCCCCCCTGGATCTGGATGCAGTACCTTCCTGAAGACTATCTCGGGCGAGATGAACGGCATTTACGTTGAGGACTCTTCCTACTTCAATTACCAGGGTGAGTGCGAATCTCGGCTACTTACCAATCAACCTGGGAGCCGAAGTCGTGCACTGTGGCAGAGACATAACACTAACAATGTTCAATAGGCGTGTCCGCAAAGGAAATGCACAAGCATCACCGTGGCGAGGCGATTTACACCGCCGAAGTCGACGTTCATTTTCCCATGTTGACTGTCGGTGACACCCTGACTTTCGCATCAAGAGCGCGTGCGCCCCGCGAGCTGCCAGGCGGCATACCCAAGCATCTCTTCACCAACCACGTCCGGGATGTTGTCATGGCCATGTTTGGTATTTCTCATACCATCAATACTCGTGTCGGGAACGAGTACGTCCGCGGTGTGTCGGGAGGCGAGAGGAAGCGTGTGACCATTTCTGAAGCAGCGCTTTCAGGGGCGCCTTTGCAATGCTGGGATAACTCGACTCGAGGTCTTGACTCCGCAAATGCAATCGAGTTCTGCAAGACTCTCAGGCTCCAATCCGAGCTCTTCGGCAGCACCGCGTGCGTCTCCATCTACCAGGCTCCGCAGACTGCCTACGATCTGTTTGACAAGGCAGCCGTTCTTTACGAAGGCCGTCAGATCTTCTTTGGTCCCGCCGGCGAAGCACGACAGTACTTCATTAACTTGGGTTTCGACTGTCCCGCACGGCAGACAACCCCTGACTTTTTGACTTCCATGACTAGTCCTCTGGAGCGTATTGTGCGCCCTGGATTCGAGGACAAGGCGCCCAGGACGCCCGACGAGTTCGCCGCCCGCTGGAGGGAGAGCGTCGAGTACAAGAGACTGCAGGCCGAGATCGAGGAATACAAGGTTTCTCATCCCCTTGACGGCCCCGATGCTCAACAGTTCCGCGCCCATAAGCGTGCGCAGCAGTCCAAGAGACAACGTCCCAAGTCACCATACACCCTGGACTACTGGCAGCAGGTGGAGCTGTGTCTGTGGCGTGGCTGGAAACGACTGAGTGGTGACCCCGGTCTGACCATAGGCATGTTGATCGGCAACTTCATCATGGCTTTGATCATTGCCAGCGTCTTCTACAACCTCCAAATGACGACTTCCAGCTTCTTCCAACGTGGTGCTCTCTTGTTCTTCGCATGTCTCATGAACGCTTTCGCTTCCGCTCTTGAGGTAAGAAATCACTCAAAGCCGTCTTTCGGTGACGTATCTACTTGACTCGCAACAGAAATGCTAATGAGACTTGCCAGATCTTGACATTATACGCACAACGACCAATTGTCGAGAAACACGCCCGATATGCCATGTACCATCCATCGGCCGAAGCCATCTCATCGATGCTGTGCGATCTACCCTATAAGGTCTTGAACTCCATCATATTCAACCTCGCGCTGTATTTCATGACAAACCTACGACGGGAACCAGGACCATTCTTCTTCTTCCTGTTGATTTGTTTCGTCACAACGCTGGCCATGTCTATGATCTTCCGAACCATTGCGTCCTCGTCACGAACCCTCTCACAAGCAATGGTGCCAGCCGCCCTCATTATCCTGGACTTGGTCATCTTCAGCGGTTTCGTCATTCCGATCGATTACATGTTGGATTGGTGTCGTTGGTTGAACTACCTGGACCCATTGGCCTACGCTTTCGAAGCTCTGATGGTGAACGAGTTCCACAACCGCGACTACACTTGCACGCAATACGTACCGAGCCCCGAGATTCCCGTATACGCGAACGTGGGAGAATCGAATCGTGTCTGCTCCGCCATCGGTTCCAAGCTGAACCAGACTTTTGTGAACGGCGACGATTACATCAACACTGGATTCAGGTACTACGCATCCAACAAGTGGCGCAACTTCGGGATCGTGCTTGCTTTCACCGCCTTCTTCCTCCTCACCTACATGATCGCTGCCGAACTCGTCTCCGAGAAGAAATCCAAGGGCGAAGTGCTTGTCTTCCGCCGCGGCCACAAGCCTGCTGCCTTCAAGGAGCAGAATGGTGATGCCGAAGGAGGCAAAGCTATCGGGTCTGCTCCCATTGTCGCCCGCCATGACCCCAGCGACTCTGATAAGGAGGCCGGTTTCATCGAACGACAAACCAGCGTGTTTCACTGGAAGGATGTCTGCTATGAGGTCAAGATCAAGAGCGAAACCAGGCAGATTTTGGATCATGTGGACGGTTGGGTCAAGCCCGGCACACTGACGGCTCTGATGGGAGTTTCGGGTGCCGGTAAGACAACACTTCTCGACTGCTTGGCCGATCGAACCTCGATGGGTGTCATTACCGGCGAGATGCTTGTCGATGGGCACCCCCGCGATAATTCTTTCCAGCGTAAAACCGGCTATGTCCAGCAACAGGATCTTCATCTCCAGACGACCACCGTTCGCGAAGCCCTCAACTTTAGCGCTCTGCTTCGTCAACCCGCTCATGTGTCCCGCGAAGAGAAGCTCGCCTATGTCGACGAGGTCATTAAGCTCCTGGATATGCACGAGTACGCTGATGCCGTTGTCGGTGTACCTGGTGAAGGTCTCAACGTTGAACAGCGAAAGCGGTTGACCATCGGCGTAGAGCTTGCGGCAAAGCCCCCACTGCTACTTTTCGTTGACGAACCTACCTCTGGTCTTGACTCTCAAACTTCCTGGGCCATCTTGGATCTGCTGGAGAAGCTTACGAAGAGCGGTCAAGCTATTCTCTGCACAATCCACCAGCCGTCTGCTATGCTCTTCCAGCGCTTTGATCGACTCCTGTTCCTTCAGAAGGGTGGCAAGACTGTCTATTTCGGCGAGATCGGCGAGAACTCCAAGACGATGACTTCGTACTTCGAGCGTAACGGCGCACATGCATGTCCACCGGAAGCTAACCCGGCCGAATGGATGTTGGAGGCTATTGGTGCTGCCCCGGGATCGCACACTGATGTTGACTGGTTCAAGACATGGAAGGAAAGCCCCGAATGTGGCGACGTGCACAAGGAATTGCAGAGACTAGTGGATGAGGGCGACAAAACCGACGCAGCATCCAGCCCGGTTCACGACAAGACCAGCTACCGCGAGTTCGCCGCGCCCTTCGGCAAGCAGCTTCAAGAGGTTGTCCTCCGTGTTTTCCAGCAGTACTGGCGCACTCCGTCCTACATCTACTCCAAGGCGGCGCTGTGTACTGGTATCTCTCTCTTCATCGGTCTCGTCTTCCTCAATGCCCCGAACACTGTTCAGGGTCTGCAGAACCAGATGTTCGCCATCTTCAACATCCTCACAATTTTCGGCCAGCTCACCCAACAGCAAATGCCTCACTTCGTTGTCCAACGTTCTCTCTACGAAGTTCGCGAGCGGCCTTCCAAGGTCTACAGTTGGAAGGTTTTCATGCTCTCACAGATTATAGTGGAGCTGCCATGGAACTCTTTGATGGCTGTTATCATGTTCGTCTGTTGGTACTATCCCGTCGGTCTCTACCGCAACGCCGAGGCCGCAGACCAGGTTCACGAGCGCGGCGCCCTCGTTTTCCTGTTCCTACTGGCCTTCATGTTGTTCACTTCGACCTTCACAGACCTGGTGATCGCAGGCTTCGAGACTGCTGAGGCAGGCGGCAACATCGCCAACCTGCTGTTCATGCTGTGCCTGATCTTCTGCGGTGTCCTCGCCAACCCGAAATCGTTCCCCAAATTCTGGATTTTCATGTACCGCGTGTCGCCGTTCACGTACTTGGTAGGCGGGATGTTATCGGCGTCGGTGGCCAACACATTCGTCGAGTGTGCGTCCAATGAGCTTCTCTCTCTGCAGCCCATCGACGGCCAGACCTGCTACCAATACATGGAACCTTACATGAGCGTCGCCGGCGGCTATCTTGTTCAGCCCAACGCCACCGCCGACTGCAGCTTCTGCCCCACCTCCGACACCAACACCTTCCTCGCTGGCGTGGGTACCTACTACTCAGAGCGCTGGAGGAACTTTGGCATCCTCTGGGCGTACATCATCTTCAACATCTTTGCCGCCCTCGGGGTGTACTATCTCGCTCGTGTGCCCAAGGGGAAGAAGGTCGAGAAGGCCAAGAAGGAGTAGAAGAAGAATGATGTGTGGAAGAGAATAAGCGAATGTAATGTTGTCGATGATGTTTTAATTTTGTATAAAAGCATGTGGAGATGATCCCTTTCTGTGAGATGGGTATACAGGGGAATACTTGTCACGGAGATATGATATCACATTTGGGCATATGTGCCACAGCCGCGAACACCACAACCCGGATTACTGTTGTGGCCGGGGAGAGGGAATTTCTTTTCATTATTTACATACCACAACCCCCCCCCCCTCCTCTCACCTTTCTTATTTGTTTATATGTAATGCTTGGATTTGCATCCAAGTCTGGGTCAATCGCGGCACTAGAGGATGGGATTGCATTGTCATGAGTCTGGTTTACCCTCTCCCTCATACACACACGTCACTCGAGGTCATTTAGAGAATGGTTAAGACGGGTGGACTGCAAAGCTACGTAACTGATAGACGATGGGATGGGGCGGAAGATCTTCGGATGAGGAGAATGCGAATGAGAATGACATACACTGCCGACCAACTTGGATCTATGCCCTCGTGATTTGCCTCATTGTGCTTGTGATTATCACGTACGTAGGGCTAGGGTTGAAGGGGCTCACGGGGTTCTTGCTATTAATGACCTGCAGTGCAGGTCAGCATTGGCTCTCATGCCAATTCTGCCTTTGTGTGAGTGGAGGGAGAGTGGGGGCGAGGCTGTCAGCTGCATGTGGGTGACGAGATACAACACAGATTCGTCTCTGCACACGGGCCGCCGCGGGGCTTCAGAGAGAGACGTCAGTAGAACAGTGCTACGATTACGGCGGCGGAGTCACACGCTGGCGCCAATGAGTATCTGGGGTACCTAAACGTAGGATTCGGTCTTGGATCTGAGGCGCCTGAGACAAGATGCGCACGTGTACTTGCGCGGGCTCCTGCACAGCTGGCGGGGTTTTGGCAGGAACCTGGAGGAGGTGGTGGCATGTATATACCCACGTGTCTCTGCCATAATATCACCAATTTGAGAAAAGACTCACTAGGAACAGGCCTGTGGTACGGCAAGAGAAAAAAGGAAGGAACTTGCTCCGTGTGAGTTCAGTAGATTAGCATAGATATTGCGTGGCAGCGACCATGTCTCCTGAGGAGAATTCGGCCCATCCCAGTCCGCAGAGCGATCAGTACACGTATCGAAAGTTCGGGTTCTTCATGTCCGTCATGTCGCTGAAAGCAGTCTCATCCAGATCTGGCTGCTCCTGACTATCCGAGGCCCTATTCCGTCTCCTGTTCTCCATGCTGAGCATGGCCCTGAAACAGAAGATCAGGACTACTGATGCAAGATGACAAAAGATCATGCTGGCCATTCCCAGTGGATAGGTCGGTTGCTGTTCAGTCTTGAAAAAGAAGGGCCCCGCAATGTTTCCTGGGAGTATTTGTGTCAGGATGGTGTTCTAATCTGATATTTGTTCTGGTTGAGGGAGTTTACTTACCAACGCAATAGCCGAGGAACATGATGGCGTTCGTCAGCACCTTTTTAGTATGCCCGCCTGTGTTTGCCGTGACAAGGCTCAAGATCAGCACGAACGAGGCGTTGTACGGTCCTGTCAGGTAGTAGCACCAGAGCCTGGCAATGTGCTGGTCCGTGGGCACGAACCGCAGGCCAAAAGCGCCAGCGATGTTAGGCAGCGTGTAGAGTATGATGAACCAGCACCTCGTATTCTTTTGGAGCCGTGTGCAGAAGTAATCGTTGAGATAGACGCAGCTCAGGATCGAAAGCCCGATGAGCGCCCCGTATGGCATCTGCAGGAGGGTGGTGCCCAGGGTGCTGAATCCGAACCCCTTGATGATGAGCGTGCCAAAGTTTGAGATGCCACCGTTGGGAAGGTTTTGCACTGTAGCGAGCAGGAAGAAAAAGTATGTTTTCGGGTCCTTAAGGGTCTCGATGACCTGGTCCATCTTGAACGTCTTGTTTTCGACGCCCGTCTGGTTCTCCCTGAGACGTTCGATGGCGATCCGTCGCTCCCTTTTGGACAGCATGTGAGCCGTGACGGGCGAGTCCGGGAGGAAGATCATCAGCACGATGCCCCATCCGCTGCATAGGGCGCCGATGATGATGAACTCGTACTTCCAACTCGGAAGAGCGCCACGGATGTGTCCTATCGCATAGCCGAGAAGGCCGCCCAGGGCTATGCCCAGCCCGTTTGCCGTGTACCAAAGTCCAATGCGAACCGGCTGCTGCCGTCGGGTATACCACATCGCGGTTATCAACATAAAGCTGGGGTCCGCGCAGGCCTCCGCTGCTCCAGACAGAGCGCGGAGCACAGCCAGCGTCGCGAAGTTATTCGCTCCAGCCTGTGCCATGAGCAGCACACCCCACAGGAAGATGTTTGCACCCAGGTACTTGGCCAGCGGGAGACGCTGCATGAGGAAGTTTGTCGGGAGGGCCCACGCCAGGAAGCCGAAATAAAAGACGGACGACAGCCAGTTGTAGTCGGTGCCCTTGAGGTTCAGGTCCTCGCGAATGCCGAAGATGGCCGCGTATGAGAGGGTCGTCTTGTCGATGTAGAAGAAGGCGTAGCACACGGCCAGGTATGGGATGATCATGAAGTCGATCTTGCGGACCAGCCGCTTTTCGTCGCTCTTGGTGTAGGGCTCGGCAGACCCGTCGTCAAACAGCGTCGCGGCCGTGTCCGCTGCAGCGGACGAGCTGAGCCACTTCCATTTCCTCGATACCGCCGGGGCGACGCCGGCATCCTCCTGATGTATCGCGTCTATGCCGGTGTCTTTGATGTCGGGGTCAGGTGCGGGCGAAGAGTCTGGAGGGGTTTGTGGGGTCTCTGCTTGGGCAGAGCTGTCGCCCCGACTTTTAATGGCATCTAAGAAACCCATAGTGACGACCTGGCAGATAATTACGAGGGATTGACTCGGTCGAGACTCTTCGATCGAGGCAAAGAGAGTAAGCAGACGAAAATGACGAGTGATGATATAGCCTCAATTCTCCGTCTTCGGCAATTGTCCGATCTTCCCCACGCTTCCCCGTGGGGTTTGGATGTTACCCATATTTCGGGCTAGCTTTGAGGCGAACTTCAGGACTGACCCACCTCACTGGGCTGTCGCATTGCAGATCTGGCCGGCAAGACATTCCCAGTTGGCCAAAAAGCGTAGTTTTCAGGCTTATTCTGCTCGACGATTGACTTGGTCCAAGGAGAAATTGATTCCGTCTCTAACTGTGATAGAGTTTTATGAAATCTCTGCGACCGAGCGCACGTCGAGATCCAGGATGTCGTCATTTTGATGACTTTTCTTCTCTCACAAAAGTGGCATCAAGCTTGAATAATATCAGGGATCTTCATCATAGAAGGAGAATTAGTACAGAAAAGGGACTTCCAATACTTATCCGCCTTGGATATTATATAACTTTTTTAATGCTTAAGAGTATCGCGGAAATTGCATAGTTTATAAAAGGAAGAAGGGAGAAGAATAAAAAAAAAGAAAAAAAGAGGGATAAATTTAGCTATTTATATTCTTTAAATATATTACTTTTATATTATATATATATAATTTATATAATATATATCCTTAATTATTTTATTTATATTTAATAACTTTTATAATTTAAATTTTTAAATTCTTTTAAAAAAATAAATTAATTAAAATATTAATATAATATCTTTTTAATAATATTATAACTTATAATATAGTATTATAATATTTAAATAGGGTAAATTTAGTGCCTTTATTATAAGATTTAAAATTTAATTTATTATTAACTTTAATATTTAACTTTTCTTAATTTAACCTTTAAAATAAAATATATCTTTTTTTATTATAAATAATATTATATTTTAATATTTAAATATTAAAAAAATAATTAATAAAATAATTATTTATAATTTTAATTTAAAATATTAAAAATAAAAATTAAATTAATAATTAAAAAAAAAGAAATTAAATAATGTCTTTATATTAAATATATTAAGTTAATATTATTTTTAAGTAGTAAAGATAAATTAATAAGATATTATATATTAAAAAGCTTTATTAAAGATTAATTCTTTATATCTTTTATAAATAAAAATATTGCTTATATTATATATAAATTATTTAATTAACCTATTAACTTATTCTCCTTAATATATTAAGGATCCTTTTTTATAAAATTAAATATTTTTTTATATAACCTTTAATATTATTTTTATTTTTATTATTTAAAAGTTAATTAGAAAAAAATTAAATATATTATATATTATTTAAAAGATGCTTTTAAGTAGAATTAAATTAATTATATTATTTAGTTAAAATTAAAAGGCTAAAACCTTTATTCCTTATCCTTTAAAATATTTAAAGAATTTCTTTATAATTAATTAATTAATTTAATTATATATATAATAATAATAGTTATAAAATATATAAGCTTTATATAAGGTAAATATAAAATTATTATAAATTTTATTTAATAATATTAAGAAAATAAAATAAAGGTTAATTATATTATTAATAATATTAAATAAATTATTAATATAATAAATTGCTTTTATTATAATATATATATTATTATTAGTTTATAAATATAACTTTTAAGTAATTAAAATAGCTTTATTAAGCTTATTTATTATATAAAGGTTATTATTATTATAGCCCTATTTATTATAATTAATATAATTATTATTTAGTTATAAAATAATTATAATATCTTTAATATTAATTAAGCTTTTTATAATTATTATAAATAATTAAATTATATAATTTAATAATATAAGTTATAGTTATTAAGGTTAATAAATATTATTATATTTAAAGCTATATATAATAATAGAATAATATTTATAATAATTTTAAGCAGCTTATTAAGAACCTTTATAATTACTTATTATAATTATTAATAAAAAGGATATTATTTTAATATATATCTTAAGTTATAAAAAAGTAGCTATTATATATATAATGTAAAAAATTATTATAGCAATAATTATTTAAATTAAGTATATTAAATTTATTATTAAAAGGGGTATATTATAATTAATTATTTATAAATATTAAATATTAATAAAAAACCCCTTTATATTTAATAAATTAATATAATAATAATTTATAAATAATAGTAATTTTATATTAATATAGCTATTTAAATTAATAATTATATAAAATACTTTTATATTTTAATAAATTTAAGAATTAAAAAGAATTTAATTAACTATAGTATAATTAATATATATAAATAACGTTATTATTTTAATAATAAATTTTAATTAATTATATTAAATTAAAAACTATTCCTTATTTATAATAGCTATTTTATTTTTATTAAAATATATAACTTTATAAATATAATTTATATATAGCGTTATTATTTTATAATAATAAATTTATTTAGCTATAATATTATTCTTAAGTTCCTTTAGCTAAAAGCTATTAATTTTATAATATAATAAGGTTATTATTAATAATAATTCTTAATTTATTAAGAATAACTTAGTATAAAATTAATACTTAAATAGCTTTTATATAATAAAATATTAACTATTATAATTACTTATTCCTTATTAATTATTCTAAATTAAGAATTAGTGAAAATATTAAAGGCTTTAAAAGAAAATATAATGCTTATATAGCGTTTATTTAGTAAATATATTAAATTTAAAGATCTTTATTTTAATAATAATATTAAAATCCTTATTAAATATTCCTTAATTAATTATAAAATTAAATTAAAGAAAAAAGCTTAATTACTTTAAGGGCTATTATACCCCTTTTTAGGTATAAAGTTAAAGATATTTTAAAGCTATTTAAATAATATAATAATATAAGAATAGATTTAACTTTTTATTAATCTTATTAATATATTTATAATCTTTATATTTAAAAAAAAAGGTAAGTTATACTTTTATATTAATTATTAAGTATTAAATTAGCTTATATATAAGGACTATATTTTATTATTATTTATTATAAAAATCCTTAATTACTTTGCTAGGGTATAAATATATATTAAGTTAAATATAAAAGAAATATATTATTAGCTTAAAATTTATATAAAAAATAAATAAAAAATAGCTTTTTATATAAAATATAAGTACTTTAAATATCTTATAATATTATTTAAGCTAATTAATATTTTAATTATATTCTAAGCTTATATTAATTATATTTTAATAAGCTTAATTAATATTTATTATATTATTTATTTAAATAATATTTTAATTTATAATAATAATTATAAGGCATATATATAATATATATATAATATATTTAAATAATTATATTAATAAGACTTTTACCTTAATATAACTAAGTATAAATTTAGGGTAACTTAAGTTAAATTCCTAGGTTTTATAATTATATTAAAAGGAATTTTAATAAAGTATAATTATATTATAGCTATTTTAAATTAGCCGCTCTTATATAATATTTGTAATATTTATATCTTTTTAAGATATATAGGATTTTATTAATGATTTATTAAAGGGTTTTTAAAGATTATAATATCTTTAATTAATTATTTAAAAGGAGGGGCCTTAGGGCCTTTAATGCTTCTAATTGGTGTATAAGCTATATTTAAATATATTAAACTACTCTTTATTATAGCCCCTTTATTAAGGTATTTTAATCCTATACTATATATACGCCTTAAAATTAATATATTAATAAAAGCTATTAATATAATTATATTATAACTATTTAAAGGGCGTTAGCACCTTATTACCTTCCATTCCTAGAAATTAATACTACTAGAAATATATTATAAAATAAGTAATTAGGAGTTATTTATAATTATTAATATTATTATAATTTAAAAGTATTACCTTTATTATACTTAAGACTTAATAGCTATAATTATAAATTACTTTAACCTTAAATATTAATATATAAAAAGAAACTTATTAATATAATAATTATGCTAATTTAATATATTAATAACTATAGATATAATTATTAATTATTACCTAGGGATTAAAAACTTAATAAATAAGCTTTTAAGATAATTAAATTATATATATAATAAGAGCGTTATATAAAAGCTATATAAGCCTTATAAATTTATATAATTAATATATAAAGGCATATATAAATATAATTATAAAATTAATTATTTTAAAAGAGATTTAGAAGATTATAATAAAATTATATAAGAGTAAAAAAGCTATATTATAGGCATAATTACTTAGAATTAAAGTGTATATTTAAGCACCCTTTTATATATAATAGAAGTATAAAACGTAGTAATAATAAAAGAACTGCTTAAATAACTTATAAAAGTATATATTATAAAGCTGTAATAAAAAGATGTTTTTATATAAATAGGCGTATAATATAAGAAGTATAAGTATAGCTTAAAAGCTAAAAAAATATGGTGTTTATAAGACGACTTACTTTTATTTAAAGAAAGGATATATATATTTAATAATTTATTTATAAAAGTAAAATTATTATAAATATATTATAATTATAAATAAGCAGGCTATTTTAGTATTAATAAATTAATTAAGCTATTTATATATAATTACTTTTAAAAGTCCCTTTTAAAGGATATAAAGATATTTATTAATATATATATAATATATTAATAAATTAAAGCGCCTAAGTATAAATTATTTAGCTTCCTTGCAACTTTATCATTATTAATATAATTATAATAAGAAATCTTAATAAACTTTATTATTAAGCTGCTGTTTTTAATTAACCCTTAAAATAATAAATTATATAATGTAATTTTAATAATTATAAATAAGTTAATAAAATATGCTATTTATATAGCTATAATAATATAGCTTATAAGTAGCAGCCTTATAAACTTATTAATATATTATATCTTTTTTATATATAATATATTTAATAATATTATTTTAAATTAAAGAAGTTTATTTATTAATTACTTTTAAATAGCGCTTTATATAAACTTAATTATAATGTATTATTTAAATACTGTATTCTATTTATAAATAAATAAGTAGATAAAAAAATAAAATTAAAACTTAGAATATTATCTCTATATATATAGAAATATTATATAATTTAATTAGGTATAGCTATTTCCTAGCGTATAATTTATATATAATAATGTAATATACTTAGTAATAAAAACTATATTATTATTTAGCCTATTTAAATTCCACTTTAAATTATTTATAATTATAATTAAGCTAGTTTAAAATAATGTATTTATGGTAAATAAAAGAAATTAAAGCTTAAAGGATAAATATACTAAGATTATATAATGCCTAAGCTGCGTTAATAATAAATATATAAAATAATATAATTAATATTATATTAATAAAAGATTTAAAGAGGGAGATTTAATAATAATATTAATTAAGTATTTATAAATAATATATAAAAGTTATAAATTTATTAATAAATACCTAGGACCCTTTTAAATAATTAAAATAATTAGCTATTATAGCTTTATTTATTAATTAAAGCTATTAAAATAATATAAGATATATAATATAATATTTATAATAGCGCTTAAATTATTTAAGCTATATATAAGTAAAGCATAAGAATTATATAAAGATATTAAATTATATAAGGATAATATTTATAAAGTTAAAAAAATACTTAATTATAAAAGCTTATATAAATAATAGTAATATTTAATTTAATAAAAAGGATATAATAATAAAAATAATTTATAAAAGCTATATAAAAATATTTATAATAATTTATTAATTTAAAAATATAAAAATATAATTATAATAAATAAAAGGTATAAAAAATTAATATAAAGATAGGAATTATAAAGAAATAAAGAAATAATATAAATATAATAGGGGCGCGTAAAGTATATAATAATTTTAAATTTTAAAAATTAAAAAGGAGGTTATGTGGGTCCCCTACTTATAAATATATAGATATAGGTAGAATATAATATAAATAATATATAATTATTATTTACTTATTATTATTATCCTTTTCCTTAGCCTCCTTTTTAGCAGCCTTTTTTTTATAATATTTATATATTATAAATATATAATATAAGGCCTTAAAGGAATTATTAATGCCCTTAAGGGTAATAATAATATATTAATTAAATATAAATAGCTTACTATTATTGCTAATAATAACGGTAAGTAATATAAATATAATAATGATAATAGCTTTATTTTTGCCTTTAAGTAAGGCTTAGATAGTAAAGATAATAGCCTCTTTTTCCTTAATTTTAAGGGTAACCTTAAGGGTTATAATAATATTATAAGGGATTTAAAGTAATATTAATAATGCTTAAGCATAATATATATATAATATATATAATTTAAGGATAATTTTATAAGCTTATATTTACCCTTATTAGCTTTATAATAACATTAATAATAGCGGCTAATTCTTATATTATTATTAATTATCTTTAAATATTATTTATAAAATATAAATATATTAAATATATATTGCTTTAATTAAAGTAAATAAGCTTTAATTTATCCTTAAGGGCATATATATAATATATATATTATTTTTATATAAGGTGGGCGCTTCCTTTTATAGCTAAGTCCTTACTTTTCTTTTTAAAGCATTATTAATATCTTTATTAATAATATTTATAAGCTTTATTTATATAATAATAATATTATATAAGTATAAAAGGCTAAGAAATATATAAAGAGATTAGGCTTAGGGCTATTAAGTAAGCTACTTAAAGAGCTATATTTATTATTATTAAGTTAAAATTTATTAATTAATAGGCATTCTTTATATATTATATAAGCATTATATAAATAGATAGAATTAATATTTATAAAGAATAAATTTAAGTTATTAAAGATAAAGGTAAAATTAAATATTTAAAACCTTTTTATTAATTAGCGTTAATAAAGGCGCTTTATGGTCACTATATAGCTATAACACTATTATATAAAGGAATATTTACTTTTATTATTATTATTATTATTATTTTTATTATTATTATTATTATTATTATTTTATAATTTATTAATAAATATCTTATATCAATATTATATATATATAATATTAAAGATAAGGGAATAACTTATAATATAGGTTTAGGTATAAATATAAATTTAAATATAAATATAAGTATAAGTATTAAGTAGCATTAATATTAAGTGCTTATATTTATTATATTAATAAAGATATATTTATAAATTAAATTATTATATATAAAACTAAAAGAAAAAAATAAAAAGAAATATAAAAAAGATATAATATAAATAAAATATAAGGGCATTATAAATATATTGCCGCTATATTATTTATATAATAAAATTAAATAATATTTATTTATATAATTATAATTAAATAATATTATAATAAAGGGAAAAATCCATTTATTATAATATATTATTATAATATCTACCTTTTATATTTATTATATTTATATAGCTTATTATATATATTTTATTCCTTATATTTAAAATAAATTACCTTATTATCCCTTATTATTATTATTTATCATTATTATTAAACCCTTAATTTTTATTAATATACTTTTTATATTTTTTATATTTATTATATACGCTCTTACTCTTAAAATAAAAGCTTAAAAAAAAGAGCGGTTTATTAAAGATCTTTATTATAAAAAGAGAATTAATATAAAAAAAAGACTTTTAATATTTATCTACCTTAAATATTACGCAGCTTTTTTAATATTTAAGAGTATTATAAAAGTTATACGATTTATAAAAGGAGGAAGGGAGGAGAATAAAAAGAAAGGAAGAAAGAGGGGTAAATTTAGCTATTTATATTCTTTAAATATATTACTTTTATGCTATATATATATAGCTTATATAATATATATCTCTAGTTACTCTACTTATATTCAACAACCCTTATAAATAGTGACTATGCCTCGATTCCAATCCTGGACTCCGCCACTCCGACACGGAACGCCAAGCATGCGGGAGAAGGCGGGAAAGTTGGAAGCTGCGGGACATTCTGCTTCCCGTCTCAGTTTTCGAGTCTTTGCATCCGCACACGTCTCTTTCAAGAGACAATCTCGAGAGAAGAGACTGTGGTAAACCCAAATATCAAGGAACAAAGGCTCCCAAAAGCATACACCTGACCTGGTTGGAAACTGCTTGTTGGCTACAAATTGTATGGCCTGTAAGAGGGAAGGCGTCCCGCTGCCAGCGGAGTGATGTCGTCCTTCTTTGTTTGCAAGATCATCCAAAGTGATGCCGTTTCGCACCGGCCATAGTTGTTCCTCAAAGCCACCGACTTTCAAGAACATTTAAAAGAAAAGCCTGAGAGAAGACCCCTCACTTTAAGTCACGGAGAGGTTGCCTTCCACATTGCTTGAAATTTGCCTCATTTTCTATCAGCCCTACACACCAGATATCTACTCTGCTGGAGCTGATTCGAATGTCCGTGAGAGGGAACAAAGTCCCACAGTTCAGCTCAAACCAGCGCCTCCTCCCTTGTAAAGCCGTCCGTCATGACGCTTGGAAGACTAGTCCCTGGCTTGCTGTTGAGCCTTGTTCTCCCCCAGACAGTCAGTTCCGGGAAGAACTGCGATCATCCTAATTCCCGCGTAAATATCGGCCCTGACGGGACCAGGGATGGCTTTGTCACGTATGAAGCAGTCATAACTTCTGACACGAATCCACCCTACGCTACATCAACGATCACCGGGCCTGTAGGAACATTCACCATCACGGGAACTGAGACCAAGAGTGTGACCGAGTTCTTTCTTGACGCTGGATGCGTCGTCTCGAGTGGTTCTTCCATCTACACCTTGACAGCCTCAGCAACTGTTACTCAAGATGCCGCCAATCCGGTTTCTTTTTGGGTCAGATCTCTGTGCCTAGAGTCCTTGACCCAACAATTCTGTGGGACTTTACTGACTCTGGAATTCTTGACAGGACCCATTAAAGAACTCGCTTGGAACAAGGTCAATACAACAGTTCGCCACCAAACAAACTGGTACTCATTCCGCTGTCGACCCACACAAGTTCAGAGACTACGATGATCGTCCGATACAGAAACATCCATGAATGGAATGGAGAACTCAAACTCTGAGTTCCAACGAGATGGAAATTCTTTTCGTAATCGTGCAGATAAAAGAACATACAGCTCTTGGAAATCAGAGCGGTTTATCAAGCTGTCCAGATAGAGTTCAATGACCCGTCCTAGCCGCGACCGATAGTCCAATAAAAATTATACAGGTATTTTCTAGAAGAGTTTTGGTTTGGCACCAACTCGCAACTTGAATATTGGGGCAATTGCAGCCGTACTGCTCTCCGAGAGACCGATGCAGTAATCAATGAAACCAATGCATTACTGGGAGTATGCTCGCACGACAAGATTATTCATCTCGGAAGACTTGGTCGAATCCTCGACAGATCGAACCTACGTCACAGGATAGGAGAAACTTTAGAAGTGAAAGAAAATGAAATCAACTAGAAACAGAACCCTGCCAAGCTGCCACAATTGGCTGTTGAGGGGGCCAAACCAGTAAACCTTTAATGATCTTGAGCCCCTTCAATATTGCCAAGTGGAAACGGTAGCTTCACACAATCCCTGCTTGTGAAGACACGCAGAGAGTTGTGAGTTGAGTGGCAACAGAGGCGTGCCTTGTTGAAAAGACTTGGGTGATCAACATAAAGGCAGTCCTGGAAATGCGAGGGAAGCGAAATTGAGACCAGGGCACCTGATTTGTATTCTGTGTACGGCGATGACATGGTAATAGATAAGGCCGACTTTCGCGTCTGTGCAGTTGGAATTTCAAAAGAAATGTCGCTTCTCTGCATGGCGTTGCGGCGTCAAAAGAGGATTCGCTGGCATACACCAACATGAGTATACCTCACTACTCGCCAAGTAACGGCTGCATATGGACGATAATGGCCAATGCTAAGGGGACCTGCAACTGGCGCTGGCTTGTATCATGCACCGCCAGAGGGCGGACAGGAGTCCAGATGTCTCATCGTAGGTTGTCGATTTGTAGTATAGACATCGATGTTTTATGTTCATGCAAGTAACGAATTGGGCAGGTAGGATCGGCCTTTTTTGTAAGGACAAAAGACACGCGTCAAAATGGTGGAACGCGGAAATACGACAAGGCACTCGGAGATCTGTCCGCCTGGCAGCCCTACCTTCAAACGATGTCCGGTCGAGCGGCAAATTGCGGGGTTGGGGTCTAGGAGACAGTGAAGTCATTGGAGAAGTCAAGCATTGTGCAGATCACCCGCTAACGTTTGTGATATCTTTCCACGACGTGTTTTCGACGTCGCTTCTACACACACCTAAGCAAATTCGATGAACCTGTGTCCCCAATTTGCGGACCGCACATATGGTTGTGATAAATGCCTCGTCGCGAACATTGTTGCATTATCTCTTCATTTCTCGGGAAATCCGTTTGCAGTCTGTCAGGTCAGTCCAGCACCGGGAAATCCGCCTGTTGATATGTCATCGCTGTCATTTCAGGTTCTCCCTCGTACTGAGTGGAGACAATGGACCGGGTTTAAGCTTCAGGGATCTACCCACTTCCCGCAGTATCATGGTGGGTTTGCTGCATACGGGGCCGTTGGGGGGGACCCAGAGTTCCACCCATGTTCCCGAAAAGGCCGCCCCCGGAAGTTTGCTGATCCAGAATGCTTGCCTCTGAGATCTCTGGGCCGTCGTGAACCTAATCTGTGCGCCCAGAGTCTAGATTAGTTACGCCGAGTCGTGAGGCTCCCAACCCGCTCATCTAGCGTCTTGGTTTTGAAGCGAAAGCTTATGTCTCCGTTGCCAAGGTGAACTAGCTCAGACAAAGCCTTGCGGTGCTAGAAGCCGTTGTCTTCGATGCAGCAGGATTGACAGACACACATGCCCTTTGGAAAGCTGCGAGACGGCAGTGAAGCAATTAGACTGGGCCTTGTTCTATGGGTCCTGTCGCTAGCGGCCAAGATGATGCGGGTTTAGCTGGCTTTCACCCTCCTCGTTGCGACACTCCAGTCCACTTACAGGCAAGATACTTGAAGATCCGTAGCAATACACAACCCTAGGACCCATCTCTTCCCCACAGAATCTCGTCACCCTAGCGATGGGTCTGCCTCAGTGGCTTACGGGATTGGACTAAGTCCTTAGACACTGTGGTTGCGTGGATCTCGTCCCCCATGTTCCGTGTACGCGTCGGTCCTTCCCCGGCGGTTGGGTATCCCGGATACAACCCTTTAGACTTTGGTTGAGCATGATGTTTGCCGTTGTCTGTGATTAGTGATAGCTTGATGGGCATGCCTTGACCCCTGACTTGCATCACTGAGGCTCTCTGGCATATGCCGCTGCGCCGAGACGTGATGTGGCTCATACTTGCAGACATCGCCTCGGAGATTCGAAATGAGGTCCGAGTAGTTGTTTAACTGACCTTCTCGCTCACTCCTTCTATTTTGAAAGGCCTTCGCCACTACTTCTCTGACTATTGCACACTCTTGGTGGCTTTCTTTTCACCTGGACCCGACCACACCAACGCCGATATTCACGATGAGCAACACAGAGAAGGCGTCACCGCCGTCATCGGCAAAGCTGGAAGAGGCCCAGGAGCCTCGAAGCTATCGGACAGAGAATAGTGTAAGTTCTCGCTGGCGGTCTCAGCCGCTCACGCATCGGCTCAATCTAGGAATCACAACTAAAAATCGACCAGGAAGGAATCAACGATCTCTCCGATGAGCACCGCGAATACCTCCTCCAGAAGCACGGCACTCTGGACCTGGACCCCATCCCAGATATGAGCGATGCGGACCCCTATAATTGGTCGCAGAAGAAGAAGGTCACGAATTTGTTCTTGGTCGCTTTTCATGCCATGATGGCAACATTCACGGCGGCAGCAATCATGGCTGCCTTTGTGAATATCGCCAAAGACCTTGACATCGAGGTCCAGTCCGCCAGCTATCTCACTTCTTTGGTTATTGCGATCCTGGGTGGTGCGCCTCTCTTCTGGAGGCCCTTGTCTCAGCGCTACGGCCGGCGACCGAGTTAGTTCTTCTCAGTGCCCGCGAAACGGCCTCAATTTCTTGCTTTTGTCTAACCAAGTCTGGCAGTTTTCATGATCTCGCTCATCTGCAGTCTAGTTGGGAACATTGGCTGCGCCAATGCCCACTCATACGCGACCATGTGTCTGTGCCGTGCCATCGTGGGCTTCTTTATCTGCCCTGCTGCTGCCATCGGGTCCGGCGTTGTGGTTGAGACATTCTTCAAGGACGAGAGAGCTCGTTATATGGGTATATGGACGATCTTTGTGACGCTAGGTGTTCCGGTTGCTCCCTTCATCTTTGGCTTTGTTGCTCTGAGGGTTGGCTACCGGTGGATTTACTACATCCTCGCTATCGTAAGTGGCATTCATGAAATCTGATCCCGCTCGCGAAATATCTAACCATCCGTCTTGCACAGACTAACGCCGTCCAACTCATCCTCTACTTCTTCTTTGGCCCAGAGTCTCGTTATATCCGCGGTAGCCAGGCACCCGAAGACGAGAAGAACAAGTCCGACTTCAAGAAACAATACATGAGCTTCCGCCGAATCGACAAGACACCGATGACCTGGTACGACTTCGTCGAGCCCCTAGCATACGCAGCCCGGCCCTGCGTCATGCTGCCCGCCGTCGCCTACGCAATGGAGTTCCTTTGGACAAGCATCATGACCACCGTCGAGATCCCGCAGCTGTTCCCCGAGCTCTTCGGCTTCAACACCCAGCAGAACGGCCTGCAGATGATATCCGTCATCGTCGGCACCATCGTCGGCGAGCAGATTGGTGGCCGCATGTCTGACCTCTGGATGTCCGCGCGGCGGCGCAAGTTAAACGGCAGAAGCCCCGAGCCTGAGTACCGGCTGTGGCTGAGCTACTTTGGCTTCGTTCTGTGCGTCATCGGTGTTGTTGTTTTCTTGGTTCAGCTTTACAACGCCGGCCACACGTGGAATGTTACGCCGCTGATCGGAGTGGGTATTGCGGCTGCGGGTAACCAAGTCGTTACTACCGTACTCGTGACCTACTCTGTGGATTGTTATCGACAGGACGCCGCGAGTGTCGGTGTCTTCATAACGTTTGTGCGTCAGATCTGGGGCTTCATCGGACCCTTCTGGTATGTATTATTGAATCTTGAGCCTCTCCGCTTTCAGACCACAATGCTGACGAATCAAAAAGGTTCCCTCAGAGTATCGAGGAGGTTGGATACAGAGAAACAGCAGGCATTGCAGTTGCCAGTAAGTTCATCTCACTTCACTTGTCACCCAAGTTGGGCTGTCTCTTCCCGACCGAATTGTTTGAAGCAAAGAACACCAAAAGTTGTTTTGAAACCCCGGAATTCCAGAGACAGCCTCGGCGGACAGACCAATATGATCATATATATTCCCCCGAGCTAGTGATTTTATCTGACACATTCTTACAGTGATGGTTGTGTTCTGTGTCATTCCGATCCTTCTTATCCAGTGGAGGGGACGGACGTGGAGGTAACGTGTGGTTTGTCCACCCACCCGGGCACTTCGCACATGGGAAGAAATCTGTAATAGATGCTGCCTGTCTTTGGGCCTTGAGCGATTCAAAAGCAATGTAGCTGCATACAAAGATGGAAAAGTATCCTGAATATCCTCCTGTTCCACGGGCTCGCTTCTTTTGCAACTGTCGATGGCCATCGGAAATAAGGCAGGGACACTCAAATTCCTATCAATAACATATGGTTCCGTCTGAGTATTACTTCCTGCACGGGCACTGGCTTCACAGATATATTTAGCACATTCAGACTACCAAATCTGTTTGAGAACACAACATATTGCTGAACTTTTGAATGCCATACTCTCAGTTTCCTGCACATTGAATAATCGAAGAACGAGTTTGAGCGAGCATTTGATAGCGATCCAAGGAGGAAAGCTGGTTGGTGAGATGATTGAATTTCTTTTGATGAAGAGACGTGAGGTCACCACAGATATCCACTATCATAGTTATGAGATCCATTGCCTAGACCGTATATCATTTTAGATACTTGCTTGACCTTAGCCTAGGAGGTCATGATAACTCAAGAGGATTCTCGGAATACATAGTGACTGCGTCTGAAATACTTGTTACATTTATCGTAAGGTCTTTCACAGAAGGATGGGTGGGTCTTGGCTACCCTGGATCTGTTTCTCTTGTCTATGAGATATCCGTGCTTGGAAGAACAGCCTGAGATTTAATCTCAAATTCACACCTCAGAACAGCGACGGGTGTTGTATCTTCTGTGATCACCTCTTCGGCTTCTAAACCCATGATTGCGAATAAATCCTGTCACAGTTTGAATTCGACGAAGAGCAAAAGAACAAAGAATGGCAAGGCCGTGGAGGGTGGACCTCAACCTTATACATAAGAACGTAGCATGCCCTCGACGCCGGGTTTTCGCATCGTCCAACCCCTTGTGGTGTGATCGTATGGGGGTGACTGCATGGTGGATGATGTTTAGTTGCAGTCCAGTGAACCTGTACAAGTTCGACGCCGCCACTTTTATAGGCCTTGTCGATAAGTTTGACAGCTTTTACGCTGAGAAACCGACCCTCGGTGCCTCCATCCTCGTCCTCGAGCTATTCCCTAACACCATCACCAAAACGGTGCCGGATGAGGCTACAGCCTATCCGTACCGCGATGCGCTGGGATACGTCTAAGATTCTCGGTCCTTGCTCATCATCATCCACAGGGCTGAGTCAGCACCAAACATGACTCACATTATCTTTAACATAGTTTCATATCCTTTGTCCTCCCTGATGCAACTTCAGCGGCTGTGGCAGAGCAGTTTGGGCAGGCGACGCGGGATGAGCTGGTGGCCATGGGCGGCAACAACGGCTCGCTGGAGGTGTACGTCAACTATGCCCACGGTGATGAGGGCCAAGTGGCCTGGTATCCAGAACGGAAATTTCCCAGGCTGCGGGCCTTGAAGTCCAGGTGGGACCCAAAGAAACTCTTCAGTTGGACAAATGGTATCACACAGAAAGGATCCTAAGGACGGATACTGCAGCGAACTTCCACACACAGCTTTGTAGGATCTGTACTTATGATGATGGATGCCCCTTTGTTTTACAAGCTCTTTTGAAATGGACTAGGTGATCGTATCACTGTGGGTCGTGCTTCCATGCCGAAGTGCCATTCCAATTATTGCCTCAACAGCCACTGTAAGGAATAGCGCCCTGTTGAATTGTCAGCTGTTTTCGCTACTCTAGAATGTTAGCTGGGCTCATCAGTTCCACACTTGGACGACTGATTAGAGAAGGAATAAACCCAAGAACCGACAAAATTCCAGCAGCGCAATTTCTTGGGTTGCGACGAAAGACGCGAATAAACATACTGCTAAACGCAATCGATGTCAAAATAGAGAACACATGGTTCCTAGTGCGGACACCCCCGTGTGCATCATCGGGCCAAGTGCCGCTATAGTATATCAGAGCCGTCGCCTTATTCAGTACAGAATACAACCCTACTGTGGATCACCGGAGCTTTCCTGCACTTACTGGCCTGAAGGGGAAAACCACAGCGGCCACAACTGCCAGGGCAGACCCTACACACAAAACATCACCCGCCCTATCAGCCTCTATGCCCAGCGCCGCGGCCTGCAAAAATCGCATGCAAATCCTGATTGTTAATGATGACATCCCGACGGCAGTTCGACTTACCGTGACACACAAGGTCCGAAATTTAGGAGCGAATTAAGGACTCGTGCGGTTAGACGATTATTGGAATATCCTCCACCTTTACTGCCTGACTCGGCACAATGCCGTGCTGAGCCACGGAATTCTCCTTCTTTTCTGACGCATAATTACCACTCTCCAATCTATTGGCAGGAGAGCATCAATCATGGGCCCTGTTTCGCTCGGACGAGCAGTGCCGTCAGCCCAGGATGATCTGCACCTTCCCCATGGAGGATGATTTAACCTCCTTTTAAGGATCCCGGCTACATGGGCCCTGGGCCGCTTGTCATCCACACCAACAGTACACGGTGGATAGATCAAAATCACAGGTCATATTTTCTCTCCCCAGCCAGCGGGGGGCGCGCGCCTTCCCTAGCCCTTCCCAAATCTGGTATGCGATCAGAGAAGTCCATCACCAAAGGCGCAATGGCGTCACGGTTGGAGTTGACGCTGCTCTCGTTGAAAAGGAAGCAGTCGCAGTCGTGTGACATCGTGCGATGAGTGCTTCCGTCTTCACTCCTCAGTCGTTTGGATTCTTGTAATTTAGCCAACTCAGTCATTCTTTCAGCTCTATTCAATAGCAGATCCCAGTTTGCAACAAGCCATGGCTCGTTCACTCCTCGCTCTCGCCCTATTGGGGAGCCAAGCCCTGGTCAACGCTGCAGGCCAGACCGAGAACCGCACCCTCGACGAGATTCATCAGGCCGCTCTCGCCGAGGGCGGCGTCGTCACACTCTGGCATGGAGGTGACGAACGTAACTCCCAGGATACGTTGAAGACCAACTTCGAGAAGCGATTTCCCGGCATGACCCTCAACGTCACCGTCGACCTCTCCAAGTACCACGACACGCGTGTGAACGAGCAGATTGCTGCCAACAATGTCTACGTCGACAGTGTTATCATCCAGACTCTCCACAACTTCCCCCGCTGGGCATCTGAAGGCTCACTCTTGGAATATGCCCCTCTCGGTTT
This sequence comes from Diaporthe capsici, assembly GCA_013364905.1. NCBI lineage: Eukaryota > Fungi > Ascomycota > Sordariomycetes > Diaporthales > Diaporthaceae > Diaporthe > Diaporthe capsici. The sequence goes on from WNXA01000013.1 coordinate 560,580, forward strand.
CGATAAGATCCAGCCCGAGTTCAAGCCCAACGATACCACCACTTACTATGGCATGTTCATCATTGCCTGGGCTGGCATGTGGAACTCGGCCAAGCTCCCGGGTATCGAGGCCCCTGTCGAGTGGGAGGACTGGCTTCGCCCAGAGTTCAAGGACAAGCTTGTCCTGACATACCCTAATGACGACGACGCTGTCCTCTTCGCCTTCACTCTGGTGTAAGTAATATCTATCAACCTGCATACTCCAAACCAAGACATCAGCAGGTTCTAATTGTCCATTACATAATAGTGAAGAGCAATATGGGAGCGCCTGGCTGGACAAGCTCATTGCGCAGAACCCGCGTTGGGTGCGCGGAACCCGCACGCCACGCACCATCTTCTCGCAGAACGCGACGCAGTGGGCCGCCAGCTTCACCGCGTCGGGCGTCTTCAACCCGGCGGCGCCCCTGAACGTGTCCCACCCCGTCGAGGGCAAGTTCGTCTCGTGGCCCCAGACGGGCGCCATCCTCAAGGATGCGCCTCACCCGGAGGGCGCAAAGCTCCTGCACAGCTACATTCTCAGCAACGAGTACCAGGCCATCCGCGGCGGCTGGGGGGTCCGCAGCGACGCCCCGAAGCCTGCCGAGTACCCCCAGATCCTTGAGATGCCTGGGACGGACCCCACCGCCTTTGGCAAGTGGATGGCTGACCGTGATGAGGTTGAGAGGCAGAGGATTTACTACGAGATGCGCCTTGGTACTCCTCAGGGTCTTAGCCCCCTTGACGATGACATCTAGGCGGATTTCTGAAAATATATCACTTCAATGTACTTTAAAAGATATCGGAAAAAGTGTACTTGAACAGTATTGAAGCCTCTGATCAACCACAAAAGCCCTCAGCTGCTGGGAAAACTAAGGGTGCACAAACTTGTGCCGACAGTCATTGGCGACAGCTTTGGTAGCGTCATGAGCATTGAGAACGGCGACCATTCGCCAAGTTCCAGCTGCGTGACACAGCACCATTTAAGGTGTCTCGACCAATCCTTGTGCTCTGCCACTGTAGGTGTGGCGGTGTTGTGCTGACGAAGCCAGGCTATGGCTGTCCGTCCCTGCGTGAACGTTGTGTGACCTACCCCTTTTTTTTCCTTGGTTGCCAGCTCATCAACCCATGCAAGATTGCAGGCAGCAGGCAGCAGAAAAGAGGCAGCCCAACGAACTGATGTCTATGGCACTCTGCGGCCCTTGGGCCGCAGGCAGTCTCAGAGGAGAGCTGGGGGGGCTATATCATGGGGCCTCGCCACCACCTCAGCCAGAGACACTGCCAGCTTTTCAGCTAAAACTGCCTACAGCGCCCCGTCCAAAGGTAACCAGAAACAATGGCGGATCAGGGTCAAGATCATTCAGACCAGCCCCCAGAAAAGAAGGGCACTCCTAGACGGCACACAGCGAATTCACAGAGAACAACCAAAAGCACCAGGAGTTTTCTACGACGCAGTCATACCGAGGCCGAGCCAAAGCCAAATGGGAGCCCTGTCCAAGACCATGTGCCCTGTTATGCTGACCTACATTGGGATGATGTTCGTGGGTACCTTGTGCATAAGTTCGACCTAGAAGGCTGGAACTTCCGTGAGTCTAAGGTAAATTGAGACCCCTCTTGTCAGCGGCAATCGAACCATGTTCGCTGATTTCCCAATAGGTTGATGATCGGTGGACCTTTGTGGTACCAAGGAAATTGACACGAGTAAGATCTTGTCACACTTAATTGAAGCATGTCCACTATCTGATTGTCCTACTGAAGGAAGAAAAGAACAGCATCAAGGACTTAAGAGACCTTGTCCGAAATGCCGGTCAGAGCTCAACTGGACGCCGACCGTCAGTCTCGGATTCGGAGTAAGGTTTAGGCGTTATTTCCTGGTTGTGACACAGGGTGGTGGACGTCGGCAGGTCTCGAGTATGGGTGTGTCGGACAATGGTCTTGGGATTGGCCGTAAATCTGAGGGGCGTTTGTTGCATAGCCTTGTGCTACACAGTTTTTCCCATACGGTCGAGAGGTGGGCTTGCGCTGAGAGGCGTCCAATGAAACTTGCACAGAGCCGTCACCGGTCAGTGGCCATGTAATGTGGCTTGCATCTCACGAATATTGTACAATGCTGTGTAAACACCCGGCCGTGGAACATGTAATGAAACTCGAGGCACACCTCGCAAGTGGACAAATCATGGGGGCCTGCTCCGACATCGCTCATGTAGTGTTTATACCTCGCTTCGCCACGGTTGCCTCAGAAATGTAAGATCAAGTCGGTGGTATTTGAGATGGACTCTCCCTTCCTCGATAGCTGGTCAAGAACAGAAAATCTCAAGAATATTATTTAACTAGCACAAAGCAGTACCTTTGCATCCATGGCTTCAGCCAGCTCTTTGCCCGCGAACTTTCAAGTTTCGTATCTGGACAGGGAATCTTATCCCCTGAATGTCATTGAGAGAACCATCAGTACTTACCCCAGCGCTCTTGCGGAGTACAAAAGAAGTCTGGACGATGCAGCAGATGATCTCTGTGAGCCAGACATTGACAAAGTAGACGTATCATTCCGAGACCTTCACGTTCAACTTCATGATGGAGAATGGAAAGGTGAGCTCAAAACATCGAAATTGATATGAGTTACAGGGATTGACGATCTATAGAACTCGAAAAGCGCAACATACACTCCCCAGAGGGGCTTCATAATTGGCTTGGCATCAAGGCTGACCACGAGGACGAGGACGAGGAGACATCAGTCTCTGTCACAAAACGAGACCCTAAATGCCGCTTCATGTTCGTATGATTTCCGTTACTACATAACAGAAGACTCGACTGACCACCTTCACAAAGATACATATGGGGCAAAACTGCGCGCTCCCGTCTGCAAATCACGCGATCGATGCTTGTGGAAATCCTCTCCTTCCACCAAGTCATGCCTGACTACTTAGACCATTTACTCATATTTGGGCAACAACTTGATCAAAGGGACATTGGCTTCAGTAGTTTCCGCGAGCAGATGAGCCTTCGAGGTAGCAGGACATCTCACCGCAATGATCCACTGGGGCGGTCCGGAAAACAGTATCAGCTATGTTTCAACCTCAAAGGCGTCACATGCACTGACGCTGACTCCCTGAATCTGATTGACAAACACTTCTCAATCAGGCAGGCCGCTATCTACCATCGCTTTGATGTAGTCAGCGGCAACACTGTTTGGATTGTTACCAAAGGCCGCACAGACCTCTATGAAAGATTCAAAGAATTGACTGGAAAAAATGCCCGACCTGAAGATTGTGCATTTCAGACGCCGGAGGAATGCTTCCGATCCAGTTTGTCTGCGCACCTTTTGTTCTGTCACTGGGCAACGGAAGACTGGCGAGCATACATCAAATGGCTGGAAGAGGTCATCCAGCAGGAGGTAAGACGCTCTCCCATTTGCCCGTTTGCACGTGTCTGCACGAAGTCTTCCGACTTTGATTGCATTTCTAGTAATTATACTGTGAAGAGAGCCACGGATATCTAATTATTCATTTTCAGACCAAACTCGCTGTCATCGGCCCTACAGGCAAGGGCTCTCACCACCAATTGTACACAGCTCAGGACATTCAAGATCTCTTGCTATGGGAAGAACGATTAAGCGAGGCCGTGACGGTACTCTCCTCCAACATCGACATCATGAACTCCCTCTCTGATTTCTACCTACGTCTAAGCCGAATCACCGATTCCGGACCAGCTTCGAAGTGCCAAGATGACATCGAAATCTTTAGAAATGACCTAGGCAACATCATCGGCAATTTTAGGCTTCAGGTTAATCGTAGCAAAGCTCTTGTCAAGACCCTGACAGATAGAACAGAGCTGGTGAAGCAACATCGCTTAGAGCGGCTCAACCAGCACATGGAGAGTGAGGCGATCGTTGTTCGGATTGTGACCATCGTCACCCTGGTCTACCTTCCCGCCACGTTCACATCGGTGAGTCAACTGGATTGGCAGCTGCGCCTATTCATAGAACGTGCTAATGGTATGAAATCCAGACGTTCTTCAGCACGGATATAATCAAGTATCAGGGACAAGATTCTCCCGGCGGAAACTTTTCACAAGTTGCGATGAACAGGTGGCTGGAGGTCACAATTCCACTCACACTACTGACACTGATTCTGGCCTACGCAGGGAAGAGATACGCAGAGAAAGCATCTCAGTCTGAGGATTTAACCAGTGGGTACAAGCGACGTTGGGCAAAAGTGTCTTGGAAGATACCATGGAGTCGGAATTTCCAACTGAGATCACAATCGACGGAAAAGTTGTACGTATAGCTATAGAGGATTTGGGACTGCCTGGACTGATTGATGTCTCTCCGAGCTCCGTCTGGAGCTGGTCAGAGATTTGGAACCAATCAGGAAGTTTCCCCTTGCAAAATATGAAAGTACCGAGATATTGCAGAATATCTTACAGCAGTCTGGAGAGTGACAGCACTATGAAAAGGTCTTTGAAGAGGATTCAAATGATCGAGAAGAACTTGGGACAGAGAAAAGTGGCGCAGAAAAAGGGAGAGGAAAGAGACCTTTCCGGTTGAGCGGCGGGATGCTCTCCCAGATATCCGTGATCGCTCTCTAAACTTGAAGTCGGGATTTTCAGAGAATCTCGGTCCTAAACAAATTTTTGGCCATAGACTACGAGAGGTGATTACATACCATTCCTACGTAAGTACTCAATTATATTGCTCATTGCAATCTAGGACTCTGGCAAACCACAAGGCGATAATTTGACGAAAATCTATCAATGTTGCCATCAATGATTATTTCCGAAACAGTCAAATGCCGTATCAAATTCCAAGTTCCATGTTTGACACGTAGTCTGTCGAGGTATGCAAGCTCACCCCTCCCTGTCTCCTTCTAATAGTAGTGAAGTCATGTACCGGAGCCGATCTGCGAGCTTGTTAATTTTTCTTGGTACTTTGTATGCAAGACATAAGTGAGCACCACAACGGCTTGCAGTGGTCAGCATCAACTAAGCGAATCATTTGAAAGATTGCTTGCCGAGTGTTTCCGCAGAGCCTCAATCTAGGAATTACTCGTCGGGCACAGTTCTGGCGGTGAGCTGCAGTGTCACAAGAGCGGGTGGTCAGCTTTGCTTACTACATACATTGCACCGAAGCTGGACACAGTGTTGAATTAGTGTACACACTCTCTGCAGCCGACGAGAACCATGTTCCACCATTTCCAATTTCGGCGCGCGCACCACTTCGGCAAGGATCCAGAGCTAGATTCAGAGCAAGGGGGTCCAGAGCATGTGCACGGTACGCAACTCGAATTTCAAGATTTCACAGATCAAGCAAACATCCTCCGATACAATTTCCCCTCCTTGCTCTGACCTTTCAGCAAGGACTCAGTGAAGGCTACAAACCTAATTCACCTCCTTGATTCTGAGCGATTGCCTTCTCGTGGTAGCCCAGATGCAGAAAGGCCGTGATCATCGTTGTGGCCTAGACCATCGAAATCAGCGAAACCAATTACATACAGGTGGTTTCCCCGCCATGTACGACCATCCAGCTGTACTTACATCGGGCCTTGGTGCTCGTCACGAATATCATGACCACCTGCAAAGGATCCAGCGGCGCAATTTTGAGGGCAAAACCTTTTACCACCAACCCCATGTCACATCTTGGATGCTAGAGAAGGCACCTAACACAGATTCCTCTAATGCCGAAAGGCTCGTTGAAGAGGTGTACGCCCATGATCGGAACAAATTCCCTCCTCGACTAGGAGAGAACTTGCTCGTGTTCTCGGTCCTGCTCCACAAGCAAATACAATGCGGGCACATGGTACACATCTTCCAGAGAGAGTTACCGGAGAGCTATCATCTCCAACTTGAGGATCTTTCCAAAGCTTACGAAAGAATCCTGCATGACCTCGAAACCTCACATCCGCAATTGCCCTCCAAAACGGGACTCTCAAATTACATTGAGGTTATCCAGACATTCGAAAGGCTGCGCTGGAGCTTTGTCCCGGTTCGGCTTCATCTGCATATGAACCCCACAATTTCACATGCCTCTGCTATCCTGCCTTTCTGCTACACAGAAGTAATCAACGACAAGGGTGGTCAAGCAAGCGTCTGTCTTGTTGGTATAGAGGAAGACATCGTGGAGGACGCTGCTCTGCGGAAAGCTCTAGAGCCCTCGAGGAACCAAGACAAGGGGCATGGACCTGTAAGTCAGCCTTACCCGCTACGTCTATCATCAACAATCATTACCAACACTAATGCGCCTGCTGTGGTGATGATCCAGTGCTACGAACTTGCAGTAAAGTCTTACACGGACAAGCCGACTTACGAAATTGAGAGCCAGGCTTTCCAGGGTATTCGAGAAAAACAGGGTGTGGTCCAGTTCCTCGGAGAGTATCGGCTGGAGCACCCTGCGGTTCACTTCCCCGATTTCCCAAGCCATCACATAATGCTCGAGTATGGAGAAATGGACCTTGATGAGTATCTGGCCGAGACTTATCCGCCCGTCCTCAACGGAGAGATTAAAAGGTTCTGGGAAGAATTTTTCAGCGTCGCGAGGACACTCCAGAGAATACATCATTTGAAATATGACAGCAGCGATGGGAACCAGCATGAGTACAGAGGGCAAGTGAAAGTCACACGAGGTCTTTGACTGCAATATACTGATACGAACCTTTCAGGTGGCACGGAGACATCAAGCCCGATAATATCCTGCGAGTCCAGGGCAAGTACAAGCTCGCTGACTTCGGATTCGCGAAATTCGAGCGAGAGCGGAAAGGGAACACGAAGACCTATCTTGACGGAGGTACTCGCACATACGGTATGAATCCGACTGTTTCTTTGTCACGCTTCGATCTTTCTCCGGAACGGAATTGGAACATCTATACTAAAAGTTTAGGCGCCCCTGAATGCGATAGAAAGGCCACGCGTACCCCTTTATCTCAGACCATTGACACCTGGTCTTTCGGCTGTGTCTTGTCATCTGTGGCAACGTGGGTGGTGCTTGGCTCACAAGCCTATGAGAACTTCAACGAGCGTCGAAAGATCGCGATCAAGGCTTTGAAGACTAAGCAGGCCAAAGATAAGCGGACAAGCGTTCCATCCTGTGAAGATGCGTTCCATGATGGTAAAAACGTGCTGTCCGCGGTAACCGAATGGCATGTCTATCTGCGAAACTCGGCTCGGAGAGCGGATACCACAACACATCGCGTTCTTGACCTTGTTGACAAACACATGTTGCTACCCAATCCAGAGGAGAGGCTGATGATGGGGAAGCTTTGTGAAGCACTGGATGATATTTTATTGCTTTCGGATAATGAACACCAGCAGAATCTTGAAAAAGGCGACTTGAAAGAAATCGGTCTGGAGACGCTTAACGCTCTGCAAGAGCTTGATAATCAAGCTCCTTTGAGAGCCGCCATTTCCCAGGGGCCAGGGGCCGGGGCCGATATGAGAAATAGTGGTGGGTACGGAGCCGTTTTGCCGGTTGACGACAAACCTGGACGTCCAAGCAAGACCAGGAAATCAGAGCGCTTTGACAAGATAGTGTTGGCCAAGACGGCAAACAGGGTTCACAACTCTCAGCCGGTGCCGGGAATCTCGGAGAGCCCAGTCTTATTACCAGAGGGGGCTGACTTTGAATCAGCCAATCCTATTCCAGGAGACGGGCAGCAGCTAGAGAAGATCACAGATATCCGTCTAGACAGCGGCGACCCTCCAGCGGTCGAGAAAACCCCACCAATGCGGCCACCACAAGAAGAGCCTCTGGATGTGCAGCCTTACAAGACAACCAGCCCGGAGAGTATTCCTGCAGGCTATTCAGGTACAAGAAGTTCTCGCCAGCTTCAAAGCCTGGAACTAGACCACACACCACTGGAGCATCGCCAGAAGCTTGCGGAAGGCCCGCCCACAGCTTCTCGTGAGTCACTCAAAACCACAAGGCCTAGCACCCTCGAGAATCCTGAGTCGGCCACCGCTGAGGCGGACGCAAGCACATCTGGGAAATTCGATGAGCGCTATCCCACTCACGACCGTCCTGAAGAAGAGGCCGCGTCTGGTCCCAGTCAAATCTTGGGTCACGAGAGAAGTGGCCAACCTCCGCTTTTTGCATTGGAAAGAAATGATCCCGAGCTAAGCACGACGGCGATTTTCCGCGAGCTTACTGCTCAGAACAGAAACTGGAATGACCAAAAGAAGTCGTGGAGAATAATCAAAGGAGCACCACTGGACCAGCGGCTCAAGAGGTTTATATCCAATCGGGACGTTGTAAGATCCGCCTCCATCACCCAGCCAATATTCAGCACAGAGATAAAACACTAATCCAGATCCAGGTCTTTGTGGTCGATAATGCGTACAGCATGCTGCCCCACTGGGAGAACCTGAAAACAACGCTGTTGGCACTTGCAATGAAAATCGGGTCCCTGGATAAAGATGGCCTGGATCTGGTTTACACTTGCGGGGATACCCACAACATCAAAGGTGCCAAAGGCTGGGATATTCCAAAAGCATTTGACCAGTCGATTGATCGCGCCAGATCGATCATTGACTGGCACGACAAGACCAACATTGAGGAAACGCTCAGCAAATGCTTCGACTCCCACTCGGCAACGAACATGAGCCAAAGACAGACGCTAATCGTGTTGACCAACGGATTGTGGGAAGGATCAAAAGATTGGGATTCTGCAGAGAAAGAGATCGCACGGTATATTGACGCCTTGAGAAAGGATCTCAAAAGACGAGAAAAGCGCTGGTTCACCATTCAATTCATTTCATTTGGACAAGACCAGAAGGCTTTGAAGCGTCTACAAGAGTTAGACGACAGCTTGCATGGTTCTGAGTATGTTTCGATCTTTTTCTTAGCCCGAGCCCACGCTGTTGCTGTTGCTGATCATGTTGACCAGTGGGAAAATTGTCGAGGAGGATATTGTTGACCACAAGCCATGGTATTTTGAGGACGTGGAAAGCCTTATCTTGGGAAGTGTACATGGGGCTGCGGACCTCAAAAGCGCTGCCGGTGGCGACGAGACAGACCAAATCACACCGCCAACCGCCACTGCTCGCAATCCATCGCCTGCGGCTTCGTCGACTGCCGGAAAGAACATTGGGCGCAAGGCCAGCAACCGAGTTTCGAGATTTTTTGGGAGGGATTCATAGAACTTTTGATCCAGGACCACGCTTCTCCAGACGTTGAACGAGATTCGGGTATCTGAACGAGTGCTACGTTGTGTGAGAGCACTGCATGCCGATGTCAGTGTATTATCTCAGGTCGATGGAGTATGACGATACTTGTAAAGAAGTAGGGATCCATTTGGGTGGGATTACTCGAGGAAAACACAGCTCCTCCCGAAGGAATGATGTGGCTATTCGTACTAGCACCTTATCTAAACGACCAGGAAACCTCACTATCATTCTGATGTATGATATATAAACACCAAAGGTCTCCTGCCCAGGAGCTCATTTAAATTCCATTCTAGTGGATTCAGTCATCTATTTCAGCCCAAGTGGTCAGATTAATACCTGCTTAAGAGTGTTAGTGTGACCTGCATGTCGTGATACACATCACATTTCACGCGGCAAAGGGCCAGGGAATCAGGCCCATAGCTCTGTATATGTTTCTGATGAACGGCATGCAATGGTTTGGGTCTCAACAATGCGGTCAAGTCTCCAAAGAGAGTTCCTTCCCATTCAGGTCTGGAATAATATGATTTCGGGCGCACCTAGACAGCCATGACAGAACCGACAGCTAATACCAGTGGCGCTCCTCACATCGGTAAGACCCGAACGGATGTGCTCACTGCATGATGGATTGCCTTGCCTTTTCGGGTCAAAATTTTTAATACCGTTCTGATTCGCTTGTGGAGGCACTTAGCCGATGATCATCAGCATGTGCGAGCCCTGCATGCAGGAATTATCCGGCCCAAGATTACCACAGGCCCAAAGTGGCATGTGTTTCTTGGTATGCCTCCCTTGCATATGTCCTATGACGAAACCTCCTGTAACAGTATGTTCATCGTGCTCGCCTCACTGTTTATATAGACCCGAGTCATTTCCAGTTGCGCTGATTCCAGACTTCTGCACAACTAATCCCCCTCACACGTTGTCTGTGGACGTTTCCTCGTATCACAACATGGTGGAGTTGCTCTTTTGGCTGTCGAGGCTTTCAGCCGCCATTGCTGGCTTCCTCCTCCTTCTACTTTTACCTCTCGTACAATGGGTTTTCTCGACCTTGAGACCACAGAACTTCCCGCCCGGCCCTCCTGTAGTCCCAGGGCTTGGTAACCTCCACCAGATACCTCCATCAAAACCATTCCTGAAGTTTCATGAGTGGTCAAAACAGTACGGCGACTTAGTCTCTCTCAAAACGGCGGCCGGCAATCTTGTCATTATTAACAATCCCAAAATTGTCCGTATGTGAGCTTGCACCAACTTGTGCTGTTCTAAAACATTATACCCCAACGGGCCAGGTCATGACCTTGTAAATGGTTTGGTGCTTTTCAGAAACTTCTATACAGAAAGTCCACCTTTAACTAACTTGACCTTGTTCAGACGAGCTATTCGACAAACGTGGTGCTATTTACTCCAACCGGCCAATAAATCATGTCCTTACAAAACACATCTGGCCGGGGCCACACGATAAAGCAGTACCTATCTTGCAGTACGACGAATACTACCCACGATGGCGGAAGACATTCAGCTACATCCTCAGCAATGCCGGAATCAAGAGGCTACTTCCGTTGCTGGAAGCCGAAGCCAGTACGCTATGCCAAAATCTTCGCCGCGAAATGTCTAGCTTCAAGAATCATGTCCAATCGTGGTCTCTGGCAGTCCCCCTCGTTGCCACGAGCGGCCAGCGCATGGAAGCCCTGCCGCATGATTTTGCAAAGGAGTTCATGCACGCGCAAGAAGGAGTGCTCCAGTTCCTCATCCCAGGCTCAGCACCGTTGGTTGATTATTTCCCCGTCCTAAAATATGTCCCCAAAGCATTCGCTTCGTGGAAGAGAGAGGCCCCGCGCGTGAGGAAACTCATCGTCAAAGATGCGATGGCGTTCTTCCTGGCCGGCAGAGAGCAATACGAACAGATGAAAGAAGACCCAGCCTCGGTCCGGGTCGAGGGCCTCATCGCCAAGCTGCTGCGAGAGCAGAACACGCCGGGATTAGTCAAACCGGAGCGTAGGTTTGCTGATCTGGAACTGGGTTACCTGGGTCAGGCTGCCATCGGTGCAGCAGCAGACACAACGGCTTCATCCTTTCTGAGCCTGATGTGCTGCTTCGCTGCCTTTCCTGATGTCCTCAAGAAGGCCCAGGAGGAGGTTGACCAAGTCGCGGGCAACACGCCGCCGACTGGTGATATGCTCGGGAAGCTTGTCTACCTTAAGGCCTGCATCTCAGAGGTAAGAAGGACCACCGAGCTCTCCTGGCTTTTTCTATGCTCACGAGAACAGGTCCTACGTTGGCGTCCCGTCCTGGCGAGTGCACTTCCACACACGCTGTCTCAGGACGATCAGTACGGAGACTATTTCTTCCCAAAGGGGACCACATTCATCGCGAATGCATGGACCATTCACCGTGACGAAAAAGACTACGAGCGACCAGACGAGTTCATGCCCGAGCGTTTTGTGAAGCACCCATACGGCCTCCGCCGGAGCAATGACGCCGCTGCGACAGAGGAAGACCTAGAGAAGAGCGGCCGCCGGGTCCTCTACGTATTTGGTTCAGGGCGGCGCCAGTGTCCTGGCGAGCAGTTCGCCTTCACGACGATCATGCTGGCTGCTTCCAAGGTCGTCTGGGCCTTCGACGTGCTGCCGCCGCCAGGAGGCGTTGACGTTAGTATCGAAACGGGATACAAGGATAATATTGTAGCTGAGCCTGCGGATCCTAGCGTGATCTTCAAGGTCAGAGATGCCGATCGCGAAGCCGCTCTGGTGGAGGATGGATCTAGGACTAATGCTATTGCTAGAGAAATGTTGGGATAATTCGAGGCTGCCGGCATGTGGAAGAGCCTCCCTCTATAGGGGGGTAGCAGCCGTGGAAAGGCAGCATCGTGACTAGGACCAAATGAGTATTGACCTCTGCTCCGTGGCAGGGTCTAGTGGAAATAGTGAGCTGCATTCTCACTAAGTAGCAAAAGCGTACTATAGTAGACGTGTCGACTCCTCTTCTCGGAGGCAAGTGTGGGCGACGACGGTCATTATGCAATATGTAGAATGCATTGAAAGCAAAAGCTGTCATCTGAGTGACTAGGGTATCATGAACCGCAAACACCCAAACGCCAGCGCCAAGAAAGAAAAAGAAAAAAGTGAAAAAATGCCAAAGAAATCATGTCAGTCGTCCAGGTCAAACCAATACCAGACCGCGTCTAGAGCGTTTGCTGAGTCTGTGGAGGTGACCCATTCGAGCCGGGCACAGCAGCCGGCACAGTCCCAAAGTTCTGCAGAGCCGCCTTATTCACGAGCGCGGCCTTCTGCGCCTCCTTATACTGCTCCTTCTGCGCCTTCCGCTCGTCCAGGATGCGGAGGGACAGCCAGTTGAGCTTCCTCTTGCCGCGCTGCGTGTCCAGCGCCCTGACTGCGCTCTGCTCGTCGATCCCGTCCGCCATGTACTGCTTGATCTTGTCGGCGATGGCCTTGCGCCGCTTGTAGAACTCCCTGAGCTTGAAGTCCTGACGCCACCTGGGGCCCCAGATCGCGTCAAGGGTCTCGAGCGACGGGTTGCCGTTTCGGCCGTACCTGAACTCCTCCCAGGCCTCCCAGGCCGTGTCGAGGTGGCTTGCCTCGACGGTGGGGGGCTGGTTTGGCATGTCGGACTGCGTGATCTTGAGGTCTTTCTTATCTTGTGGCTCGACAGAGGCGCTGGTGGGGGTCTGGGAAGGAGTGAAGGCGGTGACAGACGGGGTCTCAAAGCGCGTGCTTCGGGGGGTCGGCGTGGCTTTCAAGGTGTTTGTGATGGGTGTAGATGGCGAGGCGGGCACCATTGAGCGCACGGGCGTTTGTCGCGAAGCCGGGAAGGATGGACTCGGTGGTATCAGCGCAGGATTCCCGTTCGTGGCATTCGGGACTGCGGAAACGGTGGAAGCGAAAGGTCTGGCTTGTTCGAACGTCGAGATGGAGGCAACCCTCTGCGTGGCGCTTTGTTAGCTTGGCCCAAGTCTCCCAGTATTGGACAGGCCTACCTGCTGGACAGACTGAAGGGCTGATATCTGAGAGGCAAAATGGCCGTTCAGGGTCTGGGTAAGCTGTTCCAATTGACGGCTGACGGCCGAGTATCGATTCTGGAGCTCGGCAAGCTGTTGTTCATGGGAGGAGCGCATCGTCAGGATGATTGTGATCAGCTCGCCTGGCGTCTTGCCAACTAATTGATGGTCTGTGGCCGCAGAGGAGGGGGAAATGAACGGAGCGCTCTGTCCATTGGCGACCGGGTTCTCCATTGTCTGTCGCTTTGGAGGAGCCCTGCTTGGATCGAATGGCTCTTCGTCCTCTGGTGGTCTCTTGATAGGGACGTCAGCGACGGCAATTGGAGACCGACTTGGTTCCATGATGTAGTCAGTACTGTGGTGGGGAATGGATCTAGTATAGAGAAATTGGCTGTCGAAGCATTTCTTAGATGTTGGTCGCCATTGTCTGTCGTTGGCGCAAGGTTTGTTCCAAGTTGACGAGGTGGGATTCATTCAGATCAGTTGGCTCCCGGCCCGTCGAGTCTGGGTTGCGAAATCGCCGACGTCGGTCCCGAAGCTCCACCTTCCGAGACCCTTCCAAGTTCGGCTCTCGAACGTGTCACACTGGACAAGCAATGCACTGCCATTATCACCTTGGGCATCTTGATCTAGCCTTTTGACCTTGTGGACTGCCAGGGTTGACCAAAGTCTGCTTGCATTTTGATGTCTATCCTCCCTCATGCATCGGGTACAGAGAACCGCCCCTGCGATAGGCATCACAAACACACTACCACTGTGTCCATGTCACCATGTGGATTCTGATTCACATCGTAAAACCAAGTATGTATTGTTGCTTGTTATACTACGAATTGCTAGATATTGCCCCCGAGGTGTACTTGACTCAAGAATTGAACACTTGAAGTAAGGACTGTCGAAAGAAAACCGTCCTCTTATAAATATTCGGTTTCCTTCACCGGTACTATGTGACCCAGGAACACATCAAGTAAATCAACCCCAAAATCCCACTGCTTGCTTGCCGAGCGATTGCATCCCACCCATGTTGGCATGGCAGCTGTCTGCCACTTCGCCGGGGTGCAGCGCAAACGCACCCGGGTAGGTCACGTTCTGGGAGGTGTCCGCACCGGCCTGTTTAGCCAGGCTATCTGTCAGCTGTGGCCCATCGGACCCGGCCAAACTGCAAGTATGCCCGGCGTCGTAGAGTGGCTGTCCGGTAACATAGATATTGGCGTCCGGCGCTGCGTGCTGGCGAGAGTTGGCGATGAGCTGTTTGACCTCGTCGTAGGTGGCTCCCGGGTTCGCAAAAATGCAGATCTGCACCCAGACCGCGGCAGGCTTGCCGTATTTGGCGACTTGCTGGTCAAACATCTGCCAGGCCTGCGAGTTGCTGTTGGTCCACGACTGAACGACCAGGCCGCCGGTACCATAAGGGCCCCACATGCGCTGCCCGCCGACGGCGACGTATCCTTCAGCGACGTTCTCGCCCATGGAGCAGCCAATGAAGCCCATTGACTGCGCCGGTTCCGCTGCCCATGTCGCGGTGGCGGTGACGAGGAGGTGGAAGAAGTTGATATGCATGGTGAGCAAGGTTTGATGCGTGTGGCAGGACTGATGGGTCTGGAGGTGAGTCTCGTAAAAAGAAAAATGCTGCTGTTGCAGGACTCAACGCGCCTAGATATAGCTGTGGGCAAGGCCCAGTCAGAATCAGTGGCTCAACGATTCGAACGACGGGGTTATCAGTCAACGGAGCGACCCCGCGACTTGTGGCTTTTTGCCAAATCATCGTGGTGACACTCTCGTAAGAAAATGCAATGGCAGTGGATCGGAAGCAAGACTCGGTAGTTTACCGTAGCCCCAGATGCCACCTCTTGATGACTTGCTCGTCAGGTAAGTCAATGATGGTGAATCGGGAACAGGACTCGGTAGTTTGTCGTCAGCCTCGAAGGCCTCCTCTTCAGAAATTCCTCGTGAGAAAGGACGATGATAATGACTCGGGAAGAGCACTCGGTATTTTTGTCTTGAGGTTTGAACGTCTCCTCAAGGGCTCTGGTAGCAGACGATGGTGCACAGTCAAGAATGTTACGGCACACTAGTCACCGTTGTTACGACTCTTTCTCGAAAGGGGGCCTTGCTGATGTGCCATGCCGGCTAAATCTTCTTGCGGCAAGCATCATGTATACTTGTTCATTCGTCCCCTCCATGCCCTGCCAAGGCTGCATGTCTATTTAAGCAGTGGACACTTTATTGCGGAGGGAGACACAGGACGGAACAAGTTAAATTCCACCTCCCACATCTGTCTTAGACCAATTCATATACCGAATTACATACCGAGAAACATCAGCGAAGGTAATACAACCGCTCCTGCCAAAAGTCAACAGTCAACTACGACTATTCATTCGCTGTTTCAATTGTCCTTCCTTCCGTACATCCTTAGAAGGAAGGTCCGCTCTGAGTACGCGAAAAACTAATAGAGCATGGTCAAGGGGAGGTATCGCTTCCACTTCACCTGGTCCACTTACATAAATTCCCGATTCTGGATGTGGTAGCATACAGTTACAATAGTTGGGGCAATATAATTCCTACGAAAAGTCGGTTGGCTTGACTGGACGAAAATTTGATCTGCTCTTTTCAACTGTTCTTTAGGCCAGGCCGAAGGTGACAGAGGTCCATATTAGATGTGGCCACTGAGAAGTGAATAGCTTCGTCTTGACGGATCAAACTACCCCTTACTGGCGTGCTGGTTGATGCGCAAAGTTTATCTTGTTCAGTGAGGCAACACTGTGACTTGCGGACTGCGAACAGATACTGGACAATACCTGACGAGGCGTCAATGCTTCTATACATCTTGTTCAAATGTAAATTCATCAATAGAGCAGAAAATTGTCAACCCATTCCTCAAATCCCTTGCTTGGCAAGATTTCGCCTTTATTATTTTACAATTTTATTCGTGTCAATATAAACAAGATTTGTTGCATCTGTTCTAGAAACAAGGTGCAAGATTCAAGCAGTTGAGCCATTGGGGTCGGTTGTTATTCCCGCCGATGCTCTCACCAATAGTCTAGGAACACAAAAGGTGCTCAGCTGTCTGTAATCAGTCGAGGACTTTGAGACCACACCCCTGGATGCCTCTAGGTACAGGATTGAACGCTTCCCATGCTGCTTTCGACGAGAGTGGTCGAGATCCCTACGTTCCCCTTGTTTTATGTAGAGCGTGCGACACCCTCAGGTTTCGAGCACTCGAAGAGGCGTTCTATGAGCACTGCATCTAGAGAAATCATGAGTTCAACATTAGAATAAGAAAGATGCTAAAAGATGCCTTGCGTGCCAATGCGAAGATTTCGGTCACTGCCGTAATCGGCAGCGCAGACGCTGCTTGTCCAACAGACATATCAAAGGTTCCCGCCTTCACGCGGGCACCAGAGCACTCGTTTCGTAATTCACTGCCTGTCCAGTCCCGTCGGGGGCGGCTTAGGGATGGTAGCTCCAAAGATTGAGGGCCGATCGCGCTTATAGAGGATTGCACCGCATACAAACGCAGCTGAGTCTTCCAACAAATGTTTCTACTTCTGAACTGCGATGCAACTCGACTTTGCTCAAAGATTATTGATGACTGTCCCCAAATGTCTTCACGAAATGAGGCGATGCTTTCAACGCTTCAATCTTGTTTCTGTCGGGCTTGGCTAATGCACAGATCCTTGTCGAAGCAAAATTTGCTGACATCAAGTGATTGGCGAGGCTTTGACCGATGATTCCAATGATGGAAAAGCAACCACCAAGTTTCACAGGGCCGAGTCCGGATGATGCCGGGCCCTCCTATGATAGGCCTGCATGGTGGGGAACTTCTCCGGATACCCTCTTACTTTCACCGGTCTGCTAGGTGTTGGACCGCTGTGCCGCTATGCGGAAGAGAATTCAGAGGATCCAGCCAAGTTCGCATAATTCTTGATGATCTAATCATCTACGAGATAATTCATTGGTCTCCGTCCACCTACCTGGAGATAGAACCCGTGAGATCGACGGTCATGATTATGCCCTGGCTTGGGCTATGCATGTGTAGAGAACATCCGGGCAACTCGCCAATATGATGATTCTAAGTCATGGAAGAAAACTTACGGTGACGTCTCGGGTATCGTTTCCGTGGTCAGCTCCATGACGTTTTCGAAACGAATTAAGGCTTGGGAAGAAGTGGAGCTTTCGAAGGCTTCCGATATTGGTATGTTCTGCCAGAATCAATCAATCGAACGCATCAATGCATTGCAGAAGCAAAGCTCCAGGGCAGTTTCAGTGACCAGGTGTCGTGTAACTCATCAAATTATGCTCCTAGTGTCGGTGAATGAATCCTTGAGTGCATGATTCCTTTTCAATTATAATTGACTGGCATTTCTCTATAAGTTAAGTGATCCTTCTTTCCGAGGAATCTTCACAGAATGCCCTCGTACATACCGTCTTTGCCGTCTGGCCGGCGGAGTGAATAACACCTTGCCAGATTTATCCCACTCTAGCAACAAGTGAAATCCAGGCACTATACTTTCTCTGCAACACGTTCCATGCTCCCTCCTGCATGAAGTATATGTATAACTGGAGGGCTAATCTGGTTCATGTCCTTCCCGGGGCGGATTCCTCATATCGAACCCATCACATCAAATGCAAGTACCAGCCTCTACCATGTCGAGTAACAGGCACCTTTACTACTTCATCGACACTACCTGCGATAGCAATGCGCGAAATGCTACACGAGGAAACAGGTCCTTTGACTTCTTTGTCCGGGCCGCTCAGAGTTGGGCCAGGCGCGCAGTGGAGAGACTGCGAGACAACAGCGATACCGACTTTGCTCGTGTCTTCAACGTAATTTTCAAGACCCGCAAGAACGACCGGACCCCATTGCCACGCTCGCACAGATGGCAGAGCCGCTTCGGCTACCAAGATGACCGCGACTGGGTTCCGACCATCGACCACGTTATCAGAGTCTTGTCCGACTTTGGAGACAACTGGAGGAGGACTGAAAACAGGCAGGAAGCTAGCCTGAGGTTCTTCTCGGACAACCGTAGGAGGTGGCTGGAGGGAGGCCGCGATCCTGTGAGCCAGCAGGATAGACGCTACGATCCTGTAAATCATGTGTGGTACGCGGGCAACGTGGCTGCGCTGGACCGCGGACAAGCGGTTGGATTCGATGGTATTCCAGGGTCAGAGCAGTTCCCACATTTTCATCCCGACATGCGGCAGCATGAACGACGGGAGAACTCGAGGAGATACGTGATCGATATCAGCAACAATGCTTGGAATGAATTCCGTGATTGGTCAAATGTTCTTGGATCTCGGGGAGCCAATTTCAACAATGTCACGATCAACGACATCATTTCGAGCTCCATGACAAGGTTGTATGTCCAATAACTTCTTGCGTCCCTCAAGGAATGTCCACTGACCTGAGCACTGTAGGATCCTTCACGAAGTCATGCATTGCCTCCCATACTATCTGGACGACATCCCAACTCGGTTTCCTGATGGCACTACTGAAACCTCGAGCTGGCAAGCCGTCATGAACTGCAAGAAGGGCGATGCGCATCGCAACGCCGAATCCATCGCCCTGCTCGGCCTATGGGCAGCCCTTGCTGACACGATACCTCAGGGGAGGAACGCTGGAGGTTTCACGCTAGATCGTCAATGGGATGTAATTCCTGGAGCGTGGGAGGACGTCAAGAATGACTTTGAAGAGGATGAGCTCGACGAGGAGGAGCGGAGAGTAAGCCCTTGGACAGAAAAGTGGACACTCCAACTGCCGTACGTTGGCAACCGGGTCAATCGGGCTGTGAGAGGAGACATTCGAGGATACTTGGACATCACGGGAAGGAGACGATGATGAGTAAGCCTGATTGTCCTGGGGGGATTTCATCTAGATATTGCTGGCAAACAAAATCTTTTGCTGAACTCAATGCTGGACTTGATCGTCGAATTCAACTCTCAGCATCTAAGCATCAAAATGTGTGTATGTATCTTTAGCAAACTATTACAGTTGTGCCACTATATGAGATATTGCATGTGTTGCTGGCTAAGGGAGAGAACTTGAGAGTGTAGTCACAACTCGATACAGCCTCGCTTTAAGCTAATGACAGTGTCACTCAACAGGCAACACCTCGATTATTGGCCTCTGATGCTTGGCCCCAGGGGTTCGTCATTCATAACCGTGGCTCCGAGTTGACAGTGAGACTCAGACATGATCTTTGACACTGATCTGGGAAACGATAATCGACGATCCACTTTATTTGCGGATTTCATGTCCGAAAGCAAATGCAGGCCAGAGTCGATCAATTCGATAACTCTCAACACCTTCGAAGGCTTGCTAGCCACGCAACAGATAAATGTAGAGTAGGTGCAACTGCCGAAACCTTGGTTTGGTCGTCGGATCGTGTCTCCAACGATTACCCGCGACCCGGCCCGTCCTAATGTGACCGAGGATATCTGCACCTAATGCTCGGCAGGAGGACCGGCTCCCGTGTGCTTGGTTGTACGTGGGGTTGCAAGCCGCCTGGCATGCCAATACTTCCAAACCCCGCATGACGATGATCACTGACGGGCGCGCTACCCGAAGCACTGCTCCTCGGCGCTGGCCAGGTGCCATGTTTCAAAATGCGACTTAAAAGCGGCGGAGGTTCTCAGGAATATCTGTGCACCTCCTACTTAGTTTTGACTTCATTTTCGAGTTTAAAAGCATAGAAAATATTGGAAAAAGCACAAGTGTACCAACATGTCCCTCACAAATATTGAAACCGAGGCTTTCGTCGTGACGGAGCCAAAGGCGCCCTTCAAGCTTACGCCTATCAGTCTCGACGAGGTGCGCGGAAAAGAGATACTGGTTGAGATGAAATATTCTGGGATTTGCCATACCGTAAGATTTTCTCTTTGTCCAGCTGAACAGAGGTGAGCTCATCGCCATCGATATTGACGGAACCAAACACAGGACATCGTCGTCCAGCAGGGACTCCTACAGCACCTCACAGAATACCCAGTCATTCTAGGCCACGAGGGCGCAGGAATTATCAAAGCCATCGGCGCAGACGTCAGGGACAAATCCCTCCGCGTGGGCGACCAGGTCCTCCTATCATACACGACCTGCCAGAACTGCGGCCCTTGCCAGGAGGACCGCCCGACGTTCTGCAAGACACACACCGAGGTCAACTTCAACGCCGTGCGGGTCAGCGACAAGAGCACTCCGGCGAGGCTGGCCGATGGCAACACGAGCGTCAGGAGCCAGTTCTTTGGGCAGTCCTCGTTCGCGAGGCTGTCCGTCGTCCAGGACTTCAGCGTGGTCAAGTGCCCCGTCCCGGATATCCTTCCGTGCTATGCCCCGCTGGGCTGCGGGTTTCAGACCGGGGCCGGGACGGTGCTGAAGGCTGTCAATCCCGCGAAGAGTGCACGTGTCGTTGTCTTCGGCCTGGGCAGTGTCGGTATCGCGGCTCTCATGGCGGCTGTCCACCTGGAGGTCAAGCAGGTCATTGGTGTCGACATCGTGGACAGCAGGCTGGAGCTGGTGAAGGAGCTGGGTGCGACGGATGTGGTCAACTCCGCCAAGGAGGGCGGCAATCTTGCCGACCGTTTGAGAGAGCTCACAGAAGGCGGTGTTGATGTAGCCATCGATTGCAGTGGGGCGCCGTCGGCTCTGCAAGCCGCGATTGACTGCTTGGGCCATGGTGGGCAGGCTATTTCAGTTGGTGTGCCTCCCCCCGGAGTGAAGATCGACATCGAGACTCAGTCGTTCTTCATGTCGCATAAGAGTTACAGGTCTGTGATTGAAGGCGAAGTGAATCCAACCGAGGTGCGTTTATCTACTGGGGATCAGAAATCCTTGAGATATATTCCGGCTCTAACTACAGTCAGTTCATCCCTGAGCTCATTGAGCTCCACAGCAAGGGCAGGTTCCCGGTGGACAAGCTCTGCAAAGTGTACTCCATCAAGGACTTCGATCAGGCTCTCAAAGACATGCATGACGGTAAAGTAAGTATTGATTAAGCATGCTTGCCCAATATTCATGGCCCCAAAAAAGATTGCTGACTGAATGCTGATTCCAAAGGTCGTCAAACCAATTATCAAATGGGATTAAAACGGAGGGCAGGTGGATCCTTCCAATCTTCGTGACGCATCCACGAACCGGCTCGCCGAAAAGGACATAGATTCCGATATTACTAGTTAGCAAATAGATCGATTTGACTACTGTCACTAGGCATTAGGCAGTAAGATGCGTGTATTCGACGGAGCAATCCTAGCATATGACGTGACTGAACCCCAACCTTACCGGCCTCAACTGATGTCCAGAGTAAAGTTTGCTTGGGAGACTGTCGGAGATGTGCAATGTTGCATGCCCACAAATAGCTTGTTCGATAGCATGGATATCTGAGGTCGTTTCGAGGCCCTTCTCAGGCTGTCCCAATCTTTTGCATCTAGTAACATCGAAATACCGGCAGTACTTAGTCACAGCTAGATGGCAGCATTATTACTCGCTCACACATGTCACGATGAAAATTAAATAGAACAGCGAAAATGATATGACACTCTTGATTGTCAATGAAGTTACATAGAAGTATTGTATATACAAAATTCTCTCTTAGTGCCTTTCTCCATTGCCAGAATCTCTCGAGACTGGCTCCTTATAATATGTACAAGGTTTGAATTAGTCCTGTTTGCCGATGCCCTTCAGCCAAGTGGCGAAGCTCAAACAAATCAGAACCGCGTAGCCTTCCAGGCTGCCGGTATCCGTTGTACGGTCAAGGTCAGACAGCTTAGAAGCTGAGGGTCTGGCCAGCGGTGGAGGTGACCGAGGCCTTGACGTTGGCGGAGCCGAGCAGCTCGTACTCGTAAGGGACGGTCTTGAGGGTGCCGGCCTCGACGGTGTTGGTGCCCTCACCGAGGTCGACGTCGTTGACAACGGCGTAGCCGACGGTCTCGGAGTCAGCGGACTCGATGGCCTTCTCGATGCCAGAGAAGACGGCGGACTCGATCAGCAGCTGGGCACCGATACGGGTGTTGACACCGGTGGAGGAGTTCTCGGCGTAGTGGTTGTAGATGTGGCCGGTACCGAAGCGGAAAGAGGGGCCACGGGAGTTGATGTTGGAGAAGTAGTTGTTGGCGTAGGTGACGATCAGGTGGCCGGTGTCCTCATCGGCGTTGGAGTCGCTGTGGCCGACGAGCGAGGCCTTCCAGTGGTCGTGCAGGTACGAGTTGCTGATGGTGATGTAGTCAGAGCCGTGGGTGACGTCAAGGAGACCATCGTAGTAGTCCTTGTCGTGGTCACGGTCCGAAGACAGGTCGAGGTGGTCCAGCCAGACGTTGTTGGAGGCCTGGACGGTGATGGCATCACCGGCATCAGCGAGGACCTTGCTGATCTTGACGTTGCGGATGATGACGTTGGAGGCCTTCTTGACGCGGAGGCCGACACCCTCCAGGGAGGAGCCAGCAGCTCCGATGACAGTCTTGTCAGAGGTGATGTCGACCTTGTCAGAGCCAGTGATGGCACCATCGATGATGATGATGGCAGCACCGTCGGCCTCAGCAGCGGCCTTGAGCTCCTCCAGAGAGGTGACAGTGGTCTGCTGGCCAGCGGCACCACCGGTGGTACCGCCGTTCTGCGTAGCGTAACCGATGTTGCAAGCCTCGGTCAGAGAGCCGGACGTGGAGCCACCGGCGGAGGAGTTGCCGGAGGAGCCGCTGCCAGTCGCAGCAGGCACGGTAGCCGAGCTAGACTTGGTGGCGTGCGTCTTGCGAGGGTTGACGACGTTGAAGGCTGGGGCAGCCGAGACGGCCGCGGCCATGAGAGTGGCGACGAGAGTGAACTTCATTTTGAGAGTGTATAAAGAGCGAAGCTTCCAGAGCCTACAGTTGAAAAAGCAATCAATTGCGTAGGGGAAAAAAGAATGTGTATGTAGGGACTTCTGGAGTCTGTGTAGAAAGTCTGAAGAACAAAGACTGATCAACATCCCAAAGCCGAGCCCATGGCTTCTTATATATCAACCAAGACGTCCTCCATCCTGCGCGTGTACGACGGTTGAGCCACCGTACCGTCAGCACCCCTGAGTGGAGCTGGTCCGGATCTCATCCAGATCACCCCATCTCCCTGCTCGTTTGCGCCGGCGAGGAAACGAAAAAAACGGGCCAAGATGATTGACGGAATCCCGTGTTGGTGGTCAGGCCTGACGAGGCTTGACAAAGATCCTGGCAAGGGGATCGACAATTGGAAAGATTCTCCGTTGTTGGTTTCCTCGTCTAGATCTTGGCGAAGACAAACAAACTCCACCATGTTTCGAGGTGCTGCATACGATCCTGACCGCCAAGATCTCGCGAAGGCGGCCGCGAGGCCACGACCCCTGGGATCCCCTGACTTGTACTCCGTACCTGCAGCCGCCTCGACGAAGATCTCATCAATCTCCGACCAAGACGGAGTCTAGCAATATGGCAGACAAATCGGGTCGATCCTGCCGACGGGCGAACAAGATTGTGGTTGTGTTGCAACCTCGGGACCGGCCTGCTTTTGCATGTCGACATCAAGTGGCAGTCGGTTGATGGCTCAGTCGAGATGACGCAACAGAGATCGATCTGATAATGGCGAGGTGACGGAGAATAATAGGCGTCCTCCACAGCCATCTGTCCGTCGGCAGTTCTAGCGCTACGCGCTTCTCATCGTGACCCGCTCGAATGATGGAGACGGCGGCTCAAGTTCTGGACTGCGAGCTCTGCATCTAGATCCGGCTGGCTGGAGCGCTTGCTGGGCGAAGAATTAGGAAAGGTGTGTGTGGACGCAAAACCCCTTGAATATCGTCCAATGTCTCGATTCGGTCTTGGCATCTCCACAGCTTGTCCAATTTAGGCCTCGGGCTGGCCCCTTCACTTTATTGCCAGGAAGGGATCCCTCCCGCGTATTGACTTACATAGCACCATTTCTGCAGTCTGCTGTGTAAAGGGGGGGGTTACAACGGACCCAGGAACCAGGGACGCTGGGCTGTCAGCTCCACGTCATCCCATCGAGTACCAAACTTCGTTTCAACACAACGAGCAAAATTAGGTACAACAGACACGACAAACAGCCCCCAACTTTCCACCGACCCACGGTTCCTGCAAGGAACAACGTGATGCGCGTGCTACCTTGCATCATTTTAGGAATGCTAGCCCATTTTTGTTCCCACAAGTTTCATCTCGCGCCGAACAGCAATGGGCTCGGAGTTACAACCCTATTCACACCGAGTCGCCACTGTAGTCTACTTCTTTCCGGTGCCGTTGCGAAGTCGCCAATAGATTACGCGGTAAAGCCATGAAGCACCATGGTGTATGGATGATCGGCCTTTCCGTAAACGAGTCCACTCTTGTTTACTCAGATGTACAACAGACACCCAGTCTTTGTTTTCTGGCTGCACTAGTTCTGTCAAGCTGTAGCGTACCAGTTGACCACAACCCTTGTCTCGGGAAGTGAACCGAGGTCCTCATATTGCAAAGCTTGGTTGTCTTGGCCTACATCTCAGTGCCAATAAAAATTAATGAACCTCCCGCCCCAAGCCTTGAGGCACCGTGAGGCTCTGTGTCCAACCTGCGTGCTAATTTGGGGATGTGACATACGTAGCAAGCCAGCCAGCCAAGCCTAAGAGGTCGGCTAAATATTGAACCCCAAGCGCCCCTATCTCCAGAATATTATACGAAGACCTGGGGCGGGGGCCCAAACTCGCCAAATCCAGGCCTACTTTGATGAAGCTGCGGATACTATGTGCACACACAATGACACGTCTCTGAGCAAATTTACCTAAGTCCCTGTACCTATGCAGAAGTCTCCTCCAACAGTGACAGAGTTCCCACATATTTTCTTCCAGCAAGTCTCATGCTGAGCTATCATTTTTGTGACATAGACGTCTCGCCAGTATACAGTTGCGCTCCAGATGTCGTCAGATAGATAGGAATCGCGTTTTGTCCGAGAGGAATAACCTCTCCGGATAGTGCAGCTCCGTGATGCCGCGATGGGAAATTGATGAACGCAATCCCAGCACTCGGTCATTGCTATTTTCAAGGGCCTCCGCGTCGCCACTAGGTACCTGGGTCGGTAGGCAGGTCAAATCCGCTTTGTCATTTCATAGTCAGGGGCAGACCAGCATCTTGCAAAACACATTCCTGTGGCTGTTCAAGCCGAATATTGATTATTAATGGGTCAAACCCCCATTCTACTGATGAATAACTATATCCTGAATCAACTCCTCATCCTGGCCAGTCCAGTACCTGATCCAGTTGAAGATGCTCTTGTGCCACACCAGGCTGTTCTCGCGGTCCAGTACCCAGTGACCCTCGTCAGGGAAGTGCAGGAACCGTGACGGCACGCCCAGGGTCTGTAGGATGTTGAAGAGCATCACGCCCTCGGAGATGGGCAGCCGGAAGTCGAGATCATTGTGCACGACGAACTGCGGTGTGCTGAAGTTCTTGGCATGTGAGAGCGGGTCCCACCGCTCGTAGTTGTCACGGTTGTCCCAGATCGTCCCATTCTGGTCCTGCTGGATGAACCACAGCTCTTCGGTCCCATACGAACCGATCTGGTCCAGCTTGCCGTCGTGCGTGACGATGGCCTTGAACTTGCGGCCTAGATCATGACCCTGAATCCAGTTTGTCCTGAAAATATCCAGTCAGTACGTG
Organism: Diaporthe capsici; assembly: GCA_013364905.1. Taxonomy (NCBI): domain Eukaryota; kingdom Fungi; phylum Ascomycota; class Sordariomycetes; order Diaporthales; family Diaporthaceae; genus Diaporthe; species Diaporthe capsici. The sequence goes on from WNXA01000013.1 coordinate 586,384, forward strand.
AATCAAATGAAGAAAGAACAATACTTACATGTAACCTCCATAGGAGGCGCCAGCGGCGATGGCATTGTCGGTGTCGATGTACGACACATTGGCTTCGAGGTACTCAAAGAGCTTCACGAGATCGCGGTACGGTGTCCCGCCCCAATTGTTTTGAATCTTGTCCGTGAACGCCTGTCCATAGCTAGGCGTTCCGGTAAACTGGGGGCTGGTCACGACGAAGCCTTGGTCAGCCCAAAGCCGCAGGTTCCACCTCGTGCTCCAGTTATCGGCCTGGGACGACTGGGGACCACCGTGCACGATGAAAGCCAGCGGGTATTTCTTGGTCGGGTCGAAATCCGTCGGGTAAAAGACGAAGGTCTGTATCTGGTCGCCATCTCCACCCTCGTACCAGAAGTTCGACACAGAGTCGGGCTTCAGGCCTTCGAGCTCCGGGTCGACTTCGTTGGCGGTGAAAATGACGGTCTTGTCCTCGCCGGGTGCCTGCGTGTAGAAGACCCGGCTCGTCCAGCTCGCCGCCGCGGAGACGAGTGCGGAGCCGTCAGGCAGGACAGCAAAGTCAGCGAGCGACGTGTCTGGCCCTGTGATATTGACGGGCTCGAAAGACGCCTCCGCATCGTGAGGAATTATGAAGATGCGGTTCGAAGCATAGAGCTCGGAAGCAACCCAAAGGTCTGCACCATCGTCGCTCCACTGAACGCTGGCCGCGCTGGAGTCCCAGTCCTCGGCAACAGGAGTGACCTCAGCCTCAAGACCGTTGACGCTGGCAACGTAGATCTGGGAGCGGTCTGACTCGTATGAGATACCATTTTGCTGCACGTATGCAAGCTTGGTGCCATCAGGAGACCACTTTGGGGCGCCAGAAGCACCCTTAGCAGCCTCGGGCGCAGTGGTGCCGGGACCATTCACAGCTACCGGAGCCTCAGAGCCGTCATGAGGTACAAGGTAGATGTAGCTTGCGGTATAGTTTGCCTTTGGCAGTTCCGGTGCCTTAGTCAGGAAGGCCACGGTGCTACCGTCGGGGCTGATATCGTAGTCTCCCTGGTCCCCAAACGGCTGCACCGGGGTCTCGGGACGAGTCACGGTGGCATTGAGGCCCGACAGCAGGTTTTTCACCTCACCGTTGGAAGTGAGATTGCCGGCGCCACCAGACAGCACGCCGCTAAAGATTGCATATCGCTCAGCGGTGATATATGTGTCCCAGTGGCGGATAAAATTCGCATCGTAAAGCTGACCGCTGCTCAACGGGGTGCTCGCGAGCTCTGGATTATATGCTGACCCGTTGTTCCAGTAAGCAAGGGAGTTGACAACAAAATTGATAGAACCAGCTTCGGTCTGCGCGGCCTTGAGGCCTTGGAAAGGAGCATCCAGAGACGCAACAAGAGTTCTGTACAAATTTAGTGAATGGCGCGTCAAGGGACCCCTCCTAGAGACTCAAGATACGTACGGTGAGAACACGTCCGCTGCAATGTCGGCAGTGTAGAGCGTGACGCCTCCGGGAACATCGTCATTTGTACCATTGATGTACAAAATGCTGGTGTTTGTCGAGCCTATCCACACAACCTCAGACACACTGGAGTCGAATGGTGCTTCCGTAATGGCACCGCTGGCAACGTCCAATAGCTGCCAAGTAGTCGACGACTCATGTGTTGTCCAGTTGTAGGTCGTGGACGAGAAAAGCGCCACTGTCTGCTTTTCATTAGAATTCGTGCCAGCTCTGAGATGTGATTTTGCAGCTTTTACGTACTCCGCTGGGGTTGACATTTGCGGTGCTTCGTCGCGGAGCAGCAATAATTCCCCTATGTGGCCCGTCAGCCTCACCGAAGTTGTTTTTGAATTCAGGGCTCTTACTCAGTGGTGATGGCCTGAGCCGAGCCAAGGATTAGGCCCGAAACCCAAAGTGCCGTCCTCATTGCCATGGTTGCAGTCACTTGCTCGTAACAGACCTGAAGGTTGCTGCTCGTAGCCAAAAGAGAGACAGGTGGTTATCCAAATTCCGCGCCGGGCATGGCATTATATCAGGGGAGACAAGCTTTCGGTACGAATTGGTGGCCGACGGCGGCTCCACCTCAAGAGGTGATAGCACATTGAGATTGCAGAATCTGCTATATCACCTACCCATTTGGCTCGGATGCCAAGACGTGTTGGAATCGCGTCACAGCCCGTATTACGTTTTTTGGCCTGTCTTCTCCTCACCAACACCAAAATGTCAGCACTTGAACTGCAACGCTATCAATCACACCACAAACAATGACGCGTTTTGGTTGGTGGCCTGAAGACAATCTCCGCTTATCCCATCCTACCCTCGTCTGCGATCGCCGAACTCACCGGTCTCCACCGGCTTAGACATCACACCCAACAGCCAAGAAGAGATGATGCAATCCAAGCATGTCACTTTCTTACCACGCGTGCCTGGAGAGAAGGCTCTGATCGGGTAAACCAGTACACCGTCGGGTAAGATTGTCGCCGGGATGATGACCAGCATCAATAGTGAAAAGTCTATTCAGTGTCGAGGAATCGCGACTCCTCTGGTGTCGTTCGTCTATGATAAATGGACTGCCCGGCATATCGGCCAGCAGCCTCAGACTACTTCGCAGGCACAAGCACAGATACATCGTATGTCCTTCCAGACTCTACGCCCGTGATGTGCGCTTCCGGAAGGGCTTTGCCATCGAGGACCACCTGCACCTGCTTGACATCCCCACGGCGGATGTCCACGTTGAACTCGGCCCCGCGGAACGACCGCTTCACCGCTATGCCGTCCCAGTCCGAGGGCAGCTGCGGCTTCACCCTCAGCCCGTCAGCGTCACCTCGGAGCCCACACAGGCCCTCGATGAAGCAGCGGTACGCCCACGACACAGTCCCGGTGTTGAACAGCTGGCTCGACCGGCCCGCGCGGTCCGGATACTCCTTCCAGCCGCCGCGGTAGTAGTTGGGGATGTACACCGGCAGCTGGCCCCTCCGCACGTAGTCGTCCTCGCCGGGGCCGGGGAGCATCTGCCTCAGCAGCCTGTAGGCGCGGTCCGCCTCGCCGATGCTGTAGAGAGCGTGGATGTAGAAAACGGCCGCGTGGTTGTACACGGACCCGTTCTCGCCCTGGCCGGGGAACTTCTGCGTCACGCGCCCGATGTCCTCAACCATCCCGCTAAAGGGCGGCCAGAACATGAGGACCCCGTACGGGGTGCCCAGCAGCTCATCGACGTGGGGCAGCATTTTGGCGATCTTGTTCGCGTCCGCTGCGCCGCCGAGGATGGACCATGCCTGCGGGTTCAGCCAGATCTTGCCCTCCTTGTCGTCCTTGACGCCGAACACCCTGTTGTCGTCGGTGATGCCACGCAGGAACCAGTCGCCCTCCCAGAGGTGCTTGGCCGCCGCTTCGTTGACCTCCTTTGCACCGGCGCGGTATTTCTCCGCCGCGTCTGGCCGCTTGGCCTCGGCGCACGTCTCTGCCCACAGCTTCAGGGCGTACCCAGTAGCTACGGTCAGCCAGCCAGACACACCTTTGCCCTTCCATCCCACCATGTTCATTGGATCGCACCAGTCCCCCTGAGCGATGTAGCTAAGCCCATATTCGTCTCTGGCGTTTGATGAGAGAAGCCAGTCCATCGCGCGGCACAGACGATCGAACACGGTGAGCGTCCCTCCGCGAACTCCTGAGACGCTTTCTTGGAGCAGCTCATAGTCGCCAGTCTCGGAGAGGTACACCTCCAGCGCGATGGGGAGCCAAACGCAGTGATCAGTGTGCGGGATTTGGTTGATGTACTTGAGCTCCGCGTCAGGCGACAACAGGATGCCGTCCGGCATGGCGCCCGTCTCCTCCTGCTGCGACAGGGCCGTCACGATGGCCTTGCGTGCCACGGCGGGGTTGATGTAGCTCATCCCCATATTGTCCTGAAGGTAATTCCGCGTCTGAGGGTCGGTGCTCAGGCGATTCACGTCGCCATGGTAGAAGACCTGTCGGGGCAGCCAGTTGTTGACGAAGTTGTCCAGAGCTGGGTCTGGTGTCTGGATTTGTAGGCGCCCGCTCCCAGATCGAATGTAGGCCGCGTAGTCCTTTGCCGCTTGAGCAAACGCGTCCGCGCTGAGGTACTTCTCCCTCATAGATTTGATCTCGGCATCATCTAGAGCTGGGCCAAATATGAATCGGTACGTCCTTTCCTCGCCTGGTGCGAGGTGGATGCGGTATTGCACAGCTGCGGCTGGCGTCTCGTAACGTGCATCTCCATTTTTCAGCTTCTGGCTTTCCAGCACCGCGGATGGAGCATGAAGGCCACCTTCTCCTTCGAACGAATTCTGGTTGGCCTCCCAGGCGTTCGGTGGCTCCTCACAGAGGAAGTAGGTCTTATCTTTAAGGAATTTGTTTTTGGCATAGTCCTCTGCTTTTTGATACGGAGTGATGCTGCTTCCGACAATGCCTCCAAGGTCAGATCGGTACTCTGCCCCTTGATTCATCCATGACATGTAACCGAGCGTGAAGTAGGGATACACGCTGATGCCCCGCCCTCGGGTGGATGTATTTGTGACCTTGATCGTCCATAACTCCGCGACATCGTTCGTGGGCAAAGCCAAGGTCATCCCCACCTGAATGCCGTCAAGCCCCCGCGTCGTCCAGGACGCATCACTCTTGCCTGCAGAGAACACGAACCGCTCCGGCTCAGCTCGGACAGGCTCATGAGGCGTCGAGAAGATCTTGCCAGTCTCCTCATCTTTGACGTACACGAAGCGGCCAGGGTGGTGCGTGTAGTAATTCTGCTCGGGTTGCATAAAGGTCCTCGCCTCGATGTTTGGCGCATGCGAGTATTTGGCAGGCTCGGGCTGCATGAATTGGGCGGTAGCATATCCCCTACAGGTGAAGTGTATCATCATCTTCTGGTTCCAGAGGAAGCCGCCGGCCTTGGGCAATGCTGTTGGGCTGGTGAGCTCATAGCGGTCGCCATCCGGCGTCGGGCCCAAGAGGGCGGTGTCTCTCGATGCCATTGTTGTGGGTGAACCGGAGACATCCTCGGAAAAGTCAGAGCGGGAAAATGTTCGGACGGGTACTTCGTGTTTTATTATGTGCCCATGTTTTCAACCGCCAAGATGAATGAGTTGCATTCCCGCCAACAGGATCGTGCAGAATAAGCCGCCCTAACGGCAATCCCTCCCGGACAGGAGTCAAGAGTAAGGACCGCCAGCTCCTTTCGGGTTAGCACATCCAGACGTGAATTTAGGCTTAATTGGCCTACCCCAGATCAGCAGAACGTGTGGGAAAACTTCGGGACTCACTAGATCTCGTTAGACGACTGTTCGTGACCCACCCGGCAGACGACTCCAACCTCAGAATATCTCGACCGCATCAGTGAGAAGATGTCGGCGTTATAATGAAATCTCAGTGCCCCAAGAGGAGATGAGATAGAGCAGAGTCGGATCCGACCAATCCTACACTGGCCGTGCATGCGTCTAGGTGAACCAAAGCCAAGTCAGAGTAAGGCGACCTGATTCGCTCGCCTCAGGGAGCAGCTCACGTTGGTTCCTTGCGATCCCGCGCAATTGCGACACGTCAAGTAGCGGGAATTGGCCCGTTCAACAGAAGCAGCAACATTCTCGCAAACCGTGGTCGTGTGATGTCTAATGGATGTCCCTTCGGAAAGGACTGGACATCTACACCGCTGTGCGATCACCACTGAAATGCGAGATGTGACCTGTGTCAGTCCATTCCACAAGCCGAATCGATGTTCCGAGCTCGGCCACCTGTCATCGCGTACCCAAGCACTGTCCTCTCCTTGTCACATTTAGTCAGGAAATGTTTCGAAGCAAGCCATGAACCAGCGTTCTCACTGGTGCAAAGCTCTTTAGCTTTTCGCTCAACTAAGCAGTCGCATGTGGTCACCATTGTGTGAGATGGCTCGCGGCTACCCAAGGTCGCTCTTTTCAACAACTCGGTTACTTTAAGCAGACGGAAACGACTGGGCCCGAGTCTCTGCTTTTTTCGACGTAACCAACAGACACTTTTCTGCTTGGTGACCGGAAGCCTGCTGCTGCTCGTTCCTGGGTGTGCCGCGATTGGATGGGGCCGCCTTACCCACCAGCTTTGACACGGACAGCTGCAGGCATGATGCGTACGTCTAGACTAGATCGGTTAGGCGGGTGTGGGAAATATCGCATGACATTCGACGGGCGCAGCTTCCTGTAATTATAGCAGATGCATTAAGAGGGCTGGTGTTTTGGTTGCCTGGTTGCCTGGTTGCCTTGATCGCTTCTCCGCCTGAGAGTTGGGCCCTGGGCGCTCTGAATGCTAGGCATGCAATATTCTGGCCAGCAGGAACTTAACGCCCTGGCTTGGAGGTTTGTTGCAGGAGATCAACTAGAAAAAAGAAGAGGAGAATATAGAAGAAGAAAAACTCGCTATTTTAATCGCCTGCATCTATATGCCTGATGACCTGTGTAATAGGTATTAAGGTACCTAAGTATGCGAGTACCTACCTGCCCAGTTGGTCAACAACTGATCACCTCTCGCGGAGTATGGGGTTGTGGAAAGGGCGGTCTTGCTTGTAACTGCTGCATCTGGCCGTTGGTCGGCTACCAGTTGACGCTTCTCAGCTGTCGCCCAAGGGAAAAACAATCTCACTTTTACTCCGTCAGTATCTCCCTAGGTACCTAGGTACCCACCTAGGTCTGCAAATGGGGATAAGTCACAGCCCGTTTGCTCGACTGGAAGCCGCAAACCTCGAACTTACCCCAGGTTTGAAGGCCTTTCTACCATCTCATCCCATCTCTCTCTTGTCTCTTGCGACAGTTGGTTCCTGGTCTGACTGACCCCTTCCCATCCTCCGTCTTCTCACATCGCTTCCTCTGGTTCTCAAACAGTCCTAACCCTGCCTCAACGCGTCCGTCATGAACCAGGACGCTTCATCCAAGATGGAAGACCTTCTGGCAGGCTATCGTCTTCTTAACGAAAAATGCCGTCGCCTCGAGGCTGAGCAAGAAGAACACCTGCAACAGGCAATCAGCACCTATGAAACTGATCGAGCAGCTGGTCAGGATGACATCAAGAAGAAGGAGCTCGCGCTTCACGAGCTGGAAGCTAGGTACAACGAAGAGCTGCGCGTCAAGAGAGAAGCCTTGCAGACCGCCATGCAGCGTGAAGCCACTCGCAAGCGCAAGCATGATGCTGAGGTTCAGTATCTCAACCACCAACTCTCGGACCTCAAGCGCTTGAAGCAAGGCAATTTAGAACTTTCGGTGCGTCCTGCCTCCTCTGGGTTGGCGAGGGGCCGACTATTGCTTCTGCCCAAACTCTGACTTCCCAGCACCCCGAGTTCCCTCCATCATCTCTCCCAACCTCACATTCTGGCCCCAAATTCAGGAAGTTGTCGTGATGGGAAGCATTCAAAGCTTCGTCCAACAAACGCTCTCACACTGTGAATCTGCACGGCGATCGTGCGGCGGAAAGTTGCACTCTTTTCCTCCTGTCTGCCCCGTCGTGATTCTACTGCTCACCAGACCTGCACTTGCTCAACAATCTTCTCCGCAATCCCTGCTAAGTACTCTCTGAAGAAAGCACGGACTAACTAGGCGAGGTCACAGCCCGATACGCCACAAAGTTCGGCTCCTTCCACATTGACGCACAATTCTGAACAGCGCTCCCTCGAGGAGCCCGTGCTACAGTTTGGCGGTACCCCTGAGAGCCGAACAGGTGCATCTCTCGTAACGGATTCACCAACCATCTTTGAGGAAGATCTCAGAGCACCAGTTCTCCCCACTTCACAAAGCTGCCCAGACAGTGGTCTTCCCAATGATCGTGCAGTGTCTCGATCAGAGCCACCTTACCAAAGCAAAACAAAGGGTTCTGAGGTCATCGGTCGACAAATAAGTGTAGGCGGAAAGCCACTAGTCGAAGATATTTGTACAGATCATCACAGAAGGGGATCTTTCGAGCGAAGCTTCCTGCCATCTCCAGCCCAGAATACCGGTCAGTACCTCACCGTATCAGCTACACAGATTCTTCAGCCACTGACCTGCATTTCAATAGTGCTTTCCACTCAAACAGCCTGGACTTACCTTTGTGGTATCTACCCAAGCCTCACAGTAGACTTCCCGGACCGGCCGACCCAACCAGAACACCTTGCGTTACTTGATCTTCCCATCATACGCGAGTCTGTGTCGAACCCTTCCAGACAAGACGCAACATGGTCCTTGATGATGGGTTCCCGAGATATGACGGCCGTCCTCTGTCATGTTACTGGCGCTGAGCCGCCAAACAGCTGCAAGAGATGTCAAACTGAGGGTGGGATGTTCGACACGTGTGTTGTGGCTCCTCCCGGGGATTCGCACGCTGTGATGGCAGGTCAATGCTCCAATTGTTTTATCGATCAGTGTGATCAATGCTTCTGGAACGATGGACAGCACACAACCGCTGAGGGCCGGTCAGCAGAGTGCAGACTCTTGACGGCGAACAGATGCCTTCCACTATCTCTACAGGGCCGTGACAACATGTCCGCAGAAGACAACGGTTCAAGTGAGCTGCAACCAGATGACGACCCACACCAGGATGAGGTATCCGATTTGTCCGATATTGAAGGGCCATCAGATGAGTCATTAACAGCAGAAGACGAAGAATTCATGGGCAACAGAGACGCGTCCACACACCCAAGCCAGTCACGACCTCTGACGGAGAAGACCATTCCATACCAAGAGGTCTACCAGATGGCCCGAGATCCTCAAGCAAAATACAAGCACTGTAAGCAATTATTTTTAAACAACACTCTCAACCATAATCCCTGCAATGAACAGAATTTCCAAGGGAATTTCAAAAGATGAATCTGAAATAACCAACTGACAATTATTAAAGGGATTGTCGAGTATCCTAAGGGGTGTGGCAACTGGTACATTGTTCGTTGCATGGAACATAATCTCAACTGGAGCCGGAATCCGCTCCTAGCCGGAGGAAAACATCTCATGGGAAGTGAGCACATGTTCACATCTAGGCAACCCTCCTTGGCTATCAAGGAGCTTGGCGCGCTTGTTGAAAGCTGTGATCAACAAAAGGCCGAAGCAAGTAACACCGAATACGACAAGGCCCTCAAACAGGGATACAAGCCACGGAATACCATGCGGAAGAAGAAGCGGGCCCGGCCGAACAGACCAAAATCAGTAACAAAGAAGACAGATGTCAAGTGTGATCAGGAACTGGGTGGTTCGTTCGAAGGCGTCATCGATCCAGTCGTAGGCGAAGTCTACCACGCATGGTGGGAGAATGAGCCGCGGTCTTGGTACCTGGTGGTCATTTTACCATACTTGGGTGATGGTGATTGGAAAGAGGTTGGAATAACAGGCAACCTGTTCACCTCTGGATTGAAGAAGGAGATCCCTAACTGCTTCAAAGTGATCAAGGTCACAACAGATTCCGGCAAAGAGGCCTTGAGGCTGACCTGGGCTGAAGGGTACCAGGACGGTGGACCGAAAGTTCGTGCGCGGAGATTCCCTTGTCTGTTTCTACATGATCCCTTGACGATTCCCAGTGCAGACAAGGAATTCGTATTGGGACAAAAAGCTGAGGTGCTTGCTTTCCGAACGGCACAGCAGTTGCGTCAGCGGTCAACGATGCTAGCTCCAGGGCTGTCCAAGATAGGAGTGGATGCCTACAAGAGTCTTGCACAGGACTTCGAGGCAAGATTAGGAACGATTCGAGCAAAGCGAAATGCAACACCAGAGCAAGACGTCGAAGACAATGCCAGCTTGCGGGCCTTCTCAGTGCGGGAGCAGCGAAATCCGAAAGTCACAACCTCTTTTGAGAACCAGGAATCTCCCTGCGTTTCCCCTGCTTCTAATGCCCAAGATCGCGATCACCACAGCACTGAAAGCGATTTGTCCATGCCAGGAGATGGGCACGGAGACATTTCAGATGGCCATGGCCTTGCTGCTCGGAACCCAAGAGTGAGCCTTCCAAGCCACCTTGACAGCAACTCAATTGGCAGGCACAGAAGCAGCCAGGGCGCCGGTTTGGGTCAAACCGCAGACACGAGGGCCTTCCCCTCGTTGACATCGACCACAAGCACCGCACATAGTCCGAGCCCAAACAGCGAAGAGTGTGGTCGATCGAGGGCAGAGTCCTGGACATCTCAAGCCGCAAGCATACAAGCGCAGCCAATGACAACGAGACCACAGAAAGAGGATTCGCTACTTCCCTTGCAGAAATCGTCTAGTACGGCCCAGACAGCTGTAGGTCCGACCCCTCGCCCTCGGGAAGCGGCATCGTCAGATCAAGATTATGGTCCTCCGACAATGGGAGGACATAATTCTTCCCAGGACATGACTGACATGTCAAATGGAAGCTGCGGAAGAATCGAAGAGACTGAATCCGCCTCTAAGCCGTTGAACCGGGCACGGGAAAGCACGAGCACCACCATCAATTCTGGTCATTTGCAAGGACTGAAAGCTACGAAAGTAGGCAATGCCCGCCCTTTTGTCCCTCAGCGTACTGCCAATGTCTTGGAGTCACTTGCAGGCGAGCCCCGTGGGCCAACAGCATTGCGGCCACACATTCGGTTTCGGAAAGAGGATATGAGGCGCAGTGACGGACTTTTCCAGGAAGATAGGGCGCCCGGCCTGAGAAACACTGTGAGCACAGTGGAGAGGAATGTTGTGGCCGGTAGCGCAGGGCAGACTTCTTGGACACCTGCCTACTCAGCGTTGCTCCGACAGCCCTGGCGCGGTCCTAAAGAGGGTGGCAGGCGCCCGGAGAATGCGTGATCACGAGTCAAAGCAAGGCGCGCTCGGGTTGAGACAAGCAGAACTGGGCTGTGATTGGAGCATGGGGCATCGAATCATCTGTGGGTATGCTCTTTGTCAAAGACCGTGTGGGAGGGATTGGGACTGTAATTTTTCGGGGCACAAGATCAGTCCCCTTGCTCAATAGAACCAGCTGTAGCTAGTAGGACGGCTAAAATGCCAGATTGCCCAGATATGGACGTACCCAGTTAGTCTGCTAGTGGCAAAGAATCACAGCATCAAGCTGTTCCGGTTACGACTGTAGTGCGCGTGCAGGCTTGGTTGGCAGGTTGGCTGGGCGGCTAAGAGATGAATGATCTTGGAGAAGATGCCGTACTAGATTTCGGATTGTCCCGGAACCAAGCAGCCCACTCCACCTTTGCCCCGGAAACCGAGTGGCCAAAGGGGCGTTGAGTGCTTAACAGACAGATACCTGTTCTCATGCATGTTTCTGATACGGTGGTACCGCTCCCACAGTCAGCCCATCCGGGGCCCCCCGATCATACGACTTCCCCGTCAAAGGGGCCTGGTCCGCGCCTGATGCCAATGTCATTGTGGGCTTGAATCCGGGGGAGACTTGGGGTCAAGAGAAATGACTGAGACACCACATGCCTCTAGATCCCATCGATCAGCCCATCGCGGCATCTCAGCCTGCGAGATGCATTTCCCAGTTGGATTGGTCGGCTGGACCAGATTCTGTTTAAATATCTTGAATCTCAGCCAGCCTTCCGCACCCTCGTTTCCCGTAGGAGTCATCAACCAGCTCACCACAGCCTGAAGCAACAACATCCAACTATTGAATCTTGACTACAAGTCTCACAATTGCACCGCACCACCTTTAGCCCAACACACCAATCAACAAATACTGTCATGGCTCAGATGCAAGCACGCCCCATCACTGCATTCCCAAAGACGAACCCTCTCTACATTGGCTCCTTCGACGACAACATGCTGTGCCATGGTCCCCAGTTCGTAAAGCCAATCGACACATCCTTTATCACAACACAAATCACTTCCTTCTCGAAGCGATCGTCCCTGACCGCATCGCCGCTGTCCGAATCCGACGAGGACAGCGCCGTGTTGGGCGACGACGACGAGTACAGCGAGGACGAGCTTCCCCCGTCCCCAATCAGACGCCACAGCGGCGCCATGTCCGTCAGCCAGGAGGAGCTCCCGTTCTGCCTGAACAGGCAAGCACTGCGGAGGGAGACGGCCGCCCACCGCGCACAGCAGCACCTCGCCCACGAGCACAAGAGGGAGCGGGCTGGAACCTTCACGGCGCACGAGCAGTGGGACTCTGAAATCGACGGCCCTTCCATGTCGCTCTGGATCCCACAGCCATCAACAACAAGCTCGACTACGGAGCACAAGCGGAGGCGGACCGAGACGGCTGCCCCGGCCAAGAAGGAGGTCCCCGTTCAGCACCACGTCCAGCACATCGAGGGCCCCATGATGTCTCTATGGGAAGCCTAAAGCTACAAAAACTACAAAAACACACTAAAGGATAATTGGGAAGACATATCGAGTGTCTCACGAGTGACGATAAAACCGGCGGTTTCAAATTTTCAAAAAGGCGTTCCGGGCAACATACCAGCATCAACGGGACTCAGGGGTTTCTGGCGGGAAACTTGATTTTGTCATGCATTGGGTTTTGAGCGCAGCCATGGCGTTTTGGGAAGGAAAGGGGGGAAATGTTGTATTCTTGCTATCGCGCATGGCTGCTGCATGCTGTACCATTAGAACTCTGCATGAGAATCAGGAAGGGAGCTTTCTGCTAAGCTGAGCAGGGCCCCGGAAGACGGCACAGAGAGAGAGAGAAACTCCCGCCCGTGTTATACATACATGCATACAATATGCGGACCAAGAATACAGAACGCATTCTAGACCATCCACAAAAACGCAGACCTTGGTACTACTCCGTGCTGGCCCATCCAATCCGAGACGTGACATGCCGTACACTGCAAATGCAGTGCTACCCTCTCTATCTCCACTGGTATGCGTTTTAAGCGCTTTCCCTGGTTGATACAAGCCCTGGTGCGTCGAAAACTGCTGATGAGTGTCGCATGTGAATCCCGGTTTGGGATCAGCCGGTGCGTTGTGCATTGTGCACTGGCACGGACGGCACCTGTGTCATGCCACTTTTTTTTCTTTTTCCTGTGGCGGACGGCTCCGGTGCTTGTGCGAGGACCAATGGCGTTCCTTGGTTCCAGCCTGACTGGCTGCATTGAGAAGTCGATGCGTCTATGCTGTGTCGTAACTAGTGGCGAGTGGGCAGGCTGAGGGCAGATACCACTTCTCCTTAGCAGGCGAGGTGGAGGCGTCACGCCAGCCTCTCGAGAATAAGGAATGGCATGGGAGTCACCACGGAAACATGGAATGTGCGAGCCGGCAAGCTGGGCGAGATAGGGTTATCTGGATTTACCTGTATCTGTCCAGTTCTGAGATCTGCGCTTGGGTTGGATATTAGAACAGTCGGTCTCGTTTGAACGTGGAAAGCTAGGATCTCACCGGCCGTTGAAGGAGCTCTTCGGGATGGGCGATGGCACACCTCTTCAGGGATTTCGGGTAGCGAACGTCACAATTGTTTTGAGAAACCCAGCAGATCTTCCAACAACGATGCCTCACGTTCAGCAATGGATGGAAGGAGGTGTTCTGAAATTTGGCCGGCTCTTCGAGGCTTTCTTTGGTGGAAAGGTAACACTGCCTGCCCACTGCTGAGCCAATGCATGCCTCAATCGACCCACCTGAGTTGGGACCGATATATCACGCGATTTTCATGCCCCAGTCCCAGCTAAGTTGGCTTAGACGCCTCTATGTGCCGTGTTCCCTTGTGCGGAAGGACGAAGACAGGGTGATGAGTAATCATAGGGAGTTCTGTGAACACACAATCACAGAGAAGCCCCGAATACGCCAGTTTCACGGGCCGTTTTGTAGGTCAAAACGTCACAATGACCATTCTCGTGGAAAACCGGCCTGAGGTAACTTAATCGGAGATACGGGGAAGGGTAGGGGCCAGTCTTAACTCCTTGATCCGCCACCATCGCCTGAGGACAAAAGCTTGAATTGAGGTTTCCTGAGCCCCAGAAAGTGAGGGTGCTGAAGGCGCCGAAGCTGCAAAATTGAGGGAGCGTTCAGTCTGACTGCCATTCGACGTTCACTTACCTATGTTGCCCACTCAAGGATTTTACTTTCCGCACTCCGTACTCAGACCGGCCGGCACCCGACTCCATTCTGTTTCTCCATGGTGACCTTTGTCCATAGCAAGCTCTCTTTATGTTGCAAAAAGAAACACGAGACTAGGTATCAATGGCTGTTGCACTGTTGCAGCTCATCCTCCTGCTCATCCGGACAGAAGACCCATCGCCTTGCCCTGTTCTTCTGAAGTGTCTATGGGCTCCTTTCCACCTTCAGAATTGGGACTCTCTTATTTTAGCAGAATAATAACATACATTTTGATAGCTCTATAGATGGGCCTTCGTAATGACAATGAAGGTAATGGCCAGATGGTTCACAGGTCATCATCAGGTGGCCCAACCATTTACGCTCCACACACGTAGGGGCATCAAAGAAGATCATGTAATCGAAGTACATAGTAGCAGTTTTTACAGACAAACAATTTCTGACAGACTCTCCTGATTTCAAGAAAAATTGGAGTGTGAATCAAGTTTTATGGCTTCTTCTTTACCTCTCTCTGGAACTTTTCCTCGTCTTTTCACGTGTGTTTTCAGCCGAGTCCCTAAAATGGAATTGGACCATATTCTCAACCTTCCCCGCTGTGGCTCTTTTCACCATATATCGTCTGACATGGACTGAGATGAGACAATTCGAATTCTCTCTTGGGCTTGAGAGTTCCATCTGTCCCTCAGAAAGCTGTTTAAATTTGAACTTTCAGTCGCACATTAGGGTGGCGTGGTCTCGTCACTCATTGCTCTGACTTCCAGTGCAGCCAGACTTATTAAGTCATATTTATGGCAACTCTTAGTGACTCCTCGTAGTCTGTGATATACAGACGCTCAAAAAATGTATATAAAGCCGCAACCAAATTGCCCTTGAGTGGTGCACAAATCTCTAGACATGCAATAACGCCTTGGTCGCAACAAAAGCAGAGTTCCACAAGGAAATCATCTAACCAAAAGCTCTGTCTCTTCCAACACAAGATACAACACTTGAATTATTACCATGGGCTCAGGTCAAAGTCATCCTAAGAGCGATCCGGAGCACAAAAGCCACAGAAGTGGCCGCGATGGCCGTCATGGCCGTCAAGAGGACTTAGGTGTCCCAGGTCCGTCACGTCAGCCCAACCGTAACAAGAACGTTTATGGAGGCAGGTGTGTCATTTGCGAAATTTTATATGATGATCTGGACAAACACTATCAAGATTATCACCGGAGATCCACTGAAGCAAATTTTGATGCCTCCATGTACGTGGACAGAGAAGAGCATGAGAGGCCGCGATATGGCAAAGACATGCATCCCAGCAACCGAAACTTCTCAGCGCAAAATACCATGACAGCTTCCAGTTTTGACTCACAACCAATACCGCTTGAAAAAGCGGAAGATGAGAGGAGAGTGCCACCAGGTGCGTCGGAGTCTGTCACATCTTCATATGCATCGCAAGCTCCAGAATCTCCACCCTTTGCTGTGTCGAATGCTCGAACCTGGGACCAAACTCGGCGCTTACAGCCACAGCGGGAACACGTGCGGCCCGAAGCTCCTTTCTCGGAAGCCTCAGGTTCGTCATCGGGGTTGCCTGTACCGCAATACTCCGAACGGTTTTTCCAACGACTTGATGGTCGTGGCACACCGTATTCAGTCGAAGACCGATCTGAGGGCCTTGGCGCTAGCCAAACAGCGCGAAATCAGCCAACTCAAGATCCCAGGGAACACCCGCCATCCCCATTCTCTTATGGGTATGCCAGTACAGCTGGCTCAAGGGGTTATTCGTACATCAGCCCTGGCTCTCTTTCGCCCAGGTCACCCGAGTATATGTCCTCACCATCTCCAGCGCCACCAAGTCCCCAAGATGGTCGAGGACGGGAACATAGGAGACCAGCGTATTACCCACCTGCCCGAAGCTCATCAACACAATCAGAGTATCGCAGACACCGTGGCGGGGAGTCCAGAGAAAGCGGGTACTCCGCACAACACCCTCCTCTGAGCTCTGAGACCAGGCCACAACGGCAAAGAAATCGACATGAGCGATCAAGGAGCCGCGAGTCCCGTCACACTGAAACAAAACCGACCAGGGGTGAACGGTACGATGACACCATGGCGAGGGAGGACTATGAGACAAGATATGGCTACGCCGGCCCTTCAAGAACACCAAATGCCCCACCTAGGCGAGGTCACTCCCACCAGACCAGAAGAGTGGTGTCACCTGATGACATTCACCAGTTTTCTCGATCCCACTTGCAGGAGATGGGAGATCTCAGGTTCGGTAGGACTGGCTCACATGACACTCGCTACGACGAGGGCCAGTATGCCGAGGAGGAGTATGACTCGGATGATCACCAGTTCACTACAGATGATCTCCATGAGATGGCAAGAATCAGATACTGGAGAAGTGATCAACGGTTTTAGGACGTATGGCAAGGACATTTGGTGGTTATGTCCGATTGACCAGGAGAGTTCGTTACTTGATTTTTCCACGCGCTGGAGTGGACATCACTGGGAGATATTGTGCATGGATTTATTAACCTTCAGAAACTACGGCTTGGCGTGTTTGGTCGGCGGAAACAGTAAGGGCATTCTGTACAGTGACTCGTAAAGCTACTCGTTGTTTTCACCTTCTCGGGTTACCTTTGTGACAGCTACTGGGAACAAATTTGCAAGTTATTTGAACCCTGCTCCTACTCAGGTACCTACGCATGTACATCTGTACATATCGATCAGTGGGTGATGCCGATCATAGTGCTTCGCCCCTGGAACCACTTCAGCCGTCAAGGAGCAACAAATGATTCAGCATTGAGCAGATGAGTTGCTAGGTAAGTCCCATTCTCAACAAGATCCCTTTCAATACAAGCAACATAGCGATACAACCCAAGTGAGCTGATTAGCCAGCCAAACTTCCAGTCTCATAGTCCAGGCTCGGCTCATGCTCCCCCTTTCAACCCCTAATGAACACCATTCGAGCCGTTCGTGCCATTCGACCCAGCACAGCAGCTCTCACCAAACGCCATCTTGCTCACCTTATCCGAAGCATCAACCACCGCCTCCTTCTTGGCCGCTATCTGGCTCGGGATGGAGACGTAGCTCGGCGGGACGTTCATGACGGGGTTGTTGGCGAAGAAGTTCCGCGGTCGGAGGAGAAGCGTCATCGGCTCGGCGGGCATGACGGGGAAGTCCTCCGGGGCCGGGATATGCGTCACGCCAAAGGTGTGCCAGAGGACGACGTCCGTGTTGTCGATGGACTCGCTGCCGTCGCCGATCCACTCCGGCAGGCCGCGCGACGGCTCTCCGGAGGTCTGAGGGACGTGTCGGCCTGCGGGCCAGAGCTGGTCGTCCGAGTCTGTGGGGCGGTAAGGTCATGTCAGCTTTTGCGTCGAGACTTTGAAACGATTGAAACCCTTGGGGCTGGGCTGAGAGCTTGAACTTACACTTTGTCACATGCACAGCGTGCCTCGCGAAGCCGGCCCTCTTCCACACCAACGAGCCCTCCTTGGGCAGCAGGCCCGGCACCTCCCTACTGACAAGCTTATACGACGCGGGCTTCTTGCTGTACGGGTGCAGCTTGCTCTCGTTGCAGATGTCCCACGTCCGCGACGTGGCGCCGTTGTAGTCCGTCCGCGCCTGGCCCGCGGTCGCGAGCTTGGTCCTCTTGGCGTAGAAGGCGTTGCCGTAGTAGTTCTCGGGGCTGCCGACGGCGGCGTCCGAGGGCACCGTGTCGGTCATGAAGACGGTGTTGTTCGGCCCGTCGACGTTGGGGTCGATGCGCAGGCAGAAAAGGTGCTGGTGGTTGTGTGCGTTGACGCCCGGGTACACCTGCGTTCCCCAAGGTGAGGGATCCTCGTCGGCATTCAGGGCGTATGTGTTGAGGATTCCAGTAAGCTTGATCTCGGGTTGAATGGTGCCATCCTGGTGGAAGACCCATTGGATTGCGTATTCGTAGTTCGCCGCGGTGAAGATCTGCTGGATGATGAGCTTGCGGGCCCGAGTCACGATGACAGAATCATCTCTGAAGTCCGAGTGCTTGAACAGGATCCCGTCGTCCTCCTCGTGGATGCAAATAGCGTTTTTGATGGTTCGAACGCCGCCTGCGCGCGTAGGGAAGTGCGCGTCCAAGTAGTGGATGCTCCCCTTGCAATCGCAGCCAAGCGCGAGACTGTTGGTCATATATCCGCCTCCGTACTCGCCCAGGTCAAAGGCATGCTTCCTCTGGTGCGGGTGCTCGGGGTTTCCGTAGGGCACCACCATCTCCGCCAGTGATAATCGGTAGAAGATGGGGCGGACTGTTCCCTTGTCGTCATATGTGATGTTGTTCAGGACAATGCCTTCCCGGTAGTTGAAGCCAATGTGCATCTTCCAGCTTTGCCACTCGATCTCCCTTCCGGTCATCTTGAATGACACACCCTCGGGCTGTGTGATGTTGATGGGCTTCAGGTCATTTCTGTAGCCGCCCTCCTTCTCATTGACGTGTGAAGGTGTGTAGTTGATGGCTGCAGCCGTGCTGAGTGGTCGTCGCACCTTTGGGATATCAATAGAGATGATGGTCTGCTTATCAGAATCATAAATAGGGCAGAAATCCAGGGGATATTGGTATTGGCAGTCATCGACATTGGGCCGGTAATACATGAGAGCCTGCTGTAAGCGGACCTTTGAGCCGTGACGCTCATCAAAGCCAATCGTCCACGGATCGCAGTAGACCTTGTGCATGTCCTCCTCGGGGATCCCGCTGATCTTGCACTGTTCAATGACACCGGGATCTTTCCGGCAGACATACTCAACTGCCTGAAGCTCCTCCATGGTGATCTGTTCTAATTATCAGACAATGTCCGTATTTCTTCCAACGCAAGACGTATGTTGTGGACTCACAATAGGCTGCAGGCCGTCCAGCTGCTCCCAGTGCTTGATGCTCGCGGTCTTAACGTCCACCAGGCCATCGAAGACCTTCCCGCCAGGGGCAATGACCACAACATCTGCGACTCTAGCCGGATGGGCGGACTTCTCCGGGTCCGCAAGCCATGCACTCATCTCCGCCTTGCGCGGCTCGTGCAGTGAGACGACATTGAAGAAGACATCTCCGTGGGCCTTTTTGACGGATGTGATGACTGTTTCGATCTCCTCGAGTGACAGAGGATCGAAGGGATGGGGGACTTCAGTTGCTAGAGAGCCCATCGTGAAGACGAGGTTGTTTTGCTAACTATTGCGGGGATGGAATGTTTTGATGCAAGTCAGACGGGTCCCAAGAGCAATGTCATAGAAGATATGTGGGGTTCGTGGTTCTCCTCAATTATAGGCGACGAACTTGGAGGATGGTTGGAGTCAATTAAACCCGGTCCCAAGCATGGCATTTCTGTGAGCTGAAATATCGCGATGCGTGCCCAGCCACGTCCGTTAACGGCATCAACAGGCTGTAGGATGAAGTGGTTGACAGACGATAAAGGCCACTCGTGACAGCTATCGCGTGGAACAGATGTACTTCAAATTAGCAACAACATCTCACAACGGCAATCGGGCCAAGGCCCCCATGCGGGTCGATAAGATCGGAATAGAACCACGATCAAAGCTGCAAGTCCAGGCATGATAGGCACGCCCCTGCGCCTTGAGAGACCCTGGAGATAAGCACCCGTAAGCTCGCGCCGATGTCGTCGGGCCAATAACCGACCTTATTCAGTCACCCTCTCCGTCTGTCCGGATCGCCCTTGTGGGCGATCGGCCAGCCCCGCATTGTCGTCCCGCAGGTGCTTTGATATCGGCTTCGTCTTGGGACCCGGTCTGATTGGCGGCCGACTATCTAGCTCCATGGTCTTGGGATACTTTGCCAGCTTGGGTTAATAAAACGAGAAGGCAACGCGCATGGACTTGCCAGTATCAGCCAGGATGCCTAGATCTGCTGACTATGCCATCACTAGTTTGGAACATTGTTCAAAGCATGCACTTTGACGCTTCTCCGCCATATATAACAATGCCCTAGCGACGAATCTGGTCCACAAGGCCTAGGCAGGGATAGTCAAAAGATACTGAGACGGTGCGGAGGATTCATGGTGCGAATTATCAAGAAGCTTCAGAAGAGGCTTGGTATGTCTTCTAACCCGCAGCTCTTTCTGAATACTCGTCCAGCTGTCTGTCTGGTATCTTGGGCCATGATCTATTATGTGTCCCGTCTTGAAATGTATCAATGCTGTTGTACGTAAGAAAACTCCAAACGCCGCCGTCTTTGCCCTTCTCTGGGTCTACACCGCCAATGCAGGTGCCGCGCCGTCTAAACGTTGGGTGAGAGGAGATCATACTTTACACATCGTTCGACCTGTTTCATGAACACTATAGTCAGCTGATGTTTCGCGTTTTGTGTGCAGTGCAGTGGAGAGTGTGGGAGATTGGGTCACATACATCATCAATACTTATCTGAAGGAACCTCCTGGTCTCCAGACCCATCCATAGAATCAGCATGCTAAAGTCGCCTCCCTTGGCCATGTCCTTGCCCTGTTGGGCGCTCAATTGACGCAGAATAGGCAGGCTGCTGCTAAGAAGGTCTGTGTTGGGATCCAAGGTCCGCCCGATGCCCTCGAGAAGGAAGATGCTGATGACGACATTGACAAAGTCGCCTTCGAGACGAACGTGATGGCCTCGCACCATGTCAAGGACCTTCTCTAATATGTCGCCGATCTTGAGATTGCCCAGTGCCAGAGTCTGGCTCTTGACTCCAAGAACCAAGTGTTGCATTTTCAAGGCAAAGACTTCCTTGTTGATGACAGCGTCAGGCTGACGGCACCTCTCACACATGAGATGACCGGCCTTGTAGCCATCGAACTCTGCAACAGCACGGAAAAGATCCAGAAAGTTCTTGCGGTTTGTTTCGTTCAGCTCAGTGACCAGGCCCGTGTCAATGAAAATCAGCTGCGGGCGGTAGCCCTCTCGGTCGATCTTTGCTAGTTCGGCATTCCAAGCCTCGGGATCCTTTTGGTGGCGAAAAGGGCGGAGCCGGGCGAGTACCTTTTCTGTCACGTCGTTTTGCTCTGATGGTAGAGCGTGGCCCTCACCATCCTGGTGGCGAAGACGTAGCTTTAAGGGCAGCTCCGGTTGTTCGGCCTCGTAGAAGCGAACCATAATATTGCCGGGATGCAAGTCGGCATGAATGAAATTGTCGAGCAGCAACATGCGAAGAAAGGCGTCCAGTCCCTCGGAGGCAATATCTCGTTGGAACACACCGCCCCCATTCTCCAAGAAGTCAGCCAGAGGCATGCCGTGGGCGAACTCCTCGATTAAGACACTCCTTGTCGTGAATTCCGTGTACGGGAAGGGAAACCAAGCTGTGGTGCGGTTCTTGAAGTTCTTGCGGAAGATGGTGAGGTTTGCGGCTTCAATGCGCATGTCGAGCTGCAGCTTCATCATCTCACCAAACTGGTCAACCTCGTCTGGAAGAGAGAGCCATTCTATCGTGGGGATGAAGTTGAGCACCGATGCAACGGCTCTCATAATTCGCAGGTCCCGGCGTACCGTGCGCTCGACCCCAGGGTGCAGGACTTTGACGGCCACATACGAGGAGGGCACCCGTTTCGGCGTACTCTTCAGGACATTGCCAACGTTCTTCGTGACATTCTTCCGTATTGTTGCACGAGGTTCGTCATCAAGCAAGTCGGCATCTCCCGGCCCAGCCAAGTCGGGCTTGAGCTTAGCCTTGTATACTTGCGCAATGGCTCCCACACCAAGAGGCTTCTCATCGAACTCATCAAATATATCCTTGAATGCACGGCCGCCGAACGCAGCTTGCACTATGCGCCTGGTCGCGTGCATGGAATGAGCTGGAGCATCTGAATGTAATTTCGACATGATCTCGCATAGTTCAGTCGGGAAGATGTCGGATCGAGACGCGGCCCACTGACCCAGCTGTTGCAACAAAAGTCAGTGACTGAATAGACATCTTCCGAAATGAGTTCAGGTCTCGCTGCCGGGATTCTCTCAAAACTTGGCCTCCATCAACGTCTGGCCAGCGGCACTTGCCTGTCCCATCGTCCTGTCTAATGATGCATAAGAGCAATATAGAGCTTCGACACAATGATCCCAAACCTCCAAAATATGGATGAGTGGATTACCAATTATCCGAGTCGGCGAAATTCTGGTCAAAGACGGACCTGCCACTTCAATGTGGATGTCGTATCGATGTCGGTATCGAGTGCCTGGTTGATGCCACTTTGGCTTTTCTTTCCCTTTCATCCGGCTCCCTTTCTTCTCGCTCAGCTCATTGGGTTCTTTTCAAGTCCACTTGGCTTCCCTTCAAACCTCTTGGTTCCTAGCGACTCGGCTCTCTTTGCACCTCTCAGTTCCCTTCCAACCACTCTGATTTCTCCCCATTCCCTCAGCTCCCTTCGAGCCACTTGGCTCTCTTCCGACTCACTCACGCCTCCTGCAAACCACTTGGATCTTCCTTTTCACCCACTTCCAGACCATGCAGGCCAACCTCGACGACAAATACACATCTCTCAGTGTTCCTGAGTGTGGCCAATCATGCGTTGTCATCCGGCTTGAAATTTCCAACATCTCGCTGGCTGACATGGACACACCATGGGAGGACCCCGACAACCACCCCAGGTGGGTCACCCAACGTGTCCTCACTTCTCAGAGCACTTGCCCCCTAGAGTGAATCACCACAGGCCAGACACTTCACACTGGAATCTCACTCCGTTACCCCGGTCTCATCGCTCTGAACTCTGACATCCACTTTGTACGTACCTTGATGAAAGCCGGACCAGCCCATTCCATCCCCTTCACAAGGAAACCATACCACCACAGCGTCCCGGCTCGCTCGTTGTTGCGGTCTTTCTGTCTTCTGCCGATCCATATCGCGGGGACAGCAAGTATGACAGGCACGAAGATGAGGGCGAGGTGAAAGAATCGGAACCCGGTACACAACGGCTCCCAGACATACACGTCGAGGAAGTAGACGACCTTGTGCCGCAGTCGTGAGAGTCCTCGATCGTCATCGTCAACCTTCTTCGATATCTCCTTGCGGGACGCCTGCAGCATCCGCCTCTCGCCGGTGTCCCCGGATGCCTCCTCATTCTCTGAGAGCTTGACGAAGGCCGCCGTTCCTAGGGCGGCGGTGGCCTGAGCGGCGGCAAGCAGGGGTGCTTGGCCTCGGTGAGGAGGCACGGTCCACTGCCAACCCTGCTGCCTCTGGGAACCCTGCTGGCCCTGCCCTGACTTCTGTCCTGACTTCGGCCCCGACTTCTGCTCCGACTGCTGCCCTTGCTTCTCCCATGGCTTCTGCCACTTCTTCTGCGATGCCTTCTGGCATTGTCCGCCCGTGTGGCTTCTTTGTTGGCTTGTCCGACCGATCCGACAGGAGAAGAGAGCGGAAGTTGGGCTTGCACTCGACCCGCTCGTCGTCACACCCGAGGTGGTTGGCCACTGGAGGATCGATCCTCGAATCCGCAGATACGAGAGTCGGCCTTGCGCCGGACAGAAGGGCCTCATCTCGAAGAACGCAGTGCTCGGTGTTGCGACATAGTAGTCGTGTTGTCTTACCGGGTTGTCATGATCGGACAGAATGACGAGAGAGAGTGTGCTCAGGTACGTCGTTCAGCACATGTCGAACCAGAGCTCTTTAATTAACAGCCAATGACGTAGTGTCCTGCACGGTGGTCCGAGCGCCCGGAACCTGGCTAAACTTCGGCGGATCCTGGATGAGGCCCTCAAAGCGACCGTGAGAACTTCCCTTCTAAAAGAATTCATTTATATGACTTCAGAGCACAACAAAGTATCAAACTTATAATACTAAGCTCCATGGCTAATATTCTGACTGATAGAACTATACAAAATCTGGCCAAAGGTGGTTGGCTATGTAAATAAGACGGTTTAATCACTTGCTGTTCTCCCTCCTCCTTCACAGCCCACATGTCTGGCCTGGGCCATAGATGGAGGGGGGAGGGCGCTATTGTCTTGAAAGCTTTCCCACAGCTCCCAGTCAAACGAGCCTGCCACCAAACCCACCAGTTGCAATCCTTTCAGCTTCAACAACTTTGTTGGTATCCTTCGTCGACCTCATCTCGCAATCGGTTGCGACTACTGCCAGCTTCATTTCTGTTCAGAAACAATACACTCTTGATGATCAAAGTCTTGCATGCACCCTTCTTGACCTCTTCAGCCTCGCGCAGCACGATCGCGTGTTTTAGCACGATCGCGTGTGTTGCTCGTCTCGACAACCTCAAAACCACAACACGTTAGGTAAGTCCCTACAAGCCTACCTAGGTATGGGTTGTACATTCGTGCCTACAAACCCCTTCACCTGTCTTTTCATTCACTTGAATCATTTTCACTCTGTCATTTTGTCTTCTACTCACATGACTGTGCAGGTCCTGCTCACTCGCGCCTGTGGACACCTGCATACCTGAAGTCTTGCATCTCTAGCTCGCAGCGACCTTCCCTTCGGCCTACCTGCCTATCCAGTCACAATTTGCGACGTAGCTGAGTGGCATCTGACTACACACTCAACCGACAACGGTTTCAAGCAGAATCGTGGGCGATTCACGTCAAGAAGGTAGCTCGACAAATAGTGAAGGCAACACCTGCGCAACAGGTATGTAAGCAATTTCTTCATTCCAACCTCTGTATAATGCCCCGCCATCGAAATTGCACAATCATACTGGTACTGACGATTTGTATAGACAGAAATACTCCAAGGATGGCAAATCTTGCTACCCCTGCCAACGACTGTGAAAGAGGAGTCCGCTCCTCTTTTGAGATCATGGGTTGTCTGGCCCCAAGCAACGTGCAGCAACCGATTCGCGGTGTTGGCCCAAACCTCAGCCGACCACCATCTAGTATGCCAGATTTTGGTTTTGTGGGACAAAATGATGCGTCCTCAGTACCAGCGGCTCAAGTTGCTGGAGATCAGCCAGATGAACATTGCACAAGTCCCCTCATCCAGTTCATTGTTGCTCTCTTCCTCTTCTGCGCCACTGGTTTCTCAACTACTGCAGCTGGTGTGTTGAAGACGGTTTACGAACAAACTGACAAAACTGTCACAACTGGACAAAAGGCATGGCTGGGCCTCAGCATAATTCTCTTCGCGTTCAGCTCAGCTGGACTAGGCTTGGTTCTCCTCAGATCACCCCAAGTCCTCGCTGAGATCCCCAGAAGAGCTCGTGCTTTTCCCTGGGGTGTCCACTGGCCACGTCTTTGCCCACCGCGCATTCGTTGGCCGCAGTCTCCCTGGCCTGTCCTCAGAATGCGTCGGCTCTTCCAGTCTGGTTCCCAGTCCGCTCGAAACCTGCCTCAACCTAAGGAGTTTGAGCTGGGTAACCTAGAGAACCAGGCACCACGACCACCCACACCATATCCAGGAACAAGCATGCCCGTGCCGACACACTCGACGCAAACCTTCCCACAGGGTCATCCACAGACATTACCTCTTGGTTTCCCTATTCCGCCGACTGCTTCGGTCGGTCGAAATAATAGCAGAGTCAGCCGCATGAGCAGCATGTCCT
The DNA here is from genome assembly GCA_013364905.1 of Diaporthe capsici. Taxonomy (NCBI): domain Eukaryota; kingdom Fungi; phylum Ascomycota; class Sordariomycetes; order Diaporthales; family Diaporthaceae; genus Diaporthe; species Diaporthe capsici. The sequence goes on from WNXA01000013.1 coordinate 611,775, forward strand.
TCCAGTCTGCCCCTCGATCGGTGAGCCCTTTGTCGGATGTACCTCCCGCGCCCCCGCCCAAGGACCCAGGTTTCTCCCGCTTCCAGTCTCAGGAACCTCTTCTGCCACCCACAGTCTCCGGCGACACTGTTGCGCAGTCTGATACCAGAGCTAGCATCCTGACCACACTTTGCGATGCCGTCCAGCTGTCCAACCCGGACAACGAGACAGGCCGTGAGGCTCAGAACTACAGCCCGCTTGCTATGGCCAGCAGTCCTGCTACTGGCACTACCAGTCGGAACTCTGGACCTATCCAGTCGCCAAAGTCATCTTATCCTATCGAGTTGGCCTCGCCTTCCCGAGGCAAAGAGCGGGAGGACTAGAATCAAGGAGTTGTGGATTTCAAGCAGACTTGCACCACCATGGTCTTTGCACCACGCTTTGCTGGTCTGCCATCCCGCGTCGTTTTTGCACTTCTGTCATTGTGCCATCTTCGTCTTTGCGATTTGCCAGTCTTTGGGCTACACTTCTTGAGGCCGCTTGTCTTTGACTCGCCCATCACTCGCATTGGTTGCGTTTGATTCTCCTCGATTGTTGCAGATACTATCACCTCTTGACAACTGAGGGAATCTGCCTTGAGCTTCTCGCCTGCCTTGGGGTTTTCATTTGCGCCAAGGAGTTCATCTGCCTTGGAAATTTTGCATGCCTCGAGGTTTCCATCTGCCCTGAGGAGTTCATCTGCCTTGAGCTTTTCACCTGTCCTGAGGAGTTCATTCGCCTTGAGTTCATACTTGCCTTGAGGAGTTCATACCTGCCTGAGGACTTCATACCTGCCTGAGGACTTCATACCTGCCTTGAGGACTTCATACCTGCCTTGAGGACTTCATAACTGCCTTGGGGAGTTCATAACTGCCTTGAGGTTTTCACCTGTCCTGAGGAGTTCATCCGCGTTGAGTTTTCATCTGCATTGAGGAGTCCACCTGACTTGAGTTCTTCACCCATTTTCGAGATTCCACCTGTCTCGAGGATTCCACCTATTTCGAGGATTCCACCTGTTTCGAGGAGTCTTGCCATGAGGAGTCCTGCCATGAGGAGTCCTGATTCAAGGAGTCCTGCTTTGAGGAGTCCTGCTTTGAGGAGTCTCTCTACCATGAGGAACATGCCTTGAGATACACTCTGCCTGAGGCAAATTTCTTTGCTGCGAGGGCATTCGTGTGCGTTGAGACCACAACTTGAGGGACCATGGCCACGCTTCGGGGGACCACGTCTCAAGGGACCATGCTTTGAGGGACATGATTTGGATTGTCACATGAGTTGGATCTGTACGATAAAAGCATATTTATGGTGAAGGGTGGATTGACAAACATATTTAGGGGAGCAGGCAACATCATCTGCATGCATCAAAGCACATCAGGCATGTTTGCAGGTTGCTTCAACGAAACATGGCAGTAGCATACAGCCATACTTGATATTCCAATTGAACAGGATTGAAACCACCATGATGGGCAAATGCATGAGGACACAGTGATTACATAGCATTAAGGAACTACCCGGGTATGTGACTGAATGGGTGGCCCCGTCAGGTGGCTCTGTCAGGTGGCCCGGGCCTTGTTCTCCCGGTACCTCTTCTGCTTGGCTGCCACCTTTCTCCTCCTCTGCCAGGACCGATTGAGGTCACCTCGATTCTCGTAGAACCACTTCTGGAAGTCGGTGTTGGGGTTGGTGGGTTCCCCTGAGTTCTCCAGTCCCGCTCCTCGAGAGCTGCCCACTTCATCATCGGGCTCCTCACCCTCTGCAATGCCCGGGCTGTCCTCCCTGTCATCCCTGAGCGGCCATATTCTTGAATACCGACTCGGGTGTGCAGTATCTGGGGTTGGAGCTGCACTGCGCATGCCTCGCCACTCGAAATCCTGCTTAGAAAAAGGAGTCATGGGCGGCTGATTGCCCTGCGAAAGGCCCGCCTGGCTGTTACTTTCGTCGTTGTCCATTCCCGGACCATCCACGGATTCACCTTGGCCAAGACCATCATCGTCCTCTTCCTCAACATCATGCCCGCCAAAGAATGCAAAGGACTGGTCGCCTCCGGTGTCGGTTGTAGCAGCTGCTTCACCTTGCTGCTGTCGTTTGTATAATGCTTCGAGAGGGTGGACCTTGTTGGAGGAAGGGGTTGCCGGGGGTATCTTGATAGTCAGGCTCCTGGCTGAGCTTGAGGACTTTGGTCGGGCTGAATCCGTGGGGCTCTCTAAGCCGGCACTAGTCACAGTGTCCAAAGCCAGAGCCTTGAGGCCCGGATGCGCAACCCTGGTCTTCTGCTTGGAAGCATCAGCATCTTCCTCGGCCTCGGAATCTTCCTCCTCCTCTTCTGATGAGGTTCCACTGCTGCTAGTAGTGTCGTCCCCCTCGTCGGCAGTCTTCTTCTCAACCTGAGTCTTTGGAAGACCCTTTGGCCTGGTGCTTTTGATCTTCTCGACCACATTTCCATTGCTGTCCACCCAGCCCTTGCCCTCCACAAATTCGGATTCAGTCCCGGACGCACTGGCACCCTTGGAAGCCTTGAAGTACGTGGGGAACTTGGTCGTGTTCTCGAATTCGTGGACAACAACCTCGTGCTTCTTGTGCTTCTTTGACTTTTTCGTTTCATCTCCTTGTGAGTCCCCAGCTAGCACATCGCGCTTGTTTGGAGGAAGCTGTGTCTTGATCAGGCACTCGGGTCCATCGGTGTACTCGGATTCGGCATCTCTCCGCCTCTTCTTCTTTTCCTTCTTCTCTTTTCTCTCCTTCTTCTCCTTTTTGGCATCTCCTGACTTGGACTGTGCCCTTTCTCTCTCTTTTTCCTTCTTCTTCTTGGACTTCACCTCGTCTGGCGTGACAGTCCAGCCGCGCTTGACTTTGCGGCCCTCCTCTAACTCAATGCCCGCAATCTCTTGAGGGTCGCGTTTCCTCTTCTTCTCCCGTTTGTCTGCCTTGGACTTCTTTGACTTGCGCTCCGAGTCAACGCCGGCCGCAGCTTCGACAATCGCGTCAGGGTCGGGTTTTGGCATGTTGTCCGGTCGCGCTGGCTCAACCCGAATCTTGACGCCTTTCAGGACTGCCCCGTTGAGTTTGTTCTTGATCTTTTGGGCGTCGGTAGATGGGAGTTCGACAAAACCGTAAGGGCGCTCAGGGAAGGCCTGGAGGGTATGGTAGGAGATTGCGCGGGCTTTAGAGAGGGCAGCCTGCGGTACGATGACCTTCAGGAGCTCAGGATTCAGAGGCGCAATGTGGAGACGGGTGTAGTGTTCCTCAGCCTTGTGAGAGGTTTTTGCAATAGGCACATCGGTCATGGCGTCCTGTGATGTCCGTGGGTTTGTCCAGCCATGAAGAGTAAAAACAAAGGCTTTGGTTGTGGACTACGGCTGGCTCGACAAACGCAGCCAGTCCTATTTTTGATATTCACAGCTGAACTTGGCTGCAGAAACTAGCGCCCAGAAAATAACTTGGAGGACCCTGAGCCGATAACGATAAGCTTAGCAGGGGGGAGCTGCTATCAGCATCCCGCCAGGCTTACACCTTGCCCTGTTAGTCCGCTATTAGCCATCAGCTTACACCATTAGAAGATTGTATTTAAAAGTCACTGTCGACTGAGGAACCAAGTTCAACTACCTGCTAATCCACCGCCCCAGCGCTATACGCCTGCCTGGTGGCCAGGCAACCCCGAATGGACCATCACCAAGCGTCCTCCTGTTACAAGATCTCCTGGATACAGACTCAGTCCCTGTGTTCATGAAATTGAGCCTTAGTTCTTTCGGACTCTGAGTCTCGACCACTACTATCGGGACTTGCAGCGCCGAGCTTGGGGAGACACACTCCGACAGGACATTTGATCGTTTTCAGCATGGTAGAGGACTCGCCAGAATACACCCAATCCAGGCTCTGGTCATTATTTACTCTGAATTTGGTTCCAGGCCGTTGTCAAGTACCACGGCTGCCACAAAGGTTGTATTCCATGCAAGTGGTGGAGGGGGGACAACACCTTGGGCGATGGGCTCTGCCAAGACGAGACACATCTGAGCTGATGACCCATTAAGAAGGAATGAGGAAGCCATTCTCTAGCCCCTACATGTTCTGCACCAGGTGCGCTGGGCTGGCATGCCATAGCTATGGCTGGGAGCCTCTCCCATCCGGCTGCTCCTTACATCTCTTCCAGTCTCTCCTCTAGATGTTCAGCCCCTTCCTTCCCTACCCTACCAATGTCCTCCCTACTCTGGCTTCCGAGTTTGGCATCTTTCTATTCACTATTCTCTTTCCACCATGCATGACCTTCTGCCCTTCCTTGTTGGTGGTGAGACAAAAGGAGGGGTGACGGGCCCAAGGCTTGTTGCTACGGTCCTCGTCTCTTCCCACTTCCTGCCTCTTGTCCTCCTCCTTTTCACCCTGGCTCTACCCAGGTATGCGAAATAGTGAAGGCAAGGTGTATTATGGACGAGTCCTCGCGCCTTCCTCTTCTTCTGCCAGAATGGGCTCTGGGATCACAACATTACCCTCTTCATGATCTCCTGCTCCCTTTCCTTCCATCTCTTCTGTGCTACTTGTCCATCCTTTTCTCTGTCCATCCCATCCAGTCTTTTTCAACAGTCACTCCAAGTCCTCACGAACATTCACTCCAAGTCCTGATGAATAATCACCTAATAATCACTTCATCATTGCCCCTAAAGCATAATTCATAACAGAGCTTACTACTACATGGCGCTTTCCGCGTTAGACAAAAAGTACCCCCGCGAATCCCAGCAGAATCCAGCCTTCATCCCTCGAGACGAGGTGGAGTATGTCTTCGATGAGATCGCGGAATTCATTGTCTCAGCAACCAGGAAGAACTGTCCAGAAACCGGTGACCGGGTCATTGCAAAGGGGGAGTACCGTCTCACCCTAGGTGACATGCGAGGACTATCATACTATGTCCGTGACCTAACCGACGAGCTCTTCAAGCCCAAAAAGCACCGTGCAATGCACATGAAACACCGAAGGCCCACGCCCGCTGTGTTCAACCCTCCAAGAGCCATGCAACCGACAGGTCCAACGCCTGCAGATCCTATCACATCCCTAAATACCAGCCCAGCCGACGGGCCCATCAGGTACCCAGGCTTCCCTCGCAGACAGCGGAGACTGCCAGGACCAAGAACGGCTACATTAGTGTCAGCGGACAACGTGACCGAGATCACCTGGTTTGGTCCCATATCAGGGTACCCAAGCACTGATGAGTCGGAAGCCGAGGCAAACCCATCGCCCTCGCCAGAGACACGCGAGATCCCATCCATAGTAATCACACAGCCATCGGACGAAGATATACGCAGCTCAGAGAGCAACATCCAAGGACCAATCGCCGCTGACATCCCAAGAAGAAAACAGCAGAGTTTGATGCACGTCCTGCCGGGCGTGGATGAGGAGGGCGAGGGGTCACAGCCGCAGACACAGGCCGAGGCAGAGCAACCCAAAACGGTGATTGGTAAGATGCACAGAAAGAGCGTCGAACTTGGTCAGGCGGTTGGCTGCTTCGTAAACGGCGCGTACAGAAACCCGGACTACAAGCCGCGACGGGAGTCAAGCGCTATGAGAATGCGAGCTATTCTCGACAGGCTCTCGCCACCACTGCCGTCGCCAGCAGAGAATGCGGATGTATTCTCGGCAATGACAGGTGCCCGGCCCGTCACCCCCGATGATGTCTTGGAGGCAAAAGGTCGGAAGGAGTCGACGGCGGCTTGATAAACCTTGACGGGAGGTTAGCAGCGCGGGAGAACGCCTTGGAGAAGCAGGCTCGGAAGGTAATGTACGGCGGTCGGCTTGTGGGAGCGGTCCGAAAGCAGGGGAGGCCCGGCCAACCAGATTGCCAACCGTCGGCCTCTCGTCCAAGCTCCCGGTTCTCTGACAGCGGGGGGATCTGGAGCGGTCCCGTCTTGGCTACCATTCCTATTGCAGCATCCGATGAGGGTGCGCAAGGCGTTTTTCGAGATTGCTTACGTTGTCGCTGGTAAGGCTTCTTCCAAGGGCGGAGTCTAATCTGTGTTGTTGGGCGGGGGATTCGCAAGAACAGTACGGAATAGCATGTGAAACCTGGATGCCAAGCTCGCTCAGCCTGTTTTGTTCATGTTGACCACCCACCAGGTGCCGCCTCCATCCAACCTCGGCTTGAAACGACAGTGAGCTGTGTCAGGGAATCCTAGCATGCTCTGGTTGCATAGCCAGCGTGGCCACCTCGATAGTGGTACTCTGGCAAGTGTGCTGAACGAACATGAGGCCAAAGTGGCTGACGTTGTTTTGCTGTCGATGCTGTGCAGTGGTTTGTTTCAGCTAGTCCGACCTTCCCGAGTGTGATAGGCTCAGCCTGACAGCGTCACAAAATCAGACTAAAGAAAGAGGTGGCAATGCAGTGTGATGTTCTGCTTAAGAACGCTCTTTCCCTTGGGACTGAAAACGTGCGTTCACATGTCTGCCTGTCAAGACGTTGTGTTAACGTCACTCTTCCATGACAACTTCCATCCCACCACCCCTTCCCAGCTTGCTGGGCTCATGTACCCGACCGTGTAGGGAGTTTTCCTATCCTCCTTGTCTCCCACAAAGCTCGCACAGAATATGCTGTGATCGTCATGGTCAACACAGGGAAGCCGTCCGGAGCATGTATCAACTGCCGAGAGAGGAGGATAAAATGCGATGAGGCGAAGCCGGGCTGCGTCAAGTGCCTCAAGTCGGGCAGAACATGTGCGGGATATTCACAAGGCTTTAAGCTGCGGGACCAGACGCAAAAGACAATAATCAAGGCCAAATTTGGGAAGGGTAGTAAGGGCAAGCGGCTGGCTGCCCTCAAGGAGCAGAAGACGACAACCTCGAGCCCCAAGTCGGCCCCTTCGTCCGAAAGCTCTCCCGCGCTCGATCTGCAGGACACACAGCCGCGAAGGTCCTCGGTGCCTGCGCAGAACGGAGTGACACATGGTGGCCAAGGTGCCACCGTAGGTCACAGGAGGAATCTGTCGGACCCGGCTGTCAAGGCAAGGCGCGGGTCGACATGGCCCCTAACGGCGTCCGACGGGGACGGCGACCTGTCCGGGGTGATGGGCCTCGACCTGCAGGCGATCCATACGCCGCTGGTGGACCGCGCGCGCTGCTACTTCCTCTCCAGCTACGTGGTGTACTGCCCCAACAAGTCGGACACGGGCATGCTGACGTTCATCCCGTCGCTGCTCGCGTCGGCCGAAGGGTCGACCCGGTACTTTCAGGACATGTTCAGCGCCGTCTCCATCGCTGCATTCTCCATGCGTCCCAACTGCAGAGAGGCCGCAGGTGCAACGCATCTGTACTATGGCGCTGGCGTCCGGGGGCTGAGGGAGGCCCTTCAGGTCAAGGATTCGGCCAAGTCTGACACTGTCTTGGCTACCACGATATTGCTGGGAGTATATGAGGTATGTGGCAGGCGGCAGAAATAGCACGAACCACTCCTTTGACAAACCAGTATGCTGATGGGGGGCGAACTCCAGGGACTCGCATATGGCGACGCCGACAAAATCGCATACACACAGCACTTCCGAGCTGCCCTTGAACTCCTGCGCCTCAGGGGCCCGGAGCAGTTCTCTTCCAAGCATGGCACAGAGATGTTTGATCTGGTCATGGAGAGCCTGGTACGTATATATAACATCCAACTCCCTTGGAAAGAGCGGGTGAGTCTGTGCCATAATCGCATCGTTTCCAACTCGACTCCTCCCTATCCCGCCCACTCATGCTGACAGTCCTGCTTGTGCGTCAAGTTGCGCCAGTACGACTTGTCTACCGTCATAGGAGATGATGACATCCTTCGGTGGACCACGCAAGCCTCGAGCATTCCCCGCGCGAACCGGCCACATCTGACCTCGATGAGAATGCTGGACCTGCGGTCCAAACTGGCCAGCCTGCTTGGGTCACCACGGAGAGACTCCGACGCCACCCGGAAAGCCGTCAAAATACTCATGACGGCGCAAGAATTTGAGAGGCGTGTAAGCCATTACTACGAGTCGGAAGACCTGATGGCCAAGAAGAATTTGTGGCTAGCCAAAGCGGACGAGAATGCAGACCTCGTATATCCTGACTGGTGGACGGCAACTCGTTGGCTGAATAAGTACGCCTTCCGCTTGCTTATCTGCCATATCATCGCGGATGTGTCCAGCTGGCTGGCAGAATCGACGGATCCGTGGCCGCAGAATCTGGGGATGACTGCGTCCAAGACTGCGAAGGAGGACATCCATAATATCATCGCCAGCATCCCATACCTGTGCTCCTGGAAAGGAATAGGAGAGGACCCTCCAAAGGGGGCCCAGTCACCATGTGGAAGTGACGATGCTAACTCGGTCGAGGGCATCACCAATTTGATGGTCATCTGGCCCCTGGTCCTGACAGCCGAGAGCCAGTTCGTCACCCCGGAGCAGAAGGAATACGTGCAGGGCAGGCTGGGGTGGATCGGCCAGAATATGGGGGTGAAACATGCGGCCGTCGTGTGTGAGGTACGTTCTTGGCCACCACCGCTCAGCAGTCCGAATCTGGCGATGAAGTCGACGCTCGTAAGACCATTAAAGAAATCGACTAACCAGTCTCACGTGCAGCAAATGAAATCTGGCAGAGTATCGGAAAGCTCAACACATGGCGGTCTGCGCGCAAAAAAGGCCATACCTGGGCGGTGCCAAACACGCCGGCCAGACGACATTGCGTACTTGATCTCTGACGTGGACTTGTTCTGATTATACGGGGTCGGGCGATATGTAAGCGCTGTACAAACCGTGGGTATCCAGAAGGGCGGCTCTATTGAGAGGAGAGGCCGATCCCGAGGATACCGTCGAACATGTTCAATTCTTGCGATACACACGAGGAACACAGGACTCGATAGCCAGTGGATAGACCAGGAACAGGACCTCGGCACAGGAGTCGAACACGGGGAGGCTCGCGAAACAGGCCATGCCATGGGCCAAGGAATTTCTTGGAGGCGACGGGGGATTGGCGCTCTTTAAATTACCATCACAGGCAGCCGTTGACGGTCGCTTGCCAGATTTTGCAACAAAGGAGAGAAGGGTGAAGTCTCCGTACCCAGAATTATTTGACCCCATCTCCACGATGCGCTGTGTGTGGAAAACAAAGTGCAGCCCCCCCCCTGCAAATTTGACTCAGTCGCCCCCCCCGCACACAAAAAAACACCCTCTTCGCGCGCGCGCCAACGCAGCGTATTCGCGTCTTTTTAGCCCTCATTTTCCTCCTCATTCTCCCCTTCGCTTTCGCCCTCGCCCTCCGCAAGCATTTCCACTGCGCGTGCAAGCCGCTCAAATGCATCTACTGCGCGCCTTGCAAGTGCTAGATATTCATCCCCCCCAACTGCTGACGGAGCTTCTGGTGTTTGAATTGGCTGACGAAGAAGGCGTTGAATGGCTTGAATTGCTTGGTTTGCCTCCTCCGTCTGCTTATTATCGCAAAGACGAAGTGCTTCTTGAAGGGGCTCGATTGCAGCGAAAGGAAGAGGTCTGCATTTGCGATTGCCACGTGCACACGCAGAGCAACGCCCTCCTGCGCCCTTTTGATCGTGGCAGCGATGTGCGTGATCGCGAGAGAGGCGAGAAATGCAAGGTGCGCACCATGTGCGAAGAGGGCGCGAAAACGCTACGCGGGCGCGCTTGGTTGGAGGAGGTTGTGACATTTTGAGAGTATGCAAAAGACGCGAATACGCTGCGTTGGCGCGCGCGCGCGAAGAGGCTTTTTATATGCGGGGGGGGACACTGAGTCAAATTTGCAGGGGGGGGGCTGCACTTTGTTTTCCACACACAGCGGCTCCTGCCAAGCTTTACCTGCGGCGGCTCGCTCCGCCCCCTTGTCCTCAAGAGCGCCTGGCTTGATGCGGCGTGCTGAAACCCTGCGGCTCAGGGGGGCGCGCGCAGGTCAACCACCATTAAGCATAAACTGCTACTCCAGGGAATCAAAGTTTCTGACAGGCCAGGGTCTAATTTGTATCAGATGACCGTGTTCGAAAACAACACCCCTCGAGAGGCTAGACATGGGCAACTCTGCAACTGTGTGCTGTGCTGTGTTGATCGTAGTATTGAATTGACCCACTCATATCCTGTGAAACCCAATGTGTGTCACACGATGTGCATCGGCGCTCTCTACCACGATGATGTGCGTCCAGGTATAGAGAGGCCTGTTGGGGGAAAAGGAGGGCGTCTACGACGGTTTTATAAATGCCATCCCTTCTCGTTGATCCTGCATGGTTTGTAGATCATCTTCATCCGATCCACTGATCTCCCGGCTTGTCATTCTTTCAGCCAACAGCCAATATCATTCATAATCTCTTCTTTTGCAGCCGGTCCTGCTTCTTTCGATCACGCCTCCATTGCGTCCTTGCCGGCTCACCTGTCGCTTCTGAACAATTCTCCCGCCGCGATTCACCCTTGCCAGTCGACTCGTCCGACCTCTTTCACACCACACTTCGCCATGCGTTACGCCGCCTCCTTCGCCCTGGCTCTCGCCAGCATTTCTCTCAGCAGCGCAGGTCAGTGCATTTTGCCCCTCTCAATGGTATCGCAATACCTGCATCGGTTCAAAGCAGACTAACACCCCGTACCACAGCACCCCTCGAGGCCCGCCAAAACGCGTGCTTCGTGGTCGGCAACGAGGCGCTCCCGGCCGAGGTCCAGGACTCTGTCACGGCGATCCAGTCATCCGTGACCTGCGGGTCCGGCACGACCATCGACAACGTCCCCGACGTGACGTCCGGGTCCACGACGTTCAGCGACGTCGACTTCTCCAAGTCGAGCTCGAGCCCGCTCCAGTTCGCCCTCGACACCTTCGCCACGCCCGCGGACCCGGCCACCGCGGACCTGGCGACCCTGCAGGACCAGCTCAACGTGTACCTCGCTACCGAGGCTGGCTTGCGCAGTGTTGGTGGCAGCCTGGCTATTAAGGTTCCGAAGTTCTTCCTGGCTATGCAGGTTAGCAGGGTGCAGACGGCTCAGGTATGTTGCGTGTTTTCCCTCCTTCCGTGCTACCCCTTCACACATGTGTGGGGGTCATATTGAGGACCTTGTGCGTGGGAGCTTTTACTGACCAGAAATAGGGCAACCCGCCTGCTGCTGCGGGTCAGCAAGTCGACCACCTCAGGGACAAGGTCCTGAAGAACGGCGCCGGTGAGGATCAGGCGCTGCTGGACCAGGTCACCCAGCTCGCAGCTACGACCTAGGATGAGCCAAGCAGGAGTAATTGGAGGCAAAGGGCACGATCAGTTGGAGATGCTCGGCTGTAATTCTCTCCGAATAATAATGGACATGTTGTACATTACGTGCTGCTGTCATTCCAATCGTAATTCTATACAAGAAGAGAGGAGGGGTGTAATTCGTGGCAGGGCCAGGCATAAATGGCCCCGATAAAGACACGCACCGTTCCGGTATTCCCATTCCCACAAACGCCAGCTTTTAAGTCAGAGTCCAGCCCACACTATGCAACAATCCGCCAATAAGAGAAATGGTCTCGCCACCTGGTGTATCTGCCCGACTGTCGGTCTAGCCGGGACATCACTGTTGAGACCTCTGGTTGGCCTCGCGTACCACCCCTCCCGAGGCCTTCCACCAGACGTCGCCGCCCCATCTCATCATCCGCTCAACGGCACCTGTAGGAGTGAGGGCGGGCCGAACGTCGAGGAAGAAGACGGGCTCGCCGGTTGGCTCTGGAGGACCACTGTAGTAATCGATAACGTAGCGCACCTGCTTCTCCTTTCCGTCGACGTTTCGGGCGACATACCAGTCGTGGCGGTCGAACGGGGGCTCGGTGCTGTCATCCTTGTTAGCACTGCACTCATTGCCCGCAAAACAAGTACAACTAATCTTGGATTGGACTTACGCGAACTTGGCTGGGTACAACCAGCCCATGACCTGGAACATGGCGGCCTTGGGGGTCATCTCTTTGGGGCGGCCCTGGAAGCGGATCAGGGTGGGGTTTATGGGCTCGGCGTTGGCCTTCCAGTCGAGTACGCGACGCGTCTCCTCGGCGTTCTCCTCGCCGCGCCGGCAGATTTCCCAGGCCCGCGAGAAGCCGCCGCCGAAGCGCTTCTCCCACTCGACGACCTCTGCCCAGGCGCCCTCGTTCAGGAAGTTGTGGACGGCCACCATGCTCTCCACGGCCGTGATGTCAGTGTCCGTGTAGCCCTTGCGCAGCAGGGCGTTGTACATCTGCTGGGGGGACGGGTACTCCCAGTTGCCGTCGCCGGTGCCCTTGGGGATGGAGCTCGGGTCTCGTTCGAGTGGGAGCGCCTGTGTCTGGTTCGGTGCGGGGGCTTGGGATAATTCGCGGAACATGTAGTTGAGAGGGTTGATCTTGGAGAGGAACGAGGCCTCATCGGACTTGCCGGTCGGGGCTTGGTTGTGTGGGACGGGGCATGATGACGGCGGAGGGGTTGGAGGAGACGGTGCTGCGGAGCCTAGGACGTCTACCGTCTTGTTGTGCATGGGACAGCTCGGCTGGTCTGCTGTTAGTCACAGGGTTCTAGATCAGGAAATTAGACCACAATGTAGGAGACTCACAGGTGGTGCTGCGTCTCCTCGCTGTTGATGTGGCACTGGGCACGAGGATGGCTTTTGCGCCGAGGGGATGGCGGACGGAGTGTGGACGGTCGTAGCATCAGCCCAGAACCAACCCATGGTGCTTGAGTGTTGTGCGATTCTGCCGGGGCAACTGAAGAGAGCAACCAAGGAAAAGAAGAGTAGCAGGTTATGGAGTTGAAAATCGTTGGACTTTGGCTGGCGGTGGATGTGATTCTGGTCGAGATTGGTAAAAGATTGACCCAGACTGGAGGGAGATGGAAATCGTCATTGCAAGGGTACGGCTTCTAGAAATTTTAGTGGAGTCGCCTCCTCGGGTGAATGCGGCTTGGCTGCTTAGAGTGCCTCCTGCAACCCCCTTCTTCTGCCCTTACAGCTGAACAACTGCCATAACCCGCCTATGAGAAAGATGGTTCCCATGTTGGAATCCTGGAGATTGATTTTTATGACTTATTTGCAATCTGCACAGAACCATTGCCCCGTGGCCGGCATGGATAATCGTCAACCAGACAGCACACCCTCTCCATCTTGTCCTGGGGCTGGTCACGTAATTCTTGTGGCATTCCTTTGGCATCAACCAAACGGTCTTCCAATTTATCCAATTTATCTTAGGAGCTAGGTTTCAGACCCTTGAAACTCTTGGTGATGTTGGTGATGGCCTCCTCAACTGGCAATCTTTCCATGGAAGACGCTCCGTAGAATCCATGTATTCCCTTCACCCTGTCCAGCACGTACTTGGCATCGTCGGGAGCAGCGATCGGCCCACCGTGGCACAGGACTATCACGTCGGGCTTGATCTTCACAGCAGCTTCTTGGATCTCCTGGATCAGCTTGACACACTCGTCAAGGGTCTTCCCGCTGCTCGCCCCTATGCTTCCGGACGAAGTGAGTCCCATGTGCGCCACGAGAATGTCTGCCCCTGCTTCCGCCATCTTCTTGCTTTCCTCGACGTTGAAGACGTACGGCGTGGTCAACATATCCATCTCGCGGGCCAAGCGGATCACGTCAACCTCCTGATCATATGACATGCCCGTCTCTTCGAGGTTGGCCCGGAACTGGCCATCTATCAACCCTACGGTCGGGAAGTTCTGCACGCCGGCGAAGCCCAGGTCCTTGAGCTGCTTGAGGAAAGCAGGCATGTTCCGGAATGGATCAGTACCACAGACACCAGCGATGACCGGCGTATGCTTTACCACCGGTAGAACCTCATTCGCCTAGAAAACACATTGTTAGCCTGGATACCACACTGCAAAGCCTCCGGCTGGGTGTGTGTTATCTGCTTGCCATGTCTAGGACCACATCATTTGCGTTGCCATACGGCATCAGTCCTGCCAACGACCCCCGACCTGCCATTCGAAACCGGCCGCTGTTGTATATGATGATCAGATCGCCTCCCCCTTCCTCGACGAACTTGGCTGAAAGCCCGATCCCTGCCCCGGCTCCAACAATCGCATGACCCTTGGCGACCTGGCTGCGGAGCTGGTCCAAGATCTCCTGGCGATTTGTCGGAGGAGCCATGTCTGATTGTTTTTCCTGTCCACGACTTCGCAAGATGTGTTTCTAGTCGGGCTGAAATAATTAAACGGAAACCCGTGAAGCCATGCCTCTCATGATTTGAACATATTTGCTGATCGGGTTGCTCCTGACGTCACTAGAACATGCTCACGAAGCCCCGCATTGTGCTTCCCTCGCAACCTTTCCATCCTTGAGTGGAGCTTGTCAACTTATACGATTACCACCTGGCAAACCTGTCAATATTGACAAATACTGACTTCACTCCTCGTCACATTCTGACTGTTCATCTTGCCCCGTTATTCCTTGCACTTGCACTTTCTTCTGTGTCAATCCTCCCGGGGAGCACCATCCTAGTTTCTCAGCTTTCGAGTTGATTACGAGACAGCATATGTGGACGAGAATACTCCCGTTTTGACTTGTTGTCCCAAGAAGTTTCCAAGAGTATCATTTTTGCTTGTTTATTCAGTTACACGGGGCAAACTACCTCCATAATTGGTATCTCCACAACGGGAGCTTGTGGTCTGTCTAATACCTGCCACCTACACTGACACTTCTCGTCACTTCGATCTGGCCGGTAACAGGCAGATACTGGAGGCCTTTTCTAGCGCTAGCTATCGCTACTACACGACGACGTCGGCGAGTGGGCGATTTGTTCGCTTTCTCCTATATCATGTCTCACGCTGGGGCTTCGGCTACAGTCCTATTCTTGGGCACATGCGATACCAAGCTGCAGGAACTGCTCTTTCTCAGAGATCAGATCCGACGGCAAGATTCCGTTGAGGTCATTTTGCTCGATGTTGGCCGGGACAACGTTGAACACGATGCTATCAATATCACCCAAGCAACGCTTATCACGAAGCACGGCGGGGGCAAAATGCCAGCCGACCTTCCCCGAGGCGAGCTGATCAAGTTCATGGCGGCGTCTGCGTCCCGTGCCGTCAAGCAGCTCTTCGACGAGAGCAAGATTCATGGCATCATCAGCGCGGGTGGGTCAGGAGGGACCAGTCTTGCAGGTAACGCGCTTCCACTGTTGTATCCTTCCGAAACGAGTCATATATATCCATTCCATAACTACGACGCTTTCGCAAGGAGCTTCCCGCTAACAAACAGCCAGCGGAGGTAATGAGGGAGGTCCTGCCAATAGGATTTCCCAAGATGATTGTTTCCACTGTTGCCAGCGGTGACACGGGGCCGATAGTGGGCGAGACTGATATCGCGATGCTGTACTCGGTAGTCGACGTGGCTGGATTGAACCAGGTGCTGAAAGACATTCTCAGCAACGCAGGGGCTGCGATTGGAGCCGCTGCAAAGGCGTACGCATCTAGACAACGCAACTCCCAAGGTACGGCAGACAGATCCAAGAGGCGCATTGGCATCACAATGTTTGGCGTGACAACGCCAGGCGTTGATGCAATTCGGAGACACCTGGAATCCAAGCACGACGTCGAAATATATGTCTTTCACGCAACAGGGCACGGAGGGAAAGCCATGGAAAGATTGGTGCGACAGGGACAGCTGGATGCAGTACTCGACCTAACGACGACTGAGATATGCGACCTACATACCGGTGGGGTCATGTCCGCCGGTGAGGACCGCCTTGATGCAGCAGCCGAGGCGGGGATACCGAACATTATCAGCCTCGGGGCCACCGACATGACGAACTTTGGCCCGAGGAGCATGGTGCCCGAGAAATACAAGGACAGGAAACTCTACGAGCACAACCCGACGGTAACGCTGATGAGGTCGTCGGCGGAGGAGTGCCGGCAGGTTGGCGAATTTATCGCCAAAAAGCTGAGGTCTCACTCAAAAAGGCCGGAAATGGTCCAGCTCTGGGTTCCCCTCGGGGGAGTAAGCATGATCGCCACTCCCGGCGGGCCTTTCGCCGATGATGAGGCGGATCGTGTGCTATTTCAATCTGTGCGGGACGGCCTGGCGGGATCCGGTATCAAGGTGGTGGAGGACAAGAGGGATATCAATGATGAAGGGTTTGCTCATGATATCGCTGATGCGTTGGCTGGGCTGTTAGGCTTGTAGTGAGTATTATGAAAGGGAACCGAAGAAGTCAGGCTGAGAAAGTGGACTGTTGCATGCGGAATTCTGATGACAGAGTAAGAATGCGTTGTGTAGGCAGACCGAACTAACTGACTCTGATCACGCGGTCTTCAGAAGATATCCGTCAGGCTTGTTCACAAGCAACCCCCCGCGGACAGGGGCTGCGGACATGAGTCCAGCGGTGTCATTTCCCCAAGAACATCGGCTGCCCAATTGAAAATGGTTAATGATACCTCGACCCCGGGATCTCGGAGACGAGTGAAGGGGAAAATATCCACATTATCCGCCGCGCTGCAGAACGGGTAACGTTGCAGATCTATTGGCATCCATGTAACATATCCCGAAGTGCAGTCCTAGATCTTGCCCAGGCGGCCACTACTCCATCTTCTAGACTAGTCCAACCAAATACATTCACTACTATGGAATCAATTTCCTGCGGCTGCTCCCGAAATTGACTTGCCGCAACTACCGATCTATGGGACCGGTGTGGCCTATCTGGGGCGCGTGTCAAGCCAGTCAGCTTTAGAAATCCGGGTTTGTTCCAGCTGACACTCTCCCATCCGGTACCTAGGTAATCAGAAGCGACCTGTCACTTCGAGCCGAGACAAGACGTAGTGCATCCCGTCGATTAAGAGGTGCTTTATCAAGACGATGATGAAGTCCGGAGGACACCTCGGGCCACGTTGTTTAGATAAGGTCCGGCTTGGAGGTTGGCCCGACCCGGCCGTGATTCGTTGACAAGACACCCACACTATCACAGCCGAACCAGACAGCACGCGGGATCGGACGGCGCGTGTCTAGATTAGTATGGGCCGCGATGTTACACCCCCCCAAGTGGTTCTCGGCCTTTTTCTGTGTCGGCGACAACTTGACAACTTCCAAAAGGAGCAAGTGACCACACGAACCCCGGCTCGTCCACCTTCTGGCCTCGCTCACATGCAACCACCGACCAGGAACGTCTAAGCACCCAACCGGCAGGCTTAAATCCTCCGGGACCCTTCGCACAGCGTATGGCTCTTTCGATTGGCCGCCCTCGTCGGCAGGGAAATTCGGTTAATGATCGAAACATATCCGATTCGAGAAGAACGACTTCACAAGACTATCTGGCTGGTACCTGCATCTGTAGCCCCATCTGGGCCAGATGACAGGGTCAGCCATCTAACGCACGATTATCATGATGCAACCTCTTGTGCAGACTACAGAATGCACTTTACTATTTCAGCCATTTTGCCCTGCGGGAGGGAGATTACACGGCCGTCCTGTTGGCTCTGAGGGCCGGTCACCTGGTCGCGCGCTTGGTGGACGGAGGCAAGTGGACACTGCTTGCCAACACCACCAGACACCTGGTGAGACGAGATACTGACGAGTCGAGGCAACGAGCGTGCTCCTGTGATGGCACCTTGATCATACGTCCCTCCTATCCCTTGTCCTAAGAAAAAGGGGAAGTATACTTTCTGCGCGCCTCGAGCTCGCAAATCAGGGATGGGCAACGTTGCTGCTGCTTGACATATCAATGTCTGCCTGGAGAGCTTCCAGGCTTGGAAATGAACCTTCCACATGTGAAGTCGACGAGAGACATCTCGTTGGTCATGTGTCCCTTGTATGCCTGATAAAACCTATGCTACCTTGACACGCGATGCTCTTGATTAAAAAGTTAGACATATATAGACACTATGGCACCCTCAGTCCAAGTGCCCGATAATGTTTCTTCTTGTCCACAGTATTCCACCTATACCCCTTTGCTTTTAGCTTCAGACTTTGTACAACATGCGTTTCAATCTTTTCGCTTCAGTCCTGGCTCTGGGGCCTTGGCTTGTGTCTTCCAGTCCCGTGGCGCAAGTCGACAAGCGAGCGACTGGCTACCAGAATACTGTGTACTTTACCAACTGGTTAGTGACTTGTCGAAATCTTCAACAGTTTGTAAGCTTACACAAAAGTGTCCAGGGGAATCTACGGCCGGAATTACCAGCCCCAGCAATTGCCAGCCAACGAGCTTAGTGTCGTCCTTTACGCATTTGCAAATCTGCGGGACACTGGTGAAGTGTATGCCAAGCTTGCGTAACATCATCTGAGAGACCAAAGCCTGACCTTGAACTAGGTATTCTTCAGACGTCTATGCCGACCTGCAGAAACACTACGCTACCGACTGTAAGTCTTTACCACTTTTCGTGCCCATGACGTACTACGGGATACTGATGATTCACACTCTAGCATGGAACGACGTCGGGAACAATGCTTATGGTTGCGTGAAGCAGCTGTACCTCCAGAAGAAAGCCAACCGACAGATGAAAGTGCTCCTCAGCATCGGTGGCTGGACTTACTCGACCAATTTTCCCGCAGCGGCCAGTACCGACGCCAGTCGTCAACTGTTCGCGTCAACTGCGGTGACTCTGATGAAAGACTGGGGTTTTGGTATGTATTTCTACTTTCGCATGGCGTCTAATCGTCTCCTTCTATTAGAAGCCTAGCATTCTGACTTTTAAACCTTCAGACGGCCTTGACATCGATTGGGAATACCCAGCAGACGCGACGCAAGCAGCCAACTTCGTCGCCCTGCTCCAGACCGTCCGCCAGGCGCTGGACAACTACGCCGCGCAGTACGCGCCGGGCTACCACTTCCTGCTGACGATCGCCTCGCCCGCCGGCCCACAGAACTACAACACGATGCAGCTGTCCGCCATGTCCCAGTACCTCGACTTCTTCAACCTGATGGCGTACGACTACGCCGGCAGCTGGGACAGCACGAGCGGGCACCAGGCCAACCTGCACCCCGCCAGCGACTCGGGCAACGCCCAGGCGACCAAGTACTCGACCGACCGCGCCGTGGGAGACTACATCGCCGCGGGCGTCCCGGCGGCCAAGATCGTCCTGGGGATGCCCATCTACGGCCGCTCGTTCGAGTCGACGGCGGGCATCGGCCAGACCTACACGGGCGTCGGCTCCGGGTCGTGGGAGAACGGCGTCTGGGATTACAAGGCGCTGCCCAAGGCCGGGGCGACCGTCATCACGGACGTCGCGGCAGGCGCGACGTACAGCTACGACTCGGCGTCCCAGGAGCTGATCTCGTACGACACGCCAGCCATGGTGCAGACCAAGGTTGCCTACCTCAAGGGCAAGGGCCTCGGCGGGAGCATGTTCTGGGAGGCCTCGGCTGACAGGAACGACACCGGCAGTCTCCTGACTACCAGCTACAACGCGCTTGGGTCGCTGAGCTCGGCGCAGAATTTGCTTAGTTACCCGAACAGCCAGTATGACAACATTGTTGCTGGTGTGCCGAGTTAATGGAGGATGAGCCAGATATCGGATGTGGCCAGGTGTTGGCAATTTCATTTTGTATATTTACTATTTCATTATAATCTAACCTTCTTCATGAACTGTACTTATCCCCATAATGATGTTGGCTCAATATTCGCTGCTGCATCGAGATTCTCCCATGCACATGAGAGCACTGAGACTGTAAACACTGATGTTACACACAATTCGCCGCAACTCCCACCTGATCCATCAGTATCATGAGGGAGTTTGTTGCTGCGCGAGATATTGCTCGGCTGTGGTCCACTTCAACTCAGGGTACCTGGCATTATCCAGAGGGTCAAGTTTTCCTTCTCCTGAAAACATGTTGACCATGTATTGCACTGTAATGTCACGGATCAGCTAAAAGTAAACCAAGGACATCACCAACTGGTTTCAAGAATCCACTTACTGCCTTGCCACGCCGGGAAAATGTCTTGTTCACCCCCGCCGATAGAAAAGCGCCTCATAAAGCCCGACGAGCCCTCCAAGAACCCGGTGCTCCCCACCCACAGCGTCGAGTATGTCGTGCCACGGACGCGGCTCACTGTCTCAGCGAGCTCTTTCGCGCTGAAGGTGTCCCCAGCGATGCGCAGGAAGCGGGGCGTCGGGTTCGGGTCAGCAGCGACGGCAGCCGTGTAGGCGGCCGTGTCGGCGATGGTGGTGAAGTTCAGCTTCTGCGCGTCACTGCCCCAGTACAACACCCTCTTTAGGGTGTCGTTGATGAGCGGCGCGCCGCCGCCCAACAGGTCCATGAACCCTCCGTTGAGCACCGACGTCCACGCGATGCCGGAGTCGTCCAGGCGCGCGTGGAACTCGCGGCGCAGGTCGAGGTTGCGATTAGAGCCGGGGCGCGTCTTGGTGAAGTCCAGCGAGTAGTCCGAGGGTATGAAGCGCGGCACGCGCGCGGCGACGGCAGCGTCGAGGAGCGCGCCCTGCGTGTCGTGCATGGTGTCCCGGAGGCCGTTAAGGGCTGATACAACGCACGTCGCGCCCTGCATATTCTCAGTGAGCGCGGCCACGTCGCCGAGGTCTGCTTCCGCCACGATGACGCCCGCGGCGCGGAGGGCCTCGGTGCGTGAGGGCGCTGTGCCGCGGCGGATGATGGCTTTGACCGGGACGTTGCGCTGCCGTAGGTTTGTCGCGATGACCCGGCCCAGCTGGCCTGTGGCTCCGGCCACGGCAACGAAGGGCTTGGACATGTCGAAGGCTTGAGCGTGCTTTGGTGTTGAGGTTGGGCGGATAGTGATAGTGTCCTCGCTGGGTAGGTATTTCTCAAGTATTGGCCAGTGTTGTTCCAGCAGATCGTTTCTCTGCCTGTAAAAGCGAGGGAAAGACTTCTCATATAGTCGATCGTTGTGTCGTCTTGAGTTCTATCTCATCAAGACACTGCTTGAGAGTCGATACTTTTAAGCTGGTGTGTGCTTGCGATCATCGTCTTTCTCCAATAACTAATGTGGGACTTGGTTATATGGGTATTGAAATACCAGTCTTGTCCTTGAGCTCGCATGGTGATCCTGCTCATCGTGATGATCAAGCGGCGCGCACTCGCTATTCATCCGATCCAGCATCGGACGCAATGTATCATCTCGGGCCCGAAATGGGGGAATCCCAGTGGTGATGTCACAACTGTAGTTGCCCGCCAAATGACAAGCAGAATTGGCCTAATCTTGCGCAAAAAGCATTAGCAATAGACTAGCACGAGACTGGAAATCGGTCCATATCCATTGCGCCGCTGCTGAGTTGACGGCCTGCTTGTTGTCCATCCCTCGGTGTCCAAGAGGCTCATCGTGGTCGCATGCGCGAAAGCTGCCAGGGGCGCTGCGGATCGGTCCGGAGGCCGAGCTTATCAATCACGCAGCAGGTCTGACCCCTGAGCTCTATTTTGTGCCTACTGCATAGGCCATCGTTCCCGCCCATTTTGTCTCATACGCTGTGCTGCTTTCTAATCCTTCGCTGCTTCGCTTTTCGTCCCCAGGGCTGTGGGTCCCTAATAATGTTGAGGGACCAGGATATGAGTGTTGATGATTCCAGATACGTGAATCCCAAAGCAACAGACTTCACCTGTCGACCACACCTGGCTTGGATCCTTCTCTTTCAGAAGAGCTCGGCCGAGTGATATTTCCTCATCCTCATTAGTCACCAATTATAGATGAACGAGAGCGGTGACAGGGGAATCTCCTTGCTCCGGAGTCTTTAACACCTCAGTACAAGAAATACACTGTGTTCAAGAGGTTTGCTCACAACACATGTGATATTGCAGCATCGCGAAGAGCATATTGGCAACTGATTAGGCCGCTGTCTACCCCTCTATAGTGATCCCATGCCGTCATTCCATGTCCTTCAACTCTTTTTGATCTCGACCTTGAATTTGGCAACCCAGTCCGTAAACTCATCCTTCTGGCCAGCCCATGGCTTGGCTAAAAGCTCCGAGACCGCAAAGGCATCGAAGAAGCACTGGTCCATGAGCCGGGTGATCTCTGTTGAATCGAGATCGTAGAATGCGACAGCCAGACTATTGAAACGATCTGCCATCTTTCTAAGAAGAGGGAGTACTTCGTCCAGCCGGGAAACGACCGTGGAGTCATCCTGAGACGCCAAGGGCAGTTTTGGCAGTGTCTTGAGCCTTCGCTTTATAAGGGCCTGGAAGAGCAGGACAGTAAGCCGCAGCCTACGCAATGTTGAGTCTAGTCGGTCTCTGATCTTGTCGGGATCATCGCGTGGGATGACAGTATTCGAGTTCATGAGGTCGTCGATCATAGCCTGAGTGCTGATATGGGTGTTGTTCACCCCGTCGGCAAGATCCTGGACATCTTGGTCCTGACCTTCGTCCGCATCTTCAGAATCATCGGCGTCGTCGTCCTCTTCATCCTGCTCTTCGGACCACTCCTTGAGTTCCTCCATGACGTCCTTGAGCGTGTCCCTGAAATGCTCAGCCCTGTGGACGAGATGGCCCACCACGCCCAGGTTGGCAAAGTTAATGACCTCGTCACAGACGTTCCATAGCACGCTGGTCGCCATGATGCTGCCCTTGCCCCCCTTCCCACTAGACGGACCATCCCGCTTGTCCTGTGGCAGAACCTTGCCGTCCTTGGGTATCTTCTGGATGAGTTCTCGCGTCTCTTTCAGAACCCGCCCACACCTCCACGCCAGATCCCGGCGGATAAGCTTCGTGTACGAGTCGGCATGGCATAGTTGTACGGCCGAGGCAATGGCGGGTATGGGCTCCTGGATGAGCTGCCTGAGCACCGTTGAGATAGCAGTCGGCGTGAAGGGTTCGGAGATAATGAAGAGAGAAATTTTGGTGGCATGAGCCTTGACTAGGGTTGCAGAGTCTCTCGCGAGGGCTAGGCAGTCCAGAGGCTTTGAATCGTCCTCTGGTGACCTCGAGGCGGCCCATTTGTCTGCGGACGGGCCTGAGTCACTGTTGGAGTCGACGACGTCTTTAAGAGACGCCTCAAGGCTCTGGATGAGTGTGACAGCGCTGTCGGCCAGAGAGCTAAGCTCCTCGAGCCCTTTTGGAGTTGTCGAGGCCATGGCCATCTTATGCGGATAGCCAAGTCGTCCTCTGTAGGTGTGCACTCGCTCAACGGCGGCTGTCTCGCCAGTGACCGTTGAACTCGAACTGAACTTTTGAAATAGATGGCGGGGCAGTTTTCACAGTGGGGCAACTTCAGTGAGCATACCTAGGTTGAGCAGCAGGCAGCCCCTGTGAGCACGGTCGAGGGCAGGCACAGAGCTATCAGCGCCATGGGGTTGCCGGCCGGTCTCAAAACCTGGGGTCGTGCTACGTGATTGGCCGGTAACAGGGGGTTGTGTCTGGAGTTGCCAGCAATGCTCTCATGCTAATGGTCAAGGCCACAATTCAACAACATCTCCCAAACTTCACAATCCCGGGCTGCTGCACGACGACGACACGAAGAGTAGCTGTGTGTTTTCTTGTAAATCCAGGAGAACAGGGCAGTCGAGTTCGGAAATGCATCAAAAAGGCCTGGTGGTGCTTCTGAGCACCCTTGCCAGTTCTCGGGTGGCAGCTGCTGAGAGCTTGCCTCGAGGCGTCGGCCCTGAGTGTAAGTCAACGTGCAGGACAACTCCTCGAGGACACCTTCGATTCCGAATGACCTTCAACGGGCCAATTCCCGCCACCATCATGCTACCATGACGTCTTACTATTCTGAAATGGTTATGGACTGACAAGAGACACACAGTCGCCAAGTTCTTCTCGACGAAAGAGACCTTCAAATGCATCGGGCATCCCTCCATCGTCCTCAAACCTTCTCAGGTCAATGACAACAGCTGCGACTGCCCCGATGGCTCTGACGAGCCAGGCACTGCTGCTTGTGCACATCTCGATCCCTTGTCACCGGAACAGCCCCTGCCTGCTTCGATAAGCGGAACCACCAACGTCACGCACGCCCTGCCCGGCTTCTGGTGCGAGAACGCCGGCCATATCGGCTCATATGTGCCCTTCGTCTTTGTGAACGACGGAGTATGCGACTACGATCTCTGCTGCGATGGAAGCGAGGAATACTCTCATGCTGGCGGTGTCAAGTGCCAGAACCGCTGCGACTCCATCGGCAAGGAATACCGAAAGCTCGAAGACGCTCGAAAGCAGGCCAAGGAAAAGGCCGCCAAACGCCGGAGGACCATGTCAAAGGAGGCCAGAGAACTCCGACGCAGGGTGGAGGCTAAGATCACATCCCTGGAGGAGGAAATCAAGGGCTTGCAAGCCAAGAAGGACGAGCTGGAGCAGAAATACCAAGAGGTCGAGCGGTCCGAGCGCGGAAAGGTCGTCAAGACAGACGGAGAGGGTGGCAAGCTCGGAGTCTTACTGGGGCTGGCCAAGGGCAGGGTGAGCGAACTCCGCGACACCCTCGACAAGGTCCTAGATCAGCGCGACTCACTCCAGGAGCGCGTCAACGAGCTGGAGGAGATCCTTAAGAAGTTCAAGGAGGAGTACAACCCCAACTTCAACGACGAGGGTGTAAAAGCTGCCGTCAAGGGCTGGGAGGACTATGCTGCCAAGACGGCAGACGCTAAGGAATCCGAGCTCAAGGAGTCCGAGTTAGACGAGATCCTGAAGGTGGACGGCGAGAGCTCTGGAATCAACTGGGCTGAGTTCGAGGGCGAGGAGGCTGTTGACACTGACATCCGTAAGTCCCGCAAAACTCTTGCAACATGAACGCACTCGCTAACATATAGCAGTCTACAGCATTGAGGCCTACCTGCCCGAGTCTCTGCGGGCCTACCTTCACGGGAAGTTCAACGCCCTGAGGGTATGGCTGATCGAGAACGGCATCGTCGCGGACAACCCTTCGTCTGGCCACGAGTCGAAACTGGTGACTGCTGCCCGTGAGGCCTTCCAGGCGGTCTCTGATGATCTGTCCAAGAAGGAGCGAACCCTCGGCGAGCAGCAAGAAGACCTCAAGAAGGACTACGGCCCTGATGACATCTTCCGAGTCCTGAAGGACAAGTGTGTTGATGTCGACAGCGGCGAATACACCTACGAGATTTGCTGGCTTGATAAGACCAGCCAGAAATCCAAGAAGGGCCACGGCAACACCAACATGGGCAAGTTCACCCGTTTTGACATCGAGGAGGCCGATGATGAGGAGCGCCTAGACGGCAAGAGCCTGGGCAAGGGACCGCGCAAGGTGATGCGGTACGAGAACGGCCAGAGCTGCTGGAACGGACCCCAGCGACGGACGGACGTCTGGCTCGGCTGCGCTGAGACGGAGGAGATCTGGAGGGTTAGCGAGTCCGAGAAGTGTGTGTACAAGATGGAGGTGGGCACACCGGCTGCCTGCGAGGACGTCCACGAGCCAGGCGTCAGGTCCAAGGACGAGCTTTGAATGGAACAGGTGACAGCAAACAGGTGAGGCGTTCTGTAGTGGAAGTTCTAGCGATCTTTGACACCCACATCATTGTAAAACCATAGTCTAGAGACGGGATCCAGATATAGAAGGGAGCGAGGGTATCACAATGTCATATTTGCTATGAATTTGGAGTTTGCATCACTTTTCCAGACGCTCACCTGCCTCTGGTTTGCTAATTAGCCACGGACCGAGGCTAGTCTTCGCCTCTTATCCCTCTCCGCCTGCTCAGCCATGACCCGTTTTGTTAAAGTTGCAGCCATAGGATTGTTGATCGAGGGGGCATCGTTCTTGGTCGCCTTTTGGGCCTTTGCAGGACGGCCGTTCTCCGCATCGCCGTTCTTCGCGCCGTCCGGCCCATCGCCCTCCTTCTCACCAGCCTTTCTCTTCTTCTTCTTCTCGCTCTTGTCCTTCTTCTTACTATGTGTCAGGCCCCTCGCGCGCAGGTCCTCCATCCTCTTGGTCACCTTCTCCAGGTCGGCCTCCTCGGTCGGCAGTATCGGCACGACGTCCTGCGCCTCGAACGGTTCGCTGCACTCGGGGCAGTTGTGCTCCTGGTCCGTGATCTCCTTGATCGCCACCTCGGCGAAGACGTGGCCGCACGGCACGATGTAGACGGCCCTGGTCGCGGGGCCCAGCTCTTTCAGGCTGACGGGGCACGCCCAGATCTCCTTCTCCTTGGACCCGGCCGGCTTGTACCGCTTGAACCGCAGCCTCACGATGTCCCGTAGGCTCCTGATACCCGTCGACGCGAATGTCATGTCGTTGCCGTTGGCCTGCTCCTCGTCTGCCTCGCCGCCGTCTGCGCTCGGCACCAGCCCCTTTAGTATGGACTCGTAGTTGTAGAGCCTGCCTCTCCAATCTGACGCGACATTCTCCATGTCGAGTGGCTCTGAGGACAAGGGGTCCTGTGTCCATGCGTGGCTGAGGGATTCGAGGGCTGTGGCCTTCAGTTCGCTGACGGTCTGGGCGCGGGCGGCTTCCTTGACGAGCTCGCGGCGCTTTGGGATGGAGCCGCCATCATTTCCCATGATGGGCAAGAATCGCTGGGTGTGATCGTGGTGGAGTGAGCGACGAATTCGGACCGCAATTTGGAGTTCTGTCAGTGTCTTGGCTTTTGAGGTTTTGCGAGTCGGCGCAGAAGGAAGAAGGTGGAATTGGCAGAGTGGAATGAAAGCAGTGGCGTTCCACCAGTGTGGTACCCAGTCGGTGATGCTGTTGCGCAAGAGTGCAACGGCTATTTATCGATAAGCGTAAGCTGGGGTCCGTGATTCGTTCAGGGGGGGTTGATGCCCGCCCAAGCCGATTGCAAGCGGTAGCCCAGAGCCGCGGGAGGAGAGAGCTACACCAGGTGCCTCTTGGTGAGTTGGCAGTATACTGTAATAACTCTTGTCTTGTTGTTCTCGCCCCTCCTTTGCCCTTTTCCATTTCTACCGAGTCAACTGTGTCTGCTTGCTGCCCCTCTCCGGGTAGCTTTCATTCACCCTGTCGCCCAGCTGCATTGTCTTGCGGCACTGCAGCACCACCCAAAACACCTCGTACACGTCGAGACAAGCTTGGGTGACCTCACCCTGGCGCAACAACCCAAATCATACCATAAGGCGTGGGCGGTGCCTCTGAACTGCCTCAAATCCCCCAGCCTGTGCTCCTCAGAATGAAATAGGCCCTCGAAGCTTGCCCAGTGTAGGGACAGCAGCCATCAGAGACAAGATGGCCAACCAAGCGTCCCGGCCCCTCGAGATCGCCCTCGAGAACCTGGACACCCTGCTTAGGGAGATCAAGTCCAGGACCATCTCTGAGGACCAGCGCAAACGTTTTGCTAGGCAACTGCGAGATGCGATTGTTGAGAGGTGCCACCGCGGTATGTCCTACTCTCCCTGCCTGTGTGTAACTGCTCGCGCGACCTTGACACTGACCGGCTGCCAGAGCTCGCTCCCGAAAACTTCGCGATCCTGTCCGCCCAGTTGCAGAAGGCAATCAGCAACCTCATCATCCATGGCAACGACACGGCCGAGCGCCTCGGAGGCGTCTACATCGTCGACACGCTGGTCGATTTCGAGGGGATCGATATGGCAACGAAATATACCCGATTTACGCAGAATCTCCGCCAGATCCTGCGAGGAAAGGACATAAACCCAATGCGCCCTGCTGCTGAGGTCCTGGGAAAGCTGTGTAGGCCCGGCGGGTCCATCATCTCAGAGCTGGTCGAGGCCGAGACCAAGAACGCCCTGGAATGGCTGCAGTCCGATCGCATCGAAGAGAGAAGATACAGCGCCGTGCTTGTTCTGCGGGAGCTCGCTAGAAATGCGCCCACGCTCATGTACGCGTACGTTGGCATGGTCTTCGACATGCTGTGGGCGGGACTGAGAGACCAACGACACCTGATCCGAGCAACGTCTGCCGAGTGCGTCAGCGCGTGCTTCAGGATCATCAGGGAGCGAGACCAAGAGCTCAAACAAATCTGGATGGATAAGATGTACAATGAGGCGTTACAGGGCTTGAAGACTGGCTCCGTCGAGTCGATCCATGCTTCTCTTCTGGTGTTGAAGGAGCTGCTGGAGCAGGGCGGCATGTATATGCAGGACCACTACCAAGAGGCGTGCGACATCGTGTCTCGATTTAAGGACCACCGAGACCCGACCATTCGCAAGACTGTCGTGCTGCTCATTCCAGACCTCGCTAATTACGCGCCATCAGAGTTTGCGTCAAC
Source organism: Diaporthe capsici (assembly GCA_013364905.1). Taxonomy (NCBI): domain Eukaryota; kingdom Fungi; phylum Ascomycota; class Sordariomycetes; order Diaporthales; family Diaporthaceae; genus Diaporthe; species Diaporthe capsici. The sequence continues at coordinate 639,764 of WNXA01000013.1, forward strand.
TCGGCTACACGGATTCATGCTTCACCTCTCCAGCATGCTCAAGAAGGAGAAGGAGAGAAATGACGCGTTCCTCGCGATCGGCAATATCGCCAACTCTGTCAAGAGTGCGATAGCGCCGTACCTTGACGGCGTGCTGATTTATGTACGCGAGGGCTTGAGCGTGACATCCCGTAAGCGCGGCTCTGTCGACCCTGTCTTCGACTGCATCAGTCGGCTTGCCGTCGCTGTCGGTCAGACACTTAGTAAATATATGGAGGCACTCCTGGCACCCATTTTTGCATGCGAGCTCACGCCAAAGCTGACGCAAGCTCTTGTCGATATGGCTTTTTACATACCACCAGTCAAAGCCACGATCCAGGAAAGGCTTCTCGATATGCTCAGCAAAGTACTCTGCGGACAGCCTTTCAAGCCGCTCGGCGCTCCGCAGCCAAACACCCTCCCATCCGTGCCCGTCATCCAGAAAGATCCGAAGGACCCATTAGCGTATGAACATAGGAAAGCTGAGATCAAGCTGGCGCTTAACACTCTGGGCAGCTTCGATTTCTCAGGTACGTTATGTCAACATGGCTCCATCAGCCTAATTGCACCTTATTTATCTGTTCGAAGTTGGCCATGTGGCTGTTTTGGCATCAACTAATAATCCTGGCTGTAGGCCATGTCCTTAATGAGTTCGTGCGCGACGTCGCAATCAAATACGTCGAGGATGACGACCCAGAGATACGGGAGGCAGCGGCGTTGACGTGCTGTCAGCTCTACGTTCGTGACCCAATCGTCAACCAGACGAGTTACCACGCCCTGGCCGTTGTGGGCGAGGTCATAGAGAAGCTGTTGACCGTGGGAGTCTCGGACCTGGATCCCACTATCCGTCGCACAGTCCTCGCAGCGCTCGACGAGCGCTTCGACCGGCATCTCTCAAAGGCTGAGAATATCCGAACCTTGTTTTTCGCCCTCAACGACGAGTACTTCCCTATCAGAGAGGTGGCAATCTCCATCATTGGCAGACTTGCAAGATACAATCCAGCTTACGTTGCCCCTTCCCTCCGCAAGACCCTGATCCAAATGCTTACCGAGCTTGAATTTTCGAACGTCGCAAGGAACAAGGAAGAAAGTGCCAAGCTTCTATCGCTGTTGGTCCAGAATGCTCAGGAAATCATCAACCCCTATGTGGACTCTATGGTCAAGGTCCTCCTTCCCAAGGCTAGCGATAAATCTCCTTCCGTCGCCGCCACCATCCTCAAGGCGCTCGGCGAGTTGTGTGCGGTTGGTGGAGAAAGCATGCTGCCTTACAAGGATGAGCTTATGCCCATGATTATCGAGGCTCTGCAGGACCAAAGCTCTGCTCAGAAGCGTGAGGCTGCACTCCATACGCTTGGCCAGTTGGCTAGCAATTCTGGCTATGTCATTGAGCCGTACCTGGATCACCCTCAGCTCCTCGAGCTGCTACAGAACATCATCCGCAGCGAGCCCCAGCATGGACCACTTCGGCAGGAGACAATCAAGCTTCTCGGCATCCTGGGTGCCCTGGATCCTTACCGGTATCAGCAGGTGGAAGAGCGCACCCCCGAAATATCAAGGCGTGTTGAATCTACAGCAATGACTGACGTCTCGCTGATGATGACTGGTCTGACGCCGTCCAACAAGGAGTACTATCCCACTGTTGTCATTAACGCACTTCTCAACATCCTAAAGGATCATTCCTTGGTGTCCTACCATGCTCAAGTCATTGATGCGATCATGAACATCTTTCGCACTCTCGGTCTGGAATGTGTGTCTTTTCTGGATCGCATCATACCTGCCTTCCTGATGGTCATCCGCAGCACCAATGGTCCGCGGCGCGAATCGTACTTCAACCAGCTCGCCATGTTGGTCAGCATCGTGCGTCAACATATTCGCAATTTCCTGCCTGAGATCGTGGACCTCCTGCAGGAATTCTTCCCCGACAAGCCGCCAACTTTGCAGTCGACAATTCTGTCGCTAGTCGAAGCGATTTCCCGATCCCTCGAGGGCGAGTTCAAGGTCTATCTGGCCGGGCTCTTGCCCATGATGCTCCACGTTCTCGAGCACGAGACAGTTCCTAAGCGCACGGCCTCCGAGAAGGTTCTTCATGCATTCCTTGTCTTTGGCTCGAGTGCAGAAGAGTATATGCATCTCATCATTCCGGTCATCGTTCGGACGTTTGAGAAGCCCAGCAATCCAACGGTCTTGCGCCGCTCTGCGATTGAGACGATTGGAAAAATCTCTCGGCAGGTAAATCTCAACGACTTTGCTGCCAAGATTATCCATCCTCTCACGAGAGTCTTACAAACGAATGATGTGACCCTGCGGATGGCCGCGATGGACACGCTTTGTGCTCTCATCCAGCAGCTGGGTCGTGACTACCTTCACTTCTCTCACACTGTTGGCAAAATCCTCCGGGACAACGGTATACAGCACTCTAATTACGACCTGCTTGTCAATCGTCTCAAGGAGGGAGGCGTCCTGCCACAGGACCTGAGCTCCGAGACTCGTTTTGTTGACCAGGTTGACGAGACGCCTTTCGCAGATCTCGGAACTAAGAAGTTGGAGATGAACGCCATACACCTGAAATCCGCCTGGGACACCAGAGGCAAGTCAACCAAGGAGGACTGGCAAGAATGGTTACGTCGCTTCAGCACGACGCTGTTGACAGAGTCACCAAATCACGCGCTGAGAGCCTGCGCCTCGTTGGCAAGTGTCTATCTGCCGCTTGCTCGGGAACTCTTCAATTCGGCATTCGTAAGCTGTTGGAGTGAACTCTATGAGCAGTTCCAGGAAGAGCTTATTCTCAACCTTGAGAATGCGATAAAGTCGGAGAACGTGACTCCAGATCTGCTCAACCTCCTCCTGCACCTGGCCGAGTTCATGGAGCATGATGACAAGGCCCTGCCTATCGACATCCGCGTTCTCGGCAGAGAAGCGGCTCGATGCCACGCCTACGCAAAGGCTCTTCACTACAAGGAACTGGAATTCCTTCAGGACCAGAGCAGTGGCGCGGTTGAAGCGCTGATTGTCATCAACAACCAGCTTCAGCAGTCCGATGCGGCTATCGGTATCCTCCGCAAAGCCCAGCTTTACAAGGACGGCATTCAATTACGCGAGACTTGGTTTGAGAAGCTAGAGAGGTGGGAGGAGGCTCTCGCGTTTTATAATAAGCGTGAAGCTGAGATCCCTGACGACCAAGCAGTGCCAGTGGAGATTGTTATGGGCAAGATGCGCTGTCTGCACGCTTTGGGCGAATGGGATGCTTTGGGTCAGTTGACTGGGACTACATGGGCTAATTCCTCACCGGAAGTCCAACGACTCATCGCTCCCTTGGCCACTACGGCTGCCTGGGGCCTTGGAAAGTGGGATTCCATGGACAACTACCTCCAGTCCCTGAAACGGTTCTCGCCAGATAGAGCTTTCTTCGGTGCTATTCTCGCTCTTCATCGCAACCAGTTCAGGGAAGCTGCACAGAACATCGAGGCTGCTCGGGAAGGACTTGACACAGAGCTTAGCGCGCTTGTCAGCGAGTCTTATAACCGGGCTTACCAAGTCATTGTCCGCGTGCAGATGCTAGCAGAGCTCGAGGAGATCATCGTCTACAAGCAGACTGATGCAAAGAAGCAGGCAACAATGCGCCGAACCTGGGAGCAGCGTCTCAAGGGCTGTCAACGCAACGTTGATGTCTGGCAGAGGATGCTACGTCTGCGAGCCCTGGTCATCACCCCAACGGAGAACATGCACATGTGGATCAAATTCGCCAATCTTTGCCGCAAATCAGGACGAATGAGCCTTGCCGAGAAGTCCTTGAAGCAGCTCATTGGCAGCGACGCGCCTTTGGAGTCTATGATTCCCTTCTGGAACGATCGCAACGTGCGCCCCAATATACCTAACCAGGTAGTCTACGCTGTTCTGAAGTATCAGTGGGAGCTTGGGCAACAAGCTACACACAAAGACACCGATGTTTCGGAGAAAGCGCTCAGGTGCCTCCGGCTGTTCACCGCAGAGTCAGCGAAAGCTTTCGAGCTCATTAGAGCTGGACCTATGCAGTCGCATCAAGCTAACGGCGATAACTTCCACCTTACACATGGTCTTGGTTACCCGGACAGTCATGGCTCTCATGATGCGTACCTTTCGCAGCAGAGAGCCACTGTCGACGAGGCGGTACTTCTCGCAAAGTGCTACCTCCGCCAGGGAGAGTGGATGATTGCCTTGGACACCGACAACTGGCAACACACGCATGTGAGGGAGATCTTGACCTGCTATTCGCAAGCCACAAAATACAACTCGAGATGGTACAAGGCCTGGCATGCCTGGGCCCTGGCAAACTTCGAGGTTGTTCAAGCACTCTCGTCCAACGGCGAGGGCGTTCCATCGCGGGTTGACCACGCCGTCGTCGCCAACCATGTTGTTCCGGCAGTGCACGGATTCTTTGAGTCCATCTCTCTGTCTCAGGGAAGCTCACTGCAAGATACTCTGCGGTTGTTGACCCTCTGGCTCACACATGGAGGCTACTCCGAGGTCACCTCTGCTGTCACTGAAGGATTCACACACGTCAGTGTCGATACGTGGCTCGAAGTGATACCACAACTGATTGCACGCATCAACCAGCCGAACAAGCGAGTCCAGCAGTCTGTTCATCATCTACTGGCCGACGTGGGCAGGGCGCATCCCCAGGCCTTGGTTTACCCTCTCACAGTGGCGATGAAGTCCTGGCAAGGCAGCCGTCGGTCGCGATCTGCTGCACAGATCATGGACAGCATGCGACAGCACAGCTCCAAACTCGTCGAGCAGGCTGACACGGTCAGCCACGAACTCATCCGGGTCGCCGTGTTGTGGCATGAGCTGTGGCATGAAGGCCTCGAGGAGGCAAGTCGCTTGTATTTTGTTGTGCACAACATCGAGGGCATGTTCGCCGCACTCGAGCCCCTCCATCAGCTACTGGACCGCGGCCCAGAAACGCTCAGGGAGATCTCCTTTGTTCAGACCTTTGGCAGGGATCTTACGGAAGCCAGGGAATGGTGTAGGCAGTACGAGGTCAGCCACGATGTGAATGACCTGAACCAAGCCTGGGACCTTTACTACCAAGTCTATCGGCGCATCTATCGGCAGCTGCCGCAAATGACATCCCTCGAGCTGACGTACTGCTCACCAAAGTTGATGGAGGCCAAAGATCTCGATCTTGCAGTGCCGGGCACCTACAAGAGTGGCCAGCCTGTCGTGCGCATCACTTCTTTCGACACGACGTTCAGCGTTATTAGCAGCAAGCAACGTCCGCGGAAGCTGAACATCAACGGTAGCGATGGTCAGTCTTATACCTTCCTGCTCAAGGGCCACGAAGATATAAGACAGGATGAACGTGTCATGCAACTCTTTGGTCTCTGCAACACACTGCTGGCAAACGACTCGGAGTGCTACAAGCGTCACTTGAACATTCAGAGATACCCGGCGATCCCGCTGAGCCATAGTTCTGGCTTGTTGGGCTGGGTTCCGAACAGTGACACGGTGCACATGCTCATAAGAGAGTACCGAGAGAGCCGAAAGATCCTCCTTAATATTGAGCATCGAATTATGTTGCAGATGGCCCCTGATTATGACAACTTGACCCTGATGCAGAAGGTCGAAGTCTTCGGCTATGCTCTCGACAACACCACGGGCCAGGACTTGTACCGCGTGCTGTGGCTGAAGAGCAAGAGCTCGGAGGCCTGGCTGGAGCGGCGCACCAACTACACGCGCAGTCTTGGTGTGATGAGCATGGTCGGCTACATCCTGGGTCTGGGCGATCGTCATCCTTCGAACCTTATGCTGGACCGAATTACCGGCAAGATCATCCACATTGATTTCGGCGACTGCTTCGAAGTTGCCATGAAGCGGGAGAAGTACCCTGAGAGGGTGCCCTTCCGTCTAACCCGTATGCTCACGTATGCTATGGAAGTCTCCAATATTGAGGGAAGCTTCCGCATTACGTGTGAGCATGTGATGAGGGTCCTCCGGGACAACAAGGAGAGTGTTATGGCGGTCTTGGAAGCGGTAAGTTGTTGCTTCGCCTCACTCTTGTTCGAACTGTCACTGACCAGCCACGTAGTTTATTCATGATCCACTCCTTACTTGGCGGTTGACCAGCGCCGCCAGCCCAGCAGGCCCCAACTTCACCTCCGAGAGAGAGCAAGCTCTCGTCGGTGCTCAGGCGCCCCGCGGTCGCCGCGCGTCCATCCTCGACGCAGACCCGGCCGCGCTGCGCGCTGCCCAAGCAGCAGTCAGCATGACCAACGACAATGCGATGGCGGGTGGGCCTCCTCGAGCCCGTGCCCGCACAAACTCCTCTGCTGCGCCCGTCATCGGCAGCCTGGGCATGAACGGTGCTAACGGCGTTAACGGCCAACAAAACCAGGACCCGACCGAGATACAGAATGCACGGGCCGTCGAGGTTCTGGACCGGGTGTCGCAGAAGCTAACGGGCAGGGACTTCAAGGCCGGCGAGGAGCTGGACGTGCTCACGCAGGTCGACAAGCTCATTGTCGAGGCGACAAAGCTGGAGAACCTCTGCCAGCACTACATTGGTTGGTGCAGTTTCTGGTGATCGAGGTGGATGAGGAAAGGGAATACGTATGCAATCCTCACGGTGGACATAGTGCGATGGGAGTAGTCATTTGTTTCGCTGCGTTTCCTGTTTCTGGGCATATGCAGAGGCGGGCGATGGGTTCGCAAGAAAGGCAAATCAAAATTGAGACCGCGCTGGACAGGCTGTTATCAGATCAGGGTGGTGTTTCCGCGAGGAGTTCGAGGTTGGGTTTTACACGGCCGAGTCCATACCAGAAGCAAATAGGCATAGAGAGGTTTAGGCGGATTGAGTATTCATCGGTTTTGTTTTTTGTCTTTATCCAAGAACCCCTATTCTTCTAGAAGCTTTGACAGCAGACCTGGTTCTTTCATCTCTCTCCCTGATCCAGTTCACTTGGCTCTCATGCACAGCCCCAATGCGCTCAGGTGCTGATTGGCTGTACTAGAGGGTTCTGCCCCATACGTAAAAGCTCACCTGTCTGTCTCTTCTCATGTTGACGTACGTCAGCCGGCCAGCTCACCGCCCATCAATTGTGCTTCTGACGGCGACTGTACTGCCTGTGGGTGACGACAATCTCGCAACTTCTAGGTTGCATTTGTTTTTATTTAGAAAAGACATACGAGCATAACTCATTCTGTCCAGAATTTTAAGTCCGCCGATCCCTGCCGATTCTCAGGATGCTGTCTTTCTTGACTGGGTGTCTGCAAAGACACTTTGGTGATGATGAAGACGACAATAGCCATCCTTACAATCCCCCCAGCCAGGGCATTGGTTCGTGTCATCCTCACTTTCTTTACCCACCCAGCACCTGAATGGGGACAACAGCCGCCGGGCAGAACATGAAGGTTACAGCCTCAGCTCCCGTGTAGTTATAAGATACTTTGCTGCTCCACCCCGCGGCATACCCGTGGCCGCGCTTTGTTTGCAGCATAGGTGTTCTCCCATGCCATCTCTGTCTGCAATTGAGACATGGTCTCATCGGCCGATGCTAGATATGAGTATGTGCTGACACGTCCTGCTTCAAGATCGAAAAGTATTCGCTCACTATGTGGTAAGTTGAGCCCGTCAAGCCAAAGCAAGATTGAGTGGGCAGAACGTAACAAGAAGGAAATCCCCAGTTCGGCCTCACCGACGGCCACACATACGAGGACTGGAACCAGGAGATCCTCGCGGCGCAGGCGGCGGGCATCGACGGCTTCGCGCTCAACATAGGGCCCAACGACCACTACACGATGCCGCAGCTGCGCCAGGCCTACTCGGCGGCGTCGTCCCTGTTCGGGGGCCGCTTCGTCATGTTCCTGTCCTTTGACATGGCCGCGGGCGAGTGGCCGGTCGACCAGGTCGTCGCGTGCATCAACGAGTTCAAGGACTCGCCCGCCCAGTGCAGGGTCAACGGCCTGCCCTTCGTCTCGACCTTTGAGGGACCGCAGTGGGCGGAGAACTGGCCAGCCGTCAGGCAGGCCACGGGCGGCATATATTTTGTGCCGGACTGGAGCTCTCTCGGGCCGCACGGTGTTGGGGAGAAGCTGGGTCTGGTCGATGGGGCCTGTGAGTCTCGACTCCGGGGTGATTGTGTTACTTGAGGATGCTTTTGTGTGTTGGAAGCTGACGATATGTCCGCTCCGGACTCTTAGTCTCATGGGGCGCTTGGCCACGAGCAGATCAGCACCATATGACGACCGACGAGGATGTCCAGTACCAGAGGCAGCTCCGTGGCAAGTCCTTCATGGCAGGCGTTTCGCCGTGGTTTTACACGAGTATGTTGCCACCCTCCCGTGTCTCTTGTCGGGGTCGGGACTGATGGATATCCAGGGTTGCCCCAATGGGAAAAGAACTGGCTCTCCGCGAGCGAGAAGCTCTGGTACGACCGGTGGATGCACATGCTCGAGCTCCGGCCGGAGTTTGTCCAGATCATCACGTGTAAGTGCCTCTAGCCGGAGCATTTTACCACACGTTGTGGCTGACTGGTCGCCGTGCACACCCACAGGGAACGACTACGGTGAATCTAGCTACATCTACGACCCCGTCCGCCCGGGGCAAATTGTCCCTGGTGCCGAGCACTATGTCCACGACCTGTGCCCACATACCGCATTCAGGACCATTCTTCCCCATTTCATAGCCGCTTACAAAGCTGGGAGCACGCGAATCGGCATGCCGCAAGAGGATTGCGCCATCGCATGGTACCGGACCACTCCCGCTGCGTGTGGCCACGATGGAGGTGAGACCCGATTTTCCTTAAGTCTGGCGGAAGCGCCTAATTTCGTATACTGACGATGTACGTTTTCCCCTGGTTTAGACACAGCATGGGGCCAGGGCGGCGGTCAGTCAGCAAGTCAGGGAGCAAGGGACGTCGTCTCTGTGCTGGCAGTCACTAGAGAACCGACAGCCCTTCATGTTAGCATTGGTGGCTTGTCCCAGGAATATATAACGCACCACCAGCGTGGACACTTGACATTTTTCGAGGTGCCGTTCGACGGTAGGCTTGGTCCGGTCCAATTGTTTTTGAATGGCAAGTCAGTGACGGGCCCGGAGATCCGGAACGAGATCCCTCAGTGTGGACACAACACATTCAATTGTACAGCAATACATATATAGACAGTATAGGTAAAGAAAACTGGTAGACTAAGTTGACAGTTCGTCCGAATTAGCTGGCAGGCTTCTGACAAGGTTGCATTGAATTCGGTACCGACTCCCCCGACTAAATATTTCACCCCTCAGGACCACGCGTACGGGTCACCGGCTCGCGGGCTATTTAAGAGCGACTGGCTGTGCAAGCGATCTTCGGTGCCAAAGCTGTCAATAACGATGACTCGCATCTTGGCCATTTCTGTCAACGGAGCTGTGTGGCCGGCCTTAACAGTGCGCCATGCGACGCTGTATAATCCCGTGGGCATTGGGTGCCGGACCCACACCCATGTCAGTCCGAAGCGAGGGTCGGATTTGTGGGGAGCATAACGCGAACTAGGCCCGAGGCAGGAGAGGAACAAGCTTTTGTACCTAATGAGAGGGTGCCATGCGGGTGGGCTCTTGCCATGTTTTGTTTCACAGGCACACGTCGACGTCCTTCATCTCGGCACTGGGCCACACCAAGGTTCGGTCACGGTACCGAATGTGGACTAATACGGATCCGGAGATAACATATTGGCCTTGGCATCGCGAAGGAGGCTCCTGGGGGTACTTTTATTCCGCCAATTGCACCAGAATGGCAACATGCCAACCGCTCCTCAGGCTGCAGACAGCGGCCACCTCGCAAGCCAACGGATTAGGGGTGAGATCCAGGCGCTGCCATCGAAAGGTCGGCTTGTAGCCGAGTACATGCCAAGGCTAAAGATATCCCCCTGAGCAATTGAAGTTTATTAACTGACCGTAGTGTATTGTATATGTATTATAAAAATAGTAGATTCGCCCGTTCTCTGTCTTTCGAGTCTGTATTGTCCTACCGGTATCTCCAAGCCTTCTGCTGCGAGGCTTTGATATCATCATGGGCTTCAAGATGCTCCTCCATTCTTTGCTTCTGGCCGCCTGCGGCTTCACTTCCGTCTTTGCTGCCTTCGGATACACGAAATCAGGGGACAACTATGTCATCGATGCCGGCTCATCCAACGCACTCGTGTTCCAGGTCTCGGCCACGAGCTGTGATATCAACTCGATCCTGTACCGCGGAACCCAGCTGCAGTATTCTGGAAAGGGGTCGCACATCAGCTCCGGCCTGGGAACCGCGACCGTCTCCGTCAGCCAGGTTACGGCCTCTGGAACTAGCTACATCAAGGTCACATGTGTCACCTCCACGCTCACCCAGTACATGGTCGTGAAGCAGGCAGAGAGCAACATTTACATGGCCACATACATCACCGCCGAGCCAGATATTGGAGAGCTCCGATTCATCGCCCGTCTGCTGCCGTCTGTCCTGCCTGACGAGTACCCCTATGGTACCGCCTCCAACACCAATGGCGGCACTGCCATTGAGGGTTCCGATGTGTAAGTCTTTCTTCGTATATATCAATGCGGGCTGTGGACTTCAAAGAGGCTGACAACTGTCGACGTGATTAGCTACCTCGTGAGCGGCCAGACCCGTTCAAAGTTCTACTCGTCCACCCGCTTCATCGACGAGAATGTGCACTGTGTCAACAGCGACACCATCCACGCCTGCATCTTGACTCCTCAGCAAGAGTCCAGCTCCGGAGGCCCCTTCTTCCGGGATATTGACTCCAACAACGCCGGCGACTCGACGAACCTCTACAACTACATGAACTCTGGCCACGTCCAGACCGAGTCCTTCCGCACGGGGCTCCACGGCCCGTACGTGATGACCTTCTCGCGAGACGGCATCCCGACCCTCAAGAGCATCGACACCTCCTTCTTCAGCGAGCTCAGCATCCAGGGCTACGTCGCCGCATCCGGCCGCGGGACCGTCACCGGCACCGCCTCGGGCGTCGGCTCGTCCTTCACGCCCGTGGTGCACTGGTACAACTCGGCCGCGCAGTACTGGACCACGGCCAGCTCGAGCGGGGCCTTTACGTCCCCCGCGATGAAGCCCGGCACGTACACGATGGTGCTGTATCAGACCGAGTTCAAGGTGGCGTCCCAGTCGGTGACGGTCAGCGCGGGCAAGGCCACGACGTCCAACATCAAGAGCACGCTCGCGAGCCACACGTCGCTCTTCAAGATCGGCGAGTACGACGGCCAGCCCACGGGCTTCCGCAACGCCGACAAGTTCCTGCGCATGCACCCCTCGGACTCGCGCATGTCCTCGTGGGGCCCGCTGACCTACACCGTCGGCTCCTCGTCCCTGACCGACTTCCCCATGGCCCTCTTCAAGGGCGTCAACGACCCCGTCACCATCAAGTTCACCCTGTCCAGCGCCCCGAGCGGCACCGCCACCCTTCGTATTGCCACCACCCTCTCCTTCGCCGGCGCCAGGCCCCAGGCCAAGATCAACAGCTACACCGGCGCTGCCCCCGCCGCCCCTCCCAAGATCGACTCGAGGGGCGTGACCCGTGGCGCCTACAGGGGCTTCGGCGAGGTTTACGATGTGTCTATCCCTGCTGGAACCCTCGTCAGCGGCAGCAACACCATCACCATCTCGACCATCTCCGGCAGCAGCGGGGACACCTACCTGGAGCCCAACATCATCTTGGACGCTGTTGAGCTGTTCACCGGTTAGGGTCCCAATCCGGTGTGAGCAAGTTAAAAACAAGCAGCAGCATTTCATTATGTGTTATCAGGCCGTGGCGCGATGAGGCAAAGTCGTCGGAGAAAGTCGATCAACAGACTTGGGTATCTGCGATGTCTATTTGTGGCCTTCTTGTACATATTTATATGGCCTTTTCCTGTACATATTCTCTCTTCACAATGCATATATCTGCCAACCAATAAACATCTCTCTGGTGCCAATCCAACCAGTCCTCACGCACTCCTTGCAATCTGTTCCTGGCCCAGCTCCCTCCTCTGCCTCTCTTTCTCCCTCCATTCATCCTCCAGCATCGCGAACCCGAGCAGGTCGCTCCACCCGCCCCGGAACCACAGCGCCTCGCGCTTCCGCTGCTCGGGCACGAACCCAAGCCTCTCGTACAGCCGGCGGGCGCCCTCGTTGTGCGAGAAGCTCTCGATGCCGATCCGGTGCAAGCCGTACGCCTCGAACCCCCACCCGACCACCCAGCGTATCGCCTCGCTCCCGTAGCCCCTGCGCTGGTAGGGCGGGAGGATGTCGATGCCGACGTTGGCGTTGCGGTGCTGCGCCGTCCTCATGCTCGTCGACCCGGAAAGGCTGATGAGCCCGATCGGGGTCGGGCCCGCCGCTTTCTTGCTGGGCTGCTGTGCCGGCGCCTCGTCCTTGGCGCCGGCGCCGGCGGCTGGCTCTGGGTCACTGGGTGGTGGGAGGCACACGATGACGGCGATGATAGCCGTCTCCAAGCGTTGCTTCCACCTCTTTGTGGCCTCCTTGTTCTGCGGCACCAGGGCCAGGTCCATGCCGTTGGCGAAGCCCTCTGCGTCGAGCGAAATTGAGTGTATGAAATCCAGGTCCTTGTCACTGTCTTCAATGGCTCTGTATATGAGCCGCTCCGACTTGAATAGGTTGCTGCCGACCATCTTGGAGTGTTAAATGCTTCGGGTCGCGAATGGATCGGGCTGCGGTAGACACAAGTGGACGGATGCGTTGGCTCAGATGATGCAGTGCTCGTCTAGAGTGGGACATTTAAATTGTATGTGGCCGGCATGATTTTCGCGCTGTGGCACCTTGGATGAGAGGTGGGACCTAGTCAGCTCCACGATTCGCAATCGTGACTTTGAATCCTGCTGCACCTCTCCCAAACAGCATACTGGCAAGCAATGAAGCATGGGGGACTTAGGGCGGGATGAACTCACTCACGCCGATTGACTCACGCCGTTTCGGTCACCGTGGCTCGCCGATTCGTTTTAGGAAGGAGAGTGGATCCAATGCCTAGTGTACTTGTCTGGAATCTCTTCTGCTAACTAATTGCTTGCAGCATAGTAAGCAGACACGCCAACAATGTATTCTTCTATGGTATTCGAATCCCAGGTTTGCATAAATCGAAAATATGATCCAGTTTTGGCCGAATCTGATGGTTCTACGGGAGACACAGGATCGTCCCAGAATGTGGTTTATTGACTCCAGTAGGTACCTTACAAATTGAATAAAGTATTGTCTCCTCGCAGTGCCAAACTGAACGTAACACATGCTGCGTTCTCATCAATGCCTTCACGGAATTTTCTCGAGTTAGCTACTATGTCCATGCCCAGAGTCGAGGGAAAATAAAAGTGACCTGACTCAAGCAAGATTGTGTTTACACTCGAGGGCCATGCCCTCACATGTTCCCCTGACCAGCTCTTCCAGGCTATCAACAAATCCTATGAAGAAGATGTGGCATCTCCTGATCGTAAACCTAAAGATCACTGATACGTGCGAGCAGATGTGGGATTTGTCTCTTGTTTAGTGTAGTTTACCCCTAATGAGTGGAGGATGTTATAGTATAGTGGCGGCATCCAAGCGAAAAGTCCACCATGCAAGAGTCCAATTCCTGCCAGAACTCTATAGTACATGTAATCCGTCTCCAATGCCAGTTGTTAGAGCGAACTAAAAGAAGAAGCCAAATAAGGTGATATTTCACATAGGTAGCAAAAATATAGACTTAGAAATACTTCGATGGGAAACAAATAATAGCCAGCGTGTTCTTGAGGGCTGGTCTCGGAATGTTAATCGCAGCCTCGTGGAGTGCTGTTTTTCGTGCCTAGCTCCTTATTCATCTCTAAACATGACAGAACTACAATCATTCAGAAATGCTGAGGGGATCAGCAGCCATTTCCAGTGCCACCCATATGCTAGGTGTGCGCGTGAATTGAATAAGCTCAAAGCAGCTGCAAGTACGTGATCAAATATCTGTCCCGTTTGATTACTGAGTCTATACTGTCCAACACAGTCCCAGTAGTGGAACCAAAGGGCGAGATTAAACATCAAGCAACTGAAAGTGATGGAACTATCCGGCTCGTCTCATAAGAGACACTGGTGTCTCATTTAAATATCGCGTGCAGTAACTGAAAGGCAAGAAGACTGTTATGCTGCTCCAAGGATCCTCTCGAACCTTTTGTCAACGCAACCACATGTGAGCTAGTTGCCACATCAAGAGTTGAATACTCAGACCCTGCTGCTCGTACCCCTTACAAACTCGCTTGCCACATCCTCCGCTAATGAACCTGGGCCCGGGAACCAAAAGCTCGAATCGCATTGACAGGCATCAGATGCCCAATGATCGTAGGTCCGTATTACGCTGAGCAATCCGGCACACGCGTCTTGTGAGGCCATATATCAGATTCACTGAAAAAGAAGATCAATATACAATTACCAAGTGAGGCAGCGCACAAGCGCTGGCTCCGCCAACATACTATTTGGATGCCCGTCTATGTGTTCCTTTCTTTTTTTGGTTACCCATCCTGCACATGCAGCGAGCGTGGTATCACACGAAATCAATATGCTTCCTTCCCAAGACCAATTGCCTACCATCAAGAGTGCACCATCTTCAATATTCGTCAAGCCCTCACAGCAAGCTGCAAGTCTTCCAAACCTCGAGCGTCCACCCCCCCCCCCCCCAAGTCTTTCACTGTTGTCAGGATGAGCTCCCGCTCAATACCCCCCCGCTGGCCGTCTCGGAATCGTCCTTCTTCGTCTTGCTCCTAAACGCGAGAAGCACCTCCTTCAGGGTGCGCCGTGGCTTCCTTGGTTCGTAGAGCGGCTTGTGCTCCTGGTCGATGTCATGCTCGTGCTCGTAGTCGACGTGGACGAAGGCCCGCTCGACGTCTTGCAGCCCTTCTAACTTGCGCTGGAGATCCTGATTGACATCGTGGGAGACCTTGAGCGGCGTCTTCTCGTCCATGACCACATCAACTTCGACGTAGTACTTTTGGCCAGCGTGGTAGGCGCGGCACTGGATAGCGGGCATTAGTCAACCGGCCATGATCCTTGTTGCTTAGGTAGAATACTCACAGTATCAACCTTGAGAATCCTTTCGTCATGAGTGATGGTCATGTACACGAGCTTGGAGATAAATTCCTTAGGCGCTCCCTTGCCGACCAGGAGCCACACCTGCTCGAAGGCGTTGGACACCCACGAGAACAGGATCAATAACGCAATGCAGATGGCACCGATGGGATCGAGATACCAGACAAATCGATCACCAACGATGGACATGACCAGGCCGAAGATATTGACAACGATATCGTTACGGTGGTCGATGAAAAAGACGTGGACTGAAGGATACTTCCGCAGGAAGAAGCAGTAGACCATCAAGGTTGATTTGGCGCCAACTGTGTGATGGTACGAGCGATTAGCACTTGTCACATCAGATTGTGTACGGCATCTGGGTGAGCTGTGGCTTACTTGCACAGGCAACACAGACTAGAGGAATGATCTGAAGCTGCTTGGAACTTTGTTCCCCTTCACCAAGAGATCTTCCCGACTCCACCATGAGTTGGATGGCAACAGTGGTCATCAAGGCGCAGAACAAGATGATGCCTATTGTTTCGATTCTGGTTCGTCCCTGTGAGGGCTGTCAGCACCAAGGAAGCAGGCAATTGGGGCGCAACGGTCTGTCTTACCACAGGGTACTTGTATATGCTGGGACGGGCGGCCATCCTTGACGTGGTGAACATCACGAAGGAGGACACCAGGTCCATCTGGGCAGTTGCCGGTCAGAGGCGACGTCCTCAAGGTGAGTGGGGTGGGCCATGTACTTACGAAGGCATCTGCTGCAGTAGCGAACAGCTACGGGACCAAAGCGTGTCAGTGAATGACGTCTCTTGATGGACATGTTCATGATGTGCCATACCGATAGTGATCCCGTGGAGACAGCGGCATACAGCTGGATGCAGAAGAGACAAAAGTTGACACCGAAAGAAGCGTTGACGGCAAACCGGATCCTGGGACCCATCTTGACCTCTTCAGCTACACCGGCTCGTTCCTCATCGCCGGCGCCAAGAAATTGGTCGATGAGATCATTCTGCCGTGTATAGTACTTCCTGAGCTTCCTCTTGTTCCCAGTGGGGTGCTCCTTTTTCATCTGGGCCTTGGAGACATCATCCTTCCGCATGCGAGCATAGTTCAAGGGGTCGGCAGGGTCGAAGGCGGTTGACCCGGTCCTGTTGGACGAAGAGGCCGGGCCATCAAAGTCTGAGCCGACCACGATGGGCCGATCGCCAGAAACATCCTTTTCGTGGCTGACGACAGTCTTCTCGGAGGCGAATGCGGTCTTCTCATCACCGACGTCCAGCATGGACCTGTTCCCATTGGAAGCTCCCGAGGCAACGGGGGTCTGTGGATTGGACGGTGCTTGTACCCCCGCGTCTTTGTTATCTTTACCAAGAGCGTACCAAGGAGGTCAAGAGTTAGTCAAGAGGACTATGAGGAATACTGAGGTGACCTTGGGGATAATTGGGCCCCGGATTGGTCGAACGGTGGCTGTTCGAAACAGAGCCGAGTCCGGGACGACGATGAGACTTGGGGATCGTAAAGCGGATCCCAAGAATCGGGGAAACGTTGCGCTGGATGGCATTACGTCTGGACAAGACAACGAATAAATTCCACGTACCTTGAGCAGGACCTGGAGAGCCCGTGGCGCCTCTTGAACCTTCCCCTTGCGGCTGATTTGTTGATTTGTCGGAGGTAGACATTGTGGGAGGAGACAGCCACGCGACCGCGACTCTGGGTTGTTCTGAGCGACGATGGGGAATGTTTCGACTCGGCTTAAAACGAAGAAAGGTCTAGTCTTTCGAGAAGCGACAACCCAACGGTGAATTCCAGCGAGGTCAAGCAATATATTGATTCTGGATTACTCTTGAACGAAGAAAAGCTTGTCACCCCTGCTTCGGTGTAATAAAGAATTCCGTTGAGGGAAACCGGAATTGTGCAGCAGAATGGGAGAGGAGGCGACGATTCGAGGCCAATTAGCCCCCCTCATAGTGCTCGGTCTCGCTCAGCGCATAGTGCACAGGAGCCATAGCAGCGGAAAATAGCGCTGGAGGCAGCGAGGGCGGGCAAGGCCACGGAGGACGGTGGCGTCAAAGCTCGGCATGTGGAACACACATGGTGCTGTCTCCTCTAACAGAAAGGGGCAAAGGGGCAGCGGCAGATAGCAATGTCGAGGGGCTGGGACTGGTAGCAACCATAATCCCCAGGCAGGGCACGAGCAGGACATGGGCATGCAGAGACGTGTAGTTGAAGATCTGTGTTGACGGCCAAGCAGATTTGGAACCGACCCCGATTCGGTGGTGCGGCCCGGGTAGCTGGAGCCGGGGAGCGAGGCGTCCCATGCCTGCAGCAAGGAAGCTTTTGCCGAGACCCAGAACTGACACATAACTGACTGGACTGGACTGGCCTGGACCGGACTGCAGAACTGATAGACGGCATAGTCCAGATGGACCTGCCTTTGCGTCTAGCAGGACCTGGCTGGCAGACTTGTCCAAAGCAGACTTGTCCTGTCCATCAACGCATTCCACGTTGAACGATGGACCTTGGCGTGCTTGGAACAGGACGGACTGGCTTGGGTTGTCTGCATGCCATGGCAGGTAGAAACGAGAGAGAAGATTTTCATGATGGCCATGATTCTGGGGTTGCTGAAGCTTGGCCTGGCCCAGGAACACCGGCTTGGGACCTTCTGGCAGCTGGGCAGCTGGGCACCGAAGCTTAGCCAGACAGCCAAGTCATGGTGGATGCGGGCTGGCTGCAAGCTGGCCAGCCAGCCCCATCTGCCAAGGAGAGTAAAAGGTCTGGGACGGGGCCGATTATCACCATCCCGAAGTCAGATCGTAATGGTGATGCTCATAATGATGTTTATGATGACTGAAAGTACCCACAGTCACTGTGGACATGAAGGAGCCGACCTTGGCTTGCACCTGATAGATAGCAGGGAGTAGGCAGCAGGTAGGTGCAGCCAAGAGACGGCGAGTGGCAGGAACAAGAAAGATATACGTATTACACGGCCGTCAGTCAGTCAGTCAGTCAGCCAGCCAGCCAAGCCAGTGAGTGTGATTGCTCCGTGATATATCTGAGATATGACAGCTACTGCCTGTTTCCATTGACACTGTTGATCCCAGGGCTGCTGTGAGATAAGATGAGGGAGGTACGAGTATTATGTACTGTACAAAGTTACTCGTGTGTGATCCGATGTCCAGGTGTGACGGGGATGAGGTGGGGATACTGGCTGGCAGGTGGGTGCGGGTGCGGTGAGGCTCTTCAAGTCTTGCCATGAGGAAGGAGCAGCCGAAGTTCTGCTGACATAATGAGGATCGCCCCACCTTGCTGCGAACAAGCTCGTCAAGCTCGTTCGCATCATCTCGTTTGGATTGAAACAGCCTGAGGTTGGAATTTGTTGGATCGAGAGTCGAGGTGCAGGCACGAAGGCAGGTGCAACCAGGTGGTCGGTCGGACGGTCGGCCGGCTCTCAGTAATAACAGAGAGGGAAAGCGTGCATGAGTGCTGGTGGTCCCTTGCATCCCAAGTCTGGGGTTTGTCAGACGTGCTGTCGCCGCCAAGGGTCGGTGTTGCAGCTTCGTCAGCCTGACCCTGAACACTCGAGCTGCACTCGACTCTCGACACTCGACACTCGACTTCTGAGACTCGAGGCTGGCGATCCGCCCCACTCGCACCGCTCTGCTGCCCTCGCTGCCCTGGTGCCGCCACGGCTAGGCTGTTACGAATCGGTGCATCCTCACAGGCCCGCGCCCCGACTTGCTTTAAGAAGGCTGCGCTCCCAGATCGTCACGCCAAGTCCTGCCAAGTCTGCCGAGCAACAACTTCTGTTTTACCTGTCGTGCTCTTCACCCTTCTCACGCTCTTGGCAGCCTCTTTCTGCGCTGCCTTACCTAATTTCTGTGGTACTGTGGCACCTCTGCACCACATCACTCGCCTCCGCTGCTGCTCCTACTGTTGCATGGACGACCCTCACCGCTGCGGCCTGCCCTGCCGAAACCAGATCATCGCCTCGCAGTCTGCGGCCTACCGCCTGCAGTCTGTCAGTCCGTCCGTCTGCTACGGTATTGCGTGGACCATGGTCGCCACAGCGTCACGGGACCAGGTTCAGAATGGCCGTCTCCACGAGCGGTCCCCATGGACGTCATACGGCCTCAGTGCAGCGCAGCACCGCACACATTGTTGCGCAGGCAACTCATCTCCCCCGCCATCGAGCTAAGTGAAGCCTCGTGCGCCTAGAGTTGGCGGGCACTGGACACGGGGTCCTATTATACTTGGCCTGTCTCGTCAACCCTCAAGAAATCTTGGTAACGCCGTGCCACTTGGCCCGGCCAAGGTGGTTCGTCGTGACTCTTGGGGCCTTGGGCACAAGACCCAAGACGACTTTAGGCGCTCACGAGTCGTCTTGGTCAGCCTTGGGTGGTCAGTCACTTCTCCCAGATGTGGACCTTTTGAGCACCCCGCGGTTCTGCTAAATGCCACTGGGCCTGGAGAAATCCATCACAGCTGCAAACTACAGTGTGGAGCCCTCACAGCCAATATCGACAGCAGCAGCGCTCAATGCTTGTTGTCATGGTCGTGTGTGCTTGTTTCAATGGCAATTTGAAATACGCCGGCGGGAACAAGGGCCCAAGTTTGACGCTACGGGCGCGGGAGCTAAACATGCATGGAGCCGCAGCGTGCCTATTTTCCGCTGGGGAAAAATGCCCCGGTTCCACACCGGCGACACGGCTCTCGACTTTGCACATGCTTCAACGCCTTGGCGGGCCGTCGATCATCGTCCCAGCATGGAGCCGACCCAATATTCTCGCCCTTGCGGTCCACAATTGGCCGTCGCCGCCGCCCTCTCCGGCTCTTTCAACCTCAGTCACGGCTGACAAGCCCTGGCCTTCAGCCCAGCCAGCCCAGCCAGCCCGATGGCGATCAAGGATGCTGGACAGAGGTAAAACCTACCCGTCTCCTGCCGCTCCGCCCACACCCCACGAATACCTCTGCGTGACCTTGCCGCTATACCTGCCGTTCCTGTCCAGGCCGTGCGTCGAAACATGTACCAACGGGTACCAACCTGGTAACCACCCCTGGCCACAACCGGGAATATCGTTGGAAACACTCTGGGGCTCAACACTGAGCATTGCACTTGCAGCTTCATCGCCATGCTTATCTGGGACCAAGTGCTTCAAGATGGCCGTGGCATCTCAACATTGAACCATAGTTCATGTTTCTATTCTCATCTTCCATGGCAGGTTGAGCCTTGACCTGCAGGATCGCCGGCTTCAACCATCGGCTCCTCTTACCATACCAAGTCGTCCATATTACCGGACACGCAATGCTTGGGTTACAAGAGTATTAAAACACTCGAGCACCCGGCTGATTGATTGTGCCAAGGTCGATGATACTCTTCTGCACTACGGACTTGATCTCGTCTGTTCTGATGTTGGGAAATTCGTGATATTTCATTCCTTTCTTTCGTCTTTTATATTTATTTCTTTCGACGTCGGGATTGAATCCCTCGTCTGTTTCCTCATTCCACCCTTTTTTCCTTCTCAGTCGCCGGACGGCTTTTCTTTCCTAAATACACAATTCTGAACCTGCTGTATCAGCTGTCCAGGTGACCAAACACAACGAAAATGGCTGAGGAAATGGCAAACATGAAGCCCGCTTGCGGCAGTGGCGAGGAGGTGGGAGAGTATGATCTGCCATTGCACGTCGTGGCCCTCTGTATGTATAAACTCGAGCACCAATATGGGTTAAATTGCTGGGCTAACACAATGGAACAGTCTTGGTCATGGGCTTCTCATGCCTTGGTACGAATTCATGGAGACCCTGGGGAGCGATGAACTTGGTATACTGACGCAGACATGCAGGAGCGGGCTTTCCCGTCGTGGCGAAGAAGGTCAAGTGGATGAAGATTCCACCCAAGGTGTTTTTTGCATGCAAGCATTTCGGAACAGGTGTCTTGATCGCAACAGCATTCGTTCACGTATGTAGTAGCTGGTCACGGTATCTAAGCATTTCGTCAACACGCCCGCTGACTGTCCCCTTAGCTGTTGCCCACGGCTTTCGCCAGCTTGATGGACCCATGCCTTCCCGATTTCTTCACGGACATTTACCCGCCAATCACCGGTGTCATCATGATGGCTGCGTTGTTTGCTCTCTTCGTCATTGAGATGACTTTGAACCACAAGATGGGTGGACAGGCTCACTCTCATGGTGGAAACTTCGGCACCAGTGCGCCGCCGCCGCCGAACATGACTCCCGAGCGCCCTCCCCGATACAACCACGAGAGCTATGAGACCGATGTGGCCTTCGAGAAGAGGGTCCAGCAGCAAGTCTTTGCCGACCAGGAGAGATTCGAGCGCCTGCAGCCCAACCCCTTCGGTGACGATGCCCAGGAGCTGGCTGCGCGATCCGAGATGCCCCCGTGGTTTGTTGTCTTCTACGAGCAGTACGTCCGCCAGCGCATGGAGATGGTCAACATCCTCAAGGGCCAGCAGCCTCAGGTTTCCGTCCAGCCCGCGTACAACGTCTCCGAGGCCCCCAAGCCCGCTGTTGGCCTTATCGACTCGCCTTATATCGACGTCGAGACTGGCCTGCCCGTCGATGAGATGACGTACAAGAAGATGTCCATGAACATCACCCTGCTCGAGGGTGGTATCTTGTTCCACTCCGTCTTCGTCGGCATGACTGTTTCGATCACCATTGAGGGCTTCATCATCCTCCTGATTGCCATCCTGTTCCATCAAATGTTCGAGGGTCTCGGTCTTGGTACCCGTATCGCGGCTGTTCCTTATGCCAAGGGTAGCATCCGCCCCTGGGTGTTGGTCTTTGCTTTCGGAACCACCGCGCCAATCGGACAGGCTATCGGCCTCATCACTCGCAACAGCTACGATCCCAACAGCGCTTTCGGTTTGATCATTGTTGGTATCTTCAACGCTATGTACGTTTCCTCCCCCTAGGTTCATTTCCAAGTGAAGGCTCCATATCTAATAGTGTCTCACAGTTCCTCTGGTCTTTTGCTGTACGCAGCCACTGTCGATCTTTTGGCTGAGGACTTCCTTTCTGAGGAAGCTCAACACACGCTCACTAAGAAGGACAAGATCACTGCCTTCAGTTATGTTCTTTTGGGAGGTATGTGTTTCTCGACATCAAATCTCTCGGGAATGAAATAGCTAACATGTGTTTTCAGCTGCTGGCATGTCTATCGTTGGTGCTTTTGCCTAGACGCACATCCTGCTAGTACCGAATCGAGCGAAGTCATTCGAAGCATTGCAGACCGGAAGACCGAAGAGCCGGCTTCGCTCAAGCGTTAAGCCCCGACATCCGCCAAACTGAGATCCATCGCCTAAAATCGTCGGGCGCCTCCCTTCCACGGCCATGAGAAGTTGGGGGGACGCGCCTCCGAATGGTACCATGGCGGATCAAGCGGGGAACAAACCAGTCCCTCGTTTTACACCAGAATCTGTACGAGCGCATCACACGGCTTTGGCTTTTTCTCTGCTTTTTCAAGCAATCAAACGGAATGATGTTTTAACCTCTCTTTCCGTTTCCAGATCAGAGCAGAGAGCGGGGCAGGCGCAGACAGAAACACAGACAAAGAAAATCCCACACACTCGTTTACCAATCTCCTTGCGGACCCTGCCTCCACTCGCCGCGAGGGACGGTGTGTGGTGCGTGTGTCACTTCACTGGTGAAGACGGGAGGAGACCATCACTGTCAGTCTCGAAAAAAATTGGGCGCGGTGCGCACCTGGGAACTGGCATGAGACGAAGACCGATCTATTTTTCCTTTTTTCTTTAGTACTTGCTAGTTCACGGTTTACGGCCCGGGCGTCAGAGCGGACAGAGAACGACTTCTAATTTCTCCTCTCCTGGAGGATGAGAAATTAGTGTATTATAATAGGAAAGTAGATAGACACTACTACGAAGATCAGATCAAAACAAAATGCCACAAAATCGTCAAAAAAGAAACCAACCAATCAGTAACTGTTGTTCGCCTAGTATTCATGACAATCATCTACACGCTAAAATAGTGCAAGTCCACATATGGTGACTATTGAGGCAGCAAGCAGCATCTGGTCCAAACGTGACGTTTCCCGGGCAGTCTGCCAAATCCCCTCTTATCCCGTTTGCGGACTCCGGAATACCCTCCAGGTGATGCCCACCGAGCGAGAGCGAGAATAGCGCGGCCTCGGTGACTACTGAGGAACGAGGTTGAGATGGGACGGGATCGTCATGGGCAACCAGAATATCACCGCATTTGACAGCTGATGCGAAAATGGGAGGAAAAAGAACGAGCGGACAATGTTCAGCCAAACCTACTGTAGACGGCCAGGGAGGGCAAGAACTGGCCAGCCCCCCTGCTAAAGGGACTAGTACCCTTTCGGGAGACATGTACATAGTTTACCCATTTCGGGCGACCCCACGGGCAGTGCGTGGTATCGTCTGAACGACTTGAGCCTCGTCCCCTCCCTCCTTTCTATCCCTCCTTGTGCCTACAAAGTCGCTGGGAGGGAGGGACCATGCGCAGGGTGATTGGCGAACACCCCAAGACAGCAGGCCAGGGTGACTGGGAGCAGAGAGGAATGGGACCGGACTGCTCCGCCAGTGACGGTGGGAGGAAGGGGGGAGGGCGGGAGGCGGCTCTGCGCTGAAACCCGAGGGGTGTCAGGGATCTACACGGGATGATGGGAGACCGGACGAGGTGGTGGTGGCGGCTTTGGGGGGTGGCGGGCGGGAAGGGCTGGAAACTAGCGTAGGTAGGGTTGCGTGGACCAATGTGAATATTTTGACTTTTTGGGCTGACGCCCGCGATGGTCACCTCCCTGGAGAAGAAGGCTGATATCGTGCGGGAACTAAAAGGGGTCGCGGCGGTAACGTGTAAGGCATGACGGCGGCGGCCTAGGCTGATGCCGGCGCGGTGGGCGGGTAGGGTGCGGACCGTCGGTGGGTGCTTTAGAAATTCTCCGAATGAAATACACAGTTTACTAGATACTATGAAGGGACGCCAGTATAGACACATGCGAATTATTTCATGGGTCGGTCAAGCATTGATTATGAGGCCAAGCCATTGTGCCGGCTTGCTGCGGAAACAAACAACATATGGTAGATGTATCATCGTAGATGAGACAACATGGGAGGGAATGCGCCTCGCCGAATAGAAAGTGAGAGAAGCACATGTACGTAGTGACAGTCCTACAACACTCGCACGAGAACCCACAGCGTCTCGGATCGAGCCGAGTCAAGTATCTAGTATAAGCCACTAGAAGGATCCACACGGCAGTTGGCAAGAACAAAAAAAGATGCAAAGGGGGTAAAATGCTTGAAAATGATGCACGTGACAGATCAGATAAGATGAAAGAGAGATGACGACGAGGGAAGGGGCTGGTAGAGTCTCTCTCTCGCAAGGTACAAGCAACGGTTGACGATCCGGGGTGGCGCCCCTGTCAAGTTCTAACATCAGACAGAAACACCCAAGAAGAGAGAGAGCGAGCTTGTTTTAGCCCTGTGTTATCGAGAGCGAGAGCGAGCGAGCGAGGGGGCCCCACAGCTCGCTCTCGCAGGAGCAAGGCGAGCCGATGTTTGGCGTGTGTGTTTTAGCCCCGGCGGCCAACGAACCAGTAGATCAGGTTCGCAGGCGCTCACTCGCTTGCTGGATCGACCATGGTTCAAACCAAACATGAGCGGTGGAGTGGCTTTGGAAACCTCGAGGCAGTTTCGCAAGGCGCACGCAGGGCGACACTGCGGTAGCAGCTTGAGCTGGTTTTGTCGTCACCCTTCTGGAAACAGGAAGAGAAAATTGGGTATGTGCAGGATGATACACT
This sequence comes from Diaporthe capsici, assembly GCA_013364905.1. Lineage (NCBI taxonomy): Eukaryota > Fungi > Ascomycota > Sordariomycetes > Diaporthales > Diaporthaceae > Diaporthe > Diaporthe capsici. The sequence continues at coordinate 664,625 of WNXA01000013.1, forward strand.
GAGCCGCAGCAGCGCGCAGCAGCGCGCAGCAGTGGGTAAAGCTTAGCTCTAGAAGCATGTCATCTATGCGCCATCATATGCAGGAGGCAAAGAGAAGAGGCACATGCATGCACGCAGCTGCAGTACGTGCGCTGGGTACCTGCGCCAGGTCACAATCCGTATGCGTGTCTCGCGTATCTTGCATGCGTCTTGGGCCCCCCAAAAGATTTCCTCTGGACATTGTGCGTCATTCTTCGAATGCCGTTGCATCGCCGCCAAAGGTTAATGGCCTGCTGCCGATGGGCAACTCAAGTTGCTGCGGCCAACTCTTGATGGCACTGCCTACGGCTTGGCCGTTCACCAAGACCGTGCCTGGGCGTCTTTGGTATTAAAGCAATTGATGCGGATTCAAATTGACGACAACCGCGCATTATCGTGTAAATTTGCATGATGCAAATCTTCGTTTATGCCCATGACCGCCGACGGGTGTTGTGGGAAGGACGAAGCACGGCGACGTGTCGCTCTTGGCGCGATGCTGCCCAGCCCTGCGAAGACTGCGATTGATTGCAATGAGATCAACGACGCCAGGTCTGAGGGATCCTGAGTGACACCGAGAAGGGCGTCATTGTGTTGCCGGATTCAGCCTCTCCCCTTGTGGCAGATTCGTGGCGACGGTGCGGATGATTTTGTGCCTTTGGAAGCCAGTTGCAGCGTCTGACCTATGGACTGGGAAAGAGGCCGACTGGAGGCCGACTCCGGATCCGGGTTTGTGGCTGTCGTTTGGCCGAATGAATGTGGGCGAACGCAGACGGAACAGGGCTGTAGTTGGCGGGACAAAGGGTGGGGGCCGGATATTGAGGCAAGGCAAAGGAGCATTCCAGGCGGGAACAATGAAGGGACCAGCTTGACCTCGCGAGTCCACGCAGTCAACAGAATACGGCCCCTCGCTTTTGCTTTGATTGCCCCCGGAAAGTCGCAATTGACGTTTATGCCACGACGCTGACACTGACAAGCGCCTCAGCACGTTACTACACCAACCAGCAAACATGGCACCCATCACACAGGAGAAGCATGGCTACAGAGTCGAAAAAAAGCTCGACGACAACATCTACGTCGTCAGGCGCGAGTCCGACAATGAGAAGTTCCTCGGCACCAAGTGGGATGCCAGCACGGTGGACCCGGCCTTCAATGACCTGCTGGAGCGTGGCACCAAGGGGGCGCTCGGCAGCCTGCTGAACCACCCCAACCTGATCAACTACGCCGACACGGTGGCGGATAATGTGGTGTGCGGACGAGGGACGACAACGACGGCGGTTTCGGCGCAGCGGATGATACTGTGGGACTTTTGCGACGCGGGCACGCTACAGAACCTCTTCAAACAGCACCCGGTGGTGCCCAAGACGGCGGCGCCCGACAGCCAGGTGGTGACGCAGTTCCTGCCCGAGGGCCTGTGCTGGCACGTGCTGCTGAGCGTCCTGAGGGCGCTGACGTGGCTGCACGAGGGCCACCGCGACGACACGCGGATCGAGGCGCCGAGCGGGCGGCGGCGGCAGCACGACTGGTTCTCGGACCCGGACTGGCTGCCGATCCTGCACAGGGACATCCGGCCCGACAACATCTTCTTCCAGCACCCCAAGGGCACCGAGACGTACGGGCTCTGCAAGCTGGGAAACTACGGCCAGTGCGCCGTGTCGGGCCACGTCAACAGCAACTTTGTCGGGCAGGTGGTCAGCGCCACCAGGGGCGACGAGAGCCTGAACACGTTGCGCGCACACCTGTACCCCCAAGACCTGTCCACCGTTAACGAGGTAAGTCAAGCCTGCCAGGTCGGGCAAGTGTTGTTGGGCGTGTTGGGCTGACCAAGCCGGCGGCGGCGGCGAGCAGAACCAGCGGCCGTACACCAAGGCCACGGAGCTCTTCCAGCTGGGGCGGATTGTGTACCAGATGATGTCGACAAGGCCTGTGCCGGACCCGGAAGACAACGACGAGCGAGCGTTCGACCCGCAAGGCGACATCAACCCACTGCTGTACTCGGACGGCCTGAAGAACACGGTGCGCCGGCTGCTGTCGAGCTACCGCGGGATGTGCAACAGCGCGGACGACCTCACGTCGGCGGTGTACTCCGGGGCGCGGGGAGCATACCTGGGCTGGAAGAACAGCACGGACGACGGGAAGCTGCACCGCGACCTCGTGGACGACGGCTGGCGGCGCCAGGTCAACGCCGACGAGAGGATCCGCCGGGACGAGGAGCTGCTGGCGGCCCAGCGCCAGCTGAGCTCCCACCGCTGGACCATGGAGCACCTGGAGCCGCAGCCCAGGGAGGCGGTGCCTGCTGTTCACCCGCCGCCGTTCCCTGCGGTGCCTTACGGACAGAAATGAGTCTTGACGGGCTGGTGAAACCTCTGGTGGTGATGCTTGAGGTTGGATGGAAGCGGGCGACATATGCGAGAGCATGGCTGAAGGAGTCCTTGAAGGTAGCGCATCGTCTCCACACCCGGGTACCCAGGTACTCGGGTAGGTACTTAGGTACAATTTCCCTAGATACCTAGGTACTTAGATAGGGCACTAGTCTAGTACCCTGCAAGCAGTTGAGCTTAATCCGACGTGTGGTCTCATGAAAGAGCCGACGATTGTCACCCAACGGCCATCTCCTTCTCAGTCCACTCCCAAATCCTCGCTCCGCCCCGTCTCACCACCCTCACTTGAAAGGATTATATTGTCCTGTCCTAGTTGTCGCACTGCTGTCCTGTTGCCCAAAAGTTTTCATCCCAACCGAAAGTGTCCGGCGTCCCAAACCACCAACCATCCACAGCAGCTTAGCTGTAGCTCCGAGCTCGATAGATCCGCGTCATCGCGTCATCCCGTCCTTCCTCCCACTTCTGTCCAGCCTCCATCGACGCCGAAAGAACATCAAACTCGCTCTTGGCCCCCAAGGCGACCAGACATGGCGCACCTCCGCCCACCACCGCTCCTTCTGACGAAGCGCCTGACCTCCTTCCTCCAGCTCAACCTCTCCTCGCAAATAACGACCCTCCTGCTCCTCAGCCCAGACGGCAAGCTGCTGGCCTACGCCTCCCAGCCGCCCATCCCCGTCGCCACCCTGCGCACCCACGGCACCGTCGCAGCGAGCCTGTACACGATCCACAGCAACGGCGCTGATCAAGATACCATAGACGCCGCTCTGCCACCCGGCAGCAGGGCCAGGAGGACGAGCCGCGGTAGTAGCAGCAGCAAGAGTGAAGGCCCGCTGGCCGTGACGATCCAGCTCGAGAGCGGGACGGTGCTGGTGATACGGCGCCTGAAGTGCGGCATGCTCTTCGTGTGCATGGGCCCGCCGGCGGGCCACGACGCGCAGGGGAGCAGGCCAGGGACGCAACACCAGCAGCAGCAGGGCGGCCTCCACGCCCAGGCGCAGGGAGGCCAAGCAGCACAACAGCCACCAACATCACAACAAAATCTACAGCCCCAAGATGACACCACAGCCGGCGGCGCAAACGGCCACACGCCCACTTCGAGCCCCCCACCGCCGCCGACGATAACGACAACACCGGCGGCAGCACACCCGCCGTCGTCGTCCGCACAGCCTCTCGGCTCACCGCCGGAGACGGCCAGCATCCGCAGCGCCGGCACGGGCGCGTCCGCTGCCAGCACGAGCTCGGCAGTTTTCGGCGCCGGGACCGCCGGCGTTGTGGCCACGCGGCGGCACGCCGAGGAGCTGGCGCGGTGGCTGGACGACAAGCTCGGTGCGCTGGACGTGCCGGACGACGGGCTGACGGGGGTTGTAGGGTGAGACGAGGCGAGGCGAGGTGAGGTGTACTTGGGGTCTGCCACGATTCTGGGATTGCTCGGTTCTTTGCAGGGCATAAGCCATCCTGGGACGAGGGCGAAGCAAGGGCTTTCTGTCAGGCAGGAAATGAGGTCAGTCCATGCCCTCTGGCGAAAAAGCAGGAAGGCCGGCGTCGAGCACAGCTGGCTGGCTGTCTGCGTCTTTGGCACCGTGTTTGCCCGTCGCGAGAGACGAGCTAGTTCGGAGGGTGCTGTTCGCGGAGGTTAACCCGTCGAGGATGGAGAAATAGGGAAATGTCGTGGCGAGGAACCCTCAGGGACTTTTCGTGCCGAAGCAGACGGCTCAACCACGATAGCGTGAGCGTCACGAAACGCTACGGCTCTAGTGGAGCGCGTCGTGGCATGGAAAGGAAACATACACATGGGCACGTATGCCACCAAAACGATCAATGCAGGGTCGTCCCCGCCACATTTGTATGAATAGGACGTCTGAATACATAGTCCATGGACAATGCGCCTCCCCTGGGGGGCTGGCGATGAAGGGACGAGCCGCCCCCTCGGGGGCGCACTAGATTAACACCCCTTTATAATGCTAATTACACAAGTAAAGCGTCATTGATCTCGCCTCTTGCGCCTCCGTCGCGCCGAGTCAGTTCCGACTGACCCCAAAGTGCGGACATCTCCTTTCCCTGTGAACGCCGCTTGAATGCTATGTGGATTCATGACCTCTCCCCAAGAAATGGGGAGGGTGAGAGGAACCAAAAATGAAATCGTGGTCGTGCGTGTCCTTTTCCCTGATCGTGACAAGCCGTAGTCAAAAGAGTCAGCAGTCTGGCACCATGTCTTGCCAGCTCTGCCTGTGTACCTGCCTGCCTGGCCAGGCCAATTTTTCTGCCTCACTCGATACTCAGCCTCGTGATGCCATCGTTCGTGTCCACCATGCCCTGGAAACCTATCCTGCCCTTGGCCCGCGCCTTATCGCCACTGCCACCGTTGCCGCTTCCGCTGGTCTCGCTGTTGGGCGTGTCATTCCTCCCGCCGCGGTCACCTCCGCCGCCGTTGCTGCCAGGCCTCGAACCCCACGGTGCGTGCTGCATAGGGCTCTGCATTATGGGCGAGCCCTGGACGCTCATGCCGGGCGACACGGCGCGGCGCTTGAAGCTCACCGGGTCAAGGTCGTCGTCACGGCGGCGCTTCGTCAGCCGGCGCGTGACGTCTGCCACTGAGGGCGGCAACGGCTGCTCGGTCGTCGGCATGGAGGAGGACCCGCTGGGCTGGGGCGTGTCGTTGCCGGAGCTGGGCGTCGTGGTCATGGGGAACATGAAGCCGCCGTTGCCGCCCCCCTGTCCCGAGTTCGCAAACGGAGAATCCATGTTCATGTCGTCGAGGCTCATCCCGGAAGAGGACCCGCGAGGTGGGCCTGGGGGTGGTGGAGTCGTCCTCGAGCCGCCCACGCTGCTCGTCTCTGAGAAGTTCTCCCAGAACACCTTCCCTTTGGAGTTCCTATGGGCTTGGTGCTTGAAGCTACTCGAGAGGCCCAGCGCATTCGAGTCCACCATCATCGCATCCTCGACTGCGTCCTCGAGCGAGTCCTGGATGGGCATGTTGGGGCTTGACTGCGTCGTCGCAGCCACTGACGCGGGCTGTGGGGTCTGGCGAGGAGGGTCGAAGTCGATGTCCTCGCGCACCTGACGGATGACCTCTGATTCGCGTCGGAACTCGGACTCGACAGGTGCGCCTTCTTCGGCGAGTGCAGCCTTTATACGGGCGAAGTTCTTGGACTTTGGCTGTTCACGTGTAAGTCAATTGGCAGGAGTGAATGGCAGACTAGTAAGCAATGAAGAGAGGGATGCATACCAGGAGATTGCTCCGCCGGGTCACGGCGCGCCTCACGACCCTGTTCTGAGGATCGGCGCCGGGGCCCAGCACACCATCCACATTCACACCCGTTTTGGGACTGTCTTCACTGTCACTCCCTGCAATGTTCAATTGGTTGGCCGCCCAACTGATGCTCTCGCGACGGGCGTGGGATGAGCTCATTTCCTTGGCCATGTTGCCGTAAGGTACTGGGTTTGTAGGAGGGGACTTTGACAGGACGGTGGCTGCTGAAGGGGTCGGGGGGCAGCCCATGCTGAAAGGGCCGCGCTCTTTCTTCTTTGCTTGTTTGCGAGGCCGTTGTCGCTGTTGGAAGGACAAGAGGCTGTTGACAGCTGGCGACCCCGCCCCCGCTGGCCAACCAGAGGCTGCTTGTGACGCGTGTGGGTTGCTCTTAATGACCTGGGGCGTCATCAAGTAGGGCTCGTCCATGTCCTCGTCCATGATGTCGTCCTCGTCGGAGCTTGTAGAAGAGTCGGAGACTATGTTGGCGGCGCTGCCCAGGGAACTGGAGATATGGAAGCGCTCGTGGTTGCCCATCATGGACCACAGTGAGTTGGAGGTCTGCTCTGGTGCGCCGAAATCGCCCGGTCTCCTGCTCGGTATGTTCATGGCCCTCCCGCCAACCGTGGGCGAGGAATCGGGCGAGGACTGCTCTGCGATGGTGGTATGGTGGAGGCTGGTGGCGGCACGGGAGAAGTCGAGGCCTCTGGAGCGTCGGGGCAGGATGTTGGTAGGCGACGAGTAGATCTGGGAGTGGTCGAGCTTAGGAGACAATGGGGCGGGCTTTGAGCTGGACGGATTGAACTGCTGGTTGTGCTGTTGCTGTTGCTGATTGCTGTGGTGCTGTGGTTGTTGCTGGGATGGAGGGGTCGACGCTTGTGGTGGCATCTGCAAGGAGAGGCCGCGCATGGGGAAGTCTGACCGGTGAGGAGTGACGGGAGGGGCCAGGGGCGCGGAGGGCGAGGTCGAGCTGGAAAAGGAGTCGCGCAGAGGCAGCGAGATGGTGCTGTCGTCCTTTGAGGTCCGCCGGGCTGCGTCGGCGAGCTGGGCCGGGGTGAACTTCTGAGGAGTGCGGCCGCCGTCGGACAGCGAGCGCATGTGGTGCCTCCCACCCGGGGTCCTGCCGACTGCGACTTCTTCGGGGCCGACATGACTGTCAAGATCGACGTCGCCGTCGGCTTCGCCGTCGTCTCCCACATCCATCACGGCGACCTCGTCGTACTCCACAACGGGCGTGTGTGGCAGGTGCGGCCTGTGGGCCATGCCGGAACGGAGCTGGGGACACGCTCGCTGCGTGTCAGAGCCCCTCTTTGCAATGAGGATCAGGGACTGTATATCCGGATGCTGCTGGCGCCGCCTGTGACGGGTGGTCTGGTGGGAAAATTGAAAGACTGGGTGCTACAGATACGTCGACATCATTTCTAGGGGAGAATGAGTCCTACATGGCTGGTTTGAGCTTCCGTGCAGATGTGAAGGGCTGGGTCTTTGGGCAGATGTCCCGGTTCACGAGAGAAACATGGCAGGGAAACCAGACTACAGTGCCGCCATGCAGTAGACCACATGGACTAGCCTACCAGGGGCCCCTGCAGACAGACGAACAATTGGTCCCAATGAAAATGGAGATGGAGAGGGTGATGAGGAGAAGGCACAGTCCAAGTCCCGGTGCCGAGATGGGCCTGGCCAATGGCTCGGCCGTGTGCAATCTCCGCAAGCCCGTCCCCTGGTCCTTGTCCTAGCTGTCACCAAGTCACCCCGGCCTGCAGCAGCCATCGGGGAATTCCCGAGTTTGCTCAAGATCAAACTGCATTTTGCCATCTTGTCCTCCTCTGTCTTCCTCGATATCAAACCAGCCTGTCTTTTATATCTGACCGGCTCGCCCCCAAAAGAGCCTGGTTGTGTGCAGAGTCGTAGTGTAGGTATCCCAGCACCCCCGGGTACTCAAAGCCATTGACAGGCCAGTCCAGTCTCGAAACACCATTGTAATCGATCATGACAAGCATGCTCAAGTCTCCAATGTCTCGACTCAACATCTTGTCTCACACACAATAGCAGCCGGAATAGCCTATGTCGCAAAGGGCGAGGCCATGGGCCGTGCGAGCCTGGTCTCAGATCATGGTGCCGCTTGAGAGAGTAGCCTAGTCATGGCGTGGCTCTCAAGTGGTGGCTACCGGAACACCAGCAACCGCTTGAGCATCATTTCTTTTCAACTGCATATACTTGTTGCAAGCCAGCTTGGTCACCGCCCAACTCAGAGCATCGTGCATGTATTGTCTCGGAGACGGCACAATACACAACAATACACATCATGATGAGAAGGACAGTCAGTGCTCCAGCTTGGGTCAGAGTAAGCCCCACAACCAGTTGCTACTCATACCCCCAGATCAGATCGTATCAGGATCCAGCACGCACCAGACAGGGCCCGCTGGTTGTCACAAATCCCGATCCGGGCTCCGAGGCGGAAAAGGTCCGAGATGAGGCACTCCGAGGGCTGGAGACAGGAGGTGGCCCGAATAATAGAGAACAGCCATGACAACCCCGAGTAAAGATCGGGGGCTGTTCCTCGAGGATGCTAGAGTGCAGAACTGGCCACAAATGTTGGAACGTCGGTGGATACTACACGTATACACCTCCAGACAGCTGCGAGGCTACCATGGTTCGGACGGCAGAGACTGGGTTAAAGAACTCTCCCCACGGCCCCAATGGAGCCAATTCGGACGAGGAGACAGCTGGTGGCTGCAGGTAAGTGTTATTCTGGAAGATCAGCTCGTGTTTTGCTGTTTTGTGGTTGCTCTGCCACTCACCAATTCCAATAGCAAACCTGCGTACTGCACGAGTGGAATGCTCCGTCTCTTATTCCCGGCGTCTTCCCCAAATATCATAAGCTTGGCCACCTACGGCGTATCTAATCTTCATGGCTATCGATAAGCCCCACTGCGGCTGCCCCACTAAGCAGAGAGCCCCCTGTACCCCGCCATTCAATGCGTCGAACTTCTCATCAAAGTTGTTGGAGAATAATCTGCGGTTGACACAAACTTGCTGCTCCTGCAGACTAAACGTACATCTCGCCAGCAGCCCCGTCTCCACGCCGTCAACTGAGACTGCAATCGGCAACATGTCTTTCGACACGTATCAGACCCCATTGGGCTCCCGATATGCCTCCAAGGAGATGCTCCAGCTGTTCTCAGCCCGCTCCAGGCACAGCACCTGGCGCCAGCTCTGGCTCTGGCTGGCCGAGGCTGAGCAGGAGCTGGGCATCAACCAGATCACCCCCGAGGCGATCGAACAGATGCGTGCTAAGCTCATCCTCAGCGATGAGGCCTTTGAGGTCGCCAAGGAGGAGGAGAAGCGTCGCCGTCACGATGTCATGTACTAAACCCCTCCCATCTCTCTGCTTTACCCTTTTGGTTTTTGGGTGGCTTTCCCCCCCAGCATTTGCGGATGATGATCTAGAGGCCTTTTACCCCTGTGGAAGATCCAGGAAGAAGCTCTGTCTGCAAAGAAAACAGTTCACAGACGGGAATCTCTGCTGACACCAGAGACAGGGCTCACGTCCATGCTTATGGGCAGGATGCGCCAGCAGCCGCCGGAATCATCCATCTCGGCGCGACAAGTTGTTTCGTGACGGACAACGCTGAGCTCATCTTCATACAGAAGGGACTGAAGCTGCTTCTCCCCCGTCTAGCCAAGGTCATTTCCAACCTCAGCCAGTTCGCCCTGAAGTACAAGGACATGCCCACCCTCGCCTACACCCACTATCAGGCTGCCCAGCCCCACACCGTCGGCAAGAGGGCCGCCCAGTGGACTCAGGACCTGTTATTGGATCTTCGCAACCTCACCCGTGCCCTCGAGGATCTCGAGTTCCGAGGTACGCCCTAGGACGGCCCAGGCGGCATCCTGCATATCTTGCGTGCACGTCCAGCAACTAACACCACGAATAGGCGCCATGGGCACGACTGGAACCCAGGCTTCCTTCATGGAGATCTTCCACGGGGACGGCGACAAGATTGACCGCCTTAATGAGATCCTCTGCGAGAAGGCCGGCTTCCCTTCCACCTACTCCGTCTCCACCCAGACGTATACGCGCAAGGTCGACCTGAATGTCGCCCAGGCCCTTGCAGGAGTTGGTGCAACTGCTCAGCGCATTTGCACCGATATCCGCCACTTGGCCAACCTGAAGGAGATCGAAGAGTATGTCTATCTCGTCTTGCTTCTCCGTCAATCGTAATACTTGGATTGAGGATTTCGATACACCTCCAGGAAAATTGGATATAGATTTGCTGACAGGAATTCAATAGGCCCTTTGAGAAGGACCAAATTGGTAAGCCATTATCAACCTGCCTGGGCAATCACGACACCCAGCCCGGGACTGTCTGGCCAGTTGCGTCTTGTTGGCTATATCGAACCACAATTCATTAGCCAGGCTAGAGACAGAAATCATCCCACTTCTCCCATTTTCTTTTGTCAAATTCTGTTTTCTTGGTATTGACCCCAGATTCTAAAGGATCCTCCGCAATGGCGTACAAGAGAAACCCAATGAGATCAGAGCGCATCTGCTCTCTTGGTCGCAAGCTCGGCAGCATTACAACTCCTTTCGTGGAGACATACACAACACAATGGTTCGAGCGGACCCTCGATGACTCTGCCGTAAGTGACCTCGCCAATATCTTTCTACTTACCAGAAGACTGCGAGTGCAGCCTCAGTTGCAACAGAGCAAGACCGCTGATAGAGGTCGCTTGCACACACCTGCTTGTCGTGTGCAATGAAAATCATGTGCTGACAGTGTCAGATCCGCCGAATCGATATTCCAGAGGCGTTCCTTCTGGCCGATGCCATCCTGCTCAGCATGGACAATGTCACCAACGGCCTCGTTGTATACCCCGCGGTCGTCCGCGCCAACCTGATGAAGGAGCTCCCATTCATGGCAACCGAAAACATCATCATGAAGATGGTCGCCAAGGGTGCCTCCCGCCAGGAGTGCCACGAGGAGATCCGCGTCCTCAGCCACCAGGCCTCCCAGGTCGTCAAGGGCGAGGGCAAGCCCAACGATCTCATCGAACGGATTCGCAACACTGCGTACTTTGCCCCTGTCCACGACATCCTCGACGAGACCCTCGACCCTGCCTTGTACGTCGGCCGCTCCGCCATCATCGTCGAGCGCTTCGTCGCCAAGGCGCAACAGGCTCTTGCCCCCTATGCCGACTACCTTGGCAACGCCGAGACTGCCCAGCTGTCTGTCTAAGGCAGGACAAAGGGCACCAGGATTTGTATATGGGGAAATGAGTATCCTTGGGAGACTTCGTCTCCGGCGTTCAGGATGGAAAAATTATCGTATAGGATATAGATGTTTTCACCAAATGCATCCATTTACGGTCATGTCAAAACAGACGAGAAGGCTGAGAGTTTTTGCCCAGTCGAATAGTATGGCTTTCCAGCCATCGGGGCCAAGAGAATTCATGTCCTTAGTTCTGATACATCCCACTGGACCGACAACGCCCGATTTGCTGATGAGTAAGTATCATTGCTTTCGATTTAGTCTAGACTCACAAAATCTATTGGACTCTAGTTCTAGGTACCAAAGGCCTTGTCAAATCCAACCAGGGAAAAGCGGTAATGCACCTTGTTCTCCTTGACCCGCTCCACGGCTTCCTTGCACCCCTCCTCAGAGATATCAATTGTTTCAACCCACGGCCTAATGTTCTTGTCGGCCGCCAGCCGCAGCATCGCCTCCATCTCCTGGTGATTGCCGAGGTGACTACCGGTGAGCTTCGCAGCGTTGCCAGCGAAGTTGAAGGCCAGCAGTTCAGGTAACGGCTCGTCAGGCAGGCCGACCATATGAAACTCACCACCGACGCGCAGCGTCGACAGGTACGACTTCAGGTCGAACGTGTGGGTCATGTCGCTGCAGTTGAGGATGAAGTCAAATGCGAACGCCCACGGCTCCGCCCAGTTCTTGCCCGTCGTCACGATCGCCTCCTTGGCGCCCAGCTTGCGGATGTCGTCGACCTTGCTCTCCGAGTGCGTCAGGGCGTACGTTTCCGCGCCCAACGCCACGCTCCACTGGATCCCTAGATGGCCCAGCCCTCCTATCCCGCAGACGGCTACCTTCTTGCCCGGGCCGATGCCCGCGCGCACCAGAGGCGAGTAGGTCGTGATCCCGGCGCAGAGAAGAGGCGCCGCGTCTGCGGAGGGCAGGGCGTCTGGGATTTTGAAGGTGTAGTACTCGTGGGCGCGGATGTGAGAGGCGTACCCGCCATGGGCTTGGCCACCGCCTGCTTCCTCTGGGTACTGAGAGTTGTATGTGTCCTTTGAAAATAGGAGGGGGTGTCAGTATGGACTTGGTCTCACGGAAACAAATGTGTGCCCAGTCAGTGGTTGTAACTCACAACCAGGTGCGGGCAGTAATTCTCATTCGCGGTCTTGCACTGGGGGCACTTGAGGCACGACCAGACCTGGGCGCCGACGCCCACACGGTCACCCTCCTTGATGCCGGATCTGACGGCCTTGCCGACCTTGACGGCCTTGCCAACTACCTCGTGGCCGACGCACAGAGGGCCTTCGTAGTCGCCCCAGCCTCCCGTGATGGTGTGAACATCCGAGCCGCACACACCGCACGCCTCGATCTGGACGTCCACGTCGTTATCACCGAACGGCTTGGGCGTCAGCTCCTGCTTCTCGAACTTGTTCCATGTCTTGGGACCTGCGACGCAGAAGCCCTCGAAGGTCTCAGGGTATCCCATTTTGAATGTGATAGGCCGACTTTATGCTTTTTCAGCGCTTGAAGTTGTAAATGAGTCTGGAGGATGAAAGCTCGTGGATGCTTTTACATCAAGACTGTCATGGATTCAGAGCTGAAATATCCAGGATCTACGCGCACAAACCTGCCCGTACCACTCACTACTTATTATACTTGACCGTTGAATTGCCCCTGTGTGCCGCGGCAACGGCTACGTGATGACGTCGAGTACCTCATGAGAAAACGGCGGCCGTTATCTCCCAATTCACCTTTCCACTTACAGAGGGCAGCGTTGAGACGGATTGAGCAGAGTCTGATAGTCTATGACGCTGGGTCTGGTTCCAGAAGAGAGCCATAGCCAAAAAAGCAATAGACTATGTTCGGGATCCAAAATGCAGTCATGACGGCTGGATGATTCCGCCCAGTTCTGCGCCGTTTAGCATGAGCCGGAACATATTGTCCGGCGCCGTTGGGCCTGGCTGTGCTCTAGTTCTTGGCGGGTAGGCCATGGATGGAATTCAAATAGAAAAGTCGATTAACTGCACATGGCTTTTGTAATGAAGGGATCGGGATGTACCGAGCGTTGATATTCGCTACCCCTGTCCATGTCCCTCAATTGACGTCACCGCCGTTTTGGCGGGGTTCGGCGATTAGATAGAAGCTCTAGGAAACGGAGGAGTGCGCTTGAGGTACCTGACCGAGCTTTTTGAGGGGCTACTTTCTTCCTGCAGCATCTCTCACTTGACCCAATTACTGCCGACATAATTGTCAACTTCTCTAGATGAACTCTGTCCGAGCACTGCAAAGACTAAGACTGCAAGCTTCTCTCTTTGCAAAATCAGCCGCAAAGCCAGGTAAATCTGGCCCTCACCTGTTCAGAGCAATTTGACAAGCCGGCACTTCATCTGACCCCTCTCCTCACTGCAAAGCTATATTGGAAACGAAAGCAGCCCCGAGGCTATTCGCAACAATGGCAGCAGCTACCGAAACTAAGAACTACAAGTTCAACCACTCCATGTTAGTATGAGAATTCTGTGCGAATAAGCCATGAGACAGGTTACTGACGTGAACACCAACCTAGGATTCGGGTGAAGGACCCGAAGGAGTCTGGTAAGTTGACGGCTGCAGAACCCGTGGAGGGTTGTCAGCTGACAGCGTGCTCCCGTTTCAGTCAAATTCTACGAGTTCCTGGGCATGAAGGTCATTAAGAAGGCGGAATTCCCCGAGGCAAAGTTTGATCTGTACTTCCTGGGCTATGACGGCCCCGGCGCGGTATCTCACGGGAAACATGTCACCGACAGAGAGGGGCTCATCGAGCTCACACATAACTACGGCACGGAGAACGACCCCGAGTACAAGGTCAATACTGGCAACGCAGAGCCTCATCGTGGTTTTGGACATACCTGCATCAGTGTTGTATGTGGTCATGCTGTCTCCATTCTATTAAAACAGGGCTTCCATGGCTAATTCTCGTGCCAGGACAACATCCAAGCCGCCTGTCAACGACTGGAGGATGCCGGGTATAAGTTCCAAAAGAAGCTTACGGATGGTCGCATGAAGCACATTGCTTTTGCACTTGATCCTGATGGGTACTGGGTCGAAATCATTGGGCGCAAGCCCATCGAAGAGACCGAGAATGTCAAGGAGACGGACGTTGCAAGCTACAGAATGAACCACACCATGATCCGAGTCAAGGACGCGGAGAAGTCGCTCAAGTTCTACCAAGAAGTGCTGGGCATGTCTCTCCTGCGCGAAGCAGGCAACCACTCGGCCGGCTTCACCTTGTACTTCCTCGGATATCCGGGCGAGCAGGGCCTGCCAAAGGACGGCAAGACGGCCGATCGTGAGGGTCTGCTGGAGCTTACCTGGAACCACGGGACGGAGAAGGACGAGGGCTTCAGCTACCACAACGGCAACGACCAGCCCCAAGGCTTCGGCCACATTTGCGTCACAGTTGACGACGTCAACAAGGCGTGCGAGCGGTTCGAGAGCCTGAACGTCAACTGGAAGAAGCGGCTCACAGACGGACGGATGAAGAACGTGGCTTTCATCCTCGACCCGGACAACTACTGGGTCGAGATCGTTGCGAATGGGGATCTGTAGGGGGCCATCACGTTCATCTGATGCATGGGAGAATCTCGCATGGTCAAGAGAAGGCAATATCTTGCGATGAGCTGTCGTTCCTGTATATAACAAGTTGCGGTTCTGGTCACACATACTGAGATGACAGCCTGCTAAGGTAACAATTACCTGTTTGAATGACGACCTCATTGCAGAGTATTCTTTTCTCAAGATCTTGGAATCAAGCGTCTTCTAGTCGTACCCCGGAATTGATCTACATATTTGTTTACCCAGGCACCTACCAGCCCTACCCGATTACCGGCCGCCCCCGCTCCCATTCCCGCTGACAGCACGTCCCTGCCTTGAACAACTACTTGCAGCAACCTCCCACGGTCCCAATTCGAGGTGACTGGAACCGAACAAACTACCGATGTGTGCTTCTATTGTACCTCAATCCGGCATACTTCGACTGCAGCCAGAAAGCTGTCCTGGCATCTGCCACATTTCTCGTAGCCCGGGCTCAACCAACATGCAACCCCGTCGTGGCCATGACACAACCAACCCCCGTTGAGCCTCCCGTCCTGATAATCGGGGCCGGCGTCGCCGGGCTAACGCTCGCACAAGGACTGCGCCTTCGTTCAATTCCCTTCCGCATCTTCGAGCGCCATGCACGATCACACGTCAAGCAAGGCCACCGCTTCCGCATCTCGAGAGACGGCCAGGCTGCCCTCGACAGCGTCCTGTCGCCGCAGCTCCGGGACCTGCTGGGGCGCACCGCGGCTGAGAGACACCGCTTCGCGCCACGGTACGTGGACGCCCGGAAGCTCGACTTTGCCGTGCCTGAGCCGGTGGACCCCATGGACTCGATGCCTGTGGACAGGACCTGGCTCCGTATGCTCGCGTCTCTCGAGCTCCATGATGACATTTGCTACGGGAAGGAGTTCTGCTCCTACGAGATCGCGAATGGGCTGGTTCAGGTCAGGTTCACGGACGGCTCGGTCGAGCGTGGGCGGCTCCTTGTTGGGGCAGATGGGATCAAAAGCCGCGTGCGGAAACAGCTCCAGCCAGATCGCAAGCTGCTTGATTTGGAGCGCTGGGTCATGTGGGGCCGAACGCCAATGACGGCAGACTTGAGAAGGGCACTTGGACCGCCGGATTTGTTGAGCTGGTGCATGTGTTTGGATCATGAGTCTAATGTGCAGACGGTTGTCGAACCGGTGACTTGGTCGAGGAGCGTGCGCGTCGAGTCGGAAGGCAAGCTGCCAGACTTCGCTGACTATGTGTACTGGGTTGTCTGCACGGCGTCGTCGCAATATGCAGAGGCTTTGCCGAAGACGATACAGGAGAGGAAACTGTACCTGGCGCGAGTGTCTGAGACCTGGCATCCTGCTCTGAAGCACCTGCTTGATTCCGCTGCGCACGAACTTTCCGCCTGTGTTCCCATCCTGTCAAGCAAGCCAGACATCCAAATCTCCTCTGCCAGTCAGACGGGGAGGAGAGTCACGCTGATCGGCGATGCAGCACACCCTATGAGCCCCATGGGTGGCTCCGGTGGGGATACGGCCATTCGAAACGCTGCGGACTTGGCACACACACTTGCTGAAGAGGGTGTCACGGAGAGCAGTATCATGGGTTTCGAAAGTAGGATGGAAGGGAGGGCAGAGGAGAAGATCGAGCATTCGTTCAGAGGTGGCCAAAAGTTCTGGCGCGGGAAGGAATGGACCGAGTACAACGAAATCAGTGATTGAAGGGGCTCTGCGTTCAGAGGAAAGATTTTCTCGGAATTTATATGCGGACGCTCACTTCCGTACCATACTTCATTACACTCAAGAATGGAAGAGTCCCACAGCCCCTGAGATCCTTGCTAATTCACAGAATAGCACTATGGACTCTAACTAGCATTTTGGGGGCGTCCACGTGAAGTCCCCAGTGCTTGTTTATTTGCTTTCAAGTCCCTCAGCTCGATGCCCTGGGCATTTGTTGCGGAACTCTGCTCCAGCAGAGATACGCTTCCCCTTGCCCTCTTCATGTCGAATTGCCGGCTCCGGGTGCAGACTCTGACTCTGGAGCTTACTCTAGATTAAACATGGATTCGCCCAACGAAAGAAAATATGACACACTTTCCGGCTTGTCCCCCATCAGAGCAGAAGGGTTCACAGAGCAGGGGAAGAGCGAGAGCTGAGCTGTTCGGGAAAAAGTGAAGGGGAGAAAGACCTGGTCAGAGTTACCTTGTACGCAGCTGCTGGTCGACGATCTGGGGGATGGGAGGCCCCTCCTTGCTCATACTTGTTATTCTGAGTCGTATTTAGACGTTGCGGGTGCGTCCATAATCCTCTGCAGTTCACCTTCGCTTCGAGACTACGTCCAAATCGGAGAGTGTGTCCCTGGCAAACCTTGGAAAATTTCAAGCCTACTCAAGGCATTCTTGTCCGGCGCTTTCATAAAACCGTAGTGGTGAGGTTTCCCAAGCTCCTGATTTCTTTGCCCACTCTTGTGATCCTGGGGGCCATTCTTGAAGTTAATCCGCAACAATGCAACGGATTCAAGTTTGGAGTACTCACAATTTTTTCCACATCCAGGCCATTCTTGCCAAAGGGCCAATGGACCTAACAACCTTTTAAATGCATAAACAACTTTGGAGAACCAATAAACGGAACAATCACCGACAAATAAGTAGAAACGATCTCAAAGTCGATGGTAAAGTTTCGAAGGTCCCAGGCGTCTAATAGTATTTCATTGCTACTGCTATACACGACAACTCGACTTGCTAATGAGGAGAGATATGCTGCCTACCATTATCAGTCCAGCCCAGCATTTGATGTTTGCTCGGATTCAATCCCTGCAACACCACGACTAGAAATATAAGGATACAGCAAGCTTCAAATCACTCATACGGCGACAATATAATAGGTTATACAGCCAATTCGATTAATTATGCATAAAGTATTTATATATATATTAAGAGGAGAAAACTAAGCTATAGCTGTTATAAGGCTAAAGTACTTTAATGCACTACCATGTTTATATAATATGCTTTCCTCTTAAAAATATATATATCTTTATATATTATTTATAATATAAATATATAAAAATATACTTATAAGTAAAGTATATAATTCCATTTTATATTAAAGTTTTATTAAATCTTAAGAAATCTTAAGTATTATTATAATTTAATAATTTTAATCTTTTTTACTCCTAACCCTAATTCTTATTTTATTATTTATTTACCTTTTCATTACTTTATATAATAGCATTAAAGCTAAAGTTATTTATTTAATTAAATATATTCTTTATAAATATTAAACTTAGAGTTTTTATTATAATTAAAATATTTCTTAAAATAATATTATTTACTTAATTTAACATATTATTAATAGTAATAAATTCTTAGGCTTTAATATTTTAAATCTTAGTATTAATAATAATTTTAAATAAAGTAATAATAATTTAATTAAGCTTTTTAAGGTCTTAAATAATAAATTAATATTTTTTTTTAATTAACCTAATCTTTATAATCTCTTTATTATTATTTAATATTATATTATTATTATTATTTTTTTTTTTATTTAAGATTTTATAAATATCTTCTTTTTAAATAGCTTTTATAAATATAAATTATTAAAACTTTAATAATATTATATTTAGGTTAAAGAGATATTTTTAAATCTTTTATTCTGCCTTAAATTTAAATTAATAAATAATAGGTTCTTTATTAATTAAAGGCTTTTATTTATTATTAAAATTTTAAAAAATAATGAAATTTATAATATTCTAAGGCTGCTTAATTATAATAAGCTGGAATATAAAATAATGGTTTTTTGGAATAATTAAAGTTATTTTATTAATTAAAGTATAATTATAGATATAATAATCTTATTTATAAGAGAAATATTTAGAAGTATCCTTATATACTTTAAAATAAGCCTTATAATATATATTATAAACTTAATTTTAATTTCATTTATTTATTTTTCGGCCGTTTTCGTGCTGCTTTAGTAAAATTTTTAGTATATATAGCAGGTGATTATAAATTATTTGGTATATATAGTAGGGGGGGGGGGGTGTAAATTATTTAATATATATAGCGGGGTGTATATAATAAGAATTAGGTATATTTAGTAGGTAATAATAAGCTAGTAATAAAAGGGTTGTTTAGGGTTATATATAATAATAAGGAGGGGGGGGGGGTTTTTTTTTTATATAATTTTAAGCTTAAAGATATATATTTTAAAATTATTAATATAGTTTTTTAAAAGGGAAAGGTTATTATATTAAGATAGAGAGTGTAATTATTTTTATAAAGAGATATATATTAGGCTTAGGTATTAATTTTATGTAATTTAAGTTATAAATAATAATATTAATAATCCTTTAGCCTTAATAACTGGCTAGATACTATCTTTTATTATTATTATAAATAATTTAATGAATAATATAAGAGGCGTTATAAAATATCTTAAAGAGCTATATTAATATTTTAATATTATAATAGCTATTAAAATTATAGTTAAATAGGGGGAGATATAAATAAAATTAGCGATGTAATTGCTTAAAGTTAATAAAAAATTAAGGGTTGATAAAGTCCTATATTATTTATTAAATATAATGAGGATAAGTTAAAGGAGCAGAGTAGTATTAAAGGCCTAGGCCTTTAATTAATTTAGTAATAGTTGGCGGAAGATATATAAAGCTGTTGAAGCTATTATTTAAATTATTAAGTAATTATTTAAATAATGGGGTATATTTATCTTATTTATAGGTGAGTAATTGTATATAGTATTATTAAATAAATATTTAATATTTTTTATTAAAGATTACTTTAATTATATTATATTATATAATAAATTAAAGAAGGTTAATAAGGAGTAATATATAGAATATAATCTTATTTAATTATTAATTAATTATATATTCCTTATATTACTCTCCTATAGGCTCTTCTTTAAAGATAGACTTTTTGAGCTTTATTAAGAGCGGCTAGCTATTATTATTAAATAAGTATCTACGAAATAAATAAAGAGGAAGGGATTATTACGCAGCCTAGCTATTAATATAAAAGAGGTAGCTGGCTATAATATAATCTTCTAGCTATTTATAATTTAAATTATTAGATATTAAATCCCTTGCTATATAAATATATTTACTAACTATTAGCTTAATATAAGTATAGAGACTAATCTTATTAATATATATAAGGCAGTGTTAATTATATATCTTATAGTAAGAAATTATATATATTAGGTTTAAAGGCTGTATATAGATAGAGCTTATAGTACAGCATAAACCTACACCTAATGGCTAATTAGAAGCCGTTATAATTAGTTCCTATAGCTAAGCTTGTAGCCTTAAATGGATTAAATGCTTAAATATTGGATTTTAAGTAAATAAAGAAATTAATTGCATTTTATAAGCTATATATAGTAATAATAAAATATTCTATATATATAGATTATTAATTTAAATTAGGGCTTATTTTATATTATTAATTATTCTAATAATTATATATCTTATTAATTTTTTAAATACTTTCTTTCTTAGCCTTTACTTAAATCCATTTATTTTTCCCTTAATATATTATTAAGGATTTATAATATTACTTTAATAAATATAGGTTGGCGCTTTTAAATTATTAGTACTTATATTTAAGGTACCTAGGAGCTCTTAACGCTATTTATTATAAATAATGTTTATAAGTTTAAAACTAATAATAAAGAGTATAAGTTAAGATTAAGCCCCTCTTAATTTACTAATCTTAGAGAATATTACCTTAGTATATTTAATATACTTTAAATATATAGAATTTATTAACTTTAAGGTAATTCTAAGCTATATTTAGAATAGTAATAATATAACCTAACTTTTTTAAAAAATACCCTTATTTATAATATAAAGTTTATTTAGCTAGCACTATAGATAAATAAAACTACTAAATATTCTTATTTATTAAGCCGCCTTATAAAATAAAACCCCGCAGAAGGTTATAATTAATAATAAATTAATATTTATATTACTTAAGCTACCCTCTTATTATAATTTTAATTATAATTATATAAATAATTAAGCCCTTAGCGTAGAGATAATAATAAATAATAAAAGAATTAAGTCTTTAAAAAATAAGATTAAGAGGATTATAGCTACAAATTAATAGAATAAAAACAATAATAAGGAGATCTATTCCATATTAATATCCCTAAAGCGCTTATTTAATAAGAAAAAGGAATTTAATTAAAATAATAGCTTATATACTAAGTTCTTAATTAATAATAATAAGGCCCTATAAGTAATAATTTAATAGCTATAATTAAGCTTATTTATTAAGATTAATAAGAAATATATATTATTTACTAAATAATAGGTAAATAGGGATAAGCTTAGCTCTGCTAAGTTATATATAAAAGCCCTGACGGCTAAGAATATATACTTTAAAATAGCGATTAAGCAGCAAGAGTTTACTATATTTGCTAAATATAATAAATAACAGATATATTAATACCTTTACTTAGCCCTTTAAAAAACTATTTATATAATAGTTTATATATAACCTAGCCCCTTATTAAAAGGCTAAGGTATAAGCCTAAGGCATAAAATACTTAAGATTTATAATTTAAAATAAATTAAAGCTAAATAATTTTAATTTAATTATATATTTTAACTACAAAATATAAACCTAGAAATCTTTAATAAGATCTTTATATTTATATGAATAATAATTATTAAGGGCGTATAGGCTATTATTATAGCTTATAGGGCTATTAAAATAGAAAAATTATATATTTTAATAAAAGATAATAAGGTAAGCCTATTAATTTAAGGCTTAATATATCTTACGATATTAAGAATCTTTAATTTTATCCTTAGGGAGAGCATTATTAAGGCTACTATTATTTATATTTATTAAGGATAGGTCCTAAATCTAACCTTTTTAAAAACTAAGAGAAACCTTAATATACCTAAGATAGAAAAGGCGTATATATTAAATATTAGATATTAATAAATAAAAATAGCTAAAGAGCTTATTATATTATTTCGCGCTATAAAGAGGAATATAGTTATAGTTATAATACTAATAAATAAATCTAGCTCTTATAGCTATATATTCTTTATAATTAAGATTATAACCTTAACTAATAATCTTAACTAACTATATAAGGGTATATTTATTTTTATTAACTTTACAAGAAATAAAAATATTAAAGAGAATAATATATAAGGAAAGCAGTTTAATAAAATAAGGTTAATTAATAATAACTTAATATACCTCAGCTTAGTAATTTAAAACCTACGGGATGAGAAAAAGATAAATATTAAATACTTAAAGTTTATACAGCTTTTTGCTAGCACTGCTAATCTTGGGTTTAATGGCGCAGCTAAGCATAATATCCTCCTACTTATTATAATTAACCTCTCCCCTAAGTATATTATAAGTAGCATTTATACCCTTAAGTTTGCTTATATAATATAGATTATTTAGGGATAAGCTTATTTAAATTTAAGTAATATTAATGCGATTTTAAGTAATTAAGATATTTATAAATATAAAATCATTAATATAAGTAAAAGTTTTATTAATATAAAAGGCAAGAATTAACTAAGCCTTAAAAAATATAAATTATTATACTGCTATCTACTATATAATATAATTAGCAAGGGCTTAATAATGGTATTATTAATTATTATTATTTAAGTACTTATATACTTAAATACTTATTCCTTAAATAAATAATCCCTTATACAAAATAATCTTAATTAATACTTCTTATATTTACCTAATATATTAATATACTTAATAATAAATTACTATTAATATATTACATTTCATTTTCTAAGCGATTTATATAAAACTAATATATATAAGGCATTAAGGCTATCAGCACTAATTACACCCTAGCTCTACCCACTCCTTAGAGAATAAGGTAATTAATAAGCTTAGTAATATTTATTAGCTTAAGAGTTATTGCTATTTATATTGCATTATTAACCCTAAGATTCTAATTATCCTTCTTATTATTAAAAAGGGTATATAAAAAGGTATAGAGGTAGAGCTACTAATATATATGAATAAACGCGATAAAGGTTAAAGATATACTATCCTTTAACAAAAAAGTAAAATAAGCCTTAATGCAATTATAAATAGCAATCTCCTTAACCCTAGCAGCTTTTACCTTACCTTTTTACCGCTTTAGCTACTGCTATTATTTAAGCTTATAATCTTGCTAGGCCTTAATAATATCCTTATTAGGATAATTACTACTACTATATATCTTAAAGTAATAAAAGGAATATTCAAGGGCTTCCTAGGATAAGTTGATCTTATATAATATATTATTCTATACTTTTTTAATTATAGCGTGCTTTACCCTTTACCTTTAACGCTATTCCATTTATTATTACTTTTATATAGCGATTTATTTATACTTAATATATTAGTTTATATTATTAAGTATAATAATTATATTAAATATAATTATACTTTAACTTTCTTATTATTTTCTTCCTTATTAAGTAAGTTATTTAAGGATATTCTTACTTTATTTATAGTAATATTCTGGGGGTTTATAGGTAAATATAAATATATAGGCTATATTAAAGCAAGTTTAAATTAATTAAATAAAAGCGCCTTAAGAATATATTAGCTAGGGCAAGAATAATGCTTATTAAAGCTTTATTAAATTAAAGCTTAATAGGCCTTATTTAATATAAATAGAAAGGGCTAGATTTAGCATAAAAAATAGGGTGATATTATATATTTAATACTATGGCTAATAATATAACCTATTTTAAAAAATTATAATAATATATATATAAAATAAGCGTAAAGCTTAAAGGCCTTAATTTTTTAAAATTAAGCTAAATTTAAATTACCTTAATACCTTAATATATATTATTCAAGGTAAAGTATACCCTTATTATTAAAATACCAACTTATAAGAGCCTCCTAAGATTAAAAAGTCACCCTCTTATATTTTAACTTTTTTTACAGCTTTTTAAACTCATTACTATTACTTCTTAAAACCTTTTATTAATATAATACCCAGGAGAAGATGCCCCTCGCCCCTGCCTTATAAGCCCCCTTGGTAAAAATAGTATTATAAGCTATTCGCTAAGGTAAACCCTTTAAACCTTATATAAGCAAAGTAATGAGATTTAGGTAAATAGTTAATAAAAATTAAAAAGGGGAAGGAAGTATTAAATTAGCTAATAAAGAAGATAATAATAAGAATAAAGCTAAATAAAAAGAAATTAATAAGAAAGGAAGAGGAAATAAAGGAAGGAATTTAAAAAGTAATAGGGATAAAGGGAATAAATATAAAGTCTTTAGCTAAGCTTATATAAATATTATTAATATATTATAAAATATTAAGGTAATAAAAGTTGCTAATTAAGATAAGATAGGAGCTAATGATTTTAAAGAGAGTAGATTAAAAAAGATAAAGTTTAATTAAAAAATAATTAAAAAAATAGTTTATTTTAGCAGTGGGATTAACTTTAATGACACTACTACTATAGCTAATATAAAGTCTTATAATAATTATACCTTTAATTATAAAGCTTTAAGCCTTCTTAAATTAGCTATAAATTATTTATTAAAGAGGAGTGATATAATTATAAATTATAAGGTAAATACTAAGGATTTAAAGAATAGAAAAAAAGATTATAATTATAATATGAGCATTATAGCTATAATTAAGTTAATAAGCTCTTATAAAATGCTATAAAATAAAGATAATAATATATTTATCATACCTTAAGCTATAAATATTATTTATAAGCAACTAAAATTAATTAAACTATTAATATAAAAGTAGGGTGAGAAACTTAATGCTATAATTATAAGGGGCGCTATGAAATAATATTAAGTTTAGCAGCTTATAATAAGGAAGCCTATAGTAAATAGTATAAATCCTGCCCCCGCTAGCTTTTAATATAAAATAAAAGCTTAGAATAAGCTATATATAGCGATCTTACAGAGTATAAAATATAATATAGCTATTATTATATTAATCACCCCTTAGCTATTAAGTATAAGTCCTTTGCTAGTAATCTTATTACTTATAGGCTAAGGTTTATTAAAATAAGGGGTAAAAGCATTAAATTAGCTTATTATAATAAGGAAGTGATATAAAGCCCTTATATTTATTAAGGAAGAAGGCTAGGAAAGAAAATAATCTTATTTTAATAGTAAGGGAAAGGAGGATTAATGCGTAGCCCTAATTGTTTTTACTTAAAGGCCTTAAGATAATATTAATAATATTAAGCATAATAAGGATATAGCTGTAAAGGGAGTGGTAAGTGGAATTAAAGATATTTATATTTAAGGGGAAGGTGGTAATGGATATATAGGTATTAAAGATAAGTAGTAGCTTGATTTCCTTAAGAAGTTATTAAATATTAAGCTAATGAGGGGCTATAGAGCTATTATGGGAATTGCGTTTAGCGCTGATATTTTTGCTTTATAGCACTAGATTTAAGTGGTATATAAAGTAATTTAGCTATTATTAAGTAGATAGATAGTTATATATTTAGTTTTAAAATAAATAAGGCTTTAATTGTAATTAATTCTTATTATTAAAGAGTTAGAAGCTAGATTTTTAATTAATGTAAGTAATAGCTAGGATATAATAATTGCTTTAATCTTTACATCTATATAAGCTTCTCTATACTAGTTATATAATTATAAATTATATTATATCTTGGAAAGCTATTATTTATATTTATTTAAAGCCGCCCTTTTTACCTTAATACCTTTAGCTTTACTATCTATTCTTTATATATAGGCCATTTCCCACCTAGCTAAGTAATAATAGCTTATATACTAAGATACTTAAGGTTATATTAAACCTTTAAAATTTTATAAGCTAATACTTTTATTATATAAATAAAAATAAAATCACTATTATACCTTTAGCTTTGCTATTTATTCTTTATATATAGGCTATTTTCTACTTAGCTAAATAATAATAACCTATACGCTAGGATACCTAAGGTTATATTAAACCCTTAAGATCTTATAAGCTAATACTTTTATTATATAAATAAAAATAAAATTACTATTATATTATTATTACTAGTATAAATATAAGTATCTCCTTTATTATAGCTAAAGAAAAGAAGAAAAAGATTAAATCTTTCATTATTTTAAGCTAGGTATGCTAAGAAACATAATATAATAATTATAATAAGGAAGTTTATTTATTTATATTTATATCTTAGCCTTATTTATAGCTACAATTAGCACTTTTAAATTATAATTCTATTATACTTAATATCTTATTAAGCACTACATTAGATTATATTAAACCCTACTTACTTTATATTAAAGTTTACATTAGAAAATAAGCAGGAATAATAAGCCTTATACTAACTAAGGATGATAATACTAATAAGAATAACTTATAATAAGTAGGAATTAAGCTAGCTAAATTTAATTTTAAAGATAACTTTAATAGAGACTATAATGAATCTAAAGATAATTAAAAGGAAAAGCTATATTATAAGGTAAAGAAGCAGCCTAAGCTATAAATAAGCAGCAAATACATAAGAGGTAGTATCTTTAAAAAAAAGCTAAATAATTTAATTATAGCTAAAGAGCTTAAAATTAAAAACCTAATAATAAGGCTACTCTATAACTATAAATTTAATAAGCTGCCTAATTAAGATATTTTAATAATATAAAAGCTATAGGAGGAAATCGCTTTAATACTCACTGCTTCTTATAACTTTAAAGATAATATTAAGATTAATAAGCTTAATCCCTATAAGAAAGGACTAGCTAAGTATATTAAGCGCTATCTTAAAATCTAGGAGATATATAGGTTTATTATCTCCTTCGTTATAAACCCTATCCTTAAGAAATTAACTCCTTAGTAATAAGCGCGATAGATATTTAAATATATTATAAAATAAAAATAGTAAGAAATCTTTAATTATAATTTAAAGAAGCTACTAAATATTATATAATATCTCTCTCATAAACCCCTAATTATAGAAAAAAGCATTTATATTATTATATTAATAACTAAAGATAACACTTAATATAACCACTTATATATTAGCTTTAAACTTAATTATTATAATATTTAAAAAAGATAGAAAAATAAATAACATAAATTTAATAACAAAGTAGCCCCAGAATTCTTTTTTAAGAAGCTAATAATTTAAAAAGATCTAATAACTTAAGCATATATTTAGGACTTTCCACTATAAGGATGCCCCTTATAAATACTTAATGCTGAATTTAATTAATATATATGCACCCTCTTTATGGCAGTACTAAGCTATCTTGCTAAGGCTATAGTTATACTTAGGCTTAGCGGGTATAATAATTATATTAAAATAAAAAGCATTTAAGCTTTATACCGTTTAAAATTAAATTACTTTCATTAGCCTTAATAGGGCACTTTATAGCATTATCTACTAATAAATAGAATCTTAATCTTATAGCTAAAAGGACTAAAAAAGGCGCTAAAGTTAGCTTATTATATATAATATTATTAAGATAATTAAGATTAAATCTAAGCCTATAATATATAATATTATTAAGACAACTAGAATTGAATTAAAGCAAAGTATAATAAACTAGCTAGGACCTTTTTATATAAAGCTAATTCAGGCTATTATAAGACCTTTTCTAATATATTAATATCTTGGTGGCATTTTAATATATATAGAGGTTAATTTAAATATTTATACCTACTTAGCTGTAGGTATTTATTTAATTCATCTAAGAAGATACTTCAGTATACTTAGAGATAATATAAATATTTACCTTTTAAAATATCTATATTTTATTCAAGAGGGTATAAGGTAAAGCTTTATAAATTAAAAAGTGTAAAAAGATATGTAAATTGCGCTATATATATCTTCTTTAATAAAGAAAACCTATTAAGCATTTAATGCCTATAAAGTTGCAACAAAGGGCCCTTTAATTTACTATTATAAGCAGTTAGATATATTAATATAGGAAATTGCCCTAAATATATTATCACTTAGATTATTATAATGAAAGGTAATGCGACGCTATTAGTATTAGGAATTAAGTAGGCTAGGGCGTTAAATTTATTAAAGGTTTATAGTAATAAAGCTCTTCAGCAAATTAAGTCCTTTTTAAGGAGCTTAGATGAGGATAAAGATTTAATTTATTAGTATATTAATATTTATAAGGGAGGCGGAATGAATGAATTTATAGGGCAATATACTGCTGAGTTAAATGATAATTAAGAAAAATAGACAATTAATTACTTTATTTTAATTCTGCTTTTTTAATATATTTATAATGTAATAATTAGAAATATGAAGCTGTATACCCTTGATTTTAATCCTTTCTATAATTTTTTCTAAATTAAAGCCTTTATTCCATTACTTTTAAATCTAAAGCCTAATTTGGTTTAATATTATATAATTATGCCCTTTTGTTGGTTTTTCTATTATAAGGTCCTCTTTAGTATATTTAATAATATTTATAAATAGATTAGATTTAATATTAAAGCTTAAAGGTTTAATAGGCTGTATATTAAATGCGCTAGGAGCTATTGTTCTATTAAGCTTCTGGCTAATGTTAAAATACCCTATGGTGGTCTAGCCCTTAATAAAGCTGTAGATGATAAGATCCTGCCTTAGTGTCAGCACCTTGCACCATTGTATTTATATGAGATATATATACCTGAACCTCCCTTATAAAATGTAGCTTTAAGCTCCTGGGAGTGATTTTTATTATAGAATATAGTGGCTAATGGGTATGCCTTTATATTTTATTTAAGTAGACCTTTTATATTAAGATTTTAAGAGCCTTATATGAGATGAAATTTATTTTCTTATAAATTTTAAGAAGGTATATTAGAATTCTTATTAAGAATGCATTATAATATTTAATATTAATTAGTTATAATATTTAGTTTATTATAATTAAGTAAATAACAGCTTAAGGGATAACTAGCTAATTTAATATTTCATATATCTTAATCCTTCTTATTAAGTTAAGCTATTTATTTATTTCACCCCTTAATATTATAGCTATATAACTTAGCATTAAGAGCTTTTTAATATATCTTATATAATAACTTAGCTATAATATAAATTCTTTATATTAAGATCTCTTTAAATATTAATATTAGCTTAGTATCTTTATATAATGATAAATATACTTAAGCTAATAATTAATGCAAAGGGATTTTAAGGTATTTTTTTAAGGTATTTGAGAATTCTTTTAAGGATTTAGAATTAATATTTCTTTATTTTAACTTGAATATAAGGAAGTTTAAATCTAGGAATTGCTTATCAGGAGGTTTTATTATAAATATAGTGGATTTATTTAATTTATATTAAAGTTAAGGAAAGATTATAAATATACGTTTATAGGCCTATTAGGGTTAGGGACTAAGAGCTTTATATAGTATTTATTTATTCCTATATTTCGTTTATATTAATTATCTCTTAGTAAATATATTAATATAATACCTTTTTAAATAAAATAAAATATTTTAAGCTTATTTATTAATATTTTTATTAATATCTTAAAGTTATTTTATAAAATATATACTTATGCTTTAAAATTACTTTTCATTATATTTAAGAAAAACTCATATTATTTAAAAGATTTTACTATCCTAGGTAGTAAGAATATACTTAAATAAACCACGTTTCCTAAAAGCTATAAGCATATACATTATATTAAGCATACTATTATATAAGATCCTAGATTTTAATAAGAGGTTTAAATAATAGGATTCTAGTGATAAGAGATTTATATATAATATCTTGGGTGTAAATAATGTATTATTAGCCTTAAATATATTATATTAAGAGATCTTAGATTTTAAAGAGGAGCTTAAAGAATAAATTTTTAATAATAATAGCTATGTAGATAGTAAGTAAGAGGCGCTGAATTTGAAATGAGAGGTAATAATGCTGACTTAAACCTTAAAGTAAAAATTAAAAGCAGCGCTATATTTAAATAGATTCATTTATTAAAAGTTATTATTATCTACTAAAATATATATATAGGTTATATTTTAAGCTTATATAATTTAATTATCAGAGGTGTTAGTAATATTGCCGCTGGTAGCGTGAAAATAAATAAGCTTTAGAGTATGGCTAGTAAATAATAAAAGCGGGATATAATAGCTTTATTTTAAGGAGATTAAATATATAGTTATTAACCTATAAGTATTAATGCTAATGATCCTGATAATCCTAAGAAGGTATATTTACTAAACCTTTTATTTAATAGGCTATATATATAAAAGGGCGTATAAGAAGGTATTTATTATAATTATAATAAGCTTTTCCTTTAAGTAAAGATTCGCAGCTTAAGTAGTAATAATTATACTTATAAGATTATAATAATTTACCTAATATTATTTAAGTATAAATTTAAGCCTTTAATTACTGTATTTAATTAGCTTAAAATAAAACTTTATAAGGCTTTATTTTTAATGTTAATTCCCTTAAAGTTTTTTAAGAGGATTAATGAAATAACGGTATATATCTTAATTTTTAAATGTACTTTTAAGGGTAAACCTTCTTTAAAATAAAGATAATTATTTAAGAATATATATAATTATATTAATTATAGAGTATTTAAATATTATGAATTATTTATAAAATAGCCCTAGGATAATAATTAGGCTTTAATTATTTATAAATATAAGATTAGGTTTATTAATATATATTTTAAATAGAAAGGGTATATCCTTATAAGAAAAATATTAAATATATATCTTAATATAAGTTTTCTTATAATTTAAAGGAGAAATGTAAATATTATAGCTGATAATTATTAAGAGCTAAAGAATAAAGGTGGAATTTCCTAGCGGATTAAGTAATATAGATATTGAATTTAATAAAATTAAAGCTTATTAAAAGGCTGCTCTTAATATTAATATTAATATTATAGATGTAGATAGGGAGGCTAAGGTTGCTAGGGGTGCAGATAGGTATAATACGGGATTAGCTAAGGTAGGCACTAGGGGAAGAGTAAGGTAGAATCTACCCTTTAAAGTTTATTAAAGGTTTAAAAAGTAAAATCTAACCTTATTTTAAATTTTTTAAAAGTTTAAGGAAATAAGTATAAAGTTCTTAAATACTAGATATTTACTAAAGTAATATAAGAATGAGAAAACAAAATAATAAGCTAAAGAACTAGGGTAAGGAGGATATACACCTTAACCTATATATAGGTAGTAGGCCTTACTATATTTTAATTTATACAAAGGAGGCTAAGTGAGAGCTTTTTTAATAAATTATAAATACTTATAGATTAAAGATTTAAATTAATGAATAATAAAAGTTAATAGCTAGCGCATTTAAAGGATAGGTTAGCCATATAGCTATAGGCTTTAGCTAATAAACCTTATGAAGCTTAAATACCTATAAAATCTTATATAAATTAAATAAATTAGGCTGGATATTAAGCTTAGATTATTTAATAAATACTTAAGAAGGTAAGTATTTACTATTAATTATATATATTAATACTTAGATTTAAATATAGATTTAGATTTATTTCGCCCTTAATTAAGATATTATAAAACATTTTTAATATAATATAATATTTATTATAAGAAATATATACAGTATATATACCTAGGGCTAAGATATAAAGCAGCTAATATTAAATAAGTTGCTCTTATAACTTTTTATAAGTAATTAATAAAAGGTACTAAGGGGAGTACTATAGATTATTAAGGCGCTTTTATTTTCCTTTTAATACTAGCTATAATAATACGATATTTGCTAATAGGGCTTTAGCTATATGTTATACTACTTAGGAATATATACGGAGAATAAGAATAGCTACCTTACACTTAAGGGCTAGGCCTTTAATATTGCTTATAATAGCTATACATATATAATTAGCATAGACAGCTAAAAGTATATGCTATTAATATATAAGGCGTCCCTTCTGCTGCCTTAGGTTTAGTCCTTTCTATATATATAGAGATATATTTAATTTAGTATTATTATATTACTTAAGAGGCTCTATAACTCCTAGCTTAGGTTTAGGCTTAAGGATTAAGTATATTAATTTAAATAAAATAATCTTAATATATTAAACTCTAAATATTAAAATAATATGCTTATTTATAATATAAGCGGGCAGCTTTATTTTATTACTCATATGGTTATTATAAGCAGCAACCCTAAGGTTACTTAAAAGTAGTGGGTTATTTATATAAGGAATATTTACAATACGCTCTTTAGCGTATATATATTCCTCTAAATCCTAAATCTATTTACTACTACCTTCTTTAAAGTAATAATTAAGGGGCAATAAGTAAGCATTAATATATAATAGCTTAGCGCCTTTATCTCCTAGTTAATAAAGCTAAATTTATAGGATTTTAAGTATAATAGTGGAAATAATATTAAGATAAGTTTTATTATAAAGCTAGCTAAATAATGCTTATAAAGATAATATCTTAATAAAGATTTAGATAAGATTAGGTTAAAATATTTATAGGTTAGATAAATGAAATAATTAATATACTTTAAAGGATTAAAATAATATATAAATTGCTTTATAATATTAAAGAATTAATTGTTTATATATTATAAGGATTAATAACTTTTAATATAAGGTAGGTTAGATAATAATTAATTAGTTTTTATTTTATTTAATAATAATTCCCTTATGCTTTTATAAGTAAATTAACTTTTTAAGTTTTAGCTTATAGGCTAAGTAATCGCTTTATATTTAAAGTGGCTTAAATATATATTTATAATAAAACCCTTAAATCACGCTTTTAATTAACTTTTTTTTATTATATTTATTTTATCTATAATATAATTTTAACTTACTTTCTGGCTCTTAGCGCTTTTTAGCTTAATTTACTCTTTAGCCTTTAGTGCCTTTTGATTTAATTTACTTTTTAGCTTTTAATACCCTTTAGCTTAATTCATACTTTAAACTTAATTCACTTTTAAAGCTTAATTTACTCTTTAGCCTTTAATATCCTTTAATTTAATTTATTCTCTATATAAAAATATAACTCTTATAATATATAAATTAATACTTAATATAAGATTTTAGTTATATTAATTAAATTAGGTGGAAAAGTAAGCTTTTTAATTAATTAAAGATTAGCTAAAGCTATAATTAATAAATATTTATAATTAAAGGGCCTTATCCCTTTTAAATAAATTATTTAATATATATATATTTAACCTTCTATTCTTATAAGTTATAAGCCTAGGTATTTATTTAATTAAAGTAATAAAATTAAACCTTAATTATTTATTTAAGAAAATTTATATTATATAATTACCCTTATTATTATTATATCTTATTTTAATAACTTAACTTTATAATACTTTTATTAATTTATTAAAAAGCATCTTATTATTAATTATTTAATTAAATATATTAATAAGCCTTTAATTAATTAAATCCTTTTATTTAATAATATCTTATTAAATCTATTTTATAAATTAAATATAATAATTATACCCCCTTATATTTATTTAAAATACTTAATTATATCTTCTTTAATAATAACTTAATCCTCTTAAAACTTATATTAATTAAAAGCCCTTAAAAAGATTTTTCTAATTATATTATTTTTAATTATAATTTCCTAATTATTTAATTATTAAAATAATTCTGCCTTTTATACCTTTAAATCTTTTCTTAATAAATATTAATATTTCCTTAATCTTTATATTCTCTTTATAGCTATTCCTAATAAATTTAATATCTTATAGCTTTTTAAAGTTAAGAATTATTTATATTAAAATATAAAAGCTATAGCTTTCCTTATAAAAGAAGGAATAATTAAAAATAATTAAGATTTTTTTAATATTTTAATTATAAATAATAATAAGGCTAAATCTTTTATAATCCTTATATATAAAGAAGGTCCTTTTATATATATAAAGGATAAAAATATAGCTTTTAAAGCTTAGGAAACTTTAAAGGATTTATATAAATTTAATAAATTCACTATGAAATATTTAATTCTTAAGGAATTTTTTAATATTATTTTTAAAGAATTTAATATTATAAAAGAATATTTAAATAAAGTTAAGTAATTAATTAAAGATTTAATTATAAATAATATAACCTTTTTAAAATAAATTATTATAGCTTAAGTTTTAAATTCTCTTAATAAGAATTATAAGGGATTTATATAAAATATAATTTAGAATTTTAAAAAAGACTTAAATAGCTATATAGCTAATATTTTATTTATTAATTTATTAAATAAATTTAAAGAAAAAGAAAAAACTATTATAAAAGCTTTTATATTAAAAGGAAATAAATAAAAAAATAAATATCCCTTTAAATATAAATAATATTTTAATTATAAAATAAAGGGCTATATATAAGAAAATTACTATTTTTTTTTTTTAAAGAAAGCATTAAATTCTTAAAAAATAAAGAAAAATAAAAGAGAAAATACTTATATATATAAGCTAAATATATTAAGATATAAGCAAGAAAAACTTTAGGAAAAACTACTTTTAATCTTTATAAATCTTAAAAATTTTAAAGATAATTTAAAGAAATAGGAAGAAAATTCTAAAAAAATTATTATTATTATAAATCCTAAGGAAAACTCTTTTATAAATTTAGATTTAATTAAAAATACTAAAGAAATAAACTTATTAGACCTTATAGAGGTAAATAATACTTATATACCTTATATATATATAATAATTAATATAAAAATAGATAATATAAATTAGGAAAAAAACTATTTAATTAAATTTATAATAAATAGCGAAGTAAATATAATTAATCTTTATAATATATATTTATTTTCTATTATAAAATAAGTAAATAAATAAATAAAATAAGGAAAAGTAAGCTTTATATATATTAAATATATAAAGGAAAGCATTATATTATTCTTTAAAAATAACTTCTAATTAAATATAAAGAATATATATTATATACCTACTTTAAGTATAAATATTTTAAGCTATAATATTATAAATTATATAATAAAAATAGAATTAAATAATAATTTTATTAAATTATATTCTAAGAAATTATATAAACTTATAGCTATAAGATATAAGAAAAATAGCTTATATTATATAAAAACTTTTATAAATAAAAAGAATTTAAATATAATTAATATAATTATATCTAAATTTAAAGAGATAAATATACTTTAAGAAATATATAAGTAATATTGTTATTTAAAGTATATAAGGTTAATACTTTTAATAAAAATATTAAAAGAAAATAAAATAAATATAAAAATATCCTTTAAAATATTAAAGATTTTTAAATATAATATATACTTATAAGCTAAATATATAATTAAATAAAATAAGAAAAGTTTAAATATTAAAGAATATAATATATTTAAAAGGATATATAATAATATAGGTAGCTTATTTATACCTACCTTTAATAAATATAAATATTATATATTATTTCTTAATAAATAAATTCGCTATTTATATAAGTATTTATTTAAAAATAAAAATAAAGCTATAAATACTTTTAAAGACTTTATAAATAAAGAGGAAAATAATACTTTAAATAATAAAAAAATAAAAATAAAAAAAGTATTTATAGATAATAAATCTAAATATATAAATAAAAGATTTAAAACTTTATTAGGAAAATATAGTATATATTATTATATTATTCCTATATATATAAAAGAGCCTAATAAGTTTATAAAAAGAATAAATTTAATTATAATAAATAAGGTTTAAAGTTTATTAATAACCTTAAATATACTATATATATTATAAGGAAAAGCCTTTTAAACGGCTATATATTTATATAATATTACCCCTTATATAGCTTTAAATCTATAAATATTATATAATAAGAAAAATAATAAAAACCTTTATATAAATAATATTAAAACTTAGGGTTTTATAGTATATTATAATGATAATAAATATAAAATAAAATTAAAACTAAGAAATAAAAAGGGTATTTTAATAAGTTTTATTCCTAAAACTTATATATATAAAGTATAGGATATAAAAAATAAAAAACTAACTTTAGTGCGAGATATTTAAATATTAGAAGGAAAATTCCTTAAAAAAGATAATATTTTAAATAATAATAATAATAATAATAATAATAATAATAATAATAATAAATCTTTAAATAAAGAAGAAATACTTATAAAAGATAAAATAATAATTAAAGGCTCTAAGGAAGTATATTTAGCTATAAATATCTTTATAAGTAATATAATAAATAAATTTAATAATTCTAATATTATTTTTATAGCCTTAATTATAAAAGAACCTTTTAATATAAAAAAAATATTAAATTCTTTAGAAAAAAACTTATAATTAAAAGCTATATTTAATGAAATAAATAGCTTAAAAAGTTAAAAAACTTATAATATAATAAATTTACCTAATAATAAAATAGCCTTATTAAGAAGGTAAGTCTTAAAAAAGAAATATATAAATAATCTAAATATTATAAAAAATAGTTAGATAATAAATAAAGAAAAAACTATTTAATATAAAGCTAGATAAGTAATCCATAGCTATAAATAAAGATTTAAAATAAATTTTCTAAAGACTTTTTTTATTATCTACCGGCTAAAAACTTATAATATATTATTAATATTAGCTATAAATAAAAGCTGGTTTATATATAATTATAACGTAAAAAATGCCTTTTTATATTTTAATATAAATTATAAAATATATATAAAATTACCTAATTTAATATATAAAAAATTTAAATATTAAGGATTATTAGCAAAATTAAATAAAGCTATATATAATCTTAAATAATTACTATTATTATAATATAAATATCTAACTAATATATTAATAAAAGTTGAATTTAATATTTACCCTTATAATAAAAGGATATATATAAATAAAAATAAATAAATAATATTTATTTACTATATAAATAATATAATAATCTTAAGTGAAAATAAAAAGGAAATTAATAAAATAATAAATAATATTTCTATAAATATAAAACTTAATTTTTAAGGTAAATTAAAAGATTTCTTAGGGAATAATATAAATCTTAATAAAGAAAATAAAGAAATAATTATAAATTAAAACTAATATATAAATAAACTTTTAAATAAATTTAATATCTTTAATAATAATATTATAAATAATTATAAAATAAAGCTAGAATTAACACTATATATTCTAAAATATATATTATATAAAAATAATAATATAACTTTTATTAAAAAAATAAAAAGATTTTAATAATAAATAAGGTTATTATTATATATTAATTTAAAAGTTAAATTAAATATAATATATTTTATATTAAAATTAGCTAAATATATATTTAATCTAAGCCTAGAATATTTTAAAAAATTAAATAAAATATAGGGATATTTATTAAAATTCCTATATATATTTAAAAAATATACCTATTTTAATAATAATAATTTATATATTATAAAATATTATGACTCTTCCTAAGGTAATAATATTAATAATGCTAAATCTACCTTTAAATATATATTTTCTATTTTTATAAGAAATAAAAAGGTATTTAACTTTATAAATTAATCCTTTTAATAATAAAAAATACTAGCTTTAAGTATTTATAAGGCTAAATATATAGCTTTAAAAAAAGCTATTAAAGAAGGAATATATCTATATAATTTAATTAAATATTTTAATAATAATTTAACTTTAAAATATAATTTATATAAACTAAAAATATATAAAAATAATAATATAACTATAGAATTAACTAAAAATTAAATGTTTTATAAATATATTAAATATATTAATATAATATATCACTTTAATAAATATGCTATATAAGAAAATCTAATTAAAATAACTTAAATAAATATAAAAGATAATTTATTAAATTAGTTAATTAAGCTTATAATTAAATAAGATTTTAAATTATCTAAAGAAAGGTATAATCTTATAAAATATAATTAAATAAATATTAATAATATAAAAGGTATATAAATAAATATTATAAATACTATAAATAAGATTATTTTCCTTATAAAAGAGAAGTTTTTTATATAAATAATTAAGCTTTAAATACATATTTTATTCTCTTATAAATAGCTATTTTTTCTATATTTAATAAAAATATATAAAAAATATACCTATAGTTTTTAGCTAAATAACTTAGAAATTTTTCTTTTTATATATACGCTACTTATATAAAATATATATATATATACAATATACTACTACTATATATACACTATATTTATAAGTAAGTAATATTATATATATTTTATAATTTATAATATAGATAATATAATAATATATAATATTAATATAAATATTTAAAATTATACCTTTATTATAATAATAATACTTATATAAAATTATAATATTATAATAATATACTAAATCCTTTAAATATGATTATATGTTGCATAATACGCTTATAATAGCGAGTTTAATTCATATAATAAATGAATTTTTTAAATTTTTATTTTAAATAAATAAAATAAAATTATATTTTAAATATTTTTAATAATTATTAAGGCTTTTTCCTTATTATTAAGGTTTTCCTTAATAATATATATATATAAGATTTATATTAAAATAATGCTTTTAAAGAAACTATTTAATAAAATAAAATATATTATAAAATTAACTTTTAAGGGATTGTAAAAATATAACTCTTATAGCATATAAATTAATACTTAATATGAGATTTCAGCTATACTAGCTAAATTAAATGGAAAAATAAGCTCTTTAATTAATTAAAGGTTAGTTAAAGCTATAGTTAATAGACATTTATAATTAAAGGGCCTTACCCCCTTTAAATAAATTACTTAATATATATATATTTAACCTTTTATTCTTATATTCTAGCCTTTAGCGCTCTTTAGCTTAATTTACCTTTTAACTTTTAATATTTTCTAGCTTAATTTACTTTTTAACCTTTAATACTCTCTAGCCCTTAATATCTTTTAGCTTAATTTACCCTCTAGCCTTTAATACTTTCTAGCTTAATTTACTTTCTAAGCTTAATTCCCTTTTTAGCTTAATTCACTTTTTAGCTTTTAATGCTTTTTAACTTAATTTACCCTTTAATTAATTTATATTTTAAGCTTAATTACTTAATTTACTTTTAAAAAGGGTAAGTATAGAAATTTAAAGTATATAATTTAAGGATTTAAAGGTTTTATTATAAATATATAATTAAATCGCTATATATATTAGCGAAATTCAATCCTATAACTTATATTTCACACCTTAGCCTTAAATTAAGGGACCTTAGCTAAAATACTAGTATCTACGCTATTTAAAGCTAATAATATTATTAGATAAATTTATTTTAATATATTCACCCTTAATTATAACTAAAATAAGAAAAAATATTAACCCTTTATAATATAATATATTAATATTAATATATACGAAGATATACTTATTTATAAGGCCTTATTTAGCTTTTATGGAAACCTTAAGCTTATTAATAAAGATAAGAAGTATAAGCTAAGCTTCTTTATTTATAAAGGCTTATAATATTGCGGTAAGGATAGGTGCTACTAGCTTTAAGGAATATATTAATATTACTGTAATAAGTTAATTAGGATTTGCTTTATAAGATATAATAAGTACTAAATACCTATCCCTAGCAACACTACAAGCTGCACTTAGCTTTAAAAGTATACCTTAACCTATTAAGGCTATTACATTAGGGTAATATAAGAATTAGCATAAGATAATACCTTATATTACCCCCTTTATAAGTACCCTGACTTTATAATTAATAAAATAAAGCGATATATCTTAATATATAATAATAAATAGCATAATATCCTTAATAATAGCTTTATACTTATAAGGAATAACCCTTATTCCCTAAGAAAGTATAATAAGTATAAATTTACTTTCTACTTATTCATTTTCACTATATATATATACAGCAGTATTTACAACCTCATTTAACTTAAGGAATCTAATATACTTAATATAATAAAGCTATATATTATTTAATATAAGGAAAGACTTAATTTATATAGCCTTTATAGCTATAAGGGCGGTTTTATTAATAATAACCCTAGCAGCAAGATCCTTAAAAAGGTTTATAAAGCGAGTTAAACAGTGCTCTTTTTAATTAACCTAAGGTATGCATTAAGGCCGTTAAGTACCCTCTTTAATCTTATATAAGACTTAAGGCGGCTATTAATATAAGCATAAGCTAAATTAAATAATATTATAAATAAAGTTAATAATAATCTTAAGGTTGGCTTAAATATATATTTTATTATTATACTAGGCGCCCCTTACTAACTGAATTATAGTAAAAATATATAAATTAGTTAATAACTAAGGTAGGCATAATAATAAGGTTATACTACCCTTAATTCTATATTACTCTTAATATATATATAAGGATTTTAAAGAAAAGATAGCCTGAATTCATAAGGAATATATAACCCACTAAGGTAGATAGAATATATATACCCTTAGGGATAGCAATATATGCCTTAAGAAGATATAGGCAGGGCCTTATTAAGGCGTGGGGTGAAGGTATAGCTTTATCTTATATTAGTTTAGTATTATTATTAATCTTAAGATAGCTACATTAAAAGCTAGGGAGTTAAGCAGTAAAGTATTATAGGCCCTTATTTACCTTAAATACTAGAGGCTTTAATTAATAATTTATATATAAGTTATACATAGAAAGTATAATGTAGATAGGACTTACCTCTACCTTATTAATTCATGCCGCGAGCTTATATTTAATAGGGTTAAGTATAAGGTATATATAGCTTTTAGGTTAGTTAAGAGGGTTGAGGTTAAAAAAGTATGCCTTAGTATATAGAAGGGTAAGAAGCATAAATATATTTAGGATATTATCTCCTTAGATAATATAAAGTCCTTTTTTAATATAATTTAGCAGCTATTAACCCCCCTTTGATTATATAATTAAATATAATTTAAGATCATAGATATTGTGGCTAATAAGCTTCTTATACTTAATATATTTCTCATTAATATTAAAATAATTATTATAAGCTATACCCTTAAGCCCCTTAAGCTTTCTATCCTAAGGGCTAATAGTAAGTACTTATATATTATTATAATTAATTATAGCATAGATATTGCTAACCTTTATTAAGGTATTAAGCAGTAGCTTTTTAGCTATATTATTAGGATTTATAAGAGGGAAGGTGCTTATTTAGCTAATAGCCGTTACTTAACCTATAAATAAACCTTAGCAGCTATTAAGTTAAGGCTATATAAGATCAGCCTTAGACTTAATAACGGCTTTATCTTTATTAAATAATTTAAAAATGAGTAAGATTAGCGGGCCATTAAGTTGCTATATGGAAAGGTAAGCATACCTAGTGAATACCTTTATAGAGAGGACCTTTTAAAGCTTTATAGCTATTAAGGGCTTATAAATTTAAAGACCCTTTATTATTTATATTTTCTAGACTATTTATTATATAAATAGCATTATTAAGCGGAATAAGATATTAAAAAGCTACATTATATTTTATATTATATACTTATACTCTCTTAAGCGTATAAAGGGGTGCTAAAATAGGTTAAGCTTAACCTTAGGTTAGCTAAAAATATTAGCTTTTAATAAAGTATAGAAAATATATAAGGAAATCTATAATTTAAATATAGGATATATTTAATAATATATTTTAATATTAATAGGATATTACTTATCCGCTTATATAAATAGATAGATTTTAATATATTAAACTTTCAGCCTTAACTTTTATATTATGAAACATATAGCCTCTTATTAACTACTTAACATTCCAGCGTTTACTTTGTTATTAGCATTCTATATATCCTTAATGAGTATTATTTCGTAATAAGGTGGTTTAAAGTATATAAAGGTATTTAAGGTAATGATTTTATGAGGGTTTATATAAGTATATATATAGTATTAGATTTAAGAAATTTTTTTAATTAAATTTCCTTAGCCTCTTATTAATTTAAATTCCAGCGTCTTTAATTATACTTTTTATTAAAAAGATTTTTATTACTTATTTAATATTTATCCTTAAATATTAATATAATTAGTAAGTTATACTTATATAAGGTAATAAGTAAAATATATATTATAATACTATATCTCCCACAGGCTGGATTAATATTTTTAAAAGGGTAATATTTTATATAGATAGAGGGGAATACTAGTGGCGAATGATGATCTTAATTATAAAGCGATAAGGCTACCGCTAGTTATTTGAAATTATTTTAATAGGCTTTTTTTATATTATGAGCTAAATATTCAAATAGCGGAGCGCTTAATTACAAACTTAATTAAGATGGGAATATTAAGGGAGGATATAATAATTAAGAAGGCCTTAGTTTATAAGTTGCTGATTTATTATAGCTTAGATTTAAATAAATGCATTTATTAGCTCTTATTTAAGTATATCTTCCTACACTTAAAGGCAATAATAGGCTCTAGCGGCATATCTTAGGATAAAAAGGTTTAATTTTTATACATTATGTAGATTAGCTTAGAATTAGGTATAGATTATATATTGCAATATTATAGCTAGGCTATTATAGAGATATAAGTTATAGCTAATTTCCTTATAATGATATTTATTTATATAAGCATAAGATACTATAATAGCGCGTTATAACTATGATCTGCTAACTTTAAAAGTAAATACTAGCATGTAATTAATATCTTATTAGGCTTACCAGGGGCGATATGCTACCTAAATAATAATCCTAGAATAATAGCCTATTAGTGGCGCTTAATAAAGCCTTATTCTGAGCTATTATACTATAGCTGGTTAATTAGGTATTTTAATAGAGTATTAAGGATTAGTGTTAAAAGATAGCTTAGGAGAATCTTATGTTGCTTTTTTATTACTTAATTAAATAAAGTTAACTTAAATTATCTTAGAAGTTTCTTAAGTAGGTTAATAATATATTTGCCCTTAACCTTGGCTTTATAAGAAGTATAGTATATAAATAAGCCCTAGCTTTTAAATTAAATCTTTAAATTATATTTCTTAATTTAATAATATATATTTAAAGCTAGAATAAATTAATAAGCCCCTTATCTTACTTAGTTATAAAAGCTTAGATTATAAGAAGACTTAGGCGCTTTTAATTTTATTTTATATTTTAATAATTTTTTTTAAAAAGGAAAATACTTTATAACTTATTACTAGTAAATGGAAGAATATGTAGGTAATTATAAATATTAATATATAAGATACTATAAAGGTTAAGCTTTATAGCTAATCTTAATATAATATAGGTAATAATAAATAATATAAATAGGCAGGCTATTTCTTATAAATAGTGATACTAAGGCATAAGCCTCTAGTGCTTATTATTAATAGCTAATTAATCCTTTAATATTATTAAACGATAAGTATATTATTTTTAACTTAATTTTATTACTTGATATATAATTATATTTATAAAGCTAATATTAAATATAAGGGAATAATAATATCCTTATAATATTCTCTTTTTACTTTATCTCCCTAACCTTATTAGCATTTTCCTTTTCATTTTATAGCCTAAGGCGTAAATAAAAGAGGTAATATGTATTATTATATAGAAGTAAGATATATTACCCTAATAGCTATTATTATAATTAATTTAATAAGCTAGTAAAAGATGCTAGCAAAGGTTCTTAAAGTAGTTATAAATTTTATAGCTATTAGTTATATTATTTTAAGTAATAAGATATACCTTTCAACCCTAAAGAACTTAGTATAATAAATTTATAACCCTATGCTTATTTTAAATAGGTAGGTTAATTAGCCCTTAGTCCTTATAAACTCCTTAGCGCTAATCTTAATAAGTTCCTTATCTTTAATAAAGGATAAAGATTATAGCTTAAATAATATATTTTCCTTATTATAGCTAAGGGCGCCTTAGCTAAATAAGTTACTTAATTTAGATATGTTGATGCTTATAAATGTATCGCTAATAAGTATTAGGTTGCACTTAAGTATCTCTATTTAGCCTATATTATAAGGCGATTTTAATATTTATTCCTTTAAGGTCTTAGCAATAAGTAATAAAGTTTATTAGATAGCTAGCAGTCTTATATCCTTATTAAGGGCATTTAATAGACTTAAGGAAAGCCTTAACTACTTCTTAATATAAGTAATCTTTTTATCTTTAAGTACTTTATATTTAACTGCTAGAATAGAGCTTAAGTTTAAAATATTATTAACTAGCTTATTATTAGCTTAATTTGCTTCTTTCCTTTACTCTTAAGCGAATTTATTTCCAGCGGAATTACTTAAGGATTAGTTATTATATATAGCTAAAACTTAATTATTAAAGATTATATTTAACTGGCTTACCTTTTTAAATTATCCTATAGTTAGCAATTATATATATTATTAATATATAAGATAACTTACTAGGATATATATTAATAGGATATTATTTATAAAAAGCTATATTTTAACTTATATTAGGGTTTACTTTAAGTTAAGGTAAAGGAGGAGGTTAATCTTCTTAATTATAATAAAGTTAACTTTAATTATAAATATATTATAAATATATTTATAAAGGTAATAGCCTTTAAAGACCTTTATATTAATGAGTATGTTGTGGGTATAGCAGCCTTTATCCTTAAGCTTATATTTATATTATACTCTTTAGCTACTTTATTACGCCGCTTTTTATAAATTATTAAGGCTTATTATTAGCTTATTCTTTTGTTTTATAAGGATGTTTATATATTAAGATATCTTATTAGGTTTTTTATTATAAGAGTATAAGTTGAAAGTATTATATATTAATAATATTAGTTTATTATAATAAGGAAGTATAAAACAGATATATTATAATGGGCTTTATATTAAGAGGGGATATCTTAATGGGTATATATTAAGTTTAAATAGAATTAGATTATTATTTATATATAAATCTAACCTTATTAGCCCTAAAGGCTACTATCTAATTATAGTGCCCTT
This sequence comes from Diaporthe capsici, assembly GCA_013364905.1. NCBI lineage: Eukaryota > Fungi > Ascomycota > Sordariomycetes > Diaporthales > Diaporthaceae > Diaporthe > Diaporthe capsici. Next base: position 708,903 of record WNXA01000013.1, read on the forward strand.
AAAGGCCGCTATAATAGGCTAGGATAAAGTAAATAATATAGCTAGATTAATTATAAAGTGGATAAGTGATATAAAGGATTAGTAAAAATGTTATTATATGCTACTTAGTTTAGGTATATTATTAAGTGCTATTATACTATTAAAATTACTTTTAATAATATATTATGCCCCTACTTTAATGCTGGAAATTAAATAGATTCCTTGTTTTTAAAGCTGCTAGCAGCTTTGTAGGTCCTATTTATTTTACTTAGTTTAGATATTAATATCTTAATATAATGGAATTAATATGAGAAGTTTAAAACTTTATTGCTTTTATAATTCTTAATTTCTAGCTGGGATTTATAATTTACTTTTATGCCTTTTTAGGAATCCCTTTATTTACTTTCTTTCTTTTTTAATTCCCTTTATAATTATTATAATCTATTCTTTTCCTATTACCTTTGTTATTATTATGATCCTATTTATCTGCTTGTTGTTCTAGTATTGCTACCTGCCTTTATTGCTTAAAAGAGTTAGTATTTAATGATAAGTGCTTGATAGGTATATAATATTTATATAAAGGTGCCTTATAATTATCTTTAGGTATATATTAAGATATACTTTATTATTAATTAATTAATAATAACCTTATTTATAAATAAAATACCTTTATTTTTTATGAATTTAATATGGTATTTAAGGTTATTAATATCTATGCTTATTTTTTACTTTAAATTTATAATGCTATTAAATTAAATTAAAAGGCTATTGAGTATCCTTGCCCCCTTTTTCTTATAAGTGATTTTATATATAGCGTTATAATTTAAGTGGGTAAGGAAATTAAAGCAGTCCTTAGAGTTTTATAATTTATTATTAATGATTTTTATAAGTTTTTTATATTATAAGTTTTCTTATAGGATATCGCGCTTTTAGAAGATAAGATATACTAGCTTATTATATTATGATTGCCCTAGTTAAGATTTGCTGGTTTATGTATTAAAGCTATAATATATCTAGAGGATTTTATTAATATTATAGTCCTTTTTTATTAATTGTTTATTGAAGAGTCGATTTAATAAATTAATTTATACTTCTTTTACCTGCCTAGTAATAAGCTTCTTTATATAAGTAAGTCTTTTTTAATTAATTATTTTAGCTTTTATATTAATAAATTTATTTATTATTTATTTAGAATTATATTAAGCGTTTAAATTAAATTTTAAAGCTTAAATATTTAAAGAGATTAATTAGTAAATGTTATAATAAGTAATTAATATTATAAAATTAAAGTTACTTGATTAATTTTTTTAATATTAAAATTATTAGTATATTGATTATAAAGTAGGTTTATTACTTCTTTAATTTAATAAGCTTTAAATTTAATATTATTTTCTTTTCCCTTATTTTAACCCTGCTTTTTATTATATACTTTAGCAGCATCTTTACCCCTATTAATGGCTTAAGCCCAGCGCCATACCTATTTTGAAGGTATTATAGCTAGGTTAGAAGTATTTAAATTAACTTAAAGGAAGAAAGAAGCTAAATTAAACTTAGGATATATTAAAGAGGGATATAGAAGGTTTCTAAATAACCTAAGAATAATAGTTTATAATTGAAACCTATTTATTAATGCTTAATCTTTGCTTTATATTATTAATATTAGTTTCCTAGGTATTTTTATTATTAAGAAGATAGAAGAGATTAATTTAGTAATATGATATTATAAACTAGCTTTAATTAGAAAATTTAAGGCTTTATAATAACTTAAGGTTGATTTTATTATTATTATATAATTATAGAAATAATATATAAATATATTAAGATACTTAAGTAATTATAATAATTTTGCTTAAGTAGCTACCTTTAGAAAAAAAATAGTAATTCATAATTATAAAAACGGATAATATATCTATAAATATAGCCCCTAGGATATATATAACGCCTACCTTTATATATATAATATTTCATATTATATTAATTCCGCTATTATTATAATAAGCTATCCTTATTAATGCTATATTAAATATCTTTATTTATATATTTACCATAGTATAAATCGCTTAAATTTATAGTGCTGGGTATCTTCTTATTAATATCTCCATTACTGCTACCGTTAATAAAGTCCTTATTACTACGCCTTAAGATTAAAGTAATCTAATTCTTATAATGCTATTATAATATTATATCTAAGCAATTAAAGGTGCTTTTTAATATTAAACTTAGTAAAATTTATTTTATAGTTAATTAATTTAGCAAGTTATTATTATATGATGCTTAAGTTAATTTATATAATAATAAAGGCTACTTAAGTAAAATAAAAGCACCTAAGGGCTAGGTAAGGGTAATATAAAAAAAAAAGGCTTTAATTAACTATAATCCTTAGTAAGTATATAGAGATTATATTTATAATTATATAATCTGTGGAATAAGCCTAGATTTATATTAAATGCTTAAGTGCTAAAGTTAATTTTATTTATATAAACCTTTCAAGCCCTTTACTCCTAAGCTATGCTACTAGGCCTGCCGGCTTAGCTATTATAATCCAACCTATTTTTAAATAATATTTATAATATTATTTAAGATCTCTTAGGTAAAACTATTTATTAAGATAACGCCGCTAATACTTAAAGAGGTCTTTTAAGATCTCTATAAAGTTAGCGGGGATATTAATTTTAATTTTAATATATTAAAAGAAAAATATTAGAAAATTTTTAAATAAATAAGAGACTTTACCTTTAAAAAGTAAATTAAGGACTTTTATTAAAAGACTAAGTTTAATAAGGTTAATTTATTTATAATATATATTATAATATTATAATAATTATATTAAGATATGCTAGCTAACCGCGATTTACAGGATCTAGTTAAGCTTTTGTAATATAAGATAGGCGATATCCTATGATGCCTAAAGCTTATATTAGGAAAATACCTTTCTTAATTAATAGGCGGTGCAAACCTGCTATAAATAGTCATAGGCTGGTGGCTATAGCTTGTGAATTACTTAAATATATTAAAAACCCTTAAAGATAAGCTAAATCGCTACTTATATATATATGCTTTGCACTTAGCCTTTTATAGCCAGCAGATAGAGGTTAGGAATAAGGCGTATAAGAAGCTATTTAATAAGTAAGTAATTGATATATTTATTAAGTTTTCCTTTAATAGCCTTAAGGATTATCTAAACTTATTTCTTTAAATTAAGGATATTTAGTTTAGGAATAGTTTTAAGGATAATCTCTCTTTCCGGATGAAGATAGGGACATATTAATAGCATAGGTAATTAGATGGCATCTTAGTTAAGACCGATATATAATTATTTAATTTCATTATAATGGAGTACATTTTAATAAGGAGGAAATTTAATTTATTAGATAGTATTATTAATGAATATATAGGTATAGAGGTAATAGCTAAGTCTTAAATATTTATTATAAAATATAATTAACCTTACCTTTATTTAAAATTAAAAGCTGCCTTTTAAAGCATTTAACTTTAATTTTAACTACCCCTCTAAAATTATTAGATAATATTTAAGTAGCAGAAAAGGAATATTAAAATAGGTTTTATTAGCTTAGGTGTAGAAGTGGGTATTAGCTTAATTAATTAAATATATTAATAGCTAAGTTAACTTTAATTTAATAAAAGAGAGGATTAAGGCTCTTGCTAAAAAGATTAATGCCACTTTAATAAAGCTGAACTTTAAATTATAATTCTTATTAAAAGTATAAAGGCTAATAAATAATAAGGTCCCTAAGCTTAAAAAGTAAGGTTAAAAGAATAAGCTTTTTAATATTAATTAAATATTAGAGGTTAATAATTAGCTGCTTATTAAGATAAATAAAGGTATTATAGCTAATATTTTAAGAATAGCATTAGGGGTTTAATAAATTATTAATTAAATAAAGTTCTTAAAGGCTAGCGAAAAAATAATTATAATTATTACAGCAGCCTTTAAAAAGAGAATAATAACTAATAAGGGCAACTCTATAGCTAAAAGTATATATAGCCCCCTTACTATTTAAACGATTTAGTTAATATCTTAATTTAAGAAGTTAAGTATAAAACTTAATAAATCTAGCCCTTTTAAATTAAATAATAGCTTTAAAAGGGGTGCTAGTATTAATAATAAATTGCAATTATTAAATAATAATGATAATCCTACTTATAAAATAAAAGCATTTAATATAAAGGTAAATAAAGAATCTAACTTATAGGTAAAGGAAACATTTAATTTATTAGTAAATAAAGTAAAACCTAAGGGTAAAGGTAAGGCTAAGAGTAAGAGCAAGGCTAAGAGTAAGAATAAGGTTAAGGCTAAGGCTAAGGATAAGAATAAAGGCAAGGGCTAGGGCAAATAAAGTAATAAATAGTTTATAATTTTATAATAAGGGTTATTATAAATAAAGTATATTATAAACTTTTATATGTAATATCTTTACTATATTAATTTATTAATTTATGCATAATGTAACTTTTATTTATAATATATCCCTTTCTTAACATATTAAAATATCTTTATTATATAAACTTAAATATTTTAAAAAAGCACATTTCATTTAATTTTATATTTAAAAAGATTAAAATAGTATTATTATAAAGCATTAATCTTACTTAATTATTATTATTAATTAATTCCTAAATTATATAGCTTATATATAATTAAACCTTAAATAATATATCTCTTTTAATATTTAATATTATAATATAAAAAGATTAAATATAAGAGTATTATATGAAAAAATTATAATTTATATAATTAAGCTTAATAGGCAACTTAAATTTTCTTAGCTGCTAGCCTTATAATTTAAAAGAAATCTTTAAGTTAACTATTTTATTTATTTCTAATTTATAAATTATTAAAACTTAAATTTTAAGAGTAATGCTTATTAAGATTAAATATAAGTAAAAATATAGTGATTATGTAGGAATAAGTATGAATAGGAGTACTTCTAGGGGGGGTAGGGGTATCCTAGGGGTAGGGGTGGCCCTTAGGTAGCCTTGTTAAATAGCTGGTATATTTAAGTATATTCTTTAATATAGCTATATATGTATGGAATTAATAAGCCTAAGCTATAAGTATAGGAAAGCTAGTAGTATTAGTAGCATAATATATTATTAACCGCTTATAGGTGGATAATATATTTAATATTTATAAAGATAGATAGTAATTATAATAATAATGCTAAGGAGAGGATATTAGATATTGATTTTACTAATGATGACCTTAAATTATTTAAATATTATTATTTTAAATTAGGGCTCTTTATGCCCTTAGGATATATTTAAAATAAATAGATAAATGTTGTAACTTATAATTTATTAATCCTCTAGTAGGGATTATAAGATAAGCTCCTTTTTCCTTAGCTTAACTTATTATATAAACTAGCCGTGAAGCCGCAATACTTAATTAAATAGGAAGAGAATAAGTAACCCCTATTAAAGTAGATAAATAATTTTAATATTAATATTAATATTAATAGTAGTAATTTATATGCTTATAAGAAGGTTAAATAGATTAAGAGTTATTATAATAAAGCTATAAATAAGAGTAGGCTAGGTAAGGAAGTAATAAAATAATTTAAAGAGCGTTATAGCGAGCTAGATATATAGTTAAATTATAGATTATTATATAACCTCTGTATTATTTTAATCCTTTTTATAATGCTTATAGCGGTTTTATATATTATAGTAATCTTAGCGTTTAGTATAAATGAATAATTAGTAATTAAATCCACTAGGCTGCGCTAATATATATTATTAAGCGCTATTATTAACTTCCTCGCTAAATTTAATTATAATATAAGATAGCTTAAATAGCGTTATAAGCAAGCTATAATATACCTGCTTAAAGGGGCTAACTTATAAGGCGTGCTAAGAGGGAGCATATAGCTATACCTGCTTTATTATTAAATTAATAGGCTATAGGATCTCTAGGCCTAGCTTTTGGGTAAGGAATATAAAAGTAGTATTATTTATAATATATGTTTATTAAAGGCTTAGTTATAAGAGCTTTAGAAGCTAGCCGATAGGTTAATTAGCATAGGCATTTAGCTAAGGGCTATTATATTACGCTAAGTATAATAACGTTTTATTAAGAGGGACTTATAGATAGCTAAGGTGTTATAAGTAAAATAGGCTAGGGTAAAAGGAATGGAGGAGGAGATTAAAAATATTATAGTTAATATATTAAATGCTTAAGGTGTTATATTAAAGGCCTATTAATTTAGATTGCGTTAGAATGCTTAGGGTAGCTAGGTGCTTAGCGATAGCTCAGTTTATTATAGGGATAGGGGCGGGTTAAAGGCGTTGGGGTGGGTAGGGATAGGCTTTTCTAGGGTAAAATTAAATATAAAAGCGGCGCTTAGCTTTATAAATTAGATATATTAAAACCTTAATATAATAATAATAGTAATTAATAATTATAACGTTGTTTATTAAGGCTTATATAATGATAAGTTAGGTTCTTATAATATATATATATAAAGCCTTATGGCTAAAGCTATTAGAGTTTTAAAGAAATAGTAGGATTTAGGTGGTTAGTAGGAAAAGCTTTATTTTAAGCTATAGGGCCTTTAAATAGTATAATATAAAGAAGACTAAGTATTAAAATTTAGGTATAAAAGGATATTAGCTAGGCTTATTTTTATGAGATTTTATAACTTCCTTAATTAAGAATATTAAATAGAATTATATTTTACCTTTAATATTATAATTAAATATATAATGCTAGTGTTAATAAAAGGGTTGGGTGGGTATATAATATAAAGAGTTGGAATTAATAATTAGAGCTGTATTATATTAATAGGATTTTAATAAAATAAATAGGGCTGTAATGAATTATTATTATAAATTTATTAAATGCTAGTGAAATAAACCGTTTAAATAAAAGATTAATAATTTCTAATCGTTATTAAAAATAACCTAGTAGTATATAAGTACTATAGTGCTGTATTATTATAATTATAAGTTATTTAAAAATATATATAATATATTATTAAGAAGTTATGATTTATTATAGCTGTAATTAAGATTTAGTGATTAATTTATTTATAAGCTAATATTGAGTATCCCTAAGGGCACTTTTCATTAAGGCCTTAGGCTTATTTAAATTAAAAAATTCTAATTATTATATAAATTTATTAATAATGTAATCTATAGACTTATAATTATTATACTTTAAATAATAGCATAAATGCTGAAACTAATTATATTGAATTTTAATTTATATATTTCAATTAGGAGATTTATATATTATAAAATTATAAGATTATTTAATAATAAAAGCTTATTATTATTTAATAGTTAATATATAAGGACTATTAGTTTAGTGGTTAGATAATTGCCTAAGGATATTTATTATATATAAGCTGATATCTTAAGTACTTATATAATTATTGCGATATAAATTAATTATAATAAACCTTAATAGTATAGCACCTTATAGTAATCTCTTGGTGGTTAAGTGAATAGATGGTTAATTATTATAAGGCATGTACTTTAAAAGGGGTACTTCTTAGCCTTCCTATAATTATTATTTAGCTATATTATGCCTACTTTAAATTTAAATAATTATATATTAGCTAGACCCTATTAAATATATTATATATTTTTATAAAAAGTCTTAGTAATAAGTTTTACTTAAGATTAATATAACTTAAGTAGTAGGTAGCTAATATAAATTATTTATTAATATAAGCTGGATGATAGTTTAATATAATATAATGATCTTTTGCTTTATTATTATATAGTTATTGATTTTCTTAAAGCGACGGCTATTTTTATAAGAGAGTAATTAATAATAAGAAAATATATTATATTATTTAAAGCATTAAGTTATAAATATATAAATAAATATATAATAAAGAGAAAAGAATATTAGAAAAATAAATAAGATAAAAGAAAAGGGGGAAAATAGAAAGAAGGAATAAAAAAAAAGGAAAAAAAGGGTATATTTATTAATCCGCCTAAGCATTTACTTTAATTATTAAGGGTTAAGATTAAGCATAATAATTATTTAGTAAGTAATTATATTTAAATTATAAGAGATTAATAGACACTTATACCTTTTCGCTAGATTTATATATACTATATTATTATAAGTATATTAATAGCTAGAAGCTTAATAGCGTAGCTAAGGCTTATGCTAGGAGGGGGAGGTAGGCCTTGACCTTAACTTATAATTTAATACAGTATGCTAATTATAAATATAAAAGGGCTGGCTATTAGGAATTGCTTATAGTATAGTTATATATAAAGAGATAACCACTATATTATATCTAAAGAGGAATATAAGCTAATAAAGTATACATTTATATATTAATTCTTTTAGGAAAGGATCCAGCTAGGCTCTAAATTAACTATAATACTAAGAGTTTATATAAACACCTCCTCCTGCCGGCGCATACTTATAGCAGCAGGCTAAATGATATATTATTTAAGTACCTTAGCTTAATAATAATATAATAAATTACGACTGTAAAAATAATAGAGTCGCTTTAAGCTTTATGAAATTAAATATATAGGAGAGGAGCTATGCTTAATCTAGCTTAATTATATTACTATAATAACTTAAAGGCTATTTATAAGCATTATATAATTAATATAGCTATTTTTTAAGAATTATAAAATAAGGAGCTAAGGAAGGAAAGTTCTTCTTATAAGCTTAAATATAAGGAAGGTAGGCTATTTATATTATATTAAAGCTTAGGTAGAATGAGTTAATACTTTATAAGTGGTAAATTTTTAGCTCTTAGCTTTATTATATGATTGAATCTCGCCTTAGGCTTTAACTTTCTAGATATTATAATATAATAAATCTATATATTATCGCTTAAAATATTAAGTAGGTATCTTTAAGTAAAATAGTGATTCCTTATAAGCTTATTTTTATAATACAAGTTAATTAAGTTTTTGCATTAAAGCAGTCTTTCTATAATTAATAGCAGCAAAAATATTATTATATTAAATTAAGCGAATCTAAGTACACTTAATAAAGCCTATTACATTAATATATAACAGGTAAAAGCTTTATTATAGGCTTATTAGCCTTAATCTAAGCAATATTCCTAGCTATAAGGTATAAGGTAAGAGAGATATATAGGTGATAGGCTATTTAAGGTAAAGTATAAGCCGGGGTTTTACATATAAGTAAGTATTATATATACCCTTATAAGCTAGTATATAGATAATATAGTCTCACTTATACTTTATTATTTTTATAAGCTGTAGATAAGAAATTAGTAGCTTTATATATTATAATTAATATTTTATAATAAATTTATTCTTTTTTTAATATAATTTAATATTAACAGCTAGTTTAAATATCCTTTAATATTTAATTAAAAATAATACTAAGGTTTTATTAATCTTCTTAAAGGGCTATTTTAATTTAAAATATATGAATCTATGCTTACTTATAATGGTTTATTTAAAAGAAGTAGAGCATAAAGCTAACTTTATCTTATAGGTATATAATACATATATAGCTTTAAAATTCTTTATATATAGTATTATAATAAGTATTAAATGCTATAAAATAGATCAGCTTAAGGTTTTTAAAAATATTTATAGCCTTATGTAGTAGGCTAATAACTGCCCTTAGTATTAAGCCCCCCTTAAATCACATTATAGGTATAAAGACCTTATTATAAAGGCAGCGGTTTTTCTTAATTTCTAGGAATTATATTGCGTGGAATATTTTAGTTATTAAGTTTTTAGTATTTTTAGAATATTAGCGTTGCTTAATGCATTAGGTAATGCTTCGCGCAGCACTTTATAATTCCATTCCCTTTACTATTATTTTAATATTAAGGATAGCATATAATGACCTTAGGATGTTGTAGCTTGTTGATAGGTAGTGGGTTTTGTTGATTAGCGTGGATAAATGGATGTAAAGGTTACATATAGTCTAGATTTGATAGCAATCATTCTCGTAGCTGTATGCTAGGCGTAATAAGCTAGGAATTCCATTTATTCATTTTATAGTAATAGCTGTAATTACGCTTATTATAAATATAATAAGTATAGCAAGCAAGGAGATCTTAAGCTTGCTGTTTCTTAAGTAGATGCTTATTATACTAAGTAGTAGATATTTAAGTAAGCTAGTGAGATTGCGGAAACTAGTGATAATAGTATAAACTAGGGCCATTATAAGCCATTATAATAAAAGGATAAACCATTTAAATTTAGAATCCCTACTTATATAAATGACTAGGATTAGATGTTAGCTAAATTAGCTATATTTAAGCTGGGGTATATAGGTTATAGAAGCTTACCTTTAGCGGAGAATGACTTGAGACTTAGTATAGCTTATAGTAAATTAGTGATATTTAATATAGTTTTAAGTAATAAAGAGATTAATATAGTTAATAGCTTAAGTTAGGCCTTAAGCTTATATATATTGTTTTATTAATCTTCTTAAAAGGGGCGTATTTATATTATATAAGGGACTCTTATTTTAGGAGGTAATGAAATTAATATATATTGATTTCCTATAACTTTTCTTTTAAGGAATAGTATCTTTTAATTCATAGGCTGCCTTAAGATATAGATTTATTTTACTATTATCTTATAAGATAGTATAATATGTATTGGCTCATTTGGCCTGCTTATTTAGCGTGTTAGTATATGTGCTATGCTAAGGAAGAATCTTATAAAAAACCTAGAGTTTTAAGAATAAATTTATAAGGTTAAGTTAATAGTAATTTAAAGTAATTAGGCGCTTTAAAGAGGGTAAGCTTTTATTTTATAGGAAGTATATCTTTAGGTTTTAGCTGCCCTTTATTCCAGCTTGTAATCCTGTTTAGGTGCTAGTTATAGAAAATAGTAAATTAGCCCGACTTTTAATTTTAAATATAAATAGTGCTTATATTAATCCCATTATTATATATTTAGTTTAAAGCCTATTAACTCCCTTATATTTAATATAGCTAAAGCTATAATTAATATCTTAACCTTAGCTAAGCTAAGCCTTTTTATTATTATTATTAAGAATTAAATTATGTCTTTTAGAATTACTTATAATTAAAAGGATATTAAAAACTTTAAATATATTATAATTATATAAAGATCTAGGATTAAGTTTTAGAATATTAATAAGTAGGTTTATGAAATTAAATATAGCATTATACGCTAAGTAATTAAGATAGGCCTCCTTTAAAAGGATAAAGGCAGTAAGGAGTTATAAGTTGAGGATATAAATAGTTGTATTACTAGCTAAGATCTATAGGATATACTAACCTCCTATACCTTAAAGAGTAATTTAAAAGCTAGAGTAAATATTATTAAAGGTAAAGGTAAGGCCCGTGTAAATAAAAGTGCTTAGGCAGCCAGATAGTAATAGGCTGCCGCTATTAGTATTAACTAAACCCATAAGATAATTAATAAATATAATTAGGTTATTATAATATTATTAATTAATTTAAGTATTTAGGGCATTAAGAAAGCTATGGCGGGTTTTAAATTATTACTTTTAAGTAAAAATAAGGGGGAGATTATACTTATTAATCTATACTACCTTAATATTAAAGAATAGTTAAAGATTTATCTTATAAAAGGCGCAGCTATTAATGATATATAATTATTTGCGGCAATTAATAATAGCTTTAATATAAGTATAAAGGTTTTATAAAACCTTAAGGAATAAGTATAGCTGCTGGGACTTATTGTGATAGGTAAGCTGGGATTTAATAGGCAGTAGTAACTTAAGAAATTATAAGAGGAATATTAAGCTACGATAAAAGGAGTAACTAATAATGCTATTAATATTAATTAATAGGTATAGTTTTAAAAAGGTAGCTTAATAAATATAAATGTTATAAAACTTAATGATAATTATATGTTTAGTATAGAAAGTATAAGTAGTAGCTGCTTTTATTAAGTAATATAGTAATATTTTATTATTTAGAAATATTGTTATTAAAAGGGTGAAGGGAGGATTAAGATAAAGAATAATAACTTCTCTTTAATTATAAAGATATATATATTAGTGAATATAAGATTATTATAATGCTTCTTATTATTATATATATTTATAAAGGTGATATTAATAAGGTATTTTTAAAATTTAATGCTTAATGATTTAGTTATAAATATATTCGCCTTAGCTCCGTAATCTCCTTATTAATAAATGCTAAAGTATAAAAATAATATTCATATAAATATATTATATTTAAAGGTAGTAAGCAACTAGATGTAATATAATACTAATAGACGCGATTAAGTAGTAATATAAATAAAGAAATTAGAGATTTTTAGCAGTGAAGATGGATGGCACTCTAGTGTATACTTAGTCTTTGGCAGGTGGATTAAGGCTAATACTGAATTATATAATTAATTTAATTTTGCTGCTTAATCTTGTTATTGCTGAGTATTTTATTATTATTATTAATTAATCCTAAGTTAATAGTTCCTGCTAGTCCTTTAAACCTTAAATAATTTAAGCCTTAAGGTATAATCTTAATATTAATTATATTAATATTAATAAGTATTTAGTTGATTTAAATAAGCTTTATTTAGGCTGTAGTAATAGTGCTTATAAGCTTTAGAGAATATTATTTAGGGATAGTAAAGTTAACTTAGGATGGTGGGCTTTAATTAATTATAATCGCTTAGTTTAAGAGGACCCTTAACTTAGTGTAAGCCTCCGTTTTTTTAGTGGAATATTTATATCCTTATAATTATATATGTTAAATACCTATCTGTTGACCTTAGCTTAGCTAATTATTATTTATATTATACCTTTATTAGCGTACTTACTGCCTTTTTAAGGAAAAGGACCTCCTCTTACTTATCCGTTATTAAGTAGAGGTAAGCTAGGAAGAGCGATTTTATTAGTATACTTATTTTCTTTAGGGAGTAGAGCTATAGGACCTTTTTTAGTACTAGTATATCATTGCGTAAAAAGTATATTACTGATGGTAATTTAAGCGTAATGCGTAGGATATTAGGCTTAGGGGCCTTGCTATTTAATAATAGTACGAGGATCTTAATTAAGAAATTAGATAGAGCTTTAATAGAATCATTATATTATAAGACCTTAATATATTAAGTTTTTAGTTCTATTTATTTAAATATATTAATAAGAAGGGGCTAGGTGGTAAGTAAGATATATAAATATATTTAAGGTAGCTCTTTATTAATTATATTTTCTTTATATTTAGTTTGCTTTATAATGCCTTAGAGGAGGCTAGATTGAATCTTTTATTTTTAAATTAGTAAGATTTTATAATTAGTAGTAAGGAGCATTAGATTTTAGTTACCGTTAATACCTATTTATAAATAATAATCTTAAAGGGTATGTTAATAATAAAGCTTTATTATAATAATATTTATATTTTATATAATAAGGATAAAGAAGTTTATAAGTTAATATATTTAGAATATTATATTATGGTTTTATGAGGAAACTTGCTGGAATTTATTAAATAGGAAGGGCTGTTTTAAAGCTATAAATAGGCTAACTTAAGAAAAAGAATATAAAGAAAACTTAGGATAATATAATCTAGAGATTTTCTTCCTTTTATAAAAATTATTATTTGCGAGAGCTATTATTTATAAATTTTAGTTTATTACTTGGTTTTTATTAAGAGAAATATTATAATTATCTTTATTTTAATAGCTAAAGGCGTTAACCTTAGCACTTTATCTAGCCTTTTTACTTCTAAAGATAAGGAATATCTTATAATCTTTTTATAAATATTTTAAATTAATATTACTAACCTTAAGATATAAGTAGTTATTATAATTAATTCTTATATAGTTAAAGATTAGGATTTAATTGAAACTTATGTTGTAGATTTTGCTTATTAATATATTAAGTACTTAGTTTAAAATTAAAAAGTTAGCTTAATTAATAAGGGCACTGCTATGTATATATCGCCTTAGAATGACCCTTATTTCCATTATTAGCTTATATAAGTATATTATATAAATGGATATAATATAAAGGATCTTGCTTAAGGTTAATAAGATATAATAATATATATTTTAATAAAGTAGTAAGGCTAGTTTATATTAAGCCTAAGCTAGAGAATTTCTTTTTATCTTATAATAAGGCTATTTATATTTAATATATAACTCTTAAACAGATTTTCTCCTCTTTATGCCTTAGTTAAAGAGCTTATAATATTATATAAGGTTGTTATTACTGGCCTTAATAATAAGTAGAAGCTGGCTAAGCTTATTATTGCTATAATTCTAGCAGATTAGGAGAAGTAGCTAGTCCTAAGCACCCTTATTATTAATTTAGCTAAAAATTTTATCCTTAACTAGATTTCTCATAGGCTTATTGCCCTTAAGTTCTGCTAAGAAGGCCGCTATTTTAGCAGCAGCTTACCTTTATAAGATAAAGGCAATAAGGACTATAATAAAAGCAGTATAGATTTCCGCGATAATGCCTAGTCCAATAGCCTTCCTAAGATTTTCATTAATTTAATTAATTATCTCTTTAATATAATTATAGATAATTATATTATTAATATTATACAGGCTAGTATAAAGCTTATTAGTAACTAGCTATTGCTGCCTCTTAATGTTAAGTAGCTCAGCGGCCTTATTGCTACCTCCAATATCCTAATACTAAATAGCGATCCCGCCGGCTTTAATATAGCTTCTCCTAATCCTTCCTATAATTAGTATTTAATCTAAGTATTTAATAAAGTGCGGGATAGTAATTCTAGCGGTAATAGTTCCTTTTATATTACTATAGAGTTAGTTGTTATATTAGCTAATATAAATAATAAGATTCCTTTTAAGGTATAAGCTTATCTTATTAGTATATTGTTATTATATATTCCTAGTCTTATTATATTAACTTATATTCCTAGATTATTATATTATAAAAAGCACTTTTTTATATACCCTTAGTTCTTATATTATAATTATTATTAATAAGAAAGAAGTTTTATAGGTAAATAATAACCTATTTAATATATAATTATATATATAAACCTAGTTTAATCTTTATATTAAGCCTTTTATATAAGTCTTACCTATTAATTATATTCTTATAGCGCTAGTTATATAAGGCATTAAAAGGAGTAAGGGGGTGGTATAAGTTAGCTACCTAGGTATAATAATTTTTAAATAAGGTTATATAGGGGTTTATATATATAGCCTTATTTAGCCTTAAGGGCAGACTTAATATTATCTTTTTTTATTTAAATTAAAAAAGAGTTTTAGGATATTAATTAATTATATAGGTCTTATTAAGTTAAATACCCTTTTATATTATAAATTTATAATTTTATAGCTTAGTAAATCCAGCTATCTCTTCTACTTATATATCTAGATCCCCCTATTATCTTCTAGTAATTTAATTAACTTATTATTAATTTTCATAAATCGTTATAAATATAAATGCTTATTAATAAATTTTAAAAAATGCCCTTTTTTACTTTTATTTAAATTTAATAAATTTAAAAGCTAGATTCTATATAATAGCAAGGAGGTTATAAAGATAAGAGGAATTAGGCCTTTAAAATTATTACCTAACTTCCTTTTAATATACTAATATTTATAAATTATCTTCCTTTTAATTTCTATTAAGATATCTTTCTATATATTTTAAGTAATTAAGCCTTAATAATACTTAATAAGATTATACTACTCTTTAATAAAGTTATATATCTAGCGCTAAAACTTAATTTATATAATAAGGCAGAGCATTTATTATATTATTAACTTTATATTATAACTATTAATAAGCTGTATTATTTTATTTAGGGAAGAATTTAAGGCTAATATGCTAAAGTAGCTATTTATAATTATATCTTTAAAATATTTAAGCTTAAAGCCTTAAATTATTTAAGTAAGGTTATTTATTATTATGCTACTCTAAATAGTAAGGAATATATAAAAAATTTAGGTTTTTTATATTATTAGTAATATTTAAGCATACTTATTATAAGGATCTTGCTTTATTATATAATTTAATTAAATATATAAACCTTTATTTATATTAAGTAAGGGGTATTTAAGGTTGCTTTCCTTATGGTTTACAATATAAGCTATAAGCTTCCTTTTCTTTACCGCTAAGCATGCTTTCTTTTTACCTTAGGCTTCTTTCCTTGCTAATATTTAAGCTTATTATCCTTTTAAGTTATTGCTATTTAAGTTGCTAGGTTATTTGTTTTTAACCCTTTAGCCTATAGCTTGCTGTAAGGTACTGCTGGGAAAGTAAAACTTCCTATATTTTTTATATTTAATATATTTATATAAGATGCAATATATTTTCTTATAATGAAGTGGAAATAAGCTATAATTATTATATACTTATATACTATCTTAAATAAGTAGTTTATATAATAATAAGAAGTTAATTAAGATTATAAAGTAATTAATTAAATTAATAATCTAGTGATATTATAAGTATTTAATAATTATTATTTAGCTTAGGCTAGCAATAAATATATTAAATAAAAAGCCTTACTTTTATAATTAATAAAGGTAAATAAGGAGTTTTAAATATTATAACTACTAGTTATCTTTAACAACCTTATTATTATATATATTTAGTAGATATAGCTACTCGCTTTTATAATATAGCTTCTTATAAAACTTTTTAAAGTAAATAATATTAACTTTTTATATAAGGACCTAGAGCTTATACTTATATATTATTAAGTTTATTAAGTAAAAGTTTATATTTTTTTTATAAAATAATATGCCGGAGAGTTTGCTATTTATTTATTAATAATAGCTATTTATACTTAGAATATATTATAGCTTTAATAGCCTTTCTCTAAGGTAGAGTATCTTATTAATATAGGGGGTGAGTGGCCTTTTAATATAATAGATGATATTAATAGTAGGCAGCGCATTAAAGAGGTTGTTTAAATAGGTGCTAATTTTATTATTTATAAGCCTTATTAATATAATTATATAATTTAAAAATTTAAACTTTAAATTTATTATAAATAGGAAGATGATATTTAGCTTTATTTTAGAATATTTTATAATATATATAGCTGTAGAATTATATATTTTCTGCTTTTTACCTATGGTATTATGTATTAAATGCATCTTTCCTATTATGCCTTTTAAGCTTATAAGCTTAAGTAACTTAAATTTATCTACTGAAGGCTGTTGGCTATTAAATATCATCTTAATAAATAATATTAAAGCTTCTCTAAGGTGCTTATTATTAAGCAGTGTTTAGCGGGGAATAAAGAAGGTATCTTATATTATATTATAATAAGCTTAGCTATTAGCCTTTTTTTAATAATTAAGTATTAAGTTATTTAAGTAGCTTATTAGTCTTATTAGCGATAATGGTCGCCTCCTTAGCAGGCTTATTATATGGAGATTCTTCTTAGCTGCTTGAGCTGTTGCTTTAGCTTTATATTATATTAGTATATTCTATACCCTATTCCACCTTACTATCTTTAGCCGTAGTACTTAATCCTCTGCTAGGTGCTGCTATATCCTTATTAAGGATATATAAGTTTGCCTTAATCTTTTTTATAATATTACTCTTTTTTATATATATTTTTAGCTTAACTTTAAATGTGCTTAATATCTTAGGTGATATATTTATAATTGTATTAAGCTTATTATTAAATATAGTATATTGGATTTTATTATTTATGCTTTAGATTAAAATATAGAGTTTTATATATAGGCTTATGAGATTTATATAAGTATTAATTAATGATATAAATAGGTTTAAATTATATCTATAGGTATAATTAGGGCCTATAAATGGATAGCTGTCCGCTGCCTTCTTATAATGATATTCTTAGGTATATTATTATAACCTTATCTGCCTTAACTTATTCTTAATTTAGTTAAAATATATCTTAATATCTTTTAATATTTATAGAATATTTATATTAATTATATATATTTTATTAATTTATATAAATTACTTAGGTAGTATTATATTTATTATTATATTAATTAAATTATATACTTACTTGCCTTATTTTATAAGTAGCTATATAAGTAAGCCTCCTTTTATCCTTAATATTATTTTAACCCTTTCTCCTTCTTTAATTTAATGCCTTAATATAGAAAATAATGCTATATAATTATAAAAAGAAGATACCTTATAGCTACTTTTTATATAAATCTATATATTTATTTAAATATTAACCCTTTTTATATATATAAGGACTTATGCTTAAGCCTTAATTAGTTGTAAAAGGTTTTAGGATTATTATTTTAAATTTATTAAATTTAAAATATTAAGTTTAAATTATATAAACTAAATAAAATATATATTATACTATATATACCTTATTATATATACCTTATTATATATACCTTGCTATATATACTAAATAGTTTACACCCCCCCCCCCTATTATATATATTAAATAATTTATAATTACTTATTATATATACTAAAAATTTTATTAGAGCAGCACGAAAACAGCTAAAAAAATAAAAGCTTTATTATATAAAGTTTCATCTTTATATAATTAAATAATATAAGCTTTCTTACTCTTTATAATATAAAAGAAATTAATATTTATAATATTAATTATAAGGTAATAAGCTTATATTTATATAATATTAAGGTGATATTTATTATTAAGAAATCTTATAATTTTATTATAAATAAAAATATTAATAATTATATTTTATTTACTACTTATAGTTATTATTTAGGTATAGATTTTAATAAATTCTTTATATATTTCCTATAAAGAGATTTTATAAAAGGCCTTATAAATCTTATTAACTTATATAGTATAAGGGGTAATAATATAAATAATTAGGAGGTAATTATTTTAATTAAAAATACCTACTTAATAAACTTATATAGCAAGATTTATTATATATTTAGCTTATATAAGGTTTATAAAGCTAAGTTTAATTATATTATAATTAAATTAAATAGTATATATAATTTTATTATAAAATAAGAAATCTTTAGCTTAATCCTTTAACTTAAGAAATATTTAAATATAATATTCTTAAATAAAGTTTTATATTTATTAATAAAATATTAATATAATAAGAATAAGTTTTAAGTTTAAGTTAAACTTTATTTCTCCTTTATAAAATAATTCTAAGGAGAGTAATTTAAGGCTATTATATTAATAGAAGTTTTTTAAAAAGAAAATTATTTAGTTTTAATAAATAGCCTTAAAATAAGTATTAAAAGAGGTGGTATATTATCCTTTAAAGTAATTCACTAAAGCAACTATTATTAAATTATCATTATTAATAAAAATATTATTGCTTAGGTAAAATAGCTTATTTTATTTAGCATTACTTAAGAGAATAAATAAGTAAGAGGCGAATATTAATTAAACTTAATAAATAAGGGTTTTATTCTTATAAAAGGCTTTATTAATCTAAATAATCTAAAGAGTAAAGAGCTTCTTATAATAAATTACCTAAGTTATATAAAAAGTATATATTATAATATAAATATAATTTAAGATTTGCTTAATAAACTTATTAATAAATTTCTTTAGCTAATTTATTTCCTTTTTAATAAGTATAATATTTAAATCATTAAGGCATTTTAGTTTTTATTTAAGTTTAAGCTTTTAGTTTTAGTAAAGTATAAAATATATAATAGCTTTTAATATGAAAATGTTGCTAAACTTATATTTTTTAAAATCTTTTATATTATTTATAAAATCCTTAATAATAATATTATTAATGCTTTTACTTAGGATATTAGTTATATTTAAAGCATCCTTTATATAATTAAGTTATTATAAATAATAGCTTTAAATAAAGGTTTCTTTTTTATAATTAAAGTTAATAACTTAAATTATTATAATTTTTTCCTTAATTTTATTATAATAAAAGAGGATCCTTTTAGTAAGGTCGTTATTATTAATATTTTAATTAATAATAATTATATCTTTAAGATTTATAAGTTAATTTAATAGAATAGAAGATTATAGGTTATTTTTTATGAATTTAGCTTCCTATATAGCTATAGCCTTTTAAATTATAATATCTTTAATGCTTATTACTTAAGGTTATAAAAAGGCTTTCTTAATATTATTTATATTAATAACCTTATAGAATTCTATAACTTATTTTTTATAATATTATATATATTAGCATTTTAATTTATTAATTATCTTTTTCTTTATTATCTTAGTCTTATTAATAAGGACCTTTACCTTTTATTAAAGGAAATTTTATATATAGATTTTATAAATCTTATTAAAGACTTATTAAGTAATAAGATTTATAGATTTTAAAATAATCTTATTTATTTAAGCCTTAAATAGTCTTATATTAAGAGGAATTATAATATAATAAGATAGCTACTTATTATTTAAAGTAGCCTAAGTTTTAATATTTGCCGCTATAATATTATTTAAGATAATATACTTAGTAAGATCTAGTAATTTCAGCTAAAAGGAGAAGTTTATACTTATATTAATATTATTTTTATCCTTATTAGAATTTAAGTTTATATTATAATCATTATTTATTTAAAAAGGCTCTTAAATTAAAACGCTTAAATAAAGGTTAATATTAAGGGAAGAATAAAGATAGGCTATGAAAATCTATAGGGCAACCTTAATTTTTCTATTTCTTAAAATACTTTCTTTAATAAATATATTAAAAGGCAATTAAAAAAGCTTCTTAATAGCCTTAAATTAATTTTTAATAAGGCTAGAATATATATTTATAAATTAAGCTATAATAATATTCTCTTATATTTAAAAAGCTTAAATAATTATCTTAATAACTTTACCTTTATTATTAATAAACTTAATTAAATATAAAAATTCTATATTATTAAGCTTTTTAAAGGTAATAAGATCTTAATTATTAAATAATAATATTAAGATATAAATAAGATAATATATTATTTACTTTAAGATAAAGAAGTTTTTTAAAATATTTAAAGTAATAGGTTAGCTTTAAAAAGTAATATATTATTTAATTAAAGGAATATATTAATATTACTTAACTTTATATATACCCTATTTTATAGTTTTAGCTATATTATTATTATAAATTATAATGATTTTATAGTGAATAAGCTTATAGTTAGGTAAGCATTGAATAATATTAATAATCTTAGCTTTTAATAATTTAATAAGGAGCTTTTGCTACTTAAAATTAATAAAAAGGGCTGGTACCTTTATTAATTCTAATTTAGGTTAATTAAAATACCTAAGGGACTTAATTAAAAATTAATAAATACTAGCTTATATAATAAAGTTATTAAACTTATATTAAATAATATATAATTAAGGAATTTTAGCCTTATTATTAAAGGGAAGATAAAGATAGCTAAGATATTATTTAAGGATATTTAATATTTAATCCTTATATTCTTAAGGAGATTCTCCCTTAATATTTTACTTCTTATTATTATACTTCTTATTTAAAATAATAATAATCTTATAAATAATCTTATCTATTAATTATAATTTTATAATTTAGATTTCTTTCTTAATATAAAGCTTAATTATTATAATATAATTATTAACTTATGCTTATTAATAAAGAAGCTTTAGGGTTAATAACCTCCTATAATATTAAATAAACTTATAAATTTTATATTTAATAATTAAATATATTTATTCCTAAGTTTTATTATTTATAGGATAATTTATAAGAGCATAATTAAGTTTAACTTTAATTATAACTTAAATTCCTATTAATAATATAAGTTATTTAAGTAATATTAAATTAGCTAACTTATAAATAATTAAAGCATATATTAATAGCTTAATTTTCTTATTAATTAATATATTAATAATAATCTTATATAAGTTAATAAAAATAAAGCTAGCTTAATACTTAATAATATTTAGCTTTTTATTAACTTATTCCTAGAACTTATATTTATAAGTAATAATATCCCTTTAAATAATAAGGAATTAATTAATATCTTTAAAAATAATAAATAAAGAATAAAGTAAAATACTAATAAGGATATTTTATATATAGTTTTTATAATTAATAAGCTAAGTTTTAAAGCCTTTTTTAAATAATTATAAAGAATTATAAATTAAATGATCTTAAAGCATAGATAGCTTTTAAATTTAAGGCTTAAATTTTGCTTAATTATTAAAAATAAAGAAGATAAGATTAATCTTCTTCTTTTTAAAAGCTTTAATAATATTTTAATAAAGACCCTAAAAATATAGTATATTAAGAGTATTTAAGTTATAAAAAGCTTACTTTTTAAATTAGATTAAAATATTAAAAGAGTTTAAGGTAAGGTAAAGGATATAAGCTTTACTATTAATTTAATAGGAAATATATAATAAGTTAAGGTATATAACGACTTTTTTAATTTTATAAGCTTTTATTATAAGTTAATTAGTAATATTTCTTATAAGAATTTTAATATAAATAATTTAAATATTAGCACTTTTATAATAAAGGTTAATAAATATATAAATAAGATTAAAAAGGAATTTATATATAAAGAAGAAGATAATAATAAAGAAATAAGGTGAGAGAGAATTATTTATAATATTAATTAAGTCTTTTGAATAAGGAATAAAGAATATTATGTTAATTAAGATAAGTTTACTATAGGTAAAGGATATATTAAAGATATAATTTTTTCTTTTTTTTTTCTTTTTAGCCTCCTTTATATCTTAAGTAAGGACATTAATATTTATATCTTTTTTAATTTTTAATTCCTAAGTCTTAGCTTTAACCTCTTTTATTATTTTTATTTTATTATTAATATTATAAAAAAGGGTTTATTAAGTAGTTAAGGATATTTTTTTAAATTATTTTAGGAGTTTTTCTTTACTTATATTACTTATATTATATATAATAATATTAATTAATTTTAATAGGTTAGGGATTTTATTATTTTAAATATTATTAATAAGGGGAGCTAATAAAGTATAATAATTAATAAAAAACTTTATAGCTTAAGTATTATTATTAATCTTAGCTAG
Source organism: Diaporthe capsici (assembly GCA_013364905.1). Taxonomy (NCBI): domain Eukaryota; kingdom Fungi; phylum Ascomycota; class Sordariomycetes; order Diaporthales; family Diaporthaceae; genus Diaporthe; species Diaporthe capsici. Next base: position 731,738 of record WNXA01000013.1, read on the forward strand.
TATATAGCGTTATAGGTTAAGGAGGAATTTATTCTACTTAATATTATTTACCTTTCTTAAAGCTATATTAAAGCTAAGTTGCTTTATAAAGGGCTTATTAATAATACCCTTTATATAAATAGAAGCAGGAATTATAATATTATTAAGTGATATAATAATTAATTAAAGAGGGGTATAATAAATTAGATAAAATTAAGGTAATTTAGGGAATAGAAGTTAATATTAAATTAAAAATATCTTAATAATTATATATTAAAATATAAGTTAAATAATAAAGATTATTATTAAGAAAGAAAGCAGTAGTTTAAAGGTATAAGTTAATTAAAGGTTAGTAGTTATTTATAAGCTATTAGTTTATTATTTTATAGTTTTAAGAGGAGCTTTAGAAAAAATAAGCTTAGCTATTAATATATAAAAAAGCTAAAAGTCGTTTAATATAATATAATTTATATATAAATAGCTTATTAATTATTTTATAATAGTTAAATAATCTAAAAAATAAATAAAATAATAAAAATTTCTTTAATTAAATAAATTAAAAATAAAAAGTCGCTAGTATATATTCTTATATATTATTTAGCTTTATGAATAATAGATTTAGTAGTATAGCTTAAGCTTATTATTAAAAAATATCTATTAAATAAAGGAGATTTTTATAAAAGTAAAAGGGTTTTAAGAAAGCTAGTAAGATTAATAATATTATTTAATAAGCTATAAAATATCTTAAATTAATATATTATATAGCTTTTAAGTAATACCTTTATAATTTATTTATTTAACTTTATAATAAAGAATATTATAGTTTAAAGGAGGGATTTTATATATAATATAACTAATAATATCTTAAATAATATATTTTTACTTACTATTAATATTTAAAGCTTTAAATTTTAATAATTTCGCTATTATTTAAACATAGGAGGTAAAAATTAAGTATTTAATAAAGATTTATAGTAATTATTTTAATTATTTAAGTAAAATTAGCTTATATTTAAATAAATTAATCTTTTTCTTAATTTTATAAGATTTAGCTTACTTAAATAATAGCTTAATCTAATAATTAAAATAATACCCTTATTATCCTAGCTTAATAAGCTTAATATAAATAAAATTACCTTCTTTAAGGTTAAGGGAAGACTTATATTAATTATTATAATAGATTTTTATCTTTATTTAAGCTATTTAAATATTCTTAATAGCTTTTTCCTTAGTTATTTATTATTATTAGCTAAAATTAAGATTTATTATCATAATTAATAGAAGAAAATCGTAAGGAAGCTGGCTATATAGTATGATAAATAAAATCTGCTTAATTGTTATTAATTTAGAAGTATTTATAATATATAAAATATAAGGTAGATATCTTTCTTATAAAAAGGGATTTTATAAAGTTTTAAGGTATAAAATTAATCTTAGTATTATTATTTAAATAATTTATTTAGCTTATTTATTAATTAAAATATAGTTAGCTGCTATTATTTATATATTAATATTTATTGCAGTATATAATCCTTTCTATAAGGTGCTTATAAATTTAATATTTATATCTAAAATGAAAATATTTAAGAGGCCTTAATTAGAGTATATATAATTAATATATAACTTAGCTTAATCCTTAGCTATATAATTTATATATCTTATAAGGCTCTTAATAAATTTAGATATCTTATATATTATAAGGAGGATATAATTATTTTTAAAAGTTAAAGTAGGTAGATTTATAATAAAATTAAGGCAAAGAATAAATAATGGAATTAAAGGGGTCTTAATAAGCTATAAATTGTTAAAAAGGGGCTATTTTAAGGGTTTATAAATATCATAAACTATATAGTTATTTATATAATTATTAACTTCTTTTTATATCTTAAGGAAGAAAATAATATCTTAAAGAAAGTAGTGAATTTATTTTATGCTAATGTAAATATAAGTATTATATGTTATTTATAAGATATATTTTAAGTAAGCTGTAGATATAATTAATTTAATAGATTTATTATTTATATAATAAAAAAGTTAATTATATAAATAAAGCTAAAAGTTATAAAGAGTAAAATTAAGTTTATTAGAGTTATATATAATAAAATTAGCCTATTTATATAGCTAGTAGTATATGAGGTAAAATTATTTATTAGATTTTAAAGCCTTTATTAAGTCTTATTAAAAAGCTAAAGATATTTATAAAGTGTTAATTATTTATTTATTAACTTTAAAAAGATTAATTTTAAAAATAAAAATAATATTTAAATTAACTTAGCCTATAAAAGAGCTTTTATTTAGTTTTAAAGATAAAATAAGGAGAATGATAATTAATTATAAAAGAGGATATTTAATTAATAATAAGTTAATTTTAATAAATAGCTTTAAAAGATAGTATATTTATTATTAAATAATTATATATAAGCATATAATTAGCTTTATAATATTTTAAAATAGCTTTTTAAGGGCATTAATATCTATAGATTTTAAAAGATAAGATAGGGTATTTATATTAATATAAGATTTATTAAAGTAGTAGATTATATTAATATAATTTAAGTATTTAGCTAGGAATAGCTATTATTTTATGAAGTGTTTTGAATTTTATAAGAGATAAGTTAATGGGTTAAAAGTATTATAAATAGCTATATAATTAATAATTATCTTGATTTAATTATAATTTAAATAATAAGAGTATTTATTAAGAGCTTAAATTAAGTTAAATATCTTTAATTTTATAATATAATAATGTTTTTTTATAAAGTTTAAAATATAAGATAGAAATAAAATAAGTTAGCTTTTATTATTATTTTAAATTTAATAAAAATTAACTTTAATACCTTAAATATTAATATTAATATAAAGAATAAATAGCTTAATAAAATTAAGAAATATTAGGTTAATAATATTAATAAGAATAATCTTTAGTTTCTCTTATATTTAGATATAATATTTTTAAAGGCTATTTAAATAAGCTTATTTCTTTTTTTATAATTTAATTTATTTAAGATTAATATCTTTACTTAATATTAATAATTATAATAAAACTTTATAATATTAAGAATAAGTATTTTTTTAAAAATTTATATAAGGGCTGCCCTTAAAGTTAATAATTTTAAGTTTATTAAAGGGATTTATAATAATAATAAAGTTAAGAATAAAATTATAATAATAACTTATTAAGTTTAATTTTATTTTAAATAATTAGAAAGTTTTAAATATCTTAAAGTAATAAATAGCCTTAATTTTCTTTTTTATAATTAATAATCTTAATTAAGATATAAAGTAGTTTAAAATCTTAAGTCTTATTTAAATAAAGTAATATTTATTAAGAAATAAAATATAGCTAAAGTTTTTAAGAATAATAAAAATAATTTTTAAGTAAAAGAAGTAATTTATTATAAAATAAGAGAAGATAATAATATTATTTATATAGATTAAGATAAAGGCTTAAAGATAAAGGTTAAAGAGCTATTTTATATAATATTAAAAAAATCCTAGTAATATAATTAATCTTATAATATTAATTATTAAATATTAAAGTTTATAATAAGATATAATAAAGGTAGTTTTTTATTAATTTTAATAGGTAATTAATTATTAAAAAAACCCCTTAATAATATCTATAATAATAAATATAAAATAGCTATTAAAGGAGCTAAGTATATTATCTTAATAAGATAAGGGATAATTATATAATATAACCTTAGTATTAATTTAATATAAGTTAATTATAAGTTATAATTTATTATTTCTTTAAATAATAAATATAAAAGATAAGGAAGAATAAATTTCTTTTAAAGAGATGCTTTTTATTATATTAGCTTTTTTTAATAACTTAAAGATAAAGTTAAAAGCTATATAGTTCTGAGGAAATATATTATAAGGATGTTATTAAAGATTATTAAGTTTAATATTAAATTTAAAAAAAATAAGTATATTTATATTATTATTAAAACGTTTAAGTTATAAATTAAATAAGTGAATATATTATAATATAAGATTTTAAATATATTTAATATTTTTTAAGCCTTAATTATTATAAATATTTACTTAATTAATATTAAAATTAAGCTTTAATATAAGTATATTAAAAGGATAGTTATTTAAATATCTATCCTCTTTTTTTTTAAGAAATATCTCGCTAAGAACTTTTAATAAAGGTATTATTATAAGTCTCTTATTTTTTTAAGTGATAAAGGTTTATAGATTTAAGGTAATAAAAAGTTATTTTAAAGTTCCTAATTATTAATTATAATAAATAATAATAGGGGAGTTATTAAAATTAAAAAAAGGAAATAAATAAGTTTATTTATTAATAATGCTATATATAAGAAAGATATATATAAGACCTTAAGGGTTTAAGATAATATAAGGCTTAATAAGATAGCCGTTTATAAATATAGGTAAGGTTTAAAACTTAATAAGTATATTATAGCTGTATTTAGGGAATATAATAATAGTCTTTATAACCTTAATTAGTATTATCTTTTAATTAATAAAAGGATTGCGGGAGTAAATAGCTTAAATCTTATATTTAATATTTATAATTTTAATTATATTATTTAAGCTATTAAGGCTTTATTTAATATATAGTTAATAAGCTTTAAGGAAAGATAAATTTAATAATAAGCTATAAGAAAGGTCATTTATTATATAAATAAGCTTTAAGGCTATTTATAATTATTTATTTATATTTAATATATTAATTAAAAGCTAGACTTAGTAGATAATAATAAATTTAATATTAATATTATTAAGAGGAATAATTTCCTTTAAGGGAATTTTAATTAATTAAAGATAATAATATTTTAAAATTAAGTTAAAAATAAAGGTAGCTTTAAAGTAAGTATTAAGGACTGCTAATAAGCATTTATTATTTAAAGTTTATATAATTATTTTTAAATAATTAAGCTTAAATAATAAGTAAATATATAAAGCATTTTACTTAATAAGATAAGATAATATAATATTTATAAGAAGAATAAGGTTATATTTATTATAAATAAGCTAGATATTAAGGTTATTTTAATAAGGTAATATTTTATAATTATTTATTAAATTAAGAATAAGAGGTTTAACTTACTTAAAAGGATCTTTTAAAGATATAATAGGTAGCTTATATTTCAAGGTAAGGATATTAAATAAAGGGGATTTTATTAATAATAAAGGTATCCTTTAAGTTAACTACTAAGTTAATTTTCTAGTTTAATAAGTTCCTTTTTATTTTTAAAAAAGATATTATTAAAATTAATAAAGTTATTATTATTATAATAAAATGCTTGAATATTATTTATTATTTTTATATTAATCTCTTTCTTATTTTAATTTATAAAGATTATAAATATCTTTATATTAAGCTTATTATTATTATTAGCTTATTAAAAGTATTTATATTAAAAGTAATTAAGCTTATTAAATTTACTTTTATTCTTTAGTATATTATTATCTTTTTCTTTATTATTTAAAGGGTTATTAATTAATATTTAGGGTTTATAATATAATTTAGCGTTATATTTATAATTTTAGCTATTATAATTATAATTAAGATTATAAGACTATTAATAAAAATTAAGGTAGTTTTTATTATTATTATTATATTATTATAAATATTAATTAAATTATATAAGCTTATTAATTTTATTATTATTATTCTTTTTTATAAGATTTAGCTAATTCTATAATTCTTAGATTTAGCTTTATTATATATTATATTTCTTATAAATCTTTTATTATTTTTATTAAATATTATATTTATTTCAATTAATTAATTCTTTAAATCTCTTTAAGGTATTCTTAATAAAGTTTAGGGTAATAATAATTTAAAGATTTATATTAAGGTTAATATAAATATAGCAAACTTAAGCATTTTTATTAATATCTCTTACCTTATTATATAAATAGATTTTCTTATTAATATATTAATAAAGAGAAAACTTATTCTCTTTTTTAAAGCTATATATTATTTAATCTGCCCTCTTTATAATATCTTTATAATTAAAATAAAAATATTATTATAATTTATTATCTTATAATTTAAGATTATTTATTAATTTCTTTTTTTTTTCTTTAATTAATAAAAGGAATTAATATATTTTATTTAAATTATAATTTAAAATAATGCTAATTATAAGATTTATAAGCATTATTTTATTATTATAAGCCTTAATAAGATAATAAATATAAAAAATATAAGTATTTATAAATTTATTATTAAATTTAAATATTTTAGGCTTAAGGTATAAACTTATATTATAAGAGGTTATGAAAGCTTAATTCGCACTTATATATAGCGCCCTTATGCTTATATATAATATCTCCGTGCTTATATATAGCCTTTTGCAATAAGGATTAAAGGGAGATACCTTTTAAGGTTTAATAATAAATTAATAATGTCATTAAAAGTTATTTAAATTATTTTTTATTTAAAATATAGAATCTATTTAGCTTTAATAATAAGGCTTATATTAGTTTTAATATATATAATTATTATTTTAAATAAAAGATTAAATAAAAAAGCTAAGTTAATAAATTACTTTATAAGGATATTTAAAGAATTTAATATTAGTTCTTCTTAAGAAATAAATAATTATAAAAATAAAAGTATTAAGAGATAATATTATGCTTATAGGAGATATTAAGCTAATATTAGCCTAAGTAATCTAGTTTTAATATTCTCTCTTATTAAATTAATTTATAAAATTCCTTATTTATTATAAAATATAAATAAATATAACTAAGTAAAATAATTAAAGTAATTTAATTCTAATAGCTTATTTAATAATATAGATAATAATAGTATTAAATATTTAATTTATAAATAAATAAATAAAAACTTATTTAAGCTTTTTATAAGTATTTTATAATAATATAAATAAACTTAGCTAATTTATAAAGCTAAATTATCCTTTCTTTATATTATAAAATATAAAAAATAAAAAAGATAAGGATATAAGAATTTAAATTTAAGGATAATTAATTAAAGAAAGAATATTATAATATCCTTTTTTTATAAAAGGTATTATATTGCCCTTTAATAATTCTTAAGAAGCCTTAAAAGATTCTTAAGGATCTTTAAAAAGTCTTATAAGAGTAAATAAAGTACTAAGAGTTAATTATTAAAGGAACTTAAGATATTAATAATATAATAAGATAAGTTAATTAATTTTAATTAATTTATAAAATATAACTATTAAAAGCTAAATAATAAATAATTTCTTAAAGGAAAATTTAAAAAAAAAGAAGAAAGGCTTTTATTTATAATTTAAAAGTTTTTTTTTTAAATCCTATTTTAAGTTAAATAAGTAAGAATAATTATAAAAATATATTATAATATTTTTAATATAAAAGCTATTTTAAATTAAATTAAAAGGTTTTCCTAAGTTTATTAATAGTTAAAGCTATAAGGTATAAAAGCTTATTTAAATAAATATTTATAAAGGATTAATTTTATAAATTTTAAAAAATATATTTTTAATAAATTAATTAAACTTATTTTAAGATTAATATAAAGCTTAATACTTTCCTTTATTTATATAAAGATTATTTTATATATATAAGGGAGACTAAGTATATATATATATATATAAATTAATAAGGATTAATTAAGGAGATTTAATAGCTAAAAAAATTAAAGCTATTCAGCTAAATAATATTTATATTTATTTAGGTAAAGGTTATTTAAAGATATATATAATATTATAATATTTATAAAGCCTTTAGCTTAATTAAAGCTAATTAATAAAGAGATTATAAATATTATTAATTAATAGATAGATTTATAAGTAGTTAAAGAGCTATTAATAATTAATTCTTATTATAGAAATAGTAAGGATGAGTAATTAAAGTTATAGCTATTATATAAAGGTATAGTAAGCTTTAAATTACTTATATAGTAATAATATAGTAGGTTATATAGCTAATTCAATTGATTATATATAAAGCATTTGTGTATATATTAAGGGGAGAAAACTAAGCTATGGCTACTGTAGGGCCGAAGTGCTCTAGTATACCGCCGTGCTTACGTAACAAGAAACGTAGACCACACGGGATCATGCAGCTATTACTTTCCCTTCCCCTTCCCCGGCTTCTGGATGAGGGCGTCGCCTTTAGCCTTTACCATCTTCTCAATAAGATCATTCACGAAATCGTGTTCCTGAAACGCCCAAAATTTACCCTCTCCTTCATAGTGAACGACCACCTTGTCCGAAGGATCTTCTTTGCTGCTGGCGCTCGAGCGGGTGGAAGGGGCCTGGCTAGGAGTCCGGCGACAAGTCTTTGAGGCCGAAATACTTGGGCTGCTGTTTGGCGCAGGAGAACTTGTTCTGTCGCTAAGGGAAGCTTGTCGTTGACGCTGCTGTGTCGGCTGCTGCGGCGTTCGCCCATGCGGTGAAGGACCTCCAGCCGAGGGTCGGCCACGCTGACCTGCTGGGACAATTGGCTTCTTTCCGGACATCTCGACCATTCTGGAAGCGCGGTGGCTAATTCGTACTACTGTAGATCTATCTTTGAGGACAGAAGAACTCGGGGGCTGAAGTTGTAAGTTGCAAACAAGTTTGGTTTGAGTAAAAATGAGCGGGTGTGCACAAGAAAATCGCCAATGGGGCAATTGGAAGCTGCGGAATACTTTACTCGGAAGAAGATTGTAGTTATTATACAGGGAATTGATAAGGTCCTCACGTTGAATGGCAACGAGGGCACAAGATGGCAGTGAAGAATGGTTAATTTACAACTAGGGTTGCCTAAGAAAAAGAAAGGAAAAGCAAGAATCGCTCAAAGGTTGAATTGCAATTGCTTTTAAGGCCAGTTGGGCTGATAAGATAAGCCAACCAGACGGGCCCCGTAGAGGGCCCTGCGCACGATCAGCCCCACGGCCCTGGCAATAAAAATATATAAGAATATATGTAATTCGTAATTATGTTTTTTTAATTATATATAGTGAGAGTATAATGTAAATTCATGTTGGCGCACTAGGGATATATGTTGCCCTGTACCTTCCGTTTTTTGCCCTGCGAATTTCCAGTCTTTATGAAAACCACATATTCTAGGAAACATTCGGGCATACGTGCCAAGAAGCAATTCGCCTTTGGCACTGCAGTAATGAGTTGTAACAATATAGTCTACCACATTGTGATTCAAGGCGAGGTTAATGTGTAACGAGGCGAGAAGGACCCTGGTACGAGAAATTCTGGACTAATTCAATCGCTTCCTATTCCTGAGAGCTTGGCTTCCATCTTTGAGATCATGACCGAGACTCCATTTGCTAACCATCCCACCTCAGCTAATATCCCACCGAGGTGACAATATGACGTGGACAGCTTGGTATTCCAGGAATTGTTTCACCGCCCCGGGGAAACAATACTTGACAGTCCGAGCAATGGATCATCGCCCGATGAAAAGGGAGGATGTCGGCAGAGGATATTCCTGACAAGCAGAGATCAGACGAATAGCGTCCTTGTACTCCCTCAGTGCATCTTTGCAGAGGAAAGCTCTCTTGGCCAGGGGCGCTCAAGGATCTGCATGACCTGCTTTATCTCCTCCATCTGTAGCTCGATCTGCACTGCTTGACGCGAGCCTGGCAGACCGAGCGGGATATCTGGTCTGGAATCTTTTCTGAAGTCGGAATGGAGATATGTGACGTACATCGCAGAGCTGAACCACAGGTATTTGCTGCCCCCGCGCCCTCCCCACGACAGCCAGCAGCAGCACATCAGCCTGAAAGGGTCCGGCCGCGTTTCAAAGGGCCCTGTCTTGCATAGACTAGTGCCCCGTGGGGAAACCGGCCTAGGGAGCCTAAAGAGCTGGGGAAGTGATCTGACAAGGAGGGGGGTGGATCCCCCGCAGTCGCCCTCCCCCAAAAAGGTTGCTCCCGCGGGCATGGGGCATGGGGGACCACGCCCGAGCTGTCTCGGCCGCCGATTAGGTTGCGGGTGAAAATGCACGTTCACGCATCCCCAATGCTTCCTATAGGCTCCCCTCACTTGGACGCGGGCGGTCTGCCTCGTCGTTTGGGGGAAGTGTTAGATGATGTTATTGCTCATCCGTGCACGCCGTTGCATGTGGCGCTCAGTAAGTCAAGGCAAGGTCACGGTAGCCTCCTTCGACAAGACGGATGGTTTTTCTGTTCTCACTCCTCCCTTATTCTTCTCCTCCTCCCCAGGTTGTTCTTCTACGCCATTGGGCACTCAATCGACCTGCCGACAAGCTGTCTGCTGTCTACCGTGTATACAACAAACCTGTGTGAAGCTCTCTGTCGCTCCGACCTCAGCATAAAACATACCCCACACATCGTCCCAACACCATATCTGACGGCAGCAACGCAGCCCCACTGTCACCATGGCACCATCCGCAACAGGCCACGCGAACGGCGCAGTGCCCCGCATCCTCGTCCCGGAGAAGGTCTCGCCCGACGGGCTCTCGCTGCTGCAGGACGCGCACTTCGAAGTCGACGTGCGCCCGGGCCTGGCTCCCGCGGACCTCCTGTCGCTGATCCCCTCGTACCAGGCCCTCATCGTCCGCTCCGAGACCAAGGTCACGGCAGAGGTGCTCGCTACGGCGGGAAAGCTCCGGGTCGTAGCGCGGGCTGGTGTGGGCGTCGATAATATCGACGTAGAGGCTGCGACAGCGCATGGCATCATTGTGGTGAACTCTCCGGCGGGTAATATTGTTGCGGCTGCCGAACATACCATCGCGCTGCTTCTGGCCACTGCACGCAACGTGGGCAGGGCGGACGCAGGCGTCAAGAATGGGAAGTGGGAGCGGGGCGGGCTGGTAGGCGTCGAGGTGGCGCGCAAGGTGCTGGGGATCGTGGGGCTGGGCAAGGTGGGCATGAAGGTCGCCCGCATGGCGATCGGGCTGGGGATGAAGGTCGTGGGCGTCGACCCGTACATGAGCGCGGACGTCGCGCGGCAGAACGGGGTGGAGACGGTGGGCTCGCTCGAGGAGATGCTGCCGCAGGTTGACTTCCTGACCATTCATACGCCTCTGATTGCCAGCACGCTGAACCTGCTGGGGGAGAAGGAGTTTCAGTTGATGAAGAAGACGGCGAGGGTGCTCAACGTCGCGAGGGGCGGCATCTACAACGAGGAGGCGCTCGTCAGGGCGCTGGACGAGGGGTGGATCGCCGGGGCCGGCATCGACGTCTTCACGAGCGAGCCCCCGAAGCCCGGCTCGACGGCGGAGAAGCTCTCGCACCACCCCAAGTGCGTCGCGACGCCGCACCTGGGCGCATCAACGGTCGAGGCGCAGGAGAACGTCTCGCTGGACGTGTGCACGCAGGTGGTCGAGGTGCTGCGGGGCGGGCTCCCCACGGCGGCGGTCAACGCGCCGCTCATCCTGCCGGAGGAGTACCGCAAACTGCAGCCGTACGTGCGGCTGGTGGAGCGGATGGGCGGGCTGTACACGCAGCACTTTGTTGGCCGGCGCGGCGGCATGATCGGCGGGCGGCGGTTCGAACTGCGTTACCAGGGCGAGCTGGCGGGCGTGTCCAACACGCGGCCGCTGTACGCTGCGCTCGTCAAGGGCCTGACCAGCAGTATCAGCGACAGCGGCGGCCGCGACGTCAACATCGTCAACGCCGGGCTGATCGCCAAGGACAAGGGCATCGCCATCAACGAGACGCACGCGCGCGAGGGCGGCAGAGAGGAGCTGGTGTATGCCTCTCTGGTGACGCTGCGGTCGTCGCAGAACGGAGGCGGTCCCGGGCAAGACGGCGACGCGGAGCAGGTGATCGAGGGCTACGTGAGCGGGACCGAGGTGCAGATCAGCCGGCTGGACCGGTTCACCTGCAGCTTCGCGCCCGAGGGCACGCTGCTGGTGCTGCACAACTACGACGAGCCGGGCAAGGTTGGAAACGTGGGCATGATCCTGGGGCGGTTCGGGATCAACGTCACGTTCATGCAGGTGGCGGCGTTGGACAAGAAGGCAGCGGTGCCGACGGCGGCCGGGGACGGCACTGCGGGGGTCAAGAAGAGGAAGGGGGGCAATGAGGCGTTGATGATCCTCGGGGTGGACGGGGAGGTCACCAAGGAGGTGCTCGAGGACCTGGGACGGGCCGAGGGAATCCTGGATGTCAACCTCGTGAGGCTCTAGGGGTGCTGCATCTTTAGATCTGGTCTTGTGTGTCCAAGACGATCATAGATAGAGGAGACTATGTCATGTTACGGTTGATTTCAGAGTATGCTTGAGAAGCGGAACAACAATTTTCTAGGCCACGTCAGTCTTCTCTTCCTCTGCATGGTCTCGTTTCATTCTCTCTCTGTTACGCCTGCCTTACCAACTCACCGACTTCATAAGTAAAAGCAATGAAGACTGAACTCATCCAAGGGCAGCCCTGCCATGCTGGAGGCAGGAGGAGAGGTGGTGTAGCTGCAGTCGAGTCGTCGAGTCGCGACGGTGGACCAATACGAGTAGATACAGCACATAGTGGACCCCAGGCCAAGGCGCGGCATGGGCACGGTGTGGGTGGCACAGCAGGACACAGCTGACGATGGCGTCGAGCCACGAATATGAATGCTATCTATACACACAGTCGTTCTGCATGGGTGGTAGTCAGCAATTTCAATCTCGGGCAAGCAGCATCCCGTCGAGTCTTGGGCCTGGTCGACTTGAGCCTCATTTCGGGGGCGAACTTGTCCAACGCAAACAGAGCAAGTGCAGCGATATCGCACACCACAGACGTTGCACGGGGAAAAGAAGAAGAAAAAAAACTAATATGGAGAAAGGAAGCGCTGAAGACCCGTTGTTGTGCCGTCCCGCGTGTCTCGGCTTGCTGCCAGTCAGACCATGTTGTGGTCTACATACCCACACCACACAAAGATAGATAGCACAATATGTACCACAGTATGGCAGCGACAGGGAAGTGAGGCAAAGAGCAGCCAGACCGAAAGTTGAGAAAGTCAATTCCGCTGAAGCCGCTAAATAAAACCCAAGCCTATCAGGTATTGTGACCGGCCGATTGATTGGCGTCATCGTTCGTCGGAAGGGGCCCCTCCCCTGTCACTGCCTGCGGGTGTAGCGCGTCGATGGCTGTTGCTAGCAACCGAGCACCTGCACAGCTCGAGCTCCGCGGCGTAGCAAAGAAACAAAGACACACAGTACCTGCTCCGCTGCTGTAGATACGGTAGTGTAGATAGACGGTGGAGCTCCCCACCAAGCCGCAACTGACGGCACAGCAGCACTGACCGTCCCCAACCCACAGGTGAACCTGTGAGACCCACCGAACCGCCATCCTTCCCCACACAGACAGTTCACCACATCGGCCCAGGCTCGCCAGGCTGCCAGGGTGCACAGCACATGTAGGGTTCAAGCTGCGAAGTTTTGGACCGGGGACTGCTCTGCTTATCACGCTACCACCACGAACTGCTGCGGTCCACGAGCCCGCCTGCACACACGCGAGATATTTTCTCGAGCTTCACCTTTCCTCCGACCTCACCATAACCCACCAACACCACCATCCCCCCCTTCCTGCTTGGTTTTCTGGTTTGCTTTGGTGCGGACCGGTTTGTCAAACTCTACTGTCTGGTAATTGCCCGTTTTTGGAGGCATCATTCGAGGGGTGAGTTATCGGCAGTCCATCCATCCACCTTGCATCAGTTCCGCCTGCAGCTCCAATCCCAACCAACACCACCAGCCAGCCAGCCAGTCACTCTACTCTGTCTGAAGCTACTGGTGCTGCCAGTGCGAGCTGGGCTGTGATACCAATGATACTTATATCAGCGCCGACACCGACACTGACATACTCAATCCGCAGGACGGACCGAAGCAGTTGACACACCCACATCTACCACAGCGCGTCATCGGACGACGCTCCCACCACCCGCAACCATGCGGCAACAAGCCCGCTCCCACCCGCTGATGGCCTTCCGCCCAGCCATCCTCGGGATCTCCAGGGCCGTCTTCACGCTCGGCGTCGCCTCTGCCGCTCCCATTCGTGTCCTGGACGAGCTGCACGACGGCAATGAGGAGGAGGGCTCCGAGTTCTGGCTCCTCTTCGGCATTTCTATCTTCCTCGTCCTGCTCGGTGGCGCCTTCGCCGGCCTCACCATCGCCCTCATGGGCCAGGACAGCGTCTACCTCCAGGTCATCTCCCAGGATCCCACAGAGCCCCAGCAGAAAAATGCCGGCCGCGTCTTGCGTCTACTCGAGAAGGGCAAGCATTGGGTCCTGGTCACCCTGCTACTCAGCAATGTCATCGTAAACGAGGTACGCTCCTCCTGCCCTCCTATCCAGCTCTTGCCCTTCAGCTTTGGGCTGGGCGAGTATGAAAAGACGCCTTTGCTGACAGTATCCCACAGACTCTGCCTGTTGTTCTGGACCGGTGTCTTGGTGGAGGAGTGGCTGCTGTCGTCGGCTCTACTGTCTTGATCGGTCAGTTGTCTTGGCCGCGTTCGATAAAACGGCACATGTTCACCAACAGGGCATGCTAACAACTGCTCTCTTTCTCTCTAGTCATCTTCGGAGAGGTCGTTCCTCAGTCCATCTGTGTCCGCTACGGCCTTGCCATCGGTGGCTACATGTCCAAGCCTGTCCTCCTCATGATGTATCTGATGGCACCGGTTGCCTGGCCCACCGCGAAGCTCCTCGACTGGGTCCTGGGAGAAGATCACGGAACCGTCTACAAGAAGAGCGGACTCAAGACACTGGTCACCCTCCACCACACCATGGGCCCAGCAGCGCAGCGCCTCAACGAAGACGAGATCACAATCATTGGCGCTGTCCTCGAGCTCAAGGAGAAGCCCGTCCATGACGTGATGACACCCATGGAAGACGTCTTTGTCATGTCCGAGGATACCGTGCTGGACGAGGAGAAGATTGACATGATCCTGTCTGCTGGCTACTCGCGCATTCCCATCCACGAGGCCGCGAACGAGACCAACTTCATAGGAATGCTTCTGGTCAAGATTCTCATCACCTACGACCCTGAGGACTGCAAGAAGGTCAGGGACTTCCCCCTGGCCACCCTGCCCGAGACACGCCCTGAGACGAGCTGCCTCGACATCATCAACTTCTTCCAGGAGGGCAAGTCACACATGGTTCTGGTTTCCTATGCCCCAGGTGACGACCACGGTGCCCTCGGCGTGGTCACCTTGGAGGACGTTATTGAGGAGTTGATCGGAGAGTAAGCTTTGCCTTTCCCACCAACTTCCCTCTTCGTGGGGGAATAGAGCGAGTGGGCTCGATTTCGCTGACAATTCCATCTACAGGGAGATCATTGACGAATCCGATGTGTACATTGATGTCCACAAAGCCATCCGACGCATGGCGCCGGCACCCAAGGCCCGCTACCAACGACGACTGTCCCACGGCCACCCTGGAGCCGATGAAAACAACAGTAAATCTAGTGAGGACACAAAGGTCGGCGAGGAGGACTCCACAGACAACTACGAGACCCGGAAGAAGAGATACAACTCGGCAACTGAACCGGGTGAGGTACCCGACCGGTCCCACAGTGGCAGTCCCATGCCGGGAACGTTCCTGTTGCGGCGCGCCTCTGCCGGTCTTGATGGCAGGATGGAGAATGTTCCGGTGAGGGCAAGCTACAATGACATAAGACAGCATCTGAAGCACCTCGGCCCGTCCAACCCAGCCTCGAACCCCAAAGCCACAAAATCCACCACCGTCAAGATCAAGCCCGGAGTTGTCGTTCATGACCAGCCAAGATCGAGCCAGGTGGCCGAGCAAGTCATACAGGAAGAGCCGCGGGTCGAGAACGACGAGGAGGACAACGACGAAACGACGTCTCTGCTGCGGCCGGTACTCACACCTAAGGATGGTGCACAAGCCCTGGCCCAAAAGTACGGTGCGACCGGACAATCGCCTCTAGCCCGAAGTGTTGAGAACAACTCGCCCGCCAAGGCAAACGTGGATGACACAGCTACCAAGGGTGTCCAGACCACTGAGACCGCACCGCAGCACAGCTATGCGGCAGTAACGGCACAGCCCCCGCAGCAGGAGCTGCATTCAAAGAGCTCCGGCTCGGGCAGCGAATTGGCCCCTGCCGAACAGACAAGCCCATACTCACACAGGAAGGATCTCTTTGCCCGAAGCGGCAGTATCACCGAGAACATTGTGGAGTCCAGAGGCATCCGGAAGGTGGTGTTGGAGACGACCAGCAGCAACGAGGATGAGGAGGAGCAGGGAGGGTCCGAGCGGAATGGTAAGAGCGCCAGCCGGTCCAACCTCAAACTTGAGTCGCAGGCGTCCCCGTCAACAGAGGGCGACGAGAACGCGAGCGGTGCCAACAGCCCGGCAGTGCCAGGTGCTACCGAGGCGGAATCTTCGAACACGACTGCCCAGGCCGGTGGTAACGGTAACGGCGGCAGCAGCAATAGCAAAAAGAAGAACAACCGCAGGAAGAAGAGAAAGGGCGGCAAGTAGGGCAGCTGGCTCTGGAGCTCGCCTCGGTGTATGGAGAGCATAGGGGAAGACTTATAGGAAGTCTTTGATGGCTCGACTTTTTTTATGGAGGAAAAGGGGGAAGGAAACCAGACCACCAACCAACCAACCACACACGCTTTCTCTTGGGATTGATGGCGCAACAAACGCAAAACGATTTCCAGCATTGGCAAAAACGGATTACTGCCGACTTGTAGGTGTTTAGCAAAGATATCGTGTATCATTATCAGGGTGGTCTTTTTGGAGCATCGGAATTGACATTTACGCTGTCTGATTCAAGTCGTCTATTCATTCATTTGACTTGCCAAACTGCTTGAATGTGTGACGTTGCTCATTGCTCACTCGTCATCGTCTCGTTGGCCAGCGGAAAGCCCGACGGACGGCTGCCCAACTGCACCATAGCCAGTCAACCGAGCCGGACACAATGGCACAATCTGTTTGACTTGACTTTCTTTTTTTGTCTACCTTCAGAGTACATACACATAGACACCCTATTCAAATCCCATCTCGCGTCCACCACTGATCTAATCATACCAAATAGCATTCATCCCAAACCCGGGCTCCTGGATGCGCGTCCTGGCGACGCGCACGAGGAACTCGTCCTTCCACCGGTAAATCTCAACCCAGCCCTCCTGGTCGTCGGTGAGGGCGAGCCACTCGTCGCTCCAGTCGCAGGGGGCGACGGCGTTGGAGTGGCCCCCGGACGTGGGCGTGGGGTTGAGGCAGATCTGCGTCTCGATGCTGCCGCAGTCGCGCAGCCGGAAGGCGGCGATGTACCCCGTGAGGTCGAACTTGTTGGCGCGGGCCGTGGCGAACAGGTACCTGCCCGAGGAGCTGAGCGCGCACACGTCGGAGCGGTACAGGCCCTTGCCCGTGGCCGGGTCCTTGATGGGTTCCGTCCCGGGAGGGATCAGCGGCCACGAGTGGTGCGTGTAGACGGGCATGCGCGTGGCCGGGTCGATGAGGTACTCGCAGAGGCGGTTGCCGGCCTCCATCAGGGCGTAGAGGTAGTTGCCCGTGGGGTGCATGGCGACCCAGCGCGGGTGGTCGCCCGGGTCAGGGGCGTCGACGCTGCCGACGAGGGAGAGCTCGCCCGTGGCCGGGTCCTTGCGGTGGCACCACAGCTTGTTGGCCGTCAGGTCGGCCGAGTACAGGTGCGACTCGTCCGGGTCGAAGACGGTGCCGTGGATGCCCGTGTTGGGCTGGTAGGGGTAGTTCTGCGAGTTGGCGGCCAGGGCGCCCGTCGGCGAGACGGTGAAGACGTTGCCGTAGCCCGCGTGGTTGTAGAAGGGGTTCGCGTAGACGTTGTAGGGCGGCTTCTTGGCTGCTAGGAGGAAGATGGCGCGCGTGTTGGTCGTGGCGTCGTTTGCCTTGGCTGTTTGGGGAGGGTCAGTGAAGGAAAGGATATGGGAGATAGACAGGAGAACGTACGGTCTCCGCCCATTGGGTGTGAGGCTTCGTGGATGATCTCAGTCGGGCTCTTGACGGCGAAGCTGGACCACTTCTTCATGGCAGACCCGTAGAGGTTCTTTTTTTGGTGCTATTTCCACGACATCTGATCAGTCTTGTCCGAGGCACTCAATTGAGGTCTGGCCGGGTGAGATTGCGAGGCAATTGAGTGGTCAGCTCACGTCGAAGGTCATCCATGATATCGGCTCGTCCTTGGGGATCTCAGTCCTCTTGACGAGTTTCAGCTCGAGCTTCTCGTCGTCGAACTGCACGGTGAATATGGCCCCTGGAGGAGTCCATGTACCGATCATCAAATGGTGAAGCCCCATCCTGGCGGTCCTCGCGCTGGCGCCCACGGAGCTCGTCGGCTGTGAGAGACGGGGTCGGCGACTGAGCCCGGAAAGAGGGCGGATGAGATTGAAGAGCTTCACTTTGGAGGAGTAAACACACAGACTCTCGACAACAGGGTTCGCTAACACAATTTACGTATGGAATATTTTCTTATGAGAGGATCATGGCAGATTTATGAGGGAAGGAAAGACCCAGTTGGAAACAATATTTCAACGGGACGCGGCATCGTCAAAAGTCGCGGCGCCGGCGCCGGCGCGGTTCACATCGCATCAACGTTGCCCCTCGTTTTGCCGTCCCACGGCCCGTGGAAGCTCGAGCTACCCCTGGCGGGTGGATTGTGGGGGTGGGGGGATAAACGATTTGGCTACTAACCAGTGGTTGGAGGCGCCGGTGCGATGGAGCCAATTTTACCACTCGGGATCTGGTGGCGGCATTGCGCTTGCTCTCTCATACACCTACGAATATGTTCAGCCACTGCCCACTGTGAGAGCAATTTGTATGAAGCAATGTGTTTCACCTCATTTTCTGAGATGGCAAATGCTGAGTGGTCACTTACTGCCCATATGATCTGCTCCCATACAGACGTCTCAGGTGTTCTCAGCTTCCCCAGATGAGAAAAGCGATCCGAATCCGGGGCTCTGGATCATTGCTTGTCCCTCCAACGACCTCTTCCTTGATGGCCGGTTAAAGGCTCACCCTGAACGACAAGATCCGCTCCATCGGTCTCAGAGTTATTTGCAAATGACCTTTAATACTTGCATGGCTACATACGCCAGCTAGAGACATTTTGCCCTTGTCAGAACCGAAAAGGGTTCAATATTGAATTCTATGCCACCAAACTCGTAACGTGCACGAATCAAGTCCCACTGCTGCGTTATCACTAGAAGCTTTGTCTAACACCATCGCCACACTGGCCTCGGTGCTGCACCCGCCTTTCCACCTTGTCGCTGCCTCCCTCAATTAAACTCATGTTCAGTGCTCTAAAGGATTCCGGTCACTCTTGTTGGATGGAAAGTGTGGCCTGTAATTAGGTTGCATTTCACAACCAAGTTGCAGCTCTCGACTCGAGGCTGGACACAACCGCATTTTGAATTTTGACCAATTCATAAATATCTCGTTCCCAAGAGTCTTACCAGTCTATGGGCAAAGTTTCGCCATGCCCTACCTTGTTATAGATATCTTGATTGGAATTGCTAGCAACGCCGTCAGTGACTTCACGGGACTGGCTGTTTTGCCTGTGCTATCCTTGACCACTGCTCTTTGCTTAATGCTGGATGATCGTGGTTACTGTGGACCTCTATTTCCTTCTGCTTTTTCGAAGCCTTAGTTCATATCCTGTCCACTAATTCCAGTAAGAAGTTGTCGTGCCATCGGCAAGGGCGTTATTCGCAACGGATGGTCTTCACTCCGTGACCGTGAGGTCTGGTACAGAAATGAAAGACAATCTACCTTATTTCTCCAACGTCGTCACTGGGCCAAAGTAAAATTACTCAACAGAAGCTATAGCAGGGAGAACTCTCAAAAGCAAATTCAGTATCCCCACAAAGAAAGTGTTGACAGATAACATTGAAGACGAGCTGCACAACTTGGACTCTATCTCTCAGAAGCCCGTTTGGTGCACTGTATGAGATTTGCACATGAGGTAGATTCTTAACTCTGTGGTTCACAAACAGCCACGCTGGGGCTGAAGATGCTCGATGCACATGGTGATAGAAGTATTTAGGACTGCCCTGGAACATCTGAATGTTCCTTGCCCGAGGTTGATCAGTAGAGTGAGCGGGATGCCTGTCAACTCAGAGAAAGGTCTTAGCCACTGACACAATTCGTATACATTCCAAGAATGGAGAACGACAAAAGTAGCAGAATCGAGAGTCTCCTGATACCATGCCTCTCAAGTAGAAAAAATGAAGCATCTGCAAAGCTTTGAGGACCCCACCGTAGAGACAAAAGTGCCTTGACGTATCAGACAGCCAGCAGTCAGGACCATCACAAGCTCCCTGTCACTAAAGCTCCATGTCACTCTTTGGACGCTTGTTTGCCGTCTGATAAAAACCTAGGAAGGCTCGTGCACGCCTTTGAGATTTAAGGCTTGCTGATTCTGCAATCTCTGTTGACCCGTCTCCCACCATCTTTCCTTACAGCATTGAGAATTCCAACATCATCCTCACTCCAAGGGCAAGATCACTCAATCCATCCTCTCGCACAACACCGTTCTGCCATTGATTTACCAAAGACAGTCCCCTCACGATGCAGACCATCCTGTATTCAGTTCTGGCCACAGCCATGCTGGCCGCTGGTGTTCTCACCCAGCTTGTGCCTCCCACGTTCAACAACACACCCCCGGTGGATGGCGATAAGGACGGCGCCCTGCGCCTCCACAACTACTACCGCGGTCAAGTCGGCGTCCCTGCCTTGACCTGGTGTGACAACCTCACCGAGATCGCTCAGGTCGCTGCTGATTGGGAGGCTGGAGCCGACATTCCTGAGACCCCCATCAACTTCACCCGCCGCTTCCCTCGTTCTGTCAACTTCACCCGCCGCGCCCCTCAGAACGAGAGCTACTCCTTGCAGGTGGTGTACATTTCCCCAGGTATCCCTCGCGTGTTTGGCGCCTTCTACCACGCGACCCTGGCCTTCTGGGCCGACCACATCCACTACCACGGCGAGGCCATTCCCAACGGCGACTTCTTTCACTACGCCCCCTACAGTGAGTGCCCTCTTCCCCAAACCCATACACTACCTGTCTACCAAACGCGTAGCTTTTATGGGGTCCTTATCTGACAACAACCCAATCTCGAAGCCCAGATGGTCTGGAACGGTACCACCAGCCTCGGGATGGCCGGCGCCACGAACCGCGAGAACGGAACTTTCGTCGTTGCTGCCTACTCTCTTCCAGGCAACATGTAAGTACAAGATATCGAACAGAAAGCATGGTTCTGGTGTCTTCTGTTGCTTCCATCGCGCAGGGAGATGTAACTGACATTTTGTTAAACTACAGACACGGACAGAAGCCGTTCAACAACAACACGGCCTCCAACAACACCAGCGGGGTCATTTGACCAATTCCGGATCGGCCCTGTCTTCTTGACGACCGTCCAAGAAACATAGGCTGTTTTGGTGCTTTGGGAGGTGTGGATGTGATGGATCTACCCTAGGAGTGTTCAGTAAGGTTCTGGCTTTGAGTTAATTTCCCGTCGTGCCATCTCGAAGCCTGTCAGACTTGTGGGAAAGGGCCGAGTCGAGGCGCCTCAGTAGCTGAGACATTCACAATAAAACGTTCCCCTCTAACTTTCTACGTGCCACGTCCCTGAGTCTCTGTTTATACATGACGATCTCCGTCCTCTGGGTGAAGTCGACATGCTCAAATCTCGTTCAGGAACAGGCCTATACTTCAAGATCCGTTTGATGTGAACTTAAGTAAGTAAACAGATGATCAAGCACGACCGAGACATCTCTGCGCTAAACCAAGACCTTAAGAGGGTAGCGGGTCAGCAGTTGGCACGGCATCCCAACAACAAACAACGGTCATTCTAACTCGGGTTTCTGGCTGTGCGGCAGCAGACAGAGAAACTAGATGGGAGTAGGCTGATTGTTATTTCATAGTATAACGTTATCCCACAGGAGGTTATCCCAAAGGAGGCTATCCCACAGGAGGTTATCCTAAAGGAGGCTATCCTACAGGAAGGTATCCCATAGGAAGGTATCCTATAGGAAGGTATCCCATAGGAAGGTATCCCACAGGAAGGTATCTCATAGGAGGTTGTCCCACAGGAGGTTGTCCTACAGGAGAGTAACCTATAGGAGAGTGTCCCACTGGAAGGTGTCCCAGAGGAGGGCATACCATGCCTAGGTAGTATGTCTCCATATCAGGTTATCCCACACAAAGTTTCTAACCTACTGTCGACTATCCTGTGCCCGAAACCCAGCTTTCCTACTGCGTGGGACCCACCCACACCTTGACTTGGATCTGACCGTTTGCAAGTGAAGTTGGGATGAAATTTTTCGTTCAACCAATGGTAATTTTTCCCCTGAATGGGTGGGTGAATGGGCTTCTGACTGATTAGAGGGCGAGCTCAAAAACTATTTAAACCCTCCTTTGAATTCCCACAACCTTCCTTTCTGCAACCTGCAACCTCCACACGGTCACTCTCCTTCAGCAACGTCAACACCCATTTACATCCTCAACCCCCTCGACATTCCATCATGCCCAACAACAGGCTCAACCCTCGTCAGCGGCGAGCGGCCGCAGCTGCTCAGCAGCACCAGGAGGACACTGAGGTAAGTTCGCATCCAGCCTGTACCTCGCATCTTTCCCACCAGCCTTCCCAACCACACTTCACGAATCTAAAACCTTGACGTCTGTACACCTTCGAAAATCGCTTTGCAATTCAGTCACCCAGTTTGGACCTCATTGCCATCCTGAAAGATTGGGTTTTTCGAGTGGGGTCTGGCGCATGACCTCCTGGTTCGTTTGCATCCGTTGTCTATCACAGACACAGCCCACTACGGGCGGCAGCTGCAAACAGCTGCTTACAGGGTGTATAACGAATTGGGGTTTTCCTCTGAGGTGGTCTCAGAGCCAACTAGCCCGGTCGCAAGATGTCTTGCGGGTGCTGCGATAACTTTGCCTGCTCCTCGGAGTGGGTTCACGCATGAGATGGGGTACTATTGGCACATTACTGGCACTTTCACACACACACGCTTCACATTTCTGGCTCCCCACTCATTTATTGGCCATCTGACGGAAATCCTGGGTTCAATGAAGGAGGGAGTCGGGGTGTCCAGTTGCGAGATGGAAGGCCTGGTGGGGGCATAGCTGTCCAACACTCTATTTCTCGCGTTGCACAGGGGTTCTTACCAGTGACATCAATCACTGACTGGATGCAGATGCAGATGAACGTCGACAATTCTCCCGCCCAGGAGCTTGCCATCCAGCCTGCTCAGCAGCTCACCTCGACTCTGTTCCTGGACTTTGGCGGCTCCACCGACGATGGCCAGCAGTTTGTCACCTCTCTCCTGAAGTGCGAGTCCCTCGAGGACGTCGCCGAGTGGGGCAAGGCAAACACAGGCTCAAGGGATGCCACTGATCAGGCGCTCAATGCCATCGAGGCCACCAGTGCAGGCGAGTACGCTTCCAAGACCGCCGGCAGCATCGGCACCGTCAACTTCCAGCTTCAGCGCCACGAGCATGAGATTATGGTCAACGAGCACATGGGTAATGAGAACAAGATTGCGATTGACCAGATGCGGGAGGACTTCAAGACTGAGCGAGGCAACGTGCGAGCCTGTCAGAAGTTTGTGGCCGACTTCGAAAAGGACCTCAAGACCCTTCAGAATAACGTCGAGACCATGCAGGAGGAATTCAAACTCTTCCGGAGAGCGACTGAGGTGCACTCAGAGAAAGTTCAGAAGCAGTTCGAGGTGATGAACCAAGAGAACAAGATCCAGAGTCTCGTCCTCCAGAGCCTTGCCAAGAGCGTCACTGGCAAAGACGATGAGGAGATGGAGCAGGCAAGCTTTCCCAAGTCTACTCGTTCCCAAAACGTAACTAAACAAAACCTCAGTGGATCAACCAGCTGCGCTTGGAGGCAGTCCAGCTCTGAGCTTCACGTGTCGCCACACTGTCCTTCTCACTTTTCTAATGCCCAGAGCATGTCAGGTCATCCCACGAAGAAGACTGCATCAGTTTGGGGGGTAAAATCTACGGGCCAAGGACTGAGAACTGTTGAGATGTATCGTTAGGAGAGCAAGGCATGCTTTTGGACTTGTGTGCATAGTTCTACGAGTCCGTGTGACTACTTCTCGGATATCGCTGTCACTTGGAAAGGGAGGGCAGAGTAGCAGGTAACGACTGAGAGAATGATTCTTCTGTGCCTCCATTATTGCAGATTCAGTCCAGTAACTCGCTACCGCTTGCGTACCTCAAGGTCAGGTCGACTTGGAACTTGCCACTGTGATTTTCGCCTAGTGACTGTTTGTGACCACGACACACGAATGTCGCAAGAAAGAATGGCCTTCCTGCTCGAGCCAATAGAAAAATGCTCAGTGGTCAGAGGCCGTCCGCTTCCAAAGGGATATCCAGTAATGACCGCTCACAATCGAAAAAACTCCACTCGTAACAGATGAAGCCTATCAAGAAAGAGAAAGCATGCGTCGTCACTTCAAGGCCTTGCCATCTTGGGACATGACCAACTCAAAAATTATCCTCCAGATATTCAAGCCAGTACTTGGCGCCGATCAAGTCCTCACTCAGATGGTCAGTCTCCGTGCCGATGACGGCCTCCTCCACCTCGAGCTCCTTCAGCGCGTACTCTTTAGCTTTCTCGAAGTCGTCAAGTTCCAGGCACAGTCTGGCACACCTGCGGTATCTTTGAGCCAGTTAATTAGTTACAAATCATGCTCCGGGGTGGACAGGGAAGGGGGAGGCTAGGCTCACATCCTGCAAAGCGAGATAGACTGCAAGTCGATGATGGGGTGCCTCAAGAGCGCCGCGATCTCTTCATTTACTTCAAGGGCCCGCTGCGGGCTTCTAGCCACTTCTTCCGATCCTTCCAAGCTTGTGTTTGGAAGGTCGGGGTGGTGTTCGTGCAGCAGACTCATTTCCAAGTCGATCATGTGGTCTCGGAGTGCCTCCTCCTCGGGGTTGGTGCACGCCTTGCACTGGCACTCGAATCCCCAGTTCTCCATCACAGCCTGCCGGTCGATTTTCCTGCGGAAGGTACCATTTGTGTACTCATTGAGAACCTCGTCACCCGCTTTGATATCACGCGCGGTGTGGACCGTGAGGCGATCGATGGTTGGATTGTACGTGCTGACAACGTTGGGGCTGCATGAGTGGTTTATACGGCTGTGCAGGGGAAAGAGACCTTGGCCGTACATCCGACCGCGACCCATTCCCATCCTGTTGGCCAGGAAGATGGAGAATCGTTGAATCGCTCGACTGTCGGCCCGTCTCAGCTTCCTCGTGTTCAGTCTGTGACCTTTCTCATCGCCATGCTCCTTATGCCATCGGTGAATTATCTCCTGTGCCTGATCTCGAGACTCGTCGGGCAGGGTTTCGTCGCAACATAATTCATCCAGGGTCTCGAGGCCCTCCACGGACAGGGCCCGAACTGCTGTGCAAAATGCCTCGACATGCTCCTCGAAGACTCCGGGCGCGGATGCCGGCTGGACAACAAAGAGAGGAGCCTCGCTGATGATTCGTGTGCCGCGAGCGATATCCTGGACGGCGAAGACCCCTTTCCCACGGTCCCCAGTAGAGCGGACCTCAACGAAGCTTGAACCTGGGGCTTGGGTAGCTGATCTAATTAGCTTCTAAAAACCATTTGGAAAATACGGGACAAAAACGAATCACTGACCTTTGGGGCCCGATCCGTTGGTGGCGTTGTGTGTAGAAGATCCCTCAGACTCCGGAGCTCCCAGTGAGATCTCCTTCACCAGATTTGTGATATCTTCCACCGACTGGCTGGTCTGATCGTGATTACCCATATTAATAAGGGCTGAATTTGGCAAGCGGATACTTGAGTTGGGAGTCCTTGGAGACAGATACTTAGGCCAAGCGGAGGCCGAACGATGCAAGTTGGAAGCCAGGACAGATGCATGCAAATTTGAAAGGACATCTGCCGGGGATCAAAGGTTATTTTCAAATTCTGAGCTCACAGGAAACAGCTTTCTAGTATCTTTCGAATAGCTTTTTTCCAGATGGTCCTTTCCTGTAATTCCAGGAAGCACTGCGATCTGACTTGTGGGAAGGGAAGCCAGCTACAAAACCTTTCAGACCCACCAAATCTCTAGTTATGGCTCCATATTGGGAGCTCTTTACCAGATTTCACAGATGCTGCTGTTTCTTGAGCAAGAGGTGCAAGATACTGTGCAGTAATTAAGAGAAGTACCTGCTTATCATCTAGGCAGACCCAGAGAGTCAGGGAAAGAATGGCCCATGTGGCGTGCAGCAGCTGGAAAGAACAATCTCCAACCATGCTGGGCCCGTTGTCGAAACTGAAGCCTGACCCGGACGAAATAAACCTGCAGGAGCAGAAATCGCCCGAATCCAATGACAGACCCCGATGTTTCAAAAACTGGCCAGTCCCAAAGGTCTTCCCATCAGTGCCTCATGAGCCTCTCCCATCCACCTCCCAAAAAGCACCAACCAAATCTCCTAGAGACCACCAGCCTCCATTTGGGAGAGCTCTATTTCAATCATATGAAGCCATGGCGCTGCATCATTTTCGAAAAGGAAGTTCTCAGCTTCAAACCCCCAAATGCGAACCTGCAGAGCCAGTTCCTGCCTCGCATACATGGCGGCGGCTTTGACGTTTCCAAGCCTTCGGTTGACCAGGGAGCAGACGTGGAGGGTCACCTTGAGGTCAGCACCCTCCAAGTCAACGGAAGGATGCTGGAAGAGACCCACGAGCTCTTCTGCAATGGAAAGAGCCGCCGTGTTGCCGGTGGGCGTGGGGAAGAACGAGTTGATGTCGCCGGGCAGTACGCCTTCCTTGACAAGGAAGTTAGAAAGGCTCATGTACGAGATAAAGACCCTTTGCATGATGGCCTCGGCTTCCTCACTTGTGCACAGGGTGCAGTCGCAGACGAAATGGTGTCCTTTCATGCGATGTTCAGCTTGCCGCTCTGCTCGAGGGAGTGCCTGGAAACGGTTGTATGAGACAAAGATCTGATCATTGGCCTTGACATCCCTGGTCAAGTGGACCTGGTGGCGTTCCTTCGTGTGGTCGTAGAACGCGTGAGCATTCGGCGAGCAGGAATGATTGATGAGACTGTATTGATCGAAGATCCCACCTGCATCTTCCTGGCGCAGCCTAACTGCGTATCTCTGGTAGACGGAAAAGAGTCTCGAGTACTTGGGAACGTAGTAGTCCAACACAAAGTCAGTGGCCTTGGGGTAGTTTTCTTTGAACCAGTTATGGACAATCTCGGTCGCTCGCTGGTCGAGCTCGACGCTCTCGTCGCTCGAAAGGGCGTCCAGAAGCGATAAAATATCGGGATCAGTTTGCCGAGCTACCTCGCAGAAAGCGGCGATGTTCCCAGCCAATGTCCCTCGCCATGGATTTCCTGGTACCATGATGAGTGGTATTTCGGAGAGGATTTGTGTACCGGCGGGGATGTCTTTTGCAGCAAAGATGCCGCGGCCCATGTGGCCCGCGGAGCGTGCTTCGACCAAACAATTATCTAGGCGGTCTTGAGCAGCTACACACAATATCAGTACCTCAAGAGGCGGCATACACGCATGCCAGGGCTCGGCGAACCTTGTTCAGCCACCGAGGCTGGATCCTGCTGCCCGTCGGTGCTCATCTTGATTGTTGGTTTGCTGTGCGTGATGCTTTGGGAGAGGATCTAAAGTCGGAATTGAGAGTGGGAAATGAGAGATGGGGTAGAAAACATCGCCCAAGATCAGGCGGAAGCTTTCCAAGTCGGTGTGAGATGCTGTCAGACGTTAATTGCTGCAAGGGAACCAGGCTCGACGAAAGCAATTGACGTGTTTTTTCTGGCCCAAAGAGATAGCAAATGTTGGAAGTTAAGCTAACTGAATTCGATTCACTCAGTTTAAGTGAGACCAGATGACATTTGACTGTTCATCGGGCAACCACTGTCCCGCCTAAGTGGCGGTGCAAGGCAAATGAACCACCTGGGACAATATTAAGCACGCGCTTGTCATTTCTAAGCTGAGGCATTCAGTCAGTTCGGTTTCAATCGTCAGCTTCCGCACCAAGTATAAGCCTTTGTGAAGGAGAGCGGATATTCGCACCGGTCAATACGGATAGTACACCGGGATCACAGCATCAAACCAACACCCACGCCCAATTTGCATAATCACTCAATTCGCACGCTCAATTTACATGCCCAATACCCATACACCAAACACCCATACACCAAACACCTAAACACCCAACACCCACACACCCAATGCTTACACACCCAAATTACATACCCAATACCTATACACCTAATTTATATACCTGATACTTATGTACCTAATGCAAATTAGGCGTGTGAATTAGAAATGGGTGTAGGTGTAGTGAGGGTGGGCTGTAAGTACCGGTGTACCATCCGTTTTGACCGGTGCAAATGTACGCTCTCTTGTGAAGACGGCAAGAACGTTGGACGAATAGGCACGACGAACGAGTGTATGTCTTCCAACGATTGCAAGATCCACGGGGGGAGCTCCGTTGTTCGTCGTTCTTCCTTCAAAGGTGGAAGCATCCGGCCATCTTGTTCGGAATGGAAGGAGCAGCACATGAACAACAACACGTTGTTCAACTGCTCAGGCTTTCAGGGAGTTCTGCCTTTGCACCCCAACAGACCCATTCACAGCAACAAGTATCCCACGAGAGAAGAACCACATACACTGTTCCAGCATTGTCATCTCACATTGCTTACCTCTTACGACTAGCAGACGTCCAAAAAAGAGAAGACAGAAGACTGGCTTAACATTCACTGCTACGGCACACATCCGCTCGTCAAGATGGAGACCGAACCACCTGATGTCTCGCATTTGTTCTTCCAATATCTTCGTGAAGCGAATTGGCACAACCTGCTGCTCAACCCAGAAAGTCCTGAACAAGCACTTTTCGAATTCCTCGTACAAGACCACCTGCCGATCTACCTCGGAATTCTGGAGCCCGAGCATGGCACGAAGCAAATCGGCCTCTTAACGCACCCTTTCCCGATGAATGCTACGGTGTTCCCAGAAGATGAGCCACAGATGAGGGAGGCGTTTGGGGTCCGAAGTCTTGGACTGGCTCCACCACACTTCCTCGGGGCGATCATCAACAGCCGGGGGAGAGACTGCCCGGGAAACAAAAGGATATATACGCAGTTGGGGACGGTGATGGTGCGCTCCGACAGCCTCAGGACCTGGTCCAGTACCAACTTCGTGTTCGCAGCGGAGCTCGACGAGCACGGGCGGGCCGCACTGCTCTGGATGATGGAAAAGTCTGGTAACCCAACCATCCATACCCATTCCCACGACACGGCGCTTCAACAATATCCCTTTTTTGACCTTCGCACCATGGCAAATTTACCGGAACCCCGACCTCATTCTCAAGTTCTCTTGGAACTACGCTGCGGCCAAGCGGGTTGGCGCGAGCAGAGCGAAGCAAAAGGCTATGTAGGGGTGGGGCTCACCGAGCTCATGTACCACGCCAGCCCACAGCAAGTTCACTTTGTCACGGTGGTGCAGCTCTGGACAGGACACCTCCGGCATGCGACACTTTTTCACAGGAATCCGGCCGGGACGGCGGGCCCGTCGTCGGCAGACTTGTCGTCGACACCTAGCTGGGTCTGCGCGTGGTGTCCACACCCTCAAACAGATTTCTGCCCGCATCTCAATGGTACCATCGTATGACTATTGCCAATGTTGAAACATCATGGGAGAGGTCAAGGCGGAGTGTTGACGATGGACTTGTCACGATCACGCCGTGGGTGCTGCGTGCCTTGTGGGAGTTTGTTGGGCTCCTTGATGTTGGATAGAGCTGGTCGTGTGTATGTATCTTGTTTTGATACTTCGTAAATACACTTCAGGTAGTGATAGCGAGCAATGAAATGAGAAATCCAGCGACAATTTCAGACTGAGTCTTCAGCAGCAGTCTCTCTCTATGTCAGAACGGGAATCTGCACGATACTATTTGCATGGGGACCTGTCTTTGGTGGCAAACCCAGTCTGCTGGGGCCGGGGCCGGGGCCGTACAGGGTGGCCGGGACGGACCGAGAAACCATCCTTTGTATTGACCTTTCTGCAGGTTGGTGGTTCGGTCGTGCGTAGCTGTTGGGGGACGGCGGCGCATTGCTCGATTGCCACGTCCGAGTGACGCTTTTGTACGGGGTACATTTACCCAGGTTCTCACCACTATTCTAGACTGACTACCTTGTAACGACAGAAACCTTGGGAGGAACAGGAACAGGAACAGAGAACAGGGAAGAGAACAGGGAACAGAGTGCACCAACCGGGTTGCGCCGAATGACAAACGAGCCTGGCAGTCCCGGTCGATGGGAGAAATCTGACGAGTACAGTAGTAGATCTAGAACCATGTAGACTACAAAGTCTCTCGATTGGGCACCTCTAAGGCAGGGCCGGCCAATACTAGCCTCTAGATGGGCGATGGACGAGGTGAATGGTCCAACTTGGGCGCCAATGGTTCCCAGATGTCCGGCACTGCACGTCTAGCCCCCGACGTCATCACACATGACACTCGCATTCACTCGCACTTTGGGGTGAGGCGACAGAGAGCGGTCAAGCGGTCGAGACTACACACAGTCGACTGGTGTGCTGGGGCACTGAGCACACAACATTTGAGATAACAAGCACATGGTGTGCCGTCGACCGTTCCCTGTGGCCCTGGAGGCTAGGACTTTGACGGGAACGACAAGGCCAGGAGAAGTGGGGAGCGAACTGTCTGGACTGATCTGAAGCCACAGATGCCTGCAGATGCTGCCCGACTGGCGAGCCCGAGAGAAAGGGGCCAGGAAGGCTGGGAAAAACAAGACAAAATAAAGTGGGCAGCGGAAGTGGGAGGCGAAGTGATATTGGGCCATGTGAAATGTGAGCCTGACCATGCTGACCATGGTCAGGAGAATGAAAAGAATGCCGTACGAGGACAGGAGATGCCTGCGTGGAGGGGGGCAGGTCGAGACGGCATCGCGACGGTGGGAGAGATGGGATCTGCTAATGTTTGCACAGTTGTGAAGGGCCGACCGCTAACACATCCCATCACCTCGCACGCAAGGGCAACCAAGCTCGCCGGATGGGTCCTTTGCCGGTCTGCCTGGGCCTCCCCTGCCGCAGCTGGACACGTCCTGCGTGCGCCCGAGGTGGCAGCGGCGGTGGGCGCCCACCTTCTGCCACTCCCAATCGACCCAAGGGACCCACGGCAGTTGCGCTGGCCAGGCAGTCCAGGGTTGCTTTCGGTCTGGCTTGCTGGACTACTGCCCCTCCCATCCGCCTTGTGCCCCTCCGTCTGCACTCCACCCCAGGCGAGGCAGTGATGCCAAATGGGAAACTGACAGACTGACATGCCCAGGATCAGGATGGATCCATCGAGATCCAGCCCCCGGATTTTGAGTTTGAAAATACAATTTGCATGCACGGCATCACTGTTTGATGTGTTGACTTTTGGCTTGACTGGAGAAGGGGAAGAAACTGTCGTCCATCATCCACTGATGAAGGTCATTCTCATTAGTATAGTACCCGGGCAGTCGACTGACCATCTGCATCTATCTGCACCTGCACCTGCATCTGCATGTGCATTCGCATCCGCATCGCCCATATTCCTCGGATAATAGACATTACACACAGTGAACATTACACATTACCCATGGTGAGGTCAACCGCCAAAGCCTGAGCAACACCATCCATCCTGTCCCATATCATCCGGCGAACCGGCAGGGTTCCTTGGTTGAGAGAGTAAAGACAGAAAACAGGGAGCAAGGGCGAGGTTGAGAAAGAGGAGGGCTTTTTCGTCTGCTGTGCTTGTGACAAGTTGGGAGACACACAATCCCTCCCTCCTTCTCTTCCCCCTCCCCCCTGACCCATCATCACCCGCCCTGCTTCTCCTCCTCTGGCCGTAGACACTACCGCCGTCTCATTTGATCACTTCTCGACGAGACACAGTGGTTCCTGTCGCACCGGCACACAACCTCGCTGCCACGGCACCTTGTACGATAACCACCACGAGGAGAACCCGTCAGACACCTGGCGCCTCGGGCCCGCTCGTACGCCTGCATTGCTGCTGCAAGCACTCCCACAAGGCTCGCGACGTTGCCTGTCCTCCGCCTGCTTGCCCTCGTCCAACCACACTCGCCGAGTCATTTCTGCATAGCTGCATTTCGGCGGCCCTCTCAGCTGGCCTGCCACCGGTTTCGAGCGAGCATTAAGGCCCCTCGTATAAATATATCTATCCACAGCATCTTCAGGAATAGCCCCAGCTGCGCTTCGTCTTTTCGACCGTGCATCAATCCTACAGGCCTCTGCTGCGCGGACTTCCTGTCTGTCTCATTCTTCTCTCGCCGCAGGCGACAGAACCAGAGCAGCGACAGAACGGGCCAATTCAGATACAGACCGGACCGGACCAGACCAGACCAGATCAGATCAGACTCGAAATAACCTAGAAGGCGACCCAGAAGGCAGCCGGTATAAGCGGGTACCATCATCCATCCCGAGGACAGAACCCCCCGTTGCGAATCCGACCAGGCTACCAACGGGTAGTACTGTTAGGCACAGCCCAGCCCAGCCCAGGCCGAACCCACCTGCTGCTGCAGCTAGCTTGCTGCGGCCCTCCGCTTCTGTTGTCCCCCAGCCGGGCAGGGAGAGAAAAACAGAGAGCAAGTGATAACGGTCCCGAGGCCCAGTCACAGAGGGCGAGACCATCAGCCCCTCCATTTTCTGTCGTCATCTGCGCCAACTTTTGAGACACACTCTCCTGTCTCGTCCTTTGACTCGACAAGACTCGATCCAATACTGTCTCTACGCACAACAAAATCAATCCGAATTCCTGCAGTCTCCAAGACCAGTCGACGGCGTCCCTCTTGTTCCTGGCCCAGGCGACTTAATCTGCATCGGGTTTTGGACCCGTTTGAAGTCCAAACTTAATATTCCGGCCACAACGTGCTCCAGGGCGCTTCTGTGGTACCATTCCGACCTGCTGGTTCCACCGTTGATCCCGTCCGTCGCCTTGCTGCACCCGCTTGCCTGCAGCCATGTCCCGCAACACCTGGGACCGCGAACGGTTCATGTACGAGCGGGATCGCGACCGAGACCGTTATGAAGACGATGACCGCTACTACAAGGGCGGCTCGAAATACCGAGAACACTCGGCTGACGAGCGCTATGAGCGCCGCCCGGAGAGACGGCCCTTTGAGGACGAGGTCGTCATCCGCGATTCCCGCAAGGTCTACTATGACGAACCCGAGCCGAGGTTCTCACGCCACCGATCACCTCCGCCCGATCTCGAGCGCGACCGCCGTGTTGTGATTGAGCGGGAGAGGCAGAGAGTATCCAGCCCTTCGCCGCCAAGCAGGCCTGCGTTCCTCCGGAGGCAGTCCAGCCTCGACACATTTGATAGGCGGCCTAGAGGCTACCACTACGAGGAAGAAGAAAGGGAGAGGTACGGCCCGCCTGCAAGGCGCGAAGACTTCCGCCCCCGGCCTTATGAGCCTATCCCGCTGCCTCGCACTCGCGCCTTGCCTCCTCCGAGGAGGTTCGCCGAGCGTGAATCCTTTGACGAGATCCGTGTGAGCGACCCGGACTACTATGGCGACGAGGAGTACCGGTCCTACCCGGAGCGCGTGCGCGAGCGGGAGATCATCCGCACCAAGAGGCGAGACCACAGCCCGTCCCACACCCACCGGTCCAGTCGCACCCGCAGTCACCGCGGCAGCACAGTGCGCAGCAGCTCCCGCTCATCCACCACCACCAGCAGCTCCGGCAGCAGCAGTGGCGGCACCACTGTCACTGTCAAGAGCGAATATCCCAAGAAGGGCAAGACTCGTATTCCAGCTCGCCTGGCTTCCAAGCGGGCGTTGATCGATCTCGGATACCCATTCGTTGAGGAGGTAAGGGTTATCTGCGCGTCTCCCGCCACTGAATGAGTGCTAATATACTGCAGGGTAACACAATTGTGGTGCTGAAGGCCCTTGGCCAGGAAAACATCGACGACCTGCTCAAGCTCAGCGAGGACTACAAGAAGAGTGAGTATTCCCGGCCCGCCCGCAGAGAGCCGGCGACTAACCCATATCACAGGCGAGCTTGAACTTACCGGCGGACGGTCCGAGGCGGGCAATATTATTGAAGAAAGGCGAGAAGAGACCATCGTCCATGCGCCAGCACCGCCGCCGTCGCATCACCCATCCATGCACGCACCACCACCTCCTCCGATGATGCATGGGCCCCCTCCCACCATGCATGGGCCTCCACCACCCGTCATGATGCCCCCTCCGCCTATGGCTCACCCACCTCCGATGTTCCACGCGCCGCCGCCACCACCGCCGCCTGCAGAGGTGGTGGAGAAGACCACCGTCATCCGTGACGTTTCGCCCGCCCGGTCGTACACCACTACCACATCCGGAACGACGCACACGTCTCGCACGCCTTACATTGTCGATGTCAGACGTGAGGAGGTCTCGGAGGATGTCCCCGTCGGGGCGATGGCACTGGTCAAGTCAGACCGCCACCGCTCGCGCTCCCGGTCTGACCGGGACATACGGCACGAGATCCGCGATCTCGAGCGACAGCTTGACCGGAAGCGCCACGGCGAGCGCGAGCTGGTCAAGGCCGAACGGCTCAGCAGCGGAGAGCTGGTGCTGTACGAGGAACAGGTGGAGAGGATCGAGGAGCCGCGGCGCGGGGTGCGCATCGAGAAGGACAAGAAAGGTAGGATGTCCATCAGCGTGCCAAAGTATCGTTAAAGGTGCGGTGCGCGATGTTCTTTCCACCGTCCTGATCCGAACAGCGGCTGACTCTTTCTTGTGTATCTTAGGCCCTCCGCCTGGCATCGTCAAGGCCATGCTGGCAACCCTGACTTGAGCAGGGGAGCTGTCAAAAATAGGTGCCTGGCGTTGGAATAACGGCGATTCCGGCGTCTCATACGTTAGTGAGAGAGCCATGTTTCATGATATCTATTTGCCATTTAGGAACGACCAATTTGCATCTTCACATCACCTCCCAGGCGTGGCCGGGAAGTCATCGTGTTGGGGACCTGGACGGTTTCTTTACGACGATATGATCTTTTTGCCTATTTCTTGAATATCACAGAATTATATAGATTGGGGTTCTTGAGAAGCTTGTATAATGATTTCTGACGGGGGGAACGCACCAAGAAATGAAAACACAAAAATGCCCAACAATTATCGTCTCCTTGTGTGCTGCCGCAAGTGTGGTTTCCAGCGGAGCCTGTTACCATGCGATGATGCATGGCAAGCTGTGTTATTACTGCTGTCTGGTGGAAAAGATGCCGTGGAAGAAAAGTCAGTCCGTCTAGTGCATGAATCTCATTAACCCCCAATGAGGAGCTAGCTCGTTGCAACGCGGACTCGTCTGTTCCGCCCACGTGACGCCCCTTGACAACAACACGCCTTCACCCCCGGATTTTCCCCCACGCGGATGCCACGCCCCAGTCCGGGCTAATTTCCACCGATGCTGCTTGCGTAACCGCGCGCTGAGCTTGCTCTCCGGCCCCGTGGCCTCCACAAGGTCAATGGACTGGAGCGTAAACTTCCGGTCGACCGCGAGCCAGGAAAAGACAAAAATGCACTCATCATTAACCTTGACCAGCGCGTCATGGCGTGATGGGGCAGCCTGTCTTTTGCGTGACGGCGGCAACCCGTCCGAGTCGGTCGGTTCCTCTTTGCGGGGCCGTCTTGTTGCCCACTTCAGCATGGGCCCTTTGGCCGGAGTGTCTCCATCCTAGCGAGATTTCCGGATCGCCAATTTGGCCCACCTTCTTGACTGTGTGGCCCATGTGGCCCATGTCACATTGGGCCGGCGGGAGGGGAATCGCGCGTGTTTTGTTTCTATCTGACGGGCGTGGGTATCCATCCCGTTCCTGAATATATATTGCTCTCGTTCCTTGGCGTTCGGGTAGCTACATTGCAGGCCTGGCTTGCGGCTGGGTAGGTTGTTTGGAAAACAGTGCTTGAGTGGTGTGAGAGTCAGCCTTATAAGGAACCTCCTCGACCTTCTCTTATAATACTATTGTCCCTTGACGTCTGAGTAGTCCTCTACGTTGACCTTCACCTTTGCTGTCAAGCTCACCATGAAGCCTGTCACGCACGTCCTCCCCCTCGCCATCGGGGCAGCAGCCTCCCCCATCGTGTCCCGCCAGTCCGCACCCAACGCTTCCACGTGTGCGGCAACGACCGAATGGGCGGGCTTCTCGGGCTTGAAGCACGCCTTCACCTTCGGCAATTCGTACACGTCCACCTCGTTCAACTTCACCCAGGAGCCGTACCCGCAGGAGGGCAACCCGCTGGGCAACCCTCCCTACCCGGGCTACACCTCGGCCAACGGGCCCAACTGGATTGATTACTTGACCATCAAGTACAACCAGTCGCTCCTGCTCACGTACAACTTGGCCTATGGCGGCGCAACTGTCGACTCGGATCTCGTCAAGCCCTACGAGGACACCGTACTGAGTGTGAAGCAGCAGGTGCAGGATGAGTTCGTTCCGGGCTACACGGGCGCCTCGCCGAGCGCCCCCGGGGCGCCGGAGTGGTCCGGCGAGGACACGCTCTTCGCGGTGTGGATCGGCATCAACGACGTGGGCAACTCGTACTACAACGGCGAGGACGCGACCAATGCACTGTACGCCAAGATCTTTGACGTCTACACCGGGCTCGTCGACACCCTGTACGAGGCCGGCGGCCGCAACTTCCTCTTCCTCAACGTCCCGCCCGTCGACAGGTCGCCGCTCATCACCGAGTCGGGCGTCGAGGGCGCGGCGGCGCAGGAGAAGGCGGCCATCGCGGTGTGGAACGGCAAGGTCGGGGACCTGGCTGCGTCGCTGAAGACCAACCACTCCGAGGTCAACGTGTGGACTTTTGACGCGAACTCGGTGTTTGAGGAGGTCCTTGATGACCCGTCCAGCTACCCGCAGACGAGTGGGTACACGAATACTACTGGGTACTGCGACGCTTATGAGAAGTGAGTCACCTCTGAACAGTCCCGCCTGAGATTTGTCTTGGTATACGTGGATAACTAACATTTTCATTCCTGCAGCGGAACATCTGAGCCGGACAGCTTCGTTGAGAGCTGTGGCGTGCCGGTCAACCAGTACTTCTGGTTGAACACGCTGCACCCGACGTACCCGGTCCATGATGTCGTGGCCGAGCAGGTCGCTAAGGCGTTGGAGGCTGGGCCGAATGTTTGCGGCCAAAGTCGCCGCAGATAGAGCAAATAGACTTGCATGGGAATGAATTCGACACTGTTTATATACGAAATAAAGTCACTTTGACTAAGACCTCGAATCTCTTGGTCACAATGGGATGGACAGAGATATTCTGTGACGTCGCACTGAACACAAGAGGTGAAACAAGACTGTCTTTCATCGGCTGTAATTGGACTACACGAGTAGACTGAGGGCATACCCACACAAGCAGGTAAATACTTCCCGAGTGAAGTCTATTGGCTTACCAATTAACAACCTCTGATTTGTATTACTACTAATCTTTAGAGACTTGACATGTTATAATATTCTATTTGGAAGCCCAGGTCACCGTTGGTCGCATCTTGCATCTACTATCAGATCACAATCACAAGCTATATGTTGCTTGACCACTTACGCCTGCTCGGTCTTGGCCTCACATGGTGTACAACAAGGCACAGACCAGGATATCCGGAGCCAGCTCCCAGGCTTGAGTTGAGTCATCATCAAAGGCGTACAGTGTCATACTATCAACCAGCTATCCTTACTGACGGCTTCCCTAGGCAAGATCCCTGGTGGAGGACGCAAAAGAAAATCTTTCAGCTATACGGGTTTGATGCGCCGTACAACACGGTGTAATTACTCCTGGAACGCACACCTGTGGCTCGTTTTGAATGAGTAGAAATACATCCAACGGAAGCAAGGCCAATGTGTTGCTTTTGCCAAGCACATGGCCTATATTGTGTGAAAAGGGGCCGCCCAGCCTCGCCCGAACCCGACTGTGGCGGTGCCGAGTCATATCAAGCATTTAAGGTTCACACCGGGAATAGCATCACCGGACAGCCCGGCTCTAGTATGGAATAGGAGGTAATCACAAACTTGGGATCTCCTACTTGCCTTGGATATATCAAGCACAAATCCCACCTATTGCACCCTCATAATGAAGGCCAAATCGATTCGCATCTAGAATCTGAGTGTTCCACAGCCCACGCCGCAAACAAGACGAAAACCTCGAGAATGAAGCCAACCACCGTCTTCGGCCTCCTCATCGCCGACCTGGTCAGCGCGGTCGACATGAGCCCCTACAAAGCTGGTGCCGGTGTCGAAGACGGGTTTGCCACATTTGTCGAGGAGTAAGTTCAAAAAAAAAATCATCACCTTGCGTTATTAAAGATAATTCTGGCTAACAACTCCAACCAAGGTACTATCGCATCTCCGAGGACAAGACTGCGACAACTACCTTCACAGATTTCTGGACCACAGACGGAGAGCTCATCATCGCTGGGAATGCCTATCAGGGGTACGATGCCATGCTGGCCGTCAAGCAGGCGCTTCTTCCGGTTGATGGCAACAAGTCATGGTGGCACCTGATCCGTGGCTCCGAACTTGTGGGCGAAGCGGCAGACTCCAAGACATACGTGGCAGATATCGTGATCCAGACGACATATACTCCCGGAAACTGCTCACAGGCATAGTGAGTGACGCAGATCGTGTTGGTACTCATGAGGAAAAGCTAGCTAACGAACGTCGCAGTGGCAACGCATCCTTCACGCTGTTGAAGGGTGATGATGGCCTGCCTATCCTGACACCACATAGCCAAGCACTGACTGTCTACAATCTGAGTGTCTCGACGACGGCGTCGCCAACGGACATTGCTTGCACAACTTCCTGACAGCCACGAAGCTCGCTTGGCGAACGGTGTTGGATCATGTCGGAGAATCTCTAGAAGAACATAGAAAATGCTGCTCAGACTCTGTTTGAATCAATCAAATTTTACTTACTACAAATAGAGAGACGGAAAAAAAAAAATCTCTTTTGCCGCATACAAAATTGAGCCTTCAACGTCCTCAACGCATGTTGGAACCTCAAAGTGCTGGGTGCATTGCTTTGCTGACTTTGTGTCTAAGACCTGATATTTCAGAGACCAGGAGGATGACCTTTTGAGTAGTGAGTATTGAGGCTTTGCCTAGAAATTGAATGATGCGTTTGGAATGTGATCCAATTCCCGGACAGATCTTCTCCGCGGGCCAGATTAGATGCTCTTCAGATGCGTAGCCACGGTTGTGAATTCTCTCATAATATTTGGCCATCAATTCAAATCCATGTGACTCAGTCCAATGTGACTCAAGAGGTAGCCTATCAGCCAAGACAGGCTCGGCTGAGATTTGATGGTCCCAGAGTTGCTGTGCTGACGTTGTTGTACTGCCATGTTAGAAGGCGCATTGGACCCTTGAGGGACCATTTGAGGGGTGGGTTGATCTGCCTCGCCATCGCTGCGCCGATAAGATAAGCCCCGCGGTTGTGGCCCCCTGTTCAATCGAGTCACCATGGACAAAATTTCCTGAGTCACCCCGCGTTCGTACAAAACGCAAAAGGCATCTCCATCTCTTCTTCGAACCGGCCAGCAAACAATTGAGATCCCACACTGCAAATAGCACGACATCATGGCCGGAGAACCTAGCGAAAATGCTCCCGCTCCTCCTACTGAGCAGCTGGAAAACCTCCAGCTCGACGAGGTCACCGGAGAGAAGGTATGTTTGCTAAACAATGCCGTGCCTCTGCTATCTTGACCTCCCCTCTTTTCGGTTGGAAGCTCACCTCGTGACTGTGTACAGGTGTCCAAGTCGGAGCTGAAGAGGCGACAGAAGCAGCGCCAAAGGGAGGAAGAGAAGGCCAAGAAGGCTGCTGCGGCCCCTCCCAAGGCTGCGTCCAAGAAGAAGGAGGATGAGGAGGAGCTGGACCCTCGAATGTACTACGAAAACCGAAGCAAGGCCATCAAGGCTCTTCTCGAGTCCAACAGCCCCAATCCCTACCCCCACAAGTTCCACGTCACCTACGACGACAAGCAGTTCGTACACGACTATGAGCACATCAAGGTGAGAATTGACAGGTCCTGTTTGTCACGAGGCGAGAGCTGACATAGGCTACCGCACAGTCAGGAGATGTAGACCGCACCAAGGTGCTCCAAATCGCCGGCAGGATCTACAACCGAAGATCCCTGGGCAAGCTCATCTTCTACGATATCAAGACCGCCGCCGATACCATCTCTATCGGCACGAGCATCCAGATCATGTGCCAGGCCGAGAACGTCCCCGAGGGCACTACTCCATTCGAGAAGCAACACGAGAACCTGCAAAGAGGCGATGTGATTGGAGTCATCGGATACCCAGGCCGTACTGCGCCCAAGAAGCTCATCGAGCAGGGCAAGCAGGGCGAGCTTTCCATCTTTGCATCAGAGGTAATCCTGCTCGCTCCCTCCCTGCACATGCTGCCCACGCAACACTACGGCTTCAAGGACCACGAACAACGCTTCCGTCAGCGATACCTGGATCTGCTCTTCAACGACGCTTCGCGACAGACTATGTGGACGCGCTCCAGGATTGTTCGCTACATTCGAGACTTCTTCAACGACCGCCGCTTCTTGGAGGTCGAGACCCCGATGATGACAGCCATCCCGGGTGGCGCCACTGCCCTGCCCTTCGTCACGCACCACAACGATCTCGACTTGGACATGTACATGCGAATCGCACCCGAGCTGTTCCTCAAGATGTTGATCGTCGGACAATTTGGCAAGGTGTTTGAGCTCGGAAAGAACTTCCGAAACGAAGGAATTGACCTGACCCACAACCCCGAATTCACATCTGTCGAGTTCTACTGGGCATATGCCGATGTCTATGATGTCTTGCAGATCACAGAAGAGCTCGTCTCAGGCCTTGTCAAGCACCTTACCGGCGGTTACAAGACCAAGTTCACCAACCAGCACGGCGAGACCTACGATGTGAACTGGGAGGCACCATGGCGACGTGTGGAAATGCTTCCAGAGCTGGAGCGCGTCACCGGCGAGAAGTTCCCGCCCTACGAGCAGATGCACACAGCTGAGACGGGCGAGTTCCTCAAGAAGGTCCTCAAGAAGATGAATGTCGAATGCCCACCGCCACTGACCAACGCACGCATGCTCGACAAGCTGGTTGGAGAGTTCATCGAGGAGACGTGTATCAACCCAACGTTCATCCTGGAACATCCTGAGCTGATGTCCCCACTTGCCAAGTACCACCGAGAGAAGAAGGGCTTGTGTGAGCGTTTCGAGGCATTCGTGTGCAAGAAGGAGATTGCCAATGCTTACACGGAGTTGAACAACCCCTTCGACCAGAGGTCGCGTTTTGAGGAGCAGGCGAACCAGAAGGCACAAGGTGACGATGAGGCACAGCCGGTCGACGAGAACTTCTTGACAGCACTGGAGTACGGTCTCCCACCCACCGGTGGCTGGGGCCTGGGTATCGATCGCCTGGTCATGTTCTTGACGGATAACTATGCCATCAGGGAGGTGCAGGCATTCCCCTTCATGAAGGATGAGCAGGGAGGAAAGAAGGACTAGATGAAAGGAATAGATGACAGCCGGGAAGGAACTTATACGGTCAATACAAAAAGAATCGAAGCTCGCTTTAACCTGAAGGCGTCCTGTAATAAGGCAGGACATTATTGCCTGGCCACTACAGATAGAGTAGGTTAGTCCTAATGTGCATCTTGGTCTAGGATAACCTCCTGTGGAATACAACCTGTGGAATAAACCCCTGAGTGATGCTCTTGTGTGAGACATCGCCATTGGGATGAGCTCTGGACAGTTCCCCTCCTGAATAACTTCTGAAGCGCCGTGGGTGCTGCTTGCTTCATACTGCACATTTCGTAATGCAAGGCAAGCTTGTGAGTTGCACATGGATATATGAGCACTTTGTTCCCTGGTTCTTACAATAGTACGGCCGGGTATTTCATACGCTGCGTCTTTAGCCCTTGAAGGCGGAGTAGAGATGCGATTCATTCTTCATACAACACATCTTGCTTGTTCGGACAGAACAGCACCGATGCCTGTCAGCGGGCGACCGTCCCACCCATCTACATATCTATATTGGAATCATGAATCTTAAAATTCAACGCTATGCGTAGCCACAAATCATGTCTAGAAGCCTACCGTCCGTATCATTTCTTCTGCTGCATCGTCTTGAGCTGCCTCTCGACCAGCCTCATTGTGCCCCTCGGGATCCTCAGCCTGCTTCCCAATACCAGGGCGCCGGTGAGCAGGGCCAGGGCGCCGGCCTGGTGGGTGGCGGCCAGGTGGGTGGGCACGATGTAGATGAGAGTGCTGATGCCGAGGGTGACCTGGATCAGCATGAGGTGCAGCAGGCCCATGGCGCCCTTGCGAGCGTCGGCGGGCAGGACGGCCTTGACCCTCCGGGTGCGGCTGTAGGCGAACAGGGCCAGCACCGAGGCGCAGACGGTCATGGCCAGCATGCGGTGGTCGAGCTGGACCAGACTGGGGTTCTCGAGGATGTTGCGCCACCACAGGTCGGAGCCGTCCTCCTTGCGAGAGTAGAACTTGTCCCACAGCTCGGAGCTGGGGGGAGTGATGCCGGTGCCCATCATGGGGAACTCGTTGTAGATCAGGCCGGCATCCAGGCCGGCGACAAGCCCGCCGGACATTGCGGTCACGAAGACGAGGGCGGTCAGGGCGGCGGCGTAGCGCTTGAATGGGGCGAGGGCCGAGCTGGAGAGGGCCTTTGCGAGCTTGGAGGCGGCGGCGGGGTCGGCGAGCAGCTTGTGTGTGCGCAGGACGGAGAGGCCGGCGAGGAGCATCCAGGAGTAGCAGACGAAGGCGGTGGACAGGTGGGTAGTCAGGCGGTACTGGGAGACGCGGGGGTGGGCGCCGGGGGCGAACAGGTCGTCCTTGAGGCCCGAGGCGACCATCCACCAGCCGATGAAGCCCTGGAAGCCGATCAGGCCCGAGATGCCGACGAGATTCCAGGCCATGCGCTTGGTGACCCTCCTGCGCGCGATGAAGTAGATTGTGGGCAGCACGAAGGTCATTCCGATGACGCGACCCCAGATGCGATGCGTCCACTCCATGAAGTAGATCTTCTTGAACTCGTCAAGATCCATATGCGGGTTCAGCTTGATGTATTCGGGGGAGGCGCGGTACTTTGCGAATTCGGACTCCCAGTCCTCGGGGGACATGGGAGGGAGGGAGCCGGTGACGGGGCGCCATTCGGTTATACTCAGACTATGGGAGAGGCGTTAGAATGGTCATGATGGTGCTGTTTATATGATGGTAGGAGAAGAGAGGGCATACCCAGACTCTGTCAAACGGGTCAGGCCACCAAAGACGACAATGCCAAAGACGCTGGCGGCACTACCCAGCAGCCAGTAGGCGACGGACTTGGAGCTGGTGTCGGGGAAAGAACTGCTCCTTGACTTGGACTTGTCATTGGATTCGGCGGCTGGCTCGGCAGCATATTCGATACTCGCAGCTGGGGAGCCGGCGCTCTTCTTGCTGGTGGAGTTGCTGAGATGTCGTACTGAGGAAGGGGCCGGTGTCTGGAGCTGTCGCACGGTCCGAGACCGAGCCAGAGAGGAAATCAGAGAGGGTGGTGCAGAGGCCCTCTGTCCAGTCGTCTTGAGACACTGGCGGCAGACAAAGGGCGTGGCAGAGGCCGAGGTCGAGAAGGAGGACGGCGAGGACAGTCGCGATAGTTGGTTGGCCAGCCCACGCAGGCCGGCACGGCGGATCGGCGCTGGCTGGAGGTATGCCATGATGCCGCCGGCTCAGAGATCCGAGTTCAGAGGCGATGTATTTGCTGAAGACAGACCCATTGGGTGGGTTGAGGAGGTTCTGGAGGGCTTCCGGGCGGAAATGCTTCAAGCAGACATTTGTGTAAGTGCCAGGCGAGGTCGAGAAAGACCCAATCAATCAGGTCATCAACGACTTTTTGCCAGTGGGCTGATTGGCGCGGCGCCACGGTCCTCGGCACGGCCGGCAGGGATCATCGCACGAGCATCCAGGGTCCAGACAGGGCACCCGCAGCTCAAGCTCATCAACACCTTGAGCCGCTCAGCAACCTCCACGGCACAGCCTAAAGCACAGCTTCAACAGCATTCGCTGTCTCGCAGGGGCACTAACAGAGCATGGCATGGTACAGCTAAGGGTGGGCTCCAAATATCCCTCCTCATTCCGGACATGAACGCTGACTTTCTCCCTGCAGAACCAGGCGGGCTTGAAGCTCCAGCTGAGCATGAACGTGAAAATGAGCCACCACAGGAGGGCCATGCACATTGCAAACTGCTCCATCCGTCCCCACCT
Source organism: Diaporthe capsici (assembly GCA_013364905.1). Lineage (NCBI taxonomy): Eukaryota > Fungi > Ascomycota > Sordariomycetes > Diaporthales > Diaporthaceae > Diaporthe > Diaporthe capsici. The sequence continues at coordinate 775,907 of WNXA01000013.1, forward strand.
GAGAGCTGCTCTGACTGCCAGTCGTCCTCCCCTGACTTGGCGCTGTATTCTATCTTCTCTGCCAAACCCTTCCTCGCCTCAGAAGCTCCGACACAAGGCTCTACGCAGGCCGTCGAATCCTCGCCTGGCACCCATTCTTCCGGCCTTCCGTAACAACAGCACATCACACCAGGAGCTTCCACTACCGACAATCCAAACACAGGACACCGATAATTCCCTGCACTCCATTGCGTCTTTTGACCAATTTGCCGTGCAGGCCCTCCGGGAGTCGACCAAAACCCCCCAGGCTGAGCTCACTGGCGAAGATGCCTCGCAGCAAGGCTCGTCTGTAGGCCCGCCCACTACGAACCCCGGCCTCCTTTTGCTGAGCCTCTTCAAACGCCTTGTACCGCACGGTCTCCTGCCCCAGGTTACCACCGAGCCGCCTTCTCCTGTCGGTCATGAACCAGCCTGGACTGTAACCATATCTCTGTGTGAACTGGGCATCGACGTAAAAGGTCGTGGCTCAAACATACTCTTCGCCGAGATTGCTGCTGCTATCGAACTTGACCTCGCGCTGAGCAGCCCTGACATTGTTGCTAAGCTGCCGTCTCGTTCACAGATCCGGAGCTCGTCCACCGACGCAAAGGACATAGTACAGAGCTATTGGCAATTCGTTCATGCCTCCAGTGGCGCACTTAGAAGAACTACCACAGAGCTAGACTCGGGTGCTTTTGAGGTTCGCACCTTTGCAGGGAGCACCCAGATCGGACATCCTGTGACGTCGGCTGTCAAGGACTCCGCCAGAGGCATCCAGAGCTTGACCCTGGCCCATGCAATCATCAATGGTCATCCGGATTTGTGGCCCGCAGGCCTTGAGAACCCCTTTCAGGCCAGGATTGTGCTCGATCACGCACGCTTGGAGAAGCTGCGACATCTGATCACGGCAGCTACCGACTATCTCCGCACGGTGCCCGGACATGTGGTCGGCGGGAAACAGCGTGGCGCCTTTTATAAGGTCACCCAAGGAGGTCCTGAAGAAGATACCGTTAATGCCCAAGAAGGAGGGTCTGAGAGTGCGCCCCTCCGTGAAATCCCAGATCTTCAATCATGGCTTGCGGCCTTGCCATTCCCGCCCTTGACAGCCAAGATGCTGGTCGCAGGTGCAAGTATCAAGTGCCTGGAGCATGCTATCCTCCTTGCTGCCATCGAGAAGCATGCTATCTATCGGGAAACGGCCAGTCGTGGTAAAGAGGATGACGGCTACCAAAACACTGCCATCATGAACGTAATGGAAGGCGATCATCCTGGTTTGCTCTTGTTATTCCAGCGGCTCCGTGATGAAAAATGGGCCACAAAGAAGCAAATGCGCCTTCCCAAGACCGAGGACGGTGAAGAGAAGTCTTCTCAGATTCACGACGATGCACAAACTCAAGGCATGAAAGACGTGACGCCTGACACGATTGATCCAATAGTTGATCACGAGAGCTTTCAAGCTGTATTTGAAGCTTCACCTTACGGCTCCCTCGAGCCCTTGGAAACATCCTCTACAAAAAAGGCCAAGGTTGCTAGGCGCTTTGATCATTTTGATCCTGAGGGGATAGCCTTAGTCAGTGCTGCGGCCAGAGAAATCGAGCGCTCTATGATCACAGCTGGTCTTGCAAGCTATCAGAAGGAGACGTCCTACATCAAAATCCGCGGCAGTGAGCTTAAGATACGAGCAGAACCATACGGCGGCGGTTTGAGCGGGACCACGCACAAAAGGAGCATGCTCCGCCATCTCCTAGTGTTGGGCTTCCCCGAGAACATCGCTCAAATCGGGTACGGCACTCTAGCTCCTGGAAAACCACCGCAGCTACGCATCAATTCACAGGAAGTGTATATAGACTCGCCGCTCAAAGCTCACATGCCTCAAAAGCAACTCTACAAGAATCTGAGGGCTGGCGGCATGATGGTTGTCACTGGGGTGACTAACAACACGGAGGGTGGCGGCCTCAGCGCTCGATACTGCACCCCTATCTCCACCTGGGAAGCTGTTCTCTTGGGGAAAGACTTGACCCTTCCCGATGGCAAGGAAAATTCTGTGGCGGGCGCTGTCCAAGTGCTGATCAACAACTGGCTTCCGGTTCTAGTCAAGTCAGAGGTTGAGGGGCTCTCGAATGAGCAAGCCCGGGACACGCTCTTCGAGGCGCGCGAGGCGCTCCACCGCGCGATCGACAAGGCGATGTACGAATACGTCAAGTTCTCGTGGCACTCTGCTGGCTTCTACGACTTGCTGAAGGACCTGCCGAATGAGGACAGTTTTCAGGCCAAGGCGATGCCTCAGGAGATGCGAGATGCAATGAGAAACGAGCCTCGGAGACCACGGCCTAAAAAGTATCAGCCTACTCGCCAAGATGGAACGGTCAAGGACGTCAAGAAGTGAGCTCGAGAGATATCGCGCACTGCCGGTGCCGTGTCGCAGTTCCTGAGCTAGGTCTGGACGACTGATCGATACCCAACTTGGATGTGTGCAGGACTAGAAAAGGCTGCACTCTGGCCTTTCGCAGGCCCAAAGACGTCGAGAAAAAAGCTCTCTGTGCGGTGGTGCTGCATAGTCCAAGCACAGGGCCTAGAAGAGTAGAAATTGTGCCATCCATCAGACGCCGCAGCCACGTCTGCATCGTTGTTGAGAGGCCTCGAACACGATAAGCATATCAACGACCAGTCATGCGTTTCCTTTAGTGGTCATGTAAACGGCCCTTCGGTGCTCCCAGCAAGGTCGGATTCAATTAGTAATTGACTAAGAATATTCAGCACATGCAGAAATTACCTCCCCAGTGGCTGGCGCACGACTCCGCTTGCTTGTGCATGTGGCCATCTCAGGCAGGTCAAAGGTGAGTTGACATGCCATATCTGTCTCTGCTGCTTTTATTGAGGACGTGTGGTCCAGGCACTCACACCTCGTGAGCAAGGAGATTGCTCGTCAATGGGTTATCTGCTTCCTGCATGCAGGCTGCTGCAGTATGCAGGTACAGTTCCTGCGCGAGCGCAGTAGAATCCCTTCGGTTCCCACCTCCGAGCCCACCGAAGCTTGTCCCCCTAGCGTTTACAGGGCAGCCTGCGGCTGTGCTACATCCGGACTGCCCGGACGATCTCTCGGGGGCGATTTGCCTACCAGAACGGTGTCGAATGCCGGCAGCGCTTGTGGATTGGACCCACAGCGGCTTATTCCAAACGGAAGTCACACCGAGGCTGGGACAGCGAGACGTACTGTTCTTTCCATGTTGGGTGCACGATGTCCCGCAGGAATGTCGTAGGGCTCTAGGCACCAGATTGACGAAATCGATGATCAATGCGCTAGACCAGAGAGACACTGCGCCTTGGAGAGGGATCGAAAATTGTCGAAATGAGTGTGGGGACCGAGGCATCCTAAAGATCTGGAATATGGAGACTAGAAGGAAACCCACCCCCCCTTCTTCTGACGTATATATTAGGGTAGTGATCTATCTGGTAGACAATGTATCTACTACGATCCCCCCTCTTCAGAGCTTTCAAAGGCCTCGTCCTCGGTCTTCAGTCACTTTGAAGCTTCCTCTTACGCTCCCCTAGGCCGTCATGTTGGTCAGCTCGTTCACTCTGGCCGCCCTTGCTGGGGCGGCTATGGGATCGCCTCTCAGGAGGAACAACCTGACCGAGGCTGCATCGGTGGACTTGGGATATGAGATCCATACAGCTACCACGAATGTGCGCAGAATACCTGTCCCTACCAGCTGCATTAACGATCTCGGCTGACCTGTCTTGCAGTCGTCTGGAGGCTACTACATCTTCTCCAACATCCCCTACGCGGAGCAGCCTACCGGTGACCTGCGGTTCCAAACCGTTGGCCTCCCTCAGGGGAACAGCTCTGTCGTCAACAACGGCTTGGAGGACGTGATTTGCATGCAGTCGTATCCCAAGTGGATTATTGAGCTTACCGCTCAGTCGAATGGCGTGTCGACCGAGGTGATGGAGCAGATTATGCTCTCCCAGGCAGGACAGACCGAGGCCTGTTTGGTGCTCGATGTTTACGTGCCTGCCAACGTCTTTAAGAGGAATACGACTGAACAAGGTGTGTAGTGGTCTGTCTTGGTGCTCTCTGCCAGACTTCTTTCGTCGCACAAACTGACCTTGAGTAGCACCTGTCCTGGTATGGATTCACGGTGGCGGCTTCACATCCGGCTCCAAGACCTCGGCAGGAAGCCCGGCTGGCATCATCGCACGCTCAAAGCTCAACGGCGAAGAGGGTGTCATTGTTGTATCGATCAACTATCGTCTTGGCCTGTTCGGCTGGCTTGGCGCTGGCGGTATTACCCCTAACCTCGGTCTCTACGACCAACGCGTCGCCCTGGAATGGGTGCAGAAGTATATCGGTCGCTTCGGAGGAGATGCAGCTCGTGTCACTACTATTGGTGAGAGTGCGGGTGCGACCAGCATCCTTCACCACATCACAGCCCACGGCGGGGAAGGCTCGCTCCCCTTTGCTCAGGGCATCATCCAGTCTCCAGCCTTCCAGTTCAACCTCAATCTGACAGACGCCTACGAGGCTACACTGACTGAAGCGACAAATACTACTGGACAAGCCGTCACGAACGCATCCGAGCTCGCTTCCCTGGACTCCGAGACACTGAAAACCATCAACTTTGGCGCCGTAAAGGCAGCACCCCAAGGGCAATTTACGTACGGCCCAGCCCCTGACGGAACCTACGTGCCCGCCCTTCCGCAAGTCCTCCTCGCGCAGGGCAAGTTCCACTCAAGTGTCAACGTCATGGCGGCACACAACTCGTTCGAGGCCGCCCCCTTCGTGCCCTCCACTATAGCCAGCGAAGAAGACCTGATCGAGGCTCTCACGGCGAGCTTCCCTGAGGTCGCGAACCTAACACACGTCCTCGACACGTTGTACCCGGCGTCCGACTACCAAAACAACTTCCTCCGCGGTGTGCAGCTCGTCAGCGACGTCGACTTCAGCTGCACGACGCGCTACCTCGCCCTCGCGCTCGGCAACCAGACGCACAACTACATCTTCGCGGTTCCTCCCGGCTATCATGCCCAGGACACTGCGTATACCTTCTTCAACGGCGACACCAGCACCCTCAACGACGGCGTGGCCGTCGATGCGAACCTGGCGGCCGCGCTGCAGGACTACATCGTCGGCTTCGCGGCCACGGGCGTGCCGCACGACAACCCGGCCGGCACGGCGCCCGAGTTCCCCGTCTACGGGAAGGACGCGGCTGTGGCCCGGATCACGGCCGAGGGCGTTGTTGCTGGGACGGATGATATGGCTAATGAGAGGTGTGCTTGGTGGCAGCAGGCTATGGTTGAGGGAATTGTGTAGATAAAGTGTAGAAATGGGTTCGTCGCCTTGGAACAGCTCCAGCGTGGCCACATAATCATAATATGCTAATATTCTCTCAAGCTTAATGTCAAGCTGCCATGGCATTGTGCAAATACTGCTATCTCCTTGTGTATATACTTTGCGAGACAATAGCCCGTGTTGCTCATGACTCTTGCTAGCAACGCGCCCTCTGAGGGTAGAGATGTGGATTATTCATTCATATAAGTTTCTCCGCACCTCGTTGGAATCTCCAAGACTAATTTGCGTAGGAGTCCTGAGCTTCAAACCCATTGAGACACTGTTAAAATACATGTTCTGCACGAGGAATCAATACTCAGCAGCAGAAAGTGTTCAGGCCTACCCAAGCGTCAGGCCTCCGAATTGCTCTATCACCGTCAGATGTGATCGCCAGCACTTGAGTTACACCACAGGAGTTACACCACCGGCTCTCTTTCGAACCGGATAAGGTACCGCTGTCCATACATAGGCGGACTGATCACCTGCATGCCACGTACTTACGTTTTCTCCAGAATGTGCCTAGTTAGACTCTTGTGAGTGCTCTTCACATCGGAGGTGTAGATCCGCGGCCCGCGGTGTTGCACACGATACCGTCACGAGGGGTCCGATAGGCGACAAGCCTCATCTAGCAAGTACTCCACATGTTCTATTGGTGCCTTACTCTGCTTGACATACAGCCTGCCGGGTACTACTCCCTTTGATCAACACTTGCACTTTTGGAGCCGAGTGGCTGCTGTAGCGCTGTAGATGAAGGTGGCCTGACATTGAGATAGACGAATCGGTGCACTTTTAGAAGTAACACAGCGCAGGATTACCAGATTCTTCGGAACCATGCAGCTTGGGAAACAATGCATATGCATGCTACGAGATCGGTTGATTGGGTGTCGGCCAAGGCTTTGTACTTCTCGCATGCGCTTGGAACTGCGCGCCGAGCCAGGAGATTGAGGATCAAAAGTACACACACACACACACACACACGATATCTTTCTCCTTTCCGCGTCTATGCATAGAGCACGGAATCTCACCACATTTCAGGTCAAGTACGGACGCCACACACGGGTGGGAATGTGCACATTCACCATTCACCGGTGTGAGGGCGGCAATGGACTAGCAAGAAGTCGCATGTATATACCCAGGGCCGGGATCTTGATAATCTTCTCACACCAACTCGTGTCCTATTCGATGTATTTGTGTCAGATTTCTTCCAATTTGGCAAGGCTCCACTTCCGCGCATGTATATACAAGACGACCGCCTGTCGTATCTCACAACGTTGCCAGCTTGGGGTGCCGACCTCGCCATTGAGAAAAAGCAAATGCATCTCGGTCAGCTGCTGAGGCGATGGGCCATTTGTGGAAGCGGATCATCTCTGACCTGTAGCTCTCTCTGACCGGTCACGAAATCAAGTTATCAGAGACGCGGAAAAAGGAATAGGTTGTTGATGTCGCGAGGATAATGGAGGTCGAGGCCGGAAATCTTGCACTTCGGGGGCGAGCATAAGGGGGACGGACTGTTGGTGCAAATCCGAATGATATACCCTTGCTCATATCACGCCTTGCTTTATTCGAGCTTTTCTTATATTAATGGACCTTCCCCGTAATATTGGAGACTTGAAAATGGTGTGCTCCGTCTTTCCATCTCGTTATCCATCCAGTCACAAGGATCCAAAATGAGTTCCAACTTGGACAATCTCGCCAGCATCTCGCTGGCTTCACCACGTGTCTTAGCTTGGTCAATCTTTTCCAAAGGCTTCGGCTTCGCGTCCGGCCTTTTTGTCTGGTTATGTGTAGCCACGCTCTTCACAGGGTTCGTCGTGGCCAAGACTCAGCGGCAAAAGTCTTTCAAAGAACTATGTGATGCCGCAGGAAACATGATCCCTGATGGGCCCAGGCCGTTGCCAATACTTGGTAAGGTTTTGTCCTGATCATCTTAAACCAGAGATATGAAAAGCCAGAAAGCTAAGCAAACTATCAGGATCCTTTCCGTTTCTGACACAGTATCCTGAACTTACCCTCGACAAATGGGCAAAGAAATTCGGAAGTCTGTACTCCGTATGGCTCGGCAACCAGTTGTTCGTCATCGTTTCCAGCCCGCAGATTGCCAAAGATCTCATGGTGACACACGGCGCGGTGTTCTCCTCCCGGAAGGAGATGTTCATCAAGAGCCAGACCGTCTTTGCGGGTCGTGGGATCACAGCCTCGCCATACAACGACCGCTGGCGAAAGCACCGGCGCATCGCCTCCGGCTGGCTGAGCCAAAAGGCTGTCGATCAGTATACCCCTGTACTCGACCGTGAAGCCACCGATATGATGGTCGCTCTTTACGAGGCAAGCGGTGGGGGGAAGAACCTGGTCAATCCGCAGCCATACGCAGGACGATGCTCCTTGAATAACATGTTAACTATCGTCTTTGGGACAAGAACAGGCTCTGTCAATCATCCCATGGTCGGCACCGCTCTCCGGCTCAGCCGGGAATTCATGTAAGTTGCTCGTTGAATTTCCGGTCTGAAGAGTTTCCTGAGCCGAGGCTGATATTGACTAAAACCGAAGGAACTGTACTGGTCCCATGTCCAACCTGGTAGACTTCATCCCGATTCTCCAACATTTGCCCTCCCCACTACGGACACGTGGTCGCAAACTACACAAGGACCTGGTGGATACTTACGGTGGCCTGATCAACGACATCGACAGGCGTATGCAGCGCGGCGAAGACGTCCCAGAATCCTTGGCGAAGACCATGCTCCAGGTCCGCGAGACAGAGAAGCTTGACCATCTCGACATGGCCATCACTGCGTCAGCCTTCATGATCGGCGGTGTTGAGACAGTTAGTCACTACACTTGAACTCACCCTTGTGTACGAGAGTGTACGCGCTGACCGAAAGGGAATACAGACGGCTTCCATCATGCAGTGGTTCTCTGCCCTGATCCCAGCTTACCCCGAGATTCAACGAAGGGCTCAGGAAGAGCTTGACCGAGTTGTAGGCCGTGATCGGCTCCCAAACGTGGAAGACGAGGCAGGTCTTCCATATATCCATGCCATCGTCAAGGAAGTCGAGCGCTGCCATAACCCTTTCTGGCTCGGCACCCCTCATGTTGCCTCGGAGAACTTTACCTACAATGGGAAATTTATCCCTAGAGACACAGTCGTGGTGTTGAACACTTGGACAATGCACCATGACGAGAATAGACATCACAATCCGATGGAGTTCAACGTGAGTCATATTTCTCCAGAACACATCCAACCTGGGCCCAGGGGAACACATTGCTGAAGTGATATAACCAACCGCAGCCCGATCGATACATTGGCGACTCCCTCACGTCTGCCCAGTCCTCCAACCTCAGCGATCCCTATCAGCGCGACCACTGGATGTTTGGGACTGGAAGGAGGATATGCCCGGGCATGATAGTCGCAGAGCGCGAGATCTGGTTGGCCATCTCCCGGCTCATATGGGCCTTCACGCTGGAGCAGGTCCCGGGACACCCGATCGATCTCCGGGAATACGATGGGCTGAGTGGCAGGTCGCCTGTGCCCTTCCATATCAGGCTCATACCGCGGCACGATAATGCCAAGAGAGTGCTGGATGCTGCTCAGGCGAAGCATGGCTGTGTCTGAGTGAGCTTCAGAGAAAATTGGAGGATCTACTCATCGGCGTCGAGGGTGTGTGGAAGGCTGATGTAGGCTCTGCTTCTGTACCAAACTTTTCTTCTGTGCGGCGTAGGAGCGGATCTTATGCTTGAACAGCCAACGTTGAAGGCGTGGTGGTGGGACGTTACGCGACCAACTGTACAGTCCATTGTAGAAGCGGAGCTTGCGTGCAGTTTCTCATACCGGTTGGATTCCCGTTCTTCGGGTTGTTATTCGGGATATTCCATGGAAACTATGGAATCATTTCTAGGGTCATATCACGTTCGTGAGGTTGAGAATCCCTTGAATATGTGACGCTTGGTCTCCTGTTCCCCCGGAGCCTCGGGGCACCCGTCCCAATGCAACATCAGGGGGTCGGTCACCCGGTTGAAGCTGACCGTTGCTGACGACCCCACCAAAATCCCCGAGGAATGATGGGCCGTAGACAGGAGGTGGCTGCCAGTTGATAAGGACGTCGAATGAATGATCTGGCCAAGATGCATGAACTGTGAAGTCATACGATGCCAGCAAATGCCCCGACATTGACGACGCATGGATGTCCCTTCATGCTGAGAGGCTCGGGGAGCACAAGGGAACAAAGACAGGCTTAGGCTTGTCTTATCCTGTACGACGGCAGACTAACAAAGCTACAGCAGGGACCAATCAGAGCTTCCAGGAACTTGATGACCAGGACGCCCCACATCCATCAGTCCTTTCGCCAGGGAAGCAGGCCTCTTCAAAAAGAAGGTTCCGCTGTAGAGGAGAAAAGGGCATAAGGGTATATTAATCTGACCTTCTTTAGTTTCTGTCACTTTCTGAGTTGTCTGGTGGTCTCACTTGATCTGGTCGTTGCCTGTTGTCATCACCTGAATATCCTCCTTCAAACCTCCGTCACCCAAGCCGAAGCGATTGCTAGGTTCGCTCTTCGGAGACCGAAGGAAATCCTCCTCAACGACGGTACTTGGACGAAGCTGGGCCTATCGAGCTGCATACGAGCCCGAAATCTTGCACATGAAGCACATCATGGCCAATCCCTCAGAAGTAGCCCCACTGCTTGGCAACGGCACCGCCAACGGGCGTCATCACCACCCTCGGCTTCACGGAGCCGAGCCGGCCGTCGAGCGGGCCCCACTCAATTCACCACTGCTCCGGCCCGACGCCCTCAGACGGCCTTCGCAACGCCATCTCAATCACCAGCACGACCCCCACCACCATTCCGAGGAGCACAGCAGCAATGGTGACACGATTCGGGACATCACCAGTAAGTGGCCGGCTTTTTCATGGATTTTGAATTGCACCGTTTATCATGGAATCTCCACGAAAGTGAGAACACTTTACTGACAGAAGCAACAGTCGGCTTCGCAGATGGCCTCACCGTGCCTTTCGCCCTAACAGCCGGCCTCTCCTCGCTGGGTAGCACCAAGCTCGTCGTCATCGGCGGCCTGGCCGAGCTCTTCTCGGGCATGATCAGCATGGGGCTGGGCGCCTACCTGGCTGCGGCCACGGAGCGCCAGCACTGGGAGGCCGAGTACGAGCGCGAGCGGTGGGAGGTCGACCACTGCCCGGACCGCGAGCGCGAGGAGATCTACGAGGTGTTCGACAAGTACGGCATCTCGCGCGGGGCCGCGCGGGGCGTCGTCGAGGAGCTGTGCGTCACGGGGGACCCCAAGCGCGAGGAGAGGTGGCTGCGCTTCATGATGGACTTTGAGCTGCAGCTGCCCGAGCCCGACACCAGCGCCGCCTGGGTCTCGGCCGTCACCATGGGCCTGAGCTACTTTGTCGGCGGGCTGATCCCCATGGTCCCTTACTTTATCATGGACTCGGCCCAGCAGGCGCTGTTGGTCAGTATTGCCATCACGGTTGTTATCCTGCTTGTGTTCGGTTACGTCAAGACCTGGGTCACAATCCACAACAAGAGGGCCGGCGTATGGGGCGCTCTGCACACGCTGCTGATCGGGGCCCTGGCTGCGGGTACGAGTTACTTCATCGTGAGGCTCCTAGATTCCGGCGATGGCTCCACTTGAAATACATAGAGCTGTGCGCTTTGGCTTGTGTGGTTTGTTGGTGTTCTGGGCGGGGGGAATTGTGGCGTTCGGCAGCGCAGGCGGTTTCGGCGCGGCAAGGATGTCGAGCTTGACGCCTTTCACGATCAATCATGACCAAAATTAGAGAGCAACTCGTTTACGTAGCCTCAGGCCCTGGTGACTGTTCCGTGACATCTGCCCATGATTACAGCTGGAGTTGCCCACAGCCATCAGTAAAGCCAGCATCCCAATGGTACATAATATTCCACGTCGACAGGCCATGTACTTAAGTTCAGACAATCGCCTTCAGCTTTAGAACGCACTAAAATCAAATTAATGAGTTCTTGCTGCTATTTAAGACAAGCTGACCTAGTCCCTTGTTGGTGGTTTGTTGGAGGCGGATATCTTGGAACAGTGTACCTTGCATGCAAGCCCTACCGACATATCGCCTGCACGCCGTTGCAATTGCCGCTGAAAGTCAAAGGAAAATAGAACTGTGCATCAGAAATGAACCGACCTACTGATTTGAGCCGACCGGAATTTGGTTTGTGCACCGGACTGAAGGCGTGACACATTTGTCAGTCATCGGCACGCACTCGAGTGATCACACCTCGCCACCAGTCTGAAGACCCTTTGTGCGTAATGTCTTGCCTTGGGGTTTCGGCATAGCCAAAAGGCCTATTTATGACTTCCCGTCATTTAAAGTGCGAGGCCGAATCATCCTCGAGGTGACATGGCTGTTCGGGTGCCAGGGGCCGTTGCACGCAATCCGATCGGGAGAGTGGCTGACGCTGACACCCGTCACCACCAACACTTACACGAAACGGCAGTCAGCATCACTGGTATTTTTCGCCACTGGGGGACTTAAATAGAGACTTCTATGTAGAACAATTTTAGGTATTCTCAGTTTCAATCAATCCACGCATCACAAGACAATCAGACAATTATCCGTGATCTGATACAACCTGCCACCGAAAAACCTAGACACACGCTGGCTCCCTTCCAATACTTCCTCTTCTCCTCCGCAGACAATCCCGAAGTCAAGATGGTCCGCGTTGCCAACGTCGTCCTCCGCAACCGCGGAGGTGCTACCACCAAGGAGACCGAAACTACACCTGTCAAGGGTGCCGACCTCAAGGTCACCGCCGCTCCTGCCCCTACCCCAGCAGAGCCCGAGACAACGGACGAGGCCACCACTGACGCCGTCGCTGAGGTCCCCGCTGACGTCGTAGCCGAGGATACTACCGAGGAGGATGCCGCCCCTGCCGATTCGGAGACGACCCCGGCCAGGACCAAGCGCGCCGCCCGCCGCAGCTCGGCCGACAAGACCGGAAAGAAGGAGGCTCGCAAGGCCGAGCGGGTAGAGAAGAAGGAGGTCCGCCAGGAGAAGCGCGATACCAAGAAGGTTGCGAAGAAGGAGGCCCGCAAGGAGGCCAACGACGCCAAGAAGGAGGCTAGGGCTGCCGCTGCCGCCGAGAAGAAAGAGAAGGCCGCCGCCGCCGCTGCAGCAGCCGCTGAGAACCCCGAGAGCGCTGGGTACTTCGCCAGACTCCTGAGCTGGGGCAGGGGCAGCCCGAAAAAGGAGGGGGAGGAGAAGGTCGAGGATGTTGAGAGTTCCGACGAAGAGGACGAGGAGACTCAGGTGGAAGAGACCGCTGAGGGCCAGACCCAGGAGCCATCTGTTGAGCCTGCGGATGAGCTTTATGTTGTCAACGACATCCCCATCAAGATGACCGTTGCCCAGCCCCAGCCTATTGCTGCCTGCTGAAGATGTATCAGCTGCGTCCTCGAGATGCCTTTCGTTCTTCCAGGAGCTGTCGGTGAGAGTCAGCGTCGCAGTCTTGCATTCCAGTCACTTTCCCAAGGTTAAAGGATAGATGTAATCAATGACAGTTCATTTTGTCAACGGAGATGCCCTTGGCTTTGTTTGTGAAGCCGTTTCAATAATTGTGATCATGTTGACTGGACTTTGATTCTCTAACAGTGGGCTTACTGGAGGGATACTATGGAAATGTGACAACGTGTTGAATGCACGCTGACAAGAGTACTGCCGTAAGCCAACCTATGTGTACTACATGAGCCAAAGACACCTCTGCCTGTTAGGATACCGTCCATCCTTTCAAGTGTCACCGCTGGGAAACTAGTACAGGATTAGTTGGCCACGACTTTTTTTTACCAAAAAGAATTATTGCAATAAAGGTTTGCTTCTCTCCTGTACTTCGAGAAGGTCCATATCACAAGACTGTCAACTCAGACCGACTCGCAACTGTTCTTTATGAACAAACGTAAATTCGCCGAAGATCTCCCGGCAACTAAGGCCCCAGTTTCCGGACTTTAGCCGTCGGGACGTCATTCCAACAAGTGTCCTCCACCAGGGCGGCTGTGAACCTGTCCCGTATAGGAATCTGTAAGTGCTTCGTACATAAAGGACTCACCGCTTGCTTACAGCTTGGATCTTTCTGATTTCACTGCCTGATTAGCATCAAATCCAACTATCCGCCAAAATGCCTGCAAACACGGAGAAAGATGCTGCCACCATTGAATATGCAAAGACTTTAGCAAACACCCCGTGGTGTGATGACTACGAGAAAATGATCTCGGGAGTCCTGTACGCTCAAAGCTGCCCGCAGATTTAACGTCTTGTTTTCAAAAGAACTCGCTGACGGTATGAGATCAGATACAACGCCCTGGCTCCCGAACTGGTGGATGGCCGCTTCCGTGCACGAAAGTTCATGCACAAATACAACCACCATTTCCCAGATGATGCCACCCCAGATTCTCTCACTGCCGATCGGGAAAAGCTGCTCAAGGAGCACTTCGGCAAGGTCGGCAAAGGTGTCTTCATCGAGCCCCCGTTGAACGTCGACTACGGCTGCAACATCTCCCTTGGGGATAACTTCTACTCCAATTTCAAGTATGAACGCCTCAATCCCCAACCCCCCCAAACTCATGGCGATATCTTATGTTAATCAATGCATTCCCCAGCCTCGTAGTCCTTGACTGCGGCATGGTGCGCATCGGGGATAGGGTCATGTAAGTACAATTTTCCTCTCACAGTTCCTTGCCAATTTCTTTTTTGAATCCACCGTAATACCTTGAGCCTCGCTCCATATCAGGTGACTGATGAACTGTAGGTTCGGGCCGTTCGTTTCCATCTTTGCGGCCACGCATGAGACGGGCGTGCAATCGCGGCGGGACGGCGTCGAGTACGCGGGTCAGGTGACCATCGGTGACGATTGCTGGATCGGCGGCAACGTGACGATAATGCCAGGTGTCACCATCGGCAAGGGTTGTACTGTTGGGTCTGGCAGTATCGTCACCAAGGACATTCCAGACTTCTCGGTCGCTATTGGAAATCCGGCCCGGGTAGTGAAGAAGGTCGACCCAGTGCCGGATATCAGGTCCACTCAGGGTGAGCCTGCGAGGACCATTCCAGAGCCGTAGATGATGGCGTCCCAGCCGTTACGTTCAGTAGTAGAACTAGACAATGAGCCTCATCTTTGATTTAGAATTTGATATTAGGCCAAAGACTACAGGTAACCGAGTCGAAGCATGACTGACAAACCTAGCAGCAACTAATTACGGACACGAGGGGCCTCAAAAGACCTATAAAGGCATGTAACTCTTGCCCCAGCTTCGTTGAAGACACGAACTCTGCCATTTAACACAATATTGAATCCCAGTTTCAAGTGTATTTCTCACCATTTCCATGTATCCCCCATCTTTGTGAGAAGACGTCGATCAAGACCTAACAGGTGTTTGTGGTACAGTGGGGCTAAACATGGTGCGAATTGTCCATAATGGTTTGGAATCCACGGATCATGACTTCGCTACCAAGGAGAAGCAAGTCAACTCGTATCTTCCCATAAGGTGATGTGACTACAAACGGGCTGTTTAATAAATATGGCACATAGTCTTCTGTGCTCCACCCTGGGCCCCGACGTTGAGAGCAATCGCTTACAACTCACACCGTCCGAGAATCCACAGCAGTCACATGTCTGACAGGATTCACAAATTCGCCCCCGTATTCACTCTGGCATAAGATCAAATTTACCGTTTGTGGATACTGGTCTTGGTAATTGGGTACCAGTAACCGAGAGTGCCAGTCACATATCTCAAAGCCGAAGTGAAGTCCTCCATTGATCCTGCCGAGCAAGGCCAAAACCACAGGCATTGGATCGCAGTAAACTTCTTCTTTCTTCCACAATGAAACTCGAGCGAAACTCCATCATCAGACAAACAAAGACCTGCACCAGCAAGGCGGTATTTGGCCATGGAGGAGGACCTCCGAAACTTTCTGTCCTTGTCCAATTGATCTCGACAACCATCATGATGCTCACCAAGCATACTCGTGCACCGATGGTCAGCAAGCTCAAACGCAAGGCCGACACCGACGTTCCCACCTGCATGAATGGCCGCCCAACCAAACGACACCAGATCGTCGACGACAGCCTGATTGAGGGCTTTGCCAAGCTCCTTTCTCAACGCTACCTCGACGACCTCCCGCAAGAGATCCTCCTCAACATCTTCCAGCACTTTGCCGAGCCCTGGGTCCTGACCGACGACCTTGCCGACTGGGAGGTGTATACGCTCGAACGAGAGAGCAGGATCAGGCAGCAGACCCTCGTTTCACTCACCAAGACGTGCCGCCGCCTCAACCTGCCTGCGACGAGCATCCTCTATCGGTGCGCTCACCTGCGGACGCACAGGTCGGTCCTCCGCTTCATCAACTCCCTTCGCAAGCAGCCGAGCCTCGCCAAACTGGTCAAACAGGTCTCATGCCCCCACGAGGTTCTGATGTCTCTCACCTACATGTTCCATCGACCCCTTGGCAACGACGGCTCGTCCAGTGCCACACTCGTCCGTCCAATGTCATGTCCAATCGGAGTGCCACGGGAAGTTGATCAGCCTGTTCAGTCATATTACGCGTACAACCGCATTAATGTCCACCGCATTGTCCTTGACTGGATTTTGGAACGCGTACCAGCAATCAGGGCTCTGTCAGTGACCTGTCATAGCCCGTGGAACAGGAGCTACCCGATCAGCCCCCTGCCGCTGGAGCATCTTTCAAAGCTGAGCATCGCCATGCCAGTCCAACCCGAAGTCTACATCAGGGACCCGAGTGGTGAATATCCCATAGTAGCATGGCTAACTAAATCCGGCCTCGGCCAGTATCGTGGCCTCAAGCGGCTGGAGCTCCTCCACCCTCGCGGAAAATGGATTGCCGATCTCGTGACCGTGGAGGCTACCTCCACATCAGGCTCCAATAGCATCGAGAAGTACGTCGAATCGCTGACGACACTGAGGCGGACCGGCGGCGCATTCTCCGAGTGGGAACTCTTGAGCCTGCAGCAAGACATCTTCAGCCCAGAACACTTCCACACTCTCGACTACGCGGGTCAGAGCCGGCGATGCTGTGGCCGCTGCTCAAATACCCAGCCCTCTGGCTGGGACATCAACCGCTTCCTCGCGACCACGGGCCGGCGGACCAGACGACTGAATCTCGACTGGGAGAACGACCACATCCAACTGGGTCAGCTGGGTCCTACGGGCACACTCACATCGCTCCCGATGCTCACGAACCTGACCCACCTCACCGTGTCGATGCAGGTCCTCTTCCAGCAGCATGGGATCTTCTACAACCAGCTACAGACCATCCTCGACAACCCGGAAGCCGAGCTCGCGCGCATGTTCCCACCGTCCCTCCGCGTCCTCCGCATCAGCGAGTTCATGCTCGGCATTCTGCGGCCCAGGGACCCGGGCGCCGAGGACCGCAGCCTCGAGGCGTACAACCGCCTGCTCCTCCAGTTCGTGGAGATCCTGCGCGCCCACTGGCTCGACCTCGGCGACGACAGGGAGCTGTGGTTCAGGTACTGCCTGAGGCTGGAGCGCCACCCGCGCAAGGCCAACGAGAGGTCGCGCTGCGTGCTGAGGTGGCTCGTCAGCCCCCAGCGGCACCAGGACGTCGGCAGGGAGTTCGCGCGCGTGTGGCGCATGCTTCCTGCGTTTGCTGCTGCCTTCCGCGACCTGAACGACTAGATTCGGAGTCACGCTGTAGAGTATTGGGCCTACATCACCTGACGGTCAAAGAACGAATTCAAACATGTCGGTAGAATGAGTAGTTCTGTCCGACGTCCTTCGGCATAAGGGGTATGGCGTTTCTTTATTGATGGACTCTCTTCGCCACAGGTAAGGAGGGCCATCGACTCGGTGCGTGCGTAGGAATCTTGAGCCGCCGGAACAACTGCGTAAATAGAATTGGCTGCCCCGAGAGTAGCGAGTGGTAGCAGCATAGGATGTCATTGCAACTATACCATCGTAACTGGGTAGCAGGGGAGGATGGCCAATCGGAGTGGCACTCTTAAGGGGTATTCGGAGGCCAGATGTATGATGCAGTAGCACAATATCTGCAAGCAGCATTCTTTAGATAAAAGCAGAACCCGTTTTTCGTCATTTTTCATATCAACTGGGCTGGGACTGCCCGGACTTTGTTCTCTCCAAAGTGGTGTTAACACATTAACACGGCATCTCGCCGAACCAAGCAACCAAGCGTCAAAAGTGCAGTCGATTGCAAATGAATCTGGGCTCGGTGAATGGCCGGATACCACAACAAACCCGCAGTGCGTTAATCATGACATCGATTGCTAGGGATTTTCAATTAAAACACTGCATATCGTGATAGGTGCCCAGTTGACAGCAATCTCGAAACACGCAGATGATCTTCATGTCAAAACAAGCTGTGAATGGCTGCAGAGAACTGCCGGTTCCAAACAAGAACAACGGAATTTATTGATATTACAGTTACATACAACCCGCACTCATTTAGCCAGAAACCTCTCCCAAGCACCACGCTCGACAGTCTTGAAGGCTGAGCGTATTGGACATTGCCGAATGACTTCAGTCCGGTAGTTTGCTTGACTCTCAGTGATATAAACCCGGGAAATTCCTCATCGTTGTTATTGTGAATATTTGGCAATTCTTAAAGTGTTTACTTAACTCACATATGGTCATTATGCATACTTGGTCTTACCTTCACGTTGCGGCCCTGCTCCTCGGAGTCATTGAGCCTGCTTCAGCAGCCTGCGACCGTGCCACCCTTCAGAATGTCACCAACAGCTACATTGCAGCGCAGACATCTGGCTCTCTCAACCCAATAGCTGGTCTTATCAATGGGACTAACTACAGGGAAAACTACAAACCCGCCACTATTTCAAGCGGAATACTCAGCCAGGCCCTGAAGATCGACCACAACCGGACCACGCTTGACACAACTCAATGCGCCTCGTACTCCGAGCTGATTGTCGCCAACTCAGCGCACCCGTACGTGATCGGCACCCAGCTGTACCTATCCAACTCGACCACTGAGCCGCAGACTATCTCCAAGATCGACACTCTCATAACAGACCAGGGTGACTGGCTCTTCAACGCCACGGGCACGCTGTACTGGGCATCCCGGGAGGACTGGGGCCCCATCGCGGCCGACAAGCGAGACACAAGGAAGGCGATCCAGGCAGCCGCGGACGCGTACCTCGACTACTTCAGGGACAAGAGCGTGGTCGTGCCGTGGGGCACGCCCTGTGCCAGGCTGGAGGGTGGCGCGTACACCGGCAAGGGGGCTGCCACGGACTCCTGCAACGTCGGCGTGCCAAACGACATCAACTTGACTGACAGGAGGTACATCATCGATGAGGAGGTCGGAGAGGTGGACGTCTTCTTGAGCTTCGTGAGCAACCCAGACAGTCATGAGTTCCGGGTTGAGGGGGGGAAGTTGAGATTTGTCCACACTTTGACGGTCATGCAGTGAGCTTTTGAGACAGTGCTCCCCGCTTGAGCGTTTCGGAGAAGGAACGGGAGAAACTCAATCGTGAGCAGAGAAAAGTTTGGCAGAACTCAGGCATCTGTCTTGAAAGGGGTGGTATTGAATCCATTTTGAATCCTACGAGGTCAATGAAATTGCTCTTGCTGCCGGCCCAAGCGTTCCTACGTCACACATACATCTTTCGCAATGTTGTGCTCGTCGTCATCGGAAAAGCCATTCGAAATACAGGAAAGCATTTATGTCTGAAGAAGCTAAGAAGCAAGAGCTTACTGACACTACCTGCACTTACTCGAGGTCGTACTTGAAAGGCGAGGCCTCTGATTCACATAACGTGCTGTTAGGGGATCCTTGGATTCCTGCTTGAGCGTGGACCGCGTAAAAGTTTCACGAGACATCAAGTCTTTTGATCCTTTTATGTCACTTCTATCAAGTACTATCAGGTCATATTCACATTGTCTTCGACCACAGAGCGGGTATCATGTTAATTAATTATGTGTTATACGTCTTTTAAACATATTTTCTCCCCTTCTTACAGCAACACGGCTATTTTGGCCGCCATGGCCTGCGCCAGGGCAATCGTCATATTGGAAGTTGGTGGCTGCCACCCAAGCTCGATTGGCAGTCTTTCGTTCTCAAAGAGGTACTTGATGAGCGTGGCATTTCCGTTGCCTTCGACCAGGTCCCCAAATGCAGACAGAATCAACGAGTACTCGAGCAGCGAGGTCGTCTGGGCAGAGCTAGCATCGAACTCGGGATTCGTGGCCGCGCCATATTCAAATCGTGCTGTCCTCTCAGCTGCTGCTACGGCGAACTGATTACCCAACGCTGTTAGCATCGCCCCAGAATCTCTTAATGAACAACCCGACTCACAGTGATGACCTCATTGTCTCCCCAGTTTGCCAGAGTCCTTGCCCAGGCCTGGTCGTTGAACGAGAGGTTGTCGCCCCAGTACGAGTCATTTCTCGACATTGACCCGTCGTGCTCGAGGACATGCGGGTTGTGCTGCTTGAGATCGTCCAGATTGAACGTGGATGCGTTGCCAGTTGTCGACGTCTGGAAGGCTAGGCTGCCAAACACCTGCGTGGCGTCGCCGGCAATGGTGAAGCCCTTGTATGCTGCGTCGGTGAGCACCTCGATGGTGATGCCCTTGCCGTCACGGGGCAAGAGTCCGTGGTTGGCGAGGGCGTTGAGCGCCGGGCAGGGAGCCCGGACGTCTGTGTCTGTTGGCGGTTGGAATGGATATGTCGTCTCATCCAGGGCAGCGCCGAAGGGAACTAGTGCGGCTGCGGTGGTGAGGCATAACGACTTGAACGAAGGCATGATGAATTATGTACAGCAAGAGCTTAGAATACAAAAATTTATTAACGAAAGTTGGGGAGACAGTGACGAAGACAGAAGATGCGTTTAAAGACGCGCCGAGAAGCTGTCATCTTATACTCCAGGGCAGACTCGCTGCTAATTACCCATGAACCACGGCACCCTTTATTCAGGCGTTCGTTCGTTGGGGCCCACGATCCATGTCGCATTGATCCACAGCCCTGCACAGATTCAGTCGTCAGTCCGAAGATGATAGATCAGCCCCGTGGGGACAGCGCCAAGCTTTGTGTCGCCGGAAGATCACGTATGCTCAGGCTGGTCAAGGTGCCATTGTCATGGGCGCGAGGACGAAAAGGGGGCATTGCTCCCGCGGCTAGCAGCAAATAGTATCCTGCCCATTTCCAACCCATGTGCCCAACCCATGCGCGCTGCATCTCGGCTCCCTGAGCACTGCATGGGGGCAGAGGCGCCACTATGCGGCGACTCATGACTTGCGGCGTGGGAATCTACCTAGGTATCTTGTCGTGGCTTCCTTGTCCATAATTTTCTCGCTGGCCCCTGGGCACTGCCCTGTGTAATAATCGTCAAACCCCAACTGACAAGAATAGCTCATGCCTCCATGTCATTCGGAGTGGGCAGAATGCCATACTCCTATTTTCATTTTCAACCACACCCTCGGGTCCTCCGTGCTTGGGGGTCATATTATAGTTCGTGAAAAACAAGTAAGTGTTGGACGTGAAAGTGGTAGTGACTCAAGGCTGCCAACGGAACGTTCCGAGTCTCGGCAGCTTCCGACGTTGACGTTGACTGGGAATGGCAATTCCGCATTTCACCCCACATTGGTGGGCGCGTCTCCATATAGGTAGCCTTCGTAGTGGTAGGACCATTTGCAGTGAAATCTATCCGACTGTCAAGAATCCGTGGATTTTGGTAAAAAGTGAGGAAACAACCCGGTTGCGGACCCCATTGGCTTATGGTATGCGTGAAATTCCGCTACGATTTGGTCTTCGGAGCTACTCGGGCTCACTAAGCATATCCTCCTTGTGAAATGGTCCTGCTGCGAGATAATGAAAAAAAAAAAAAAAAAAAGAGAAGGAAAAAAAAGAGTACGCACTACTTGCTCAAACATTCTACAGCGACTCGGTTAACTTCGAAGATATTAGTAAGCTTGTATATGCACGAGAAAAGCCGAGAGCAAAGTGGTGAGAACAGAGTTATGTACTAAAATTTCATGACATATGCAGCATGCCATTAAAACTCGCCGTCACGGTCAGTGTGTAGTGGATCCCAGCACCGAGCTCAAGTGGTCTCATTTCGGGCCGGACATGGGGAAGCAGCCGGGAAGGTCGGTCGATCAATCGGCAAGACACCACAATTGCGGAGGCCAGTCGAAGGGGCTGGAAGGCTGTGCGTTGGAAAGTGGTCCACAACTGGCATCACCACAAGTGCACCAGGCGGATGGATGTCAGAGGCCATGAAAGCTAAATAAACTGTCACAAGTGATTGAGTCCGCGTTGCCTAGGCACCTGCACAATCCATTGACGAAGACGCCAGCTCGCTCGGGAACACTTCCGGGGCATTTGGTTCCATTGCATTTATCGTCAAATGAGGACGAATTGAGATGAGACGAACAAAGCCGGGACCAGTAGTTTATCGCCCCAGGGCTTAGTCAGCCCCCCAAACGAACCCGAACTTATTTTCGACGTCTCCCCGAAGTCCTGAACTCTGCTCATGTCCACCGTGCCGATTGTTTCAAAGCACCCGGGCCAACATGCTGCTCCAACTTTGGTCCTGCCACCTCGATCTGGGCCTTGTGCACTGCCGAGCTTTGCTTTACGGGCACCATGCATCAACACAGACTGTGATGGGATCTGACACAACGCAGGTCCAGGAAAATCCCTCCTAGTCCCTCAGAGCGTTGCCTCGAGTCGAGCGCGCGCCAGACGCGCTTTGGCACACTGCGGTTATGGTCTAGAGCCCGCGGGGAGCAATGTTGTGGTCGTCTTTCTTAGCGACTGAACATCCATTGGCAACTCCAGCGACTGGCTGCAAGTGCGGTGCCAGGGAGCAACCTTTGTTTGCGGTGAAGGCCGGCTCAGCCGGGACGGCGAATTAGAGAAAGACGACTTGTCCCGACAATGTGTCGCGACTGCAGCTGCCACGATAAACTTTCCTGGGCGCCGGGGGAAGACCGGTGCGGCTGAAGATATCAAGGAGGTAGGGCAGCACGTTGCGAGCCACACCCGACCAGAGCTGTTGACCTCTGGGCCCAGCACAGACGACCGTCTGGATACTGCCAAGGCGAACATCGATGTCGGGTCCTTGCGAGTACCTAAAGTTGGTCTGAAGTTGTGCATTGTTCCCATCAATTCCCACATGGAGAAGTTCTTTCTCGATCGCGCGCCGTCACCAATGCGGCAATTCGCATTTCTCGTTCAAGCCTGATCAGCCGGCCGCATTGAAAGACCGCTCCGTTTGCTTCACACCACCACTCTCCCCACCTGCATGTTTCCGTCCCAACATTAGAGCGATGGTTTGTTTGATTTTCTCGATTGAGTCTGACCATAAACCTCGGTCGTGAGTGTGACAGTACAGATGTCACCTACATATCTGTGACACGATGCTCACGTTCCCCTAGCACCTGTTGTTCGCCACCGGGCCTGTTTCACTCCTAGTACGTTCGATCGTCTTCTGCCTCATCACAATGCCTGGGGACGCACCATGTTGTTCCCATGCGTGTTCTACGCCTTCACAACCTGTCTTCGCGTTGCTTTATGCATGACAAGCACCCCGTCAGCGTCCTCGGAAATATTTCACGGAAGGACATCTCAACCAAATACGATCACAGCAGGGAGAGGTGGTGGTGGACAACGCCGTACAGGCAATCAACCGACGCTTTACGACAGTCAGAGGGAAAATTCGCGTCCGTTCAGAGATGTGCTCCCTGCACAAGCAGCACTCTTGCCTACAGCGTTTTCGAACGGACTGATTTCAAGCCCTAAAGTGGCATCACTCCTCCCGTCCAGCACACTCACGGCGATTGCCACACCAACCCCAGTTGTCCATACACTGGACCTGGTGGAAGACGGCGCAGCAGCCAGCAAAGTCACGGAAACACCATTCTCGAGAACACAATTGCGAAGAGGAGTCCCAGGCAATGCCACCGCGACTTCACGCCCGCCGACCACAATAAGGGAGACGACGACAGTCTACATCGAACCCGACAATTGCACTGGCACTCCAGCCCCGACGAGTAGTATGGCGCGGCACTCAATTCCCATATCAGATGCTGGACAAAAAGGAGGCATCGCCGGCGGCACAGTCGGCGCAGTCCTGATAGTGGCCGTGCTGACCCTGTTCTGCTACAGGCGTGCAAGGCGGAGGATGCGGAATAGAAAAGGTTTCCTGAGCCTGTCCGACTCGAGCTCCACGTCAGATGTCGCGGAGCGTGGCATGGTCGCCCACGGCGGGTTATTCGGCTCAGAGAACAAAACCGCCAGCGCCGCTGAGAGCTTCGCAACAGACGAACCACAAATACCAGACCCGGCAGCTGTCCTGCCCGCCACGCCAGGGGATCGCACATCCGAGCAAGTCCCGATTTGCTTCCGGCCGTCCCGGCGTCTGGTCAGCCGATACCCGAGCCTCCCGGTGACGCCCAGGGCCAGCATCCGGCTGTCGGACTACCTCAACCCCGTCATCCGCGACTCGGTCCTGCTGCCGCGGCCGCTGAGGCGCGCTGGCAGGGTAGCAAGCCTGGCGCGGACCCGGTCCTGGCAGGCGGGGACCCGCAAGCAGCAGCCGCCGTCCGCCGGCACGGGGAGTAGGAGCAGGAGCACGACAGTGACCAGCAGCAGCGTGTACAGCTCCGACGTCACGTTCGACTTTGCCGAGTACGTGACGATCGGGGCGCGGACGTCGCGGGGCACGACGCAGCGCGCCAGCGGGACGACGGACGCGTCGGGGCTGCGCAGCACGCTGGCCAACTTCCCTCGGCCACCGCCATATACGTTTTCCAGGGGGGACGGGCAGGGCCTTGGCACGAGCTGGAGGGAGAGCTTCGTGTTTTCGACGCCCGAGGACGAGGTGCTGCTGGCGTTTCCCAAGTTAGCTCGTCAGATAGAAGACGAGCTCGACTAGGTGGAGCACTGGATGGTGTGTGATTTTGTTCATAGCGATGGCGGAGTTCATGTTGCAAGATGAATAATTATATGTCGGAACTCAAAGTTCACCAAGATATTAGCTGCAGAAGAGAATTAGCCAGCTTTATTTAGTAATTCTTAGGTTTGATGGGTTTATCTGGTTGGTGCTTGATCCTGTTCGAACAGCTGGGAGAGGAACTCAGAGGTGCAAGGGTATATATATGGTTAGCTATGCAGGGTTAATATTACACAAGAAATGGTCCTACAGGTTTGGAAATGAAAAAACTTGTACCCACTGCAAATCAGAATTATCTGTAATGGAGTGATTGAGAGAAAGTTCTTTGATAAAAGTAATGTGACATTGGTGGTACCATGCATTGAAATCGGCTGAAGATGGGACAACAACGTGCTGCTAACAAGCCTCCATACCACTACGTAGGAAATCTATGCTCAAGGTCCTTTGCACCTCTGCACAGCTGCACCGCTGCACCGCTGCACCACTGATGGATTCCAATTAGGGAACGAGGTATGTCTCCAGGCACTTTGGGCCCTGCTTGGGCTGCACATCTGGACTGATTGCCAGGGGTAGAACAGTCCAGAAGTGAGGCACTGATGATCTTCAGCTGTCGCAGCTGCAGCTTCATTCGTGCCTGCATGCATGCAGCCATGCCCATTGCCCCTTTCCTGCCCCCATGATCCCGATGCTGCAGATGCACTGCCCGCTGGCAGGCTGAGGGTGGAATGGCTGAGAGAGAGTCTGGTGACTGGCGACGTCGACATCGTCGTCAGTTTCAAGTCGGCGGGCGCGAACAGCCAGGTACCTCAGCCGGTTGATTGGTGGGCGGCTCACGCGATTGAAACAGAAACGATTGTGCCATTGGCCACAATGTGTTTGGCATGAGGCCGAGACCCCAGAGCCGCTGCAGGTGTGGGGCCGCTCTGGCGGGTGGGCCCTGGCGCACCCTTGACGACCCCCCAGTTGGCGCGTATTGTTACCCTAGGGCCAGACATCGACAGCCAATGGACCCAAATGGACCTACGAACTGCTACAGTCCCGCGCTTTTCCGTTCCGATTGTGCTGCTTCTTTGATGTCTTTGTTCAAGAGGCCTCGGGACCCCATTGTCGGGCTTGGGGTCCCTGTGCCTGCATCTTCTACAAATAATTACACCTGACCCGTTTCAGTGCTTGTTGGTGGCTCGTCTTGAAAGGGTGTTCTGCTCCTCCTTCGTATTTGAAGGCTTACACGCCTCTGCCGGCATACACTTCGCTTCATTCCCCTCGAGCATTTTCGCGATCAACTTCAGAGTTTAGACAACCAAGCAAAGACCGACTTTTTTCGTTTCGGCAAACTCATTTTTTCATTCTCGATACCCTCAGCTTTTTCTTCTTCTTCTTTGATACACACATCCACTTGGATAGCCGGTCTATCAACCTTCAAAATGAACAACATGCACCAAGGACAGGGCTACCCGCCCCGTAATGGCTGGCCTTCAGAGGGCTCAACTCACGAGTCCTACACGGAGAAGACGAGACCCGACTCACAATCCTCAAACACGTCCAAAAGATTTATCTGGAGGATGTGCCGGCTCGGCGCTACGATAGCACTCACAATTACCGCCCTGGTCCTCACACTCATCATTCTCGTTGCCGGAAGGCATGGCGATGGAAGCAGTGACCTTTCTCTGATAACAGTAAGTACTGACGGTGCTGGGTGTGGATGCATAAGCATTGTGAAATATTCATCTGAGGCCCCTTGCTGACACCATGACAGATCGACATGAGCAACTTTGCCCGCTTCAACCCGCCAGTAATCACCCTCGTGGACAACACCACAGAGGCCACAAAGACTCGAAGGGGCCTCGGATCCTTCGTGAGCGATGTCGCAGGCAAGGCGAGCGATACCGCCGACTCGGTCGAAACCTTTGCCTCAGGCGCCGCGTCGGCCGTCGAGTCAGCGGCCGGGGCCGTCGCCACAGCCGCCGAGGCCGAGGCTGACAAGATCATCGGTGAGATCGGCGACAAGCTCGACGACATCGAGAACGCCGTCGTGGGCCTCATGGATAAGGTCCTCGGCACCATCCAGGACGCCCTGAACAAGTGGCTCCAGGAGGCCGCCGGCGCCCTCGACGACATCGACATCCCGAGGACAATGTCGCTGCACCTGACGACGTACTGCAGCGGAAACGCCACCACGAACTCGACGTCGAGCGATCTCGACTCCAACTCCACGACGGCCACTGCTTCCGGCTCCATGTCGTGCACCCGCCTCTTCTCGAGCGGCGAGACCACCTTCAACTCGACCGCCAACAACGGCACCATCTTCGGCTTCCAGCCGGGTGCCGTGCTCGCCAAAGCGCTGGGCGTCTTCTACGTGCCCGAGGGCGCGCAACTCTCCATCCGCGAGCCCGTTGACGGCGCCGTCAACACGGTCGACCGCCTGGTGCACGAGGCCGGCGCCGAACTGTCCGCCTGGTCCGTCAACCTGCTCTTCATCCCCATCGTCGCCATGTACGCCCTGGCCGCCTTCTTCACCTGCCTGCTGCTGCTCGTCCTGCTCGCCGCCACCGCCGTGAGCTTCAGGTCGCGCAACGACAACCCGGGCGAGGGCCTGCCGGCCAAGGCGTTTGGGCTGTGCGGCGGCATCGCCGCCTGCGCCGCCTTCTTCCTCCTGCTGGGGAGCGTCATCCTGACTGTGATTGCCCTCGTCGCCTACGTCGTCGGTCTCGGCGTCGGCGTCGTCGACATCACCGTTTCGTCGAGCTCCAAGCTCAAGTGGATGTCCTGGGCGGCTTTTATTATCATGGCCGTTGTGGCTATCTCGCTCAAGCTAGAGGAGTTTGTGGCAGACTGCGTGTTCTGGTGGCGTTTCCTCAAGCAGCTTTGTGGGGCGCGCAAGACAAAGCGCGGCACAAATGAGAAATACAGCGATCCGGCACGCCGATATCATTGAGGTGGTCTGATCGATCTTGCAGATAGCAGGTCCTACTCTGGCTTGAGATAACAATAATAACATAATTTGAACTGATTCCTGAACTGATACAATATGCCTCCGTTGTAGTGTAATTAGATGCTTGGATAATCATAACGGTTCTTGTTTTCGTGTCGCTTCTGAAATGCATGATTCGCAATGCATCATCAACCGTCCCTCATGTTCGGCTTTTGATCACAGGGGCGGAGCCAACAGGCACTAGCCACAAATCGACATCTCAGGCTTTGCAGCTGAATCATTCCGGGACATTGTGTAATTTTAGATGTGGTGTAACAGCTCTTGTCACCTGTAGGCAGATGGGTTGTTGTTCCGTCTGGTTGTGCACTTATCGTCTAGTCACCTGTACGCCTGGGTTTGAAGGTCACAGAGTGCAGTTGAAGAGGAAATGATATCAAATGGTATCAGTTGACAGCCAGGTCAGCAGCGATTTGCAGAGACAAAACCCGCTGCATATTTGGATATTCATAAAATTGAAGAGCCAGAACAGTTGACACAGCTTTACAAATTGCTTGCTTGATTATTTTGACCCTCAGTTAGCAAGGCTGCTGTTCGCACTATTAAGCTATTACGGGTCACAGTGTCAGAGCCATGGAGTATTACCCATGCCCCCTTCCAATTCGTGAACATTGTTTACCGCGCCCTGCGATTGCATGCACAAGACAACGCGTCCTAGTGCTTTCAGATGCTCAACATTTTGTGGCTTACGGTAACACACAGTGATGTGTCAGCCAATTACAAGTGGAAATACATAGACCCCCCTGCCTTTCAGCTCACCGATGCATATCGCGGCACTGCCATGCAGCTGTGACTGGAAACTACTTGCCGCCTGCAGGACTAGTGGACGGGCTCAGCACACATCACCTGTCTTCTTTACGACTACATTCTCCAAGCTGTCGCTGTCCTCTCTTTTCCGATGCGCGTATCTGCCTACTACACCTACTACTAGATGGTTGCATAAAACTTCTTAGGCAATATCTGCTGACAGCCTACTCCTGAGGGGTGCTTCCTATCGCTTCAAGTTGGGGGCGAGGGGAAGATCTGCTGCCAGGGCCTTGGTGGCCTCCTCTGGAGCCTGGTGAGAAAGAACCGGTAGACCTATCAAAAGCCAGCGCAGGGCTGACACTGCTTTGAAATTCCATAACAAGACCCGAGCCTCAACATTATCTTACCCAGTTACCTTAGCAAGCAGCCTTGGGCTTGTTGCTAAAAGCATGGCCTAGTACCGTCGTCTGGGATGTGCGAACGGCCCCTGACCCCTGACAGGTTCACTTACGCCCTCTCGCATTCAACGATTCCAGCCTGTCGAAAGTCGCCCAGAAATGCTCAAACATGGATCCAGTTTCGGCATTGAGTCTCGTGGCGAACATTTTTGCAGTCATCAGCTTTACCGGCGAGGTTCTCTCGACAGCGACGCAAATCAAGGAAAAAGGAAGCACTGAACGCCATGGTGAACTGTTCCTTCTCAGCAGAGATCTCCAAAAGACAGCTGCGCGCCTTCATGATTCAATTGGGGACTCTTCAGTGGTGAAGAAACTTCAGCACAATGAGGCCGACATGGAGATCATCGAGCTCGCATCCAAGGCGGTGACGACAGCTTCACATGTCTCAGAACTTATGGACAAATTCCGTCCCAAGGACATAGCCATCTGGAACGTCATTAAGAAAACGGGACTTACAATCTTGAAGAGACGTGAGATCGACGAGGCCGAGCAGAGACTGAAGGACCTTCGTGACCAGCTCAACTTCCGGCTCGTGGTCAGTCTAAGGGACAAGATGGACGCACAATTAACATTGAGCAGTGAGGCTTTCATGGCCCTGGATGCACAGACCAGGGACATCGCTGCAGAGTTCCTCGAGAGCCAGGTCGGCCTTGATGCCATCCTCTCCGCCCAGCTGAACAGCAACAGACAAGCTGCGAAGAGGCACCAGGAGATCATGGCCAGCCTGGGCAAAGGCGAGTCCGAAGAACAAGGTGCTATCACTTCTAGTGAACCGAATTCTCGAAAGCTGCTCTGGAATATGGACCGGGCATTCCGGACCTCGTTGTGGTATCCGACCATGGAGGAGCGACAACAAGGGATTTGGTCGGCTCACAAGGGTACTCTGGACTGGGTGTTCCAAGACAGTCCGGCTGAGAAGACAGTGCCCTGGGATGATTTCAATCATTTCGTGACAAAAGGCTGCGGCACATATTGGATCACGGGCAAGGCGGGATCTGGGAAGAGCACGCTCATGAAATACATCAACACCAACCCAAAGCTGGATGTTGCCTTGTCGGAATGGGCGGCAGGACGCGAAATATTCAAAGCCTCCTTCTACTTTTACTACCTCGGCACAGAAATGCAGAAGTCGGAAATGGGGCTTCTGAGGTCTCTGGTTCTCGAACTGCTGAGCACGCACCAGAAGCCGGAACCCATGTTTTGGAGAGGCGAGGAGCAGAGGTTTTTCACTCACCTCGGATCACAGAAACTCGCCTTGAACACAGATCGCATCAGGATTGCGTTTCCGGAGCGCTTCGAGTCGATGCAGCTATCATCGAAGCGGCCGGCCTCGTTTGAACCAAGCCGCAACGAGCTACTGATGGCGCTGAACAGGATCTTCCAGCACTCGCCCGACGCACGGTTTTTCCTTTCGATTGACGGACTTGACGAATATGACGCTGAGAGCACAGAAATGAGCGACCTGGCTGAGATCTTAAAGTCTATCTGCCAGCGAGAGAACGTGAAGGCCGTGATCTCGAGCCGGCCCTGGGCCGTATTCGAGGACGCGTTCGCCGCCAGCCCAAGGCTGCGGCTTCATCAACTTACTCACGATGACATCAGCTTCTACGTGAGCGACAAGATGGAACATGATCACCGGATGCAACGGCTTCTGAGATTTCATCCAGAGGAATCGAAAGCGCTGATGGAAGAGATCGTCGAAGCATCCGCGGGCGTCTTCCTCTGGGTCCGCCTCGTAGTTCAGAGCCTAATGGAAGGCCTTGTGAACAGAGATGGTGTTTCCGACATGCAACTCCGTCTCCGCGACCTCCCGACCGACTTGGACGAGTTATACCGGGTAATGCTGAAACGAGTCCCGGATTCATACCGGCGGCAGACCTCGAGATTGCTGGAACTCGTCTACTACGGAACTCGAGACAAATGGAAGCTGAGCCTCTTTGGGCTTCACTACGCATTCGAACTCGGCGAGGAAGAGGTATTGAGAGCCCCGATAGAGCCATGGCCGTCGCAAGAGCTTGATTGGGTCTTCGAGTCCATGGAGAGAATCATCCAAAGTCGGTGTCTGGGCTTCGTGGAAGTGGTGCACTTGGACACTATATGGCTGGCACATGGTCCAGACACATTCGACACCAGAAGCAAGCAAAAGAGCGCTGTCCGATTCATACACCGCTCAGCGGTCGATTTCCTCCGGTTCGTGGTATCCCTAATTTGGGTTGTGTATTTCCCAGTTACACTCAGCTCCTCTACAACGGCATTGTGCGACTTCTCTGGTCTTTTCCCTCTTCTAAAGTATAGATGCTAACCTCGCCATGGAGGAACAATAGCCAGCCGGACACTTGGTCCCAGTACATTACAAACTGGAAGGACGCATCCTTTGAGCCATCCCTTGCGTTACTCTGCTCCGCGATTCATACGCTGAAAAGACTCCACTTCGACAAGACCATGGAGTCGGTCGGAATCATCAGATCAATGGCTCTCTACGCCGGGTACCGAGCACTTGAGGCAGAGCACCTGACGAAGCAAGCCTCTCCAGCACTGCTACTCGAGTTGGATAGGGTGATGGAGATCCAGGTCAACCAGGTCGGTGTACGATCGCGGCTGAACGACGGCAGTGGAACAAAGCATATCTGCTTGTTATGTAAAAGTACACACACTGACCAATGTCCTTCACACTGGTCGAAGCTGTGCTTTGAGTTCAGCCCGCGGTCGAGGACGACCTTCTTATCCTTCGCCGCCTCCCTGCAGCTCCGATATTTCGTTCAGAACCAGGTTGCCTGTCACGGGCCCCAGATTGCCGACCAGGAACAGGACTCGCTGTTAGCTTACGTGGAAGAGGCTAGGAATTCTCAACCAGGGACTCTTGATGAGCCTCACATATCTGTTGACCCTGAACTTGTCAAGTTCCTAAAGGGGTTGTCGAGAAGGGCGATGTTCTCTAAGAAGAGAGTCCTGCGAATGTGGTCCAGCAAGAAGGCCAGAAAGAAGGACGTACTTGGGCAGCCTATCATCTCGGCAGGACCGTAGAAGAGTGCCCCTCTGTGAACACGCTCTCAACTTTGCAGGCTTTTGACGCGGTGCTTGGTACAAAATGTCTCTCGAAGCAAACAGCGGAGGTCTAATTAGAAAAGTAGTTAATACGAGGTCTCAAGAAAGCCGAGATACTTTACAAATTCGTGGGCTCAGCTGGCGATGCTCTGTTTGCCACCTTACTGGCTCATGATGGCCCTGTTGAATAGAAACCTGGGGGATTGACCGAGGACTGGGTCATGATCTGACAGTCAAAATGGCTCCGCGCACACGCATAAAGGGGATGGCTATGATGCGCCACCTGATAATGCTTCAATTCCAAAGCTTCTCTCCTGTAGCCCCCGTCTCGGGGACTCGTAATCTACACAAAAATCTATGACACATGGACAGCACAACTGGCTTGTCCTGGGTGCCGACAAATCGACCCCCCTCGTACGCGCCGGAAACCCACACCGAAATGAACGCCTTGCAATGTCGAGTGAAGATGTGTGGTATATGCAGCATATACCAGCGGAGTATCCGCTGGCGCTGAAAAGTGGGAAACGTAGGTGTGCCCGGATTCGCCTCCGAAAGGTCTTTTGGAGCACCCTGTTCCAGTGGATATCGGGTCGAGGTGTGACTGGAATCGTCGCTGATGGGAGAGAGACCACGAGTCTCTCGCGGAGCGAGTATCTTGAGGCCTTGAGATGCCACTTCCTCAGAGCGGAGCATCACGGCCGCCATGCATGTTCCGCGACGCAGACCGCACTCCGGGCCCCTCCGAAGCCATCCCTGAGCCTCTCCGTTATCATTTGTCCTTGTAGATGTTCGGCTTCCACCCCTCCTTGACCTCTTGTTCGTGGGCCATGTTCTCTTGCGCGGGCTTAATCTCTGCTTCGATGCGCTCGCGCGCCCTCAGAATCTTGCTTTGCAGGTAGAAACTGCCGCCTTTTTGCGGGTCGTTGGCGTCGAACAGGCGCTTGAAGCGCTCCGTGATCTCCTCCACGTCAGCCTTGCCACCCTGTGGCGGTTTCACGTTGAGGATCTTGACGGCCTCCTCGAGCGTCATGCCCGAGGAGATGTTGGCGCGGCCCGCGGCCGAGCCTCCCGCTTTTTGCTGTGCCCTTTGGTAGCTTGACGAGGCAGAGGCTTGCTTGTAGGCTTCGGCGAAGGCGCGCCCGACCACTCGGCTGCCGATGAATATGACCTGGGTTATGAGGCGGTAAGCCTGGCAGGGGGAAGATAGTCAGCGGCAGTGTTCTTCATAGGTACTTGCGGCGACCATGGTGTGGCCCGACGATCATGCGACAAGTTGAATCCCGGAGATACTCACCATCTTGAAGAACGACCTGGCTGGGCGCTGGTCTGCTCTCTAGAAACCACGATGCTGACGGACCTCCCGCTTCGTTGTGCCTCGGATATGCGCAGCGCTTTGGGCTTGATAGTGCGAGGAAGATGCGGGATTCAAAAGGCGGATCGTGGTGTCATGGACGGCGGGAACGCGCTTCAGGAAAATTCGCTGACGGGAACTAAGACGGACTCGAAGCTCTCTCGCTGGTCTGGTCCCGGAGGCGACAGGGAGTGGAAATTTTGCCGATCATCGGGCCGTCGATTGATTTTGGTCCTGCCTTGCCTGCCGCGGGGCGGCCGGGCGGGCCTGCAGCTAAGCTCCAGCGCCTTGCCTGCCTTGTTCCGGTAGTGGCCTGGTCTGGGGAACAAGGAACAGCTGTCCATGCCCACCAAAGCCAGCTGGCCCCTGACGAACAAGGGAACATTTTGGAAGCCTGCATCATCTCGCATTTGCTCCTCGAACCACGACAACACCAACATCGCAGCACCACCTCATCCGATTGTCACGACTCGCGCCACCTCTACATATCTGTCTTTACTGCAATAGCTTCCTCATTGAGCCCTGCTTAGACTATCAAACCGCATTTACAACAACCAGGGAGCCTCCCGTCCCACTCGAACCGACGACGACGACAGCTCTTCGATCTCCTGCCCCCCCCGACCAGCGTTTGTCGACAGGCCTTATAAAACATGTCCCAGTTCGGCTACGGGGCACAGCCCCAGGGCAACCCGGCCTACGCCCCGCAGTCCGCCCAGAACCTCCAGTTCTACCCATCACAATACGCACCCGCCGACGTCTCGGGCCACGCGACACCCTCACAGGCCTCGTACGGCGGCTATGGCGCACCCGCCGGCGCCGCTAACTACGGCTTCGGCGCGCCCGCCGCGGGGGTCTCCGGGCGCATGGGCGAGCAGGGCGGCCTGAGGACGGGCTGGATCGCCGCCTTCTCCACCGAGGGCTACGAGGGCGAGCCGCCGCTGCTGGAGGAGCTGGGCGTCAACTTCTCGCACATACAGGCCAAGGTGCGTTCGTGCGGTCTTCTGCCTTTGCGCCCCTCCGTATCTCTCGTCTTGCCGTAGCCACGAGATAGATAGAAGGTGGTAAACCTGGAAGCTGATGGCAGGTCAACTAACCTCTCTCTTCGCAGACACTCGCCGTGCTCAACCCCTTCCGCCGCATCGACCAGCACCTGATGGACGACAGCGACCTGAGCGGGCCGATCCTGTTCGCGGGCCTGTTCGGCTTCTTTCTACTCTTCTCGGGCAACCTGCACTTCGGCTACATCTACGGCCTCGCCGCGCTGGGTTCGACATCGCTGCACTTCATCATCTCGCTCATGACGCCCCTCGAGGACGGCGACGGCACCTCAGGAGCCACCCCCTACGGCTCCCACCAGCCGGTCCAGCCCCCCTCGGCCCACGGCGGCATGGCCCACCCCAACGAGCTGTCCTCCACCCTCACCTACTTCCGCAGCGCCTCCGTCCTGGGCTACTGCCTGCTGCCCCTGACCGCAACCAGCCTGTTCGGGATCGTCATGCCCATGGACACGCCCCTGGGCATCGTCATGACCTCGGCTGCTATCATGTGGTGCACGTACAGCGCCTCGGGCATCTTCTGTGCCGTGGGCAGGATGCGCGGCATGAGGGGCCTCGTGGCGTATCCCCTGGCGCTCTTCTACGTTGGCTTTGGCATCATGAGCATCTTCTCCAGTCGTAAGCATCAGTCTCTTGCCCTTCACAGCTCCTAACCTTTTTCAATGCATGTATTGCTCCATGTTTCGCATCATGTTTACTAACACACACATCAGGGGGCAGTGGGAATATGGCAAAGATCGTGGCTGGCGGTGTTTCATAAGCTGTCCCATTTTCAAGTTGTACTCTAGACAGCAGCGGCCTTGGTTGGTCTCAATGTAGACCATTTTCATCAAATGCACACCTGAACACCGTGAATCCTCTCGTCCCATCCTTTGCCTCCCGGACCATTGCCGTCGAAACCCTTCCTTGCCTTCCGTCCATTTACCATCAAATGTGGATACCGAATCCGTTCCTTTGGGATACCCTTTCCCTGCGTCAAATTTGAGACGCAAATGCTCAATGCCCACAGCCTGGGAGAATCTTTTTCTGCCGCTAAATACTCATACAGTGCGAAAGAAACCACACATTTCCTTGCTTCCATTAGACAAAAAAAGTTGTAAGAGTCGAAATGACAAGATGCCTTCGGGCATTCTTGCAGACGCACCAAGGATAGGCGCATAGTGATAATGGAAATGATACGCATGCCAATCAGGCATTCTGGTGGATGCTTGTCAGCACCGAGAACTGTCCTCCACCCCCGGCGGATAGGATCTTCCTGTCGTGGACGGCAGAGTTGTCAATCAGCGTGGGGACCTCGACGTCGTCATCCTGCTCTCCCTGACCGGTCTGGTAGTTGGCAGAGAAGCCCCAGGAATAGGCCTTGCCGTCCTGGGTGATGGCGAAGGAATTGTCCGTCCCGCAGGCGACAGAAACGACAGAGGGGAAGCCCTCGTGGGCCGTGGGGACAGTCAGGATGCGGGGCTGCTCATGGTCGTCGTAGATGGCATTGCCGTTGTTGAACTTGTCCGCAGTCAGGCCGGTCTGCTTGCCGTCAATGCGGCCCCAGACCAGGAGCTTGCCATCCTCAGTGCAGGCGATGGAGTGGTGCTCGCCACCAGCGACCTCGGAAATACCGTAGTCAGTGAGGGACTGGATGAGGGTGGGCTCGAGGACGGCGGCCGCGTCCTCGCCGACGTTCTCATCAAGGCCAAGCTCTCCGTAGTTGTTCAGACCCCATGCGTAGAGACGTCCAAGGTCGTCAATGGCGAAGCTGTGATAGGAGCCACAGGCGATCTTGACAATCTTGATGCCACGCTTGAATGAGAGACCGCCAGGCCGCAGGGCAGAGGCCTTCATGTCGCGCTGCACCACGCGACGGCCAAGCTGGTTCATCTCAGGAGCGCCCCACGTCTCGACCTTGCCCTTGTCGTTAAGAGTCATGACGTGGTTGTTGCCGACAGCGATATCCACAATCTTCTTGGAGTCCGGAAGGAGAACAGGCTCATACTGAACCAGGGTATCCTTGGTGAACCCCAGAATACCATCGGATGACTGCATAGTGTAAGTCGATTTGTTGAAAATGAAGGCAAATGTCAAGAACTTACGCGGAAAGTACCCCATCCGTAGAGGCGCCCGTCCTCGGTCAAGGCAAATGAGGCGCTGTCACTCGCGACGACCTTGACGAACTTAGTACCGTTGACGATGTTCTTTGTGCTGACCTCAGCAGGGGTGCATTCGATAGGATTCAGCGCCTCGAAGTCATCTCCCTCGTCGTCGTCGTCCTCGGCGTCCGCATCACGAAGGCCACCGTCCCAGGCAGTATCGCGACCGAGTGCGCCTTGGTCATTGACGCCCCAGGTAAGGATCTTGTTGTCCTTAGTGAGGGCGACAGAGTGCATTCCGCCGCAGGCGATCTGAACGACACCAACAGTTTCGGCGGACAGGAAAGGATGGATTCTGGGTCGCTTCACGTTGACGGGCTTCTTCCCGTCGACCTTCTTGTTGCCTAGGCCGAGCTCGCCAGACTCGCCCGAGCCGAAGATGAAGATATCGAGAGGCTGGGTTGGTGCAAAGTTGATCTGAACACCAGTCTGCAGCTTCACAGCCGGTTCCTTTCGTACCTTTCGAGCTTTTTCGACCTTCGAGGCCGCGGGCTTGCGACCAGTCGCATTAGCAGTGGCTGTGGCCCTCGAAGTTGGACTTCTCGCTCTGGTGTTGGCGGGCTTCTTGGGAGCGCGTTTGCGTCTGGGGTTCGCGGAATCGATGGGATCATCCTCCTGCTCGTCTTGTTCCTCTATTTTCGCGACCTTGAGGGGTCTCTTGTTAGCATCAGCAGTAGCCTTCCGCTTAGAGCTGCTGGAGTCCGTCTTGATCTTCTTGGTGGCAGTGCGGGTGGCGACGGGTTCAACCTCCTCCTCCTCCTCCTCGATGGACGACGACCTGCGCTTTCGGGAGGTATTGGCGCGTTGCTGAGGCGTCTCGACTGGCTGCTTAGGCCTGGTCGGAGGCGTTTTTGTTGTTTTAGTGGCGGCAGTACCTGGGGCTGTCGCAACGGTTTGTTTCCTCTTAGCCTTTTGGCTGGGCTGGACCTCGCCTGGCAATGTAGGCCGGTCTAGCGGTGCAGTTGTTGCATTAGGAGCCGGGGTGCCTGTCGCCGCCGCGGTGGTTGCTTGCCTCTGGGCCCTCTTGCCGGGCGGTATCTCGCCTGGCAATGTAGGCCGGTCCAGAGGCGCAATTGGTGCTTTGGTGGCGGAAGATGCTGCGGCCTTCGCAGAAGCCTCTGCCTTTTGGGCCTTCTTGCTGGGCGTCTGCTTGGTGGTCTGCTTTGCTGGGGTGGCGTTGTCCGCAGTTGAGGCTTTCGTGGTCGTCCTCCTGGCGGTCAACTTGGGGGCTGCGGCCTTGGTGGCCGACTTCTTGTCGGGGCGATCGGTGGAAGTGCTGCCCTCCTTCGCCTTTGGCGCACCCTTCTTCGGAGGGGCCATCTCAAGCAGTTCGTTAGATGCCTTTACTGGGAGAAAATGAGAGACTGATGCTATCGTTTGGCGATGTGTTATGATCGCCTGACCGCTGACAACAGTGAGGTGTGTCGTTCAGAGTGGTCGTTCAAAGAAAAAGAGGCGAGTGCAGACACTTGGGGAAGTGGTATCTGGGAGCTGGAGAGCTTGGGGACGTTCTGGATGCGGTCGCGTAACAAAACAAAAGAGCATCGCGACCCTGGATCGGCCTGGAGCTCACCGTTTTAAGCCTAGCGATGGGCGGGAACAAGGACAGGGTCCGGAAACGTCCGCCAGTCCAGGTACCAGCTGAACCCGCCCATTGGCCAATGGCGTCCGGTGGGTCTATTCGAGCATCCTAGCATCGTAGCAAACACTGGGGATGCAGGCCATTGTGCGAACAGCACAACACATTTACAATACAGCTTCATCAAGTTCACTCACCTCGAGGCCTACAAAGACTTATTCTCATTGTCTTATTTCTCTCGCAGGACAATCCAGACTCCAGGACAATACACTTGCCCTGGAGCATCGTCGGGGGCAGCTCCTTTGTGTGGTCTTATGGCATTGTTTGTTTACCTGGATCAACTGTCTGTGCCAGGAAATTAGGGAGTAGGCAGTCAGCTTGGCCACTCATTCAAGGCAGCAAGCCAGCCGAATGTACGTTTGTAGGGAGGAATGTATTCGTATTTCCTCCCAGCCGAACTGCGCCAAAACAGCTCGCCGCAAACTCGAGAAGCGGAATTCCTCCGATGTACATAACATGTCGTCTCTGCCAGCCGCTGCGGTTTGTTCATCTTGTCTCGAATCAGAATTCGCTCCATTACATTCTTGCCTGAATGCATTGTGTTTGCCCGGGTCCAGTTGATTTTGTCTGCAATCGACGAAGTCTCCTAAGTACCCAGCCAACAGCTCCCAAAACACCCGCATTCAGCCACTCACTGAAGGCCAAGGTGATGCTTTCATACACCCCGACCCTCTCGAAATCGATCCATCTGTGTTCCATTTTGCGCCACAGGTTGAGCGTCCCGATAGACCATGAACGGGCCCTGGCTTCCTAAGGTTAGCTTCGGGGAAAGACAAGGCAGTGTGAGCATGAATCGCTCCTGGGTATCGTGTGGTCTTGAGCATACCCATTAGATTCAAGGAATCACCTCATCATGGTCTGCAGGCTGATTCTCCTCTTCCATCTCTCCTGTCGCCTTGTAAATCGAAGACAACCTCCTTGCGCCCTTGAACGGTCCCTCGAGGTACTGGAGAACTCCAGCCTGTACAATGACGGCTCGGCGCTGGTCGTCATGGTGAAGCATGAGGTTCATGGTCTTTTCCCAAACCTCTTTGACGTCTTTGATGAATGGCCCAAGACACCGGCGCTTGGCGTTGGCAGATCCTCTCAACCATGTCGTGTATGCATGGGGCCCCGCGATCCGGATACTCTGGACCTCTGAGTAAGGCACGATCCTCAGGAAAGCAGGGCGCATTGTCTGAGGAAAGTGGCCGGCGTAGTTTGGCATGTCCTCCTCGAGCGGTGGAAGGATGATCGTAATACTCTCGATCTCAGGGCAGAAAAAACGTACATGATCAAAGAAGTATGAATTGTAGGTGCTGGGGAGGCCCCTCCGCTCCAAGTAAGGCCAGCCAAGCTTTGCAACGGCCGAGGGCGACGGGCCTTGTATCTTCAACAGATCGAAGAAGAACTCAGCCGAGAGCGCGATGTGGCGGACCTGGCGCAGCGAGCTACCGTCCAGCCTCACCCAGTCACTGTAATCGTCGATGTAGACCACGTCAGTTGTGGGGATGTAGTCGCGTGAGTTGTTGAGTCGGCCGCAGCGACGCAAGACTTCCCGTGACTCGCGACAGACATGTCCTATCGTAATGTCCTCCAAAACGACTAGCTTGAATGGAACCCTGTGGGACTCGGGCTCAGCCTGGGTTGCAATTATGCGACAGACGGGCTTCTGTCCGTCGGTGACGAGGCCGTCGTGGAGGGATGATTCGTCAAGGGCGCATTCCCATATTTGCAGACGCAGCTCGGCTGGGAGCTGCTGAAATCGATGGAATACCATTTTTGTCGCTGTTCCGGGGGCTGAAGACTTGGTCTGTTTGATTGGGTAGCTCGAGAATGATGGATGTTCTAGAGATATACCTGGGTAGTTTGTTATGGCGAAGCGAGGCGCGTTTGACGGACCGGTGCTGAACTTGACGGACCTCAAATTTGTTCAGTTGAGTCTTGAGTTTGTCCAGCCTTAGCTTTGCCAAGTCTTGGGATGGGGTTGAGGGAGGGCTTTTATACAGCCAGGCTAGTTTTAGTGAATTCCTGATGTACCTGCGAGGTGAATGAGATTCAGCTGCTGGGGCTCGTTTGTGGTTATGGACGCATCGCAGGTAACCGACGTTACATGTGCTGCCGAGCTCTATGACTGTCCCATAGACTGGTACTCACTCCAATATTAAACGGCCACTGTGAGTGATGAGACTGAATGACGAGATGTGGTAGGGCCACTTTACTTGGCCCCAGGGGCCCCATCTCCTCAGGCACCCCGTTCCCGTTCAAGTCGTCCAAGAAAACGGCCGACCAGCGCCTTCAAACGGATCTATCCATAAGAAGAACGTTTGGTCTAGGCTGAAATACAGGCAGTCAACATTAAAATCACTTAATGAAGGTGACCTGAGACAAATCTACCCAATTACCTAATAGTGATATCTGCCCACGCATCGCTCCAGAAAGAATTCCCTGGCTTGTCTGTTCCATTCTTGAGTTACGAGGACGTTCTTGCAGTTCATTCCATGGACATTCTTTTTCATGGTACGATATCTATGATCGTGCTGGTGGTCTTAAGTCTCATAATAATGATAATGATGCTGAACTCTACAGTGTATTCATATTGGTCTAGACGGAGCCATGACAGAACATGATTCAAGGGAAAAAATGGCACCAGGTATGACAGGACGAGAGACAGCAGAACATGACTTAAAGAACACATGAGACAAAGTCTAGCATGAGACAAAAAGTAACTCAAGATTAGAAACAGTCAAGTGATGGAGGTGGTCAGCTGGTAAGCCTGCAGATACCAGATACCACATGATTCACTGGGCTTTAGTGAGCAGGCATACAATGTATGCCTCCAGGTGGTGCCATCACCATGAATCCCAAAAGAAGGCACCTATCTACATACAATCACTACTTGAAATCAATGTATGCAAACTGTCTCCCCCTTAATGCTTTAAAGTCAACTCTCTTTGGAGGCGTTGGTCTGGTCTTCGGTTCACTTGGTATAGAAGCCACAGATGATCTCTTTGGATAACTAAGTGTGATTGTCCTCCTGTTACTTGCGATATGTCTTCTTCTTGTAGCCCATCTGGCCGACGTTGTTGAATGTGGGAGCGATGTCGGCTCCAAGCCGGAGCTTTTGGCCACTCGGACCATAATTAGGTAGGTATTAAGCTTTAGCATGACCAGTGTGAGGAAGGTATGCAGGTCGAGAGCGTCACGGTCGGCTACTTCTTGGTGAGCTACTTGCTGAAGTGGATCTCCCAAGCCTTGCTGGCGAGGTTGGTAATGATAATGATATTTAGTAGTAGCTAGAACTATGTTGACTTTTAGCCCCGATAAGTTCTGGGTGCCATTGCTTGTATCCATAAGAATCCATAAGTGCTTTTCTGCACTTAGTCGTCACTGCAATCATCACCTTGAGATGCCCTCTCACCACATTCTGAGCATACAGTTTAGTATATCGACTTTTTACCTGTCGATACTAGTTCTTGCAGTATTTGGGATGTGTATAAGTTGAAAGAGGAGTTCAGCCCCGCTGCCTCAATGACTTTATTGCGTAGTCTACATCGACACACTTGGTGGCTGCTTGTGCAATTTGTCCCTTGACTGCTTACTTCCTGCGCTATTTATGCAACCAGCATCTGGGAGTAGTATTTATTCTCCCTGTACTACGAATAGCTCCTCTTCCACTCATGTATATTCACAACGTAATTATTCTGTATGGTATGATATTCTTATTCTGTCACCACTATCGCGCACTGCGCACCGCGCATCATATGCCACTATCACACTCATAGGGCCCCTAGACTGGCGAAGAACTCGCAGAGACCCTGCGTTGAATGTCATCAGAGATAAAAGCTGTACTTTCGAAAGGTTCCATCTCTGCCATCTCGTTCCAGCCTCGTGATGTCAGTCCAGCCCTGGGTACTGCCGCTGCGAGACATATCGTGCCCCAAGCCCGGCGCATGGCTCAATGTTGTTTTCGGTGCACTCTGGCCACAACCCCGAACGCAACCCCGAAGCCATCTCTGTTGCCCCGGTGCTTGCCTCCTACCCTCGGGGGTACGAAAGAGATGGTGCCAATCCAGCTGTCAAAACTCTCCTGCATTCACAGCTGAGCCAGCCAAACCTTCCAACCTCGCAACCTTCAACCATTCTTTTGCCAAGCTGGACCTGTCCACTTCCTTGACGCAGCATCCGCATCAATCAGAACTGACCATCGACATCATGCCCATCCTCAACAAGAACAAGCTTCGCACTGCCACGGCTGACGATGACCCTGGCGGTGGAGATGGTGTTGACTCCTCCCTCCGCATTGTGACGCTTCACGATAACTGTA
Source organism: Diaporthe capsici (assembly GCA_013364905.1). Classification (NCBI taxonomy): domain Eukaryota; kingdom Fungi; phylum Ascomycota; class Sordariomycetes; order Diaporthales; family Diaporthaceae; genus Diaporthe; species Diaporthe capsici. Next base: position 817,925 of record WNXA01000013.1, read on the forward strand.
ACGGAATCGTGGACGTCATGCAAAACGAGGTCGATGGGCGCATTCTTTGCGGTAAGCTTACCACTCTATATGCTCCCATATTTTGTCCTCCATCTTGAACTTCCTTAAAAGTATCTCGGTAGGCTTCATGACAGAAAGCTGATACACAGCAGAGCCCCAGAACGAAACCGTTTCCATTGGCAGCCAGGATGACCTAACCTACGACGTACTCGACAGCGAGATCTTTCGGATGATTGGGCAGAGTGGCGATCACGGCGAGGCACAGGCCGCGGCCGCCAACTTCATCATTCTCGAGTACGTTTACGACGACGAGCGTATTGAGACTGAGCCCCTCGACGGCGAAGACGACCAGCAGCTCAGGAGCATCATCGCCAGAGGAAGCGGCTTCGTGTACGTGGTCTGGGAGTGGGACAACGACGACGACGACAACTGATAGCGCCCAAACGCTGGGAAGCCTTGGAAAGCTCTGATGGATAGAGCGGGTTCCAGATACCACAATACAGTCATTGGTCTCGGAGGAAACGTTTCGCATTTCCCACCTAGTGATGACCCCACCAGTAAACGAAAACTCTCCATCATCTGTGGTATAAGTCCCTAGGATACCCCTCTCCCATTAGTGTGTGATGATCTCGCGTAAAAAGAGCTCTTGTGGGAACATGCTGTTGTACTCTTCCTTGGATTGGCTGCCCAGCTGGTCAGATCTTCCTATGGGATCATGTGATGTGATACATCCTTTTGATCCCCTAGGGCTAGCTGGGGGGCATCAAAGGACAAGTGCCTTTGCCTGTTGGCAGCTGCTCATTGACCCTTCTCTAATTAAATACCTGCGAGAAGCTTTGAGCCGACGTGAACGGGACCCATCACGTGATAAAATGGCCACATTGTGCTTGCCCAGCTGGACGCGCAGCTCGAGTCCATCGCGTAGAAGAGAACTCCTTTGGGATTGTATCCTGCCTTGGCTAGGCTTCCAGGTATGTAAATCCTGGAGCCGTCTGATGTCAGTGCACCAATGATGCCGAGGAGTGCTTCTCCTTCCATCGGATCTTTCGACATTGGTCGAATCATCGATGTCCTGAAGTCTTTGCAGACCAGACGGGAGTATTCACAGTGAATCAGACAAAATGCCCAACAAGACATAGGACGGAAAGCTCAATGGTGATTGGAAGTAGGGACCCCAGCCAGGCCCGATTCTTCCTAAATAGAGCCCTCTGGTCACACCCAAGTTCTAATTTTGGGAAGTGATTACCAACTTTCGAGCCGTTCGCGTCGACTATCCTGCATTTCATCATGTGCTGATCGCCAGGACTGTGATACACATATTTTTCAAAGCCCCGCAGAACGTGGTGTAATTAAAGCAAGCCTCCCATCTGGGAGGGCGCCGTACTGGTCCCCAATACTGCAGATGTTCTATATAAAGAAACGCCCCAACATGCCACCGGGCGATCGGGTCCACGCTGCCGGTACGTGTTTGCAGGTGACAGACGCACGGGGCAAATGGCACCAAATGCTTAGCTGCAACGTCCGCTTTGACTGGTGCATGACGCGGCTACGTTGGCTTTTATTTAATCAAGGTTCGTGACCGCGGGCTCCATGGTTTGTATTGGACCTGATGCCGAACCGGCGATGGAGCCGTCAAGCTAGCGAGGGCCAACCATGTCCCTCCTTCGGTTCTTGACCGTGAAATGCGCTGGGTAAGGTGTCTTCCGAGGTGCACCGTGTACTGTGATGTTTAATTTGCCTATTTTTGGGAATGGGCCCAAGCGACCCCGCGATGCTTGTTGTGGACGGTGACCCGTTGAGGGGACCAGCCCTAGCAATCTCTGGTCCGCCAAGCTGTCAACGAGGTCAAACGTGTGGCCCGGTACGGACCCAGCTGGGTCATGAGTTCTCGTTGGTCCCGCAAAAGAAAAGCGCGGCTGATTTGCACCCACAAATAGCATTTGGCTGTAGGGACAGTGCGTACTTGGTATGTAGGTAGTAGAGACGAGGTGCTGACCTGCACAGTAGATCTTTGGAGAGCGATGAGGTCAAGGGCTAGGGAGGCATCGTGCAGCGGGAAAGGAGTGTTCCGTGGCTATATATTACTGCATGGTAACGAGCACGTTTCCCGGGGCAGGGCAGACAATCGACGAATGCGATGCTACGGTGTCAGTTCCTGCTGGACGGGACGGGCCACGACGTTTTGTGAAGCTGCCACTCTATTAGAGACTCTTGGCTCTGGTTGATGCGTGAGACGGGTATCGTGTCGTCGTCGAGAATGCACACTGATTGGGTTTACTGGAGTTGCACTGCAGCATGGAAGACAGAACTCCCGAGCAGAGTCGTCTCGCAGGGTAATATTTCCCTAGTGGTAGTGTGGTGTGCATGTTCAAGCTGGTCCTGTTCCCTGAGGTGAGGCGGGCTGAAATTATTACAGCTTGAGCTCCAAACTGCTGCAGCGTGGTCGACTGGGATGGTAGCTCCATGGTCTGGACCCCAGCGATGGTGAAATTGCAGACCCACCGGGGTCTCTGCAAGAAATCTGCAATTTCACGGGGTCCAACTGAATGACAGTGAAATGCAACGCTAACCCAATCCGGAATCCGTTTTAGCCCAAAGTAGTTAGCTATAAAAGATTAGATAAGATAGGTCTTATCGGTCTCTTATCGGTCTCTTATCGGCCTTTTTAAGGGCTTATCAGGGCTTATCGGGGAAAGCCTTTCAGACCCACTCAGCCTGGTGAATCGAAATTTCACGAGGGGGGAGTGAAAAAAATCGAAATGAAATTTCGGGGACCCATCGCTGCTGGACCCTGCTTCAAGACCCACTAAGCTTATCTGGGCTGGATATATGTAGGGTGGAGGGAAAGAGGGGGAGGGGAGGAGACGCTAGACCCCACATGGACACCAACAGGGCCAAATCACAGCGTGGTGCTGAGCAGGCCTGGCGGGACATGGACAATTTTTAAGCGCCGGCATCGTCCCATCACACACCCACCAGCGAATAAGACGGCAATGTCTCCTGGCGATGGGGGTCTAAGAATAGACCCAGCAAGCATGCTGGCATGCCCTTGGCAGCCTGCACGACCCAATCAACCCCCACCCAGGCCCCAGGCCCCCCCTCCTGCTGCCGGGCATGTCCCCTCGCTGCGAGCCTTGCCCACGCCGTTGAGCCGGACGTCGCATTGTGCGAGTCACCTCGCGAAGTAGCGGTCATGGCATCGTAGCAGCGACGAGCGAGCAAGCGGGCACTCTCCAGCAACTGTGGCACCTCCCCCAGCCGGCCTTCCGATCGCGCCGTCAACGCCGAGAAAACAGAACTCCAGCTATCATCGTCTGTCGTCTTGGCTCCTCGGCCTGCCGCATGACTCCCCTCCCCCCTTCCGGCCCAGGAGCCGGAGCCTGCATGGCTTCCCGTCATGTACATTACACAGTACTTTAGTCTGCTAGGTGTCGTGCAACCTTCGCTACCCATCTGATTCGGGAAGTGTCTTTGTCCACCTTCTGGTCCCTCGTCGGGTTGCCTCGACCTCGTGTCCTCGGGCTGCGAGTTGCAGAGTCTACTTGACACACGCGTAGGCTGTTGCCCGGCCCTGGACAAAGCACAACTTTCGTCAGGAGGCCAAGCGAGGAGCCATCTGCAACCCTTATGCAGGCCGATATTGGGACCACTCACAAGGAGGGGGCATACAACGGTACGGAGTACTTTGCGCCTCGGTACCGCTCCCAAGAGACCACAGACAAGGCCCCCTGCACACCCTTGGACTGTCGATCGTCAACCACCGGCTTGGGCAATCGCCTGTTTTTAATCTAGTGCAGCTGCTCCTCTTGGACTTCACCACACCCTTACACAATCAGCCGCCGCCGCCTCACTCGCGGGCTGGATCTGTTGTTTCTGTCTACATTTCCATCCGCTCAGTCTGCAAATCCCAACGCAGCACTGTCTGTTGTGGACCGAGTCGCCATCAGGCGGTACAACACACGCAGCAGCTTGCCAAGGACGTGGGGCTCTCGAGGACCACTTCCCGAGGCCATCGCGCGCGCGCCTTGCGTCGGACAACCCGCACCGGGAAAGGGACTGATTCACTTCTGTTCCTGACCAGAACCTCGCTGCTTAATCCACTTTCGCTACCGGCCGCGGGCACGTCGCACTCGCCTCTGTCCCATGCGCATACGTATATAGCCAGCGACCCAACTGTCGAGGCGCGCCTTGCCGGATCAGTCGCCATGAACGACAACCGCGATCCTAGGGCCCTCCGCCCGAGGTTGAACCCTTTGTTGACCTCGTCTCTCGGTCCCTACTCACACCAGGCCAACACCCCAATCTCCGCCATGTCGTACAGCTCCAACTCTCACAACGCCCCGACTCCGTTGAGCGCAATCCAGCCGTACAACCCGCAAGAGTGGCTGCCATCGCCAATGCCGGGGCCGGGGCCGGATAGGGGCCACCAGTTGAGCTCCCCGGACTCTACTGGTAATGATTGATCCTCGACATCAACCACGACCACTGCCAATGAGCTAACGTGAGAAAACAGGCTCGCCCCTCCCGCCCCCTCCGTATTCTCCCCCGCGAAGCCAGAGACCGGCAAGCATGTATCTCGATGGGGCTCCAGCTGCCAACATGTCTCTGACTCGGGCACCTCTCCCCACGGTTCATCGCCCTTCACCTGAGCCCGCAGGCCAATCATTCCCGCCTCCTCCGAATGCTAGAGGCTCTTCTCGTGAGAGGCGTTTCGGGCTGCCATCTTTCGGTAGGAGAAAAGATCCAGAAACGACACCTTCCCCTGAGTCAATCGGCGGAGGCCATCGCCCCCCGTTCTCTATCACATCCTCGAGACCAAACCCTCTGAGTATTCAGATTCCACATGGACTTCCATCCCGAAATGGTAGTGATGCCTCATCTCAAGGCTTGCCTCCAGGCTCTCGAAGAGCAGCTTCCACTGGGGCCATTGATACGCCAACCTCGGCTCGGTCGAGATCAGCTTCACAGACCAGGTGGAACCAGAGTCTTCCTTTGCCACCACCGCCTCCTGGTCCCCCGCCTGCGCAGTCTCGGTCTCAAAGCACCAGCAGGAACTTCACTAGTGGTAGCGATGCTGTCGCTTCACCGCCGACGAGGCGGCCGCCCCCGAGCGGTGTTACAGCTCTGGGACCGGTGCCACCCACGCCTGCCAACTGGGTGGATGAGGAGCGGACCGCTCCTGAGCCTCAGCCTCAGCCACAGCCCCGGCCCCAAGAACCTCCACGACAACGATCTTCGTCCATTGACCCACACCCGGTTCGTAGGGTTGATGACAGCCCGGAGCCTGAGTCCTCAAGCAGTCCGAATGCTGCCTTAAACAGGAACAACGCTGTTCGAGGCGACAAGACTCTGCGAGAAAGGCGCAACGAAAGCCGAACGAGGTCCTCACGTCTGTCGATTGATGGGTCCATTGCTAATATGGATGACATCGTTGTCCCACCGCCATCTGCCGGGCTCTCAAGGAAGATGACCATCGGCCGAGGGACTCCGAGAAGTGCTGGATTTTCTCAAACCACGCCACGCAGTGCAGGGCTGGGTGATAAAGAAGAAGAGAGCAGTGGCTCAACACCGCGAGCCCATGATCCGGCCAGGGGACAATCAAGCAAGCAAATCTCGACTCCACCATTCTCTCCCCGACCGCTGGAGGCGCAGCAGGCACCCGCGAGTTCGTCATCAGTGGCTCCAAAAGCCTTGCCCACGCCACCTCCTCATAGCCGATCTGCGTCAGCTTCCAAAGCGAGAATGACACTTGATCATGTGCTGGCAACACCAAAGTCTTTGAAATCGATCAACAGGGACTCAGTGATCAAACAAACCCCTGAACAGTTTTCAAGCGAGACAATCGAGAGATTCCAGGTCTTCGCCCAGGAGGAAGCGGCAGCTGCAGATGACGCAGAGAGAGTCCGCCTCTTCGCTGACTTCATTGTCAATGAGTCTAGGATCAGGAGAGAACGATACTCGACAGCCATCGGCGCCATGGGCTCGGAAATATTCGATTTGACGCGAGACCTGTTCCGTCCCATGGTCAATCGGCGTGAGTCAACAACCTCGCAGGGAAGCGAATGGACTCCGCAATCATCATTGCCTAGCAGGTCGCACCGCGGCTCGATAGGGTCTGCAATCCAGGGCGAGAGCTCGAAGCAAGGAGAGTCGAGCTCGGCTCCTCCTTCGGCGAGTTCCGTCCCAATGTCGCCCACTGGTCCACCGCCGAATAATCCAAATTGGAACACTGACTACCGACCGACACTGTCCCCCATTCTGAGCATGAGCGTGAGCGACAACCACGACGGAGATTCTCGCGGCCGGCCCCCGAGCCGCTGGTGGGAGTCTGCATCTTCTGGAGAATCGACGAGATGGGAGAGAACGAAGCGGGAGTCCAAGTACATGAGCGTGCCGAAGGAAGCCCGTGAGGCTCTTCAGTGGCTAGACAGCCCTGGAGAGTCCAGCGCGCGAGAGGCCTCGAACGAATATCCACCGGAGAAGCAGGGCTGGCACGAGCAACAGCCGGATGAGACCTACCAGCAATTCACCCCTCAAGCTACGCGGACTTCGTTGCAACAGCAGGCTCTTTCCCTGCCCAACACTCCAAATCCGAACTACTCTGACATCTCGAGACTGGTCACGCTTCCACCGCCATACCCACGCCACCACCCAGCCGTGAATAACAGTCACCCAGATCTCGCCGAGATCCGAGCCTCTGTGCGCACCATTAGCGATCTCGCCGAAGTTGACGCAACCAAGGATCGCTTCAACCGCGACAGCCGGGCTCTCCGCGACGAAGCCGAGGCAGCAGCAACCAAACGCCGACAAGCCCTCCGCGCCAACCTGCAGCAAGAAGTCGGGCTTGGGCGGATGACATACAGCGAGGCCGCAGCCATCGAGGCAGACTCTGGCGAGAGCGAGAAGCAGAACTCCAAGGAACTCGAGAAGAAAGACTTCGACCGGTTCCAGACCGCCGTGGTGGTCCCGCTGAACGACCTCCTCACGTCGCGCATAACAAAAGCGACGCAGCTCTTCGACGAGCTCCGGTCGCGGCTGTTCGTGGAGACGAGGGAACCGAACCCAAACATGCCGCAGGAGGAGGGTGACGAGCACCCGGAGCTGCTGGAGAAGCTGACGCTGCTGAAGTGGATCTTCGAGGCGCGCGAGCTGCTGCACCGCGCCGTGTACGACCTGCTCTCGGACCGCAACGACCGGTACCGCGAGATGGTCATCACGCCGTACCGGCTGGCGGGCAACGAGGAGAAGATGGCGCACGCGTCTGCCTTCTTCGCCGAGGACGCGGGCAAGCGCGCGCTCGCCTTCGCCAGCGAGGTGCTCCAGCGCACGAGCGAGTTCCACGACGTGGTGGAGGAGAACGTCGTGCGCGGCGTCGAGGTGCAGCTTTCCGCGTTCTGGGACATCGCGCCGCCGCTGTGCCGGCTGCTGGACCGGGTGCCCCTCGGGCCCGGGCCGGGAGGCGAAGAGAACGACGAGGAGGGGACCGAGTGGGACGGCCGCACACTCGCAGACTTCCGCATCCAGATCCCACAGGCCGAGGTCGTCGAGAACCCGAGCTACGTCGACCACCCGCTGCAGTACTTTTTCAGTCTGCTCCTGCACTCAGAGAAGTCGACGTACCAGTTCATCGAGTCGCAGACGAACCTGTTCTGCCTTCTGCACGAGGTCAAGGAGGCCGTGGTCGCCGCGCAGGCGAGGGTCATGGAGGAGGACGGGCGCGCCAAGGAAGAGGTTGAGGGCATGAAGAGGGAGGAGGGCCGCAGGCTGACGCACGACCTGCAGGAGAAGGTGCGCATCGTTCAGGACCAGTGGAAGAGCGCCCTCGGGGACAGGGTCACGCACGTCAAGGAGCGCGTCGGCGGGTGGCTGCTCGAGACGGGCGGGTGGGACGAGAGCCTGGAGGAGAGGGGAGTTGGGTCCTTGTGAAAACAAAGAGAGCGCAGGCCCACGCGGGCGCCGGGGGAAGAGAAAGTTGAGCTGAGCTGAGCTGAGCAGTAGACGGAGGATGGTGGGCGGGTTTTGAGTTGACACGATACCCCCTTACGCTTTAACGTTATGAGGCACGGACGGATGCATTTCACTTCTCGGGTATATATTTAGACCTCGCCTGCTACTTGCAGGCCTTTTTCCCTATATAAGGTGCCGGACGTGGTGGGAATAGAGCAAATGATATCTCTATCAGTCAACTTGGTGTACCGTGGCATTTGTATGGAAAGACACTCGATACGAACAACTGCAACGACCCGGGTTAATACACACATTTGCTATTCCTGGAAGCCTGTGGTCTCAATGAGCTTTGTCAATTTTCGTTTCTGACGACAATACTTGCCTGTACGACAGCCCGCATCCCTCCAGCCCGCTCCCGCAAAAAGACCGGCACATCAAGCACAATGCTCCCCTTCCTCCGCCGAGTCTTTGCCCGAACGCAACCCACTGCCACCGCAGGAGTAAGACCCAAGTCGCCTCCTCCTTGATTAGGCCCACCTGCTTCTGTGGCAAAGCTGTAACAGCAATGCTGTTACATCATAAGGAGTGAGTTCTCGTCTCACCATGATGCTAATTTGCGAGTGTGCGGCCAGTTGTCAGAAGAGTGCAGGACTGAGGGCGGCTTGCTACGAGGAACACCACTCTACCTAAGAACAGTAAAGGTTGATTTGCTTCAGCTATTGACCTAATTGACTACTAAAGTAAAGCTCGAGGGCATCTGTCAAAACAACGAGAAGCTCATGGGTATCCGCCAGGTATCGTAAAAGCAAAATTAATGTTGAGAAAGACCCGCGTCGTCACAAAGTACAATATGCTGCCGTGCGCCTGAGAGTCCGTTCCAAGCCACGTTGCGCCTAAATTATGCAGCTGTCTCCTTCGTCTCCTTATCCATCAAGTTCATGAATGCCAACCTGTAGGGAAACCACGACTGATGCTTCGTCAGCAAGAAGCTTCTGTAGCGCTCTATCAGCGCCTTCTCACGGCTACTTGCACCAGAACCGGATGACGAAGCTCCTGATTTCTGCCTTCGGTCGTAATCCCTGACCTTCCTCAACTTTTCATCGTCGTCATCTGTCCACACCCCTTCCGCGTTCTGAGGGAGTCCTTTCCCAGTTTGGAGTGACTGAAGCGCAACAGTCATGGGACCACGCTGGAGAGAGGCCACTTCCATAGCCTGTCCGATGTGACGCGTGTCATATCCCAGGGCCAAAAAATGCTCAAATTGAGCATCGACATACTCCTCGCCGAAGTCGGGGCTAAGGGTGTTGTCTTTGTTGTGTCCTGGGTCTGGGGTTGGTGCAGAAGAGGTGGGAGGTATCCTTGATAAGTTGCGCGGTTGCGCCGACGACTGTACGGGCCGTGTGGGTGTTGCAGACACTGGTTGCCTTGGCCTTTGCATGACAACATCAGGACTGTGTGCGGGAGCTACAACTGTGGGTCGGGCCACAATCGGCGACCTCGACTGCAGAGCCTGTGTGGCAATGCCGCTCCGTCTGGGTGCTGAATCAGGAGGGCGTGTAGCAGCGGAAAAAGCTGGCCGTGTCTGATATTGCTGTGGCAGTGACCGCTTCGTAGCCTTCAAGGTCGAGGCCCGGTTGTGCGCTGTGCCGCCTTTGGCAGACCCATTGGTAGTCGCTGGTCCGGAGGCAGAAGTGTGTATGTCCTTGGCCGGCCTTCCAGGTGGCCTGCGCTTAGGCTCCACGAAAGGCGGTCGACTTGCAGACGCAGTGCCGTTGCCTCTGCTTGGGGCGGGACGCGCGGGACTCGAAATGGCATTAAATTCGGACTGAAGCTGTTGTGAGGGGCTAATATCATCTTCGTCTGTCATGTAGCCAATGTCGTTTTCTTCGATGGACCGGCGAATGTCGTCACCGTCCACAACAACTCCAAAATCCTGAGTCTCAGGCTCGACGAATCTCTTTTTCCTTGGAGGCGAGATATCAGGGAGGTCATCGATCTCTTGGATGTCGTGCATACCATTGTTCAAAAAGTCGTCTGCATCTTCCACTGAGTACAAGCCGTCGCGTCCTGTAGCAGCCCCCCGAGACTTCAAGGGCGAGGAAAAGTCTTGTGCCGCGGCGCGACTGCTGGTTCCTCCTACCAACCCGAGCTTGTGGTCCGGTGTTTGCGGAATTGCTTTCCCCCGATCACGCCGTTGCCGTTTACCGGACCCGTCCGAAGGATAATTAAGTTCCGATTGCGGATCAGTTGACTGCTGAAAGGATCGTTTCACGCCCGCGACTGGTGAAGAAGATCGGTATGGAGGCGACAAGCGGGCTGGGGAAGGCTCCTTAGGCGCGGTCACAGCATCCGATGTTTGGGGTAGCTCTTGTCCTTCGTCGTCATGGGATACTTGTTCTTCTTCGCCCCTCGCCGTGTCGTCTTGATCATCGTAGGAGCCGATGGCTTCTTCGAACTCTGCGAGATTGCGGTCGTAGCACTCTTTCAAGTCCTTTACGTATCCCGCAGAGCTCGTCCAGTCGAAGCCAAGCCGCTGTGCCACCTCCTTCCAGTTACGGTCCTCGACCGCACAGTCCTGTTGTGTTACAACCGAAAACAGGTCCCACAGCTCAACCTCGCGCCCATCGACGACAGGGTGACCCTCAATCTCGGCGCCACTCACTTCAAGGTAATCTTGGAGATCTTCATAAAACTGATCTCTGAAGCTCGAATCATTTCCGTCCACTTCTGGGTTCAAGTCCTCCCGAGCATCCTCGTACTGTTCGGCGTCTTCGTTTTGGTCATCCTCAACTGGCTCGGCATTCGCCTCCCATGCATCAAGTAGTCTCTCTGCTTTCCTCATTCGTAACAAATAGCCCCTCATGAGAGACTGTAGAGGCACAATAGAAGACTCGAGCTGGGCACGATCTCTTCTGACGACATGACCTCTCCATGTTCGTTGGAGCAACTTCGCAGCCCGGGCTCTTCTCCTGCTCTGTTCCTGTCTCTTGAGCCTCTCATCGTCCGACCTCGGTCGTGGTAGTTGCGGCGTGGACTGTGCTGGTAAAACTTCTGCTGATGACAAAGCCGTCGTGCTCTTAGCTTGGGTCCGAGGTGCTGAAACATCTCGAGGTACCCCTGATTTCTTCTTGAGCCGCTCCGCTTGTTGCTCTGGTCTTTCTTCTTCATCTTGCATTCCTAAAGCGTCTTGCTTGGCCGAGGCGCCAACATTCAAGTGCCTTACCCACCGGTCACGCCAAGAACCCCATGGATGACGATTCGGATACTAAATGTCGAATTAGTCGGATATCAAATATGTACAGCATTGTTGTTCCAGATTAGTAGAGGAACTCAAAGAATACAAATAGCCTATTAAAAATGTACAGACATATACACATGTGATGTAGGGACAAAGACTTGCCTTTGCTTCCAAATCTTGAAAGATCTTGTTTCCGTCGAGGCCTTCACGTATGCCTTGAGCCGCAGCAATCTCGCGTCTCTCCCGGACCATTCTTAGCAATATTTCGTCATCTTCTTGGGTGAACTTGTTCCTGCTTTGGGGTGTCGCCTGCTTTTTAGGCGTCGAAGCTGGAGATCTGGGAGGCGTGGAATGCGCATTTGATGGACCGGCTTGCGACTGTGGCGGACCACCAACCGAGCCAGGGCGATGTCCAGGTGAGCCTCGTATTCCAGCATCCGGCTGTGGATCCTCTTGCGGCAGATTTGGACGTGGTCGACTCGACACATATTTGATCCATCGATCCCTCCAGGACTGCGCTGAGTGATGATTATACTGAAAAGGATCAGTAAGCATCAATGTTTGAGCGACTGAACGTTTCGTAGGCGGCGCTCACCTTTTTGTAGAGATCCTCAAAGATGACGTTGCCCTTGGTAGCATTACCCTGTCTCTCGTGGTTCAAGACGAACCTCGCCAAGATTTCGTCGTCTTCTTTGGTGAACTTAACACGTTGTTTGCCCTTCGCGGGCGCGGAAGCCCCGGCTGCTGGGACTCTTTCGATTCGGTAGTCGTCCTTGGGCTGCAGGAAGCCGTTCTTGACCGAGTATTCAATCCATTGCCACGAGTATGAGTCAGCAGGCGGAGCAGCACCGTTCCTCTTGATGTGGTCGGCAATGAGCATGTCGGCCTGCTTCTCGAGCTTGACCACCTCGCCTCCATTACCCTGCGGTTGTCAGTCAAACGGCCACCCACTCAAGGATGAAGCGTCTCGATCTTACCTGGACAAGGTTGACCCATCTCTCCCGTTGAGGCACACGAAGAGAGATGAAGAGTTTGAGTCCCCTGAACAGATCGCCATGACTGCTGCCTCTCGTGCCATCATACACGATGGGCATCGTGGTTGTTGCCGTCCTCGTTGTCGGGCAGGACGGGACCCTAACCCTGGGTTGGTGATGGGAGAACAGGTGAATTGCTGCTTCGCGTCGGATATTGCTTAGACTCGTGTCTTCAGAGTTAAGAGAGAAAAGCCTCAGGATGATGTTGAGATGTTGGGGGAGAGAGCACAAATATAGCGGTCGTAGGCTGTTGGCGAAACTTAATTGTGAAAGCAGGCAGCGGGGAAAAGGCGTGCATGAGACGGTGCTTTCCCTTTGTGAAATGAAAAGGCTGACTTGGGAACTGGTACCGATGAGAAGGTGCGTTTTGCCAGGTTCAAAGAGGGATCCCTCAAAAACCAAGACTTTCGGCTCCCATTCTATCACTTCACGGCGTGCAGCATCGCACAATAAATATGAACCCTGGCGTAATCATCGAGATTTCGAGCGGATTTCGCACACCAGAGAGAGAGTCACACCTCGATCTCGGTTCCTGCGTGATGGCGACGCGTGACAAGGTTGCTGTGTGTCGCGCTCTCACGCGAGGCCCGTGCCCCGCTTTTACCCGACCAGATGCATATATCGGGGCGAGCTGATGCCAAAGTGCGACTAAGAGATACGGGACGACAGGCTACCAGAACAGCACATGCTGTTTTCTGACTGAGGATTCGATTCTCCCCTTCAACGGGGCCACCCTTTGCACACCTCCCACTCACCGGGCCTTGAGACCGGATGGGTGCTTTCGACAGCTGAGAGAGTGATTCAGAGCGGCACCCTCAGCCTGACAGCTCCGCCTCACTGCTCTCCCCCCTGCTGCTTGCTTCAGCTGTTAACGTCGTCCGCCTCATGTGACGGCGCTCATAGTCATCACCGTCTTCTTACCTGGCGACGTGCCTGGGATAAATTTAGCTGATAGCAGTCCTCACACTTACGATCACACTCCCACAATGGTCCTGGTGACATCTCTTTTTGATCCGACGCAACCGAGACCATGGGGACCTTTACCACCATCGCACTTCTGGTGCTATTCATCTCCTTCATGACATTTGTAGCCTTCTTTGGCCGTCTTCCAGCACTAAGGTAGGGATAGATATAGCATATACCTCACTGCCGTGAGACATTCTTAGCTACCGTAGCTGACCTGCTGCCACCAGACGCACCCCCATAGCATGGCTTCACCGATTTCTGTGGATCATACTGCCAAACTCCCTCCTGACCCTGGACCGGAAGATCACCTCCGGCCGTCTGTCGTCTTCTATGCGCCGGTTTGGCAACTACATGATGTACGATAGGCACCCGACCGTGCTAATCTTCTTCCTATCACTCCTCGTCGGTGGCGAATACATGTACCTGCCGACCGTCTGGCCACAGCTGGGCTCCCTCCAGAAGGCCCTCGCCGTCCCAGCCATCGCCTGCCCATATACATTCCTGTACCTCGCTACAGCATCTGACCCAGGCTACATCACACCCGAGAACCACGTGAAGCAGATGGCCCACTACCCTTACGACTTCGCGCTGTTCCACCCGGGCTCGCACTGCCGCACATGCCAGATCCTGAAGCCCGCGAGGTCGAAGCACTGCGCCATCTGCAAGCACTGCATCGCGAAGGCGGACCACCACTGCATCTTCATCAACGGCTGCGTCGGCGAGGGCAACCTGCACTGGTTCATCCTGCTGCTCTTCAGCACGGCCGTCTTGACTGCTTACGGATCATACATCGGCCTGTCCCTGCTCAGCACCAAGATGAAAACGCGCCACCCGGACTTTTCCATCTGGCCGCCTTCGGCCAAGGGCTACACGTGGAGCTCGTACTTTGTTGTCTGGACCTGGGGGCTGCAGGACAACGTCGGCATGGGCAGCGTCACTATGTTGACGACACTCACGTCCCCCCTAGTGTGGGGGCTCTTCGTGTACAACTTCTACATGGTCTATGCCGGCACCACGACCAACGAGTCCATGAAGTGGTCGGATTGGCAGCTCGAGATAGACGAGGGCTACGCCTTCAAGCGGCGCATGAGCCTCACGCGAGAGAAAGACCTCCGCATTGAGCCCGCATGGACGAGGTGGCCGTCCGAGGCAGAGCAGATCCTGATCAGGACCGAGAGTGGCAACCCGCCCAGGGTGGACAGCACTAACATCCCCGGCGTTGGGGAGTGGGAGCGCCCGACGAGTCTACGAGACGTGGACAATCTATACGATCTAGGATTCTCGGAGAATCTGCGCGAGGTGTTCTGGCCGCGATATCGCTTCTCGGGTGGCGGAATACCGGTCAGCGAGCGGGCTCGGAGGAATGGGATGAAAAGGATGAAATCGTAAGATGCGTAAAACTTGATATTCGTCAAATATGGCGTTTGCAGAGCAGCGGGTAGATTAAATGCATTTTGAATTTTGTTGTTTAGATAGCGGGAGAAGAGCATGATCGTCCCGAGATCCTAAAACGAGGCCTGGCCCAAATGCCTCCTCGCCCTCGGCCGCTCCATGGCTGCCTCCATCAGACCCATCTGGTCGACGCGTTGCCTAGCCCTCCAGGGCCTCACTCTTCCTCGTCCCACTGGCGCTTGTGCCTTCTCTTCAGGCTCTTCGATCTCGACAGCGGGCTGGATCTCAGGCGTCGGTATTGAGGACGGCGACTTGCTGAACACCAGCTGGTCGAAAGGCACAATCTCCGGCTGGGCCACCTCGAAATTCCTTACGGGAGTCGCGAGGTGGCCTGCAAGCCTGCATATCGACAGCCTCGCGCCATCAATGCCCATGCCGCCAAGCTTCGGGTCGCCCGCGCCCGTGATAAAGATCTCGGGGTTCCAACCGTCACTCTCAAACCAGTCCATCTTGCCCGCCTTCTCTACGGTCCTCATTTCCTCCCATATATGCAAGCAAGCCTGCCTCAGCGGCCCACTGCTCTCCCACACGAAGGCATCCCGGTCATTTACCAGCTTATCCGCCTTTGTCAGGACCACACTGGTCTTGAGGCCCGCGTCCCTCAGCACCTCCAGCACCATCCTGTCGCCCTGTTTCACACCAGCCACCGCGTCGATGAGCAGGACGGCGCCGTGGAGGATCTCCCTGCGGTTGAGGTACTTCAGGATCTCCTCACCCCAGTCGGCGCGCGAGTTGAGCCCATACCCCGGCATATCCATCATTACCAAGCTGTGCCGTGGCATAGGCTCCCTCCTCTTCCCCTCGGCGGACCTGCGCTCAGCGCGCCCGCGCCCGCCCTCCTTGCGCGCCTCCTGCTCCGCCCTTGTCAGCGGCTTCGTGGAAAGCGGCGGGCCGAAGCCGTAGGCATTCATGGTCTTGGTACAGCCGGCCTTGGCGCTCGTGATGGCGATGCCGGCGCGGTTGTTCTTGGACCCGTGGCTCGTGCCCGCCCGCTTGCCGCCCAGCCCGGCCAGCGCGTTGATCAGCGTCGACTTGCCCACGTTGGACCGCCCCAGCACGCACACCTCCGGGATCCGTGTGTTGATCGGCAGGTGCAGGAAGCGTGGCGCCGAGTAGAGGAATTTGGGGCTGCTGAACAGCGAGGCGGATCGGGTGAGGTCGAGGGGTGGTGTGTCGGAGATGAGGTGGGCGACGGGCGGTTGGACGGGTGGCGGGGAGGGATGGAAGGAGAGGGCGCGTGGAGGGCCATCGTCGCGGCTGTGGATTGGAGGGGAGGGAGGAGGTGGTGGTGGGCGCGATGGTTTGGCCGATTTCGAGTAGGGTCGCCGGCTGCAGGTACAGAGGGGCACGACAGACTCGAATCGGGGCCCAGCCATGACTGCCTGCAGGAACACCGGCCGTAGGGCTGGTGGCATGGCCAGCAGACTGGCTATACCTCGTGGGGGCATGTTCGCATGTGAGATGCGACTTCACCACGTGTGCTGCTCAGGGGGGAGTGCGACGGCTGAGATGGTGTCTGCTGATGGTTCATGTCTCTGAGGAAACGGCCCCAAGAAAATTCGCCTGTGACGACAGTGGGTGACCTCCGGCAGGCATGACAGCTCCTGCGCAGAGCTTCCGGCGGGCAAAGCTAGGCCCCCTGTAAGTGCAATTCTCCGCTTGGACTTGACCTTCGGATTCGTCCGGCGCAATGCCATCGCCATAAACAATTCCTTCCTTGAGGTTGTCACTGTAATCCACGATACTTCATCACCATGTCCTCCTCTACAGCACCACGGCTTCGTGCCCTCTACCGCTCATTCCTGCGCGAGTTGCCGCCCCGACCGATTCTCTCCAAAACGCCATCGGCGCTCCACCAGCGTCTCCGCGAGCACTTCCGCCCCGAAAAGGCCCCAGAACAGGCCGTCGCGCAAGCAGAGCAGTACCTCGCATACGTTCGCGCACAGAGGACTTACGTTACACTGCTGGAGAGGTACAACCCCGGCATGGGTATGGACGAGGAGGAGCGAGTGCGGTTGTCGGCGAGGAGGGTGGGCATGAACCTGCCCGTCGAGTTCGGGAAAGAGAAATGATTCTTGTCGACTTCATTAGGCAACAATCTTTATCACACATGGTGGAAAATCTACGATCACGTCGCGACGTGGCTTCAACAGCTTGGCGGCCGTGCTTGACACTATCGACAGATCTCGACGGTCCGAGGCCTGCAGAAGAGGCTACTCTAGTCCCCTAGCCGAGGAACGAATCGCTCGTCGAACGTTAGACTAGAAGAGAGGAGGCAACTGCATGAGGTGTGCCGGGGCGTCACTTGCATCTACCCGGTACCGCAAGACATGGTGGGATGGAAGACTTGCAGCGGGTGCATGGATTATGGGTCGGGTCGAAGTCAAGAACATACTGTGAACTGGACTTTGTGGTGGTGGCGACATAATACGAGAAAGGCTAGCTCTTGCTCCAACCGGAGGGCGCATACGCATTAAGTCTATACGTGGATGCGGAATCATCAATGAATAGAACGGTCCCCTCGGACCTCTTAGTATGTTCTTTGGGCGACTACTCCCTTCTTCTCGTGAAAGCTTTGTCAACGTTCCCTCCCGGGTCTCGTTCGCCATGATCGATATGGCACTCTATCCGCGGTCCAGAAGTCCAACTTCATCCCAGTTGGTTTATTTCGAAATCCATATACGCGCCGGTAACACTGATGTCTTTTTCAGGGTCATACTTCTCTAGACCCTCTAACGGCGCGTACTTCTCGATCAGGTACAGCATGTCATTGTATGCTCTGTGCGTGAGGCTCAGTAAACATTTCAACTACATTGGAGGGTTCAAACTGACATTTGCCGCGATCGACTTCCGGGATGACCCGCAGAATCGTTTAGGTATGGGTGGATGCTATACAGCCGGTTGCGGTCATCCCACTCGTCGACTGGTTCGGAGGGCTTGATGTAGCGCTGATATATGCGCATGTATTCCGGCGAGTTGAAATAGAATGCCCATGTGCACCGCCACTAGAGTGAGTTTCAAGAAATTAGCATGCCTGATCCTGTTGACATGGTTCAGTCAGATCGTGGGGACTGACGGTGCCGAATTCCATCTCGTTATGCGCATATGTGCAACCTGGATCGAAGACAAGGATCTTTCCGGTCTCCGTATCCCTTCCCACGTTCCTCTCCCACAGATCGCCATGTACGAGCGCCGGCTTGATGTCTCTGCCCTCGGACTGCAGGGCCCCAAGGAGGCGTGGAATCACCGCGTCGATAAGCTGCTTGCAAACGACATCGTACTCTGGCCAAGGACCGTTCGCATCGTTGTCATACCTGATGACGTCCTTGAGCTGAAGGGTGAACGACTCGGCCCAGCTGCTCGTCCACGTCGTGGTCCTTTCCATGCGGCCGCAGACGACCGGCACGGGATACCCAAACATTCCGTTGGCCGAGGTTCCTCGCTTGTGGAGCTCTGCTATGACAGGCATGATCTCGTCTGGCTTGGGGGGCGACGAAAAGTCCATATCGTGGAAGACGCCCAGGAAGAAGTAGGTTGTCGTCCCCTGGTCGTCATATTTGCCCCATCCGATGGCTTTGGGGCCGAAGCCCGGCACCGCCCTGTTGACGTTTGTCGCGGAGTGGTACTCGCCCTCGGCCAAGGCTCGAGCGCTTTGGCCTGTGGCGCATTTCAAGAAGTAGCTCGCCGGAATTCCCCCTGGTATTATTACGGAGACCTTTGCTGTCTTCGTCCAGGACGAGATCCCGGATGATTCTGAGGCGATGACTTTTGTCCCTGTGGGCATGGCTGGTGGCAGACGAAGTCAGTCAGTAAACTGTGTTTGTTTTGTTTGCTTAAATCTGGGAGGAGCAGAAAACGAACCATCTAGTACAGCCCTGTGGACAGGGAAGTTGCCCTCAATACCGTCAAGCCACTGCGTTGCGTCTGCCATGGTCTCACACTGGCACGTTGGTTCGTAAGCGTGATCAAGAAGAAAGAAACAGCGGCCTGTTGAGCGGTAGTTCTTAATGGATTCGGCGTGAAGATGCAAGGAAAACGGCAACGAAGACTCCATGACATTTTATGATTGGTGAATCACAACTCCTGGACAGTCAGGCGTGGTTGACGAGTTGCTCACTGCCGGGGTCCAGTAACTGCTGATTTGCAGTAAGGGGTTTGTCGTTCTCGCTCCCGACACTTACTCTAGCCGCTAAGGAGGTCATCGCAATAGCCAAGTCACTCCATCCAATGAATAACTAGACCTGCCATTGGTTCACTGTGCAGTGTTGGTGGCTGAGAGATGCACCAACATCCAGGCCTGTCCAATCCCCGCAATCCTCCAGAATTACAAGGATCTGCTATTTGTTCCCAAGTATTCTACTGATAGGAAGACAAAAAGAACTGCATATCGGCAGCGTCATTTTCGGCCTAGAGCTCTGGCACGAGATGTTTGTGAGGCCATCTACTCATGTGCACTTGATTTTCGGAGCACGAAGAATACTAGGTAGGCAGACTCATCATAAAAGAAGTGTGCGGCCAGCAGGACCAGTATCTCGTTTGACATTTAAATACATATCCAAATTTAAAATGAGATCTCTTTATATTTAAACGTCGGAGGAAGCCCTCGGGCTTTTGAATGTCGGTACGCATTGTGATCGGCGGCTCGTCAGAGAGCACAAAAGCATGCCAGTACTCATGTAGAATTCTGGTGACCTCAACAACGAGGGCATCCACTTTAACTAATAAACAAATCCCAGAGACACCTGAAATATCATTACAGATCGACTCTTATCGCAACTGAGCAGGACGAACCAACGTACTGTAACATCGGTGACCTGAACGAAGCCAATAACCTACAAACTATCGTCAATGTCATGGATGTTTTCCCACGTCAAGTAACAACACAGCCCCAAAAGTTTCTGGTCACACACGCGTCTGTCGGGTAATCGTTTCGGTGCCAAGACGTGGCAAAAGTCTACTTGGTCCGTAAATTTGAAGGCCGCGGCTTTCCAAGAAGGGCGAGTGTTTGGTCAACTGATGCAGTCCGCCCCAGTTTCGGCTATAATATTGTCACCAAGAGCCACCGGAGACGGCGCTAATTTGCTTTGTGTTCAATATAGAACTGTGCCTCCCGTTTCGGAAAGCTACTTTTACAAGAATGGTCAGATGAGTGCCTACTTGAATTCTCGGGGTCTCCAAACCCGCCGTTATGCATGGAGAACAAGGTTCGTCCGGAAAACTTACAGACACCAACCAAGCAAAGTTTTGGCGAAGCGCATCTCATTCAATGTATTCAGGGCGGCCACTGGGTTTGAGTGAAAACCTGCTACTAGAGTTCAAGATTAAATTCACAAGGGCCTTGGAACACGAAGTGCGGTTGTCCGTGAGAGAAGCAGATGGCGTTGAATGACGCTTCGATACGGTACCACGAGTCGTGATATTTGAATAACTACAAAGAGGGACGTCTCCCATACTAGCCAAAGTGATGATCAAAATTTGATAGCTTCAACCAACGGTCCCTTCGTTTGTCCCTCTCACCCAAGTCTATCTTTGAACACAAAACCCCAAATTTCCTCTCGTACCGGAACAATGCAGTTAAGAAGCTCTCAAGCACTCTTCGCCAGCCTGATGGGCATAGTGGCAGCCTCCAACGCGGACACAACACCGGATTCACATCCTGTCTATAAGCGAACAAGCTGCGAGGCTCGCAATGTTTTTTTCCACTTCAACGACTCATCCATCGGTGTCACACCCTCCTGCTCGTGGAACGTGATCAATCTTGGCGCTCTGAGCATCTCGCAAGACACCCTCCCCCGCGCCTTGTCCATAAGACAGAGCACAAATTGCACCGATGGCCCGATCACAACTTACACCGTGGTGGCTGGCGATTCCCTTGAAAAGATCGCCGCAACATTCGACAGTGGCGTGTGTGACATCGCAGCCGCCAGTGGTATCGACAATCCAAACTTCATTGAGGCAGGCCAGGTCCTGACCGTCCCGACCGACCTCTGTGAGCCGGACAATGACAGTTGCATCACACCACCGGGGTCGAGACCGTGTGTGCCGGAGGAAGAGGGAGCGGACCCGACCTATGAGATCCAGGCTGGCGACACATTCTTCATAGTCGGGCAGGAGTACAATGTCACAGTCGACGCAATCCGGGCTGCGAATCCGTGTGTGGACCCGTCCACGCTGGAGGTTGGGCAGGAGATCAATATTCCTATCTGCCCAGACTGTGACTCGTCTACGTGCAGTGACTGAACAGCAATTTAGCTGGATAGGGGGAGGGGCCATTTGAATGAACTCTTCTTGAGCGTTGGCTACCAATACAAACTCTGGGCTACGTAGTAAATATACAGCAAGCTTGTATCTTCAGCAATGCCATGACCCCCCCCCTCTGTTCAGTTTGCTCTAATTGTGGTCCCCAAAGTTTGAAAAGTAACAGGAGATCGCATCTATACAAACTCATTGCATTTATGAGCCATGAGAAAATGCGGAAAGCACATACCATCCAACATCGGCGTGGCAACTCGGTTGAATTTGTTTTAGGAGAAGGGATACTCGCACCCGCCAAAACGGATGATACACTCGTACATCACTCATGCCACAACTACAGCCCATTAGAGCGTATCACCCAGGCCTATTCGACCATCCACCCAACGCCCAACAGCGACACACCCACACACCTAGTACCCACACACCTAATACCCATATACCTGATACCCAACACCCATACACCCATACACCCAACACCCACATATCCATATACTTAATACCGAATTTATATAAGTATTAGATATGTGAGTATCAGGCATATAGGTGTATGGGCATTAGGTGTGATACTATGTGTAGTATGTAAAATAGGGCTGGTGATATATACGGGTGTACCCTCTGTTGGGTGCGAATATCCATTCTCTTTTTTAGTCACAGAGTAATGGCATATTTAGATGGATCGGAACTCCATCTCACCACAAATCTGTCGTGGACATGGATTCTTCTACTAGTTACGTATTCAGTAAGATGCATGCATCTGATATTTCTGGAAAAGGAGAATACCACGGTGCTTCTCCATATTGAAGCGGTGCATGCTGGGTTTCTAGACCTGCGTAGAGTAGCAAACGTAGGCCATTCAGCACCATTGTACTGTACCGAAATTATGAGACCGAGCCGTGTGTATCTAAGCCATGCAGAAGATCTGTGTGCTCAGCTAGTTCATTAAGCTCGCACTCATGGACTCCTCAACAGGAAGACCATGCGAAACATTTCACTTTTGATAATGCTCAATTATGCAGGCTTTCAAGAGTTCCCTGGCCATTGAACACTTAATCACACTGCTTTCTGAACCCGGACGCTTTCCGATAATCAGCCAGCCATTGCTGCCCACAGAAAAATGATAATAGCATTGGGACGGAAGGAGATGAGACTGAACACCACACCACCTGACTGGGTCAGCTGAGCCGGACCGGTGATGGCCAATGCACATATTGGATCATCCCCTTAACTACCCAGACAAGAGTGTCCTCAATCGGCCTTCTTTGAACCGGCGACGAGCAAAGGGCTCTTCTCCTCTACAGTATCAGCTTTAGAGCCAGCTTGGTGAGCTCTAGATCTGACTTCGCCCAAGTGCCCCTTGATCGAATCCGCGATGCTCCTAGCACTGGCCCACGCAGTTGCCCTCTCCAATTTCGGGTATTTGCCAATTGTTTTCGGCTCCGTGGCAAGAGTTTGATCAGTGCTAGGAGAAGATTGCTTCTTTGCATACTTGCTGAGTGTGAAGTCGGTCGGACTCGAGAGATCTGCGAAGTACTTGACCATGATGTCGCTAATTCCCTGTAAGACCTTAGTACCGGCATCACCGCAGAAGGACTCCGGTCTTGTTGATAGCTCTTTTTGCGCCTTGAGAATGGAAAGCGTGAGTTCGCGGTCTCGAACGAGAGTATTGGCCACACTTGACCAGTCGCACTGTTCGATGTAATCATGGATACTGGTGGGGCTTTTTGGTTCTTCAAAAGGCCCCGCGGCCGCAATCAATCTGTCCTCCACATGCTCTAGGTCAAGCATCAGTTCCTCCACGGGGCTGACGACGGTGTCTTGATACAATCCTTCTTCAGAACTCTTGCTATCACTCTCGCTCTTAGAATCACGATGTTGCCTGATCAATTCAACTCGTCTATGTTCCCATGCCGCATTCTCAGTACCGGATGAAGAAGGCGTCCCGGAATAATCTCTTGCCAATTGAGAGGCCAGTGTCATCAGGAATAGGCTCATGTGAGCTGTCAGTTGGGCGTAATCCTCAAGATTGCCGTATATGTCGCCCCAGTGTTCCATTACCAGAGTGTGAAAATTGTCCAGCTGCGACATGAGCTTTCGGCGAATGTGTGGTAGCTTGAGTGCTTCGGAGTGGAGGCTCGAACACTGCCCTATCAGGAATTTGAGCAGTGGGGTCGTAGGTGCAAGGCTCACAAGCCCATAATCCTGGATACGGGACTCGATCACTCCAGTCGCGGCATCATGGTCCACAGGCATGGTGATCAGCACCGAGGGAATATTTCATGCCACGAGAATGTAATGTGTTGATCAAGATCTAAGGAGATGCTGCGGATATGGTGACGGCAGCAAAGAGGCAAGAGTGGCTGAAGAGGTTGCGAAAAGACGAAGAATGCGCTGCCAAGGTCTGCTGGAAGGGCATGCAGGTAGCTTGCTGACCTTGGCCTGGCTTATTAGGTACCTACCTACGTATTTATTTAATGGGCGGTCTGACACCTCTAGGTGCTTAGCTAAGAACCCAAAATAACCAACTGCTACGTCAGCGGGCCGAGTTAGCTCGGGATGTTGGTGGTTGACGGGCTTCGGCCGGGCACATGTATGCAGTTGGCTGCACAACACCAAAAGCTAGGCGTCAAACTGGCCAGGGCGTTTCGTTACCGTTTTGAAAGCAGGTACTTCAGGGCGGAAATCTCAGGCTCTTGAGGGTACTAGTGCGCGGCGCAGCAGACATTTCTCATTGTACCATCCCAATATCTCACATGCTTCATTAATTATTAATTACTTATGCAGATAGCATAGTCACAAATTGTTCCATCGCAGGACCTACATTATGGTAGGAAATGGATACCGCAACAAGCTTGGAAAAAATTCACACCCGAGCTGAGCGGTTGAAGCTGCAACAGCCAGACCAAGGCGTCATCGCCAAACGAAGACCAACATTACCTTCCTGGTTAGTCTTCATAACAAAAGTTGTGGTAATTAGGCTTCGGAGGTTGACACCTCACGCGATGATGCCAACTGGATAAAAAATTAGGTGTCCTTATGGCCGGCTTTCGTGCATCTCCCGACCACTGAGGCGGGCCATTCTGCATCATTCGCGTCCAAACGTCTGTTTTTAAAACCTCCTTGGCCCCCAGGATGTGGTCGGCTGTACTGTGTGCAACACCAACAGTCGACTTTGGAACTGACGAACTCCCTGTTGCCCCGAGTGCCCCTGTCAATTCCTGAAGTGGTCAAGTCTTGCTGAACACAAAAGCATCCGCACTTTGCAGACCTGATGAAGGATATAAGGAGGAGATCTTTCCCAGGAGCTGCACAGTCCTGGGATGATTATACCATTGCAGTCAAATTCACTTTATGCACTTTTCGTGGGATTATCATCTTTCTTTTGGTCACTCCTAATACCAGCCGTGTTCAACAACTTGAATTGCTCACATCCAAAAGCCTTCGACGGAGCGACCCTTTCTTCGGTAACTTGCTAGAAAATACCCAATTACTTGCTTTCACGTCTACCAGATACATCAACAAGTAGTAAGCTCCGGTTCTCAAGTTACGCATATGAAGTCTTTGATCATCCTGCAGGGCCAACGAACCTCTTTCCACACGACCATTTTACCTCTTCCCAGATCAGCTCTTGTCCTCAATCCTTTTGTCCGTACGATAGAGTTCAAGGCCACGAGACGATAGAAGACTGATCAAGACCTTGTTATAGATAAAAATGGCTGCCCCTTCAGCTAGTCTACCTGACCTTAAAGAGTTGACCTACGATATGATAAAGAATCTCAGCGACTCAGCTAAGAACGAGCTCATCGTAGCAATGTGCGCGAACGCTTGCCAGTGTCCGCCTGCTCCGACTCAGGCGAGCGCGGTTCCAGCACATATTGAGTACCAGAATGCAGTTACCAGCCTCATTTTATCGTATCTGGCTCTCGGCGCTGTTGGGGTCGGCGGCGCCTGGGGTGCGATTAGACTTTGGAACATTGCCAGGCATCTCTGGAGAATATTCCATGGCCAAGAACAACCCCATGATAGCGAAAGGGTTGTCGGAGAATTCCAGGGCGATCCTCACGCCACGCAAAAGCAAGGGATGATAAAAGGTTTCATTGACAAAAATAAGCGATCATCCAAACCCGTACGCAGGCGAGCAGTTGCTCAATTGGATCAGGCGATTCAAAGATCAAGATCCAACACTCCGAGCCCAGCACAGTCACGATCGACCTCACGCAGTTCTGAACGAGTTGATGGACCTTCTGACCAGGGCGGACACCGCTCTAAACAGGTTGCAAGCAGTAGCTCCCAGTCAGCCAACGGGGCTCATTCTTCTAAGGGGAAGGGTAAAAAGAAGGCATCCAGATAATGGCAGCCTAACAGACTTCCTAAATTGGGAACCGAGGCTCTCTGCTGGTGCAAGAGTTCAAGATGTTGGCAGATTAAATGTAATCTCTATGATGTTTTGATTAGGGGTTCTGTCATTTCCGGCACGTCCGCTGGCTGGACTATATTTATTGAAACCTGAGCCGACCTGGGAAAATGGTCGAGAATCATTGCAGCATACGGTAGCCTATGATGATGGACCGTTTGAAGGAGTCTGAGAGCTTCGTAATCCTCAATAATCAAAATCTTCTTTCCGTGCAGTTCGAGAGTCGCGTAAATGCAAGTTCACCAATTCGCTGCTAGGTCATGCCAATTACTACTGATCCCATGTAATATTTGCTGATCTAGGAGCAGGGCCTATGTGTCATAGAGTACCAAACACCGGACCTCAATACTCTGCCGAGATTCGTTGTCCCGATACACCGGATCCTCAAAGGCTGAATGAAGCGCTCGTCTAGCTACTGTCTCATTCGAATCGAAGCATTTGATGAGGAGTACTTCGTCGGGGCTCAGAAGGTGCTTGTAATACCAGCGGTGAGCTGGATTGTGTCGCACAACCCATTGCTCTCCGCGGTAGTCGTCCTCAACCATCACCGCCGCCACGAGGTCTGCATCGGGGACCGAGCGTGCATCGGCAACAGCAATGGGGTCCTTCTCAATTGTCCTGATGGGGCGCCAGACATTTATGATCTGGTATCTCTTCTGCACCAAGGTGTCTGCTTCCTCAGGAAGCTCCCATCTCAGCCGCAACTCTGCTCCGTCGTAGGACTGATCCACGTGCGTTTTCGTGACAGGCCCGCGGTTCGCAAGGTTTTTCAGACCCAAGTGATGCCAATGAGTTGGGCCCCGTCTGACCTTGTGATTGAAGATGTGGACCCGGCTAGCTCCTGTAACGTCTTTCAGAAGCTGCTCACACTCGGGGTAGTACTCGGTTTCGATTTTCTTGTCGTCGATGAACTCCTTTTCATTGCTTGGCCTTCGACAATATTGGAACCCGCTGCCGTCGAGAGTGTAGTGCTCCTCATCTCCGCTGACATCCGACACCACCACGGTGTGAGGCAGATGAGGTCGCTCGTTTGTTATCCTTCCTTTGCCTATAACGATAGGCGTCGGTTTAGAGCCGTCACCAGGGTCGTCCCAGTAGTTCAAAATACTTGCAACATCGTGTTTTCTGTGTTGCGCGTTGACGCTCGAGCGCTCCCACGAAACAGGTAAGTGGGCTGGAGGGTTTGCAGCCTCAGTCGCCATTACGCCGGCAGTGATATGGAGTGTTCTGGAGTCGTTGGTATAAGATTACATTAATTGAGCGTGTTTTGTTCGCGGGTGTGTACCGAAACTCACATTCGCCCTGATATGTCGACGGGTGAAAATACTCGTCGTGTGTGCTCGGACAGTGGTACGTTGTCGCTTGGAATTAACATCTGCCGAGCTTGGCACGCTGATGGGTGGGTGCCGATCTTGGCAAGGTGTTGAATAGATGGTGGTTCCTGTCAAGCTGGTGTGGTAGAGCAGCATTTATGCACATCCCCTCTCTCCCCAATTTGGGAAGTTGATCGATGGAGCAACCGAAGGCCGAGCTTGCGAGGTCGAGGCAGCGGAGCGTTCTTGGATTGAGTGTTCTCCCGAAACTTGTCTGGCTGAAATGCTCAGTTGCGTTGATATATACCTGGATTGGCTCCAGAGTATGTAACTCTTCCAATATTTAGCCGGTAGCATGTGCAATATCGGAAACAGCGGGAGGTCGTCATGACCGCTGAGTTAGGCAGGCGAGTAGACCAGTAGGCGTCAGAGCAAGGTTGGTATCTCAAGTCGCCCCGCTGGTTTGTCGAGCGCTTTGTTTTACGACGATCATAGCTATGTCGTAATTGGAGAGATTCTCCGGTACCCATATAGAGTCGCAATGTACCAGAGTGAGGGGGAATGGTTACACATCCTCATATAAGCGTTACTCGTGGGGCCGGAGCTCGTCCACGCGCGTACTGGATTGGTAATGATTGAGGGCCAAGAGATAGCAATATCGGTTCGTCCTATATGCCACCAGACCTTTGTGTTTAGCCATTTCCAAATGAGCAAAAGGAGGAATATGAAAGATCATCTCAGATATTTCCTCTCTGCAACGTGAAAGAGGGGAAGCATTAACGGCATAATCGGCATCCGTTCGGCTAGATAGCATGTAAGCTTGACATTGTTGCATCAAACATTGGTTTATAAGTGAGCAAAGCCAACCTGATGCGACCGAGTGACAACTGACCAGCATCTCTCAAGACAGTCACTGCAGTAAACTTGCCTCGTATACACCTTGTCAACCTTTTATCACGATGGCGATCCAGGAAGCAATCCCCGAGTCGGTTGAGTGGAATGGGAAGAAGACCCCCATCTATCCGATGGAGACGGTCAGTTTCGAGCGTTTGCTCTCCCAGGAGCCAGCCGAACTTGACAAGGTCGTTCGCTGCTGCGAGACCGAAGGTTTCTTCTACCTGGACCTGCAGGGAATTGACGGCCGACGGATGTTGGAAGACCAGCAGAAGACTCTCGAGCTTATGCACCGGTTTTTCGAGTCGCCCCTGGAGGTTAAGAACCAGTATGGCCTTATATCTCCCCATCTCGGGTACGTAAGAGATGATCAAGAACACATCTTCGCCTACCTCCATACATGTGCTGATCAATTGGTGAATCTAGTTATGAGCCTGTAGGCTCACGCACCGGAGTTTTCAAGGACACCAAGGATGGATATGAAATGATCAAGGTTGGTGGATACTTTCACCTGTCACGCTGTACAAGGCACTTGTCTCATACAGAACTGATCGAATATCAACAGGTTGCTCGAGACGAAATCCAAAAGTCTAGCCCCCACGTGCCCAGCGTCATCAAGAACAGCCCGGACCTCAAGATCCTGGAGAATGCCATTGCGGGTTGCAACATCATCACGAAGACCATCTTGTCGTCGCTGTCTTCGGGGCTCGGCCTCACGGGTGCTGCCCGGTTCGAGAACACTCACCGCAACAACCGCCCGTCCACCACCACCCTCGCCATGATGCACTACATTCCTTCCGACCCTGTCGCCCAGAAGATTGGACATCAGAAGCACACCGACATCAGCTCGCTGACTCTGCTCTTCAGCGAGCAGTGGGGACTCCAGATCCGCCCGCCGGGCGCCCGCGAGTTCGGGTTCGTCAAGCCCAAGGA
The DNA here is from genome assembly GCA_013364905.1 of Diaporthe capsici. NCBI lineage: Eukaryota > Fungi > Ascomycota > Sordariomycetes > Diaporthales > Diaporthaceae > Diaporthe > Diaporthe capsici. Next base: position 846,368 of record WNXA01000013.1, read on the forward strand.
CGGCTGCGCCATCGTCAACGTCGGCGACTCGCTGCGCTTTGCGAGCGGGCACAAGATGCAGTCGTGCATCCACAGGGTCGTCCCCTTTGACCCGACTGAGCACCGCTACTCGATCGCGTACTTCCTTCGGGCCGAGGACTCGACCATGTTCACCGACAGCGAGGGCAGGTACATCACGGCCGGCCAGTGGCACGACGAGAAGTTCTTCGCCTTCACCAACCCGCCCGAGCTCCTCGCCGACGTGCCGGCCTCGATGATCCTGGGTGGGATGAAGGAGGAGGAAGACAAGGATGTTGCTGCCCCCGCGCCGAGCGTCTCGAAGGAGATTACGGTCGAGACATAGACGGTCTGTCGTTGCTTGTCTGCCAGATGCCTGAAAAAGGACATTGAATTTTGTGCTGCCAGTCGCTCCCTAAATACTTCCATAAGGGCTGTCCAGATCTGAGTGCATCCTCTCGTTTATAGTCAGTTGATGATGTCTGGCGCAAAATGCCTCATTGAAAGAAGTAAATACATTGCTTGCACTATACAAATGTATCAAGAACATCTACAGCTTGCGCCTCACTATTTTGTGAACTTTATTAAACTACACTCCTAAAGACGATGCCATCATCACATGGAATTCAGAGATGCATGTTCAAACCGCCTGGGCGTGTATGTATGGGCTTTTTGCCCACCCTACCATTCACTCCCAATTCAAGATTGCGTCACAAATCTTGTCACACCAACATTCTACCGGCATGTTAATACACCTGCATATTGATATAGCCGAGCCGGCAACCCAAAACGGCTCAAGGTGGGGGGCAGTGACCCTGCGGCACCTCTCATTCCGTCCCGCAGGGTCAATAATCGGCAGAGCGAGTAGACGTATGTGAAGTACCTGCTTTGTGAATTCTTTTGATGACAGGGGCGTCTGTCTATGCTTTTGATTGCTTGTGTCAGTAGCTGAGACGATGGAGGAAGACAATTACGTGCTTGTATGCCTCCACGACGTCCGAGATGACACCATGGAATCGAGACTGAAGTACCTAGCCGATATCAACGATTTCATCGAGAATGTTTCCAACGAATTATGGGCGATCAATAAGAAGATACACGATAATCCGGAGCTCGGCTACGAGGAGCACAAGGCTCACGCACTACTGACGAGCTTCCTACAATCGAAGAAGGGATGGGAGGTCACGACTTCTGCTTACGGGATGGACACGGCGTGGGTGGCAGTCTACGACAGTGGTGAGAAGGGCCCGGTGGTATCCTTCAATGTTGAGATGGGTGCGTCTTGTTCTCCCGGACCCGTGCCCGTGCCCGTGGCCATACTCAGTGCCGTCAGCTACTGACATCAAACAGATGCCCTGCCTGGTATGGGCCACGCATGCGGGCATAACCTTATCGCGACAGCCTCGCTGGCTGGTGGCCTGGCAACAGCTGAGTTAATGCAGAGGCAGGAACTCAAAGGGAAAGTTGTTCTTTTCGGCACGCCAGCAGAAGAAGGCGGAGGCGGCAAGATCCGCCTTCTAAAAGCCGGAGCTTATAGAGACCACGGGGTTGACCTATCTCTGATTTCTCATCCAGGCATCCTGCACGACAGCGCACTCGTCCATACCACTGGTTACACCCGGTTCAAAGCCGAATATTTTGGCCGTGAGGCACATGCAGCTACTAGCCCGTGGTTAGGAATAAATGCGCTGGATGCATTGGTGATTGCATACAATGGGATATCTGTGCTTCGCCAACAGACTATGCCCGGCGATATCATCCAAGGGTACATCAGCAACGGCGGGTCGGCACCACAGATCATTCCCGGATACGCCGCTGGGATCTTTGTGGTGCGTGCAAACGCACCCTCGGGCCTTCACACTCCTTCTCGCCTCCAGGAGCTGCGCAGAAAAGTCGAGGCCTGTTTCCAGGCCGGGGCGGAAGCGACGGGGGCCGAACTGAAGATCACGGTGGAGGAGGCTTACGCTGAACATGTCCCGAACCGAGTGCTGGCAACATCGTACGCAAAATACTGGAACGCACTGGACCCGCCGAATCCAGGCTCGGTAGACCAAGACATACACATCGGGGCGAGTACAGACCAAGGCGATGTAAGCCATGCCCTACCGAGCTTAAACGCGAGTTTCTCTATCCCGCCTGGACCGGGCGGCGGAGGTCCGCACACTCCCGGCTTCGAGAAAGCATCAGGGACGAAAGAAGCTTTCCAGAGGTGTTTGAGAACGGGGAAAGCATTGGCTGGGACGGCGGTGGATATACTGGCCACCCAGGGTTTGCTGGACAAGGTTGTGGATCAATGGAGGAAAGACATGGAGGACTCCCAGTAGCGCACTAGGCTTCCCGTTTCGTGAGAAGCCGCGTTGCAAGGATTTTGAATATGAAAGGATTTTAACCATATACATTGGAAAGTGGCCGATTTGCCAGAGTCTCATCACGTCCAGGTATGCCAGAAGCCGTCGTAGGTAATTTCTGTAATAACGTGTCCTAAGAAGCAAAACTATGGGCTAACCTCGGCAAGAACCGGATTGTGATGTGAATTTGGTAGTTGTGATATGGGGACAAAGTGTATGCAAAACTCGAAGCCCGCTTGAGCTTTATTGAAATCATGAAGAATTCCAGTGGCTATGCTGTAGTCAGAATGGCGCGTCTGCATATGCCTTTTCGGTCACATCATATGCGTCGTAAGACCAAACCCATTCCTGTTCAAAAGAAGCAACCCTGTTGTGTGCTGATCAGCGCATGTGTTGATCGAGTAGATGTCTAATACGCTCCCAACTAGGTACTTACCAATCAGGCACTGTACTCGAACTGCCCGCGGGCTCCTCATGGGAGTGCTCTTGAGACTCATGTAACTTCTTAATTTGAGCGCATGTCTCGTCAAGCAGTCTCTCAGCTCTTTCTGTCCTCAACCGATCGTACAATGCAAGCGCTTTTGACAGCTGCGTTGGAGACGCTACGTGGCTCAGAAGGTGGCCGAGCATCGCAGCATCTTCCAACCCAAGGTTGAGACCCTGTGCCAGGAAAGGGGGAAGTGAATGACAGCAGTCCCCGGCAAGCGCGCATGTCGCCTCTGGGGAGACCATGGTGGACGTTGGAGGCACTGTGCGTGTATCGTCGATCAGTCTTGGGACCTCCATCCGAAGAGCATCCAAGTTAGGGCTGCTCACCATGCACCAACTGCCACGTATTCACTCGCTGCGCCGCATCAAAAATTGCCGTCAAACTCATCAACAAGTATCAGTACATGGCTACTTGTGTGACTTGTCAGAAACTCACAGGGGATCCCAGCTGTCGGTAAGCTTTTTCAGTTCCTTAATGACAGCACTAGTGCCTGTGCCCTCTGAAGAGATATCTCTTTGTGTTATTAGCAAGAGGCTAAGTTGGGTGCCGCCTCTCATGGGAAGGCAGAGAGCGTATGAGTCTCGTCCAGCCCACCGTCGGCTTTGTGCAGAGCTCATGAAGTCCCAGAGATCACTATCCCGTACTTGCCCCCGGTCAACAGTTATGCGGCATGCCGTGTACCCGGCTGGCTGAGGTATGATATCCTGTCCCAGCACCTTTTGTCTTAGAGTCGACCAGGTTCCATCTGCAACCACCACGAGGTCTCCCTGCCGCTTCTCGCCATTTTCGAAAGTGATGGTGGGCTTCGAGCTGTCGATGTCTGTGATGCGAGAAGAATAGTGTATTTCGACTCCCAAATCGGTAGCCCTGCGAGTCAGACCACGCTGCAAATCAACGCGATGCAACGTCCATAGCGGGAAATGGTAGCGATGGAGAACCTGCTCGTCGTAATCATCTTGGCTAGCGAGAAGCTCGCCATTGAGATCATGCATCTGCAATGTCCGGGGAGCTGTTATTACCGGGTTGAGAATGTTACCCAGCCCCCATCTCGATAGTAACCTGGTTCCGTTAGGTGAGATGTGAAGCCCAGAGCCAAACGGGTGGATAGTCTCGAAGGCCTCAAAGACGGTTGCCCGATGTCCTGAAAGTGTCACAGAGATAGCCACGGCCAAGCCGCAGAGTCCACCGCCGACTATGAGCACGTCAAGTGCGGTAGGTGGAGAGAGGCAACGAGGGACAGTTGATTGTGTCATCTCAAATTACGTGTGAAGAAGGATTGATGAAATAGAATGATCCCGAGCTTTGCTTTCATATCTGTAGAACTGGGTGAGAAGTGTTCATGTTCATGGCACTCAAGTGCTTTCCTCACACACGAGCATGCATGTGAAAAGCTACGTAACATAGAACAGATTCTGGTTGGCGGCTAATATCCTTGTCCGTTGTCAGTAATTGATCCGCAAGGGCGTCTGGGCATGAAATCCCACACCAATTGCAGACGTAGCAATCCGTACACTTAGAGGCTACACCCACCCCAGAACAATGTCAGATTCGCACCACCAAGGCCACAGGGTTCCCCACACTCCATCATCTGCCGAAGTGTCTTCGAGTCACTATTCCAATTAGTAAGATTGCGTGTGGGGCAGATGGAATATTATCGCCAGTGTTTGTTTTTCGCACAGTTCAGGCCCGAATTTGAACAACTCAATGTAGAGGTCATCCCCAGTACTACAGACGCGGTTGCATTGGTTACAAACTTTTGACATGCCGGCATTGGCTCAGAAGACAACACAATCTCAGAATGGCCTCCAAACCCGAATTCCAGAGTCCGAAGCTAGAGATCCGTCATGGTGAGACTGGAGAAGATGCTGGCTCCAAGACTGGCGCAGACGCACCTGAACTCCGGTTGGACAAACATGGGCTGCCGCTGTCTCCTCAGCCGAGTACACGCAAAGATGATCCCCTAGTAAATCAATTTCCTCCCACTCAGAGAAGTCCAATACTCTAACCTCAGTCAGAACTGGCACCCAGCCCTGAAGTTGGCAGTCTGCCTCCAGGTTTCGATCCTGGCGTTCATCGGGCCCATGAGCTCCGCCACGCCCAACCCGGCCTTCGTCACGCTTGGTCGAGCGTTCGGCATCACGCCCGTCCAGGCATCGTACCAGCTGGTTGTATACCTTGTGTTCTCGGGCGTCGGACCACTCTTCGTCGTGCCCTTCGCGAGCGCCACCGGTCGCCGGCCCATCGTCGTGACGTGCTCGCTTCTCGCCGCCGTCACTAACATTATCGCAAGCTACTGCTCCACCTGGGCCGGCATCGTAGTCACGAGGGCGTTCAACGGATTTGCCGTTGGCGCTACCGTCGCGCTGGGACCGGCTGTCATCTGCGACATGTATTTCCTTCACGAGCGTGGCCTCTATATGGGCATCTTTGCCTTGTTCCTCAATAATGGACCGCATATTGCGCCCCTGATTGGGGGCTATGTGACCAGGAGTTTGGGATGGAGATACTGTTTTGCCATTCCGGTAGGTGCCACTTTTCTAGCGCGTTGAGTGCCTTTCTAACTGCATTGATAGGGATATATCCAGCTCGGAGTCTTTGTTGTGGTTCTCTTCAGCTTCCCGGAGAGTTTCTTCAGACGAGACTCTGTCCTCACCACCGAATCTGTACCCGAGAGGTCGCTGCTGAGCCTTTTCTCCCTAAGGCAACCAAGCGCATTCCGGAAGGAGTTCCACCCGCGCGCATTCCTGGGCCCATTCAAAATGACTCGCTACGTATGTGTCGTGGTTCCCAACATTTACTACATGACGTGTCTCGCGTACGGCTCTGTTCTGTTCGCTACTACAGGCTCGGTAGTGTACTCCACATTCTACAAGTTCAACATAGCCCAAATCGGTCTGATTCTGAGCATTCCGCTGCTCATTGGAAACTTACTAGGCGAAGCCACTGCCGGGTGGTTTGTGGACTGGCTGGTGTATAGATACGCTAAGAAGCATGATGGAGTTGAGATCCCTGAAGCCCGTCTTGATGCGCTCTGGCTTGCACTCACACTGCCGATTGGGACTATCATCAATGGAGTGTGCATCACTCATTTTGCAACCACGAGTTGGGTCGGAAATGCCATCGGAATGGGAATCTCCAGTGTGGGGTTTCAAGTCGCCACAACTGTTACGTACACGTATTGTACGGATGTAAGTGCTGAGAGAAGTCACCGATGTGAATGGACTTGCTGACATGATCTTTGCAGTGTTATAGATCTCAGAGCGCAGAGGTGTCGACCGTGATCAATTTCACTAGGCACATATTCAGCGCACTGGTCTCTTTCTACGCGTATGTGATGTGGTCATGTGGAGCATGCATATTTAAGTGCTAACTTGTATCCAGTCTTCCCCTTGCGGAAGACATAGGTTTCCAATACGCTTGGCTGGTGTTTGCATTCATCAACATAATTCTTCTCGTACCATTCTTCCTATTGCGCATCTTCGGCCAGAGAATTCGGAAGAGCGAGGGGCAAAGGTGATTGACCAGGGATTCTTTTATCTGAAGTCGCAGTTATTAGTAACTCTAGATACTAGGAAAGGTGAAAAGAGAACGCTGCGCCGGGCGAAGATCCTTCAAGATAGAACATGAAGGTCATCATGCCATCTCCTTCAGTGAATTATCATACATGGAATGACAACATTGAGCTAGCCAAAAACGGAACCGAATTGTGTTTATGAGGAGCGGTGGCACAATGGAGAGCCCTCAGGAAACATTAGGTGCCTCTTGTAAACCTTTAATTCCAAGGTTGCCCCAGACCTCGCGAGGAATGCCAGCAAGCCACTGGCAACTTATTTATTTAGCACGATACAATGAGCGCTGTGTTGCTTTAGTATAGAAGAGATTGAATGATGTTCTGATATAGAAGTGTTATATTACTTCTAGGGTGTCCAAAAAAAGGGGTGACTACTCGATTTGATCCTTTGCATTCCAGTCCGCGAGTCATTGAAACATTGCTGGGCGAAAACGGATGTTATTTGGCATGGTCCTGAATAGTTACAGTCTTGACAAAGATGTTTCAAGCGGGTGGAAACGTCCGAGCCAGGCCCACACTGCAGCGTCCTAGAGTAGAGCACTCTGGAGGTAAGGAAGATCCCGTAATACCTGGTATATGGTGCAAGACGAATCACTCAAAATCCCGTGTAATGATAATTGGTGCGAGTTTGTCATCACACCCCCAAAATGTGATCTGTGCTACACCACGTAGGCACTTCGGCAAGAAGGACATGCAATGTGGAGATGACACCGCGGAGCCATCTTTGGGCAACTCGTCAACACTGCTGATACCGCGCTCTACCCCTATATGGTATCGAAAGGTTTCCACCGGTGAAGGGACAAGTTCTCATGACTGGAACAGACATTCTGAGTTCACCTGTTGACGCTGTGCTCAATTTTCAGGGAAGTGTCAGGCCATTGGTGCGATGACTTTCTCCATAATTGTTCCGCGAATATATTGCTACGGAGTGCCTACTCCTTAGCGTACACCCTTGGCGAACCTTGGTCTTGGCACAGTCTGCCGACTCCTGATGCTGCTACAATTCATATAAACATTTCTGAATGCTGCCAAACCGTAGTGTATATAATATCGGAAGTCGTGTCGACTGCCTTCCCCATATTTGAACATTCGTCCACTCCCAGCACAATTCAGTTTGATTGATGTCCTGTATTTGAAAAGACATATTTCTGCCAGTCATCTCAACCGCTCGTTCTATCAAAATGAGGACCGCCGCCGCCGCCGCTTTCCTGAGCTTCTCAGCCCTGGCGTCTGCCCACGGATATGTCCAGCAGATCTGGCTGGGTGAGAACCTCGTCGATGCCTGGAATCCCTACAAGGACCCCCAAAAGTCGGGAGTGAACAAGATTACCCGCAAATTCAAGGACAATGGACCCGTGACAGACGGCCTGTTTACTGTAAGCAATGGTTGATGATCGAGGGCACGGTGACCCCTGGCTGACCCAAGATCAAGACCGATGCTATTACATGCAACATTGGCATCGACGGGCAGAACAATGTGCCAGCGAACAATACGGCTGAGGTCGCTGCAGGCAGCACTGTCAAATTCATGTGGACCGAGTGGAAGAGCGACCATCCTGGTCCCGGTATGTGTACCTGATTTCCACCCGGACTGATAATCACTGACAATAAGTCCAGTTATGACATACCTGGCGAGCTGTGGTGGCTCGTGCAGCAAGTTCTCGGGAAGCACTGGCAAAGTCTGGGTCAAAATCGACCAGGCTGGCTACGATGCATCCGAGTCTGTCCCATGGGCTAGTAAGAGGTTGCCGGAGCAGAACAGCACATGGACGGCGACGCTGCCATCATCGATAGCTCCGGGTGAATATCTGCTTAGGTGTGTTTTCAATCAGCAGCAACCCTCCATGTCAACCTTTTACACGTGCATGGTAAATAACAGCGATCATACGCAGACACGAGATTCTCGGACTTCAACGAACAAATACAAACGGTTCGCTGGCTCAATTCTATCCTAACTGCCACCAAATCACTGTCACTGGCAGTGGCACCACGAAATTGCCTGAGGGGATCGCTTTACCTGGTGCATACCAGCCAGATGACACCACTTCTGTACGTGTTCTTTCAGTCTTTTGTTCTTCCTCGTATCCATCATCCCTCGCCCTAATGCTGACAACGGTTTACGCAGATCTTCCTGGAGTATCGTGACATTTCCGCCACTAATCCATACACCCCTCCTGGTGGTCCCGTCTGGGGCGATGATGGCTGGGCAAGCTGAAAGACAAGACTACTAGTTCTTAAACTAGCTTTCATAGTGACGGCCATCTACTTCAAAGTACATAGTCATTGAGTGGGGGTGAGTTGGGAACGGGGGTGAGTTGGGAACAGGAGTGAGTTGCGAATGGGAGTGTTGCCATTTGTGAATAATTTGTTTCGAAGTCCCATATTTTCCGGAGCAGCCTGCATACCTGCTAAATGTACAAATCCATTATCAGCGGCCCATCTTTGACAATCCCGTTCCAAGTAATCAGTCATCGAATGGACGACCGGTTGACATTAAGTGTCGGCTAATACGCCGGCTGAGAGCTATCACGAAGCCTCCTCTTTTTCTTGTCTGAATCCGCCCATGGAATAGCCGTTCTACTATCATGACATACATTGGTGGTCAATCTGTTTTGTTAGGCCGCTCCAAAGATATTGTACCGTATTTCAGCGTCTTCCCCCTGACTGATTGGTGTTAGCGCACACTTTTGCTCGAACATTGTTCGACGTTCATAACTATTATTCTAGCTAATCCCAACGCCTACAATTTTGCTCGGAGCTTCTTCAGATCATAACTCTCGCTTCCGAGGCAGAACTTGGAGCTTCATAGCCCCGGCTGACACCACAAACTGGTCCCGGACTGACGCCCGAAAATGCCTATCATCCGCTGGGGTGATGGCAAAGTCGAATCTGACGATGAACTGTGCCAGAACTGCCCTCATCTCCATGTAGGCCAAGTTCTTCCCAATGCATGAGGTTGACCCGAAACCAAACGGCGCCCATGCCTTGGCGTTGTGTGCTGCTGCACCTGCCCCGTTCTCTATCCAACGGTCGGGAATGAAGCTATCCGCGTCGTAGAAGTTCTTTGGGTCGTGATGAATCGTCCACGTGTGTGTCGACGCGACAGTATCTGGCGGCAACACAATCTTGCCTTGACTGCCTCTGACATCATCAGGCAAGGCTAAGAGGGCAGTCGTCGTTCGTTGCAGCCCCGATGGGACTGGAGGCCAAAGGCGGAGCGTCTCATTGATGCATGCATTAAGCATGGGGGCGCTGTCACGAAGAGTGTCAAAGTCTTGCGGCTGTAGATGTCCTGAGATCAGAGGATCAAGCTCGTCCCGCAGCCTGGCTATAACGTCGGGGTGCCGGGCTAGCTCGTAAAGGCAGAAGGTCATCGCATTTGACGTCGTGTCAGAGCCTGCGACGACCATGAGCATGCAGTTCCTGCTGCAGCTCTCGCCGGTCCAACTTGCGGCGTTGTTTACCCTGTTCCCCGAGAAGGTAGGCGAAGACATCTGCACCGACGAACTCCTTCTCGCCGTGGTGGCTCATCCGCCATTCGAGGGCCTCTGACAGCCACGCTTCGAACTTTTGAATGGGGCTTGGTAGAAAGCGCATGACGTGTGCTACGTAAGGGACGTTTCCTATTGAGTTGACTGTTGCCAAGACCTGTCAGCGATGCTGATGATTCGGCTCGTTTTGGCAAGTAGACGCGAGAGAAAGAAGCATGGATAAGATAGACTGTTGGGGCTGCTTACTACTTCGCACACCCAGCTCGACCAGATGCACTACCGCAGACGTCTTTGCAGCCTCCAAGGTGCCAAATGATCTGCCAAAGCCAAGCTCGCCCATCACGTCGAATCCAAACCACATCATACACTCTCTTATGTCGACCAGACCGTCACGTGATAACCTAGCGACTTGATCCAAAAGCGTTTCCGCATTGCGCTGGATGTTGCTCTTGTAACCAGCCAATGCTTTGATTGAAAAGGCCGGATCCCAGTCTCTGCGGCGATGGCTGTGTTCTGGCAGTGTCGGCTCGTTCTGCAAAGAATGTACATCTGGCATGGTACTTTGCGCTGTATACCATGGCCCTCGGATGAAAGTGCTGGAAGGTCCAGTCGGACCGTAAATCAATGGAATTGCGGCCGGATTGGCGCATGAGACTTCACGAGGACCAATTCTGACGACGCTGCCATACTTTTCGTGCAGTTCCCGGATAATCTGGGCCCGCTCACCATTCCAATCAGTGTTGACCCACGTCCACATGGATATCTTGCAAGAGAGAGGACCCGGGATGTGTCTCAGTGGATGGAAGAACACTCGATAGGTGGTTATGGAGGTAGCCATCACGGCTGCGAAGAGGCAGAGCATGCCCGCAACGGTTGCCGTCGCGGCCATGTTATCCACTTGCCAGGCATGTTTGATGAATGAATGAGTTCCGAATAAGACAAGGCCAAGAAAGATCACAGAATGGTGAGCGTACGGCTCTCGGATCTGGATTGCGGCGTGTAGGGCTAAGGCTGCCGTCACTGGTAAAGCAATGGTGACAAGCGGGCTATAAGGTTTGAATAGGTCTTGGAAGTCTGCTGGTGACGGTGTAGTTGGCGCCATTTTATCCCATCGATTGATCCAGAGCGGTGGGTAGACAATATGAAATTTGAATTCTGGAGAAAACACAAACGGACATTTCGGGACCACGAGGCCGGAAATTGCTTCTCTAATGCCAAACACTACTTCGCTTTCACGGTTACATGCCTAGGTAGTACCCCTCTTCTACGGATGATACACTTTGTTCACTACCTAGCGTCGGATCGATGTTTGCCACGCAAGGGTCACGAAGTGAGGTGAGGGGATACCCGTCGTCTCAGGTTATGGCCTCGGCAACTAAGAGCTTCCCCACGGGGAAAGAAAATAGCCTACTTAAACCTTAATTGTCCTCCGAGGCAAAAGCTGCTGTTCCATTTCATGCGCTTGCTTGAACACGGACGGACGCACGTGTTGTTTTGCAACACACATGATAATCCAGGAAGCACATAATCCCTGACTGTCTGCTCTTAGATGAGCGGGTCTGCATGTTGGTTTCCGAGAATTGCTGCAACAACATCTTCAGCACGGGCAGTCACGTCATGATCTGGGGGAAACAATTTCCAGGGTGTTTCCAGCTGTTTTATTTCTCCTACAACGTAAGGACACGGCGGCTGCTTTGACTCCTTTTCTCTTCGTTAACTTAAAATGTGAATATGTGGCTAGTTGCTTGCGCTCACTGCGCAGAATTCTAGCATACCTTCAGGAAAAGCACCAGTTAAACGCCATATTCGAATACGCTGCCGGCTCTGGGTGGTTATCATGTTGCATTATCGTAGATACATTTGCGTCACGCAGCCCGAAAGGGCAACGTGCGATCAGATGGATCCCTGTCAGTTCTGAGTCGGCTTCATTCATACTCAAACATCTTTCCCCCCCTAAAGAAATCTCCGAGGCTTTGGAGGCAGACTTCGCTTGGCTTAAAGTTTAGTAAGAATTATGTTTGGTCCTTCAAATATAGGTCATATTTGCTGGGACCGCAAGGCACTCGTGTGTAAAGAGCAGCGTTCGTGCCAGTGACTTCTGAACAACTCAAAATTATTTATCCTCTCGAGACCAAAAGCGTCGGCATGCCATTTACCTCCTTTCCTCAACAAAGCCCCATAAGGCTCCGCAGTTCGTTAGGCGTCTACCTGACGCATCCCCAGCGACTGCTGGCCAACTCGAAGGAACCGCATCCCTCGTCCGATTGTAAAGTTCCTCATTGTCGGCCATAGAGTCTTCGGCGCCACATGAGAAGTTTGGACAAAACATGCAAGTGATCATGCCAACGTTCAAGACGGAGACTTCAGGAATTGAACTCGACCCTTCCTTGAAGCTCCCACCTCATTCTCTGCTCCAGAGACGCATCCTTCGATCGGGCCATTATCGGCACGATCCAACCGCCTTTCTCGCACACTCCTTTGAAGCTTGGCTGATCCTGGATCAAGGGCCGCCACTTCCCGTCGTACCACACCTTTTTGATTCCTTCGATTCCGCGGAACTGCCAGCCAACTGTGGGTCGTATTTCCACACCTCCTTGGTCGTTGCGATAGATGTGAGCAGCTGGGGTCGGAGCTTTGGTCGCATCGGGTGGTGCCTCGGAGAAAGAACGCTGGGAAAGTTTGGGTTCAAAGTGGCCGGTCTGCTCGCTTGCGGGCTGGTTTCCGTTCGTGCTTCGGGTGAGTCGCTTGCCCTTGCGATCCATTGTGCCAATGTCCTCGGTCGCCTTCCGTTTCTGTCGGTCCATTCCAGGTGCTGTGGAGTTGCCAACATGGGTTCCATCATATCTGGTGGCGCTTCGTGGCTGCTCTTCGTCGTCTTCAACTTTGATCATCCGGTCATGGCCGCCCTCCTTCGACGTGGCTCTGCCTTTGACGACAGTGTCTGTGTTGGCCCCTGCGAAGGCACTGTCCGGGTCACCTAAACCATTCTTTCCTCCCTGGTCCATGGATCTGCCCAAAACTACAGCAAGTTCGCTTAGTACAAGACGTTATTGGGTTGTTTTGGAGGTATCTCTCACCGGATCGCAGTCTCTCTTCAAGGTCGGTTGGTGAAGCATCCATGGCAACCAGGGTTCTTACGATGGAGTCGAACTTTTTCCAGTGTTTGTGGCGGGCATGATCTCGTATGTTCTGGATAGGGGGGCTGTTGCCGTTGGAAGCCATGATTCAGGTGCTCCTGACAGACAGAAAGGGTGGGTTGTAGTTGGCAAACGCTGGAAAAGGAGATCTGTCGATTGGTAATCGGGGCCCGTAGTCTAGGGCAGGTAGCACTCGTATTGATAGACCTCAAAGTTAGAGACCTCGTTGAAGTGGTGAGGCATTCAGGGAAAGAGGAGGAAAAGCTGTGGTAGGGCCTTTGAAGAGAGCAGAGGGAAAGTAGGCATGGAGGGCGTTCCTGCCTTCCACTCCAAAAGTCTGATATTGGCCCGTCCTTTTCAAGAGCCTTTCCATCTGAAAACTAGTATGGTATCCCGGTCTGATCATATCAAATGGCGTCTTTGGGAGATTTCTCTTTGAATTAGCGCCCCGACTCTCTTCCCTTGCGTGAATGTTTCATTTGTCGCTTCAGTACTTCGACCGTTGTTGGGGCGCTAGGTAGGACTACAACTCGGAATCCTCGAGCATCAAAGCGAGGAACAGAGCATAATTGTAACGAAAGTCGTACAGCCTGCAGGAATCTCAAGATTCGGGAGTACTGAACTCGCACAGACCGTGGGCACACTTTTATTACCCATCAGGATAACCTCCTCTGAGATAACCTCTTTTCCGACATCCTGCCTATGCATATGGAGGGTGGCTCTTCCCAGGAACACGCTGAAAAGGCCCAAATTGTAGCAGCCTCTCAAGTCGTCTGATGTTTATAACCACTTCCTCTAGACCCTGGCTTAAGTACTACTGCGCCTTGCTGGTCCTGATCATATTCTGGAGTGTCATCATTGATGGCCAAGATGTGGTGTCCACCCATGTCATTGCAACGGGGAAACCACACACTTTAAGCACAAAAGTTACATGGTGCCTGCTTCATGCTCGCTTGCTTGGTCTGCCCAACACGTGTGCTCGCCGGACTTTTGACTGCTTGTCTACGCATGCGGAGCCATGTCTTGCCCTAACTCCGACATTTACATGCTCTCCACTCATGCTCTCCCTGCATGTAGTTTACGTGGGTCAAGATTTTTCGGGTTTCGGTAGTAAATCATTGAGACCTTCAAGGTTCGAGTGTCATGTACAACGGAACCAATGGCTGCAACGCTGTTTGAGTTCGACGTACTTGTTTGCATTGTTGACGGGTGCCAAGCTGTGATGGGCTTAGCGTCCATCGGGATCTCGTCGTCATTCTGTATCCGCCGAAGTGTTCGGGAACGACGTGACTCGAATATCGGAGTGGTACCCCCGAGAACAGGGTCCGAGTGCCGAACTCTCGAAACTCGGGAATTCAAATGATGCTGACAACGCATTATTAATCAGTGATAACCCTGGGGATCACCAAGTGGGTATCATGAGTCTGCGATCGGTACCCCAATGGCTAGCAGACTTGCTCAGCTAAGCTTTCGTTACATCTCGGGCCCATGATTCGCAGGCACTCGTTTCACCGCTTGGAGACGTGAGTGCCCGAGCGTCATGCACACTTTGGCGGTCATCTATAAGAACCTGCTTCCAGAAGCAGTGAGTAGGTGATGTGAATGAAGTATGCCAGAGTCTTCTTAGTCTACTACACTCTGCCGTTCTTGACAACCACCCGATCCTTGATCCATACCAAACAAATTCCACAACCGAGTCAACATGTCCAAGCCAATAATTGTGCACAGTGGGTTTGATCGTCATTGCAGACTCGGGAACATGTTGTACTGACGAGAACTAGGCCATCCGGGCCCCAACCCCTGGAAGGTGGTGATTGTGCTTGAAGAGCTTGGGGTACCTTACGAGTGTGTGAGTGAGACCTGAAATTCGGGTAAACATTCTTACTTCACAGATGGTCTAACACACCGAGGCACAGCGTCTCATAGCCGATGTCAAGGGCGAGGCTTATACTAAGATCAACCCCAACGGTCGCGCCCCTGCCATTGAAGACCCAAACACCGGCATCACCCTGTGGGAGTCCGGTGCCATTCTGGAGTACCTGGTGGATACATACGACAAGGATAACAAGATCAGCTACTCCTCTTTCCCCGAGAAGTACCACACCAAGCAGTACCTGCATTTTCAAATGTCTGGCCAGGGGCCGTACTTTGGTCAGACTACTTGGTTCCGCCACTTCCATCCAGAGAAGGTAGAGAGCGCGAAGAAGAGATATGATGAACAGCTCGTCCGAGTTGTTAGCGTCCTCGACAAGATTCTGGCCGGGAAGCAGTACTTGGTCGGGGACAAGCCGTGAGTGTTCCTCTTGCCTTGACGGGTGCTCACAAACCGTCATACGTTGCATTCATGCCCAGGGGTTTTGATGGTGAGTGCTGGCTAACACGATTTTAGCACATATGCCGACTTTGCTTTTGTGCCTTGGGACAACGCGATAGGCTGGATCTTCGGGGAAGACCAGGCGCAAGTTCTTCCAGAGGACAAGTATCCCAACTTCTTTGCTTGGCATAAACGTCTGGTGGCTCGGCCGTCAGTTCAAGCCGCCCTCGCGGAGCAGGGGAAGTCCCGGGCACAGGCTCATAAATAATAGTCTCTGCGCAAACATGGAATGGGTGGAAGCGATTTGGAGGGCGGAGTAGAGATAGTTCACCCCGAAATACCAGACTTTTTATAGCTGTGTTGAGCCGATGTTCCAAGTCTTACAATTCCACGAGCATATCTCTAATGCCTGCATGGTCAATTCCATGACTTTTGTGCCAGCGCTTCACGTCTTGTAAGGTATGGTACAAATTATGATTCGCGCCTCACAGAGCCTGGCTAGGAGCTGGCAGCACGGTTGTATTGAGGATGTAATTGCAGCATTAACAATTGAGAAGTGCTCGGATTGGGAACGCTGTGAACCTAGATAGAGATGGGCCCAAAGATGACCTGCATCGAGCTTCAACGATCCAAGAAAGAAAAGAATTCTAGAAGCTACTTGATTCCTAGCACATTCAAGCCGAGAGCTTCGACCCCGGCCGCTGCAGTCTACACATTTTGCAAGCGTGCAATGTGAGTATCCAAATCTACATAAGCCTTATTGCGTCCAGATACCCCTGACTGTAAGTCATTCGTCACGCCTTGGTGATCCTGGCCGTTATTTTGAAGCAGTTGTGACTCAAGTCTAATCAGCACTCTGACCCACAAAGACAACCAATATGGCCACATAACTTTTCCAGTCAGCATAGTCACAGTCTCAAGCCTAATCGATGGGGTTGACTCACGCAGCGCAAGCACCGAAGATCTCGTGTTTCTTTGCCCGAGTGCAGAGTGCGAGAACACCACCGAACATCAGAGTGCAAGCTACTTGGAAGCCCATCATCTTGGCAAGAACCTTACCGTCGATGCCGCCTTTGGCCCACAAGTGCAACGGCACAAGTGGCGCGGAAAACAAGAATAGCATAGTTAGGATCAGGAGCGACATCACAAAGAAATGAATCCGCGCCAGTGAATACATCACCATCCGGCCATCATTCTTTGACCTCAGTTGCTTCCAGTGACTTAGTAGCTGCTCGCTACTTATGGTAATTAAGACCGGGATCAACTTACCTTATTGGCGAAGAGCCACTTTTTGTAGGCGATGGCCATGTTAGCTAAGTCCAAAGAGCAATTTGGCATGATGGGACAGACCGAACTCACGCTCAGCACACGGTTATTGGTTTTGACGAGAAGCCGCAAGATTTGCCTATCGAGCCAAGCATCATCACTGATAGCGTTGAGAGTCACTAGATCAGGCGTGTTGCCAATGTAGTTTTCCTGCCAGGCTATCGGCCGCATACCCAAGAAGAAGTTTAGGACGCTCGTCCTGTCAAAAGTCGAGGGTCTCTCAAGCGCGGCCAGTTTGCTTGACAAGCAGAGAAGCTCGCCTGCCTCACGTTTGATCAGTATGTAGCTACCATAACCACGTCGTTGCATGGGCTACTCACCATACTGTACTAGCTTATGTTGAATCCGATCCATCATGATCTTCCTCTTTCCATCGAGTGCGTCGTCGAGTTCTCGGCACTCCAGTTTGTGTGGATCATTGACTCTATCTTTCTCATCCATCCGCCATAGCTGAGTTTCGAGGGCTCGGATCTCGTCTTGTAAGTGTAGTAGAAGTCGAGACTGCAAGTACCTGAATTCTCGAAACACGTAGAACTGAGGTGCAGATGCTGTGAAGCGGGCCAGCTTTGGGTATCCTGGTGGACAATCCGCAACTGGTAACCTGTCAAATACTTCGTGCTGGATTTGCAAGCATCTTTTCTTTCTTTGCCAAGGTTCTCCTTTGCGCCCAAGAAATTGCAGTTAAACTCACTGTTGCGTGTGGAGTAATGCAATGGATCAGATGCGGTATCGATGCCTGTAAACTCTTCTAACCCGGTCCTGTGCACGTTATCTGTCAGTGAAACCTTTGGACCATAATAAATGATTGAAAATGAATAAACCTTTCGCCGTGGTCTGAATCAGGCTTTGACGTTGGTGAAGTCATGTCGTCTGAACTTGACTTTGCAACAAAGGCCAACAGGATGGAGGATCGTAGTACAAGAAAATCAGCAGAACTGAAAAGATTTGGCACAAGCCTGAAGATCGGATGAGTGGATTTATATAGAGATCAGTGGGCCTTGATATTGGCTTGACACGGCTGCATGCATTGTATCACGCTTCACAGAGCTCGGCATATAATAGCATGGTTGGGCATACGTCAACGTGAATGAGGATTGGCCAAGATTCAGCCTGGCGGGTGGCACGTGAGAGCGAAATAATACCCAAGTAACTCATCATCGCCATGCAAAGTATACATACTTCTCGATGGCTACTTGCATTCATGGGTGTCAGTAGCCTTTTATGCGTAGATCTTATTCAATACAGTACTTTGGCTTACAGTGTGTGGGCAGGTGGTCTTTGAACTCTGATCAATTTATAGATATGCTCTACGTTTATACAGTTATGGTCTGATTGATTGAAAGTCCAAATTTTAACAGTAGAAGATCATGTCTGATAAGTTCGCGTAAGATGGTCTCCCATAAGACAGTTTCCCGTGGGATAGCCTCATGAGAGACCTTCCTGTCAAATCATCAGCTGTAGAATAACCTGCATTAGAAGAACGTATTTGTGAATACTTAATACCCTCCACTGGAACAGTATTAAAGAATAAGTTACTTTAGGATAGTCTTCATGGGACAACCTCCTGTGGGATAGCCTCACGTGGGATAACCTCCTGTGGGATTCTCTCCTGTGGGATTACTGATAGTGAAAGAGCCTCTAGGGTGCTGGGTCCTTTATAGATTGCATTGCGCATTGCGGTGTAAGCCACGAGTTTTCCGGTACGGTAGCCGATATGCGTGGCTGCTATTCATATAGAATACCAAACTCATTACCCGAAGACCTTCAAGAGTGCCACGAGTAGCATCCCGCTGGATGTGGAATGCGAGATGTATTGACTCTACTGGTTAGCGATGAGTCTACTTTGCATAGAACACTTCTACCCATATAGGTTGAGAGTTACACATATGGGATGTAATCCATTTGAAAGCGGTTTTCTATGAGTACAAAAGTCCAGACTGTAGGTGCAGAATATAGCGCAAGTGAAGACACCGGGTGCTGTGACATGGCGTCGGATCGGACCTCGCTCTGGGGGACCGGCTGTCTCTTATTACCACAAAGGTACCGTCACGGTAAAGGGCTAAATCGAAATGGACAGTATGGCTCAAGGCCGGCTCAATGCTTGATCGGCTCGCTGATTGGGAGTCATGAGAATTTTCTTGACTCCATAGACAACCTTTTAGTCAGAATGAGATTGTTTGACTGAGAAACCTTTACCCAACAACTTTGTGAAAGCCTCTTCTTCAGAATCTTGTTGCCATATTTAATAGCAACGTGCACAGGTCAATTTTGAAATTTAGGCCAGAAAAGAAGCCAAATTCAGTCCCACACCCAATCACAACAAGGAGAACATACGCTACAGACACGCCACACTCTACACATTATGGTGAGTCAATCGTTCATTTGTGAACAGGACGTAAATAACAATTGACTAATCAGAGAAATTTGAAATAGAGTAATAACCAGAATCAACACTCCAATGAGCAGGAGGGTTACTACTATGGCCAAATCCCTCCCGCCAGCGGCCAGAACTCTTACTACTACGGCCAAAATCCTCATCCAAATGCCCAGGGTCCTTACAATTTCCAAAATCCTTACAATACCCAGAGCCCTTACAATTTCCAGAGTGCTTACGGTGTCCAGAATCCTTACTGGAGTCAGCAATACCCTGATTACAGGAGGCCAGCGAATATCGCTGTTGCAGTAAGCCTTTATCACCACCGGCATTGATTGCTGGATTTGATAGAAGAGAAACTAACATTGTATATATCCAGCCTGCTCAACAAGGCAACGGGCAACCAGCATTTCACTATTGGCTGCCTCCTAACGCTGTAAATGCGGGCCCCCAGCCTGCGCAACAAGTCAACGGGCAACCAGTATTAGCCGGCTATATGTTCGTGCCCAATGCTGCAAATGCCCATCCCCAGCCCGCTCAGCAAGGCTATGATCAACGAGCAGTTGGCTATTTGCCAGCGGACAATGCTGCAAATATTAATCCCCAACCCGGTCAAGTGGGCTACAGACAACAAGTAGCTGGTTACTCTTATTCACAATCGCAAAACGGTGGGAATGTGAGTCTTTTCAGTTGATATATAAGCGAAATTGCATGCTCTAACTAGATAATCCTGTAGAATTTTCCACCCGGAACCCAAGGGTAAGGAACATAGGCTTAGAGCAGTTCCAGCTTTTGTTGTTGTAGTGTTTTCTAGTCGGTGATGGTATTATTAGGTGATTGAAGTTAATTGTTATCTTTATTGTTCATGCTATACCTTTCTTTCCGGATTTCCAGATACAGTAATGCGCTGAATCGTTATTCTTTCTGGAGTGAATGTTAAGTTCCCTTTAGGCTTCGTATTCCAACTTGATATGCACAAATGCCTAGTCAGCTTTGTACCCCTGAGTCCAACTCACATGGAATAATGGTTGTAATTTAAAAATTGGAAAAGCTTAACTTTACAAGATGCTACAAGAAGACCGGCTCCTTGCGAATCTCCGGCATTTATACGGCAAGTAGAACCAAGCACCTGTTCACAACCTGTATGATAAACCTACCGCAGCCGAAAAGGGGAAACTGAACTATGATGAAATTGTGAAGAAAGAAAGCTCAGACGCGGACGGACTTGCTAAAGTGTGCAGCTGACAAATAGCAAGCAACTTTACAAACGCGATCGTGTAAAGGTGACACCTAAAATTGGTTTCATGCTTGACTACATCAAAGTACTCTTCCTCGGCAACAAATAAATGTGCTTGACTGATAGCAGCACTAGCTTCATGCTGATGACTGCGTGACGAAACAATCTGCATCAGCATGAATGCATGATACCACCTGGGCACGCAATGCATGACTCTAAGAGAGCTTCTGACTATATTGGGCACCAGAATATACCAGATACAGCGATGACGCGAATAACAGATATTCTCCGAAGTATGTCCTATCTCACCTAACTATCACAAGGACTCCTCAAACAAACCCCTCAGCTGCTCCCTCTCCGTCTGCAGTTCCCTAGCCAAGTTCGGGGCCAGCATCAACACTCTCGCCTGCGGGATCGTGCCTTCCACCAGGTCATCAATATGCTCCGAGCCAAACCCCAGCTGCTTCAGTCCCGAGGGCTGATCGCCTAGGCTGTCCAGGAACTTCCTCAGCGCTTCTGCCAGGACCTCGCCGGCAGACTCCCTCTTCACGTTGCTGATGTCCACGCCGAAGGCCTCTGCGGCTTGCAGATGGCGCTCTGGGTTGGACGCGGCTGTGAACTTGAACACGGCGGGCGAGGTGACCGCCACGGAGACGCCGTGCGGGATGATGGGGGTGTCGACCTCGTAGCCGGCGTGTTGGTAGCCTGGGTTCTGTCCGGAGATGGGATAGGACATTCCTATAGGAATTCAAGTGTTAATTCACGACTCCTATAAGTTGAGCAGAGACGAGAATAAAGATAATGCGCGTGGGGAAAAGAAAAGGCTACAATCGGAATGACTAACCGTGACACAAATGCACGCCTGCGTTTCCAAATCCGACACCTGCCAATGTTGCAGCCAGCAGCATCTGGCTCTGCGCCTCCATATCATCTGGGTCCCTGACCGAGCGAGGAAGATACTTGACACAGTCATACAGCGCCTTCAACGAGAAGACGTCACTAATCGGGTTGGCACCCTGGTAAGCAGGTCTCAGGATGGGGTTCTGCGGCCGCGGCGTCCTCTCATGGTAAGGAATGGCAGTCCAGCTCTCGAGCGAGTGGCACAGCACGTCGAGGCCGGAGCTCGCCTTGACGGCGGCGGGCATGGTGCGCGTGTTGAGGGGGTCGCATATGCCGAGGGTGGGCTTGAGGTTGCGGTGGGCGATGCCGGTCTTGGCGCGCTTGGAGACGAGGTCGAAGATGGCGGTGCCGGTGGTCTCAGACCCGGTGCCGGCGGTCGTGGGGATGGCGACGAGGGGTTTCAGGGGCTTGTCGATGGGGCGGCCGTTGCCGAGGGGCGCGTTTACGAAGTCCAGGAAGTCGGCATCGGGGTACGAGGTGTACAGATTCATCAGCTTGGCTGTGTCGATAACCGAGCCACCTCCCACTGCCAGGAACGCATCCGGGTTGAAGGGCTTGGCCCAGTCTATGGCCTCGCGGATGCTGGTTGTGCGGAGTCAGTGCTGGTGTCCGCGGAGGAAGAGATGGGCCAGGGCTTACGAGCTATCCTTTGGCTCAACCCTTGTCTTGTTGAAGACTTTAAAGTTGACGCCTTCGTGGGTCAATGCCTCTCGAACTTGTTCCATGGCCGTCAATTTGTCGACAGTCTCGTCGGTAACGACACAGACCCGCTTGGAGCCCATGTTCTTGAAGTCCATGCCGACTTCGCGCGTTACGCCAGGTCCGAATCGGATGGAAGAGGCAGCCATCTCAAAGGCATACTCCTTGAGCTGCGAGCTGTCCTGAGGGGTTGCATAGCGGCGTACAGCAGCGTGTGGGCCATGTCTGTGGTTATGATGGTGACCCGGGTTGGAGTGGCATGGACACGAAGGCGGATGTGTGAACTGAACGGCCCGGAGCAGGTTCACTGCCCTCGTGGCAGCCTGTCAAGGGAACTGTCAGTAGTCAAGTTCGCGAGGCAGTTGTTCCGGACATAAGGTAAAGGCTCACCCCTGGAACGACTCTCACTGCAGCTGTCATGATAGGCAATATAGGGATATGAATATCATCTCCTTGGTTACTTGGATAGGTGCCAGGAGGACTCGGAGTGTGCCGGATGTGGGCAGGAGCACGAAGTCAACTCCAATTACCCGAGGCACTGGGTCTTGACGACGCCAAGCTCCAGACCAGTTGCCGTTGCAGACTAGGGGCCGCTCTCCCCTCACACGAGACTCACTGGCCGATGGACCGGCTCAGGACCGTAGCGGCAATGAGGAGACCGGGGACAAGATGCCGGATCGTCGTCATACAAACCCACCCCACTGTACAGTTGCTTGTCCTCGACCTCGACTTGGAGAACATTGGGGTTTGGACTTTGTGGGGAACATCTTTGACCCCGCACTTCCTTTCAGTCTGTTACGTATTTGTGGTCACCTAATAAATAGAGTTAGCCTGCGTTTCACCACCTTTCCCGTCTCGGTCTTCCGTGTTAGGCGACGATGAGAACGGCATCGAATCCTACGTATAATACTTCGACAGCCATGGTCAGGGCCGAGATGAGCTGATTCGCCAGGAATGAGGGACAGCGGGGCTGTCAGTACTAGCTGGAGTCGGCCGGGAGTCACACCGGGTCGGAGTTCGACTCCGTGAGAAAATCGGACATGCAGAGCAGATTGTGAACACCAGTGATCCTCTAGATACACCGATGCGGAGTTGGTGAATTCCAGACGTGATCTCTCCTTATCTTTTAACTCACCAGTGTCTCCTCTGGCTCTGGGAGAAGTTCGGCCGTCTTACTTTTCTTGGCACCCATTGGTTGACGTGAGCCGCTTAAATACGGTAGTGAGCGGTCGACTTCACGTCCTCGACTATAAAGACGACTAGGCTGCCCGAGAAGTCCCCGTACAGATGAATATGTAGTTCTGCACTCCTTCACTGGACCTTGTTCTGAGCCAAGACTCACCATGGCATCGTCAAGCACCTCATCATCCCAGCCGCGCCAACGTCTGCGTGAGCTTCTCCCTGACCTCAAGATCGGCAACTGGCCCACTGGCCCTCTCAATGGCATCACGGACGTTCAGGGTGTGCTCACTCACACCAGCACGCTCCGTCCGTCATCCAACTCCAACATCAAGTCCGGCTCGACAGTGATCCTCCCCCACAAGGACTGGTTCAACCATGCCGTCTACGCAGGCATCTTCCGCTTCAACGGCAGCGGCGAGATGACCGGCTCGCACTGGATCGAGGAGACGGGCCTGTTGCACTCGCCCATCGTGCTGACCAGCTCATTCTCCGTTGGCGATGCTTACCGGGGCATTTATGAGCACGCCATCAAGCACCATAACAACGAGGGTGCCGTGGGATGGTTTCTGCTGCCCGTCGTTGCCGAGACGTTCGATGGGTACTTGCATGACATGACTACCTTCGCGGTCAAGCCCGAGCATATCGTGACAGGCATTGACGAGGCTACTGCCGACCTTACGCCTGAGGGGTGCGCTGGCGGCGGCACGGGCATGGTGTGCCAGGGATTCAAGGGCGGCACAGGGACCAGCAGTCGCGTCGTGAGTGGCCTCGGGGTTCTCGGTGCGGATGGAAACGCACAGGCAAAGGATTACACCGTTGGCGTGCTGGTCCAGTCAAACTACGGGCGCATCAGGGACTTCCGTGTGACCGGGGTCCCAGTCGGAAGACTCATCATGGAGCACCTTGAGAAGGAAGGCAAGGAGCCTACGATGATCCACATCGCCAAGGCTGAGAAGGCCAAGGACAAGAAGGACGGAAGTATCATCATTATTCTGTCTACCGATGCGCCCTTGCATCCGACGCAGCTTCAGCGGCTCGCAAAGCGGGCCACCGTTGGTCTTGCAAGAGTGGGTGGTTACGGTCACAACCCCTCTGGCGATTTGTTCCTGGCGTTCTCGACTGCCAACAAGATCCCCGTGCAGCAGTTCACTGCCGACAACAAAACACTTGACCCGTTCAAGGCAAGAGCACTGGGTATTGAGGTTATAGATGACACTACTATCAACGGCTTATTCGAGGCTGCGGCAGACGCCACAGAGGAGGCCATCTACAATTCTATATGCATGGCAGAGACAACAGTTGGGCACAAGGGGAACAAGGTCGAGGCAATCGATCTAGATTTGTTGAAAAGCATTATGGAAAAGTACCAGTAGTCAATACACAGCCGTGGCGGAAATTCGAACCACATTTATTTTAATCGTCCTTTTGCCAAGTGCTTCAAGTTGATCGCCCTCAACATTGCAAACTGACAAGCATATTCAAGACGGTTCAGGATTCATAAAGCATTGTTCTCCAAGGAAACCGCGCTTAAACTGATGTTGTCATTCTCCTGCGATTGATCTTGGCCACGTCCCTCGACCATGAAGAAACCCACGCAGCCGCTAGACTTGTCGAATATTCCAAGCGGCTGCAAGTGACTAATTTGCTGTCTAGGTGACAGCCGCTGGGAGGATATATGGCTGATGAAGTCCCAAACTTGTGATTACACAGTGAGCTTTGAAAAGGTACTATTTACGCATCATAACTCATCGAGACTGCCTGACTCCTGAATATCGACCCACCCGTACGCTTCAACGACTTCATCGCTCCTAGCCCACCACTCGAACTCCTTTTCTTTCCCATTCCTCAACACAGTCAATTTCATAGGAATGTCCAGCTCGTCTTCGACTCCCCACACCATGAAGCCCCTCACAATGACATCCCCATTCTTCACTCCTGCCTTGTCGGCGGCTGACCCCGGAACCAAGCCTCGAACCTTGAATTCCCTCATGGACTGCGTGTCGAAGCCGAGCTCGAACTTCTTCCATCCCATCTTGACAAGCTTCAGTCCGTACCTCTCTAGGCAGTCTTCCGATGGGATGATCAAGTCGCCCTTGAACATGGCTTCGTAACTTCTGTCAAGACTTTCCCGTCCGATCAGACCAGCCACCTTCTCTTTCAGCGTCGCCAAACCACACGGCTTTCCTTCTTTCCTCAGCTTGTACAGGTCTACAATCACATCGTCCATCGACTTCTTGCCGTGTGACTCCTTCCATATCATCCCGTCTAGCTCCGCCAGGTACATCGCGCCCCTGTAATAGCTGACACGAGTGATATCCACATCACCCCAATAATCTGACAGGACATCATCAAATGGCATACCTACCACAGGCGAAGTGTAGTATGACTGCGCGTAGTTATTCATACTCTTCACCATCCAATCCCTCCTGGCAGCGTCATTCAACCCAGCCAGCGCGCCCACATACGATGCAACGCCCTCGACATACCAAGAAGCCTCGTCTTCTTGCCACTCAGGCGGGCTCTTCCCGGGCGCTGCCTCATCGAGCAGCGCAAACTCGTGTACGGTCTCGTGCGCAAGCAGGTCCGCCAGCGCGTGCTCATCCGTCTGGTCCACCGACAGCAGCGAGTACTCGAGCATGAAGCTCAGCGTGGCGCCCGTCCCGCCGCTGTTGGCCTCGATCTGCCGGTAGAATACGCGGAAGGGGTCCTTGGAGCCGTCAAAGTACTCTGCGATGCGGGCGTAGATCGCACGCGTGGACTGGGCCAATGCGGCCATGTCATAAGGCGAGGGGTCGAGCCAGTACATGGCGAAGACGCTCTCCCCGGCTCGGGCGGCGGTGATATCGGCATCCCATTCTGGGAAGCGCTGCAGGTACCCCACTGCGAAGATGGCGTGTGTCACTGTCCATTCCATCGTGCCGGTGGCGCTGGAGACCGGGTCGTCGCCGAGGGACCACGCTCCGTGGGTGTCTTTGGGTGCATCGCCGAGGTCCCATTCCACGGCTACCTGCCATAGTTCTTTTTGCTCCTCTCCGCCTTCGTCCTCGTCGGTACTGCCTTTGGATATTGGTGGAGGCGGCACGGGGATGAATCCCTCGCCCTGGCCGACCAGTCCGCCGCCGGTGACGTCCCTCCTCAGGTCGACCCTTGGTCCGGGCAATGTCTTTTCATCTGTCTTTCTGTAAGGGGCAGTGAACCGGATGGTGATAACGGACGTGTCTTTTATTGCCAACGTCCTATCCAGCTCATTCTGGTCCAGATACCACAGTCGCGGCCCTTCAACAGGATCCTCATCACGGTATTTCAGCCGCAGGAAGTCCCCATCATTTAGACTGGCAAGGAGTGGATTGTCGTCGTCGTACCTAGCCGAGGGGGTCTTGGCAATCATTAGAGGAAGCGAGAGCAGAGGTGTGTCGGGGCCGAAGCGTTGGCTCGGTACCCGGAGAGTCATGGTGATGTTGATGGCGATGGGCTCCGGTCGGCTGTTCGATCCCTGAGGGGGTTCGATAAACAGCGGCTTCATCAACAAGTCCATGGAGGGTGAGTCACCACTGGGTGACTCGTCGTTGGCCATGATATGTTGCTGCTCATGCATGGCTTGTGATGTTTGTTCAGTCCTTGTCGCTCCAGTATGAAGGTGTGGAACCAATGATGCCATGGTCAAGAGGGCGAGGCCAGCTAGCCGCCTCATCCACGGTTCCGTATTCCGAGACATGACTGACGGACGGTGTGAACGGTGAGTTCACCTGCGATGGTGAGGGAGTTGAGAAGATGAGTCCAACGGAATCGATGTCCTGTGGTGACTCGCTCTGCTCCACTGGACCGTTGTCACTGTCGGGTTTCTGAGGGCGGTAATCAAGTAGCCCTTTTGGGCCGGTAGTGCAGTTGGCCCTCACCTCAAGTCCGCGTTAGGCTGCCCCGACGGCGCCGACCCCTGCAGTTTGTCGATTGTTATGCCCGAATCTTGGCAGGGCGGCCGTGGCGTGCTCTGCTCGCTAATTTTAAGGTTCTCAGAACCCGTCTTACTCAAGGCAGTCGGACGGAATCTGCAAGGGGTGTCTCTTCAATCTCGGGGTAGGGATAATGTCACCCGTCAGGTTGCACACCATGGCTGGTAGGATTTGGGGATGATTTAATAGATCACGTAGTCTTAGCCAACAACGAGCTTCTCTCGTCTCACCCAACAACTGCCTGCTTTAGGTAGATAAGTAGATACCTGGCGTACACCAAGAACAACACATCGCGCCTCTCTCCTCTCGACCACTGCTGGAGCCGATGCCACTGTCCAAACATGCAGTCATTTCTAATCCTTCTGCAGGCCTTCCTGGCAATAGCCTCCTTTCCATCCCCAGTTCCCTTCCCCTCTCTTCCGTCACTCTTCGCACCAGACGCCGACCTGTCACCACCGGACCCCATCGCAGAGTCCCAGATCCGCAACACGCTGGCCACCTACACATTCTCTATCGACTCCAAGAACTTCACCGCCCTCTCCTCCGTCTTTCACTCAGACGCGGTGGCCAACTACTCCGAGCCCATAAACGTCATCTCGGGCCTGCCTGAGATCACCGCCACGCTCGAAGCGTCGCTGGCACGCTTTGCGGGGACGCAGCATAGCTATGGTACGCAGGCGATACGGGTTGATGAGGCGGGGACATGTGCCCGGGCAGTTACGTACTACACTGCGGCTCATTTCGGGAAAGGGGAGGCTGAGGGCCAAGTACGTGGATTCTTTTGAACTCTGTCCCCTCTTGTCGTTTTATCCTTGTTTTGAACGCGAGGCTTTGGTATGCTGACAATAATTTCGCCACAAGGTGCTTTATGCATATGGACAGTATCAGGACTTTCTCACCCCTTCGGAACAAGGGGGATGGCTGATTAAGGAGAGGAATCTAGTTTATATGGTAAGTGCTCAAAAGGCTAAAGTGCATGTGGCAAGGGGTGTAAACTGACTTCAAAATTTAGGGACCATTCGTTGGTAACCTATCTGCGTTTGTTGGCACCAATTGACTTAGATTCTCAGATGCCTTGGAGGACAAAACAGACGAATCCAAGTTCAATGTTAGCTGCTTCCTCTGAAGCAGGACCTGGTCGCACCAGCTGGATCTTCAAGTGCGAGCCTCATGTTTCCTGGTGGGAAGCACACGATGGCATCCATTGGACGGCTACTAACTGATACAAGAGCGTGTCATGTGAGATCATTTCTATGGGTTGTCATACTTGCAACTTCTGCCAAAAGATCGATTTCGCGATGCGTTGAATTCAGTCAGTCACAGATCAGCCCATCTCAAATTTTACCGCCTAGCATAAACGAGTGTATTCTCTATAGCATCTATAGCAGTGAAGATGAAATTCTAGACACAAGACTGGATGCCAAAGAAATGCGATTGAAACACTTCTTCATTTTCCATCCAAAGATATTTAGCCCAGGTGCACACTATCGAAGCATGCGCGGCTGTCTCGAAATCGTCCAGCGACCTCGGCAACACCATGGCCACGACTGGAGCCGCTCAATCCCCACCATCTTAGCGCTTCCTGAGAGGAGTGGCAGTCTTCCCAGCGGGTGCCCCCTTTCCAGAACCAGAGCTGGATGGCCTGGCCGGAGAGCCCTTGGCCGGAGAGCCCTTGGCCGACAGCGTGCCCTTGTTGCCAAAGGAGGACCCAGAGGAGGAGGACGAGGAGCTGGCGGGCCGGGGAGGGGCGTTGCTGGGACCGTACCGGCCGTTCTCGAGGAGGGCAAAGGTGCCCCTGAGGCCGGCTGAGACGTTGGTCCTCAGGAGGTTGAAGTCCGGGGCGACCCACCTGATCCTGGCCTTGTCGGCGGTGGTCAGGACCGGGCTGGCCAGCACGGCGTTCTTGATGGGCGTGTACCAGCTGTTGACAAACCAGTTCTGGGTGGCGTTGTCGGGCCCGGCGGCGGCGATAACATAAATTGTGCCGGGAGTGTTGTGGATGTGGTTCGCGAGGTTCGTGATGCATGCATTGACATCTGCGCCGGTCACATGCATAAGGGTAGTAATACCCTCTGCCGTCCACGTTGCTATCACGTTGCACTCAGACAGACCCATGGTGTACAGGTCTCTGTGGTTGCCGACATACCACTGCCGCATGGGCACTTGCAAAGTGTTGGCCGACGGCGAGACTGGGTTCTGAGCTGATGGGGCCATGGTGTGAGATGTTATTGAATGGTTCGGGTCTTGTTTTAAACAAAGAGAAAGATATATTAAATCAGATTGGGTTTCGAGCTTCGAAAGGTAAGTGAATAAAGTTCTGTGAAAATGATACTGATGGATAAGACAAATCGATAGCCGTTGATGGTTGAACTGCTGGTCCTTTATACACAGGCACAAACGCGATGAACGGTCTATTAGAGAACATCGTCGCTATCACCTCGATACACAACCTCACATCCTGCCTGTTGTCGAAACAGATCAAGCCACAATTCCGGCCGCATGCTGTCAATCTCACTGTTTTGGTTGCTGATTCTGGTCGCCAAGGGCAGATGTAAAACCGTGAATAGCATCAAGTCTGATTCATACACTTGAACTGGCCGCTCCAGGATTTCTGCCCTCGGCCTCGGACCTATCCTCCTCAGCCTCGGACTTCGAAATACTGGGCTCAGCTACCATTTCACAGCTATTTCTCTTGCGCGGCCCACAGGCGTCGGATCGTAATGCACAATGGGTGTGAGCGCTTTGTTCCCGACTCGGTCTCGAGGAAGCGAGCGTCAGCCGACGGAGTATACGATTCTATTTTGTCTGATTAGCGGGCTTTAGAAAAGGCGTCTGCGTAAGATCACTCAATCCAGGAATAGAAATGAAGCATCGGGTGGCCAGAGAGTCTAATTTCTGGGGCTCAGCGCTACTGGCAAGCGCTGCCTAACTACCTAATTCCTAATGTAACACTATATGGCCCAGCTGAGACCTGGGCACATGGATGAGGCCAATGACTGTTATTTATAAGAGTATGATGACGCTTGAGCGATTCTGCTGTAAAGCGTGGTCATGTTGAAAATGAGCATGTATTTCAGTGTTCAATAGTAATTCCTAACCTTCGCGCATGGTGCTGATAGTTCTCAGCGAGCCCACGCCCTACTCACTGCACATATGTCGATAGACTGGTTCAATTTTATCAAACTACAACCGCGCGAAATCAGGGCTACGAAGGCAGAGAACAGAGGGGTTAAATCGGCCTTGTAACGCAGTGGAATTCGAAGAGACAAGGGTATAAGTTCCGACGGCAACGTGGTGCGGTTTCGGTGATCATCCCGCCCCCGCCCCCCGAGGGCGAAAACAATCACCGTGACTACTCAGGAAAGACTTTAGGTTTCGTTTCAAATCATGCAACATCGAGAGACTCTTTGAGTCCATGCATGAAAAGGAGTTAAATCCAGTCTGAAAGATAAATCAAGAGGCTTCTGCACAAACATGCAACATGGGTCAGAGCTCGGCTCCAGACTCGCTCTCAGGAAGACCAACAAACTGGCCATAAAAGACAAGGCGCATAGAAATGCCGCCCAAGAATTATATACATCATCAAATGCCATCCAACCTCCCCTCACATCCCAGGCAGACCCAGCCCATTCCCAACCTGCTGCCCCCCATCCTGCCCCTTACCAGCCTTCACGACAGGCACGTTGCCCATACCCTGCATCATCGCATCATTGCTCATCAGGCCCAGCGCGCTCTTCTGCATCACAAACATGGCCGCCTGGGGCGCGTTCCTATTGTACGTGAGGTGGTCGAGCGTGATCTTGTCGCCGCCCTTGGCACAGATATCATCCTGCGCGTTGCACAGGCTCAGCACCCTTGCCTGGTCGACGCCCGCGACGACGGTGCCGTTGCGCGGATCGCCGAAGAGGACAACACTGGAAACGCGGGAGGCGACGTTGACGTTGTTCGGGGCAGTGGTCGTGTTGGACATGGCCGCTACCTTCTCCATGGCGTTGTGGACGACCTGCGCGCCCTGGGAGTAGCCGGCCATGATGATCTTGGTGTTCGGACAGGCCGAGGCCGTCTTGTTCGCCAGGTCTGCCATGACGCCCGAGCCGAGAGGTGACCCTCCTGCCAGGAAGCCGCCGATCGAGGCTGGGTATGGGACGCCCTGGACGGCCATCGTCGACGTCCCGTTGATGTAGTTGCGCAGCGCCGTGAAGAAGGATGGGCCGGTGTACAAGCCGACGTTTCCTGATGATGTTAGCCCCTTAGTCACGTATCCGACCGGTAGGTGTCACCAGTGAGCGAGCACGATATATAAGAGTATCGTGTACGTACCAAGTTCCGCTGTACCGCGGGCAAACAAGACCGCCATGTCCGGACACGTCACGGTCCCGTTCGCAGCAACGGCGCTGACTGTGCCATTGACCCCAGTGGCATTATCATTGTCGTCGTCATCCTTATCACTGCTGGTCACGTTGACGCCCAGCAGACCGACGAGGTCATTCTCGTTCGTGGCGTTTTTGACCTCCTTGATCACCGCCACGAACTGGGACAGCAGGCTCGCCGTGTCGTTGACCAGGTCGGCAAAGTCATCGATCAGATCCCCCACCGCGCCGGAAAGATCCCTCTCGTCGTGATACACGGGGACCGGGGCGGCGAGGCCGAAGTGGGTATGAGATGATGCGAGAAGCAAAGTCGGTAACAAGAGCCGCGACGGGCTTGGGCGGCGCATGGCACCTGAATCTCGGCCGTTGAGCCGGCGACGTTCGTGGTGGGATGTGCGAAATGGGCTCCTTCCCAGTGTGAGGTGAGGAGTGAGCAAAGTCTATTTCACAGATGCGTGCTTGGCATATGGCACACGGAATTCACATGTCATGACCGCTCATCCGAGTCCTGAGAAATGGGTCGGTGTACATATTGTCGCTTGACAGACGGGGAGGGGGAAGCTGAGATGATCACATCCAGCACCGAGGACGAGATGCGAGCCCATTTCCAAATCATAGAGGCAGTGCAAGGCGCTTGACGTGAATGCATTGCACGATCGGGCGTCATCCGATTCGCAAACTTGTCTGCAAGCGTTGGGCGACGAGGTGAGGGGGTTTCGCAGAGGTTAGAAGCCAAAGTGTCGGAGCGAGGCGGGAAGCGTTTCATGATCGCCTCCAGTCCCGAGGCCCATGCCAACCAGGCAGACTTCCGTCCCAAGATCGGAGACAGGGGTCATCCGACCTGGGGACCAATGGCAGAGTAATTGAATTCCTGCGAAGTTGAGCGAGATCGTCTCTCGTCGTCTTCACGAACGACAATCTTGGCATGGACAGCGGCGCCGATGGCACGGCTCACCAAGGTAGCACTCGCAGTGAGAAGGAGGTAGGCGCGTACCCAGTCCTAAGGCTTGACCAACTTCCATGGACCTTGGGAAAATCCTTTGTATGTATTGCTGCCTTCCGCCATGCAGATTAATCATGGTATCATCAGTAGTAGGTCGCTCGCATACAGTCTCCTCCAGCCACCACCTGCTCACTCACCCATCACCGGAACCCGCTCTTCACCTCCAGTCTCGGCCACTCAACGAGCACTTCCCCGCCATACAGCTCGGAAACGACCCTCGCAATCCTCTGCTCCACCTCATTATAGTACGATTCGCACGACTTCGTCACCTTCAGAGCCAGGCTGTTGTTCTCATCAAAGTGCTTCTCAACCCGCTTCCTCAGTGCCTCGATGCCCTTCCTCACTTCTTTGGCATCGTAATGTAGCAGTACCTTGTCAAACGTCGCCTTGCTGTTGGAAGGCTGGGCAGCGATGGCGGCGGGGGCCTTGCCTGACTTGAGCTGGCCCTCGATGTTTTCGAGTGTGTCTAGGAGCTTGCCCAGGGGCCGGCGCATGACTGCGTCGAGGTACCGCGTCATATGCTCGTTTATCTCGTCCGAGGCCGCACGTTTCCATTTCTCGAGTGTTTCGTCGTCCCGTGTCTCCACCTCTTCGATGTAATGGTTCATGTTCTCAATAAGCAAGATGTGGTAGTTAAGCGCCTCCTTATCCTCCGGGTCAGCCCCTGCACCTGCTGCTGCAACGCCCACTGCTGGGTTCTCGCGTGCGATGACCTTGAGTGACTCGAACATAGCTTTTAAGATGCGGTCGTATTCGCGGTCGACGGTCCGGCGAACATTGAGATTGGGGTCGATCCCGAGGAGCATGTTTTCCACGGCCATGCTAAAAGGCGGGAACACTTTCATGAAAGAGATGACGCCTTTTCGCTTGTTGATCTTGACCTTGGTGTCCTCGATAGCCCGTATTTGCTCCTCGACAAATCTCTTGAACTTCACAAGTAGGTTGCCGTGGACCTTCTGCAAAGCACTGTTCAGGAAGTCTTGGTTGGACTGCTGGATATCTGCAAGCTTGCGCTCCAGGTTTGCCATGACCCCAACGCCTTGCCTATCGAAAATTATTAGCAAGAAGCCTAAAACGCCCGCGGAAACCCAACAATACTTACAGTGGACTTTGTACCAGGACCCAGTCAACCATGTTGCTCAGATCTTTCTCGAGGAACGGGAAAATGACTTCCATCGATCTTGTCACTCGTCGCGCTAGATCTCGATCCGGCTCCATGAGTCTGTGTCTCTTTAGATCATTACCCCTGCGAGCCCCAGGACTGATGGAGGCAACGGCGTCTGGGAAGTCAATTTGCTCAAGGGTGGTGGCATGGAAGAAGTCGATGACAAAATTTTGCTCCATCTCTACCAATGGCAGGACATCGTCCAGCACATTTGCAAATATCTCATATGGCGAGCTTCGTGACAAGTCGACGGCGCTGCTGTTCGCGGATTTGTTGGGGCCTTCCCCAAGAGGTGAGCGAATCCTAGCGAGCGTCTGGCTTCTCTTTACTGTGAGCTTTCGGGCGGCTGTGGCAAGACCCTCTTCCTTCTTTTCCTCTTGGGAAGAAAACAAAAGCGCCTCCTCTCCAGTTGGCTTTCTGGCGTTCCTCTTCCATGAATCCAAACCGTCACGGAACTCCATCTTGTA
This sequence comes from Diaporthe capsici, assembly GCA_013364905.1. Lineage (NCBI taxonomy): Eukaryota > Fungi > Ascomycota > Sordariomycetes > Diaporthales > Diaporthaceae > Diaporthe > Diaporthe capsici. The sequence goes on from WNXA01000013.1 coordinate 880,389, forward strand.
CGTTGGGTGAGCCGCGTCCTGGTAGATCTGTATCAACCGATTCCAAACTTCGAGATCTGCATCCCTGGTATAGAGCATGAGCGGGTCGTATTTCCAGAGCATGTCTCGTCCAATATCATGGTTGTGCGGGTCGATCTTCTTGTTCAATGCACCCTTGAGAGCCCTCCGGACCTCGTCGTTTGCAACATTAAACTGTTTGGCCATGAAATCCACGAGTCGCTGCATGAACATGGCGCTTTCTTGCATGTACATCTGTCTCTTTTCCTGAACCACTCGCATCTTCGCATAGTCGCCGTTAAAGTCAATAGCTTGGTCGCTACTGCCGTCCCCGGTCTTGGTTTCGTCAGCACTGCCCATGCTCGGGTCAATTTTGATCATTGCCTTATACAGGGTGACAAGTGCCGTTTCGACTTCTTCAACACCGTTAACAGTTTCGAGAGGGGCCATTGATAAGGCTTGCAGGTCATTTGCAGTGATCGCACAAGTTTCCAAAAGCGACTCCAGCTCTTTCTTGAGTAGCTTTTGATTCGCTGCCTGGACTTGCAGACCTTGTCCTTGAGCCTCGATATATGCAATGTCATCTTGAAGGGTCTGAGGCAGAAATTAGTCAAGTAGCAAGGCAGGACCGACCAAGAAAGGCTTACAGAGAGTTCGACGGTATACAAAGTCAGGAGATTGTCCAGTTCGTCGCATTCGTCGACTGCTGCGTCAATGCCGGTTTTGATGGCATCAACACGTTCGTCCTCCTCCTGGAATCGAGCCAGCCAGCCCCCAGCCTGTGCTTTGTTCAGTTCTCTTTCAATGTCGAACTTCATTTCATCAGAATTCAGTGTCCGCATCTTGTCGCCTGGTACCCAGGAGAAGAAATCGAGCCACTCCGTGAACTGAGCTGTCTTGTTATCCAATATAGATGGGTCAACTCCGAGTGTCGTGAGGTACTTCAGGTCATTGCCAACCACAACGGACTTCTTGCGCTCGTCTTTGACCTCTGGCTCCGGAATTTGCTTGGGCTCGGGCTTCGGCTCGGGCTTCTGGACCTTTGCAGTCTCCAGTGGTGCGGGCTCGGCTTGAGACACCGTAACCTCGGGTACCGGGTCCGGCTTCTTCTCAATGGACTTTGGCCGGGGCGGTGCGGGAACGACCGCCGTGATGCCATCTGGGCCATTATCCTGTTCCTCCTTGGCAGCCTTCAGGAGCTTCTCACCTGCTCCTCCAGCCCGGGGTTTGAATGCATTGGATGCTGCCGCTGCCTTCCACAAAGCTCCTGCTAATTTATTTTGCGACCTCTTTGCTTTGATCATTGGGCCTAGACCAGGACGATGCTCCTCAGGTGAGACAGGAGAAATTATTGGACTCTCAGCCGGTGTAGAGGCGGATCCTGGCACTGTCGGGCTGTCATTGTTCCCCTCGTTTGTGGATACGGATAGGGGCGGAGGTGCAGTGTCAAGTGGCGGAAGAGGTTCGGTAGGTTGGGGCGGTGCCGGAGGCTCAACAGGTTCAGCGGCGATTTGGTCTATCGCCGAAGGAGGCTCTGTACGTTGTGGCCGGCCTGACGGTCTCCTGGGAGACATGCGCTCAATGCTCCTTGGTGGAGGTACCACCGGCGAGCTAGGCTCAATAACATCTCGAGATGGTACGCGGCGCAGATTCGCATTGCTTAAAGGAGCCGGCACCAATGCATCATCTGGTGGAAGACCGGTGGGCCTCAACGGGTCCATAGGCGGGCGTTTTCTCTCTGGGGGCCTGTCTCCCGCAGGCCTGTCTCCTGGGGCCCTTTCCCTCTCTCCCGATGGGCGGCCTACGATAGGGGTCCTTTCCCTCTCTCCCGATGGTCGGCCTACGATAGGGGTCCTTTCTCTTTCTCCCGAGGGCCGGCCTGCTATAGGTCTGTCTCCTGTTGGCCTCTGGTTGGGATTAGGGGAGAAGGCGGGAGCTAGGGCAGGCGGAGGGAGATCTGGTGTCTTGTTGAATGGCGGGGCGCCATTTGGCCTCCCTCGAGACCTCGGCCGTAGACTTTCATCACCGCTCCTATACGAGTTGGCAACCGAGTCCTGGCTCTTGTTGCCGGTGGCTAGCCTCTGTCTCAGGGGGGCTTCCTGGCTTCGCAGGTTTCGGTTCGAATCGACACTGGGGGCAAGACTCGAGGCCGGCGACGAGTTGCCATTAGGGGGCATGGGACTTCGTGAGGGTGTTCGCGTGTAGTCTGAGCCGGCGGTGCCATCGAGCCCATTCGACTGCGAGCTCAGCGCCTGGTTGGAGGCGGACGGGAGCAGCGGACGAGCCGGCGAGGGCGGTGGCTGCGGTCTGCCCGGAGATGCGGACGGTCGGGCTGGGGACGGACTGGGTTGATTGGGAGTCTGCTGGCTGGCTGCGCCCCGTCTGGCGGCTCCGCCGAGGACTTGATCGAGCTCGCGCTGGTCGAAGTTGGACAAGGAGGGCACCCGACCGCCGGTGTATTTGCCATAGATCTTGATTAGACTGGCAATGAAGAATTTCTTCTCCTTGTCAGTCTGTGCCTCCCAGTAGTACGGCTTGCCCAGTGTGACGAGAAAGCCGTTGTCGCCAGCCCATTGTCGGAAGTCGGGAGGGGTGTTAGGGCCGGTGTATGATTCTATCGCGGCCAGATCATCAAGATTCCAGGTCTTGCCGATTGAAAAGGAGCCGTTGACATTCTCTTTCGTCTTGTGTACTCGGACCCGGCCGGACTTTCGAACAGCGACAATGATGACACGCGGCTTTTCTGACTGGGGCGTTCTCGCCTGGGGGGGAGGAGGACTGGTTGGGTATTGCGAGAATTCTAGTATTCGCAGGTGTGTTATGTAGGTCTCGAGAACTGCCGTGGGTGAGAGGCAACAGTCAGCATGTCATGCGGAGTCGTGCAGATTAGAGGGCAAGGGCCTGCTCCGGGGCGCACCTGAGCCATCGTCGTCCCTCTTGCTGAAGCAGCTCTCGATGATGCGTCGCTTCTCGTCCTCGAAACGCTCGGCGCGGCTCATGCCTGGGGCTGGGGCAGACATGGTGGCGAGCCCATCGGTTCGCAATCTCCGTCGAGCTCTGTAGCCGGTGGGATGGGCTGCTGGGCGCTTCAGCAGGCGGGGGACAGCTAGTAAGTTGACTGATGGGGGATATTCGAGGACGGCAGGGCAGCAAGTTGTACAGAATGATGTCGCAGGTCCAGGGTTGAGGCTTTGCTCTCGTTACGGAATGCGTCCATGCCGGCCAAGTGAGCTGGGGACCTTGGGCACCCAAATGCCAAGTACCCTGGTAGACCACCGTTATACCTAGGTACGTACCTGCCAGGCCTCTGTGGGTAGCGTGAGAAGAGCTCCAACCTGGCTGCTGCACTACACCCTTTCTGGCAACAGGAGCTCAGTGGGGGGCGGGGCGGAAACAATTCCAGTGATGGCTGGCCATCGTTTCTTGCTCCAGACGACCTCATCTGACTGCTGCACTCGCCATCTCGACTGATAGAGAAGAGGCTCGTGTCAAATACAACTCCAACTGCCCACGAACGAGGTATTGATCGCTTGTCTCGGCTGACTCGGCCGAGTCCCAAAAGATCTTGGCGAGTAGGAAGCGTCTCGCATTGATTGCCTTTGTGCAGTACAGCAAGCAGTATAGCAAATGCTGCTAATGAGGGCAGACCAGCAGCGTGCAGGTCAGTTTCTGGCTGTTGTCACACAACGGCGACAGCTATTCCGTCGCACGGGGTCAAATTCGATTTAAAGACTGACTATTCCGGGCTGAAGTCATACATCTTTGACCGTTTTCTATCATGGCCCGCGCACCTCTTCCCCCGTCCCCCTTTTCAGCCGAGTCCCACTCTGACCACGCCGCCGCCACGTCTCTGGCACCAAAGGTAGACCATGTACCTTGAGATATACATACATCCGCGTATGATTGCCTCGCTCAGACCAAGGTCACAGTCTTCCAGTTTCTCTCGTCTTCTCGGACCTTGGATCCTTCTTTACCATCAAGGAACATCCATCCAATTCTCTGCATCTTCCCCGTCTGTTCGTCTCCTGCACTCCTGATGACAAGCCCGTAGAGCGAGCTCATTGCCTTGTCGGCATCATCGTCGGCTGAGTCTGACTCCTGGCCTCTTTCCTCCTTATAACCACCAAGAAGTAGCACTTCGATTGGCCATTCCTTCCACTCGCTGGTAGTAGTGACGTCGGCGTGGTCCGTCTTCATGATCGTCCCGTTCTCAGACTCCGAGTAAGGCGTACAGACCCTCGGCAGCGGCCTCATCTCAGCTCGACCGAGCCTGGCTTCGTGCTCATTCGACTCCAGTGTGCTGTGCCTGAGCTGAATGGCAGGTCCTCGGATCCGCACCCAGGCATCCTCCACCTCGCCGAAAGGGTTGGCCTCGTGCTTCAAGTCAACGTGCCAGTCCAAGATGTCAGCGATATCGACCCAGCCCGGATTTGGTCCCATAGCTCCGATCCCAGCATAACTTGCCCAGCTCCAGCTTGGCCCGATGTACTGGTCTTGGGATGCAGGTGCTCGCTCGCCCAGACCTTGCCATGCGAGGCCCTCCATCATGGCCTTGCTCCAGATCCCAGCAACGTACTGTCCCCCAAATCTCTTGTGAAACAGTCTGGCAAGACCACTAATGGCTGGCAGTCTGTCGGTCGGCTTGCTCAGCTTGCGCCTTCCGTAGCCCCAGACCAGCGCGTCCCAGAGTCGTAAGTCCGCTTCGTAGTCGGGCAACGAGTCCGACGAATTACCAGTAGGGATCTCCAGGGAGGGGGCAAGCCTGTCATTCAACCTGCAGTACCGCTCTTTCTTGTGTGAGCCATCCTCGGCGAAGATGCCTTGGTCGCATTCGAAGTAAACCTGTCTGGTATTGTAATGAATAATACGCTTCGCCAGAACCCGTTCCTGCAGTGCCCAGCCTCGACGGGTGAGTGGCTCGCCGAGGAATTCGGTTGCTGTGAACGCCACCCGCTGGTCTGACTGAAACAACAGCATTGCTTGCACATAGTCCGCCCCATCAGGGAGCTTGAAAGTCGTCTCCGGGCGTACCATGCGGCTGTGGAAGATCCCACCGTTGCAGTCATCAGAACGGTTGGCGGCAATGACGATGTGGGCATTCGAATACACATCGACCATTCGAGACGACTCACGAGCCCAGTCATTCGCATCGTCTTGACAGATACAAAGGCTATCGATCCACAGGTACCGAAGGCCTAGGCGTCGGGCTATGGCAACTGCATCGATAAAAGTCTGAGGTGTTTCACGGATGTCGATGCCTGCACGTCGAGCTTCCATGTTCTCGAGTGAAGTGAGATAGGGTGGTGATTTTCCCCACTAGGTATTCAATATCACTTTTTAGCCTCTAGAAGACTTCAATATATGGGGCTGATGAACCTACACAATAAGAAAGGGAAGCGTATTTCCCTGTCTGATGGGTGCCATCGACCAACTTGACGACATGTCCATGTGATCCGATATCAAGCACCCTTGTTGGCAGGACCGTGCTTTCATCGGAGCATCTTCCAGCAGTATGTTCAGTCGTACACTTTTGCAATCTTGAAGCTACGAATTCTAGGCTGGGATCCGAAGCCGAGTCTGATACCAGCGGGCGCACTGGGAACTGCCCAGCCAAATTGCTTGCTAGAGATAGTCAGTAACTTCGTTCAGCTGACACCGTCAAGTTTCGAGTATGAATGAAGAGGTCTGGACAGACTGGACTCAGCATAAAACCTCACTGCCGCTAATAGGTACAGGAACTTGGGCGTGGCTGGATTCTTCGCCAAGAGACAAAAGCCTTGCTCCCCGTCGTCACAGGCCGTCAGCCACAGCCGCTGGCCAGTGGGGACGGGTTGTCTCGGCAATGAAAACTCGATGAAAGATTTGTCGTTCTTCGCGGCGTCTTCCCAGCGGTCGATCCAGCCCTGCACGCCCGCCTGCGCTATGTTGCAGACAGGGCATGACCGAGCCGACAATGCCAAGGCTTCAAGGTCCTCGTGGAAGGGGACTCCGATCAGATCGGGGAGCTCTGCATCCGGGCTCGTGATCTCGTCTCCTGCCTGGAACATGATCTGCATACTCTCGGCATTGCCCGCGACTGTGGTCAGCGCCCGACGCTCTTGGGGCAAGCGGGGCAAGGCGGTAAATGGCACCGTCAGACATAGATCGCACAGCGGCATCGTGCTAGGTGACGGTAGGTGATGAGACTAAGTGAGATGCATAAAAGAGAAAAGGCGCCGCTTCAACCGCGAATGGCTTTGTACGATAGATAGTATAGTCTGACAGGAAGGCAAGGAAGCGTCGCGTTGTCCAAATTACGTGGTCAATTGCATCGCTTGAATGCGCCTCCGTAAGCAGTAGTCTACTTTGTCAAGGATCAGCCACGATCTTGCACGTGCTCCATTCAGACGTCAGCGCCGGCAGTCGCAGTGCATTTACTTCAAGAAGGGTCGAAGTCTTGTACTACACGAGACTAGTTAACCTACTGGGCAGGACATGTTGCCTTCTCCCTTGAGAATCATGAGCCCATGCGTCAAACACGCATTACAATAGTCTTGAGAATTTGCTGATCGAGAGTACTCGAGTAGCATCATGTTTGCGCTGCCGATCTATCATTCTTACATACGCTTTCTAGAGTCACAAGCTATTCGAGAAGGGCGAGTATCAGCGTTGTGTAGTCAATATGTTGTTGCACGGGTCAAAAAGAAAACATTAGGAGTATGCCAATGCTCATCCTGCGCTCAGATGTTCCAATTCCTGCGATTCTCCTCCCTATAAAATCCTATGTTACAAGCGAACCCTGAGGTGATGGAAGTTCTGCCCTATATTATCCCAGTTCTGACTGGATCCTAAGAGTTATTGACCGCAGAAGCTTATGATTCTCAAACAGAGCACTGCCACTGGCGCACGTGAAAGAGGTGATGGTCCGAGAAAGATTGGCCAGATGGAGTGTGACCAAGAAAAGTTCACAGACACTGGAATTACCATGCGGGAAGTGTTTGATCTCTTTACAAATACGCCATTTTTCCAAATTAGGTACCCATCATTAGTTTTCTTGGAGACCATGACAGAAGCTAGTACCTACCTAGGTAGGTAGATCATTAGACCCAAGAATCATCCGCCTTTTGCCGGCGGCGTCCTTCAGGTTTAGCATGCCACTATATTTGAACGGAGGTTTGAACATGCCAGTGCCTAGTTAGTGCTCGCGGCTAGTATATATCGAGTTCCAGGCCGTGTGTGAACTACCTTGAAATATACAAAGTCAATGGCCAGACCGCCTCAGTGTGCGCCGGCAATTGCTAGTTTTCGTCGCTCCTCTCAGTGGAAAAATGATGATCTTCGTCTGCTCGCACAACTCTCTATCAAGTGCGATGCAGGGTAACGAAGCGTCGACTTGGGCTTAGCGAACTCGTGTGAGGATTGCTTGGGTCGCCAGGCAACTAGCTTCTTGTGCCACTGACTGGTCCATGTATAATGCAGAGGATCATTTAGATGCCGAGAATCTTCAGAATCCGACGTGTGTCAGCCTTCAACTTGCATTCTTTTCGAGTCCATCCAATCCCAGGGTCGCTTACACACGCCCACTCGAAATATCCACTTACATCTATATTCCCTCGCGAAACGACACGTCACTGGTCCTCACAATGAAGATCTACTCTCTCCTCTCCGCTGTCATCGTGACTCTTGCCGGTGTTGTGGGCGCGGACGACACCCCGGGCCGTGGCATTTGCGAAGTTGACCGAGGCGTTTGGAGCAGAAAGTGGATTATCACACTGACCAACGTTAACGGTGATGAAAAAGGCCCAATCTGTGACAGACTCTGGAAGGGTTTGAAGGGACGTGAGTAATTTCCAGCTACAGTTCAGCCGTCTTAAGAACAGACACCTCCCATCTATCGCCTCTACCTCGAATACCTTGTCGGACTGCAGGTCCTGGGACAAGCTGTATGCATAATGTGGCCTGGCCCTCCCCAGGTTCGAATGGAATCTTCCTTGTACTTTGGTAGCTGACTCCCAATGCTACAGATAGCCCCCGTTGTCATGTTTTTGGTGATGATTTCTGTGGACAATCGTTTGGTCATAAGGAAGGAATCGAATGGAGATTCAGAACCAGCCTCGCTTGCAATAGAGGCTCCGTTGCATCTGCGTACTGGGGGGCAACCAAGAATAAGTACGGAGCACTGGACCAGGATGGCTGTAAGGGCTGGGAATAGTGGCATTGGACATGGGTGAGGTGGCAGTGGTTAAATGATTGCTTTAAACATGGATTGCCACAGTCTCAAGATCATTGTACTGACTGTCGGAAATTACATACTTGTGTGGCTGGAATCTGTTCCAGTCCTATGTTCTTATTAATGTCTCAATACGCGCAGGTTCGACCAATGGAATTCGCCCATTCGGACGTTGCACCCAGGTCAGTTCGATAAACAATAGCAGACAATGAACTGAATGCCCCCGGTACGGGTACGTCACAGCACAGCTCGTAATACAAGACACTTGTTTCGAGGAATCGGTTTTAGATTTTCCCGGTTCTCTATTAGAGGTTACCGCACACTTCCCGGGAAATAGATAGTAACTCGTTCTTCTGCTTCGTCCATGCCTCACATACTGTCCGGCATCTCCCATCGCATCTCATCTCGCAAAGCTGAAGATGTATGCTCTCTGTCCTTCGATAAAATACTCATCGACCTTGAACAGGCTCCTACTTTTCTTCGTATGCCTGTGCATTCAGTCTGGAGCTTACCACAAAACTTGAAACTCGAGGGTGCGTTTACAGGTGAACAACTATATGAATTGAATTCCGGTCTATGGCATGAGAGTTTGCTCGAAACATCCGCAACTCACGTTAACAACTGCTTAAAGTAGAGGCAGATTGCATCCATTTTCCTGCGCCGCAAGACTGATGATCGTGGGGCCGCGGCGCAGACCTACCCCTTAGCACCTGACAACCAGGCCATACTGGACTGTTGGTTCTACTCCATCATATTCTATTTTTACCTCCAACGAAAACATGATACCTCAGCAGGTCATAGGATCTGACCTGTATCCACTCAATAGCGGCCTGGTCTGTCATCCAGCTGGTCGCACCATCGGCCCAACAGTGAATTCTCGGACCTGTGAAGCAGCTTTACTTCGATTCAAGTGAACGAAGACGCTTGGATATGCTACAAGAGGTCAATCTTCGGCTGAATTTTTGGTCGTTTCATGCCTGACCTTTTAAAATGGCCGCCCGATATTAAAGCCCGCCAGGGAAGTTGGCTCTGCAGTACTGGTTTGATGAATTCAAACTGTGTTTGTTAGAGGTCATTGGAGTTATTTCTGTTCAACAACATGTTCCTTGTCGAGAACAAGTATTCGTGGCTCCAACCATCTCGGGTCCGGCTGTTCTTATTTATATGCAGAAAGAAAGAGTCAACAACCCATGAATCAGAATTCTGAGAACAGGGCTAGCACAGAATCTAGGGGCATATCCTAAATTAACTTGCCCCACACATTAGAAGAATATTGCCGTCCCCTCAAGCCTCCGCTCGTCCCACCATGCCTTTGACTCCGAGCCTATCACGCAAGGAAGAGGGAAAAATTAGGGAATGCTTCGAGGACGCAAGCGCATACTACTACCGGATGTGGGCGATCTATGACAATCAAGGATCGCTCCATCCCAACTCTATGGGCCTTTCTACGATCATCAATCAGCCTCGATTTCACGACGTTCGCCACATCCTTGTCCTTGGTCTTGGCGATCCAGGGCCGATTCAACATGGTAAATGGGACGACACTCCCCAACAGCAGCGATTCTTCAAAAGGTTAGCAGTGATCCGCGACCTGCGTAGAGTTCTCATGCCAAAAGGCGGCCCAGTCGACGTGGAGAATGAGAAGGGAAAATTTTCTGCAGGGCTTATCCTGGGTCTAAATCATCTTCAAATCAACGTGGTGAACGGGCAGCATGGGGGCTTCCGGCTTGCCACAGAGCACAGCTTCGTCTACGACTTGAGACATGAGCAAGGCCACCTTGTCACGCACATGGACAACAACTTCCAGCTGCCTGCCGCAGTTCTGACTGATGTGTCGAGTTTGCGGCCCTCCAGCGACGACGGTGCAGCCCAGAAAAATGTCTTTTCGTAAGTCTTCCTGGCCATTCCGGGTTCTTGCAGGCTCTGATGTCTCGTTCTCCATCGTTGAAAATCCCAGTTCAGTCTAAGTCTAACACTGTAGCAGGGGAGTCCGAACAAAGTACGACCTAGTTTCGCTAATGGGTATCTGTGGCCAGAAAATTACATCGCTAGGTGTGAGAGAATTGACAAAAGAGAGGATCCCCTTTGTGTTGGTCGGCGCCGCGGCAGACATGGCGGCGAAGGAGTCGCAGCTGACAGAGAATGCGTACGCTGCCGCAAGGGCCAAATACGCTGCCGAGATAAAGAACTGGGACGCTGCGAAACCAAAAAAGCCCAGAATGGCCAACACATACGTTTCCGAGCCTCAGATGATCCTCCTCTGCCGCAAAAATCTGTCCCGCTTCTCTTCGACACGTCGGGCACCTTTTTTTCATCCTGACCCTCAGGTCGCCCTGTATCACAAGCATCCTCAAGTGAAGTTGGAGCCTTCTGACTTTCACGATGAAGATTCTGCGGCCAGTTCCACACGAAAGACCTGATTTGGTCCCCAAAGTTGATATGGTCTTGGTAGCATCAGCAGTCCATGTCTTCTCCAGACCTGGCGCCAGAAGAGGGTTGTCCCGTACGTGATGGACAGATCGATGCGCGGAAAGGAACGGACATAATAGAACGACTTGTCTAATATTGACCAAACGTTGATCGTTTGAATCCAAGAATTGCTTTGTCGTTCGCCTCGTTGATTAAACTTTGGAGTTGAATATCGTTGAGTGCATTTATGATATCAACATGGAAGCATATGACAGCAATGTCTCGACTGAACCATCATGGAGGCCCAGGGTTTCATGAAGGCAGATGTAATTATTAGAGGTCCGAGAACCTTTTTTGAGCTTACCTACTTTTCAAACCTTCCAAAAGCCGTGTATCACAGGTGTGCTTCATCTACTCCAATTAGATTGCAACCTTACGAGACTCACTGACGACAATCACTCATCATTTCACTGACACAGACAAAAACAACCTGGCCAAAGTCGTTCTGCACGCACAAGCTCTTGACCAACTTACAGTATAGAAAAGGCCATTCTTCCGACGCGTTCCATTCCGTCCAAGCCTAACTAAATAGTAATCTGAGTTTTGAGGGCGTCAAGTATCTAGAAGACCACATCACCTATATCCAGGTACCCCACGCTCGAAGTAGTCGGTCATGCTACCGTCTCGTTTCCCAGGGGCCCGGTCTAAGCATGCCGCCCTCTCTCTGCTCTGGCATATTATACTGGTCGTGATTCCGATATGCTGGGCCGACGGACGACGGATTTGGTCATCTTCCGGTGTTCATACGCGCAGGTCTTGGACGAAAATGTTCGTACTTGATCTTGCCGGCGTTACTATGTCTTTGAATAAGAAGGCCCGCCACAATGTCTGTTCATGTCTAGGCGTAAGTTAATCCGAAGGCACCATACTCTGCCGACTATAAAAGTTTCAATCATGCACCTAGGCGGGGCATCAGAGTTAAATTGTTGTACAGAATGTGACCTTGTTTCCGTACCTGTATGCCTGAATACGCGGGCTGCCGCTGAGGTTGCCAGGCGGTGTGCCAAGCTGCAGATAGCTGAAGGGGGTCACCTTACCCGGAGGTGCTAAAGATCCTGCGCCGTGCCGTCCGTTCCTTTTTTCCTTCCAACACCTTGTTGGCTCATGCTTGTGAATAAGCGCTAGGAGCAAAGGCTGCATGGACCAGGATCATCATCCTTTGCATAGAGCTACCTGATAGGGATTGAGAGGCTCCTGGCGCCAACACTCGCTGGTAGTGCTCAAATCCTAGACTTTTGGGATGGTGATTAGCATGCGTTGGTTCATCCTAGTCGTCTTGTGAAATAACGTTTGCTTTCCTGTGGAACCTTGGCATTCGACCTATATCGGTCCGCTCGGACTGGGTTCGTGGATCCCCCCCCCCGGGGGCCCAGCTCTTGACTGGGTTTTAAGCATAACCCATCCCCTCGTTTTCAACGACCACATTCGCCATACGAAGGCTCCTCCAACGACTTCGATATGGTAGACTGTTGAATCTCTGCTTTCGGAACTTACGGATACGAATTCGGCAGTACTGCAGCAATCCTACAGTATGGCTCCCCGTGTTGCAGTTGTAGGGGCGGGCCCCCTCGGGCTCGTAAGTCGCTCATATGATCTCACTCCCCTCAAGAAGTGACATCTCCCACTCTCCTATTCCCCATCTCCTATCCATATCCTTTGCGTCAAAGATTTTGTAAATTACAGGTTTGAGACAGGCAATGGCAATGCTGTGACCCGCTCCGCCCATCCCACTACTTCCTCAGCGCTTTGATAGCTGACTTGGAATGCTGCAGATGGCTGTGAAGAACTCGAAGGAAGATGGACTGGATGTGACGTGTTTTGAAGCGAGGTCGTGGATTGGAGGGTGAGTATGGATGAAATTCCTCTAGCTCGACATTGTATTACTTGTTTTGAGCAAATACTTACACTGGGTATCCAGGATATGGAATTATTCCGAGGATGAGAGTCTCTCTGTGGCCGCAAACACAATATTCAATAGCAGCAAGTACCGGAGCGCCAGTAAGCAGCTTCCGGGGACAATTGTAACCCTCTTAAGAACAACGACTTCCCATCTGTAGCCTGTATCTCGAAGACATTATCAAGCTGCAGGTCTTGAAACAAGCCACAGCCATATTGTGGCCTAATGCTCCCTATATTCAAATGCAACTTCTTCCTCCGTTCTTTGATAGCTAACTCTTTTTGCTGTAGTATCAGACTACCCTTTTCCCGGTGACACAGATGATTTTCCCACGTGGCGACAGATGTGGGGATATCTGCAGGGCTACGCGGACCATTTCCAGCTGCGGCCGCACATCCAACTCAATACACGGGTGGCGGCCCTTACACGCGACGGCGACAAATGGGCGGTTGACCTCCTAGCAAAAGATGGATCTCCTCGTCGAGAGTATTTTGACAAGGTCGCCATCGCAAATGGGTCGTTCACAGCACCGAAATGGCCCAAACTCCCAGGCATCGAGCAATTCAAGGGAAGGACTCTGCACGCGATCAATTTCCACCGGCCCGAGACTTTCAAGGATCAACGGGTATTGCTTATTGGTCTCCACGCTTCCGCACAAGACGTCGCTTCGGGTCTGTTGGGACATGCAGCGCAATTGTATGTCAGCCACAGGAATGGTGTTACCTTGGTATGTTTCGGAAAGGGCCCCCGCGTGTTCTTTGCATCTCGCTGATGAAGCGCAGCTCCCACGGTATGACCCCAAAGGCGCCGTGTTCGACGCAGCTCTGACTGTCAACATCACGAAATTTATGTTATTTGCCACGACGTGGTTTCCCAATGTACTGAACTGGCTGCTGGACAAGTTCATGATCGCTGCATCCAAAGCAGCGTTCCCCAAAGTGACAAAGTCATGGAACTTCTTCCCAGCTCCCTCCATCGCCACTACAGCGCCTTTGATCGCGGATGAGATCTACCCTCTGCTTGATTCAGGATTTTGCGAGCCAGTGACTACAGTGGCCAAGATTACCGGGCCGAAGACGGTCGAGTTGAAGGACGGCCGCGTCCTGGAAGACATAGATGCTATTATCTATACCACAGGCTACGAACCCTCAACGCCTTTCATCGACAAGGAACACAATCCCCACACCACACCAGGGAGCCCGCCTTACCTATACCGTGGCACGTTTTCGCTCCACGAAGACCCCAAGGTCCGGAACTCGATTGCCTTCCTCGGCCACGCCGCGGTCTTCTTCCCTGGTTTCGTCCAGCAGGAGCTCATCATCATGGCAGTCTCGCAGATATGGTGCGGGAGGTCTAGCCTGCCTCCGCTGAGCGATATGAAAACATGGTACCGTGGCTTCATGGAGTGGCGCCAGAACCTCCTTAGTCGGCAGAAAAGTGAGGCTACATTTTACACGGTCACCCAGCCACTTACAAACCACATGCGATGGCTAGAGGATACTGCTGGTACGGACGTGTTCGACCATTTTGGATGGTTCAGCTGCAAGGCTTGGTCCTTCTGGTGGAGGGACAGGAAGTTGTACAACCTGTGTGCCAATGGTCTGTTCACCCCGACTATCTGGCGACTCTTTGAGACCGGGAAAAGACAGGCGTGGCCAAAGGCCAAAGAGCAGATTCTTCGTGATAACGAGGCAGCCCAGGCGCAGGTTCGAACTAGATCTGAGATGCTGAAACGTGCGGGAGACAAGAAGACCCTGTGAGCGCATTTGAATTGTTATGTATATTGGATATGGTTGGTCACAAGTGGAAATTCATGGAAAGCAATACAGGTTTGTGTCTTGTGCGAAATCGTTCACTGCTTCTCTCGGTTTATCTTTAGAAACTAAAGTATACTTCTTCTCGACACATCCAAAACGATTCCGAGTGACGTATATCGTTTTATAGCAGCCTGATTCCCACATGGATTGTTTTTAAGCAGCCACCCATCCTCGCTCTCTTTTCTTGCCGAATCAATCTGTCTGTTTCAAATTGCTTCGCCAAAGCTCCGTATGTGCGCCACTAGGACGCCCGTAATCAAGTTGCACCTCCTTGACATGTCTCTTCCTCAGCCAAGAGCTCCCTCAGAGCACGCTCTCTCGGACCCAGCGTTTCCCCCAGAAGAACGACCATTGTTTCATCTCCCAGCTACCTTACATCACAGACAGGAACGCCTGCAGGACAAGTATGCAGGTCGAGGTCCTGCGCGCGGGGAACGCAGTCAGGATACTGCTCCCAAATATTTCCAGCATCAGGCTCAAGGCGCTTGAGTTCGATTTTCACAAGTTTGTTGGCTTTCCAAGCATTGTAAGTCTTAGGAGTATTTCCGATAGTAGGCGCGGTATGCTTTCATATGCATGAACTTGATCAAGAGTTCCGTGTCTGTGAATGGACTTCCAAGGTTTCCCTGCATTTGCAACCCTCCCCATTCGCCGTATTGGTAGAAGCATGGATAATTTCGACATGAAGAGGTCACTTCGTTTCCGCGATATGTTGATGTTGGTGTAATGCTTGTCATGGAAGCATGGTAAAACAAGATCCCGAGTCACTTTTATGCGCTGAATCAGGCAATATCTACATGATACGAAGCTCTCGGACTGCGGACTGTGCTCTTATGTCATCTTCTTCGATACATATTCTTACCTAGTAGTTGGCGGCGTGGATAAAGTACATTGAAACTGAATCATGCCCGATGAAACGGAGGTCAGTCAATATACTCTCGAAATGGATGAATTACTGAGACATCGCGCCAGTTGTGAAGCTTTGTCTAAGAGCCGTGGACATACACCCATGTCTCCAACGGAGTGAGATATTGGACCGGCGGTATGGTACGATAGTGAACTTGACATAACAACTATGGTATTTACATCTTACATAGACGATATGAGACTTAATGAAGCCATTACTGCTGCAGCCTTAAGGAGGTAGTCTCCGAGGCTGTGCATAGGGAAAGGTATTTTCACCTTCCAGTATTCTCATACTCAAAGCCATACCATTGATGATCTAAGAAACACACCAAGACGATATCATACCCTTGAAAATATGTGGATCTCTGCATATGATTCTTGTCTATGCTGATTGAGAATCAGGAGAAGCTGGAGCAGGCCCTGCCCAAGTACGTCAGAGGCCAAACAGGAGACTCTAGTAATGCTGACAGATGGAGTTCTGAGAGGACTCAACCATGACACGTAACTCGAAGACGTGTTTTCTTCTTGAAATCTGGGTCGATGGCAGTTGAGAGATTCAAGCACGTGTCAGCGGTGCCTCGAAAAGGCATGAACCTCGATGGGCAAGCTCGCCGACTTTTCCAGCAGCACCGATAAATGGCACTGTTGAAAACAATGAAATACGACAACCTGCTGGAGCTGTATGAAGAGGAATTGGCCCAGGCTGCGGGACCTGTGGCGGAAAATTTGTGCTTAAGTAGGTTCCAGGTCCGAGGCAGGTTCAGAAGCTGCTGCAACGGGTGACGGGGTGTTATGACCAAGCAGCACCAATAGCGCTGAATTGCACTGTTATCTTTCCATGGGGTACAGATTCCAATGTCATGTCATACCTGTCCAGTATGCATGGGGCGTCCAAGCTTCCCTTCCATCCAGGCTTCCTTGGTACATTGGTACCTGCCTGCAATAACCATTTCCTTAGCAGGTACTTGCGAACCCAGTAAAAAGTTCAACATTCATCTTTCCTACACTCTCACCCAGTCACGTCGCGTCTTGACACATTGGAGAGCTACAATTCATCGTGCAGATCATTGAACCCAAGGTAAATTAGCATCCAACGCGTCTGAAGCCTGTCTGATTGAACTCGAGGTGCATCCATTCCATGCTGACAGTGTCGCGGACAGCGAGGACAGCTGGTTGGTGTCATCGGCAACTGACTTCCAACCCATCATTGTGCGTTTCGACGGGTCAAAACTCCGCCATGGCCCCTGCGATTGAGGAAGACTTGCTCAAAGTCTGCATGTCGCGCTGCGCAGGGCTCAAGAGCGATCTCAAACGCGTTCCCCAGCTCAAGAACCTTCGCTGGCAGAACAAAGCTCTTCATTCCTCCCTACGGAAGATGAACAAGGCATTGCGCCCAGACGACTCCGACTCCTTCAACATTGACGCAGCCAAGCACCCTGGCCTGAGTCTCTTGGCCGCATATCTGTTCAACTTGCGCAATACCTGTGGGTATTACGGAATCAACGACAAGACAACGTGGAGGCTGAAAGGCCAGCAGAAAGACTTGGCTTTAAATGCCATCAACAACCCCTTTGAACGTCTTGCGGAAAAGCTGTCTTGTTTTGCGCAACAACTCAGGGTGATGCTTGCAGATAAAGACACGGACTGCAAGGAAAGGGCACAGAACTTTTGCGAGTGGGCCGAGTCCATGATTGAGCACTGGGACTTTTTCAAAAGAGAATTTGGAGCCGCGAGAGGAGTGGCGGCAGCAGCTTCTGCTACGAGCGGATCTCGTCATTGCAGCCCCGCCATGACAGTGCCTGAGAGCTCAGCCAACCTTTGCAACTGCAAGTTGGAAAGTTACCAGGAGTTGGAGAGAGCCCAAGTCTGGGACAGTATCCGTGATAAACTGGCCGCGGACGGGGTCGGGGACGATGCAGTCGTGAAAATTGCGGATGACCTAAAGGCTTTCGTGCGAGACCTGGTCCGAGGTCAACGCCCCGAAGTCGTACCGAACAAGATCGAGTCGTCCTGCGATGCGGTAAATCTGAGCGAAATTACGGCGAGTGAGGAGCTCGGTGAAGTTCGTCATTTCTCAAAGGATCAAGCAGATCCTGAGGCCATCTCCTCAAAAGTCACGTCGGCACTTGACAGGATCGCCACAAACTTCCATCAGGTTGCAAATGAAGTCTTGACAGTTGCCTTGCAGGAAGGCGAAGACACGAAGATATTTCGCCAAGTTCTTGATGTGATTTATTTCACGGCCTGCCGCGATACTGCTCGTGCCAAAGGTTTGGCTAAACTGGCTAAGCACATCCAGGATCGTGCCACACCTCATATCCGGGAGCTGATGATGTCCAAGAAATGGGCCAAGGTGAAAGCTGAGGGTGGCGACAGCACCAACGCCCCTGGGCCCGTGACGAGCTGGTACTTGGGAAAATGTAAGAGGACATGGGAGACTGGCAAGATTGGAGGCAACAAGCTCAGCGCCGAGGACTTCGCGTTTGGCCTCCCGCGTTTCATAGGCGAGCTTGTCAAGTCCGGTGTTTTCGAACACTTTCGCGTTCACACCTATATCCGCGACAAGTGGAACCCAATGATGGAAAGGGATGAGTTCGTCGCTGTGTACCAGCTCCTCAAAACCACCGGCCGCATGTGCGAAGGGCAAAAAATGCGTGCCTGCTTCAAAAACATTGAAAGTCTCATCGAAAAGGAAGATACTCCAAGCTGCGTCAAAGCATTGGCACAAGAGCTCCACAACCTGAGGGAATCTGGCTGGAAGTCCAAGGAGTCAGAGGTGATCGACCAAGTTGAGGAGGAGATGAGGAAGAAGACGCAAGTCGCAGCTGTACCGGCCACATTGTCCGGTAAGCTTGCATGGCCGCTTGTGCTTGTGCTCATCATATTTGTGTTAATCAATTCCAGATTCAGAGACGGGTTCCCTGCCTATTACGACGCATGGATGTAAGCACTAGACGACGTGGATGTGCAACATCGCAACGACGAAATGGTTCTACGAATATGTGCGCGTCGGGGCTCAGCGCATGGTGGGGATGTGCGCCGGGCGGGCAAAGGTGAAGCAAGTTTCAGGAAGACATTGCATTGTGCGAGGCAAGCAGATGAAGGGTGTGCGTGACTGGCAGGGCTGATTCGCCATGGACAAACGATTGTTCAAATTGAGGTGGCGGTGGTTGCTGTCGTGTTGCCCGAAGTGCTAAACTTGGTTCGCATTGGACGAAGCAGACACAATCAGACCGGTCCCCGCATCGAGCTTGCGGTTGCAAAACTGGGCACCTAAGGTTTTCTAGCTTGGTCGATGTGGAAGGCAGGGCGCAAGGCACTCATGAAGTGTGGTCAGAAGCAGGCTTGGAAGACATCATTGATGTTTGTGAGTGACGGCTGCGATCCGGTCAGGCGTTTCAAGATGCCAAGAGACGCACCGGAAGTCGGGTATGATGTTACTACTACTTGTAAAGGCGTTAGAACCTTCGTGCGGCAGTAGGCTCACTAAGCGGCTCCTGGCGTCGATCGACCTTTTTAGTGTCAATTCTGAATTGCTCTGACAGTCTGGGCGGGCCTTGGCGTGGTCAGGCAGGAGACAAAGACGCCAGTATGCACCGTCAGTCAAACCTCCGGTGGCCGTCAACAGAGAAGTACCAACCGACAACGTTGAACGGTGAGACGTTGGACGGCCATTCTGGCGTGTCAAGGTGTGCACATAACGGTGAAGCCTGTCTCATCAATGCCTCTTTTAGAACTCCGTGACAGTCTGACGTGTTGCGAAGGGGGCTGAGGAGCGGCCAGCAGGATTCAGGAGTTTAATATGTGTACCAGATCACAACCAACCAACCGGCCCGTCGGCCGTCGGGGCTCGGCATGTGAAGGAGCGCAAGGGCGTTACCCATCCCGTGAAACTGTGACCGTACTGCGGCTTGCGCGTCATCCCGCGAGGCGGCAGGGAGTTAGGTGCATGCACTGCCGGACCCACACCCACCCATCCAACCTCTGGGACTGCCTGCCCAGTCCACCAGTTCACCGTACCATCAGAGCCGTTACCGTATGCGTGCTGCGTGCTGCGGATGCACATGCCAGCAGCCACATGCAGGTCCGGGGTGGGCCTTGAGCCCCCCCCAGCCCAGGCAGCTCAAGCCCACCTGGGCTTCGAGTGCCTAACATTGCACATTAAATCTGGGACCACCAATCTCTGCCCCGTGCAGCTGTGCAATCAGCATCGTCGTCGAATCCACATGGGGGATCCTTGGGACCAACACCGCCGCCGAAACATTACTTACGGCTTTTGCGCCCCGTCTGTCACGGCCTGCCCTCCTTTTCTGTCCATTCTCGTAGTCCGGTTCCTTCCTTGGGCCAGCTGCACCACTGCGCTACTTTTGTTTCGTCCTTGGCGTCGTAATGGTACTGGTGCTTCTTCAACATCAACCCCTTCCTTCTAATTATCCTTTCCAACCCCAACATCGAGCCACTCAATTGAGTATTGAGTCCCCATCGTGGACCGATTGCCCTTCTCGCGGCGTCAGCGCCCCATCGTCATGAGCCCCAGGCCATCGGACGAGGAGCGCATCGCTTTCCTCGAGGACACCTCCTTCGATGGCAAGTCGAGCGACGATGCCTTCGACGAGATCCTCCTAAAGACCCCTAGCCCGCCCCGGCGAGTACCCCAGCGCTTGAAGAAATGGCTGCGATCACGGCCACGCGTCTTCCGACGCCACGTCCTTCGACACCCCTTGCAGTCGCTGCTCGCAACCCTCAAGATCCTCATTATCGTCATCGTCGTGCTCTTCGTCGCAACCCCTATTCTTGCGCCCTCCTACACACGACTACCTCCGCACTACAGCGAGCTGCAGGCACGATGCCAGGACCCCGAAGCCCGACCCGGCTGTGCGAACCCGTTCCATGAGAAGATATTCATATCCGTTAGTTTATACGATAAGGGAGGGCATCTTGCAGGAGGGCGCTGGGGAGAGACGGTGCTGGAGCTTATACAGATGTTGGGACCCGAGCACACGTTCCTGAGCATCTACGAGAACGACAGCCCAGGCGGCGAGGAGGCGCTGAAGGAGTTCAAGAGCAAGGTGCCATGCGCGCACGAGATCGTGTTCGAGGCACATGTGCCGCTGACGGGCTTTGAGAACATTACCTTGCCGGACGGCACTGAGCGGATGAAGAGGCTGTCGTACCTGTCCGAGATACGGAACCGCGCGCTAAGGCCGCTAGATAGGTTCACTAGGAAGGAGTCCGGCGTGGTCGAGTTCGACAAGGTGCTGTTCCTGAACGACGTTGCCTTCCACCCCATCGATGCGATGCAGCTGCTGTTCAACACGAACCTGGGCCCCGACGGTCGATCCCAGTACCTGTCTGCGTGCGCTCTCGACTACAAAAACCCGTTCCTGTTCTATGACCTGTACGCACAGAGGGATGCGGAGGGATACTCTAATGGCGTGCCAATCTTCCCGATCTTCACAACGGCAGGCAACGGGACGTCAAGGGCAGCCATGCTTGCACAGAGCGACGCTGTCCCGGTTACTTCTTGCTGGAGCGGAATGGTCGCCATGCAGGCCAAATACGTCCAGAACCTGAACGAGACTCTGCCAACCCCGGACTTCCAGGCCATTGGCGCCCACCAGATCAAACCCGACAGCCCGGAACCGGTCGAGGCGCCGGTGCGGTTTCGGTACGAGCCCGAGGTCTTCTTCGACGCTTGTGAGTGCTGCCTGTTCCTGGCCGACGTCTCGACGGCGGCACGCCAGGACAACGCGGACGAACAGGGGGTTTTCGTCAACCCGTACGTGCGCGTGGCCTACGAGGAGTCGACCCTCACGTGGCTGTCGGTAATCAGGCGCTGGGAGAGGCTGTTTCCTATCCCGCACCGGATCGTCTCGTACTTCGCGGGTCTGCCCCGGAACAATCCGTACCGCGAGGTGCGCCAGGGCGAGCCGTTCGTCGAGGAGAGATGGAATGTCGGCGATAACGACTGGGAGCTGGTCAACCGCACGGGGCGGAGCGGGATGTTCTGCGCGGTGCGGGAGATGCAGGTGATCCAGGCCGAGGCACGGACTGAGGATAGGAACTGGTATAATCTGCCCATGCCGGCCGGCCAGAGGCTCGACTTCCCCAGTTAGGAAGGGTCATGGTCGTCTATTGCCTGGGCCTGGCATCTTGTTTTCCTTACCCGTTGGCGTGGCTTCTTCGAATTTCCCAAGGGAAAAGTACGGCGTTCAGGATTGAATCATACCCCGGGGGGCTTTGAGGTGTTTCGGTCCCTTTTTGGTCCGTTTGTGCGGGAAGGCGCTGAGTTGATAGAATGCACAAAGAGAATGAGAATGCCAATGCTACCGTCTACTCCTCCTCCTTGGCCACAACAGCTGGGACCCGCTGCCTGATATATGAGAACCCCAAGTGCGTTCCTGAGGTCTCGCCGCCCCTCCCCCGCGAATGGCGAATGGGGGGCTGGGCCTTATCCGGCGGCAAGCCGCTTTCGACAGACAGCGAGGCGAGCCCCAGCCAATCGCCAGGGCCTGCCCTCCGGCCTGTTCCACCCCTTACCGCTGTTGTTAGGCAAGGGCGGCACAGAGGGCAGCCTTATCTGTCTGCACATTGCCGCGGGGTTCATAAATCAACCCCCGTGTGCGGGAACCGTTCCGCATGCCAGCGACCGGCTCATTCTTTCTTTTCGTTAAATCTGGTTGTGGCTGCCCCGGTGAATGAAAATGACATTCCCGCCGGGCGAAGGGAATGAGAGAGTCGGCCTTTCCTGGGTGTGGAGAGGGGAGGCGTCCGCTCGCTTCACGGGGTGGGCTGGATCAGGGTCTTGCTCCGTGGCTCCTCTGGCTGGGCCCTTGTAAGTTACTGCTTGGAGTGGGTTGTAGCCGGCTGTCAGCATATATTGGGAGTTCGCAGTTCAGGCAGGCAGCCTTGCCCCTCCATAACATAGCTTTCGCCAGCCCGGTCTGTGGCCTTGGTGACATCGATATTCTCATGGTTATGCAGGTTTGGCCGATGTACCTAGATCGGAGTGGCCTCTGTCGTATCAACTGGCATCATGTCGATATTGGGCATTGCGTAGAAGGCCAAATGAAGTGCTGGGAATCAAGGTGGAATTAAAAAAGGTTGTCTCTGGTGATTGTTTCGGGCCATATTCACGGCGTGTCGTGCTGCATTTGGGCAAAATGCCACTTAGGTGATATGTTTGGAATGGCAGATCAGACTGACATTTCCACACAAATGTGGTCACTGTCGAAATGGGACGTACAAGTCTTCAACGATGACTCGAATATGACCTTATTAGGAAGCATGACATGTTTGGATATTTGCTCATTTCTGTCTACTAACATCTGCCCCAAGTTCAGACGGATTGTATTAGCTGTCACGCCGGCGCAGTGGGGTTGGGACGGCTCGTTAATAGAACCACCGGAGGATGTGAATACCAGCGGCGACATGTCAGAGAGGCGGTGATCCTAAGGTCGACAATTTTCTCCAAGAGTTAGATCTGTTGAGTAAACAGGTTGGCTTCCAAACTGGAGAACACGCATGTTGGCCAAGCGACCGTTGAGACGTGGTGGCAGACACGTCAGAGCCACATAGCTTCCAGGATCCTACAGAATCAGCGGACAAGATGGCCAGACCTGGCGACGAGTGGCAGTCGACAGCAAAAAAAGTGAGAGGGAAAAAACACGTCGCAGTGCAAGCAGGCCTGGCGTGACGCGCGCAGGGCTCGAGGAACCCGCTTTGAAGGGGCAAGGATGGGAGACTTGAACCCCGGAGGACCAGTCGACCACTGTGTGTGGAAAACGAAACGCTACCCCCCCCCTGTCGTTTTGACTCGCGCTCCCCCCTCCCGCTCCAAAATCCCAAATTTTAAATCTAGCTATTTTCTACCACATCTTTATCAAATAATTAAATATAAATATAAAACGTATATATTATAAATTCTTATATTTTAAAGAATATTATAAGAATTTAATAATATTTATTTATATAATATATTATATTTTATATTAAAATAATTAAATTATTTATTATTTTATTAATAAATAATTTATTTCTTATTCTTAATATATTATATATTAATATATTAATATTATAAAATAAAAGATATTTAATATAATATTATTTTTAATAAAACAATAATAAAATAAAACTATTAATATAAATATTTATTAATAATAATATTTATTAATAATTATTATTTTATATTTTTATTATTATTACTTATAATATATATATTAATATAAAATATAAAAATAAAATATTTATTAAATCTTATTATTAATATAAAGATATTTTAAATTATAATTATTAATTATTATTAAATCTTATAATATAAGCTTTAATTTAATACTTTAATTTTTAATAATATTTTATGTAAGTAGGAAATTATATAAGGATTATAAAAATATATATATATATATTATTATGATTTATATTGAGGTAGTTATATAAAGAATAGTATATTTCTAGAGGATTTGAGATTTTGGAGCGGGAGGGGGGAGCGCGAGTCAAAACGACAGGGGGGGGGTAGCGTTTCGTTTTCCACACACAGCAGCTTGCCAATTGACCTGGGACACGGTCTGCCTTGGTGGATTGCACGGCTGGGCCGCAGCCATAAATATCCGGGATTTGATCGTAGCGGATAATCTGGTGAAAACAAAGCCGCACTTACTTACACCCACCCACACACAACTAGAACACGGTGAGGCGGGAGAAATAAACAACAGACACACAGAGATAGGGGCCGTGATGAACAGCGGCGAGAAAGCTGTTGCAATCGCGCCCGGCCAGCACATTATTGTTTTGTTCATTTCCCGCCCGATGTTGTAGTCATTACCCACCTAGAGTAGGAGTTCCAGGGCCCATTTACTAGACTGTTTGATTAGTCGTCAGCTGTATTGGTGTCGTCTGTAGATGGTGTGCTGCTTGTGACTCGCCGCCCGCTGGTTGCCAGGGCCGTGATAGCCCAACGAGGTGAGAGCGAGCGTGCCCAGGAGAACAGGAGAGCAAGGAGCCTGGCCACCCCCCTCCAATCGGTCACCCGCTCCTGCCCAACCCCATTTTGGCAAGCTTTGGAAGGGTCGAGTTGTTTTCCCTCGTTTCGCATCCGCACCCGCACACCCGCATCGCAACTGTCCGTCTCCTCTCCTCTCCTGTTCATCTTTTCCCTCCTCCCACAACACACCATTTAATTCTCCCATCGCAAAGCTCGAAATCATTGTCGCGAAGCATTCCCATTTCGAATCATCATATTTTCATCCCGCATTCCCCAACAAATCCCACACAGGTAAGCTCTGCAGGACAGCGTCTCCGCACGCGCGACCGCGCCTGTCGCATCTGAGTCGCATCACGGCGCCACAGCTCTGTGCCGTCTGCCTGTCGCACCGCGCCGCCACGCTCCGTGGGCGCATTCCGCCTGCGTCTACCTTTCACCTCCTTCCTCGGCTGAACAATCCAGGAGTCGTTGCTAACGCGTCTCCGCCCCAGGTCTTCATTTCAAATCAGCTCGCAATGGCACGAGAGGGCACACGATCTGCTACTGGCAGCTCCACACCACGCGTCTTCCAGCAGGTCGACACAGCCCCTACTATCAAGAGGAAGCCTGCGACCAAGAAGGCCGGCGCGAAGCCCACGGGTGTCACGAAGAAGACCGCTGCCCCTAAGAAGGAGAGCAGTGTTGTCAAGAAGGTACGTTGCTGTTGGATGCCGCCGCGCCGGCGGATGTCCCGTCGCGTGCTGCGACCGGGTCGCGTCTCGCTAGTGTTTATTCTCTCCACATCTATCTGAGCCCGTGTTGCCTTGGAAAATTTAAATATATGCTGACAAGGTGGTCCAGGTCAAGGCTGCTGTCAAGAAGACCGAAGCCAAGGTCAAGAAGGCCACTACCAAGAAGACCGAGACCGTATGTCTGCCCAGCCGCACGCGTTTTCTCCTACTGTGTCACGCCCCCATAACTGACACCCCACACAGAAGACAAAAGCCCCCAAGACGAAGAAGGCCGCCGTTGCCAAATAAACTGGCAACTGCGCCATGATGCATCGTACACATGCGACATATTGTTCCCCTCCGCTTTAGCAGCCGGTCTCTTTTCTCTTGGTCATGGTCAGAGCGTGGAGGCATCGTGTTTGCCGTCTGTTTTGCGCGCTCGATTTGCTCGTTGGGTTCGGTTTCGTGACTTGGCGAAAGCACATGCTAGTTGGACACGGCAGTTCTGGTTCTGGTATCTAATATTTGGTTGCAGCGCGTCCGGTCGGGGTATACTCTCTTGCTTTACCACAGCAGCACATTTGTGTATAGGATACCTTGCTCGCAGATTTCATGGAACCGCGGTGAAGCTGCGTTGTCTATCTGATGGAAGCTATTCTCTGAGACTTCCCGCTTCACAAGCGCCGTGCAGTTGACGTAGGTTCTGTGAAAGGCCAATACGCTCGTCAAGCCGCATCTCTGCGTTTGCACCCCTGCCTGGCCGTAAGCTGCCAGCAAGGCTTGCTTCCGTGACCATTGGTGTGGTTTTAGTCTATTCTGGTCTTCGGAGCAGTAATGTTTGACAATCATGTTCTGTGTCCCGAGTGCCCAAAGCAGAATATATATTTATATAGGTCCGGTTTCCACCCAGCCAGCAGCACAGGGACGATAAGCTCAGCACAAAGCTCCAGAGCGCGGGCTGCAGGCCCCTGCCGAGCCAATCGGGCTGGCACAGGCAGGCGGGAGCTACCAAGGTTCCACTGGAGCTCCCAAAGTTCCAAGGTTCCCGGGTTTGGGCTGGCAGCTGGAGCTGGTGCGCCTCCCCCAAAGATTGCGGGCAGGCAGGAGCTTGGGGCCTGGGAACTTTCAAGGGTCGCGATCCAAGCGCGGCGCAATCGCGATTTCAGACCTGCAACATCACATCACGTCTCCGCCCGCTGCCTCTGACAATGCAAACCCATCACCGCCCAAAGTCCTAGCAACACCCCAATAATGCAACTTATCAAGCCTGCCTGGCTGAGCCATAGCGGTGAGGCCACTCAAACACAGACACACGTGCATTCCTTCCGATACTGACGTTTTGGCGGGATGCGACAGGCGAACAGAAGGACTTCGAGGTTTACAGCTGCCATGTCTCCCCGGACGGCTCGAGGCTTGCAACGGCCGGCGGTGGTATGCGCGCGCCCAATTCCCCTCTCGCATCTCCTTTCCGAGACAGAATCCTGACCCTGCGCAGATGGCCATGTCCGAGTCTGGTCCACCGAGTCGATATACCAGTCCGACGACCTCTCCTACTCCAAACCGCGCCAGCTCTGCCACATGAGCCACCACCTTGGCACGATTCACTCCGTCCGCTTCTCCCCAAACGGTCGCTACCTCGCCTCGGGCGCCGACGACAAGATCATCTGCATATACCACCTTGACACCAGTCCTCCGTCACATGCGGCTACGTTTGGTATGCGCGTCCGGGACAATTCGTTCGTTTGCTTAGCTGATCTCGTATGCGCCTGAACAGGTACCAATGAACCTCCACCGGTCGAGAACTGGAAGACCTACAAGCGCCTCGTCGGCCATGACAACGATGTTCAGGACCTCGCCTGGTCCCACGACAACTCCCTGCTGGTCTCGGTGGGATTGGACTCCAAGGTGGTGATATGGTCAGGGCACACGTTTGAGAAATTGAAGACCCTGGCCGTACACCAAAGCCACGTCAAGGGCATAACTTTCGACCCGGCCAACAAGTACTTCGCCACCGCGAGCGACGATCGAACGATCAAAATCTTCCGATTCACCTCCCCGGGGCCAAACGCGACGCACCACGACATGATCAACAACTTCGTCTTGGAGACGACGATATCGTCGCCTTTTAAGAGCTCGCCCTTGACGACGTACTTCAGGAGATGCTCTTGGTCCCCGGATGGCAACCACATCGCCGCGGCGAACGCCGTGAATGGGCCTGTTAGCTCGGTAGCAATCATCGAGCGCACGAGATGGGACAGTGAGATCAACCTGATCGGCCACGAGGGCCCGACTGAGGTCTGCATGTTCTCACCACGCTTGTTTTACACCCAAGCACCGGCCGCGGATGGCTCAACGAACGGCCAGGGAGGCGGCAACTTGGTCACGGTCATTGCTTCGGCGGGGCAGGACCGGACTCTCAGCATATGGAATACGAATACGTCTCGGCCATTGGTGATTATGCAAGACCTCGCCTCCAAGTCGATATCGGACCTTTCTTGGTCACCGGATGGCCAAAGCCTCTTCGCGTGCAGTTTGGATGGCAGCATTGTGTCTGTCAAGTTCGATACTGGCGAGCTTGGGTGGGTTGCAACGGCAGAGGAGAATGACAAGGCTCTTCAGAAGTATGGCGGTGGAAGGAAGGCAATGGGCATCGCAGAAGACGTAGATGGTCTGGCACTCGAGAATCACAGCAAAGCCGGCGAGCTGCGAGGCGCCGAATCAAGAATGGGCGCTCTGATGGGTGACTTCCAGCCAGCCAACAGAGAGCCGCCACCTGCACCTAACGGGGTGTCTACGAATGGGAATTCTGACACGGCAGACAACGCCAAGGAAAAGGAGAAGGAGAAGCCAGCAGAGGCGGACAAGACTGCGGAGAGGATCAAGGAGCTCAAATCACGCGTCACCATAACGAAGGACGGCAAGAAGCGAGTTGCGCCACTATTGATATCTTCCTCGGGCACTGGCACATCTTCATTACCACAAACACAGCTTATCGGATCCAAGACAGTTGCAGCACGGGACGACACACCACAAACGATCATGGACTTGACGAAACCGTTTGATGGTTTACCACCGGGCGGCGTCGCGGCGATGCTTTTGGGTAACAAGCGGAAAGCGGTCGCAGTCGAAGGGGAAGAAGATGAAGATCATGCACCGAAACGATTAGCAGGCCCAACGCCCATCATGGCCAACGGCATTGACGGTGTAGAGCCTGCTACGTTGCAATCACCACACCACGGCGTCGTACCGACACCCGAGTTCCTGCGGCCTGCGGTGATGAGTTCTGCTCTCTCGATTTCCCAAGTGAGACTCGCGATTCCAAAAGTACGTTCACATATACTGCGACCTTTGGAAAGGGGAGTACTGCAAGGCGAGACCAACCTGGAGGAAGCTGCCAAGGTGCCCGAGAATATAATATTTGAGGCCAAGAATCCGGTACAGGCAAGAGACCCCTCGCACGTCACTGCCTCCAAGAGAGGCGCCGTATTGTGGCAGGATTTCCTGTCCCGAGCAGTTCTGCTTGTGACTGGGACCAAGCACTTCTGGTCGGTAGCCTGCGAGGACGGAAGCCTGTACGCATGGACACCAGCGGGTCGCCGCCTGATCAATGCCATGATTCTGGAGTCACAGCCTGTCATTCTTGAGAGTCGAAATCACTGGCTTCTATGCATCACAGCTTGCGGATTGGCGTACGTCTGGAACATCAAGAACATGAGTTCCCCGCACCCGCCCGTATCGCTGGGTCCCATTCTCGAACTCGCCATCCACTCTCTACACCAACACGCTGCGACACCGGGGCCGGGAATCACATCCGCACACCTCAATTCAACAGGTCATATCGTCGTGACATTGACCAACGGCGATGGTTTCTACTATGCTCGCGAGATGTACACGTGGCAACGCCTTTCAGAATCCTGGTTCGCAGTGGGCTCTCAATACTGGAACAGTAACGACAGCTCCGTCAGTGCGCTGCAGTCCACGGCTGTCGGGCCCGTGTCCAAGCCAAAAGAAAAGACGGACGAGGGCGTCAACGTGTCCTCGGGAATAATACCATTCCTGGAGCGGCACACGACTACAGAGTTCCTACTCAAGGGTCGCGCGTACACGCTGCAGCGACTCATCAAGACCTTGCTGTCGAAGGAGGGCTTCGAGGGCTTCGAGAGCAGCGTCAGCATCGCGCACCTCGAAAACCGCATCGCTGGTGCCCTGCAGCTTGGCGCGAGGGAGGAGTTCAGGCTGTACCTGTTCATGTACGCTAAGCGCATCGGTGCCGAGGCGCTCAGGGGCAAGGTGGAGGAGCTGCTGAACGGGCTGATGGGCGGGATCCTGAAGGACAAGGAGGAGGATAAGGAGGAGGGCTTCGGCTGGTTTGCCAAAGGGGACGAAATTTGCGGATGGGACCGCAAGGAGCTGCTGAAGGGGGTCGTCATGATTCTGGGTAAGTTTACTGTTTTCCCCTGGACTTGCTTTTCTACCGCCCGGCATGTGATGTCAGCGATACATGATTTGTTCACCCTGCTAACCTTGGCGCGTGTACAGGCAAGTTCAGGGAGTTGCAGAGGCTCACCGTGCAGTACGCGCGTGTGCTCGAACTCACCGTTGAGCAAGACGGGGATGACGACGCCATGGCTGTGGAGACTACATGATGATGCGTGGTGTGTGCTCCTTCCCTCCCGTCGTGTCCCCATGAGTGGCCGCTATCCCTAAGTCGTCTCCACGGGATGAGCGTTGTGCGGGTCTTTTTTCGGAGTTGCCGGTGGTGGTGATCGTCATCATTAAGGTCAAAAGTCGGGGCGTGCCCGGCCCAACATGGTGGGTATGGTGCACATGGATATTGAATCATTGTCATTGCCTGTTGAGTCTTGATGCCTGGGTGGCGGGTCGTCCGTGTTTGTACGCATTATAATGTTGTTGTTGCCGAGCAGACAAGGCTGCCCCCTGTGGAGCATGTAGGATTTAGGAATAAGTAGCTTCCAGGGGCAATACATGGTTCAAAACGCTGGTATTTATGTCACTCCATGATGCTGGGTATAATCTTCTCGATCCTAATTTTATCCATACATATCCAGTAATTATAAGGGAGTCTGCGGTACCGCCCCAAGTTGGTAAAAGAAAGTGGTACAACTACATCAGCATTCTAAAACATGGCGATTTCTCAGGCGATGGTCAAATTCTTTTCAACTGCAGGTTCGAGGAAGGTACTTGTATCTAGAAAAATACGGACTTTATTCTTAGTCCGTTCTAGAGTCCATGGTGGCTGTTAACAGCCCGTTTGGCTGTGACCTGAACGGGCTGCAACAGCAATCAACACATGTATATATCATCTAGGCATTTGTGTCACGAGGCCTTCAGTGTATACAAACGACCGAATTGTACCGTTGGCAAGCTCTCGCACCATCTGAACTAATGATACTCCATGCTGTTGATTGATGCGATGACGAGCCTACGTCAACTAGTATTATAAAGTTTTTTGACAGCGATACTCCATATTGACGAATGTATGTACGAGGGCGGAATACACTGACATATCGCACTATGCTAAAAGGTGCCTGCCCCAAACAGAGTAAATATTCACCGGTGCTGCCTAAAATATGGTAGCTCCACCAGGCGCCTGATTTATTGTGCCAAATTCACATGGCTCCGGCTGGCGTGGAACCACAGTGAATCAGGGCCCAGAGATGATGTTTTGTACCGATTTGCCCCGAAGAAACAAAACGTCAAACAGACAAACGCAATTCAAGCCAAACTTCGTCCGTTTGTCCATTCTATATAAGGATCGTGCAGCCGCCCGGAGCTATTTGGTTTCTCAGTCTCCTGATATTCGTCATCCTCTTCCTTCGCAAGCATTCTCCCAACCAGCACGTCCCAAATCATGATGACGACAGAGGGCAAGAACAAAGACCCTTCAGAAATTACGAGCGATTCATTCCTTTCCGAAGCATCAATCGCGACCAAGACAGCGCTCGCCATTACATACCTTCAAGATCGCTCAGTCCCCTTCATCGCCGCGCAATCTCCTACCTGGGCCGCAGACACCGCAGCGTACAACCTCCGGTTACCGGCGACACCAGCTCTTCTTGTCTATGCTCGGACAGTCAAGCATGTCCAGGATGCGGTCGAGTGTGGCGTGGCAGTTGCCCTGAAGGTCAGTGCCCGCAGCGGTGGTCACTCATACACGTCTCTGGGACTCGGAGGAGAAAACGGCCACCTGGTCGTAGACCTGACCCACATGAACAGTATATCTGTCGATGAAAACACCCACGTCGCTACCATCGGGGCCGGCGCCCGCCTGGGAGATGTAGCCCGCGAGCTCTTCGACAACGGCGGGCGAGCAATCAGCCATGGCAGCTGCCCGTCCGTCGGCCTGTCCGGCCACGTACTGCACGGCGGATACGGCTGGGCGTCGCATAGCCACGGGCTGACCCTTGACTGGCTGGTCGGTGTCGACGTTGTGCTGGCGAACGGAACGCACGTCCACTGTTCCCAGAGTGAGAACTCTGACCTGTTCTGGGCGATCCGGGGTGCTGGCTCCAACTTCGGCATCGTCACTTCGTACGAGCTTGCGACTTTTGCGGCGCCCGCTGTTTCGGTTCCGTTCAGAGTGTCGCTGAATTGGGTGACTGAACGTCAGAAGATGGACGGGGTCACGGCCTTGGTCGAATTTGCTCGGGACATGCCTGCTGATCTGAACATGCGATGTAAGTGTTATCACAATACTTGCCTGCAAATTGTCTGGTAATTTCTCAACTTCTTGGTGTGTCCCTTTAGAACTATCCTTCCTGTTAAACAATATGACTGACTACAAGCTATTCAAGTGATGATACACGACGGGGGAGACTCCGCCCTGGACGGTGTGTACTACGGGAACACGAGTAATTTATCCAGAATCTTGAGCCCACTGCTCGAGAAACTCGGAGGTACTTTGAAGATGCACCCCGGCACGTGGATCCAAGGCCTAGAACACTATGCCGAGAGAAATTGCTTGACTCCCAGCACCAATGAGCACGGCAACTTCTATGCGACAAGTCTCACGCTGAAGGACCTCAGTGGCGACACACTGGCCCGTTTCGTCCGTTACTGGCACAGGGATGCCGTTGCCCTCAGCTCAGGCGGCTGGTTCGTACAACTGGACATACACGGCGGTGTCAACTCTGCAGTATCGGCTGTCCCAAACACCGCCACCGCTTATGCGCATCGCGACAAAATCTTTCTCATCCAGTTTTATCATTTCGCTGACAATGATGATCCATACTACCCAACAAGCGGCATTGATATTTTGAAGAACTGGGTCAAGGTCACCACCGCACCACTACAGGAGGATGACTATGGAATGTACATCAACTACAGCGACTCGCACCTGGACCGAGAAACAGCACAGAAATTGTACTGGGCAGGCAATCTGGAACGCTTGAGGCTTTTCAAGAAGATGTATGACCCAGAAGAGCTGTTTTACTACCCTCAGTCGATCGAGCCCGCAGAGTCAAGATGAGCTCCGGGGGAGGTCGGAACGGAAGGGTCAAGCCACAACATCGCTGGGCCCAGGCCCAAGGGATGCTGGCGGCAAGGGACGGCACGTAACAAATTTTAAAAGACGTCCACTTACGAAATGAAATGTTGTCCACGTGATACGAGTGTGCCTGGAATGTGTGATCTAGGTACGATATTCCACTTTCCAGGGGCTCGATTCTTATGCCAACCGCGGAACAAGTCCGCAAAACCTGGCCGTGGTAGGTCTGTCATAAATCTCACTTTGACGACTCTTCAAATTTTGATCACTACTTTTTGCTTCATTTTGAACTAGAGACTGAATTCTCAGTGCTCTGATGGGCGTTCATATTAGTGAGGCGGAGCGTAATACCCCCAGCCACATTGGTAACTGGATTGTTGACGGAGGAGACAGTTCTGTAGATTCAGAGTCGGAAATGGTGGCGTCGTGTATTTTCACAATCACACCCAGCTGCATTGAGACATGGCGAATTTGTCGCGGTGATATCAACTCTTTTTCCATTCCATTCAGACGCGCTGGTGATCTTGGTGGCAACTACATACACAACGTGCTTAAAACCATGGAGATCGCTATCCCCCGGTTTTCATCCCCTGTCGTCTGCACAATTCTATCATCTGACTGCCTTTCGTTCCACAATCGTTACTTAATTTTACAGTCACTCGTTCGAACCCAACTTCGGAGGCAGCATGGCCTTCTGGTTACTGCTCTCCCTCTGGTGCCTGCTCGTCACGGGCAGGCACAGAGGCGCTGAGCTTGCTGTTAGAGACAACTCGGAGCGGGCCATCCAGGAATACTTCGTGGACTCCGCTGAACCATCTTACTGCTTTGAATTCACCTATGAGTATCTGGTGCTCGTGGGGGCACCAACAAACTACTGGCCTCTGCCTCCATATGGGTTTGTGTATTCATCCTCGGGAAGATCATTATGGAATCATAAGCTTATCATTCTGACAGGAACCCGACTGGTCTCCCAGGTCCAGAGACTACATTGGGTCCTGGATCAGGCTCCGGGACAGACCTACCACCAGGTGGTGCTTCCAACTTGCCTGGCGGCGGCGGTGGTGGTGGGGGAGGCATCACTACCGGGGGGCAGGGGAGTGCCACTCTTCCAGGCCAGAGCACAAGGCCAGGAGGCCAGGGCACAGGCACAGCAGGTCAAGGGACAGGTACAGCCACAGGCACAGCAGGCCAGGGCACAGGAACAGCAGGCCAAGGCAATTTCACAACACTCCCCACGACTACGGGTTCTGGCTCCATCACTGGTCCCACACCAGCGCCCGCCCTCGATATCACCTCGCCGGCTGGTAGAAGCTTCACTATCAACCTGAGAATGTACCTGAGGGCTCCTACCGACACTTTCCTGTCCGCGACAACAGATCCACAGGTTTCCTGGGCAGTTCTCTCAGGCTCGGACTTGTCCATCAACGCTCCTGATGTTCTCTCAGAGTTTACCCTTGTTATCAGGATGCGTGCGGCAAATGCCCAAGGAGCACCATACGAAGTCGTACTCAATCTGAAGATAGAGCCTGTCGTCCGAGTGCCTGTATCACCCGACAACGACTTCTCGATCGACCTGACCAAATACCTGGATAACTCAGCAGACGCAGCGACCATCGTCACTGAGCCAAATGCGACGTGGGTGGGATACACCCGCCCGACTCAGCGCATTGCTGGACGCGTGCCTGCTGTGTATAACGAACCGAGGACGCTCATCGCTGTCAATGTGATGGCTCAAAAGGGAGGAACCTACGTTCGATACTTCGGCCTCGTCCGTGCACCTGTGCCAGTGGTTCCATTGGTTCTGGGTGGCCAGTTATCGTTGCAATTGGTACCTTTCCTTCTTGCGTCTGAGGACGTCGTCTCATCTGTCAAGACCAATCCAAATTCTACTTGGGTCAGCTTCAACCCAGGCCCAAAGACCTTGTCTGGTACGGTACCAAGGACTCTGGACAACAGCTCGGTCATAATCACAGCTCTCGCTACCTCATTCACCCAAGGTCTCGATTATTCCTTCCAGCTCGAGCTTTATATCCAGGACAGCAGCAAGCCCGACACCGGCGTGTTGGTACCGGTCGTGGCGTCGAACAACTTTACAATCATCACGTCGAAGTACTTCCCCGCGTCCGTTCGACTGTCAGCCATCACCACCGTTCCCCAGGTAAGCTGGATCAGCTTCGACCCCGCCAAAAGCATTGTCGGTGGAAAAGTGCCAGACCTAGTGGCCGGAACGGTCGTGAGACTCACGGTCAATGCTTCATCTGCCGCCACTCCAGGAAGTGAAGCTGCTACTTACTCCAAGCTATTTAACCTGGAGGTACAGCTCAACGATGTTCCGAAATTCAACGTGACGCTGGGAGCCCAGTTCGGAATTGACATTGGGGCGATTCTGTTGAGCCCACCAGGTGACTACCTCACGTCGATCTCAACACTACCTATCTCGAACTGGGTGTCCCTCGGGACCAACGGGAAGACCATTGGCGGCGTTGTTCCGCTCACCCTTCCAGCTGGCACCAGCGTTGCTGTCGCCGGTACTGCGTTCAACCCCAGCCTGGACTCTTCCTACAACAAGGACTTCAGTCTCGAAATCGGGGCTGGTTATTCTATAACAGTGCCTGTGCTCATCGGGGGCGACTTCCAGATCAATCTTACGGATTATCTGCGAAGCAATGATGATACCGTGAAGTTCACTACCAGCCCGCCTGTCGACTGGGTGAGGCTTAGCCCTACGCCCCCGCCGTCCTTGATCGGTACAGTGCCCGCTGGGTATGATGGGAACGAAGTCAACATAACCATCCTTGCTACGTCTCGGTCGAATGGGTTCACTTACACGATCCTGGCGAACATCCAGATGTTCACCAATGAGGCAAAGGTGGAGATCTTCCAAGCAGATATATTGACAATCGATTTGAGACCGCTTCTCAAGACCCCCGAGGATCTGATCGAGTCCATTCAGAAATTCCCAGTAGCCGACTGGCTCGAACTCAACGCTGAAAACAAGTCTGTCTCCGGCACCGTTCCTCTGAACCAACCAGCTGGGTCATCTGTAAACATCACGGTCAATGGTCTCTCCCTCCAGGAGCCTTCAGCCAGTATCGGACGCCTGCGAGGGGGGATGAGGGCGATCAGTCCTCGGCAACTGCGCCTGTATTTCCCGTATTCGGTGCTGGTCAGCGTCAAGATTTTCGACCGTCCCGTGGTGAGCTCCTCTACCACCCGGTCAGCCACCGTGTCGTTGTCGAGCCAGCCTCCGAGATCGACACCACCCCAGTCGACTGGGCCAGATGGCGTGTCATCAGGACCAAGCCAGCCAACGATGAGTGGCGGCAGCGACAGCTCTGCACCCCCAGCGACCCAGCCTTCGGCGGCGACCTTCTCCAGCGATGGAGAGAGCGGCTCGCCTAGCACGCCTGTCTTCCCTTCGAGCAGTGGAGGCGAAGGCCCGACATCCTCCAACGACGGCGGCCAGGAGCCGACGAGTACAGAGCCGACTCCAAACCCTTCCGAGTCGAACACCTCGCCATCGGAGACCGGAGGGCCTTCGTCGGATGGCGGGCAACAGGAGCCGACAAGCAGTATGTCTGGTTTTATCCCGGACCCAAGCTCCCAGCCCCCGAGCTCAAGCCCGGGCTCAGCAGGCCCTCCGCTATCGTCGACGCCCGCGTTGTCGACTTTCGTGCCCAGCCAGTCTGTCGTGGGGCCATCGTTTAGCCCCTCCCTCCCACCAGGGCAGTCAGCAAGCTCGCGTAGTGTCTCGTCTCAGTCGGGCACATCGCCTGTGGTCAACCCGCCGTCATCAGGAGGGCAGAGCCCAACGTCTGCAGGACAGAGCCCATCGCCAGCAGCAACCACCCGGGCGGGCTCTTCGGTCTCCGTTCCCTCGTTTTCTTCACCAATCATCCAAAGCTCCACGAACATCGTCCTGCCGACCTCAGGAGCCATGTCATCCCCTGGTGTTCCGTCCAGCCCTGGCGGCCAGTCTCTGTCGAGCGCTCTTGGGACATCCTCCCGAGGGGCCAGCACTTCGGTCGCGAGCTCTCAATCACCCACCACCCAGGGAACCCTGCCGGCATCGAGTTCACCTGGCCAGTCTGTCGGCCCGTCTCAGGGAACTCCCTCAGCAAGCCCATCCCAGGGATCATCGTCAGCACCGAACCCGTCAAGCCAATCTGTAAGCCCGTCCCAGGGAACCCCGCCAGCATCGAGTCCCCCCAGCCAGTCAAGCCCAACCAGCCAGTCGAGTCTACCTAGCCAGTCAATCAGCCCATCGCAGGCATCTGCCTCGGCACCGAGCTCATCCAGCCAGTCCGATAGCCCATCTCAGGGGACTCCCTCGGCACCAAGCCCATCAAGCCAGTCAGCCAGCGATTCGCAAAGCCCCCAGAGCCAGCCCAGCAGCGTTAGCAACGTCCCATCAACGGGTGTGGCTACCTCCCAGTCTTCAAGCGGCAGTCCGGTGCTGCCGACTTCTGTGTCGACGAGTGCTCAACAGACCCCATCACCCATGCCTACCGTATCGACGAGTGGTCAACAGACCTCGTCACTTGCGTCTACCGTATCCACGACTTCTCAGCAGACCCCATCGCTTGTGCCTACCGTATCGTCGAGTGGTCAACAGACCCCGTCGATCGTGTCGAGTGTATCAACGAGTGCTCAACAAACACCGTCGCTCGCGTCTAGTGTATCGACGAGTGCTCAGCAAACCCCATCGCTCGCATCTACCATATCAACGACTTCTCAGCAGACTCAATCACTCGTATCTACCGTGTCGACGAGTGGTCTGCTTGGATCGTCCTCTTCTGCGCCGTCCTCATCTGTGCCGACCACATCTGTGCCGACCACTTCGGTGTCTGCGCTTGTATCGTCCTCGTCAGTGTCCACGTCGCTAGTGTCAACATCTTCCGGGGCTGCCACCAGCAGCAGCAGTGTCTCTCCAACAGGCTCAGCCAGCACAGGCACACCCACTAGCTCCGCCTCGTCAGCGTCAACATCGTCCCGAGCTCCGACCAGCAGCAGTAGTGTGTCCCCGACAAGCTCAGCCAGCACAGGGACAGGGACACCCGCTAGCTCTACCTCGTCGGTGTCGGCATCGCCTCAAGCTTCAACAAGCAGCAGCAGCGTGTCGCCTACCAACAGCATTAGTACGTCTCCTACCAGCAGTATTAGTACATCCCCTACCAGCAGCATCAGTGTATCTTCTAGAAGCAGCAGCAGCAGCATATCTTCAAGTAGCAGCATTAGTGTGTCGCCAACCACCAGCATTAGTGTGTCACCGACCACCAGTGTCAGTGGAACTCCCAGCACGAGCAGTATCAGTGGAACTCCCAGCACCAGCAGCATCAGTGTGTCTCCCACGACAAGTATCAGTGTGTCTCCAACCACTAGTGTCAGTGGAACTCCCAGCACAAGCAGCGTCAGTGGGACTCCCAGCACGAGCAGCGTCAGTGGGACTCCTAGCACGAGCAGCGTCAGTGGAACCCCCAGCACAAGCAGCGTCAGTGGAACTCCTAGCACCAGCAGCATTAGTGTGTCTCCGACCACCAGCAGTGCGTCTCAGAGCAGCAGTAGCAGTGCGTCTCTCACCACATCTGCCTCGACTGGGGTCACAAGTACGTCAAGCCTTTCCACCAGTCTATCATCAAGCGAGTCCCAAACCAGCTCGGAGTCAAGCTCTGCTTCGAGTGTTTCATCAGAGAGCTCGGAGTCCGTCTCTTCCTCAAGCCATTCATCTACCGCCGAACCCAGCTCTTCCTCGAGCCTGTCGTCCAGCGCGGAGACCAGCGTGACGTCTAGTGCTTCCTCCAGTGAGGTTTCGACTACCTCGCACGAACCAACGTCTACAAGCGAGATTAACTCATCGTCGACGGAGTCGAGTACCTCACACGAGCCAACGTCTACAAGCGATCATTCCTCATCGACGTCGGCAGAGTCGAGCACCTCGCACGCGCCGACGACTACGAGCGATCATTCCTCGTCAACGTCAGCAGAGTCGAGCACCTCGCACGAGCCGACGACTACAAGTGATCATTCTTCGTCGACGTCGGAGTCGTCCTCTGTAACAGGTCCGTGTTCTATAGCCCAAGCAATTCCGAAGTCAAGCTCAGGTTCTATTTTCCCCAGCCCAAACGTCGTCCTCGTTCTCCACCTCCGACTCCAGCACTCTGGCGTCACCCGAGGGTCCCACTTCATCCTCCGTAGACCAATCAAGCACCATATACACAAGCCCAAGTCCAGAGCAGACATCACAAACCTCCATGTCCTTTTCCAGAGATTCCACCAC
Organism: Diaporthe capsici; assembly: GCA_013364905.1. Lineage (NCBI taxonomy): Eukaryota > Fungi > Ascomycota > Sordariomycetes > Diaporthales > Diaporthaceae > Diaporthe > Diaporthe capsici. Next base: position 919,158 of record WNXA01000013.1, read on the forward strand.
AAGCTCCCTATCCCAAACAACAGAGGCACTGTCTTCCTCTGAAGACTCAAGCCCAGAGTCAAGTACTCTGAGCCAGACGTCTAAAACATCTACATCTATACCTACAAGCTCCACGAAGCAGACTTCTCAAGCGTCCGTATCCTCATCCACAGAATCCACCACAAGCCCCTTGCCTCAAACAACGGAAGAATTACCCTCGTCTACAGAATTCAGCACAAGTCCCCTGTCCCAAACAACAGGGACACTAACTTCCTCATACACAAGCCCAGACTCAAGCACTCTCACCCAAACTTCTCAGACGTCTCCCTCCACCACAAGCTCCCTTACCCAGACGTCTTCTTCATCTAGCCTCAGCTCAACATCCGAGGCCCAAACAAGCTCCTCTTCGTACCCACCCTCTACCACAAGTTTCGTGGCAGAAACCACCACTTCGGGCCCCTCGAGCTCTGAATCTTCCACGTTGAGCAGCCGTAGTTCTTCTGTTTCCACAACGTACAGCAGCAGCAGCTCTTATGAGTCCACATACCCAAGCAGCAGCAGCACCTCTGAGCATGCAACATCAAGCAGCAGTAGCAGCTCTTCCTCGTCGTCGAGTAGTAGCAGCAGCAGTAGCTCTTTTGCCTCGTTGTCGAGTAGTAGTAGCAGCAGTAGCAGCAGCTCTTCCTCGTCGTCGAGTAGTAGCAGTAGCTCATCTTCCACTGCTGAGCCAACTACCTCTTCCAGCGCTTCCAGCTCTTCCAGCTCCTCTAGTTCTTCAAGCTCTTCAAGCTCTTCCAGCTCTTCCACGTCGTCGTCCTCAAGCTCATTAAAATCTACCACAGCGTCAACCACCGGATCTACGAGCGCATCTTCGTCAAGCAGCGGATCTACGAGTGCATCTTCCTCAAGCAGTGGATCTACGAGTGCATCGTCAAGCACCGCGTCGACGTAAGTCGGGCACTCATTGAGAACCGGAGACCTTCTCAGTTTCACTAATTTACCGAAACAGCGCTTCTCCTACTCCCACCCCGTTGCCACAGTTCGCCTGCGGTCCAGAAGCTTACGAAGTGCAGAGCAACACACTTTACAAGATCAATCTCGTTGCCAATGGAGCTACTTCCTCGGTCAAGAGCCCTGTTTACACTGATGCCCCCAACGCCATGGCTTACCATACTGGGGACGACTATATGTATGCTGTCGCGCAGAAGAGCGGTCAGAACGGACAAGTCATTCGCATCGGCTCCGATGGTGGGTCCCGGGCAGTCGCTGGTGTGACCGTCGGGACCACATTATCCGTTACCAGCGGCACCATTGACCCCGATGGTTACTTCTGGGTCGCGTGGACCAATGCCCAACAATACGCAAAGATTGACATGAGAATCAGTTCAGTTGGTACTTCGAGCTACGGCACAACGGTCCTCAGTGGCACCACAAACCTGCTTTCTCTTAATACCCAGGCACAATATTATCAGATCAATGACTGGGCAGCTATGGGGCCTACCAGTGGGACAGGCAATCGCAATGGCGTGCTCTACACCGTCGCGGGCCAAGGCGGCCAGGGAACCAGCACCGGCTACAGGTCATTGCTACTTACTATGACCACGGCGAATCCCCCGGCGTGGGCCATAGTTCAAACCTATACTAATTTCAACGGCGGCACGAATACGGGCGGCGTAACTGGTAAAGCGGATTGGGGCGCTATATATCCGAGCAGTGACGGCTACCTATATGCCACGGAGAACACTACGGGTTTGATCTACAGGTTCAACCTCAACTCTCCAAGCACACCACCGGAGCAAGTCTTACAAGGGCCTGCTGGAACGACCAATGATGGCGCCAGATGCGTGACCGCCCCAGTTACCTAGGGATCCAACCAATCCGAATGATTGACGCGGGATCGACACACTTCGTCAATTTGGGGAAGCGTTGCCTTGGGTTGTTCTCTCGGATTCAGCAGGATAATCGCCACCGGGCCGAGTACGAGCTGTGATGATTCGACGCACAAGTATCTTGATTCAACTTTTTGCCTGCGAGTTCGGGGTTCTTTGTCTTGGAAGGGTAATATTTATGGTTTGAATTGATGATTCATGTAAACATAACTAATGAAGTGGATTTGTTGACGTGAGATATTGGTAATACGAGGATAAAGTTCGCCGCAAATTAGTTGTGCTTTCTGAGAATAACTGGGTGAATGATGCTCAGCGCTCGCTATGTGACACTATCGACATCAACCGGTCGCAACTGCTATAAATTCTGCTTGGTCCCTCTTGCCATGTAGCACAAGTCACCTTCCGAGCCTGTTGCTAAGCACCAATCAACTAGGCCTCCTGACCTCATCGAGCCACCCCGGAGTACAAATTCGACGTCGAGTAGCGATCTGGAAGACCCGGTGCGGCAGGCATGTCGGGTACAGTATACGCACTTGTCCTCTCCGCCGCGGCCCCTGGCCTCTGGATGTGCACCCACCGCCCCACGGGGTGCTTCAGCCCGAGCTGGGCGACAGACTCACTGCCGAGCGACTGCATGCGCGCGACATTATCAGCTTGCCGGCTCTCGTCATATGGTGTGGTTAACCCTGTGCCCGCAGCGACGCCCCCGGGCCCGGGGCCGCCCTGGAAGCCGGGCCTCGTCTTTTCCACGGGAGGCTGACCTGGATAATAGGAAACCCTTGAATCATCGCCTTCGTTCTCAACCCGGTAGGCGATCCGCATCAGTTCTGCCATGGCGGCCGTCTCGGCCCTCGAGAGGTTTGGGTTGGTCCTTGGGGGTGGCTCGAAGTCGAAGGACTCCGTTGTGGTCTTTGGTTGCCCTCCGCCCTTGACTCGCTTTCTGATGAAGAAGAAAACGGCGGCTAGTATGGCGATGCCGACTATATTGAATGTTAGTTGATTGTATTGGCACGTAGATTTCGATTTGCCTGACTTACCCAGCACCAGCAGTATTGCTCCAACAATGACACCCGCGTCAGTACCTCCAGGTGTAGCCGTCACGGGAGCTGATGATGGGCTCTGTGCCCCATTCTGTTCTTGTTCACTCGGTACTCGACTTGGTATCGGGCTTGGCTGAACTGGACTGGGTTGGTTTGGGACAGGGCTGAGGGTTGGCAGTGTCGTCGCTACCGGTGATGAACTAATCTCTGTTGTGGGCAGTATCGGGGCAAGTGGTATCAGTGAAGTGGTAGCAACAGGCCGTGGTAGGCTCGTCGTCAGGGCCGGCAACTGTGATGACTTCGTGGTGCTAACAGAAGGGGTCGGCTGAGGTCTCCTCGTCCCAGGGAAGTGACTCGTCGCAGCCGTCAATGTGATCCTCCTCCCGGATGTGGCGAATGTCGCTTGCCCACCAACGGCCTTTCCTTGTCTCGGTAGTATATCGTATATGTCCTCGGGCTGGGCTTGGGGTGGAGGCACACCCAGTGCAGCGGCTCGCACAAATGCATTAATCTCCTCCATCATAATTCCTTGGAGTGGTCTCCGTCTATCTCGTCTTCGCGATCATCAAGATCGTCGGTAAAGTCGTGTAAAGCGTGTCGTAAAAGTTGGTGAGCGCCGGGCTTCTTCTAACATGCACGGAAGCCTGTTCCTTGGGCCCGGCCCTAAATGCGTAAAAAGAACAGTCAACAGACGGAAATGAAAATTCTAGAATGCAAAAATATGGAATCAGCAAGACCCATGAATGGCCTCAACGACGGATCTGCATGACATTTTCTTCCTTCTGATGGCAGCTGTTTCTATCGGAGTGGCCTCGTCCGAGAATGCCTCGCCAATGCCAACTCGCTTGCATCAAAAACTGGCTTTGGCATTAGTGAGCCACAAATACCCAAGTGCTCAAGTGCCGGCTTGACCATACATGTTCTTCCCGGCCTGGTCTCGTACGGCCAAAGGGTTGTGAGGATCGAGGGCATCATTGCCGGTGCACTGTCTCAATGAACTTGGCGTTGTGCTGCCAAGTAGCAAGGCACCTCAAAAGTTCGGCAACGCCAGCCAAAAAGCGGCACGCCAAGATGGCCGCTCGAAGCTGTGTGGTCGCACCGCTGACATTCAGACACAGCCAAGTTGGGGATCATTGTTTCATCCACTTCAGCCGACTCTTCACGTCCTGTTTTTTGTCGCTTCCCAGCCGCTCGGGTGCGACTTGCCACAAAACAAATGCAAGCCGAACCGAAAAGCGAGCAGGAAGGTTTAGACTAGCATATCCATCTGAGACAGCCCAGCCCTGTATTTAGTAACATTTGCCTACTGCCCGCAGCGCCAACACTCTGCCCAGCTGGACCACTAGCGACTTAACGAGTAAAGTGGCTCGGGCTGGTCCGAAAGTCAAGCCTGGCCAGCGTTGGGGACACCCTTCTTCAAGGCTCGCTTGTTTCCACATGGCCGTGTCCACATTCCATCTTCGACTTGTCGATAAGTCTGGAGACGACCATAACAGTCTGGAAGGCCTCGGCCTGCGGCCATCATTGGCCGACGGTCAGCGCGGCGCCACCAGAAACATATGTATTCCGATCTGGATCAGATATGGATTTCCCACACCGTCAGCGTGGGATCCATCTGATAAAAAAGATCCACAAGCCGGGCACTCAGGATGAACCCACATACCCCGGTGGTCTTCAAACACTCTCCATGGTCATTGTGGCAGCACCACTTTTCAGAACGAATGCATGGGGAGAATCAAACAATTGATCTGGGGAGTATCCACTTTTACATCACAGGACATAAGCATACGTGAGCTTCCTTGATCATGGAAAGGGGCCCGTCTCTCATCCGATTTCCCCGTGCAACGCAGATGCGAGGCATCGCCATTTCATCCTCAGGGGCTATGCGCAACAACAACGCGATAGGCAACAAGAACTAGCAGATTGAGAAACACGACGCCGGCGGCAGAGGGCGGCAGGGAGCGGCGGCAAAGTTTTCTTTCCGCGATGAGTACTATACTTCGCTAGCGCTGAGCTCTTGCGTGCCACCATCGTATGAGGGCATCACCACGTCGCTTGGTAAACCAGCTTGGACGAGGGAAAACCGAACTCATTGCGACGCGTGCCTAGGCGCAGATGCCCTCCAAGTCTAGGCTCGTGTCTACAGAGTCTGGTGCGACGATGGGATGCCATGGGGAAGATCAAAATAGCGACCTCAAGGCCAGCAGGCGGCAGGAGCGGTGTTTCGTATGCGGCGCGCGCTTCCTCCCGTGAAAAGTCGGGACTGAAAGCGCGTGAGGGCTAGTTCTGCGCCAGGCCCAAGCCACCAGGCGGCTCGCCATACATAAGACAGCTATGACCACTCTGGCAGGAGCCCCAGAATCCTTGGTATTCCTTGGCGGCGAGTCGCGGGCAGGTCTAAGCGCCCCGGTGAAAGAAACATCCCCACGCTCGCTTCGGTCTCACAACTGACCCATCGCATCACCGACAGTCTTGGTACTGTGGCCTGGCCAAACATCTTTGTATAAACCTTGGCTCCTTTCCCAGCCCGGTGGAAGACAATGAAAACGGGCTGATACCTAACTGCTCATGTCGATTTCACCATGACTCCTTCGCCTTTTCCGAGCCCAACGCGGGAAGGCTTCGATGGCCACGAAGCAGAATTAACAAGGCGATAGGTATAGTATGTGCTTGTACGGAGATATTCGACCTGCTTGAAATCTCGTAGCTTCGTGTTCATAAGCCCTTCTGATATGGCAGGCCTATTGCTTGGCTGCGGCAAAGACGGACTTGGTCGGCCTCGCTTTGTCTACCGTACGCAAAGTGGCCCCAAAAGGCAAGAGCCTCATCCCGGGAAAGAATAGGTCCGGGCATGGACTTGCTAAATTCCTCATGATCTTCTAGATAACGCGGAAAGGCCGCCCGGATTTGATCACACGGAGTCAACATTTGTGGCCGGCCTTGCACTTTGACTTAATTGTCTCTTGTGGATGCTGCACAAGAAGAAGCATACAATCATAGAATCATCGATACGACAGCACCTTAGTTTCTTCAGTCGACTTTCAAGCACCACAGTGCAGTGAATACCCTGGAGGTGACCAGTGTTGACGTTGCATATTGTGGGCCAAAGGAAGGAGCGAATGGGGCCGCTGACGGATTTGTGCAACCTTGTGATGTGTATAAAAGACTTTCATCACAACTGGGCCATTTCAAAGGTCTAGAAGCAGGCAAAGAAGGCTCGACCCACGAGAGAGCGGCTGATCCCGGTGCACGTGGCGGGTGGATGTCGACGTAGGAGACTGGGGTCATGCTAGATTCTGGCATACGATATTCTGCAACTATTTTGGCCGCCTTCTAATTGCTACCCTGGATTTCAAGTACTTGGGTACGGAATTCATGTGACTAAGCCAGAGCTTGTGACGTCCCAAGGACCGACCAGCTATTCCTGCCAGAGTCGTGGCAAAAGCCCGTGAGAGAATTTCGGCTGCCACCACCACGAAGAGGTGTGTGATGATACATGCATTGGTCCACAGGTATTCCAATTCCCCGGTAGGTAGCTGCAATCAGTGAAGAAACAGGGCTATCGAGTGAGGCGCACCCATCTGCTGCAGATAAGCGGCTGTCCTATCAAAGAACATCAGCCATGTGAGTCGAGTCTACCACGAGCGGTTGTATCATACATACCTAGGTATGCTGTACAATAAGGCCATTCTAGCTAGACTGTTGCTGATACATGAGGTGGTCGACTGACTGACAAGGAGGGATGTGTGGAAGCCCAACTCCAGCTTCCTTCTGAATTCCAGGCGGTGTGGAGGACTCTGACGTGGATGCAAGACCCACTTGGGCGCTTCGCATTGAATTCCAAGCACCGGCGGATTCCCTCGGATTCAGGGCCGCAAATGGCGCGGGAAATCGCCGTTGGCTGCTCACCTGCACGGTTCAGGGTCAAGTGGCAAGGTGATTGGTGGCGATGACTCGGTGTGGGGATGACTTCGTGCACCACGCAACAACCTGCAGCCCGAGGGACGAGGTGTTGTGGCAAGACGAGCAAATCGGGTTTCGAATGGCAATGTTTTGTCAGCTGGAATACTCGGCCGCCTCGAAATCGACCTTGGGCAGCATTTCGTCCAGCCAGCTTAAATGTGGGTCTGGACTACTGCATCAGGATGGGGACCTGCATGCGGCCGTTCCAGATTTGAGGCAATCATGATGCCCCGGGTTGGTGTATTTGACTGGAGCTCGCCTCCTCGATCGTCTCCTCAGTTCTCCCCTTCTCCCCTTGCTTGATAACTATCTCGCAAGGGATGGGGAAAAGCGATTACTCTCGAACAGTGGCGGGCAGCGACTCCGGGTATGGCGGAGACGAGGCGACTGACAGGTCGTCTTCTTCCCTGCACCCTCTAGGTGAGTGGCATGACATCGTGCCAAGCTGATGTGGGTGCTGACGCGATATGCCTCACAGCTCGGAAGGGCTATGAGATCGGCCCGGCGTCCAAGTTGCAAATAGGAGATGTGAGTGCCGCCGAGTGCTCCTGCACCATACCAGGGCGCGACTGACCAAGCCACAGGTCTTTGAGTTCCTCTGGGCCGACTGTCCTGAATTCGAATACGAGTGGAAGTGTCTGGGTTATACCAGATTCATCGTGCTCCGGCATTCCGACAGCTTCCCTATGCACTGCGCCTGCGTGTGCGTACAGTGATCGCTTCTATCGTCAACTGCACAACCAACTAACAGCTGTCAGACCAATATCGGTAGGCAACAAGAGGAACTTTGCGAAGCCAGGCATCGACACCCTACAACAAGGGCATGTCTACGCCTCAGGGGTCCGGGACCGAGATCGCGATAGCGCGGATCCCCAAACACCAAGCCAGCACGACAGTGGCCATTCGCAGCTGCCGTACTCGTCCGTCGGCATTAACTTGCACAGCGGACGTCACAAAGTAAAGGAAGACTCCCGCGCGAACTACGCCGATGTCGTCGAGGTCGACCACGAAGCCCAGGTCATGGTGGTCGGTGATGTGGTCAAATACTTTGACCGGGTGCGCAAGAACGTCAACAAGGCGTTCATGCGGCAAATCCTTCGGGACGCCTTGGGCGACTACTGCGAGCGCAAGAGGAGCGAGTCTGAGGCTGCTGGGACCAGAGGATGGGGCAACAGCACGGCCTCACTTATCAAGACGGCACCAGAGGGCGACGAGCCCGCCCCAGACGAGGCAGTCGCCGCCCACGAGAAGCAGCCTGAAGATGTCCTGCATGAAAACGTGCAACCTGAGAATGTGCAGACGGAGCACTCACAGCCTGCAGAAGTGGTCTCAGTGGAAAGAGATGCTGAGGAGAGCTCAAGTGATGGCGCGAAGGAGGATGGCGAAGGCCGGGAACAGCCGAGCACCAGCTGGGGCAGCAGTGCTCACCCACCTCGCACAGCAGAACATCGTGCTGCCAGGACCGCGTCACGGGCAAGGACGCACTCAAGTACGCGTTCGAGGAACCATTCAAGAGCAGGTAGCCCCGTCCGCGAGGCTCAGGTGGGGTTGAAGCCGGGCATGGACCGGGCTGGGCTCCAGAGCTTGCGCAACCTCAGGCGTGGAGCGGCCAGCGAGGATCATGATGATACACTGTCTCTGCGGTCGCTGGCCATGGTGGGGAGGGCTGATTCGAGCTCGTCGAGGAAGTCGCGGAGGTGAGACGACGCTTAGGTAGGTGCTGCGGTCTAGTCTGGTCCTGGGTCAGATGGCGTATGTGTCGTTCCTGCCGCCCAATTTAGATGATACCTAGATAAATGAGGAATGAAGGATGTATCCGCACAGGATGTATGAATTTATGAAAAATACCACAGGGATTCAATATAATCTGATGAGCTTATGATCGCCATCCCTGTCAGTTCATCTATGCCTGGGGAGGCTTGACGGCACAGGCTGTGTGGGCTAAGTGAGGTATTGTTCCAGAAGCAATACTGAGCATTGACACCTGCAGAACGGCGGGTAGCTAAGTCGATCAAGAGGAGTGAAATGGTGCTTCCTAGTCTTTGCATTAATGCCCATCTAAATAGCCAACTATGGTCTCCACCAGGTTCAAGTCGGCCATGACTGCCTACCTAAGGTTATCACACCCAAGGTTGAGACAGGTCCTGGGAGGAACCACGGCAGGGATTTGGTAGAGGAAGGAACCACACACTTTCCGCTGCCTGGAAAGCACCAAGCTCCCAATCCATTTTCATCGAAGGGAGCCGCCTCCCAACAGACTCAAACTCATCATCTCGGTCAGGGCACTTCCAAGACCCCTTCCTGTTTTCTCACCACTTCGACTGAATCCATTCTCAACTGCGTCCTCGAAACATCTTCGGCCAAAGACAAACTTTCCGCTCCACATCTTGCCACACTATCTGAAAGCTGCCACTAAGCATCCGCACCCGCCCTGGGACACACGACTCGAGACTCCATCCCCTCTCCTTCCCGCACCCACGATGGCCGAGGCCGCCACCACCGCAGGGTCGACCGCCTCAATCGTGAAGCCCGATGGCGATGCCGAACCTGCGGACAGATTCCCCTTCATGCGCTTCTGTCCAGAGATCCGCGTCATGATCTGGCACGCTGCGATGCCCGACTTCGCAACTTGTAACTTTATCCTTCACAGTGAGGGTACTTGGGGCGACACCACCTTGACCCTTACCCTCGAACGCATGACCAAGGTTCAGCGCACGCCCATTGCCACCCTTTCCACCGTCTGCCACGAGTCGAGAAATGAGGTGATAATGAAGTACCCTGACCTACTTCCATTGCGCAATGGGCATCTCTTGAGGTTCAGCTCTTCTGGGGACGTGGTCATGCTCACAAAAATAGAGGAGACTCTTGATGTCGACCGCCCAGTTTGGGACTTCGAACTGCACAAGCTACCAAACTTGTATACGGTGCTCCATTTCCCATTCGAGTGGAACACACAAGTTCAAAACATCGCGTTTGAACCAGCCAGCGGTTTGGGGTTTGTGGGAACTGCGGCGCTGAATCCTCAACACATTGACTTTTTGGTCCCAAGAATGAAACCAAAATTCGACTTTCTCAATCTTTTCCCCCGGGTCAAGAATTATTTTGTCAAACACACTGTGGTGTATGCTTCAGAAACCCTGGAGGCTGTGAGGAAGGAGTGGCAGGAGACGTCCATACAGACGTATGTCGAACAGGAATTCGCCAGCCTTGAGCACATTCCGTGGCCGGACTTCGGCAACATCTATGAATTTTGGTACGAAGATGAATACCACAAAACCGTCTCGTATTCCGCCAGATTTCTTGACGATCACAAGGAGTGGTCAGGAGGTGTTGACAACTTCCTGCACCATTGGATGCACCACAATACGCAGGATGACCCCGACAACCGGGCTTTTCGTCACAAGGCTTCGCGGAATCAACTACTCGACAATGGTCGGCTTCTGGAAATGTGATACAACACATTCAGCAGTGGGCCCATTTAGCAGGAAGCGCTTTTCGGAAGCGCAAGATTTGCGCCGGCGTGAGTTCTAACGGCTTGTCTAAGGACAGAGTGATGAGGTGTAAAGCTATGACGAAGTGAGAGTTTTGGGCAGAGTGTGAGGAATCTAGGAAGGATGATGAAAGGGCCGTCTTATCGTTCGCCATGTTGAAGATTCGGTTGCTGGAGGGTTTTGTGGGTGCTAATACGGAGTGGTAATTGCGGTGTCCATCTTTTAGAGAAACGAGAAGTAGTCTAGGAAGAAGTTAACGAGGCCTTAGCTAGACGCTGAACTTTTGGCGGCTTGACCGCAGAATGACACGCATTCGCTCAACCCCTATAAAGTGGTCTCGTTTTTTAATCTGTACACATATGCTTCTTATGCAGTATGCATCCAGCCCCTTCATTCAGTGATAAACCCTTAAACACCCAGCGTTAAAGAAATCGTACAATATCGATTGAATATGAACATAGCTTGTGGCTAAGAAACAGTGACAGCCTTGTGCCAACCGCACAGACGAGGCTAGCGAGAACCGCTTCTGGCGGCGCCATAGACCGTCGAACCCCTATAAAACCGGGTATACTGTACGCATATATCTTGATCAGAATCAGTGATGTGAAAAACCACCCTTATGGATTGTGTGAGTAAATAATATTGCATCATTGTTCTTTATTCGAAGAGCGCTAGTATGAGTCTGTGTTTAGTGATGTTATTTGCCAAGACATGGGGATAACAGTTGGGACGTCCCGATGTGTAGAAATCCTCCTAAAGTGGTAAATGTGGGATCTTCTTGAGTGGAATAGATCTTGATTATTATTCTACAACTATATAACTTATGTCTAGCTAAGGGCTATAGTGAAATATGTTTATCCTTTAAAGCTACAGAGAAGATTGTTAAGTTAATCAGCTCATCAGACTTACCTAAGTAGTCAACTTGTGTCTACCTAGGTATCAAATTGCTCCCTTCCAAACTGACTGTAGCCAAGGACATACTGGCTCCTCCTTCCAAAAGATCTCTATGCCAGAGCTCTCCTGCAACAACATAGCCCAACTGGCCTGCCAACCTTCCGACGTTTGGTTAAGTAACTCATGGATGAGCACAGTTCAAGCCTCACGGGGTTTCACGTGACGGACTGTTTCCATGCTGGGTCCCACCTCGTGACGTCGACCGCTCGGCGGGGTCTAGACTTGCGATAGCCTCCGATGGTGATTCATGTCGCCGATTTCTAGCATTTCGTCTTCTCCTCCGGTTCCTGCTGCCTTGATATCCCTGGCCTTGATATCCCTGGCCTTGATGTCCCTGGCCTTGATGTCCCTGGCCTTGATGTCCCTGGCCTTGATGTCCCTGGCCTTGATGTCCCTGGCCTTGATGTCCCTGGCCTTGATGTCCCTGGCCTTGATGTCCCTGGCCTTGATTGGCAAAGCTTTGCAGACTATGATTGGGTACAGGAGGAACATTTGGAGTGTAGGTTGGTGCCGTAGGACGCAAGGCAGAGGCCATTCGCGGTCCACCATAAGACCCATTACTTCCGGTCTCAAAGCAGCCATTATACCAAGTAGTTCCGTACGCAGGATAGGCGTAGCTAACCTGTGGAACCCCCAATGGTGATGTATATGGATGCAAGGGGACTCCTCCCATCGACGGGTTGCGTGGAGCAGAACTAGGTCCCGGCTGAGGCTGCGGATAGTTGTAATAGTTGAACCCGTGGTAGGCAAATGGGCCCGATGGGTAAGTCGCTTGCATGAAATTTGGAGCAGGGCCAGATGTATTTCCAACGACAAGAGGGTGGTTTTCAGGGCGTGGGGCGGCGCCCGCGTACATTGCGTATGGGGAAATCGTGGCTGTCGTTATGAATTGTGCGGTCCTCTCGTTCTGGGCCATGTGATGGGCTTGCATCTGTCCATTTCGATCCTGAGGCCGTAGGTCCCAGAGGCCTGTTGGCTGACTGTCATGAATAACACCAAGCCCCTCCAGCATCCGTAGCCTTTCCGTTACTGATCCATGGTGATTGTCGAAAAGCCGTAATGCTCGGGAGCTGATACCATCAGAGGCTTGTGACTCTGTGGCTCTGCTCTGATTGCGTTCACCATCCTCCTCGTCGTTTGGCTCGAAATCTCTGCAGCGACGGCAGTGCTCGCCGACGAGGTCAGATTGACCCAGGCAGTTCCAGCAGAAGTTCAACTGGCAAAACCCACAAGTCATGTATGGACAACCCGAGTTCTTCTCGATCGGGACTCTGCACCAAACACGCGGACAGCGCTTCGTGTTCTTGGCGATCCAGGCCTCTGTGGTGTCCTCTGATCCTCGATCGAGGAGCTCTTCCCGGCACCGTACGCATCCCTGCGCGGAGAGGGTCCAAAGAGGATCCCTTCGCTGTTCATTCCGGCTTCGAAACCGTGTCGGACAGGGAAGCTGATGCTCGAAACACATTTCGAAACCGCATTCCCAGCATCTTATCCACCGCCCTGGTTCTGTGAGCCTCCCGTCCACGCCAAAAACCATGCCGCGGCAGCTCAACTCTTCCCAGACATCGCCCGCATAATAGCTGGCACCTGAGCCACAGCCAGGGCGAAGACACCAGCGGAAGTTTTGGTCTTCCCCAAGGACCTTGCGTGTGAGGAGGTCATCATAGCGCGAGAACGTCGTCGGACTCGTGATATTCTTGATTTCGTGGAAGGTGTAAATATGATCGCAGGTAGGTTTGGGACATTCGATTGCGTTGCATGCCGCAGGGCCCCGGGTATCCAATGCGGTGCTGATAGAAAGATCGAGACAGCTGTAGCATATGTCGAGATGGTGACCCTCGCTACACGTCTGAAGAGCCTCGTTAGGTGGGAAGCCTTGGAGGTCCTGCCCAGGTCCATCCTCAGAATCGGCCGAGGTCTCCCCTCCATCGTCATAATGTTCCTTCTGCAGAGTAACAACAAGAAATTCCTCGCAACAGACTGCGCACTCGCGGATTTCCGAGTTCATTTCCGCGGGGTTCGTTTGGTATTGGTGAATAATTTGAAGACATCAAGAATTGAATAGCTTCTCCGATCGCGCTGAAGCACCAGAGAGTCAAAGAAATAAAAATAAATATGAATGGTGATGAGATTTTGCGCACGGTGAGAAGCGAGGAAGTTAATGTCTTCACGAATTTATACTTAAGACACGTATCGTATATAAACACTAAAAGACCTGCAAAACTTAGCGTTTCATAGTGCAGGGCTATCACTGGCACCACAATGGCTAGCCCAAGGTAGGCACGAGTACAAAACTAGAACACAGCTAAAAAGGGTGAACTCTTCGAATACATATAATTTGCTAGCACACAACAGTATAACTCAGGATCAACTGAATAGCCGTAGAAATCAATATTTCATTTGGTCGGTACTGGATACAACAGAAAAGACAATATATGATACCTAAGTAGGGGGGGGGGCCAAGGGGCATAGAAAATCGTCTCTCCCTAAAGAAATGGGATTCCACTGCGGCCTGAGTTTCATTCAAATTCAGCATATTCGAACCCACTGAGTAATTTATTTGAATGGAAATGGATGACCTTGATCCCTCAATGTGGTGCATGGAGTTGGTCATATTAACCTTTGCACTCAACCAAGTTGAGTGTATCAAGATTGGTTGGGTTAACACTCTGAGCAGGAAAGGCTGACACCCGAGCAGGTTTGCCCTGTTTTTTGGCCTTAAATATGTCATTGTGGGAGGGGGTAGGCTGAAGAGGTTGAGACCCTCCAGATGATTCGTGGACGTCCTTGTCCTTAAGATAAATTTCAACCCAGCCCTGAGAAGTAAACAAGACCACGTCGTGTACGAAAGTGACACGTCAGCGATGTCCGCCTTGGATTATCCAGCCGTTGTCAGCCGTCACGATGCCCATTGACTAGCCTCACATATACTCCGCATCATAAAACCCCAAGGAAGCATAGCTGCTGCCGAGGATAGTCGAAATTGCCACCGGCGAGCTTAGCTTGGTCGCGAAGCTAGCCCTCGTGCCTGAGGCTCCCGTACCCGTATTCCCATACTCGCCAAAGGTGACATGACCAGTGCGCTCATCGCCCGTGTTCCAGATCCGCCATCCCGCGCTATTGATGACGGCGCTCAGCGAGGACTTCTGGAACACCACACGGGCGTACTCTCCCCACGGCCTCCCGAGGTAGTACACACCGTTGCTGACGCTGTTTCCAGACGCTGCGGCCACGTCACAGTTGTTGAATACGTAGTAGGAGGTGCCGCTCGAGGAGGACCGGCCATTGGCTGTGCAGGATCGTGTTAGTTCATGCCCACCATGACGACAACCCGGTCCGAATTCTGAGTGACCTACCGGTGATGTACCCAAGACTGGCCGACACCACCCTGATGTCATTGTCCTCAAACCACGCAGCTGCGTTCTGCCCGAAAATGAAATCAGTCGCTCCCTGGATGAGGTTGCCGGCGTACAGCTGCTTCCCCGTGTTGGCCAGCAGGGTGTCCTGGTATCCCGTGAAGGAGTTGCCGTAGTAGCCCGAGTCCGCATACGCAGAAAGCGCGACGGCCTGGCTACCCTTGCCGTAAGTGTTTGCGACATTGACGTTGTACAGCTTGAAGTTGGCGGCCTTGACGCGGAGCGTGGCCGTCTCGTCGTTGCTCAGGCCATCAGCCTGGCTCTTGGAGCCGGTGATGGTGACTGAGTTGGCAGCATAGCCGGTCGTGTCCGTGGTAGAACCGTAGATGGTGAGTTGGGCGCTACGGGCAGAGACCAGAACTTGCTCCTTGTAGGTTCCGGGGCTGATGAAGATGCACTGGGTTCCAGATGCTGAAGTCGACAGTGAATTCACGGCAGCTTGGATTGTGCTGTAACCACCCGAGCCGACGGTTATGCACCCTGCCGGGGCAGAGGTACGGCTGGCCGCCAAGGCCGTGGTGGCGCATGAGAGTAAGGCAAAGAGTGACTTCATGTTGTAAGACGATCGAGACTGGCTGTCAAGAGGATGAAGGCTGACACAGCATTGGAAGTTAGGCCCGGTCAAGTCAAGAGTGCTATATACTGATGCGAGAACCCGCCCCGGGGTCCAGTGTGGACGGAAGGAGGCTCTTGCGGTGCCATGGCTCCGCATGTAGCTTTCAGGGCCATTGGTGGACGGGTGCTCCGGAGATAATTTGCCTACGTAAAACTCATTTGTGATCGGAACCTGACCAGCGAGAGTTGTTCATCTGTTACTTAAGAAAGAATTGACTGCCATGCCAGTGCTCGGGTGCTACTATAGCGTGAACAGCGGAGTGTATAATTGTAAGGCCCACGGGACTATACGACGACGCTAATGGGGTCTTGGCATGAGCTTGAAGCCACGAATAAACCGACGTGGCTCGGCTTTCCGCCGCCTGTTTGGTGGATAAATCCCCGAGCCAAGGCGGAGGGCCGTAGGCGCCTATACTTGACACAATTGACGGGGCCCACCACGCTTGCATGCAACACTAGATGTGCTTTGTTTTTCTTCTAGTCGGCAAGATATTTGGGACTTGTTTTCAGCTTAGTCGGTAGCATCTTCATGATTCTAAGAGCAAGCTGCCTGTTCCCCCCAAACAATTTAAGTTCAGTTCATCCAAAGTTTGCCGTGCATGATAGGGGCGAGCTTGTCTTCCGAGGTCCCATGACCATGCCGCACCAAAGTCGTGCGAGGAGTCTAACTTCTAGAATAGAACATCGGATGGGTAGGAAGTATAACCCAAGCTTTAATCTCATTCTAACCAAGGATACTGGCGAATTGAATCGATCAATCCAGGGTAAACACAGGGATGTGGCACGATAACATCATTTCATATTCCGATGGTGGCTCCCGAGAAGCAAACGGAAAGTTTCCATACGAGTTAGGCAAATTCTGTGGTCCAAGGTTGGGAATCTTCATCTTGACAAAAAGCTTGTCAGTATGCTTGGTAAAATTCTATTTCATTTCTCGAATATGGTTCTGATCGCATTATGCCAACTGTCTTGGTATAAGGTGCAAATGCCGTTCAGGCTCATGGTTTGCCCGAAATGAGCGCTCGTAGACCCATCAGTCGATGATCCACCATGTCTCCCTTTTCAAGCGTTTCATACCATTCCGTCTTCTCATTTGCAGTTGGAACCGCGCAGACTTTGCAAAGTGGTCATAGCTTTGCTCTTCGTCTCTGCCCGCGTTAGCACCCACCGCCAGTGTAATGTTGCGAGTATGTGTGTCGAATCGGGCGAATCTGTCGGCAAACCTTTGGCAGAGGTCGCGACTTGACTCCTTGAGAGTGTATGTGTCTGGAGTCTCTCCGGAGCTTTCATCTTCGTCGTCTGTGTCGGCCTCATGCTCATCGGTGTCACTACCCGAAGCTTCTTCCATGCGCTGTCCGTCCGGCACGGCAACTTCCGGTCCTTGCCCAACAGAATCAACCCGGTCTTCTGCCTTTGTTGGGCTGTCGGCGTCTTCAGGCGTGCTCTTAAGATCCAGGTTCTCTAGATCTTGCGCAAGTTCCTCGCCTCCGTTGGTTCCGTTTCCACCAGTCAAAGTCGCTGCTGCGTTTATGGGTGCGTTGTGGCCACCATGAGAGACTTCCACAGTCTCAGAGCTTGTGTCGTTCTCAGGTTGCTGTCGAACCATCTTCGAGAGGAGATCAACTTCTTCCCCGGTCTCGTCGACACAACGCACTTGATATCCGCACTCAATAGCCACAAACACCTCCACCGTAGCAGCTATAGCGCGATAGTATTCGCACATAGCGTCCGAGAACCTATGTAGGCTCAAATGTCGATAACCCCTGAAGCGAGGCAAGTCCTTGGGGTCAGGTGTGCCCGGCGGTCTATCCAGCACCGTGGCCGCCTCATGGATGCCCCAGCTGCCTTCCTCATCTTTTTCTTCTTCAGATGACACCGCATTCTCGACTGTGCCAAGCACGGCTTGTACAGATAGCTTGAAATCAAAGGGGTCGCCAAATCAAAGGGGTCGCCAGTCGTTTGGCCCAGTGCGCCTGTCGAGTCCCTGTCGAGATCCTCAATGTGTTGAACGTGTAGAAAAGCCAGTCTCTCATTCGCCTTGGGACGCTCTGTTCGGCTCTGATTCCAGAAGTCGCGCGTCTCAACAAAATACCAATATCCTTCTTCATCCCTCAGAGCAAAATGACTATCTGCGTTCTCGAATATCGTCTCGTACGACTCTTCCCAGAGCAACAACTTGGGGTCACACAGTAACGCAGGGACCTGGATTTGCAATCCATATTGCGTAACAAAGCCATCCCTTCGAGGTTTGAGAGACTGCTCAATGTACCAGAACGTCTTTTCCATACTCCCCAGAAACGATGTGGGCGCCCATCGGAGCCCAGGAACAGTCATCTTCTGCGGCGCCGTCGAGAAGACCAGCCCCACTGGGATCTTCCTCACGTTCCGCCAGAAGACAGCGAGCCTGTACTCGGGCGGCGTTCGCATGACCAGCTCCATGTCGAGCCCCATGTTGCAGAACAGGCACAGCACCTCGTCCGTGGGCACGCTCACCGCACGCGCCTTGAGCGACTCACGCATGTCCCATACATCGGGCTCTGGTCTGAAATTCTTCAGCGTGCTCTCGGACACAGGCCCGCCCGTCTCTGCCAGCCCTCGGATGGTATTGCTGCCGCGCCACTTGAGGTGGAGCTCGGTCAGGAGTTCCTCGGTGGCGAGGGTCTGGTTGAACCTGCGCCAGATGTCCTCCATCGACATCGCAGTGTCCTTGAACTGGACCCATAGGCGTCCGGGCTTGGCCAGGCGGCCCTCCTGGAATGTCCACAGGCGGCGTGACCAACTGCAGCAGAGGATCCGCGCCCACATCTCTGGGGCGTCGATGTCCTTTGTGTCCTGGGTGTAAAGGTATGAATCCAGGACGAGGACGAGAGCTGCGTCCTGGTATGGCTTGCGGAGACGGTTCATGGCCCGTGTCCACATCTCGGGTGGCGATACAGGTACGCAGATTGTGTCGAGCCAGAAAGGCGTCTTGCCTTGGTTGGCTTCTTCGAATGGCCTTTCCTGCTGGTTTTCGTCCTCGGACTCATCGTCGCTGTGGAATTGGAACCTGTCCACAATACTGGAGATCCATTTCAGAGCGCACGATGGAAGTGAGTTGCCATTAGGGTTTCCCAGACCCTCTGCCCAGACGTGCGAGATTGCCACGAAATTCCTTCCCTTACCGCTCTCGATGATTCGAAATTTCGGTTCGACATCAGTAGCCTCTATGAACCTCGCCGTGTGCAGGCCGTCGGATTCTTTAGCCGGCCCCTGGAGCATCTCGAGTTGGATTACTTCTTGGATGAGAGGGATCTCATCGCCCCGTAAACCGTTGATGACGCTTGGAGTGTCGGAGAATTCTGAATTGCATTGACAATTCTTGGGAACGTGCTTCGTTCGGTATGAGAGATCGATAGTCATGGATGTACAGACGTCCTTGGTACAGAGCGAGTGATCCACGTTTGGCCTGGGAGGCGGCAGATGGGCCATGTAGTAGAATAATGTCGCCGATGTCGCGGTCTTGTCAATTCTGTCGATGTCGAATGGGCACCAGCCCTTCTTCGCCATCTCATCCACTAGAAATTGCCCGAAGGTAGGGTTACCTTGAGCCCGCCAAGTGACACCCTGATCATCAATACCCTCGTCTTCGTCACCGAGGAAATGATTTGTGTGTATGCGGTTAAGTGTCTCGCTGAGGATAGCAATAGAAAGCCATATCCGGTCATCTACCTCCTTGTTTCGATACACCGACTTAGTATTGAGTGAAATCTTGCCTAAGGTCGTGTAAGTAGGCAAATGATATCTATATTTCTAACAGAAGACCTATTGGCAGTGTATGTGGCCACAGGAATTCTGTACCTCACACGCCTCTAGCAGAAGTACCTTTTCGAACTCTCTGGCAAGGAAAGAATTTAAAGAATACTGACCGACGAAGTGATTCAACTGGGAGACACCCTGTAGTGCCGTCAAACCGTCTGGGCCATATGGTGGGGAGTCTCCCTTCCATCGCTTGAAAAGCACCTCCAAGCAATTCTGTAGAGGGGCGGTAGTCACCACAGGCTTGCCATGGCTGTTTTGTGTCACAAAAGACTTGATGTCGGCAAAGTCGCCGAACAGCTCGTGCAGGAAACCAAAGTACAACCATGTCTGGATGAAAGCCTCCAGTTTGGCGTTGGTTGGCTTGGCGCCATTCTCGTCCAGGTATCTGATACCATACGGTGAGTATTTGACCTTCCAGCCACAGCGGATCGGGTACTCGAGCATCGGTCCTCCATCGTAATCGCTTGTACAGCTGTAGGGGACCTCGATGGGATCCAGGGGAGAACTCTTGGGTAGAGGCAGGTGGTCCATCACTAATGAGTGCAAAATGTACGACAGAAGTAAGCGGTTCTAGAACACCAGGATTCCGCTGGGATGATAGAAGTATAAGGATTTACTTAAGACCCCGTGTCGTCCGTGGATCGACTCCCGAGTCGGTGGGGCATGCGGCTGAGATTTAGTGCTGACAAGGCGGAACAGTATCCTTGTTTTTACAATTTTCCGGGCCATATGGGTCTAGGCCATGACCTAGCATTTTCTCAGTTGTAGAAGAAGCCAAGAGTAGACTCTCGATGTTGCACTCATGGATATATTCACTTGTCATCAATATCAGAGTAACTGGAAATGAATGTTCGGTGTGCATGTTCTGGCACAAGCTACGTTTGTTATCTGGTGAATCCGTATTACTTTCTTCGTAATTATAAAATGACTGCTTTTTCTGGAACGTGATTCTTGACATTACATCCATGGTGCCCTGCAACTTCATGTTTTAATAGATATACCTAAAGCTGTCAACACCCTCGATGATGCCCTTGCCAGCTCGTGCCCTCCTGTTCGCCCTCCAGAACAAGCCACCGCATAGTCCGATAATCGCTATCATCAGGATGTGGCTCCCGATACTGATCCAGATCGCCGTCGGGTACCACGGGGCCTCCGAGGCCCTGAAGATATATGATCCTGCGATCCCGCCAAGTGCATTGCAACCACTGACTGTCGCGGCCACAGTGGCGCGCTTCCACTGTCCCGTGATGTTGTTCATCTGATAAGCATTCAATGCAGCCCAATTCGACACGTAGGCGCCCGTGGCAAACAGCACGCCGACATAGCGCACGGCGACATTGCTGGGGAATCCGAGCATGGACATGCCCACGATGAGACACACGGCGTTGAAGATGATTATCGGACCGCGAAGTGCAATGCGATCGGCGATGAATGATGTGATGATGACCGGTATGACTGCATAGTAATATGGCGGCGCATACAGCAAGATCGAGGTACCCGATGTGAACCCCATTCCAATGAGGATGGTGGGTATGAAATAAGATAGCGCGGTTGAGACCACATTTTGGAGGAAGAATAAGATGCTGAAGGCGTATATCTTGACATCCAAGAACGGTTTGAGGATTGCTGAGAGTGTGAGGGGCTCAGGGACTCCGGCGTCTTTGCTTTCCCTGTCTAAAGTTGCAAGAACTTCGTCTGCTTCGGCCTGGGTGAGAAACCAGCGAGTTTTAGAGATCTTCTCGGGGAAATGTGGCACCCAGAGATAGGTGACAACACCAATGAACATGGTGATGGCCCCTTGCACAATAAACATCCATTGCCACCCTCTTAATCCGTGAGAGTGATCCAGGAAGTTGAGGCCGTAATTGACAATGCTGCCGGTGGCCACGATGATGACCTGCCCCGACTGGAGGTAGGCAAAGCGAAGCTGCTGTTCCTTGCGCGGGTACCACGAGGCGATGAGATATGCCAGTCCAGGGTAGATGCCAGACATTGACAAGCCCATCAGGAAGCGCAGAGCAATCATCTGCCTCCAGTCGGCGACGTAGGCCATGCACAGGGTGATGAGCCCGAACAGGATCGTCACAAAAGTGAAGAAAATGGGCGGTCCGACAAAGCGCATCGCTATTGTCGCGGGCAGCTTGAAGACCACCTGAGCCAGGGTGACGATCCACACTGCCGTCGAGTAGCGGCCGCCGACCAGGCCGATATCCTGGGGCATGGATGTGGCCGACGCACTTGCCATTATGCCACTGTCGATGAGGTCGAGGGCACACAGGATGCCCGCGATGGTGCACAGCCTCAGGTCGATCTTGCGCACGATGCGCTTGTTCAGCTCTGGGTGCTGCTGGTCGTCGATAAGCACCCCGCCATCGCTGATTGTCGAGGCGGACGACTGGGGCTCGCAGTCATCGGCGATGTCGGTCACGGCAGCTCGGGAGACGGGGGTCTCCTCGTCGACTTTGGCGTCCATGGCGGTTGAGGGTGCACGCCTAAGACAGTCGGGTGTGGCAATGCATGTTCAGATGTGCAAATTGGTTGTGAGAGAAGAGGAGGCGTTGAAGCTTTTCATTGGAAATATGTTTTCGTTGACGCTTGCATGGTGCATGCTGCAGGCTGCATGCTTGTGTAAGCACAGCGACGATAACTCAGTTTCCGTCAGCCACCGGGAGGGGATTGATAATGATGGGGAGGGGAAGGGGGATCCATGCTGAAAATTTCGGGCGATGTCGCCATTGGACACGGCTGCCGGCAAATCCATCTACTTCTAGATTCTGTCCCTCGGGTCATACAAGGGAGTAGATCTGTTGAACAGTGTGCCTCCTCCCTAAGCATATGATCCCGTTTAGCCTTGTGCTCGCTGTTTGACGGACAATTGGTGGTTGGGGCAGTCTCACCGACCAGCTGTTAATTGGATCAGTCAGCCAAATTGATGGTGGCGGCCATCCGGATTCTCGAGCCGGATCATCACAGTCACTCTGAGTCGCGTCTCCATGTGTAAGATGGTGGTGGGGCGGGGTGCGGTCAATGTTCAGGGTCTGGACCCTTGCGGAAGTACTTTGTACCCTTTGGCCGGTTGGCCTGTCAGGCGCGTCTTGGATCAGGCGACGCGTCCTCCGCTTTGCTGCTGCAAGCAGCGACGACCTCATGTTCTCCCTGCCTCATCTTTGATTTAGCGCCACTGCCTGCATTTTCCCAATTCGAAAGTCCCTGACTCGGAATGGTATCTCAAATAACACCGCCCTCGTCGTCGCCGACTCGGTCTGACCGCGTGCAGCCCGACGCGGCTCGGCCCTTCGACTGTCAGCAAAATGACTGGCCCGGCTCTTCTGCACCTCCGCCAAAACGGCGACGCAAAGACTCGTCTGTGGCCGGCGAGCCGGAGATCGTTAGCCTGTTGAGTAGTGATGACCTCACACCAGGTCAGGCAAAAGGCTTGTCTGGCCAGCCTCAGCACTCGGAGCCAGCGCCAGCGCTGCAGCAAAATGCAGGTCCTCACGCCCGCCCGTCTCCTGTCAAACAAAGGCCATCCGGCCCTTCGCCGTCGAAGCCGCGAGCCTCGAACCCTGCCAAAGCTCTGGCCAAGGCTGCTGCCAATGGGCCAATCGAGGCAGCACCACCCGCCGGGCCTCAAGCTCGAGAACCGCCCCCGACCACCGCTTACCATAGCCCTCAGAGTGGCTGGGCTATTGCTCCCTCCCTACCACAGGCTCCTGACGGGCGACAAACCTGGCAGCCGCCATTGCCTGGCATTGTACCCCCTCCTCCCTTCCAGCCGGTCTGGAACGCCCCAGCGCCACCTGTGTATGCGCAAGAGGACCCTTGGATGAATCCCAGCAATGTCGACCTGTCTCCGATGAACCCCTTTTTCCAGCATTGGTACCCTGGGGGACAGCCATTCTTCCAGCCTCAAGAACAGCCGTGGTCCCGGCAGCCAGGGAATACTTATGATGCACCTGCTCAAACGAATACGTTTGCTAGTCACACCTCACCTGCATACCAGATGCCAGTCAACGGGACTGTTGAACGGCCGATCTTTTTGGATGATGGACCGGTCCAGGCAGTTCATGTCCCTACAGTCACCACCTACGCTCCTCAAACAACCCAGTTCATGCATTCTCCGGCGAAACTGATGGGCGGGGACAAGGAAACTACATATACTAGCGAATTGGGGGCGAATCGGGTCGCACATCCTCACACAGACCTCCCAGAAGCTCCCCCCGGACAACACAGCACATCGGCTCAAGCGGTCCAAACTCAAGCCAAGAAACCAAAGCCTAGCAAGAACAGTAAACCGAAGCTGGAGCCGCCCCCAGACGAGCCCGATTTATGTCCTGAACAGGCCGAGTTGGTGTCCCTGATTGAGCAGGGCCATAATGTCTTCTACACTGGCTCCGCTGGCTGTGGGAAGTCCACTGTTCTCAAGGCTTTCGTCAAGCGACTACGAGAGAGCGGGAAGAAAGTCCGCATCGTAGCTCCTACCGGCAGGGCGGCGCTCAATGTCGGGGGCTCTACTACGTGGACCTTTGCAGGCTGGACACCCAATTCTCACAAAGTCCCGATAGACAGGATAAAGCAGGGAGCGCATGGAAAGAGCGTGTACAAACGGCTCAAAAAAACTGATGTCCTGGTCATTGACGAGATCAGCATGGTGGAAAATCTTCATTTCGAAAGACTCAACATTCTCATGAAGACGGCCCGATACGACCCCACCTTGCCTGTACAGCCAGCCTTCGGGGGGTGCCAAATTGTCGTCACTGGTGACTTCTGCCAGCTGCCGCCTGTGAAACCGTTTCAACATTGCCTTGAATGCGGCAGAGAGATGACTAGCAAAGTCAACGATATCGCGAAATTGACCCATGTTTGCAGGCTTCACGGCGAATATGCGGACGAGGACAAGTGGGCTTTTAGGAGCAATGCCTGGGGAGAATGCAACTTTGTGCATTTTCACCTCAAAACAATCCATCGCCAGAACGACCAAAAGTTCATCCGGATGCTGCAAAAGTGTCGGCTGGGACACAAGATGACAGAGTCGGAAATATCACTCCTCATGGACCACAAATGTCGAGTCTCGCAGGCCACAAAGCTCTACTCAACCCGCCGAGAAGCAAACGACGTTAATCGAGCGGCCTTCAACCAACTAAAAGGCGTCAAGCTCGTATATTGGTGCCACGACAGTTTCTTCTGGAGAGAGTGCCACCCTCATCTACAACGAAAGGGCACGCGTGGTGAGTGGAACAACGAATCGGAGATAGCGTCTCCGCCAGAGACGAAACGGCCCCTGTACGCACTGGAAGACCACCGCTGGGCCAAGTGCGTCCAGCTCAAACGAGGCATGTTAGTAGTCCTCCTGACGAATCTCGATCTCGAGGCAGGACTTTGCAACGGTTCGCAAGGCGTCATCTGCAGCTTCGAGAACTACGACCCGAAGATGATGCCGATGAAGGAGACGTACGACTCCCGCGGCAGGAAGAAGGTTGAACCGCAGCCGGGCCAGAGGGTGGTCAGGGGCGACCACGCTGCCATCCAGGAGAGTGAGATCAAGAACTTCATCACGACCGAGTCGGCACCGGTCAAGAAGTGGCCCGTGGTGCAGTTTCATTCAGGCGTTAGGCGCACGATATTCGCTGAATGCAGCATCTCCCAGCTCGGCGACGAGGAGCCGTACAGCCTGCTCGCCCGCACGCAGATCCCCCTTGCACCGGCGTGGGCCATGACGATCCACAAGTCCCAGAGCCTGACGCTCGACCGCGTCATTGTGAACCTCAGCAGGGCGTTCGAGGACGGCCAGGTGTATGTCGCGCTGTCGAGGGCGACGGGCCTCAACGGCCTGAAGATCGAGGGCGACGGGGCTTTCCTGAGGAGCAAGCTCATGGTGAATTCTGAAGTGGCGGCTTTCTTGAAGGAGAGATTTGGGGATATCTACGACGCGACTGAGTCCGAGGACGAAGAGGCCCCGCCTGGATAGTCATTGCGTTATCTGTCTGGAAGCACGGCACTCAGCGGGATCAGCAGAGACTGAGACTTTGGTTGTTCTCCAACCGGGAATTTCTCTGGCGTATATCACAGTCGGGTTTGGACAACGGAACCGAGCGGACAATTCACTATACTCAGGGGCTCGGTTAAGATCTTGACCGATACCCTGTCGAAATACCCAAATCGAATAAGATTAATGATTAGGAGGCTAGAGTTTGCCCTAGTCCCTGCTTGAATATCTTGAATAAGGTGCGTGATGAGCTCATCTCAACAAAAACGACCCGCAACAACCACGCCTGAATAGCTAGCTCTGCCACGCATCTGTCCCCAGCTGTGTTACGGGTCATGAGCTCCCGCAAGCTGTTACCGGAGGGCACATGCAAATACAGGTCACACCGGCCTCGAATGTGCCAGGTATCGGCATTGTCATGTTCCAGGGCCCGGGACCAATGCTCCCTGTGGGCGGATTGGGCGGCGGAGGACTCGGTGGAGGAGCATTTGACGGTTGGGCATTCGGTGGCGGAGAATTCGGCGCCGGAGGATTGGGTGGAGGGGTGCTTGGTGACGGTGAACTCAACGGCATAGGCACGGACGGGACGGGATTCGGCGGCGGTGAAGCCGCCGCGGCAGATGGCGACGCGGCGCCTGTGGCGGTGCTGCTCCCATCGTAGACCGCAACTCCCCTCTGGAGCGCCATGTTGAGGGCGCTGATGCCCTCGAGGGCGAGGCTCGAAGCCCCCGGGTCGACCTTGCTGGCGAGGGTTGACGCGAGGGCAAGTGCGGCGCCCTGGATGTTCTGGACCTGAAGCAGAACGACCTTCTCCAGGTTGAGGCGCTCGAATTGGGGCTTCTGGTTGATGAGGTCCGTGACGGTGACGTTCACGTTGGACACGAGGCTGTCGGTCGTGGCCTTGAGGTTAAACGTGTCGGCTGGGCCGAGTGGTTGCGATGCGTTGATGGATGCTGTCGCTTGCTGGATTGACTCGAGCACGTTGATGCTGCTGAAGAGGACCTTGGGGTTTGCTGGGTCATTGAGGATGGCGCTGTCCAGGCTCGCGAGCGCGGTGTTGACGCCTCCGAGAGAGGCTTGGATCGATCCCAAGTCTCGTCTCATGTCTTGTTCAGTGCCCGTCGTGGCTACGACATTGCAGCAGCTCGTTGCGGCGAGCAGCAGGCACGTGGTGAGAAACATTTGGGCCGGAACTCATGAGAGGGCATCTGGGAAAAGCACACGCCCAACATCACAAACTCATCATGGCGACGAGCAGTGAAAAATGAATGGTGGTCAGAGCTCCGTTATACACTTGCAGGTCATCGGGTCGGAAGGACAATGTCTCCAAGATAAGCACGGCGTCCGACTAGTTGCCGCGAAACGCCGTTTGTCCAAACGACAATCAGACATCCAGGACGAACAGCGGGCTTGGTTTCTGTCTGAAAAGATTAGATGGACTAGGTCTTATTCGCAGAAAGTAACCCAAAGAGGCAACCGTCCATCTGGACGTCCGTCTGGACGTTGAGCAAACGCAATGTGGAGACATGAGGCGAGACGACAAAAGTGGACCGTGATGTGATCAGGTCCCATTGTGCACATATGCCCGCGATCTCGGAGTGTTCCGAGTCCCGAATAGGCAGTGGTAATGAGATCCAGCTTGCCACATATCATAAGATCTGGCAATATATGTGGGCTCGATTCGATTGCCTGTCTTGTCCGGTGTGCTGATGTGATGATTGCAACCATGCGGCTCTAATGAGTTGCCTGGGCGGATCCTGAAGACCCCGCAGGTAAGCTGCAAGCAAGGGTCTATTGCTGCAGGGGGGGTGGCTGGTCTCAGATCGGCACGATCAAAGAACCTCGAGGCATAAGAGTTGCACTACTTGGCTACACATCCTGAGATGTTTTCGAACCCCCAGGAACACAACGCCGAGAAGACCGAGTCAGAGGCAGGGAAACGTAACGTTTCGGCAGGTGGAGGGAAAGAAACGACACAAAGCTGGGCA
Source organism: Diaporthe capsici (assembly GCA_013364905.1). Classification (NCBI taxonomy): domain Eukaryota; kingdom Fungi; phylum Ascomycota; class Sordariomycetes; order Diaporthales; family Diaporthaceae; genus Diaporthe; species Diaporthe capsici. The sequence goes on from WNXA01000013.1 coordinate 946,277, forward strand.
GTCCAAAGACAACTGCCATCCATCACGTCACCCAAAAGTCAAAAGACCTCTTGGGGGGCCGGGCAGTTGGCAGATCGATGGAAGGCTGCCCAAACAGATGGAGACCTGGTTGTCGGGTCCCCTTCCGCTAAGGTTGATGTGATGTAACCGTGTGCCGCGGCCAGGGGCTCCCGCACCCTGGGGTGGTGGGTGGTAGCGTGACGCCTGGCACGATGTGATACACTCCATATCATGCATTGACATGGATTCCAACATCGCATACACCCAGGCCGCCTCGGCGCGCGCGCAAACTGAGGAATCGAGCATACCTCTGTTGAGAGCAACGGCCCGAGGGGAAACAAAGGTCCTGTTGCCAGAGAGGCTTCCTAGTTGCAACGTCGAGGCTGAGCCACAAGACGTTGAGAATTGAGCCTTACAGCGGCCAAAGGCCCGGGACTTGTTTCCAGGTGTTATTTTACGACAGAAACAATTTGCAGGTTACTTAGGTCTGCAGGTAAATGTTTCAACTTCGCTCACATGAAAGGCAGACGAGGCTTGATAAGTGCATGTGATGTTGGGTATAGTGATTAAGCTCCTGTCCCTGTCCTCTATAATACAGAAGTGATAAAATCCGCTTTCTCTAGACGCACTGCATTGGGCCTGCATTAATATTGTGATTATTGGTGGGGAGGGGTCCGGCCTTTCAGTCCCAAGATCCGTCCGGAAACGTTTGTTGAGGCACGTGTGAGAGTCGACCGCTCAAAGCGATCAGCAAATGTGCATGTGTAATCATCCGGATCCGACATTGCCGGTCTTTTCCAACATGAAAGTCCCAGTACTGGATGCCGTCATAGGACTCCGACTGTCCATCCACTCGTTGTTGGTGTAATACCGCCCGTCATGCCCGGTAGGTGTCAAAATGGGATTCAAACGCAACGGAGATTCCCTCAGCTTCGGCTTCAAGGTCATCGGCGCCTCCCACTGCTCGGCCTGTGCTGGCTGGGGCGATGTTCGTCCGTTGGAGGTTGACATTTTGCCGAAAAGAAGGTCAATCCTCGCAGCCGCGTAGAGGACGATGATTGAAACGCTCATTCCGAAGCCGGTGATGTAGTACACGGGTCTTGATAATATTCCGATGGAGACCTGGTCCGTCGGCTGCCAAATTGTAAATGTCGAGGCAAAAGGTGAAATTTGGCTCGTCATCGTCAATACTCCGGCGCCGATGAAATATACTGTCATTCTGGCAGTATATTCCTCCACCCGTGAGCGGTTGGCGGCAGTACTGGCTGCCACGACGACAACCAAAAAGATGAAGCCAATGATCATAAGAAGACCCGTACTGGCCTGCAAGAGTCTTGCACCTGACTGCTCAATCTCGCCTGCATTTCTGTTGAACTCGTGCAAGCCCGCCCCCAGGACATGAAAAAGTATGACAAGAGAGCATGCGATGGCCATAGCATATTTGACGACGGAGGTAATGATGCTCCTCGTCCAGAGCGAAGAACGCAGGTCAAACAAGCGAACCAAGCGCTTCGTGAGGAGAAAGTTCACTGTGAACAAACTGACGCTGCTGTAAAATTTTCCTCCGTCAGCTTGTGCGTCCCACAAACCGCATTCAACACTAGCAGACACCCAGAAGACTTACCCAATGCTCTCAGAAACCAGGGCAAGAAAAATGATCACTGGCATGTCTGTGCTGGCCCAGGCGATGCGGAAAATGCACACCAAGGCTTCAGCGAGGCAGAAGCAGATCATCAGCGCCGACAGTCTGTCTCCATTGCTTCCTCTGGTAGGTCGCTTGGCATTCTTCCAGTACATCCACCCATAAACGAGGGCCCCGATGACGAAAAGTACCAGAAAGATACCGGTGACAGCTGCATCAGGATTCGGTTTCGGGATGCCACCAAAATAGTGATCTTCCACGATTTCGACTGCGCTCGCTGCTGCCTGAGTTGGACGAGTTGTCGTGGGTCGAAAGGACGTAGCCGGGGGAGTAGTGGATGAGATTTCTATTGACGAGGGCAAAACTGCTGGTGGTAGCAGAGCTGACGATGAGGGGACGGCGAGGGTCGAGGGACTCGGCGTGAAAACCGGACCCGGTTGCTGAGGAGGGTTTGGTGCGTTTGGTGAAGGGCTCGGCGGGAGAATCGACGACGGCGTGGTAGATGAGGTCGACAAAGTCGTTGCTGCCACTGTCGGCAACGCGGTGATAAACGCAGGATTCTGTCGTTCAACCAGTTGGTCCGCCCCCACGTACTCGAATGCCAGAAAAGCCATCAGGAAGGCTATTACTTGCTGGAGGCCGAGTCGCTTCATGGCGACTCTTTACCCGAAGCCCAGAGCTGTCAGGTTTAAGGAAAGGAAGCGTCGGATGTGTGCAGCTTCAAGTACATGGCATGTGATGTTTTGAGGACATGTCAAAATCCGCCGGGCTTGTCGATGACTTTGTGAATCTGGAGCTCATTTTCTGATTCAGGGGAATCCAGGCCAGTAAAGGCATCTGCCAACTTGTCAGCGAGACTGCTTTTGGATTGTCGAGGTGGAAGCACCCCCGGCGAGTCTGCTGCTCTCGGCGGTGCCCAAACATGCACACCACAGCGTCCCTTGGTGTTGCATCGCACCGGGGCTGGGCCAGGGTTGCATTCTCTATGCGGTGCTCAACCTTGACAGAGCTCCGGATGCGACCGGCGTCAGATTCGATGCCTGCGACTTGGCGCCGCTGCCCCAGATGCTTGTAGATCATTCATGCGCGTGCGCGACGACGGCGTGCCAAGATGGCCCTGAATTGCCGGTCTGTAACCGGATAATCCCAAAGCTGCTCGGTCTCCGGCTAAGGGGTACTAGCTCTTTTGTCCCATAATTGGTGGTAATTCCCCGAATATATGGCTGTGTAATTGAACTATTGCAGGCCGGCCCTGATCCTGTGCTGCCTAGCTATGTGTCAAAATTTGTGCTGCCCTCCTGCATCTCATCGATAGCTCTTCCATGCTGAAACAGAAGCACCAAAGGCTAACCCCCTTCACGGAATTCCTACGAGACCCTATAATGGAGAGCGTGTATATGACAGGGTTCAATTATACTTGGAATTATCAGCATCTTCATGGTATCACCAACTGATGCCGGTGAATAGGCCAAAATACGCCAAAGGAGAAAAAGAGACACCCGCACACTGCAGGAGGCTTGATGTTGCATTTCATTCTCGGATTTGACACCCTCCAGCCTGCGTGTGAAACAGAATATCGCGACGCAGTGGACGGTCGCGTCAATGCCGTAAGCAGGTCAGATGTTGCAGAATCACCAACCAATTGCAACAGCTCCGGAGACCTGACGTTGCTTGAGATGAATCGACCCATCCGATGCAAAAAGCCCCAAGAGTCCAGATGAACAAACACAGCACACAGTTGATTTGGGAATTTCGTCTGTTATACGAGCCTCGAGTTGAAGGGCTTCTAGCATGTTGGTTTCGGGCTTCGTACTTCCTCGGGACACAATTCCACTCCAATTGGAAACAGTGATGTTGAATTATGCAACTTCATCGGAATTTCCATGCATAAGTTCCAGAAATTACCGCCATGTCTTACCCATGATGAAGTGGAAAGGCTTCTGCAAACAAAATCGTTGCCAGCTTGGAAGATGCGTCGCAGGGGAGGGCAGTCAGGCATTTCCACCTATTCATGGCAGATCCATACCCTCTAACTTATAGCCCCAAGATATCTATTGGGTGTATGTAAAAAAGTACTCGGCAACACATCCGACGTCAAATAGCAACCATACCCTGGTCCCCACCCAACTACCACTATTCGCCCTACAAGGCAGAGAGACCTGTCAACGTCTGGCATGGTGGCTCAGCATCAACAAGTTTCACGGTTCGATAAGTGGGGTGCCAAGGATCTACGAATATATAGGGCTTCCTGCATAAAAATGTTAATTCATAACTTCTAAAGCGTTAATAAGGGGTCCCCTAACTTAATTTTAACAAATTACATTAATTTCTCAGCCTTAGCGGTTAATATACATTAATAAAGGTGGTACCGGCTTATATAGTAAATTAATTAATATTTAAAGATTATTTAATTATAAAGCTATATACCAATTAATCCCCCATTTACTATAATAACCCTTACCAACCATCTTAATATACTTAAATAAAGGTTAATTAATATATCTATAAAAACTACTTCTTAAGCTAAAAAGATTACCTTCTATAAATTTTAACTTATAAATCACTTCCTAAATTACTTAATAATCTACCTTTTTATAAATACTTAAATATACTTAATAAGATTAAGGTTTAATAAATTAAATAATTAATTAATAATATAAGTATAAAAAAAATGCTTTTTAAGGTATATTTAGGTTAATTTTAATTTATATAATAAAGCATTATCTTATTAAATAATAAAGAAATTACTTTTTCTTTAAAAAACTTTTAAAAAAAAAAGAATCCTTAATTAATAAAACTTTAAATTAATCTTTCTTTATTTTTTCTTTTAAATTAAAGCTAGCCCCTTTTAATTATTAATAAAATAAACTTAAAATATTTAATTATTAGCTTTAAACTTAACTTAAACAAATTAATAAGTTAATTCCTTAAGGCTTATAATTATAAATCATTACCTTATATTAAAATTATTAATTTAAATCTTATTAAATTATATTTAATATAATTAATTAATAAATAAAAAGTATAATTATTAAAGGATAAATATAAGATAAGCTTATTATATTTTAGCCATTAAGAGTAAATAAAAAGGCTAAATTTATTATTAATAGCTAGCGATAATTATAATAAGTTATATTACTTCTAACCTATAGAGGGCTAAATCTAGGTATATCTTTTAAAAATCCTTATATATTATAATATATTTTATTCCTTCAAATATATTTATAAAGGAAAAGAGAAGGTTAATAATATTATCTAAGATTATATAGCAATAGCTATAAGGTTATAATAATAATTATATAATTAAAATATATTATACTTAATGCTTAATTAGCTATATTTTCTATATAATTATTATTACTAACTACTTATATTCTTCTTATAACTAACAGCACTTAACCTTCTTTATTTCTATTATATTTTAAAAGCAGATATATCTAATAATATAATAATTAAGGTAGAAGTTAATTTCAAGTAAATAGTTAATTTAATTAAACTCTTACTTAAAAATATTATAATTATTATTAATAATAATAAAGTTATTAAGAAAAAAGCTTATTAGGGTAGGAAGAGGTTATTAAATATATTATAAGGTATTTAAAGCATAATAGCACTTAAGTATTTATTAAGTATAACGACTTCTTATTTAAAAAGAGGAAGGTTTATTAAATATAAAAGGGCTTAATAATAATTAAGTAATTAAAAAAATTAATATATAAATCCCTATATAAAATATTAATTAATTAAAAAATAAACTAAAGGGCGCTATAATATAAGAATAGGTAATAGCATTAATCTAATTATTATTTATTCTATTATAACTTCCTCCTTATTAACTAGCTTCTTAAGGCTAAGGTTATTATTAATATTATTATTATTAATATTACTTTTATTAATAATAAAGTTATTATTAAATAAAAAGAAGGCTTTAAAGTTATAATAAATAATATTAATAAAGGAGGATAAGGGTTTAAAGGTAGCTATATAATAGTTAAATAAAAGCTAAGGTAATATATATATTATTATAATAATATAATTATATAAGAAGGATTAAGTAATTATAAATAAATTTAAGATATAAAAAGTATTTAATTTAAGTATATTTTTAACTTTATCTTTATTATAAAATTATAGCCTTTTTATAAATAATAATAATAATAATAAGGGTATTACTAATTAGCCCTTAAAAACCTCTAATTGCTTAATTAAGAGTAATATTATAATAAAAGCTTAGGATATTTAAAAGGGTTAATTTAAAATATATAATTAAATTTAATTTAAGGCCCTTTTAATAATAATTTAATTAAAAAATTTAATACCTTTATACCTTTAAATAATATAATAATTTAAAGGAAGGTAATTTAATATATAAGGGCTAATTTATAATAATAAAAAGGGCCTATCTGCTTATTTATTATTTTCTTTTAAGTTTTTTAATTATAAAGATATTATATCTTTATTATTATAGCTTATAATCTATTTATTATTATTTAGCTATAATTAATAATAATTTTAGGAGTATTTTTCTTATATAAACTTATTAAAAGAGTTATCTTTATAATTAAAAGGTAATTAAAAGAAGTTTTTTAATTTTTAAAAGGTTAAAATAATATATAATATTATATTTTAATTATTAATTTAAATTAAGTTAAAGGCTTTAGATTTTTAATAAGGATTTATATAAAGGGATGGCTAGCTTTAAGATTTATTAAATTTAAAGCTAATTTATTATATAATTAATTATTATATTAATTAATTAAAAGAGTTAAAGAATTAATAGAAGGGTAATTAATAGGAAATTACTTAAAATAATATTATATATAATAATTTTTATTAAAAAAAAATATTAATAAAGTAAATTAATAATAATAATTATAAATAGTACTTTAAAAGAAGGAAATAGTAATATATTATAATATTATATAATATAAAAGGGTTAATTATATAATAAAGGATATATAAGGTGGGTAAAGGGTTTATAGCTTTATAATTATAGGGCTTAAATATTATAAATTAATTTTAATTTTAAAAAATTAAGGGGGAAATAAGGGGTTTAATAATAATAAGGTCCTTAGAATATAAAAGTATAAAAAAATGCTTTAATAGGGTGATTAATATTATAATTATATTTAGAAGAGAAGAAATAAGGGCTTTTAATTAATATAGAGAGAGTTATATCATATGTGGGGCTTATACTAGCAGGGGCATTCGTTTCGCGGAAGCCCTGTATGTGCTATGGGGAAATATCACAAATCAATGCCGGAGTCTTATGTATGGAGAATCTTGGTTGGTGTTTCAAGAGCTTACCTCATGGAGATAACCTTCTTGAAACCAAGTCATGTTCCCAAGTTCACGTTCTGGATCAGCGTTGTACGGTATAAAATCAAATGCAATACTCCCGTGCTGATCCAAAAGATAGGCGTTGTCAACTCGGCATTCCAGCTTCCCGGAAGCAGGTGAGATATTGGACTCCGAGAACCAGATGCATGACGTTGCTGCTTTTGCGACGCAGCCTGACTCAGGACAAACGCGTCAGGTGTGCTTGTTTGGTAACTCTCCCAAGGGATTGGGGTTGTGATCCAATCATTCAACCATACTTGGGTAGTCCAGTCATCGGCACAAGGTGCGAAGATCTTGGTTCTGTCATGCGGGTGCCAGGATCCCAGATCGATCATCACACAGGACTCGCCACACCCGTCAATCGTTCGTCTCACCGCTGAGCAAATCGGAGAATATTCGAGCTGCTCCCGCTAATGCAAGCGTGCAATGTGATTATAGCATGTTGATAGATATTTGAATTAGAACGATCACTGGAACTTGTCTGAACGCCGCAGTTATTGCAAAAGACACTCCAGCGCGCGGTGAATACACCAGGGGAAAAAACCGACCCTCGTTTATTTTCTTCTGCTCGCCGAGATCAGATACAACGCAATATGATTCGAAAGTTCGCTTGGATCATACAACCAAAAAGGACTCTTGTGGGGGAATGCGAAATTTGTGATCAAACTATCTATTCGAACCACCTGATCAGGTCAGACTTTTCAGCTGGTATCATCAGAATCTGAGATTTATTCCTGAGACGGAATCATGCACATGGAGAGTAACAGAACGTTGAAATAGCACAGGCATTAAAGCATGTCTGCCTGGATTTCGCCTCAAACATCGCTATACGAAATTGGACGACGGTGATGTGTTCCCAGATGCCCTTGGCTTCTGCAGTCCCTCGGTCACCATTGGCTCATTCGGGCTCGCAATCAGACGAAGACCTGGTCTTTTGGAAAGTTCAAGTCGGTGACAATTCTCGTGACAAATCCGAGTTGACGCATGATCTGGTCTTGCTTCACCCGCAACACTGTATCTAAAGTACCAACCGGATTCTGTGCCGGTGATTGTACTCGATGATTGCAGGCTGATTTACTGGCAGCCTAGGGAGGGTACATAATTCGTCTTGAAAATATCAACGACTTTGTCTCAGATTAGACGACATTTACATCCTCAATGCCAACAACATCAGTTTCAAACAAGAGTCTCGTTGCCTAATATTGCTGCATTATGGCCATCCATCGACGGCGAAACGTCTGTATCAGCTCTTCAGAAGCCAATTCTCTTCAGCTGCGCTTGTCGCCATTGTTTCACTCACTTTTGTTTGATAGCTTCCCTAATTCTCTACCTAATTTCCAGCTATGAACTACATGGTGCCCTGTTGACGAGATCGTGGTTGTGAAATCTACCTTGCATTGATAGCACTGAAAGATTGAATGAGTTCGGGCCCGAGACGCCAAACTGCTTCATATTATGACCCATCAAGCCCCAATTTTGAAAGTGGCGTTGCCATTAAGAGCAGCATATGAACTAATTGTGGACAGGAAATAGACCGACGAGGCGTGGCCGTCTCGTAGCAATTGCATATGAAATGGTGCCAAGCAATGCGCAGGGGCATTGAACACCGAAGACTGTAGCTCACCACCATGGCTGGCGCATTTCAACGATCCAACCAAATATTTTCATCTGCGATTTTGAAATTGACTAGATCAAGTTACTACTGATGCTCCACTTACGTGCTGTAGCAGCGAATCTGCCGACAGTCACAATGAATAGTCTGGACCCGATCGGCTACAGTAGGAACTAACCCCGCATGCTTCTCGGGCTGATGTCCGACGGACAACCATCGTAGCACCGGACTCGGACAGGCTCGCAACAGGCTGAGAGAGAAATCAAGAGAGACAATACAGTATTGACTTTCTACTCACACCAATTTAAATTCCCCCGCCCACCACGATCGCAATGAGCACCGAGAGCAAGACAATACTCATCACCGGAGCTGCAGGCTTCATCGGCCAGCGCCTCACGGCTGCTCTCCTCGCAAAACACCCCGAGTACCGGCTCGTCATCACAGACATCGTCGCCCCGTCCATCCCACCAGGCGTGCAGAATGCAGATAAGGCAGTCCCCATCCAGGCCGACCTAAGCGACCCGGCCTCACTCGCGAGTCTGATCGCCGCGTCGCAGCCCCTGGAAGCCGTCTTTGTCTTCCACGGGATCATGTCCTCCGGCTCCGAGGCCGACCCGAGCCTGAGCCTCAAGGTAAACCTCGACGCGACGCGGGCGCTGCTCCTAAAGCTGTCGGAGACGAACAGGGGCGTCCGCGTCGTCTACGCGTCCAGCCAGGCCGTCTACGGCTCGCCGCTGCCGGATGTCATCACGGACGCGGTGACGCCGACACCCGCGGGCGTGTACGGCACGCACAAGCTCATGACCGAGGCGTTCATCAACGATTTGCACCGCCGCGGCCTCATCGACGCCTTCTCGCTGCGCTTCCCCACCGTTTCTGTCCGCGCGGGCAAGCCGACGCAGGCGGCGAGCTCGTTCCTGTCGGGCATCATCCGCGAGCCAATGAACGACCAGGAGTGCGTCGTCCCCATCACGGACCGGAGCTACCGGGCGGTGCTCTCCGGGCCGGGGACCCTGATCGAGAACCTTTTGCGGGTGCTGAAGCTGCCGAGCGACTCCCTGCCGCCTCATATCCGCTGGATGAATTTCCCTGGAATCTCGGTGACCGTGCAGGAGCTGCTGGACTCGCTGGCAAAGGTCGGCGGGCAGGATCGGCTCAAGTATATCAAGGAGGAAACGGATGTCGAGATGGAGAGAATACTGAGGACCTGGCCTCTGAGAATCGACGATTCAACTGCTGTGAATCTGGGACTGAAGCGAGATGAGAGCGCAGAGAGCCTGGTCAGGGAGTATGCCGAGTCGATTGGGAAGTAGTATCATATGTATACCATCATCTCTTTCGGGCAGAATATGTACATTTTGAACCCATTATATACATCGAAATGATAAAAACACATTGCATATCACTCTCAACAGTGATCCTCCTACAGGCATTGAGAGTAGTAGCTGTTAGCAGCCTTGCAGGTTCCAGAAGAGCAGCAGGTCGAGCCTGACCACCCTTGACCACCACATTGGCCGTACAGAGCGGCACAGTTTGTCCCACCGCCTGGGGCAGTCGGCGTCGTCGCTGGGGCGGAAGTTGTGGTGCCAGAGGAACCGCCACCGCTGCTGCTGAGCTTGCTCTTGACAAAAGCAAGGGCTTGGGATCCGTACTCAGAGCCGTAGCCATTATGCGTGGCTGCGTTGTTTCCATTGCAGCAGTACGGATCTGGGGCGTCGCAGTAGCTCTGCACCTTCGCGGCAGATGGGCATTGGAAGCTGGATGAACGCGCATCGAACTGCCCAAGTCATTAGTGTATCGTTCCTGAGGCTAATACGTGGCTTGGAGTGACTTACTCCTCCGGCTCTGCAGGTCCCAACTCCGTACGACAGACCGTACACATACGTTGGGGCCCCCATCAAAATTGCTGCTTTGACCTGCCCAACCGCGCCAGCAGAAAACTGTACCGCGGTGTTTGTGTATCCTTGGTTCGGGTCGCCACCTCCGCAAAAGGCCACGTCAAATATTTCTGCACCCTGGTTGGGTTTTTTTAGCATGCATTTTACAATAGTGAACGGCGAGATAATCTACCTGAGAGTATCCGACCAGCACGATCTGAGTGTTGGGGCACCGTGTGTAGAAGCTGTTGACCGCGCTCGCCGCAGCCGCGATACCCTGCTGGACAGAGCTAGAGTAGCTGGCTCCGCCGCACGAGGCCTGCCCTCCGCAGGCAGGATAGCTGATAGCCTCAGCCGTAGAGCCCGGGTAGGCTGAGAGGACTGCGTTCACGACGGTTGCCGAGCTGCCGTATCCGGGGCTTGCCGTGGTCTCGCGTGCTCCGAAGATGTGGATGCTGGGACAGGACTGGCGCTCTTCCAGGTGTCCCTCACCCTCGATGGGCGAGGCAGTGCTCAGTAGGCCATAGCCTGTGAGCAGGAGGTATGCTGTCTTGGGACTGGGCCACATGGTGAAGGCGGGTTCCCCAAAGATGGTGTTGGTATTCTGTGGCTTTATGATCGTTGTGGAACAATGTGATGCCTCGCCAGCCCTGCTTCACGGGGCCTTTGGATGCTATATATCCTCGACAAGACTTCCCCACCTGTGATTATTTCTTTCTGGTCTCACTTTAAATATTGCTTGGGGCAACTGGGTCCCGAACGCAACCTCACACCACTCGACGCCGACACCCGAGATCAAACCTTGGAACAGCTGACATGGGTATTGCTCTACCATCCCAATGGAGCCTGCGCCAGCCCCTTTGTCCAGCTTTCCATTGAACCGAAAGACATGAGCCTGAATCGTGAGCACGCCCCTAGCCTTCTGGGACACTGCGACAAAATTCGCATGCCAGGAGGTTGCTGTTATCCGCCAAGTTTTCACATGCACTATTCGCACAAGCCCGATGTGACATGGCTGAGGAGACCGTCAGGTGGCTTGCCAGAAGTAAACCGGCTCGTAAAGTTAAGACACAACAAGCAAATGGGAGATTGCGCAGGTGTGGCAAGGCGCTTTCGCAGTCGCGATCCCTTTTGATGTAACTCGAAAAAGAGACATCAGCTGGGCGTGGACCGCGGCAGGGAAACGTGGAATTTAGGCTCAATTCCCCAGAAGAATCCTAGCTCGCGGGTATGGTTCCGGCTGCCAAATATGGACTGCCCTGTCTTAGACTGTCCGGGTCTGGACCCAGAGCATTACTACGAACCTGAGGTTGCATCTCCGAAACTTTGAAATCTGAGGAAGTACATGGACACCAACTGTAACTATATGGTCCGTCTTAGTCCTCCGGCTAAATACGGTTAATTGTCTAAGCAGGTATGACAGGGCCACCGGAAGCGGACTCTACTGTGCTAATTCCCAATAGGGCAAACACAGGTTTAGGAACAAAAAGGCAGTCCCGATTGAATTGTTCAATTGTATCTTTATAACATTTCAGTTTCTTGATCGGTCTCGCTTATTGGAAGATTACATCTACAACGGATTGACTGAGGATAAAAGTCAAAAATCTGTCTGCCCCATGAATCGAACATGGGTTTCTTCGGCCACAACGAAGTGTACTAACCACTATACTAGGCAGACTTGGCACATAAAACTGGGTGAGATTCAAGATCCATGACTGATTTGCATCTTTCCTGACAGCACCACACATCCCACCTTAGACTGCATCTCAGGACGCTGATCCTTGACAAAATACAAAGAGAGCATTAGCGAGTCACGCTTGGGTGACCAGCGTAATGGGTTTACGTCCAGAGTAGATAATTATATTCGCTTGATCTGGAAATTTGTCAGCAACCAGGCATGAAAGCAGTAGATCCTGAACAGATGAATGCCTATTATAGAAATCAAATATTACTCCTGCTACCTTACCTGCTCATACCAAAGCTGTCAAAATCGCCGTTGCAGATAGACTGGACTAGAAACTGTCCAGGTTTTATAGATCTAGCATAGAAACATTCCTACCTAGGTAGCAACATGCATTCCAGTTTATTGATGCACAGCACTACCTAGTAACTATCAAGGATTGCATCCCAAGTAGATAATGGCCAATACTTCTTCCAGGTGAACAGAGCGTTATATCAGCAATTAATCAAATAATTTTGGAACATAGTCTTTACAGGCAATCTCCTGGTGCAAAACTATGTGTGTCCATGGTCGAGCATCCTTACTTAGGCAACTCGTTGGTATGGGCAACATAGGCAGAACGCTATCCAACTTAGAACTGGTTTAATTGAGTTGAAGTAACTGATATATTAATTAAAGCATGCATATTCCCAATTTTCAGACGGAAAAGAACTTGGCAGTGCCTCTAGGGCTGCTGTAATTAGGAATATGCAAGTGGAAGGTGCTCAGGCAGTGCTTGAGAGCAGCGAGCAATTATGGGTGATCAATTTAATGGTGAAAGAAATCTTTCCTGGCTTGTAAATACAATTATTGCTAGGTCCACTGATACTTATTTTCATGGCGAAGACTTGGAAATGCAATATCAAGCCCCCATAAGGCTTTGGAACAATAATTTGGAGTTGTTTCAACAGTCAGTGAAAATTATATTCACAAGAATGACAGCCACTTTGAAGCGCTTGCTACACGAGATTCTAATTAGGTTTGAAGTTGGATTACAATCAAGCAAGGCAGATCATGGTTACACTGCACTAGGTATATAGGTACGGAACAAAGTCTGCAGGCTGCAAATCTCATAAGCTAGAACGTTTTTGCTCTACATTAATACGCTTTGGGGAACGGATTTTTGAACAAGGATCGCATGACACAAGTACGCCTAAAGTACTAAAGGACAACAAGTGATTATATGCTTGGAAGCATTGGAGCTCCGCGATGATGTCTCAACTCATATGGAGCAAGGAATGCGAAAGCGATCAGTATATAGGCATGCTTGGCTTGTATGTAATTATGCCTATGCGTTCCAGAGACCTAGGCTCCTGCAGACAGTTAGACCAAGGCTTAGAAGACCACGCAGCACATGATGGAAGATATCAATTGGGAAGGGAGGACGAACCAAAGTAAGAAATTATCAACATTTCAGCATATATTATTCTCCGCAAACAATTGATGGTAACACATTCTATATGGCTCTAAACACGCAAGGACTATAATGCATCGAGTTTTAATTAACTGTTAGTGCCAGTATCATCGGAGCAGAACAAGCGGTCGTGGCTTCTAGAGATGTTTTAATCTTGGGCAACATTGTTCTAAATATCCTGGAGGTCAGGCAACATGCTTAATTTGCCTGCATGTCCACATGTAGGTAGTATCAGCCCATCCAATGTATCTTTACATATGATGGTGATCAAAATAAAAGAGAAAGGAAAGGGACAAGTATAAGAGAAAGAAACAAGGTCAGTGTGTAAATGTTGTAAAGACAATTTTGTGCAAACTGGCCAGCCTACGTGTCTGCACTTAACCTCGATATAAATCCAGAGGGCAGAGAAATTGACATCCACTATGGGCTCTTCCGTTCCCGAATAATGCCTCCTTGGAAATTAGCAAACTTGGTCCCGCCGTTTGCGGACAATACCAGCCAGGCATTGGCAAACAATCTTGATCCTCCTTTGTTGCCAATTCCGGGCAGAGGCTTTATTGGAAGCCCTCCTCTTCTCTGGATCGACAATGGGATTGCATATGTCTAAAAAGAGTCAGCTCTCCTGAATTGACCCAGGACTGTGTAAAGAGGAGATCCTTTTGCGTATTTCATTTTCATTTCTTTTCAAGCTCACCGTGTGCATCAGAATCAGACTCTCCCAACATACCTTTCCTTTTCATAGTGCTCAAGAATCCTATTCCTGGTCTCTGGAATGAATGGCAGAGATGGCACAAGCACAGCCATCTGCCCCAGATTATCCGTATCCAGCTGAGGTCTCAAATGAGTGGCGGAATGCGGATACACCACCGCCCGATGAGGACCTGTTCCAGGATGGAGTGCTTCAGATTGACCCAGTAAGTGACCACCGGCTGGAATCGCTTTCAGAGATTGCAAGTCATGGACGTCCCAACTCTGTGGAGCTGTGTGCAGACCCAACCTGAATAAACCGCCTGATTAGAGAGCTCTCGTACACATGCCCATTCATACAACCCTTTAGCAACTAAGAAGGCTCAGGCAATGCTGACGGTATCTCGATCAAAGGCAAACACTTCTCTGCTTAAAAATAGAACCGATGACCGACTCAAGTCGACTACCCAGCTGTATTCTCTGAAGAATGCAAAGTCTGTGTGCTACCGCAATTCGGTGTTCCATTCACTTTTTAGTATTGATTACTTCCTGAATCTCCTCGAATCCGGAAAATCCACCACGGGTGATGCTATCCCGCTTTATGGACAGCTGCTCCAAGCAGCAATTAATTTCCGAGGGAAAGACCAATTGAGATTTAGAGGGGCAGCTCACAACGCCTGGCTTACTATGATCAAGACTCATCCGACGACTTTTCGTGAAGGCCGAAATGAAAGCATAATTGATCAAAAGTTCAATGAGAACGACCAAGGCCGCCAGGAGGATGCAGGTACTCTATTTGATTACCTGATGTTTCGACTGTGCGAATCGGAATTAAACCGTGATCAACGAGGGTGAGTTGAAGGCTAGACAACCAATGAAAGGATAGAATGGGAGCGAAACACACAGAAATAAAGTAACTAATAATTTTAATAGATCACCTGAAGCGGGACTCCTGTACAAACGAGTGTTTGCACACCGGATGGTCGACAGGCGGGTTTACACTTGTGAATGTCACTTGAAGAGCAGGCCTCCGCCGAACAAGCAACAAAACTACGAGCGATTTGCAATTGATGTAAAAGCTCCTAGAGGAGAGAATTCCTTGATCAACTGTATCTCCAGAGAGATGTACGAGGAAGTCAACAGAGACAAATCGCAACCTCCGTGCCCTCAGTGTCGCCGGGACGACGCCCAGCCCATTGGTTCCTTCAAAAAGTTTTACTACTTACCAGAAGTATTTGCCGTTAATGTCGGCTATATAAATGACAAAAGCCCAGACTTTGAGCAGGGGTGGGTGGATCTTCCTCAAACGCTTGATCTATCAAATCTATGTGACAGAGACGAGGACAAGGCCTTGTCGAAATACACACTACGTGCAGCAGTCCTTTGGAAAGGCTCTCAAAGGGAAAACGGGAGTACATCTGGGCACTACATAAGCTACGTCCGCCGTGGTATGAACGATAATTGGGTCCTCCTCGATGACAACGATCAGTATTTCGATCTGCGACCCAGGGCAAAAGCAAATGGTCGACAGATCATCAAGCAAGTCGAAATGAACGATATCACTGCAAGTATCGGGCCGGGAGCGAGAAAATATCGTCCCAGATTGCTTTTTTACACCAGAGATCGGCCGAACTCTTCCATTGACGACGACGATGATCGGCCGAACTCTTCCAACGACGACGATGATGACGTTCAACGGACAAGACGTCAGGAGGCTGCGGAACAACGAGCCACCGAAGTCCGGGATGCAAGAGACAATGAAGCGTTTCAAAAGATTGCGATGGATAGGGCCACGGCAAGGACGAACGCAGAATCCTCCACGAATAAGCCAATAAATGTACGGTTCAGGCCTACCCGTTACCGCGGAGCCGCCCAGGGCGCGGCTGAGCAGCCGCAAGGGCGCTGCAACTGTGGAGGGCCCCGTGCTCAAGCCGGCAGGGGCGGGAGTCATCAAGGAACACCACAAGGTGGCCGTACGGGGCACCAACATTCCGGCGGGGGCAATGGTGGGCGGTCCGCCATGCGCGCCTCGATGCGCGGCGGCGCCGAGGAAGAAGTGCCCGAGGAAGAAAACCCCGAGGAAGACGAACAGGCCGAGGGCGAGGAAGCTGGCTCTGGCGCAAATGACACTGGCGGCAGTAACGACGCTGGTGATGTTACCGTTGATTGGCCTCGAGCGCCTGAAGCACAACAGGGCGACCCTCCCGAGGACCTGGAGAATGCTGAAACGTGGGGCTATGCTAGGTTCGTGGCAGAGTATAGGAACGTATTTGGGAAAAAGCCCCCAGGCGGAGTCCCACGCGTGGGCGAAAACATAGAGCCAGACCGAGGCACCAATGCTGCTAATCTCAGAGACCACTTCGATCGGTCAAAGCGGCAGAATTGGGACATTACCTCGTTGAATACAATGATGAGCGTGATAACAGAACGTATAAACGCACGAGGAGCAGACGTGCCACGCCCGAGGCGCACTCTCGAAAAGTGTGCGGAATGGCTGAACGCAGACGATGAAGTGATACATGCAGCAGAATTGAGGGGGGCACGAGCGCGACGCAACCAAGGGCAGGCATCACAGCAACAGAGCAGTGCTGATAACGACCAAGCGGCCGCTCCTGAAGACGATCAAGCGGCCGCTCCCGTAGACCAACCATCGGGTCCTCCCAGAGACGAAGCAGAGCAACCGCCCCCTCCCGAAGACGAAGCAGACGAAGCACTGGTGAACGGAATCACGCAGTTGGAGGAGCTCATCGAGAGACTCGAAAGAAGAGCCTGCGGCTGCCCCCTCAACGGCCAAGCGCCCCTGCCCGAGAACGGCGTGCGCAACGGGCGAGGGACGCCGCACCGAGCGCTGAAGGTCCGCGTGACCGTCCGGCAGCAGGGCCAGGACATCCAAGACCAGGATTACTATATCCCGCTGGCGCCAGAACTCGCAGACACGCCGCCGGGCATGTTACTCTCGGGCAGGGTGTACGTCAACCGGCC
Organism: Diaporthe capsici; assembly: GCA_013364905.1. Taxonomy (NCBI): domain Eukaryota; kingdom Fungi; phylum Ascomycota; class Sordariomycetes; order Diaporthales; family Diaporthaceae; genus Diaporthe; species Diaporthe capsici. The sequence continues at coordinate 963,551 of WNXA01000013.1, forward strand.
GCAGGGCGACCCGCCGACACGCACGGTCCGTATCGAGCTCAGCGGTCCGGAGCAGCAACCGGACCCGGACGAAAGCAACGCAAGCATTGGGTCGGCACGCACGACCCTCCCGGATTTCATGAACTTCATCGAATTTGAGGTCGACTATGAACTCCACGCCAACGACGTCGGCATCGAGGCATGGCAGGAGGATATGCAGGCTGTTCCTTACATAATCCCTCGCTCGAGTGAGCGGCGTCTACGAGATACGCATGATGGTGATCGAGATACGCGTGGCGGCGGTAGCGGTGGCGGTGGCGGCGGCGGTAACGGTGGTGGCGGCAGCGGTAGCGGTGGTGGCGGCGGCGGCGGTGGCGGCGGTCGTCGTCCTGATGACCATAACGATGATGACGACGACGGTGGTGGTGGTGGTGATAATAGGGGCAATCAAGGTGGTCAGGGCGATGACAAAGGAGTCCAGCCGCACGGTGGAGGTCAACCGCAGGGCGGGGTTTCGACAACGGCGACTGGCCCGAGAACTCCCGCAGATGGCGGCCATACTACCACGGAAGTCCTTGATGACACCATCGCGCGAAGTCTACAGTACGTGCAAAACCAGGGCAATCAGACTGGCGATCCACCGGGAACGAGGACCGCAGACGATAGCAGCTCTGCGATCGGAGAGGTTGACTTAACTGAGTTATCGGCCCTGGCAAACAAGAGCCAAAGGGCTGGCGATTCTTCGGGAACGAAAACCCAAAACGATAGCGACATCGAGGAAATAGTTATTGACGTAGGCAAGACCCCTGGTGCGCTCACGACAGCTGCCCACGGTGTGGCAGACCCGAACCAGTCAGGCGCCAAAGCGGGTACTAAAACGGACGAAACCAGCTGGGCCGAATACGAGGAGAGCCTCCTGATCGAGGAGGCCATCCCGTCCAGCGGCCACAAGCGCACGGCCGAGGCCGCCGGTCTCGACGCCGGCAGCGGCGGCCAGGGCGGCGACGCCTCGCGCCCGAGGGTCGAGGGACACAACACTGCAACCGGTGCCCCTCCCCCTGCGCGGGACTCTTTATCTTCCCCCAACTTCGAGAAATTGGGGATTAGTGACGTGAGCACGCCGAAGCAGAAGGAGGATTGGGAGAAGGAGAAGGAGTTGATCAGGAGTGCTCGCAAGTTGGACCTGAACGCTAGGAATTCATCATGAATGGGCCACGCGGGATTTGACACGTGAGCCATTGGTCCAACGACGACGGGGAATGCGATGAGCGTTGATATGCTGGGCGGAGAGGTCTCGGCCTGGTCGCGGAGGGTGATGGGTGCGTTATGCAGAAGTCAGTTGGTGCTCGGTATTCTCCATTCATATGCCTTCTGAGTTGTAGTTTGCCGAAAATTCTGACGGACTTTATGAAAGGGGAGGGATAGTTTGGTAGTTGGATGGATGCGAGGTTAGGTACCATCACACGGCATGATCATTTGCCATTTTATTTCCTTTCTGTTGTATGGTTGGCCATGAAATATGTAAGAAAACCCATCACTGGAATGAACGATTAGCAGAGGCCATGAAAATCTAAGCTCAGTAACAATTGCTCTGAGCAGGGAAGCCCTCCCCACGGTGTAGCCAGAAAATGTCTGTCGTTGTCTTGTTACGAGCTCACCACTTGGTGTTCACGTCGCCCTTCCAGGCCCAGTCCATAGGGTCGAGTGGCCATGGCCCGCACTCATTTCCCCGGGCAGCTAGGCCCGGCTCGCAGAGCGCTTGGTAATCCTGTCCCTCTATGCTTCCATGCTAACGGGGCAATGAAAAGTCGCATCCGGGTCGCAAACGACGATTTCAAACCCATTCAAAGAGAAAAGTTGTTGTGGATGACCCTTTGTTGGACAGGGGGGAACGTCAAACCTCTTGTGACAACCGACACGTACAACTTGTGTAATCTTCCTTGCCTGAGATCAAAGAGACAACATAGGTCGAACTTTGCCCTAACACAGGAAGTGGTGCCGTTCGAGGGGTTCCATGTGGCTGATGAAGAGAATAAAGACATCCATTATCCAGCCAAAGCGCGCAGGTCTCGGGGAAGAGACAACCTCTATTGCAGCTTGACCCCAGAATATCGGTTTCCTGGCTCGTTGGCAGACCGCAAGCTCGACTTCGAGCCCCTTCTGAATGCTAATCGTGCGAGCTCGGTGCCCGAATGTGGGCCTTGAGAGCGTGAGATGGTCCTTTAAATCAGGCAATCGAACATTTGACACAAAGAGCCAGGCTAGCTGTCGACGACACATCAACTCGGAGTTCGCGGCGTCTGGTTGGAATCTGGATGATCTGTATAGCACATCGTCACTAGAGAAAAGCGTGAGGCTGGTCTTGAGACATTGTGTTGTATTTCTCATGGGCTTTCTTTCGATGTGAATATCACTCCCCGCTCAAACTGGGCAGAGCATAAATAGCCCCAATAGATTGATTGGCAGCTGATTCGGCCCGGGAATACGTTGCTCAGACCAGGACGCTCCTCTGACACCTGGATTCTTGCCCTAAAAGTGAACACTGAACAGGGAACGCGCGACTTCTCGGTTGCCTGAGAATCCGCACCGCTAATGTAGTTGACAATAAATCGATGTTCTCAGTCAACACCCATTTCGATCATCTGGTGAGCGACCTTGATCTTGAAGCCAGGTGATCACTTAGACTCATGCCTTCCGATAGAGGGCGGGATGGGCGGGATGATCGGGACCTCTCAAAGAATTGTTGGAGAGAAGACAGCCTTGACGCCGTTTTAGGTCCCGTTCTCATCCGTCTCTGATCACTATGATTCTTGTGACGCCCGGATGCAAATATTACAGTCCGTCTCCGGGAGCCAAACTCTGTGTCGCTGCAGTAGAGGATTTCGAAAGACAGCGGAACGACAAGTTCCTGTCACACTGGTTTGCCGTTGATGCCTGAACGTTGTACTTGTATTTGGTTGTGAATCCGTGGGATAGCCACTGACACAGAGGTCGGCACCATGTGTCCCAGCGAAGGCTGCCAAAAGAGCACTTCCCTGCGACTGATACCATAATCGCGGGTTTGACTGTTGTGAACGGACGGGGCAGTCTTAGCGCTGAAGCATCTAGTATCAGGGCTTTCAGTCTTGGCCTAAGCCGACGGCAAACTTCCTCGCAACCCACGCCGCTCCGTTCTCCTCATACTCCTGCTTCGTGACGGCCAGGCTCTCAACGTGCGCATGCTTCGCAAAGTTGGCGGCGCCAAGCCAAGTATTGCAGATCGGGTCCGCCGGTCTGGCGACTCTGACTATGGACTCGTCGGGAACCCGCTGGACAATCTCCTTTTGCAGGCGCTGGATGAAGCCGTCGTACTGCGCGTTGCCGCCCACCACGACTATGTTCGCCAAGAGGCCGGGCCAGAGCCCTATGGGCAGCGCATCCAGGCACTGCTTCACCAGATCGGCAAGGCCTGGCACCTGCATGCCTACGTCGGATGGGTTGAAGAAGAGTTCGGGGATGACGAAGCGCTCGTTGCGCAGGGTCAGGATGTCCTCGTTGGAGGCGGCGGCTGCTAGCTTGCGCTGCTTGGCGGTCGTCGTGGGGTCGAAGTCGCGCACGATGCCGGCCGAGCGGGTGTGGAAGTCTGGGAGGACGTAGTCCTTCGCTATGCCGGCTCCTGTAACGTATGGCTCTCGTCTCTCGCCCCGCGTTCCTTTCCAGGTCTTTTCTAGGTCGCCCTTGAAGTCCAGCGAGACATAGCAAGCCTTCTCTTTGATCTCGTTGACGATGTAGGTATCGTTTCGCATATCGTAGTGTCTGAGGGAGAGGAGTCGGGTCAGGTAGTTGGTCAGGAACTTGCCGCCAACGTCAAGTCGGCGGATGGCAGATTGTAAGGGGCGGCCTTGGAAGACGGGCGTGATGGTGGTGAAGGAATATCCCGAGTCGATGAGGAGGATCAGCTCGGCGGGCAGTTTGCCCATGGCATCCGGGTCGCGTTCAGGGGTTCGAAAGATGGCTTGGACATCGTGGTATGCATTGAACGCCGGCGCTGGCAACGGTCAGCATGCTTGACCTCTTCTCCTCCTGGCAACAGTGGATGCCGAGACAGGTTTGGAGCTTACCTATGCCACGATAGTAGCTGGCAAAGCCAAACTCCTCGAAGACCATCTGATCACAGTTGGTCTGCAGGGCGGGGATGGAGTTGGGCTGCTCTGTCAGGATGAGCCTTGTCTCGGCAGGATCACATTTCTGCGGCGCATCGTGATTGAAGAACTCATGATCCCAGATCTCTTTCTGAGCCTCCCAGTTGACAATGTATCCCTTGTCGACTGGTCTCCGGAAGGCAACCTCGCCAAAGTCCTTGCATTTCGAAAGGTCGGATGCGACGTACGTCTTCCTGGTCCTGTCGCGGGCGATGCAATTTGGGATGACGGTGGGCTCGTCGATGGCGTCGGCTGTGACGAAACCAGCTTTCAGGGTGTGCGCACCATTGTCAATCACCAGCGTACGCGTTGGCTGGGGTGGTGGAGCAGGCTTGGACCTCCGCGGTGCCATTGTGGTCGATGTGAAGATAGCGCTATGTTCGGGGCATGGCGAACTCAAGCACGGTCTCGCAGCCTCGCGGGTGGAAACTCGTCTGCGACGCGCTGGGAGCAGTTGGGAGAAGTTCGAGATCGCCGGCAGGGATCTCTTCACTGCAGCAGCCCCGCCCAGCCCGCCTGCGAATAATCCCTGCTCCCCCACATGCTAGCCCAACGTCATTGTCTGGGGCACTGCTCACCAGTCATCCACCCAATCAATGGCGCGCCACCCGACACCCAAGCGTAGTGCTTAAGATCGACTATGTCCTCACTACGCTTCAAGCACTTACCCAGGTAGTCCAAATCAAACGACTCGGGAGTCGGTCTGTGAATCAGAACGCGGGATCTCGGCTGGAAGCATCTGCGATTGGATGAGGACCATTGGCTATCGCACGGCCGGCTGTTCCGTAGAGGCCCGTTGAGATATCGTCGAGTCCGTTACCATGCGCTCGCTTATCGGGGCGCCAGTGTGTCATCGCACCATCATCCAGGCGGACTAGTCCCTGAACAACACTCTGGGCGGACAGCTGCTCTAACTCATACAGGCAGTGCGAGTGCATCAGCTGATCTATAGCCTCCGCAACGGCCATACCTGAAAGCTTGCCCCGCCCTCCTCGTCCATGTCATTGGCCCCGTGACTTCTGCATGATGGTCTGTCTCCTCGCATGGACGACCAGTCTGGAACACAACCGACTGCCGTGCCGAGAGGCGAGGCCATGTCGTGGAGCAGGCTAGTGAGTCTGCTCCTCTTCAAAGAACCGGTATGAGTTGGGTATAAGAAGGCCCCTCATATCTGTCCTCACCCCAAAGACCCAATCTCTCCATCTTCCAAGTCCTGAGCAACTCAACAAATTCCTTGAAAACACCACTTTATTCCTCCGCCAACTGAACCAATACCCCATCCAGAAGTCAACATGCCTGCTTCCTGCGGCTGCGATACGTGCACATGCACAAGCTGTGACAAGTGCGATTGCTGCGTAAGTCTTTCGATTCCAAAGACACTATAGCATTTGCTGAGGATCGAAATCGATCACACAGAAGGGCAAGCACTAAGCATTATGTCTCTACTATGGCGCTGGCCAACGAGGCTGGCTGCGGCCATCAAGGCATAGTCGTCATGATGTTTGTTGGACGAGGAAATTGATTTTGTAGTTATTCTTCGCTGTCCTCCATGTTGCCACAGGAGACATGGAGGCGGCTTATATGACAATTCATTCGTTACAAAACAGAATATCACCAGAGTTGTTAGAGCGTGGACTCAGTCACTTATCACGTTGCAAAGTTCCATGCTCGTTGAATGTTGCTCATGATTTCCAGACATGTCGCAAACCCACAACAAGGTCAGGGGAAATAATATGGTTCTCAACTTGGGAAAGGACTTCACGTAAGACTTCTACTTGTGCGCTTTAATATCAGTTACTTAGATCCGTGATATCTGCTTTTGGAATGAGTCTTAATGTCGTAAACATCAACCGTTGTTTCTGTATCAATCATCCAGCCTTCTTCCCAATCTGGATAACAAAAAGAGAAACGGTTGGACGGCGAGTCAGTCGTTATTCGCTCCATGCTTGGCTCTGGGGCTCGTCATCCACATTTAAACGGCGACGTGCCGACCACCCCGTTGCAGACAGACGAATGTGTACGGGAACAAGGAAGGTCTGCTAACATTGTCAGATTTAATTTCAACTACAATTCAACTCTATTTGCAACAAGGTTAGATGGAAAAGGTCTCGATCGGCATGAGTTGCATTACCTTACAAAGTTCGGAGCGAAGCCTCGTGGTCTGATGGCTCCAGCTCATTAATGACACTTACGAGTGTTATTTAAGCCCAGACTGGCCAAGTGGTTCTTGATCCGACATGTGGATTTGATCTTTAACAATCGCCGGAGGAGCTTACTTATACAGAGATGTTGCCCGGGGTTCCTGCATATCGGTACCATTTCAACAGGCCATTTTCCACTGCAAGATAATCTTCTTCCGGACTCCAAGTGGGACCAGGGCCAATCACCTCGTCTGAACATGCGACTGTCAAGAATCGAACTGTTCGCAATGGATACTGCGACAACCAAGAACAGCCCCCTGGGTTTTCTACTGGTGGATTTCCTACCTTGCCGGCAATGGGCAATGATGGTCAGTAAGCACCTGTGATGCGACGTTGGAGAAGTTCTGCCCGCTTGGCTGGCCAATACAAAAAGAAGCTGTAGGTACACCCAGAAGCTTTGAATAGTTACCGCCATTCTCGGCATTGCTGCATGTAACAATCATCATGAGGTCGTGTCTCCTTGCTGCCCTCCTCCATACAGGGGCTATCGCCGCCGCGTCGGTGGCTCCTCGCCAATCCAGCAGCCTCGTGGTCGACGTTGCCCCCGATCACCCCCGGGCTTACGTCCTACCTAGATTCAAGGGCCGGGCTATCAAGCTTACGCCCTCGGATATCATCCGCTTCGCCATCACGGCCAACTCGTCCGACGGCGCCTTCTCCATGGTCCAGCACAACGGCAAGTCCTCCGGGTGGACCGTCGCCCGGCCGCACACCCACGAGCACACCCACGAGCACTTCTACTGCCTGCGGGGCCGCGCCGAGCTATGGGCGCAGAAGAACGTCACGGGGGCCAGCCACGAGGCGCGGGTCGCGACGGTCGGCGACTACGGCAGCGTTCCGCCTGGCACCATCCACACGTTCCAGCTCGTCGACCCGGACAGCCAGCTGAACCACGTCTTCCACCCGGGCGGGTTCGAGCACCTCTTCGACGAGTTCAGCATCGGCGATTACGAGTCCGTCGTTGGGTCGCCGTACGTGCCACTGCCGGGGGACCCGGAGCCCTTCGGCCCGCTCACCCCCGAGATCGACGCCCAGCTCCGGGCGCTGGATCTTATCGCCGCGCCCGCTGAGGTTTACAAGCCGCGGAGGGACATGATCAACGGGACCGCGGGCGACGCGGACCTTCCCTGGCACGATGGGCCTAATACACTGCCCGAGGACCCAACGGAGCCGTACTTTGTCGCTCACAACTACGGCCCGGCGTACCTCAACACCGAAGTCGGGTATAAGGTGATCCAGCCGCTCGTCACGCCTGCACAGACGGGCGGTAACTTTACCATGGGCACCATGATCCTGTCCCCGAGGCTCGATAACGAGACAGCCACGGCCGCCACGCTCCCCCACCACTTTGCCCTGGAGCTCCAGGAGGGCCAACTGGTTCTCTCGGTTGATGGATTCGACACGGCGAGCCTACTACAAGGAGACGTGGCGTTCGTCCCTTCCAATACGTCCTTCACCTTCCACGCTACAGTCCCCTTTACGAAGTTTCTGTACATGAATGGCGGGGGGGAAGGTCTTGATCAGCAGCTGCTAGAAAAGAGCATTCCTTGGGAATTCCCAGCATATCCGCCCTACGCTGGCTTCCAGGGTAGCAACTAGCGGATGTGGTCCTGTAATGTGTAATTGTTGACATGTGTAAGTCAGATGATGCGGGCCCATCCTCGCGGCGCATCTCAAGAGTTCTAAACAGCCGGGTCGTTGTGTTGCCGTGACCACTTTCGATGGAGATGGCGTTAGGAGACAATCGAGTGTACATATCACAAGTGGCAGGCCTGTATCCACAAAAGCAATATAGTAGTTATAATTCATGAGGGCCCTAACCAATTCTCTTGCGCTACTGTACATGATTAGCTAGTCAATTCATAAGTCTCCCTCTGCGAAAATTGTCACCAAGAGAACTTCAAAGGGAACAGCGTTGTGTTGAGGAGATTCTCTCAGAAATATGCGAACTTTCCAGCCTATTACTCTGGATGCCTTGGTCTTTCAGCAGGGTAAGGCTAAGCACAGTGACAGGGGAATGCCTGGATCTCCTGCGAGTTGTAATTTGCGACCAGCCTGTAACGTTGTATGGAGAAATGCAATGGAACCGCGGGGAATGCCTAACCGAAACCAAGGATCAAGGAAGCTCGCTCAGGAACAGTTATTCGTGAGAAGTACCGAAAATGCCCCGCCAGCACAGAATTCCACGTCAACTAGAGTTCGCATCTTAGAGCAGCTGATATTGCGCTAATCTGCTACAGTCAGATTCATTGCGCAGGGTAGATGTTTTTGTTACATTTGAGAGAATTGGTCTACGTACTAAGAGTGGGACTGAAATGAAAATAACATTTGGAGCTAAGCCTTCAGACGATCGGTCGCCGAGGGGAAATCACTTTCGGGATGAACTATCGATCACCCACACGATTTGGCGAGCCCCCTCATTCTTCCAGGGCACGCACCTGGGCGTGAAGATGGCAGTTGAACGTGAATAGAAGCTCTGCCTTTACTTAATATTTCGCGATGGTATCTAACTCCGCTCTTGTGTTACCATTGGCACATGCAGTATTCTTCACGTGCATATATTCTGGGTGGCTGCAGCGACCGCTCCATCCGGTACAACAGACCATCACTCCTCTTCCTGGCGATGCCGGGATCCCGCATGGCTTGGCCAGGATAGAGGAGGTTCACAATCTCCGCACCAATTTCCATTAACTATGTTCTCGCTCAGACCGGCCCGAGTCTGCCTACTCAATCTCACCCCGAGGCCGTCATCATAACCTGTCTTCAGCTCCTTCACATTGCGGCCAACAATGATGTGGAGAGAATCAAGAGTCACCGCGTTGCTCGGAACAGGGCTCTTCACCCTGGGCCACGGCCGCCTGACAGACTATGTTGACCCTTTGATTGGCACTGCAGGCCCCAACCTACTGAGCAACATTGCATCCGGCAATGTCTTCCCTGGACCATGTCTCCCAAATGGCATGGCGAAGCCGGGAATAGATACGAGCTATCTGGGGCTTGCGGACGGGACCCAGACTGACCACAATGGAGGCTACAGCCCCATCGGGAACTTCACAGCAGTGAGCATGATGCACGTCTCTGGGACGGGAGGGGACCCCACATGTGAGTCTTTGTATACCAGACAAACGGCCCAGTGGGCTGTCGTGGGAGAACCCATGGCTGACGCGCTTGGGCAGACGGTATTGTGTCCCAGACGCCTCTGTTGGGAACCCTTGCGGGCGTCAATTTGGGAGACAATCGAACATACTGGCAGAATCGGTCGCTCGAGACTGAGATAGCATCGGTCGGTTATTTCACGACGACACTGCTGAACGACGTCAAGATCGAGATCGCCGCCTCGAACCACACCAGCCTTGTTCGCTACACGTTTCCCACGCAGGGCCAGAATCAGACGTTCTCCCTGCCTTCGACACCGGATATTTCCCAGGCCCAGACTGAGAATGACGCCCACGTTCTGGTAGACTTGACACACGTGCTTCCGGCCTACCAACCAGAGACCCAAACCTACTCCCAGAATTACATTCAGGGTGAGATACACATACGGTCGGGGCCTTCAGGGCCATCTTACTATGGTAAAGCGTCATATGCCGGCGGTTGGCCAAACATTGGTCTTTACGACATCCACTTCTGCGGAAACTTTACCGTGCCACCCGGTTTGGTTCCAAGTAGTGAATACGTCCGAGCAGTCGGGACCAACCGAGTCGATGGAGCAGGCACCCTCTTCTGGCAGTACAACTTGTTCGAGCCTCCCACTGAAGCCCCTGAGGTCCGGTCCTATGTGGATGCATACACGCAGATCGGGAACAAGATGGGCCTTGGCGCCCTGTTCAGCTGGACACCGTCACCGACAGCGCCGAATAATGGTTCAGGGGCAGTGATTGAGAGCAAGGTCGGCGCCTCCCATATATCTGCTGAGCAGGCCTGCAGCTATGTTGCTAGCGAAATCCCTGAGTCGACCTCCTTTGATGATCTTGTCGAGAAAGCTAGGTCGGAATGGGAGTCAAAGGTTCTCAGCACCGTCGAAGTGGTCGAGGGTGATAGTCCGGAGGCACAGAATGACACACTGAAGCGAATGCTCTACACTGCCTTATACCACACCGCCGTCCTGCCCACGGACAAAACGGGCGAGATTCCGCTCTGGACGTCAAACGATTCGTTCCCTTACTTCGATGACCACTATGTAAGTTAAGTCAATCTTTCACCAGGCGTTTACGACTAGCCAACATGCTCGCGGAAATCTGCTGACATAACATTCACAGACATTGTGGGACACCTATCGGTCTCTACTTCCGATGTACCACCTTCTCTACACAGGCACCTACAGTCGCATCGTGAGGGGTCTCATCAATATCTTCTCTTTTGAGGGATGGCTGCCTGCAGGACGTGCCGGAAATTGGAACGGCCGAGTCCAGGGAGGCACACATGCAGACATTGTCTTAGGAGATGCGTACGTCAAGAGCGTGCAGTCACCCACCGGCGAGGAGGGCCTGGGGGAGCTGGGCGAGATTGACTGGGAAGAGGCATATAGGGCTGTGTATGTATTCCCATGCCAATCCAAACTAGACGGACCACGCTGACCCAGCACAGAATCAAAGACGCAACCGTCCTCCCAGATCGCAATGCCGACTCTGTGACTTCAGACGGTGCGACAAAGGATGGCCGCGGTGCCCTTGAGGACTATCTCTCGCTCAACTACATCACCCGCAACCACTCCAGGAGTATCTCCCGGGGTCTTGAATACCCCCAGAACGACTTTTCCATCTGGGCCATCGCGAAGGGCCTGGCCAAGGCCGAGAGTGAACAAGATGAGCTTCTGGAGCGATCGAGCTGGTGGCAGAACCAATGGAACATAGACGCGAACAAGACACTCGAGGACGTGGGCAACTTCACCGGGTTTCCGGCGCCGCGAAACGCTGACGGGACATGGAACACGACGAACTATGATCCATCTCAATGCATTCCGTCGTGTGGGTATGTAAAAGCCTCCATGTCATGAAACTGTCGGATTAGACTGCGCCAGATATAGCTAACAGAATCAAAGCTGGAACGATGACATTTATGAAGCTACAGTTTGGGAGACTGGATTTTCGGCAGCACCGCACGACATGAGCAAAGTCATCGAGTCCATGGGCGGTGACGATGCCTTCATCCGACGCCTCGACGCATCGTTTCTTCCTGGATTGGGAGCTGACCGGGGAGAGAACAACAATGCTGGCACTGCAATCTACAACCCAGGAAATGAGCCCTCTTTCTCCATCCCATTTCTGTACAACTACGTCCCTGGTTACCATTGGAAGACAGCCAACCAAACTAGGGCAATAGTTGACGAGTTTTGTACGTGTCCTCCCCATCTGTGCAGATTCAGTCCTGTGTGTACTGACAGAGACGTATGTAGACAACGATCGGCGAAATGGATATCCCGGGAATACAGACGCAGGTGCTATCCCTTCTTGGCTGGTCTTCAACCTCATCGGCTTCTACCCGGTGGTGGGACAACCACTGTACCTGCTAGGAGCGCCTCGCTTTCCAGAGCTCCGTGTGACACTGCTCTCAGGCACCCCTTCTGAGAATGTCCTGACCATTAGAGCTGACAATCTCTCTGCTTCGTCCTATTATCCACAATCCGTCACTTTGGACGGCAGCCCTCTGGACAGAGCCTGGCTGAGCCATGTCGAGCTGACGACTGCATCGGAGTTGGTGTTTCAAATGAGTAGCGAGCCGGCTCAATGGGACACGGGTAGCAGGCCATGGAGTCTGAGTGGATGGGAATGAAGTCAATTGATGTCGCTGACACTAGGGCAAATCATATTTCAAATGTTCTGTTCTTGGTCAATTCTCAAACCTAAATTTTATTGAACTTAATCCAAATCTTGCCCATGTAAGACGTTGGATGATTTGTGTTACAAGGCAACAATGGATTGCGTGCGGCTAAACTGGACTGTACTCGCGTCAGACTCGCAGCCTAAGTAGATCCCGTTGCTATCCCAAAACGTACACTATCAATACAGCCCCTGTCAACTTCTGCATAGGTCCTTCCTATTCAGCGTCCCCGATACGGCAAGGAGTCATTTCGGCCCACGATACCATGCTTGGCTCGCCGGCGAGACTGCGCGGACGGCATCAGCCTGTTCGATTCCGATCACTTCAAATATCGGAATCGACACCTGGGCACGCGGGCTGCCTGCACTAAATCCTGCCCAGAACCTCAGGAATTGGTGATCTCACCCACCCATTACTACTGCTCACATTGTCTATTTTCCAACATGGAGACACTGGAGCCGTTTGTTGGCCGCATGTCTCTGCAATATCCCCAGCACCCCCTCGGACTGGACAAAGGCCGTGTCTCTGTTGCCAACACGAGCGCCCTCACATCGTGCAGGAATGATTTCACTCTTGATCCCTTTGTGAGAGGCTGCCGAGGAGACTTCGACTTCACTGTTCTCTTCCAACTCGTTATTCTGTCGGTCGTACCTTCAGTCTGCTTCTTGGTCCTGTCTTCATACCGGATATGGTGTCTTCGCAGGAGGCCCGTCCTCAGTAGGGGCTCCCTGCTCTCCCTGAGCAAACTCGTGAGTGAATGCGATCAGCTCCGTCTGTTGTTTCCCCCCTTTGCCCTACAGAGACTGAAGACCAAACCACCAGGTTGCCATATCAGTTTTCGGTGTCGTGAATCTGAGTCTGCTATTTCTTGTCTCCAAGCAGATAAAGGACGGTTCCCATGAGGCTAAGCTGGCCTCTGCCATCTTGACCACCATCACTTCACCTGTGATGGCTTACCTATCGTATCTGGAACATTATCGGTCGCTCAGGACGTCGCTTATCCTTAATTCCTACCTTTCAATCACCACGGTCCTCAACATCGTTAGAACACGTACGACTTGGCTACTGCAAGAGGACCAGACCTACTCAATTCTATTGACAGTGGCCACAGCTGCATCAGCGGCACTCGTCGTCATGGAGGCTGTTCCGAAGAGCCGCTCGCTGAAGTTCTCACATGAAGGCACGAGTCCTGAAGAGACGAGCGGTCTCTACAGCCTCCTATTCGTATTTTGGGTAACTCCTCTTCTCAGGCTGGGAAATAAAAAGATATTAGGCACCAATGATCTGTACGCTCTGGACTCCCAGCTCTCGGCTGAAATTCAGTGTGGTCACTTTCAGAAGGAATGGCGAGAGAAACATCGGTCACCCAGAGGGAATTTGTTGATCATTCTTTTCAAGTCCATATCCTGGTCATTGGTTCGGCCTATCCCAAGCCGGCTCGCGATAGTAGCCCTCTCGTTCTGCCAGCCATTCTTCATCGGAAAACTGATCAGATTCCTGGAATCCGACCCGCTCTCAAACCGCAACACCGGACTCGGCCTCATCCTGGCGAGTTTTCTAATTTACCCCGGACTAGCCTTGTCAAACTCGACCTTCTCATGGCTTCACTCTCGCGCAGTCAGCAAAGCCAGAAGCGCCCTCGTCACAGCCATCTTTCAGAAGACGACCGAGCTCAACTCCACCCACCTGGACACGAAAATCCTGACACTCATGAGCACGGATGTCGAGCGTATCACACAGGGTGGGCTGTACCCAATCCACGACATCTGGGCAAACACCATCGAGGTGATCCTGGCGTCCTGGTTTCTACACAGACAGCTGGGCGCCGCATTTATCGCGCCAATCCTGGTGGTGTCAGCAAGCGTTGTGAGCACTTCTTTTATCGCCAAGCTTGCAGGCCCGGCCATGTCGAAGTGGACGCAGCGTACAGAGGCCAGAGTCAGGTTGACCACTGCTGTGGTTGCGAGTATGAAGGCTCTGAAGATCTCAGGGCTCTCCGAGTCGACCACCGGATTGTTGCAGAAGTACAGAGAAGACGAGCAGCGCATCGGCAGCGCATATCGGATTCTCCTCGTCGTCTCCATCACTTCTGCCTTCACGCCAATGTTCCTTGCACCGGTGGTCACCTTTTTCTGGGCTGGGCGTCAACTGAGCATGGCGGAAGTGTTTTCCAGCCTCTCGTACGTGGCTCTGATTACAAGCCCTTTGACCCAGCTGTTTCAAAAGGTGCCGGATATCCTGGCTTCGTTCGCATGTCTCTCCAGGATTCAGGACTTTCTGAACATAGAGGCAAAGTCGGAGTATCGCAGGTTCGATGGGTCTTCAGCCACAGCACCAGAGCAAGGAAACGTGGCTATCTCATTTCAAGACGCAAGCCTAGGGTGGACTGAGGATCGAAGGCAATTGAAGCACCTCAATCTAGCCATTCCGAGATCAAGCCTGACGATTGTCACTGGGCCAGTGGCTGCGGGCAAATCAACCCTATGCAAAGCACTGTTGGGAGAGGTTCCTTTCACGGAGGGAACGATCACATTCCATCAGGACTCGCCTCGCATCGGGTACTGCGACCAGACACCATTCCTCACAAATGGCTCTATCCGGTCCAACATCATCGGATTTGGGCCTTTCGATGGCCAGCTTTACGAAGAAGTTCTGGAGACTGTCATGCTCAAGGATGATCTTCGTTCACTACCAAGGTCTGATGAAACGCCCATTGGAAGCGGTGGAATCAGCCTCAGTGGCGGCCAAAGACAGCGCGTTGGTCTCGCGCGAGCCCTGTATCTCAACGCTGACGTCTATGTCCTGGATGATTGCACGGTCGGCCTCGACAAGCCTACTGCAGACAAGATCGTGTCACGTTTGTTTGGTCCAGGCGGATTTCTTCGCCGCAGGAATGCGACGGTAGTGTGGTGTACTCACTCAGTCAAATATCTGCCCCTTGCCCAGAACGTCATCGCCCTCAATGCAGAAGGTGGTGTGGCCCACCAAGGTCAGCCAGAGGAAGTTCTCGGCGACAAGCAAGTTGTGGCAACATTGGAGCATGACCAGGGCAGGCCCAATCAACAAGATGCCGTGCCAGATGCCAAACTCTCCGCAAACGCAACCTCGAAGACAGAGCACGAAGACGAAAAAGATCCCACCCGTAACCTCTACGATACCTCAGTCTACGCCCACTATTTCAGCTCCTTCGGCCCCCCTCTCATCTTTGCTGTTCTGTTCTCGGGCTTGATGTGGGGTTTCTTTTGGAACGCCGGCACGCTGTTTCTCAAGTATTGGGCCGACAACAGCTTCCATATTCCCGGCTCCCAATCGCACGTCAACAACGTCTATCTCGGGATCTACGCCATACTCCAGCTTTGCGGCATCATCGTCATGGGTCTCTACGTCGCCAGCACTGACATGGGAATGGCCCAAGTGGGCGGGTCAGTACTGCATCTCAAGGCTGTCAAAGCGCTGATGGCCGCCCCGTTGCAGTACTTCACCAAGACAGACCAGGGTGTCACCGTCAACCTGTTCTCACAGGATATCAACCTCATCGACTTTTTCCTCCCCAAAACCCTATCGAACACCATGCTCGCCCTGTTTGCCTCAGCAGGCCAGGTCGTCGTGGTCGCCGTCGGCACCCCATTCGTTGCACTGGCCTACCCAGTCCTCCTGGCCTTCCTGTCCTTCCTCTCGCGCTTCTACCTCAGGACGTCCAGGCAGCTCCGCCTCCTCGACCTCGAGAACAAGAGCCCGCTGTACGCACAGTTCCAGGACACGATCCGCGGCATCGCGTCCATCCGCGCCTTCGGCTGGGTGCCGCACTACACGGCGCAGAACCACGCGTTCGTCGACGACAGCCTGCGGCCCGCGTACCTCCTGCAGATGACGCAGGTGTGGCTGGCGCTCGTGCTCAAGCTCGTCGTCGCCGCCATCGCGATGTCTGTCACGGTCCTGGCGACGCAGGTGGTCTCATTCTCCGGGCGCGCGGGTTTCGTCGGCGCGGGGATGGTGTCGCTCATGGAGCTCGGGAACATGATGAACGCGTGCGTGCACAGCTGGATACACTTGGAGATGAGCCTGGGCGCGGTAAAGAGGCTGAAAGATTTTGGTGAGAAGTCCGGGAGCGAGGACAAGGATGGTGAGGACCTGCGGCCGGCGGAAAGCTGGCCGGAGAGGGGCGAGATTGTGATTGGGGGTGTCGATGCGTCATACGAGGAAGAAAGGTACAAGGATGATGGGGAAGATACGAGACTGGTTCTCAAGCATATTCGGATGAATATTCAAGCGGGCGAGAAGGTGGCGGTCATCGGGAGGACAGGAAGCGGCAAGTCGTCCTTGATCCTCCTCCTTCTGCGACTGCTTGACCCGACATCCGAGACTGCAGGTAACATCACCATCGATGGGACTCCGCTCCAGCATATCCACCGAGATACGCTTCGGCAGAGGATTATCGCCATGCCTCAAGACATGGTATTTCTCGCGGGAGGCGAGAGCTTCAAGGCCGCGCTCGATCCCTACTCCAGAAACTCGGATGAGGAATGCCAATTCGCCCTCGAACAGGTCGGACTGTGGTCCATCATCCAGAATTCTGGAGGACTGCAGGCAGAGATGACCAGGGACGTATTCAGCGAAGGCCAAAAGCAGCTGTTCAGCCTCGCCATTGCTATCATCAGGGCGCGGCTTCGCCAGAGGAACGGCAGTAGAGGCGGCATATTGCTTCTCGATGAGGTCACCGCGAGTGTTGATAAGGAGACGGAACACACCATGATGGAAGTCATCAGGCGGGTGTTTGATGATTACACGGTGGTCGCTGTCACGCATAGCCTTGAGTCTATCGCAGGTTTTGATAGGGTATTCGCCTTGGGGGATGGGCGGGTGATAAAGGAGGGCGCGCCAGATTTCTTTTCTGGAGAAGACACAAGGGCCACCAATTAATTGAGAGGGGTCGCTTCGAGAACTTTAATGAACGGAGTCACATAAAAGACAATTTCAATGTCGGGTTGATGATGGACAAGTACAATTTTCTTTTTCAAAGTATGTATAGACACAGAACGGTGTTTCTACTCGCCGCAAAAGCAACGGGTCGAAACAGAAATGAAATCACAGACAGGATCAAGTCAAACCAAGCTTCCCCTTCACCGTCCTTTTATCATCTGGGATCTGACCACGTAGCCAACCTAGATGGTAGGAGGGGGGCCACCGGGACCACCGCCACCACCGTTGTTGTTCTGGACACCACCAGTCTCGTACAGGGTAGCAGCAGCGTTGACGCTCTTGGACAGGGTAGGGTCGATGCCGAAGGCCAACCAGCCGAGCAGGCCGCTCTCGACAGTGTCGCCGAGCAGGACGTACTCGACGAAGGGGTCGCTGGTGGCGGCCTCCTGGGCGAGGATGCCGTCGTCCTCGTTGAGGGTCAGCTGCTGGGTGTTGGCGGCGTAGACGGAGGTGGCCTCGACCTCGTAGATGAGGTCCTGGTCGAAGAAGACCTGCCCGACGTGCGAGGCCGTCGTGTCCAGCAGCGTGGCGTTGTCGCGCGCCGTGGCGTTCAGGTGCACCAGCACGTGGATGTGCGTCGTGCGGCCCGTGTAGTGGCCCGGGAACAGCGTGTCGAAGCTGGCGACGCCGTCAGTGTCGGTCGGCTGGATGCCGCGGGCAAAGGTCGCGTCCAGGTTGGTGGTGTCGCTCGCAGAGTTGCCGTTGCCGTTGGCAGAGACACCCGAGTAGACGCCGGTAGAGTTGCAGGCTGCGAGACATGTTAGCATCAGACTTATCCACGGACCAGCAGACTGGTAATAAAAAAATGCTCACCCCAGATCTCAGTGTAGGCGTTGGCGATGGGCTCGCAAGTGTTGACATCGAGAACCTGGAGTTCAAGGTGCAGGTCAACACCGGCCTGTCCGTCGGTCACATTCTCACGGATGAACTCTCCGGAGACGTAGTACGGGCCTTCGGTGACCTCGGGGCTGAGAACGCAAGAGCCGTTGCTGGCGAAGATGGTCTCCTCGGGAGTGTCGAGAGTGTAGTCCTCGCCAGACAGGTGAGAGGTGTTCAGGGCAGAGAGATCACGGACTATATTTTGCAAAGTCAGTTTGAAACTTTAATATACCACCATTGCTGCAACATCAACCACGTATAGTATTACTTACCACCCTTCATCAGGCCCTTCTTCTCGATAAGAGCAGCAGCTTGCTCCGCGCGACGCTTGACATTGCGGGCCTCGAGGCCGTTCCTCCTGATCTTTGCGGCGCAGTGGCTCAAGTCCTTCTTGGTGTGCTCAAGAAGGGTTCGGCGCATGGCCTGCTCCCTCTTGATGTCGTGGTTGTGGTGGGCAGCGGCCATGGTCGCCGCCATGGCGCTGACAACAACGGAGGAGAAACGCATGGTGGCTGAAGCTGTCTTGCTCGGGGAGTATAGTAGAGACTGTGCGGGAAGTTGAGAGAACGAATGGGACTTTGCCTCTGGTGAGTGAGGATGAAGACTCGGACCAAAGATACTTCATCCTGTTTCCTCCATGAGCTTTATATACTCACAACCATCCCCTCAGTCACCCCCTCCTAGCCTCGTCATGGCTGTTGATCGCTCCTGCCAAGACATCACTTGTGCGGCCAGGCTAGTTGACGACACTTGGCCGCCCGGAGGCGGAATATCACGCCCACTGCCTCGAATCAGTAAGGCCTTTCCTTACGAGGCAGGTGATATACACGACATGATCTAGGCCTACACTTGATTACCATGTCCGCCGATACAACATCACAAGAGGTCACGGTCCTGTGGGCCACCGGTCAAGCATGTGCCCAAGCCCTTTCAACATCTTGACAGGAGTCCTTGCGGATGATCTACGACCCTAGATCTCGTTCTAGACAAGTCCGAGATCCATAAGATGTATAATATAAGCATACTGCCCCAGACATTCCTCATTAGGCGCTATGCTCCGGCAGATGAGCAATCAGGGGCCAGTGATTGGGGCGGGTTCGTGCCAGCGGACTGAGCGAGGCTGCGGGCTCCCATCATTCCCACGGTACTAGGCCAGGAGGGAAGGAGAAAGTGGACGAGGCCCTACATGAAGAATGAAACATTGACGCGTAAACAGAATCAGAAACCCTGTGATTTGACGAGCCCCGTCTGCACCTCCCTGGCCGGGCCCCATACCGCTGTACGGCCCTGGACGCAAGCATGCAAGGATGCGGGTAGTGGGGGAGTTCCTGGAGCCGCATGAGCGCCGGGCCCCGGTAGGGCGTCGTAAGCTTTCTGGGCGGCGAGGCCAATCACGTATTATGAATTAGAGCACCCGGCCTTGGCGGCGTCCAGGTGCTCGCCGAAATGCTCCACCTCCCGCTCAGGAATGGGATATAGACGGCGCCGCGCCCACCACATCCCTAGCATTTCAACGGGCCAAAGTGCCAGTGAGTGAGGGCTCTCTTCTTGGCTTCCTGCTTGGGCAAACAAATTGTTGCGTGCGTCCGCATGTCTTGGCAGGTGTCATAAGTGTGCATTTGCGCTGCTACCGGGCGATGCAATTCGTCGATGGCCTTTCATTATCTCGGTATCCCGACTACCAGCCACGGGTTGTACTTCAGGACTGCCAAAGACGGGAAGGTCTGAGTCCCACAGAGCTGTCGTGGCCAGAAGCATTGTCTGCTTGTGATCCACACATGATAATGCGACGTGTGTGGACGAATATGGCAGCTCGGGAGAGCATCAGTTGTTTTTCCAGTCATGATATTTCGAGGTTTGATAAGGCATGTCAAAATCTGTGGAAACAAGGTGAACCTCGTTAAACGCCCCTTGCTCTGTGCCTCGGCATCCCTTATTCTCCGATGCTGCCTCACGTGCACTGGTTCAAGAAGTTGGAATGAACTGTTCGTTTGCATGTTGTTTGTTTCGAAGACATGACGAAACATGAAACTGAGGAACGCTCAAGTCAAAGCATCAACCTTGACAAAAACCTTACACTGGAACGCATCAGCGAGCTGGCGAGTAGTTGCGCTTGGTGAACGATCAGTGCGGCAAACAGTCCAAGGTCCTCGTCGCATGACGTACGTGCCTCTTCATTAAGGTTATTGCGCGTACATTTTAAGTATAACAAGGAGCTTGCCGCGCGCGGAGAAATTGAATTTGCGGGGAGCGGCAGACTAACCGGCGGGATATGGGGCCGCTGTGGTCAAGGATAGGAGAGGTATTTGATTGGGAGATTGCAATGCTAATACAGCCGAGCAGAAGTTTTCCCGGCAACGACAGCAACGCCGGCTGATACATTGTGGCGTGTTCGCTTCCTTGCCAAAAGAGACGCCGACCGAGGGGAGATGCCATATGAGCCTGAAACGTACAAATGAAGGGACTGTGTGGGTATAGATATGCCAAAATTAAGGAAAACGCGTTCACTCCTTTCTGAATCAATCTGTTAGGTTGGCCACTGCTCACCGCTGCAGGAGACCACAAGGCTCTCTTCCATTTCCAAGTTGGCGTACTTCGTTCTCCTAGGGCTCCATCACCGTGATGTGGCCGAAAAGTCCGCGGGTACCGAGAAGTTAGTCTTGGTGAGTGTTGTGTCCATGAGGCTATCAAGTGTGGGCTGTCGGGCCCACAACATGTACGGGCAGGTCAGTACTGCCCCCAGGCGAATATGACTGGCATCTGTGCCCGCACACATGGCCTGATACTTCGGACCCTGAGTTCAACGACGCGAAGGGCGGCGGGATGAGCACCCTTTGGGAACAGAAGTCAGCAACTGGACAGGAGACACCCGGAGGAACTGACCAGAACTCACAGTCACATTTTTCGCTTGTCGAGCCCTCGTTGTGGATAATACAATACCCGCCACGACAGCAGCGGCATTGCCGCTGCGTTCGATCGATACAGGTCGAGCACTATCGCCAAGACGTTAGCCCCGGACCTGAACACATTCTCGGCCGGCCATCGTAATCGATGCAACTCACGTTATTGCCGCATTCCCAGCAACTCCTCGCCATTCGAGCCTGGGGCGCAAGACGCGTCAGCAAAGTCTCGGATGAGATGAACTGACTCCCGACACATCGTCAGGGTCGAGGGGGCTGGAACAAAAAGCAAGAAAGTAAGGTACCTGCATGCAGTGGCAAGCAGGGGGGCATAACCATCGCATACAATTTCGTCGGCCTCAGGACTCTGAGAGGGGCGATCTGAGGAAGGAAGGTCGTTGGTTGTGTTTTTTTCTGGAGTCGACACTCGCACTCCCGAGGGCATGTTTCCGCACCAGCCACACGATCTTACGTCTCGGAGCGTGGGGTGTCGGAAAGGCGGCCACCGAAAAGCTCGTCGTCTACTCCCACGCACTCGTCACAGAGACCATCTCGTACCTTGTAGTAGAGTCCATCGACGTGCGAGTCCATCTGCCCGGGCACGTAGCACTTCTCACACCACCACTTGTTGCAACCCCAGCAATAGCGGTCGCGAAGACACTCCATGCACCTGGCAAGGAATCGTCTCTGTTCGGTTCTGTTGAATTCGCCGCTTCGCGATGGTTTCACGTCGGCTCCAGACGGACAGCAAGCCACCCTGGTGGTGCTGCTGTGTACCGGCGGCGGTGCGAGCAGAGGGAATCGGCACGTGTCATCGTCTCCGTCCGTGCCGGCCGATTCGCCCCATACCGTCCACCCTTCTGGTGCTGCTCCACAACCAGCGCATCCATCCAGCGCGTGCGTCGCAACTGCCCAGCTGGAGGGAACCTGGGGCGATGGAGGACTGCTCGGGCCAATGTTGACTTGGCCAAAGGCAGGTGAGTTGAAATGCCTGGGCCCCCTACACAAGACCGCATCGAAGGAGATCAATCCTGCGCAGGCTAGTATTGTGGATGCCCACTCCGTCGGAACAGGACGTGGCACTACTGTGCCTTTGCGATCATACCACAAGTCGCTTGGCTGGTGTAGGACGTCAGACAGGGCCTGGTGCGAACGCTGGTTCCATCCAGCAGCCGTGGCGTTGCCTCCGTTCCCAATTGCGGCAGTGTCCCCGGTCAAACAAGGCGGGTCCTTGGCGCCGAAGATGTACAGACCCTTCAGCCGCGGCGTACCTTCCGGCCGGCTGGGACGAACTACCATCTGCAGTGCTGCCCGTAGCTTCGGCTCGTTCAGATTCTTCACCTCTCGCAAGGAGAGAATGCGGACGGAGTATGAAGGGTCGCTGATTATCTCATGAACCAGCTCAGCAGTAACTGAAAGACCATCCAAGATTAGTGTCGACACATCCCGAAGAATCTGCTGTCGACGGAGGGCCCCGAATATCCCACGTAGGGGGCCAGAGTAGAAGCTATCCAGGGAATATCAGTACGAGACCGGGCGGAATTGGTGTCAAGGTTAAACTCACTCGTCTTCTGTCAGGTTCTCGTCAAGCTGCACGTTTCGCCATACCTCGCCCCCTTGGTCGATGGGGTCGATATCAAACTGGGCAGACTTGACCTGCGTGAGGTCAAGCCGTCTAAAGACGCCAGGCGTGTGATGTATCAAGTTCCGGAAGGCCCGGGAGGTTGCTGCGAGACTCACAGTGGCGGATGGCGGCAAATGATCGACCGTCAGGGAGAGAAGTAGGGGGTTAGAAAGGAAGAAGAGCAAGGTGCCCTCTTGGATCTCGTCTGGCAGGACGTGGCCGCCGCCGCCGCCGCCGCCGTGATCATGGTCATGGCTGATCGGAGCCATGTCGGGGTCGCTACATGCAGCCGGTAACAGGCGGACGCCACCGCTGGTGGACGTCGGTAAGAGCTCTAGGAAGGGAGCGAGGATACGCCTGACGCCGGAGTCGCCGCTCACGTGGGTGCTCTGGTGCGATCGAGCCTCGCAGAGAGCTGTGGCCGTGAGAGGCAGATACATGAGGGCGTGTTGGGTGGGCAGACGCGCCGGATATGTGGCATCCAGGAGCTGAGATGGGCGGGCCAGAAGAGCAGTCGGGTCACAAACAAGCCGTTGAAAGGTGCGCCGGGGCTTGGTACTGATAGATATTGGAGAGGCTCGGCGGGTGTGAGGGTGTCTCGGGGATTGTGCTGACAGGTCCCGGGGGTGAACCAAGCGTTCAAGTAGTACGGCCGGTGCAGCGGTGGTGGTGTTGTGTAAGACGGAGGGCGCCAGAGACCGATTGAAGAGCGGTGAGAGATATTAAAGGCGCGCGTGGAGATGCTATTTGTCGTGTCACTGGAGATGCAAAGCAGAGTTGCTGTGTTGTGTTGCGTTGCAGGAGCTGTCGTCCAGGCCGTGCTTGTTCGCGTCCGACCCAAGACGGCAATGCAGGCTGGATGTCACCTCTTAGTCTGTGAGACGTTTTGCTGGAGTGGGCTCAACAGCTTCCCAACCAAACGGATGAAGAGGCAGAGGTCAAGCTCCAGCTTGGCAGGGCTTGGGAGCGACTTGGCACTTAATGGAAGTTTTGGCCGGGTAAGGGATGAGTGTCGATCCCCCGAATGGAGGCCCGAAAGGGTCGCTGTTTCTGTCGAGCCTGTTTCTCAATCCAGAGCGTCCAGTGCGTCCAGACTGTTCAGATACTCCACGGGTCAGCTTGGCGCGGCGTCAGCGCTGTCGGGGCAGCCTCATCTCGGAGTTGTCATTCCCCGCACAAAGGTGCAGAATCGGCGGATTGGTCGCACAATATCAAGAGTCAGATCTGGTTTGACGAATGGCACCTGAGGTCCACCTGCAACATCATCTGGCATATCCTTCTTGTCACAGGCCGGTTGTTGGCAAGATGCGGGGAAGATGAGATAGATGGATGGGTGTGCGTGCACTGCGTGCACTGCACTGTCTGGACCGTCCTACAGTCAATGCAGCCAGCAGTCGAGCTGCAGCTGCTGCTGCTGCAGTGGTGGTGGTGCGTGCTCACTGGCAGAGTGGCCAGAGCTGATGGGAGAATGCTTGGAAATGGACCCTGGTCTGATGTCTGCTCAAAGTTGTTTCATGCAGGACCCTTTCAGTCTGACAGAGCGAGACCGAAATGCCCGGGAAGGGAAAGGGAACGACGGCCCGTCGAGTGCAACCCTGAGATGGCTGGAAACGCCCAGGCGAGGCGACGTGGGGAAGAATCAGACAGGAATAGACTGGGGGATCGTATGTATCGCACCCATCCATCAGATGGACCATGGCCTGTCGTTGGCTGTTCTGCGGTGTTGCTTGACTCACACTCGCTCTAGACGACTGACTGGCTGGACTGCTGTATTGTAACGGAGATAGCGGTAGGGTCGTACCAAGTAGTCCATTTGATTATGTCACCGAAACTGTCCGTCATTGTTTGCCGGTGTCGGCTCCGATTGTTTGCCTGCCCCATGCTGCCGAACACCAACGCCTCGGGAAAGATGACGATAGCAGATCTGCCTGCGTCCTAGGCCGCCTGGCACTGGGGATGGATGGGATTCGAGAAACGTCTATTTGTCTGTCCAACAAAGCTGACCGAGCAAACAATCCGGTCCAACCCTATTTACTCTCGGATGTCACCTCGAGATATGGCATAACTCATTTGTACAGCGTTTCTTCGACCTAACTCGGCCATGACTGCCGTGCACAACCGTCTCGACCCCTTGCCACCGAATCCGACCTCTCCCAACGTCACTCCATCTGCGGCCTCAGAGACATCACAAACGCAGCTGCAGAGCCTTCCTCCTATCTCTTCCCGTCAAAAAACCGCACGCAATGGCAGACCAACCCATTAGCCTCCAGTGGTCAGCATCCTACAATGTTGCCTCTCCGTCCGAGCGCATGTCAAGAGGCCTTGAGGGGGACAAGATCCGGCTCCCCCAGTCCGCCCTCGAAAATCTCCTTTCCGAATCGACCAAACAGGCCAGCAATCTTGGGTCAGCATACGACCCTTCGAACCCCTACGCACGCGCCGCAAGACCAGAATACTCGGACTCTTTGGCGGGCTTCACTGGCCAGTTACCGAACCCTCTCATGTTCCGCCTCGTCAATCCGGCCAACGGGAACATGGTCTATGCCGGGATACGCGAATTCTCAGCTGAGGAAGGTCAAGTCGCCCTGAGTCCGTACTTGCTGGAAGCATTGGACATCAATGCGGCAGACGTGAAGGATGGAAACGAGGTGGAAAATGAAATAGACATGACGGGCACAAATGGCCATCCTGCAGGGCCGCAGATCAGGGCCGAGGCCAAACTGCTCCCAAAAGGCACATACGTCCGACTACGGCCATTGGAAGCCGGCTACAACCCAGATGACTGGAAAGCACTCTTGGAGCGTCACATGCGAGGAGCATTCACGACCTTGACTAAGGATGCCATATTATCAGTCCGTGGCGTAAAAGGCGAGACATTCCAATTTCTGGTGGATAAATTTGAGCCAGAAGGAGACGGAATATGTGTTGTCGATACCGACCTGCAAGTCGATATCGAGGCTCTGAATGAAGAACAAGCTCGCGAGACGGTGCGTCAGATCATGGCCAAGTCACAAAAAGCTCCTGGGACTGCCGACGGCAGCTCGATAGGTGGGACGATCGATATCTGGAAACCAGTTCAAGGCCAGGTTGTTGAGGGAGACTACGTTGATTACGAGTTGGATTCATGGGACAAGAGCCGTGATTTGGAAATAGGATTGAGCGGGATACAGGACGGACATGAGATTGATCTGTTTGTCAGTCCTCGGTCCGCTCGCTCTCGTGTTCCACCTCGCGACTCCGAGCATATTTTCGGGGAGTTTTCGACGCCGGAACAAGGATCTAAGAAGATCGTGTTGTCTTCAACAAACGCAGAGCTAGACGGCGCAGATGGGTTGCGAATATCAGTCCACGGGTATACGCCTAATGACCAAGCAACTCCAAACACGAGCCCAAGGCCTTTCACCTTGAGAGTTCGGGCTGCCCCGGAAGAGCCACCTTCAAAATCGACCGAAACTACGCAAGAGCACTCAGCAGAAGACGAGCAGTGCAAGAACTGTCTCCAGTGGGTACCGAAACGAACCATGTTTATGCATGAGAATTTCTGCCTGCGGAACAACGTGGTCTGCCCGCACTGCAAGAATGTTTTCCAGAAGCGATCGCTAGAATGGCAGAATCATTGGCACTGCGATCGCGACGACAGCTACGGCAGCTCCGTCGAAAGCAAATCCAAGCACGACTCTATCTTCCACACACCGCGTTCTTGCGCAAGCTGCGGGCCCGACCAGACCTTCCCGTCCCTCCCACTCCTCGCTCGCCACCACACCACAGTCTGCCCATCCAAGCTCATCCTCTGCCAATTCTGCCACCTCGAAGTCCCACAGGAGGGTGACCCGACTGACCCCGCCTCCGAGGCCGAAACAGCCATCTCGGGCCTCACGCCGCACGAGCGGGCCGACGGCGCCCGGACGACCGACTGCCACCTCTGCGGCAAGATAATACGGCTCAGGGACATGGCTGCGCACATAGCTAACCATGAGCTCGACAAGAAATACCGTGAGGCCCCGCAGACGTGCCGCGACAAGCTCTGCGGGCGCACGCTGCATGGCGTTGGGCCGAGGGGTCAGATCGGCGCTGGCACGCGGATGGGCCAGGGCCCCGGTAACGACCTGGGCCTGTGCTCGATCTGCTTTAGCCCGCTGTACGCGTCCATGCACGACCCAGACGGCAAGGCGCTCCGCCGCCGCATTGAGCGGCGCTATCTGACTCAGCTCATGGCCGGGTGCAACAAGACTTGGTGCGCCAACGAGTGGTGCAAGACGGGGAGGAAGAACCTCGGCGCGGAGCCCAAGGCCCCGGCCGGCGGCGCGGCGGGGCTGATACGGGAGGTCAAGCCGCTTGTTGCCGAGGTGGACGATCGGACCAAGCCGATGTACTTCTGCGTGGATGAGGGCGGTCAGAAGCGCCGAATGGTCGCCGAGGTGCTAGCCTCGGAGGGAATCTGGGATCTGGAGTGGTGTATTGCCGCTGCTGAGGCGGAGGGACCAAACATGGACAAGGGGAGGGAGTGGCTGAGAAACTGGGCCCCTGCCAAGGGCAGCACAGTTTCTTGAAGATCTGGTTTACACATACAAGCAAAATAGAACAATTTGATACCCGAGAGCTATTAGAAAGTGCTGGCTGAGGTAGTAGGACAACCCTCCTTGGCTTGAACTGAGGAACAAGCTGAGCTTCAATGGATGATTTTCATCGTCTTATCCACTTGCCATGAGTTGGCACAGGGGACTTGAGTGTCACAGTTTTGCCTCTTTGGCAGCTTTAGCAATGTTCTGTGGTTTTGGTTTGTATGCTGGGACGCTCTTGAACAGAGTCTGTCGAGGTGTTTCGGCAAATAGATGTCACTTGTCTTGTAAATTGCTATCCTATCTTTGCTGGCCATTCCCATCTGAAATGTAGGTATCGAAACGGACTAGAATTTAGAGGGAAGCGATCCGTTCAATCTAAAAGTGAAAGGTTGCTATGAAGTCACCTGAAAGTGAAGAATGCAGCAAAGCAGGGTGAAAGTGTCTCGTGTCACAGAAACCCTTCACTTGATGGGTCTCTTGGATGCAACTGACCTACAAGGTCATCGTCCACCATTCTAGCAGTAGCCCTGACTTCCCAAAGTTTGAGCAGTGTCACTCAGCATTCACTCCAGAAACCAACGCACTGAGCCACCCAAAACCTCAAACCTTTAAGAGCTTGGGTCACAAACAACTTTCGACTTGCCAAAGTCTTGCAATCTCCACACGACAACCTCGTCCAAAAGTGCAGATTGCCCACAAACTAAGGACAACCTCAATCATCACATCCTCTGCTGTCACAAAAAGGAGGAACTACTTCCAACATGTCTAGTCTCAGACCGTCAAAGCGCTCGCTTGACGACGCTGGTCTTGTTGAGGCACAGCCTCGTCCTTCCAAACAAAGCTTTACCTTCCCTGGCGTCAGTCCCACTCCGCAGCATCACGATCGTCGGATTTCAGAGGGCGGCCTCTTCGACTCCTCCGGCGAGCTTCGTCCCAACATTCCATTCATCGAAAGCTTGCCACAAGAGCTGCTCCTCCAGGTCTTTGGCAACCTGGTTCATCCGTCCTTGCTCACTGCAGGATTCCCAGACAAGCGAGTCAAGCACTACAGCGATCAATCAAACGGCAAGGAGGATCTCGACAGCGATGGCTTCGGCAGTGCCGTCGATCGCAATGACTTGCGCAACATCTGTCTCGTCTCGCGCACATTCAAGACGGCCGCCACCACCCTCCTGTACCGTTGTGCACACCTCGCGAAGGCCAAATCGCCAGCCAGCCTCCTGCTCACCCTGACGGCACACCCAGACCTCCAACCTCTCGTCAAGCATATCTCGATCCCTACGTACACAGATCGATCATCCACAGTGCAATTCGACTACGCCTTCTCTCATGACTCGTTGAAGCGTATGAGGCTGAACCGCAAATTTGGAATTGTGTTTCCACATGGGAACTTACTAGCCGAATGCGAAGAAGTCGTCGAGGGTAGTTTGCTCAAGCGCATGATGCCTCTGTTGCCGAACCTGCGGACCCTTATCATCACACAAATCAGCTTTCTCGATGGACTGGTCATCAATGACCTCGTTTTACCGAATCTGACTATGCTGCGCATTACCCTCATGGCACCCCCTGAGGATATTTTTGCCAACTTCACCTTCGAGACTTCCCTTCGCACGCTCATGGGGCTACGGCCAGACGTCCTCGGCCATGGTTTCCCCGCCCTGCAGCGCCTCGAGATCTGCACGGCACTCGGTACCTGGGAGGCCGATCTCGTCTCTGGGGAAGGCGAGGCGGACAAGTGCGGATGTCCGATGAAGTACGTCGAGTCCCTCAAGACGACAGCGACGTCCCAGATTGCCCCTGCAGAATGGCACCTGATGACCCTGGAACGACCCATATTCGACTCATCCTATCTCCGCACCCTGATATTCGACGGTCCTGGCAGCCAATGCAGAATAACCTGCAAAGTTGCCCGCATCGTTGACTGGGACCTGAACCAGTTTCTGTCCGAGACGGGCGGCGACCTCCGCACCCTATCGCTGGACTGGGAGGTTCACCACCGCGAGGAAGACGACACCCAAATAAGCTACTTCGGCCCCTCGAGGTATCTCACAAAGCTCCCCCAGCTTACCAACCTGACGCACCTGACCGTCTCCCTGCAAGCCCTGTTCGGCCACGCGAACCTGTTCTGGGACTGGGTGGAAGACATGGTGGCAAGCCCCGACACCGAGCTCGCAAAGCTGCTCCCGCCGTCGCTGCGGACACTCCGCATCGCCGAGTACATCCCAGGCGTGTACGAGGACGAGTCGAACACCCCGGTCTACGAAGATGAGGAGTTCATCAGCATACGCTGGCACAGCCGCTGGGTCTGCCGCTTCCTAAAGGCCCTACGCGCTTCGTGGCTGCTGCGCGACGACGGCAGGGAGCTGTGGTTCCGACGCTACGCCGCTCTGGACGTGCTCCAGGTCGAATCTGGAGCCAACCTAGGCCGGTGGGAGCCCGCATCCATCCTGGAAGACACGACGGAGAGCAATGGGAGATTCGAGAGGGTGCTGCGCCCGCGTGAGGACATGGTGTGGGTTCCAGACGGGGATGGTGATGGTGAGGATGATTGGGAGGACGAGGAAACGACCGATGGATCGGATGAGGGAACGATTGATAGTGAGGACGAAGACCCGGATGGAGATTCGGACCAGAAATGAGGCGGAGAAAAAGTCGGGTTGTATCAGGATGGCAAGTTGGTCCTTGTGTGATGGAAAGGCAGACGCTCCCGTGACGGACTGCCGTCGCCTTCGATCGACATGGACGGGCGGGGGTTGCACGGGAACATGAGACGCAACCTCACGGTCGCAGGACACACAAGCAACTTGGCAAGAACGAAAGCGAGGTGGCGAGTTCGGAAAACATCTGTTGGGTAAACGAATCCCCGAGTACCTGGGCACCTGGAGGGCTCTATCGTGAGCTTAATTATTAGGCACCTGCTGCCTGAAGAAAGCAGGTTTTAGGGGGTTATCGATCATCTCCGCGGCAGACATGGGAGGAAAGCTTACAGATAGCCTTGTGAATGACTAGAGCACTTTGTACTAATGATTATGTGAGGTCAGGGTCCCTGAAAAGCAAACCAGGAAGATGTGAGATGAAAAACCAGCACTTGAGCTTTACAGAACCGTGGTCCGCATCAGCTCCCGAGTCTTCGTATTTCTCGTATGTTCAGCCCGGAGGTCTCGTATTTGAATACCTCATGGATATTCCATCTCCCCCTCGTAATCATCACCGCTTCAAAAGATATACACACGTGCCGTTCAGACCTGTTCGGCATGGGAATATGAGCATAGAGAAAGTATAATCGTCCATTGACTCTCTGGTCTGCTAAAAGCAAGTCGTCTCTGTGTAATGTACTCTATCGCCTGGTTCATACCCAGCAAGTGTAATGTATATGCCGCTGAGTAAAAAAATACACGTGTTGTCGTAAATGCCCCGAAAACCCAGCACCGTCAGTGTATATCGTACGCACGCTTGACTGTCCCGGAAGGACCACCCCATCCCGCCATTATGGCACGAAGCTACCTCCTCGCCTCGTAATCGGCGATAATTCCATCGTCTAGAGGCACCTTGCCGAGATCCTCGGGCCTCCTCTCGTTCTGGAATCCCTCCTCCTCCAGGCCTGAGGGCCAGCTGTGGTTCCGCCACTCGCCCAGCAGTGGCCACAGCTCGTCCCTGACGAGGCCGCGCACCTGGTCGCACCGCTTCAGCGACGCTGTCTGCAGATCCCTGTCGCCGTTGACGACCACGACGTCCTGCGACGCCTCCCGTGCGATGTCGTCCTCCTCGCCACCGCCCCCGAGCTTCACGTCCGGCACGCTCTCGGCCAGCACCGACAGCCACACACCCCACGTCTCCTCGAGCTCTGCGAGCGTGGTGATGCCCATAACGCTGCCGCCGATGCTGTTGCTGTCGCTGAGGCTCTCGTGCTTCCCCTTGCCCTTGAGGCTGACGCCCAGCCCGGACCGCGCCCCCGCCCGCGCCCACGTGTCCAGACTCCAGCGGATCGACAGCCGCTCCAACTTCTCGCCCTCGGCGGTCGCGCGGGACGCCATGTCGGCGCAGGCCTTGCGCAGCGGCGGTGGCGACGGGTGCCAGGCGGACTGCGGGCCGTGGTCCACGCCGCGCGTGGTCAGGAGGCCCATCCCGAGCATAGATGCGTTGAGGACGGTGGACACTCCGGCGTTCTTGAGCCGCACTAGAGGCGGGAGGTTGTTGTGGCCCGCGTCACCGTTCGTGGCGGGCTGGTCCTCCTCATCCCCGTCCTCCATGAAGCCCTCGACCAGGCGGTGGTTCTGGACCGAGCAGTGGCAGTAGCTCATGACGGCGTCGACACCCTCGCCCGTCTCGCGGTAGATCATCTCGGCCAGGTCGCAGAGCACGTCGACGGGGTAGCCGCTGATTCCGACGTAGCGGATGACGCCATCCTCGTCGCGGAGGCGCCGGAGCTCCTTGACGGCTGCGAGGACCTCAGCCGGGGAGACAAACTCGACGTCGTGGCAGTAGACCAGGTCCAGGTACGGGGTGTGCAGCCTCTTCAGGCTGCGTAGGACACTGTAGCGGATCCATGGGGGGCTGTAGTCGAAGTTATTACCTGATATGCGGCCAGCCTTTGTCAGGATCATGTAGCTGTCGCGGGGGTGTTTCTGGGTGTCTGAGTCGAGGATCTTGGTATTGGCGCTGTTGGGGAGGGTGGCATGGTGGAGAGCGTCGCCCAGGAGGATCTCAGATGGGCCGTAGTAAGGCGAAGTGTCGAATGCGTTAACGCCTAGCTCCAGCGCGCGGGTTACAATGGATTTGTATGGCATCTGGGCAGGGTCATCGACATATTGGGTGTTGAATGTTGCAGTGCCCAGTATCAAGGGAGGCAGCACAGAGGAGATGGGCGGGCGCGTGGGCGCCGGCGAGCCGGTTGACCCCATGTGGACTTTGGCTGATGCTATCACGACAAGCGTACGGGTAGACGGGCAGTCGTTTGCGGCTTTGGTCAGAGTCTTCTTGGGGTGGTTTATGTGCAGGACGTCACTCTTATGAGTTTGGACAAACGGCGAGATGGGCAGGTTCCGCGGGACAGATGAGGCAGGGCGAGACCAGCGAACAAAGAGAGGCAGAGAGGTAGATGCAGAAGCAGGTATGAGTGGTTGGCAGCTGTGTTACTGTGTAACACGATGGCATCCGAAGGATATTTCTCGGAAGGGGGGACCAGGGAGGACAAGCCTGGGGCAGACGCGACGGGCCATGTGGGGGAGATTATGAGCCAGTATCTGCGTATATTGGGCACGATGTAGTGTAATCGGTGGACAAGGTAGGGAAATCTTGACTCGATGGGATCACGAGGGCGGTGGTGTGGGCTCTGGTGTGTTCTGCGCTGTCTCGTCTCGCACCCTTGAGGTGGGCCCGCCGATGGAAGTTTTACCGCATTCTCTCGGCGCAAGGGAACCAGGTGAGACGGGGCGCAGACGGGGAAGTATGCACAGGGCCGACTGACAGGGAGAGGGACCAGGCCTGGCCAGGAGGGGAGGAGCGGGAGATGGGCCCAGTGCCGTGTGAAAAATTATTAGGACGAACGATTAATACCATACAGGAGGTGATGAGCGGTAGAGTTCCTTCCCAGACGGGGTACATGACAGCCTGCCCAGACCATGTACTCTGGCAGGTCTGTTCGGTTCACCTGTACATTGTGACGTGCAGCGCGGCCGAGCACAACCATGTACCGGGCTGGGCTGGGCCCGGGCTGGACTAGGGGCCTGGCGGGAATTCGGCGGGAGTTCGGAGCGGGACAACAGGACAAATGGGCCCTCTCGGTGCAATGCAGGCTGGGCAGGGAGCACAGTACAGTACCTCATCCATTATCCCATGTCCATATCAAACGGGACGCGCGAGAGGAGGCAGGGAGGGAACGACGACGAGGACTGATGTTAATTCCGCTGCAGGTGGTGGTGGGATGGCATCCGCCAGACAGAGGCCACAGGCCACATGCAAAGGGTGGTCGTCAGAGTTCACGAGATCTTTGGTGGGACATCTTAAACCCGAGCACTTGGCTCTTGGACCTCCCTTCCGTCGGTAGATATGATGCAGCAGCAGGCACGAGGCCACAAGGGCGGACGATCTACGTCAATCACTTTGCCCGTGCCCTGTGGGTACGTACTGCCTCAGCAGGCAAAATCGGCCCATTGTACCGAGGTCCCTTCCCTGTCCAGGTTCTGCCCAGGTGTCGCTTCGCTGATGGTCGCAGGGATGCCCGATAAGATAAGACGGCCCGATCAAACCTTGCTAGCCGAATGCAGCCGTGTTTGCAGGAGGGGCAGCGAGGGGCAACGAGGGGCAGGCAGGGCAGGCGCGGCGGACAGGGCGGACATGCAGGAGACGGGGAACCATACAGCCGACCAATCACCAGCCCCGTCGCTCTTTTGGGCATGTTCTATTCTTGTTCCAGACTCTTCAAACCCTCCTCGCCTTCCCTTACACAGTTCTGTACCACAGTAAGCCTGCCCGTCTTATTCCCTTCGGATGAATGAGTTGAGCCTCCTTCCTGCCCGTCTGCTCTCGTCCTGTCCTGTCCTGTGACTCCTGTCGTCTGGACATGTTCACGGACCATGTGTCATTTTACGGTCCAGGTACCACATATGATTGCAGCTGATGTCACTGCGGCTCCTCCACGTTGCAGTCCGCTCTGCTCGGTATTATTATTTATTGCAGGGCCCAGGGCCCAGGGCCGGCCCAGGCATCCGGTTGTGATGCATCAATCGGACGACACCAGTCAAGCATACAGGGCCATTCCAAATACCCGAGTCCTCTCAGTTTATTTCAGCTCCCCCTTACTTACTTCAAGTAGCCCCTCTTGCAGACTAATGTAGTCTACTTGGTACTAGAAACCATCACAAAACTCAATCCAGGGTCGGGGCCACATTTGGGGTCCTACCGACTTCTGTTGTTTCGAATCTTTGGAAACCAACTCGTCCGCCCCGTCTTGGCATGGCCCCCACCTCATAACCCGACCACATATCAAGGAC
Source organism: Diaporthe capsici (assembly GCA_013364905.1). Classification (NCBI taxonomy): domain Eukaryota; kingdom Fungi; phylum Ascomycota; class Sordariomycetes; order Diaporthales; family Diaporthaceae; genus Diaporthe; species Diaporthe capsici. The sequence goes on from WNXA01000013.1 coordinate 997,669, forward strand.
AAGCGCATATCCCTTCTGTCTAAGGCCTACCTCAAGAAGCAATGCATATGACAAAGCAAACAGTAATACCTAAAATTGTCGCAGGGTCAGGTTGCAGGTGCCTCAGACTGGTGAGAGGGCAGATGTGAACGATGCATAAACTGACCATAGCCGAAGTCCCCGGCGCAGTTTTCAGCCAGCTTATGTGGCGGCCTCGGGATATCAGGTGATGATGTCGCTTGCAGTCTGTGTGCTGGTTTCTTCCAGTTATCCCTGCATTGTAAGAGAGAAATGTTTGGGGCGTTGTGTACGCTGTCCAGCTAGCTGCAACGCGTCTGTGGATCTCCGTCTTACCTGGGACGCAGGGGAGCCGTGTAGGCATGGGCACTGCGTACTCGTGTCCTGTCATTCATCAGCCCTCGAAAAGGAAAATTCGAACACCGCTCTTGACTCCCTGTTTGGCAAAATTGTTATGCTCGGAGACTCACAAGCACGTCCGCTGCGTGATCAGCATGCCGAGGTAGCTGACGGTTCCGTCTTGAGTCGCTCCGAAGATCAGTGCTGCGGCCTTCTGTCCGTGTCGGAGTATGGGGTCGTGGGGCTCGGCCTGGAGTGGACAACAATTCCACATCTGCCGTTGGAGAGTGAGGAGGAACAGATTGCCAGTCGTGAGTCATGATTCGTGAGTCGTGAGTCGTTCCTCAGAGTGTCTCCAATATTTTAGCGATGACAATTGCGAGTTATCTGGCACGGTGAACAGGGGCGCAGCCTCTGAGGTTCCCGACGCCGTAGATAATACTGCTGTAGACGTAAACACACACGAGACTTATCAAGAATGAGTTTGAGACTTTGACACATCGCAATGAATTCTTGTGACGCTCGCTAACAGGACAGGGTTGGAAAGACAGAATGTCTCAACTGATAATTATTCATCTATAAAGATGATCACAGTATGACTGTTGCGGATTCTCCTCCTTCAGATTCAGCCAGGCCTTCTCGTAGTTTGCCAATGGAGCTTTCTCATCCGGTCTTTTGCCAGAGCTGCCAGGGCTCGCTCGGTATCATAACACATCAGGGTTTGTCCCCAGTGCTTCGATTCCACCAAAACATAATTAAAGAGATTCCTGGCAACATTTCATCGTTGATATCTTCGTAGGGGGCTTTTCAGCGGCGAAAATTGGTGGTGCTGGTCACCAGATCCGCCAGGGATCTAGCTGGGCGATTCTTCAATGGCGACCCTAGGAAGCTCGAACGCTTCTGACCGAGAGAGTTTTATAAATACCTGTCTTCTAGCTCAAGGATTCCTCCCAAAACCCTCTCGTGCACCTTCCTGCTACTGCAGGTGGGGGTCAGGAGCTTGTTCTACAAATCGAGGGCAAGCTGAGGGCCGTCCACAAGGGTTTCAGCGACCCATTGGCCAGTCATATGGGAGGATGTCATCTACGCCGTAAATTCCCGGGCGCTGCTGGTGCTTTGTGGCGGCAACTTGAAGTCATATGTCTTCTATGTAGGTTATTTCAAACCCCGTCCTATTCAGACGAAAGACAAGTATTTCTTGATTTTGCCTCTAGTAGTCGTCATTTCCTATGCCCGCCCTGTGGTATTTGACTTGGAGAATCACGTCGAGGATGAAACAACTCGGATGGAATGTTTTCCCCAAGTATTCAACATGCGATTACTCAGATGGTATAAATAGTGAAAGCCAGCGTTCCAGTAACGGATTCCCCTGTCTGTATGATGGCGGAATGCGGATGCCGCCGAGACCGACAAGCAGCCACACTCTAGCGTCAACAGTCAAAACCGTGTACTAACAGGTTTCCTCATTCGCAGGCTTGAGAGTACAGTTTCTACTCAGGTTTGAGCCACACACTTTCTGTATACCTTTGTAGACGTATAACTTGAGCCTCCCTTTTGGACCTGTAAGTCAGCACCTGGGCTAATGTCAATTGGTCTAGAGAAATGTGCAGCTATCATATCGTTCTACGCTGGTTCTGTGTGAATAGCTGTGCTGAGCAGAGCAGCTATTTTTGAGTACTCTTATATGCCGAAGTGCTAATAGTATGATTACCCTGGCGAATCCCCTGTACCGCATGCGGTGCCGTTCTAGGTAGCCGAAGTCCTGCTTTCCTTGGTCGTTAGCCCTCCTTAAGTCTCTCGAGAAACCGCTTGGCTGCTCCACGAGGCGACTAGGTCGGCAGGGGAGTAGGCAGAACCGGAGTGTCACCGAAACCTTAAGTCTTTTCCTGCATTTCGTTTTTGGAGCCTGCACATTTGACGTCTCCAATACCGGGGACTGGTCGCAGACATGGCATTTTATCGCCAGGATGCCCTTTCTGAAACCTGCTAAACCTTGAACCCACCCACTCACGGCCTTCCCTGGCTGGGCAGCCTTGGACTCACAACAGGGTGGCTTGGAGCTGATCATGACGCCGGCCAAAAGCCTCCTCAACTCAGTTTTTTCAAGCGACAAGACGCGTTGGCATCTCGGTGGGCGTTGGCATTAGCTAGCCTATGGCGGTGATTTATGCTAAACACGTGCAGTAGGCGCTTGATTACCAGAGCCAGACACCCAGAGCATTTGGGGTCAAAAAGAGCAACCGGACTCCAAATTCAGGGGGCGATCTCGGCCAGTCGTTGTGAGGTCGCTTGCAACGTGCCATTCATGCATGTCAGACGATCCGCAGCGGGCGATCCCCGGCCTGGGCGGAAGCTCCCTCCCTCCCAGCTCGGCTCCGACCTTCCTTCAAGTAGGCACACACCGAGGGGACCGATGCTCGTGTACGTACTTATAAGACGGATGCTAAGCAACGAATTGTCCATACTTCAGCTTCCAGTCTACGTCTCACCAACATGATCACCGGTGTTTTGGAACAGTCCGACCCGGGGGCACGTCGAAGTGCGTGTGTATGCCTAAAGTGACAGATTGTACGAGAGCCGGTATATCCGGGTCAAATGCGGGCACAACATCGGGGCGCGCTCGTATGGGGAATTGATATTTGCCCCTGCAGAGTCGTACCTTTGCATTTCATTTCGACTGCCACCTCCAGCGTCGGCCCAGAATGCAGGTCCGTCGCGGGACGCCCATGCATACAAAATCCTCCACTGCAACCTTGCGGAGCGCTGTCGCGCTGATTGGTGGACGGCGTTGCAGATTCTACTCGGGCAGATCAGACTATCGATCGGGGCAAATGAACACAAGGTGATGAGCGTACGACCGTCCCTACCTTGGTACGCCTGCGCAGCTCCAGCTTTTACCCAGAAAGAGCAGCGAGATTACTATTGTATCACCAAAGTGAACCGCGAGATGCCTCGCGGAGCCGAGGAGCCGGGGTAGCTTTCGACCCCCAGAGAGGAACTGGTCCTAGGTATGCGGAGCAGAGAAAATGTTCGCATCTGGCCACTCTCCCCTCGGCTTGGCGCATCTACTTCTTTATCCGGAAGGTGCTCATATCATGAATACGAGATGGCAAAGTCGCGCCGTGCAAGTGAGGACGGAGGTGTGATGCCCAGGTATTTAAACAAGCTGCCCGCGATGCGAAGCAGATAGATTCGGCCGGTGGGTATGTGCCTTGCGTGACAGTCCAACGACCAGTCCTCCTTCCCCTGCCAAGTCCCTGCACGCCAAACTCGCATCAAGATGCTGTTCAAGTACATCGCGGCCGTGGCCCCCTTCCTCGCGGGAACCTGCCTCGCGCAGACAACCACGACGACGGCGCCCCCGACTGCTCCCACCTGCGCGTACAAGGGATGGGGCACCGGCGTGGACATCGGCTTTTACGGTGACCCCTTGTCGGCCACCAACGCGGCCTGCAACTCCCTCTGCAACGCCAACACCGCCTGCCTGAGTTTCTCCTACAACTCTGCCGGGCCCAATTGTATCCTGTACGAATATGCCGTTGAGGGCAATGTCGTGTACGACCCGAACTCCCCGAATAACTTCTTCAACCGGGGCAATGTGTGCCCTGAAGTGCCGACCCCAACCACCATGAGCACCACAACGCGCCCGATTCCCACCGCGGCGCCGACATGTACCGGCTTCGTCGGCTGGGACACGGGCACCAACATCGGTACGTCGACCCGGCCAAGCGTTAGAGTCGGGATCTCCGTGCTGACCCTGCCCCAGGTTTCTACCCGGACGCGTACTCGTCCTCGTACGGCGGCTGTCTGGAGCTCTGCGGAGCCAACGCGGCCTGCCTGAGCTTCGGCCTCACCTCCGCGCCGGCGTGCATCCTGTACGACCACGCCGTGGAGGGCGTCAACGTCTACGACCCGAACTCGGGCAACACCTTCTACAACAAGGACGGCAGCTGCCCCGCCACGCCCACGTCCACCGCGCCCCCGGTGCCGACGCAGACGGGGCTCTTCCCGAACGTGAGTAGCACCACCTCCCCGGGAGCGCTTACCTCCCGCCTGATACATAGTTGACTCCTGCACAAAGTTATTCTAACGAGCCACCCCTTTTCGGAAAAGTGCCCAGCTGGTATTGTGCCGTACAATATCAACACGGGTGCGACGCCGTACAGCCCCTGCAACTCGGCATCGCCCTACTCGTCGTGCCAGTCAGACGTCGACGGCACCGAGTACTGCAACATGTGTCTCAGCTGCACCGAGCAAACTTGTACTAGTGACGCTGACTGTGGCGAGGGTTTCGCCTGTATTGAGAACTCGGCGTGTTCTGTCAGCGGGGCCGCGGTTGGCACACCTGTGTGTCTTTACATGCTGGCTGGGGGAGCAGCGCAGGGCTGCTACGCTTGAAGGCGTGCTGTTGAGTGGATGAAAAGCTAGGTGTAGTCTAATCATAGTGTCTAAATTGTACTAGGAACTATTCCAGTGCCTGCGAAATGTGGCAACAGCTGTGTCTATGCTCGGATTCCTTACCTGAACATCCGCTGGAATACATGCGCGTTAGTTGTGTTCATGAATGCGTCGAGGGCTGTGAGGCTTCGCTTTCCCCCTATCTGTTACTTGAGTCTGATTCGCTATTTTCATGCTGTACAACGTTCCATGATCACAATTATTGCAAGCTCGCAGACAGCAATAAATGTGTCGTCAGCATTAGCCGCCGGCCACAATGCATGTCGGGCTGCACGTTTGATTGGAAGAAAGTGGGTGTGTCACGCTGACAGGACGGGGACCATGACCCGAGGGCCAGATGGTGAGGAAGCACTTGGGTGTGGACTCCTGTTCAATTCAAGTCATCAAGCATCTTCAGCATCCCATCATTTCCCAAGAAATGGCCTTCGAATACGACAGCGAGCCAGATGAAGCCGCGGACCACGGCTCAATCCCTTTTTGGAAGCGCTGTCTCCTCTGTGGCACCGACTTGGAGCTGGACTGGCCACATCTGTCTGAATTAAATCCCTCAGATATCAAGAACCACGCACTTGGTGAATGGACACGGAATGCTAAGCTGGGTTGCTCCTTCTGCAATATTGTGGTCTCTGTAGTCGACGACGCTAAGAAGCAACATGGATGTTCGATTCCAGATGATTACGACATTATTCAAGGTCTGCCAGATGGCGACTATACACTCAAAGGCTTTCAAGTGTTCCTGGGACTCAATGAGTCAACAGACCGATATCTTCTGGCCCTTGAGTTTGTCTGGATGCCGCTGCTGGTGGACCCAGGAAATCAGAACGAGTTCTGGGGCACCATAACTGTTTATCTTGACGGTACGCGGCCCTGTTAGCTTGACAGATTTTCACCTTCGCCGCTGGCTGGGTCTCCTGTCTTGGTCTTCTCACTTAGCCTGTGTTACCTCAAAGCTCACATTTCTCACCAGGGCCGGACATTTTCAGTACGCAACTAGAGCCCTTCTTTGAGATACCAAGACATAGTGGTTCAGAAAAGGCGCTGGAAAATGCACGTCATTGGCTCACTGCATGCCAAAATGAACATCCAGACTGCTCCGGAGACCATATAAAGGATGAACACATATCAGAACCACCCTCTGATTCATGGATCCGCATACTCGAGATACGCGAGGAGAAGTTGAGGCTCACTCACGTGAAGCTTGGTGAGGCTCTCCCGCCGTATGTGGCATTAAGCTATTGCTGGGGGTCGAGCCCGACTTTGAAGACGCTGTCCACAAATATCGAGAGGTTTCTGGTTGGTATTGAACTTCGGGATCTTCCATCTACCTTTGTAGATGCTATAAAACTGACGAAGTCTCTCGGGTTTGACCACATTTGGATTGACTCTCTTTGCATAATCCAAGACAGCCCAATTGACTGGGAGGAACAATCAAGTCTTATGGCGTCTGTTTACGGAAATGCGGACCTGGTTCTAGCAGCCTCAAGTGCCCCGTCGACAGATGATGGATTTCTCAAAGAACGACAAGGCTATCGAGAGTCAACCCTGCACCTTCCAAGCTTCAGGGACCAGCAGCAGACTTTGAGTTTGAGATACAGGCTTTTGCAGCCGAAAGATTCGGCACCAACGATTGATCCGTTGGACCGCCGGGCCTGGGCCCTCCAGGAACGCCTCTTGGCTCGTCGATATCTGGCCATTGGATCACACGACACGTCCTGGACGTGCATGACTTCGTCGGCTTGTGAATGTGAATGGTGGAGGGTTGCATCCATCTGGCGAGACGAGATTATGAATATCAAGATTCTCGTACAAAATGCAACAGTTGAGGAATTGGGCGGCTTATGGAGGCAAAACGTCCTTCATCATTATTTCGGACGCGGCCTTACAGTTCCCTCCGATAATTTGGTCGCAATCTCCGCAATAGCGTCGATCTTCCAAAAGAAATCGAGGTCGAAATATTGTGCAGGCATCTGGCGAGATGATCTTATCCGTGGCTTGCTGTGGAGAGGTGTCGGTGCATCGACCGGCTACGCTTCGGACTGTTCTGCTCCAAGCTGGAGTTGGGCTTCTCTCCCGAACTTGGACGTTTATGAACAATTGATAGGTCGTAATTGTCCACAAATCGAAGCACACGTGAGAGTTCTGGATGTCAACACAGTTATCTCGACACTAAATCAATTTGGATCTGTGTGTTCCGGATTCGTCAAGCTCTGGGGGCACTTGTGGAGAGCCGAGGTTACGGCCTGCGACCTTGCTTCAGAAAGTGGAATCAGTTATCTCACGCTGAGGGTGAAGGGCTACCTCGAAAACGACTTTGCCCTTTACTTTGACACGTCACTGATAGTGGAGGAGATGTGTTTCTTCGACACGGATGAAGGAAGCTCTCTGCGACGAGTCCGACGTGAAGAGTTGGAGGATAGCTTTTACATCGGGAGTGTCCAAGAAACCGAAAAGATCAACTTGTTCATGGTACCGCTACTGAAAGGGGTCTTTATGTCACATAAACGCGAGACTTATGGGCTGATACTGGGAAGGTCGCCCAAGGATCCCACGAAGTTCGAAAGAGTCGGCGCGTTCTCCACTAGTCATCTGACTGCTGTTGACCCGTGTCAGCATCATGGGAGTAGTCTGGACGACTGTGATGGGCAGGAATTGGTCATTATTTGAGGCCTCAGTCTCGACTGTTTGTGGTTGGCTTTCTCAACCGGTACTGTTCTGTATCTTCTTATGTTCCTGTCCTCCAGCAGCGCCTGGCAAGAGGAATCGTTCATGCATTTATACTATCAGGCATACCAGTGGTGGACCCAAATGACTTCCCCTCTCGCCCAATTCGTGGACTTGTGTCATTGTGTACCACCCTCTCGCGTGAGGCAGCTAGTATATATAAGCGAACACATTCTGGCGGCTGAAGACATTTTGTCGGCATATAGCCAAAAGTCCCAGTAGCGCAAGTTCATTTGACCGCCAAGACGACTGCCAATACTCAGCCTCCGTTCAGCAGAAAGATCACTGCCAGTTCTCCTTGATGACCTCAACAATAACCCCATGGTCCTCATGCTGCTTCAACCCACTAACAACAACAACAGCAACCACGCCCTCGACCCCCTTGACACGGATGGGCACCGCCCCGCCGTGGATGGCATACCGCGACGCGACCTCCTCGCTCATGCCGAACTTGGCCCTGAACGCGGCCTCGTCGCCGTCGTACTTGCAGTGCTGGAGCCACGTGCTGGTCCCCCACCGCAGCACCGTGTTGCGCTTCCGCTGCACCCAGATCTCGTTGTCGGGCATCACCCCGGACCCCGTCACGGTCTGGAACAGCACCTGCCCGCTGTTGGCGAGCGCGATCGAGATGACTGTTGCTGTGGGAATGGGCAGCAGGCGCCGCCGGAGCAGGTTGCCGAGGACCCAGGCGTCGTCGAAGGTGAAGGACTCGAGCGTGAATGAGTCGCCGTCCTGCTTGAGAGCCTCGAGCTGTGGTGTATTTTTAGCTATGATCTCCGTCGCTCAGAGGGAAGGCGGGGGAGGAGCTGAGAGCTGAGGGCTGAGGGCCTTGGCTTAGGGAAATATCATACATCGCTTGGCGGAGCGGCGATAGGCCCAGCTGGCGCGGGCGGCTGCCGAGCCTTCTCCTCGGCGTCGGGGCGTCGACTCCAGACCTTGGTGGTTGACATTGTAGCAGGCTGATTTTGGTGGTGGACGGAAATGACGTTTGGTCGATGAATCCCCTCACCGGTGAAACGAAGGCTTGCCTTGTTAACGGAAGCCCCATAAATAATTCCCAACGTGCTCCGGTCGTTGCATTACTAAGTCCGGCCCCTTGGCGCTCCGAATAACGGCATTTTGTGACTGGAGACGGGCGCGAGGTATCTCGGACGATTGCAACGCTAGGCGGTACCCACAAGCTGGGGCTCAATGCTTATCCAGCAGCCTAGGTAGACACCTACAGTAGCCACTGAGACACTGGCGAGCACCTCCGGAATTCGTAAGCTTATTGCAACGTAAGTTACCCTAAAGCAGACCAGATGTCTTTCAAACAAGAATATCAAAGCAGTCCGTCCCTACTTCTCTGTTCCACGGAGCTACAACAACCAACGGAGCAGCGTGATCTTAAACACAAATGTATCTGGGTAATTAGTTGCGAAAGGCAACACGTTGGGAGCCTAGGACTACATGAGAGGGGATTCATCTTCCATTCTAGAAGCAAATCGATCATGATATAATAGTGACAAAAGTAGACAATGCACTCTATTGCCAAATGCCTCAAAGCGCTTCTCTCCATCCAGTTCAGATACTGGGGCAATTGCCCCCTCGAGGACCGACGCCACTAACGACCATCCCACAGGAGTAGACCATCGCTACCTCGCAGACACACGACGTGGAGCCACCAAGAAACGAACGAAAGGAATGCGTGAAACGCGAGTTTCAAAAATCAGGTTGTATAATATATGCATTGAAAAAGATGAAGTAAACCATCGCTTGCTTGGTGGTCACAGTCAGTCTATCCCATGGGTGTCGTCCTCCGTCATCATGATCTATCCCGCGTGTCCTCCCATCCACCCATTCGTCCAGTCGTCCATGACATACCACATCTCCTGGCTTCAAAGCCCGCTGTTGTCAATATTGCATCAATGGGTCATCTCCCCCGGTATCTCCACTGTCCTCGTGCCCTGGAAGCCCAGCTGCTTCGACTCGGCCGCGTCGTCGTCGTCCGGCACGGGTGTCTCGGGCGTGACCATCAGGTGCGGCGTATTCACTGGCCCGCTCGACTGCGTCGCCGCTGAGCCATTTGCGTCCTGGGTACCGTCGTGACCGGCATTCATCATTTCTTGTGTTAGCGTCGCGACGCTCTTGGACATTTTGTCGGTATCATCCTCTTCTGCCTTTGGCTCTGGTGATGCATCTTCCGCGTGCTCCGCGCTGGCCTCGTGAATTGAGTCGCGCTTGTCCTCGGTTGGAACAGCCGCACTAGCCTCGTCTTCGGCATGGCTCTCACCTATCTGGCTCAGCCGGCGGCCTGCGTTGATGCCGTCCATCTCGACTCCGACCATCTGCGCTAAGCTTCGGTAGTTGAACATGGGCTCTGTGCTGGTGGTCTCGTCGTGCTCGTTCTCTCCGGATCGTCCGGCGCCTCCTTCATCGCTCACGTCGCTTTTGCCAGCAAGAGACACTCCGCTAGCATGAGGGTCCTCCTGCAGGTAGGACTGGTTCTGGTAGCTTCCTGGCTGGGAATCGGGCTGGGATGACCCGGAGGATGCATTGCTCATCTGGCGAAGGTGGGAAGGCCCGGCGTGCTGATGCGGTGAAGGAACGGGACGCGGTGCAGATGTAGGTGGCGGAGCTGGGGTCGAAGTCGGTACCTTGTCGGGATGAACAGCATCCACATTGGCCCTTCCCACCTCAGTCTCAGGCGATGTTTGCGCCGGACCACGGTCAACACCCTTTCCCTTGTCACCTGTCTCTGTGGCTGACGTGGCGTTGACTGCGCTACTTGAGTTCCCCGATGATGCCATTGCATTGGCTGTTGTGGCCTCCATTCTGAGGTTAGATGCAGCGCTGTTGCCTCTTCGTCGTCCAATTGCCCCAAGGCCCGGCAAGCTAAGTGTACTTCCATTGGTAGAGCTCTGGCCGCTGCCCGAGTACGGATGCCCCTTAGCAGCTGCCTTAGCAGCCTTGCGCTCTTCTTTTTCCTTCCGCTTCGCATCTTTCTTCTCCTCCTTTTCGGCTTTGCGCTTTCGGTCTTCCTCGGCCGCCAGCGAAAGTCTGATAGCCTCGGCAAGCATCATGTTCTCAAGGTTCTCCATATGGCTTTGGCGCCGGTCGTTCGTAGGCCCAGACAGTAGGCCACGACCGGAGCTGTTTCTTGGACCAGGCTCTGGGCCTGAAGGAGTACCCGACGCCGCCCCCGACGCCGCCCCAGCTCCGGCATTGCCGTCGGCCGCGTTGTTGGATTCGTTATTGGTGTTCCTCCTACTGAACCGGCTCATCCTACTGAAAGGCCTTGATCCGGAATCCCCCATCAGGAACGCAGCAGTGTGTAATGCCGTTGCCGCGGCAGCGCGGCGAGCTTGATGATTCCGTTGCGCAGCGAGCTTGGTTGCCCAGTCAGGGCGTACACGGTCGGTTGTGATGACATTAGGCGCGTTGGCGGACAGTGACTGTGTGCGCCTTCTCGCCCCGCCCGCACCAGATGGAGGTGGTGAGGTCATTGGGGTCGGCGACAAGGCTGAGTTCAGAGAGCTACTAGAACTCATCGCAGTGCTCATGGTGCCGAGGCCTGCAGGTGATATGGCATAGGTAAGACCGCGGCGGAAAGGCGGAGGATCGTAGGTGACACCAAACTCAGTCTGCTGACAGTACGGACATTGTGCGGGTTCCGAGACCAAGAGGCCGCTCTGCTCCTCCGGGTTTGGACTTGATTCCTCCTGTTCACCATCACCATGACCTTCGGGAAAGTGCGGGTCGGGGCGCTTGATTTGTACAAAACACTCGCTGCAGATAGCCTGGTCGCAGCATCGAGTGTGGTTGAGGTATGGTGGGTAGTAGAGGAAGCAGATGGGGCATTCGGTGCCCTCCTTGTACAGAAACACCTCGAGCGGCTGTCCATTCACAAATGGATCGTTAGGCAGGTTTATTTCTCTTGGAGCTAGCTCTGCACTCGAGCCATTGCGTGAGCCGAGGCTCAGAGCCGCAGCAAGTGCCTTGGTGCGTGGCTTGAACGGAGATGCAGATGACTTAGCACTCGGACCGGTCGGCGACGGCAGTGCAGAGCCCACGTTGGAAGCGCTCCTGTCGGATGCCGCGGACTGTGTCCTGGGTCCCATTGGGACTGTGAGACTATTCAAGTTCTGGGTGGAGGTGGAAGGAGACGCGGACGAGGACAGTGGCCGAGGGATCAACTCGTCAGGCGGTGTTTGGCCGGCAGGAGGGATGGGAAGGCCGCGGGCAGCAGCGATGATTTGGTGTTCAGCCCACTGGTCGTCGAAATCATTAAGCCCTCTCCAGAATGGAGCCACTTTCCTTTCAATCTGCAGCAGGTCATGTTTGTCAGCAACTAGCTCGGTTGGTGGGCGATGTTGGCCTCAGTTGGGCGATGGAGGGAAGGGGGTCGCACCTGTAGCTGGCGGACCATCTGTTTGCTGTAATCTTCGGGGCCAACGTAGACGCCCATTGTCACTAGGTATCCGCCGTCGACATGTTCCTCCCTAATGCTCCTCTCGCGTTCCTTGACACGCTGGATCCTCTCCCGCTCGAGACGACGTGCCTCGCGTTCCTGCTTAGTCTCGCGGCGTTCGTAGGAAGGGTCGGGACGGGAGCTCGAGGAGGAGGTCTGGCCGATGCCCAGCAGATTACCGAGGTCATTGCGGCTTGCCCTGTTCCTCGACCTGTGACTTGACGATGGGCGATCGTTGGATGTGGCCGAGGGATCGAAGGCGGGGGCAAGGGAGGTTCGGTGATGGCGATGGCTAGAGGAAGCGCCGGCGTCGCCAGAACGCGACTCTTTGGCGTTGGTGTTACCCATTCTCGCACCAAGAGGCAAGCTCCAGGAGCGCCCAGGTCGTAGTGGCGGAGTGATCGGGTTCTGTCAGAACCCGCGGAAGAAACGCTCCCTTATCGGATGCGTGGTGGGCCTCTCTCTGTGATGATGAGCTGGGCGGGTTGTTGTTCCCAAGGGCAGCCGATGCGACGACCCGCTCGAAGTCGTAGACAGCCGGTGAACAGCCGCGCGTGTGGTAAAGCAACGGTATCCACACGACAGCTCTGGAAGGCTGCGGTGAATGATGATAATGGTAGTAGCTGCTGTATGTGCGGACGTGCTGGTGGAGTATGTTTGGGAGGACAAAGTTCGGATGTTTCTTGGGTCGTGACGTCGGCGTCTGCGGCAATGTGCCCAGCCAGTTGTGATTGATGGAGGCAGCTTTTGAGGGGGAGGAGACGGTGGGGAGCAAGGTGGAGCGGGTTGGAGTCCACCGCAGCTGCAACTGCAACGCAATTGTTACTGACTGCACTTGGACTGACAGGTCAGCCACTAGCAACCCTCAGATCCGAGGCTGGTCCTTGCGGTCCTCCAAGCAAGCTGTCTTGGGTTCTCTGGGCTCTCCTTTTCCTGGGGTAAAAGAATGATGGGAATTGCAATTGAGACTGAGACTGAGACTGGGATTCTGAATCCCATGTGCTCACAGAATTTCCAGGGGCAAGTAACCTACCAACTGTCCAGCTCCTTTCATGCTACCAGCCAAGAGCACTTATGCGACCAGGGAACCGGGGCCCAGCTTCAGGTGTCAGACTGTCAGGCCGAAAAGAGGCCTCTTCCAAGGTTGCTTGAAGCTGTTACTGTTAGTGCGGGTGGGGTGGGTTGGCGCCGTCAGCTGCCAGCGTGTGAACCGGACTGTCTGCCAAGCTGCGCTCCGCATCGACCCAGATGGGTTGATCATCGCTTTTATTTCAACCTCATCACCACCACCACAACAACCATGCTGTGAAAACACATCTGACCACGCTTCAGATGACTCCCTTCTTATCGTAAATTAACCCCACCAAAATGCCTATGAAGTGTGTCACCTCTCCTGCACGGGAGATAGCATCCCGAGGTCTCTTGCTACTAAGCTCAGCCATACAGCACACGATTAATTACCCCTTGCTATTCCCCCGCCATCAATGCATCTCCAGTTCCGCTACTGATGGAACCAGCGACATGACCCCGCCAGCACGGACAAAGAACGCGTAGTCAACAAATTGTGGATCAACTGGCAGTCTAGTAAGCGACATGCTCGGACAACTGGGCTCGATTAAGTTGGTATCCGTCTTCAATAAAGAGCTTCAGAGCGTATCACATCACATCACCTCACCTCACGCTGGGTCTCGAGCCTCGAGCAACACATTCCAGAAGATGATATCTCTTGCAGCCATGATGACTCCGTATCTCCTATCCCAGATAACGATTATGCCAACATCACACGCGTGACCGTCGCCCAGCAACCCTCACTGCCGGCAGCAGACCTGCGTCTCTGGAACATCACCAATGGGAGCTGGCGCCGTATCACGGCCCGTAACCTTGTCTTGATAGTCATGTTCTAGTCTACCTCCCACACGTAATTCGACTATCTCCTTCCGGCTTGTCGATCTCGTTGCGAAACCCGACAGACCAGCACGTGTCTTCATCGGACCTGAGTAGTGCACGTGAACCATAATTGCATCGCAAATGTAGTAGGCGTACAAAGACCCACTCTCCTCGTCACATTGTAGCACTGAAGGGGGCTCAAGCTCAAGGTAGGCGGGGTAGGCGTGCGCCCGGATATCTTGAATTATTAGGATCGCACTGCGCAATCAAAAACTGCCGACTATTGCACACCAAGGAAAACCGATTCTCAACTACCCAGGGTAGGAGAAAGTTGAGTTGGGTATCAGAATTATCATGCCGCATCCATCCATCCAACGAAAGAAAAAGCAGAGAATTATCGAGGATCGTACAAACATCCCGAGTAAGGAGTAATCACCAACGCCAAAGACCATCAAGCTTGTCTGCCCCCGCATGCTCCCCTCCAGGTGTCAAGCTCACTAGATCATGGCTTGATTAGCCATGCGCAACGCGAGGCCGCTCATGTTTGCTATAGTCGAATCGTTAGCTATTCGCTTTTTACATGTTGTGGAAGGGAACAACCATACCTGATGATCCACCAAGCATGAATCAGGCCGGGAATCCAGCCCAGGATGGTAAGGCAGATGTTGATGAGCAGATCGGCGCCGCACCCGCGCTTGAGGAAGACGGCCAGCTGGAATACATGTTAGCTATTCAGGTGTTACGTGCGAGGCGATGCAAAGGAGGCCACTAACAGGAGGGATGAAGATGGCGATGAAGTAGTCGATAACATCGGTCGTTGATGATGCTGGACGAGCCATGTTTGCTGCTGTCGATGGGTGTGTTCTGGGAAGGTTTGATTGGATTGTGTGACTCAAGTTGATGCTTGTTTCGGAGGTTCACTAAGTGATGTTGTCAAGGAGGTTGGAGGTTCAATTCTAGGTGCAATTGTTACACGAGGGGGTGGGCTCGTAGGTATGGGCGCGTGGCTTATATGAATGGGAGGTTTCCACATGCGGTCTCGGTGGAGTTTATATGTCTTGGCACAGACCACGGCTGTGCCGGCTCGCTCCTCTGGGATGGGGATTAGCGAGCAGGCGAGGCCCGCGAGAAATAGGACGATGACGTCGACGTTGTGGCTTCGCAGGAGGCGCATCCATGTTTTCTTGACGTCAAATGCCCATCAAGCCTATCAAGGCAAGGATTTCCACCCAGAATGCCACCGGAGAATTACAGGGACACAGCCTTACAGATGGCAATCAGGGCAAGTTGCCAGGTTTAACGGCTCTGACGGACTGCCCAGGTGGGCTGCACGGCTAAACGGCAGAGGCTCGGTGGTGAGAAGCGACTTCGGAAAGGCCACCCGAGGCCCCTAACCCTTCAGCTTCCTCACCAGCCCTGGGGGCGACGAAGGATGGAATCATGTACCAACGCCCATCCTTGCGGCCAAGCCCCGGCAGCAAATTCAGCAAGACGTTGGGTATATTTAGCATCACGGGATTACTTCGCAAGACGCGAATAATGAACATGTCTGCGTGTCCCATGCCAAAGTAAAATGTTCTAGAACAACCACACCCACATTCCTCAGCATGTGCGCTGAGCTCCTGGCAAGGCACATGCAGGACAAAAGTTTATCATCTCTCGGCACTCTCCACCAAAGACGGACGAGTCGGTGCATTGTATTGTGCTGCTCTTCAGCCGATACCATTTGAGATCAGTCGTGCAGACAAGTATACTACTCGAGGACAAGTGTGAGACTTGTGGACATGGCCGGACTGAACGCTGCATCACCCGGTGGGCAAAATACCTAGGTAAACTACACTCGCCTCACCGGCCGATGGTTTCCAGCTGCCTTAGAGGAGTTAGAGTGACGGGGTTCGATGATCAGTATCTTGAATATTGTGAAGCCCATACTTGAACACGTATCGCAAAAATACGTGGACGGGCTGCCCTCAGTTCACGACTGTAAGTGGATTGTTCATCCATACGAAAGGCTCGGTGTAAGTGAAGATTACAATTTGAAAATTCTGGTGACAGCGCCGTCCTCCCAATTTTGGTAGAACCAAGAAGTTCCATAATAATCAAAGCAACGACATCTCATGCTTATACCGTTGGTTGGGAACAGCACTGCCATCGCTTGTACCGTACCGTAGAGAAATGCGAACTACGCTTGACACGTGCCATTCCTTACCCACATTCTCATGAATGTTTGGCCTCGACAAAGAGTCAGCAAGATATTCGTTACATATGTCTGTTGTGCATACTTTAGACTAGTTGTAAAATTTTACAAGTGAAGCCGCTTGGCCGAGGGCATTCACGGTAACATACCAAGCCAGCTGGCGTCTTCTCCCCGGTTGACTCACCGCCAAGCATCTCCTAGCTTCTTCAATATTCGAAGCCGACCCCAAGGCCCTCTTCACACGAAAGCCCCAGCTGTTCAACCCTATCCATTCGCGTTCCCCCACACCTTGTCGAACGAGATCTTCCACTCTCAGAGCAAGACGCTGGCGAGAAATTCCCACCTCAACATGACTTCATCAGCTCCTAACGTGCTGGTCACCGGCTCCTCGGGTCACCTAGGGCATGCTCTCATGCTGGCCCTCCATTCCTATGGGTACACCCCGCTCGGAATAGACATCAAGCCCTCGACCAGGGCAGACACTCAGCAGGGTTCCATCACCGACCGCCCCTTCATCCGCGAGCTCCTCGCGTCCCAGCCGACCATACAGCATATAATCCACACTGCAACCCTCCACAAACCACACATCGGCAGCCACACAAAAGAAGACTTCATATCGACAAACATAACAGGGACCCTCATCCTCCTCGAGGAAGCAGCAGCCTGCCACCCACACCAGGTCAAGTCCTTCGTCTTCATCAGCACGACCTCTACCTTCGGCGCCGCCCTGAGCCCCGCGCCAGGCGAGCCCGCGGCCTGGATCGACGAGGCCGTGGCGCCCGTACCCAAGAACATCTATGGCGCCACTAAAGCTGCCGCCGAGGATATGTGCCGCCTCGTGCACGTGCAGACGGGCCTTCCAGCCATCGTGCTCCGCACCAGCCGCTTCTTCCCTGAAGAGGATGACGATGACGCGCGAAGGGCCGCAATGGATGGCGATAACCTCAAGGTCTGCGAGCTGGCGTACCGCCGCGTCGATGTCGCCGACGTTGTGGCAGCGTGTGTGTGTGCCCTGCGAAAGGCGGGCGAGGGCGAGGTGCCCTGGGGGAAGTATATTGTCAGCGCCCCGACGCCGTTTGAGAGGGACGAGGAGACGCTGGGGTTGCTGAACGGTGACGGTGGGGAGAAGGCCACAGCGGCGCTGATAGAGAGGTGTGTCCCCGGGTGTGGTGTTGTCTTTGCGCAGAGGGGTTGGAAGCACCTTAGCAGAATCGATCGGGTATATGACTCTTCGAAGGCTGTGAAGGAGCTGGGTTGGGAACCCCAGTTCACTTTTCAGGCTGCAATTAAGAAGATCTCTCGGGACGAAGATTGGCGTAGCGAACTTACATATGCGGTTGGCCAAAGAGGATATCACGATGTTCCCACCGGGGTCTATACAGTAAAGTAGGCATGCATCACCATTTCCTCCTTTAATTCCGGAGAATTCAGAGACTTCACAGTAGTTCACTTGATCCAGTCAGCCTCTGTACACATCATTCGACATGATTGATGGCACGGCACGACCTCGAGAGCTCTTATATAGGTCCTACAATATGAAACTGGCGTGAATTGAAAGGTTTTCTCAAATTTCCTCTCTTGTAGTCTTCGATTATAAACCAGGATGCAGATCGCTGGCCAAACCAGCCCACAATCGCAAGCCGCAGCGATTTTTGAAAGCTCGTGATGTAGGTGTGATGTCTAGCCGGGATGTCTCCATAAGCGTAGTGACGGAAACAGCTCCTGGAGTTTTGATATCCATCGACCGGACGGAGCATCCTGCTATCTTTGTATCCATTATCTGCGTTTCTCACCTATTTACTATCCTAGGATTGCAGCTAGATCTTGTGTTAGTCAAATCCCTTTTTGTCATGGATTAGATCCATGGCTTGTCTCATCCTGCAGCTAGTTCGTAAGCGTTGATTCCTTCAAACAACAGAAGCAATGACAAGGTTCTCATTGGGTAGGGACTTAATCGTTGGGTTTGTTGCAGATTCCAGGCGCGTCTTACGCAGTAAATTGGGCGCCTGATGGATCCCGAGCATCCGCAGTATGACAGCGCTTAATAAATGTTCTCCAGCGTCGTCACGTCTTTGGAAATCAATGTTCCACATCTCAAGCTGTTTCCAATCCAGGAGCTGAATAGACAGTGGCATCACACTTGAGCAAAGATAAATCCTCGAAAGACCAGGTAATACACAATGACTCCCTCAACAAAGCGTAAGTGAGACCGTCCCTACATTCTCCGGTATCCTACAGGTCAGCGCTCGAGGGTTCAACAAGTGCAACGTGTAACATCATTGTTCTGAACTAGTGATCGACCGCGAGGAATGGAGCAAGTTCGCCCCCTCTTTTTTGCAGGTTGCAGCTCAAGGGCCCGGGGTTGCTCCCGCTCACACCATGGTTGAGCGCATCAACAAATTGCTGCCTTTCTCGACGGCGACGCTGGTTGTTGATATGGGTTGCGGACCAGGGCAAGTCACCGACGCTATATTGCGACAACACTCCACGGAGATCCCGACGGCGGCAAGCGTCATCGGCGCCGACAACAATCCCCAAATGCTTGCGGCGTATACCGCTCGCAAGACAAAAGAACTCAACGAAGGGAAAGAATACTGGGCGCGTGCGGAGACAACTACAACAGACATACACGACTGCGCCGCATTATCCGACGATTCTGTCACCCACATGTTGGCGGGATTTGTCGTGTTCCTGGTACCAGAGCCTCTCAAGGCCGTCGAGGCTATGAAGCGCAAGCTCGCTCCAGGTGGGTCGCTGGCGTTTTCTTCATGGGCGAGCAGCGACTGGCAGGATCTCATGTACTACCCCAAGAAAGTGAGGCCGGACCTGGTGATGCCCACGCCGCCCACCGACTGGACGCAGCCTGATGGCGTGCGTAAGCAGCTGCAACAGGTCGGGTTTCGGGATATCCAGGTAGAGCAAACGAAGGGCTACTGGGCATTCACGGATTATGACGAGGTCTGTCGGTTTATTCTCACCAAGATGCCACTGGCCGCACGTGTCATATCTCAGATGTCGGATGAGGAGGTCCTCCAGACTCACGCGCTCATGGTGTCGGACCTCAAGGCCAAGTACCCTACGGTCCCGGCTGAGATGGTGGGCACAGCTACGGTGGCGTACTGCCTGAAGTAGAGTTGGCTTACAAACACACCCCCCCGGGGGGTTGCGATATAGTTGACAGGACTCATGGTCAATACTGCTCCACATATATGTCTTCAGTAAGAGTTGATCCAGAACGAAGGCGACATCGCAATAGAAAACAGAAAACACAGTAGTGAGGAACTCTACCCATCTCATTCCTAGCTTAGAGCAGATTCATATATTTTAGTTCGGTCAGGGGAATGGGCACAGTGTCGCTGTTGAAGAGGCATCCATGAGGTCCCGAAGGCACTCACTGCAGATTTTCTCTTCAAGGTGTTCATTATGAAGCCATTGTGTGTGAGTGGTACCAAACTCATTTATTTTCAAGTCTACCTATTCCCTGTCTGCCAGAGTACTCTGATGCCTGCTGCTCGTCAGTTCCAAAGCCGAATGATTTTAGGCCCCTGAAAATCCCAGGAAACCTTTGACTTGCTTGTCACACCGTCTCAGATGGCGGACACACTTAGCAAGCGTTGACGCAGCCGGGGAACCTGTCAATGCATGTCGTGTTGCAGCACTCTTCACGACCACCGCAGTCATTGATGCAGCAGTTAATAACGCCGTTGCAGTCACATTGGCGTCGGAACAGGTAGTTGCCCGATGTGTCACGCACTTCTGTTAGACAACGATTAGTCAGAATAGTTGTATTAAATATAAAAGGGTAAGTGAAGAGGGCATACCGGTGCTACGCTCGCTGGGTCTGGCAGCGGCGAAGCCCATCAGAGTGACGGCGACGGAGACGATGGTGGAGAAACGCATCTTGATAGAGTTGAATTTATGAATTTGTTGAATCGGTAGTGATTGAGATGGGAAAAGCTGATGTGTCTGATAATGATGATGATGTGATGCTGAACAGATATTGCAACAGACATTGCAGTGGCTGTTGTATTCCCTTTTATATTCTTTTCTGCCCTTAGAAAATTTACTTACACTTCTCTCATTTGAAGCTCATTGACTAAGTCGTCGAAGTTTAGTCCGACACTCACTGCCTGTAACTATCCGAAGAGTGAGGCTTGATACGCTTGGCTTTGTACGTAAGCTGACCAACCGTCAGCAGAACCAAGATGACCCAAGAGGTCTAGCAACCTATCAACGCGTCCACTTCACTTCTAAAGACTCTTGAGCCAGAGTTTAGCTTTAGGAAGTACTCTACTTCGAATTGAAGTACGCAGATCATCGTGGGATTCTACCACCCAAGCATCCATGGCTTACAAGATCGGCACTCAAAAGCCTCGTGGGACAGACGCAACACCAAAGACAGACCTGCTGCGGCTTTCAGCTATTCGGACTCAGCTCGTCGGACTTTTCTCGAGGATTCAATGTGACACGCTAATGCGCCATGCTGCCTCTACCACGATATAGACTACGTAAGACATTCACATAGCCCTCTCAGAATCATAGGCCAAGTCCAGAAAGGCTCCACATGGGCTCTCAGCTAGTCTCGAGGCTGTGAAAGAAGGGATCATGAGTGTTGACAAGTGATCAATTTCTCTGGGTGATCTGCAATAAGACAATCCTTTGCTAATCTTACGGACGAGACCGATTCGAAGGCAGGGCCCCGTTCCACAGGCACTGGCTGATGAGATCGCGGAATGCTGTGCACTGAAAGTCATGAGAATGCGAAGAGGAGTGACCAGTAAGGGTATCAGCATCATTGATCGTAGAAGTGCACTATTTTTATCGACCAGCCTCATCTACGCGCCTGTGAGCGCGAGTCTCGGTACCGGTACTCGGTCTTCGTGTAGTCCGAGGGGATGTTGATCATCGCACTCCATCCCGAGATTTCTAGACAAGCTAAACTAGTCTACGACTTTGCGCGTCTCTTGACCATCGACCGGCACCAGGTCCTCATCCTCTAAGATTCCGAGCTCCGAGGAGGATTTTGTAGATTGCGCTGTGTTGGCGTCAGGTCGATCTTGAGGAAATACAATTCGAATTTTCCATCCCGCTCGACCGTAAGTAACCATGATGATAGATTAGAACCACAAGAACTGTCGAAACACACGGGTTGTTGCTCTACCGGTGTGGTAAGGGGACAGGATCAAAAGGCTCACCGTCGGATCCCCTGGCTTGGTTCATTCAACCAGCTGAGATTCTTGCGATTCAAAACGTTACTCCGAAATATTCGGTATGATTATTCTCCGTCCCTTAATGACAGCAGGAATTAAAAGCCGCTCCTGTGGCATGGAGTAGTCCAACTCACCCCTCCTGCAGCGATCTTTGCCTCTCCTGACCTACAACCATGGGCGTCGTCATGACTTCCGGGGCTAATCTTGGCCACCGCAAGGTGGCCGAGCCACGCAGCAGCAATTCTGAAAATGTATTGAACGGCCCTCCGGAGTCACATCTCTCTCGTTGTCAGCCAAGGTTGTTGCGGTAGGGACTATGAGCAACGCTTTCAGCCTCCCCGGAATTCGAGCAGGCTGCATTGCGTCCATGGATCCCCAGATCTCCAGCGCTTGCTTCATGATGCTGTATTATACACTCCTCCAAAGTTCTATCGACCCAAAGAGGCTGTTGCATTCGAAGCATTAGATGACAGATAAATCCACACGATCTTATAAAGCGATATACCAGCCCGGGGAATAAGCATCATATTATAACTATCAAGCGAGGGGACATAGCTAGATCAATCTGGCAACTAACACCTTGAAGCCCGAAGCACCAAAAGTTCATGCTGGCACATATCATTTCTCTTCCTCGTTCAACTCCGCGAGCATCCGTCTAGCCCCAGAAATGGCATAACAGGCAGCAGTCAAGGTCGGATTTGACGCATTCCCGGTCAGATTGACGCCGCAGCCACCCAAGTACGGATTCCTCGCCTCCCAAACCAGCACAGTCTTGTCCACGACGCTGGTCTTCTTGGTCTTCTCAAGGCCTGGGTTTGTGAGGCACCGGTTGCTCTTCTGGCCATTTGTGGAGTCCCTTATGAACGGTAAATGTGTTGAGATGGGAAGGGTACCTGGGCGCGCTATGTAGTCACTCATTATCGGACCAATCAATAAATGGCTTACTTCTCAAGGCTTTGCGTTTTCTCAAGTACATGACAACTCGGTGCAGTGGTGGAGTGGTCCTATTCCTGATCTATCGGCTGAAAATTCAGGGCTTTGGGCTGGAGAGGTAATCCAGCATCCGGACTGAAGCCCCTACAACATCAACAATTGCTAGAGGTATGAACATGGAATATTTCAGACACTCAGTTTTACATTGGCCATGCTTTGGGAACGCTACATGGGTTGACCTTGTACAGAGTGTAGCTCACAATTTGCTCGCGGTTACGCCACCCTTCTGCTCGTTGATGCAATGTAGCTAACCTTGCAATCGAAGCACCCTCCAAACTAGCTTTCCACAAACAACACCCTGCTTCAGTCACGCTAGGTACCTCATCAATCCGTGGAAATTCACCAGCTAAGGAACTTATGTCGCCGTGGAATTTGGCTCATTGGCCCAATATGAAGGCACCCGCTTGGTCAGCTCCGCATTAGCCCGCATGGCGCAACACAAACAGGCAAAGAGGCCATTTTAAGCTCATCAGTGAAGCAAGGGTCTATATTTCGGTGTTACGTGTGGGGAAACGAAGGTACGGCAGTATCTCCAATCCGATATGATGTCCAAGGCATCTGGCTTTGTGCACTTGGTCCGCAGCCCACTTCGGTGTCGCCTCATATCGCCGCAGACGATATTCTAGCAGACTTTTTGTCTTACTGACAACGACCAAGAAAGGCCCACATCAATTGATTTTCACCTTGACGACGCCGACATGTCTGGCATTTCTGAGCTGGCCCAGGACGAGACCTTGAAGACGTCGGTCACGAGGTCAGATCCGGAGAACCAACTCAATTCCCCGTTCATTCTTTATGAGCCTCTACCTATCATAAAGAAGAAATCACTGGGAGCTGGCGTACGTCAATATCTCACTATCAGGGCGAAGATCTGAATTGACCTCGACGCAGTCCATACTACCGATCGGCGCTTTCGCCACGACTCTGACGACTTTATCGCTTTCTCTGATGGAATGGCGAGGAGTCACGACTACCAATGTCTACATTGCTAACTTCTTCTTCATCGCGGCATTTGGACTCGTAGTCACGGCCCAGTGGGAGCTGGCCATCGGCAACGGGCTCGCATACTCGATCTACAGCGCTTTCGGTGCGGTCCTCCCCCTTTGCGAGACTGCGCATTGTTCGAAGCACATTTACTGAACACTGACTAGGACTGTTCTACGCGGGATATGGAGCAATGATCACCCCATCCTTCGGTGTCGCTGACGCCTACGGCGACGATATCCAGCAGTATAATAACGCTGTCGGTTTCTTTATGATATGTAAGGCTCTCTGGACTTCTGATGGCAAACAATCACTGATAAAGTGTGCGTAGTATGGACCGTTTTCGTTTTCGCTCTCTTGGTCGCGGTCATCCCTACCAACATTACGTTCATTGTGATTTTCATCTTTCTGGTTCTCGGTTTTCTGTTTGTGGCAAGCAGCTACTTCGCCGCGGCAGATGGTCACGCTGCTATCTCAATCAATCTCAAAAAGGCTGGTGGAGTATTCTGCTTTCTGGCTGGACTAGGTGGCTGGTGCGTTTTTCCTCCTAGTTCGCTCGCTCGGTAGAACCAGTGTAAGATGGCAACGGCATGCTGACATGCGCACAGGTACTTAACTTTCCATCATTTAACGGCGGAGTCTTTGCTGGACATCCCACTCGGGGACACGTCACGGTACTTCGGCAAGAAAAACAAGTAGTCGGGTAGATCTGTGTTCTCGGACCTTAGAAGACTTGCTAGTTGGCTGAGTGGGCGAATGGTGCGAGAAGATGAGCATAGCGCTTATGCACTCAAGGGAGAATGGATGTGCGGTCAACATCTAGGAGTTTTTACTCGGCAAAGTGGGAACCTCGTGTGTATCAAGTCACATAATTATATCTGCTTCGTGCGAATTTGGTTGGCATCCACAGCGACAGTTGTGTGATCAAGGCTCTTGAATCAGTCGCAATTGCCTCACCATCTGATCCTGAGAATGAATGGAAGATCATCGTACAGGATGATGGGGTTTGCCGGTAAGTATCTGACCAATGCCGTATCCATCAAAACTGAACCGGTGTTTTCTTGTTGCTCATGCATGTAGGTTTGTTTATATTTTACCAGAAGCCTGCTACCTAAAACGGTCTTGTAATAGTGGTTGTAATTGGCCTTCTTGCTCGAATTGCGACATTCGCGATCGATGCGCATTTCGCTCTGTCGCGGGAAACCTTGGGACACGCGGCCGACGGAGAGCACGCCCGAAGCTTGTCTCCGCAAGATCATCGGTCCCACGTGAGACCAAATGCAAAACAACACTAAACTCCTCAATAACTGGAGCTATTGACGATCGCACTCTTTCGCATCAATTGAAAGTCCCCATTACTAGTAGCACAAGCATTGAGACCTGAGCGCCGCTCTTGCCCATTCCTCTGGACCGACCTTGGCGAACCTCACGCCATGGTCAGAGTTGTGTGCAAATCTTAGTGTAAACCTTAGGCTGCAACCACGTGGGGGACGCATCACTAGACCCAGAACTTCGGTATCAAGTGTAGATGAAAGCTGCAGCTGGTGAGAACACGACGTTTCTGGGCCCGATTGCGCAATCCATCACACCACTTGGATCAAGGGTGGGGGTATGATGCACAATCGTGCACTATCACCAGCTTCAAAACTTGGTAAAAGCCAGCGCCTTCCGTCTGTCCCTATTTCGTCTCATTCAAATCTCACTTCAATTTGCCATAAGTTTGTTGTTGGTCAGTTCAGCTGAGCTTAAATTCGAAAGTCTATACACTCTTGGCTACATTAAGATTAACCGATTTCATCTGTGAGATCTTGTATCTATTCAGGAATCAGTCTGAATATGGCCGAAAACGGTACCTATCCTGCCACAGACCCGGTCGTGTATGAAGAGTACGCCGGCAAGTGGGCAGACCAGCCACAGGATGCAGAGAGCTGGGTTAAGCGTGCGCAGGACGTCGCTTCTGTATTGGAGAAAGATGCCAGCGTGCGTGAACGGGAGAATAAGTCTCCGCGAGCAGAGGTAGCTCTACTGAAGCACTCGGGCCTCACCAAGATCCTCGGGCCAAAGAAGTATGGTGGTGGCGAACAGCCCTGGAGTGTCGGATACAAAGCTATCCGGGAGGTCGCGAAAGCTGACGGGTCAGTTCGATACTTCGCAAATGGCAGTACGTCATATCTAGAAAACGCTGACCTTTGATCTTTAGTTCCATCGGGATGCTCCTGGGGTATCATCTTCTCTGGAGCACGACTGCCAATGTCGTTGGGAGCTTGGAACAAGCGGACCGCTTCCAAAAGCTCATCCTCTCCAACAACTACTTCATCGGAGGGGCAGTGAACCCCAGGGACAACGACCTCAAAATCAGAGACAGTGGAGACAAGATCACTTTCAACGGCCGCAAGTTCTTCAACACCGGCGGTGTCGTCTCGGACTTGACTGTCCTCGAGGGCGTGCTTGAAGGGACCGAGGACCACATCTTCGCGATTGTACCAACTGTGCAGGCGGGTATCAAATTCGCGCACAACTGGGACAATGTCGGTCTTCGCTTGACCGAAAGCGGCGGTGTCTCGATTGAGGATGTGGCTGCTCCGTGGGACGATGCCCTCGGCTGGGACGTGAAGACTAAGCGTCCCGACCCTGCAGTTTTGGGGATTCCTTTTGCCAGTCTACTTCTTCCCACGTAAGTGATTTGAAAGATTTGGGGTGATTCTGAAAAGTGCACTGGCTGATTTTATATGGCAGTATCCAACTTGTATTCAGCAACTTCTACTTGGGCATCGCGCTGGGTGCACTCCAGTATGCTTCTAAGTACACTACCTCAAACACTAGAGCCTGGCCATTTGGTGGGGACGTAAGTAAATATCTACCACAGCAGTTCTATATCTGCTAGAATACTTTGACGGGAGCTGACACTTTGAGCAGAATAAAGATAAGGCGACTGACGAGTTTTACATCCTCTCAACATATGTAGGCTACTTCCTCCCTTGTCCATGACATTGAATACTTCGAACAATCCGCTCCCAGCATGAGTTCCCGGAAGACATATTGCTAGAAATGAACGGAACCGGAAAGCCGTGCAAACCGTGCTGACATGGATTTCACTTAGGGCAATTTCCTGGCGCATCTTCGTGCCGCAGAGGCTCTGGCAGATAAAGCCGGCCTAGCTGCAGACTCTGTGTACACCAAGTACCCCTCGAACAAGGCCGATGTCACAGCTCGTGAACGCGGCGAGTTCGCCGAGTGGGTCGCCAGCATCAAGGTCGTCGCGACAGACACGGGGCTCAAGGTCACGTCAGGCCTCTTCGAGGTGACCGGAGCCAAGGCTACAGCCACGAAGGTTGGCTTGGACCGATTCTGGCGTGATATCAGAACGCACACCCTTCACGACCCGGTGTCGTATAAGAACAGAGAACTGGGACGCTACCAGCTACTTGATGAGGTGCCTGAGCCCACGTGGTACACATAATCTTCCATGAAGAGTTTCTGGTTTAGATTGATTGGATGTCCCTCATATACTAGTTATTGCTAATTCAAACGCCCTGTTTCTTGTGCTGTTCCTATAACTCCTCCGCCGTGCTTGGGAGAACGCCTTCAAATGTCATACGTCAATTGAACAAGCGTATCGGAATGAGACCCTCATGCCGTCAACTCTCCCAACTCATATCTTTACCATGTATACCTGATCTACGTCACAGATGAAATGAGGCCCATGATACACATTCTTTCGGTTCTCGGTCGTGCTACTGAGTCTCTGTAGCCTTGGCGCTAAAATTGAGGTCTACGCGAGGTACAAAGCTCGAAGGGCATATTTCACTGCAGGCTACCATGAACTCGCAGGACAATGCCAATGGCCTGATTACAGATAATGTCTTTGTTTCATTTCTTTTTCAATACCAATTTTAATCCAATTCAGTATTGTCGGAGCAAGTTGTCCGAGGTCTCTGCGCTGATCTGTTTGAATGGTGACGTAGTCTAGGCGTTCTGCGACAAAAGATTACCCGTGTACATTAGTTTGTAGTAGCCCCTTGGGCGGCCCAAAGTCACAACGTCACTGACTCCAGTCTAGGTAAGGGTTCATTCATAAGAAAACCGAAGAAACGGTTTTCTTCAGGTCCGTTCATCACGTTAGAGCCATTGTGGCAACGTTATACCCTTCAGCATGAGATATCTCGCGACACTTGCACACCCTCTACGATCACCAAGACAGTCATTGAGAAACGCTGGGTTCGCAGCGTGTAGACATTATCAAAGCCACAGAATGTCTTCGAATGGAGACCAGGAGGAGAAGAAAAGCGAGTCTCCGCCCGCGACTGAAGCACACCAGCACCAAGCCGGCTCGACCACCCACCGCGACCTGGACGAGTGGAAGCACCGCGATCCGTACCGCATCCATGAAAAAGGAGAGGACTTCCCAGTGAGATGGCGAGGAGGGTGCCACTGCGGGAGAGTGAAGTATCAGCTCAGCCGTGAGCGGCCCCTGGTCTCAAAATACTGCCACTGTACCACGTGCCAGCGGCTCCACGGTGCCCCGTTCCAGTGGGCCACGATATTCCACAAGAAGGACATCAACTTCACTCACGGCCATCACGATCTGGGTTGGTACGACCCGACTGAGAAGTCGCAGACCCATCACCTCCCCTGCAAGGTGCAGTGCGCCTTCTGCCGGACGCCCATCATGGACGAGGGGAGGAATATGATCCTGCTCTACCCTACTCTCATCGAGGGCATCGAGACGCCCGAGGCGAGGAAGGCATTTGAGTCTAAATGCCACATGTTCTACCCTCAGAGAGTGGTAGACTTTAAAGGAGACGGGATTGCAAAGTGGTCTGGGCTGGAGGGTAGCAGCGACTTGTTGGATGACGATGGGAACGTGGTCAAGAAAAGGAAGCAAGAGAAGAGTAAAGATTGATGGATGGCATTCCAGTGAAGCCGGCCGCATGTTAAAATCTCCGCGTGAGCTTGACCAAAACGGTCAACTTGCTTATACATTAGCATATGCAACACGGCGCAGGAATTCATGCAGAAGGACAAGAACGGAAATCTGCATGGGGTGATTTTTGATGCACATGTGAGCGTCTAGCCCTGCGAAGAACCTGTGAGTGACGTCGAATTAGGAGATTAAAACTAGCTGCATTGATAAACATGCACACGTATCCTACATCACGGTTCTTCTGCCGTCCCTGAAGGCGGATAATTCCTCCGCACGATGGCCCGCAGGGGCTCGTACGCGGCCCTCGAGACCCCGAGCTCGTGCATCATGGCGGCGAAGCGCGCGTCGAGCGGCCAGCGCCCGGACATGCCCAGCAGCAGCACGACCATGTCGTAGAACTCCCAGTCCTCGATCTGGTCCGCGGTGGCGAGCTTGGCCAGCGCGACGCAGACGTGCACCCAGCCCGACACGACGGCCTCGTCGACGCACCCCTCGAGGAAGCGGAACTCGACCGTCCGCGGGCTCGCCCTCGCGCGCGCGTCCTCGGCCCCCAGCGCGTGGAAGTTGAACCCCAGCCGCCGGTACTTCCTGCCCGTGCCGCAGAGCATCCTGCCCAGCTCCGCGTGCGTCGACGCCCGCCAGATGGCCCGCAGCGCTTGGCGGTGCGCCCCGACGAATCGGAGCGTGTCGCCGTCGTCCCCGCCTCCAGGCGAGTTGTTCCCGCCGCCGCCGCCGCCGTTACCCGTCAGGCGCGCGTTGTTCGTCCTGACGAGGAAGGTGTTGAAGTCGTGCTCCGGGCCGGTGGCGAGGTCGTCGATCGTCTGCCCGCCCGGCAGCCTGCCCTGCAGGGCGAGCGCGATGCGGCTGTGCTGCCGCCAGGGGAAGCTCCACGTGTACGTGTGGTCAAAGTTGCGGGACCTGGGGTCCTTGACGCCGCGGAGGATGGGCTCGGACAGCCACAGCACCGTGGCCAGCTTCTTCATGCTCTTGAGCGAGTAGAAGAGCCCGTCGTGCCGCCCGACGTGGACGTGGACCTCGGTGGAGTGGTTGGCGACCGTGTTGAAGCTGTGCTGCAGCGTCCTGCAGACTGACCC
Organism: Diaporthe capsici; assembly: GCA_013364905.1. Classification (NCBI taxonomy): domain Eukaryota; kingdom Fungi; phylum Ascomycota; class Sordariomycetes; order Diaporthales; family Diaporthaceae; genus Diaporthe; species Diaporthe capsici. The sequence goes on from WNXA01000013.1 coordinate 1,026,923, forward strand.
TATGGCGGCTACTGCCTCTGCCCTTCCGGTCCACCATAGCTTTGGCGAGCACAACTCTACTGGGGTCCACACAAATTTATTATAGTCTGGTGCTGTCACGTCGATCAGAGGCCGCTCGTCGTCTCCGTCCTCATAGCTTACAAACGATGGAACAGCAGAGTTGGCCTTGTACACTATCCAATGTGTTTTCCAGTAGTCTTTTCGTTCTAGTCTATCTCCCTGTATTTGATGGTATGTTGTCGCCTTTATCCCGGGAAGAGAATGGAGGGCAGTGGCTATCGCTTCGTATGTGCTCCTCTGGATCTGCTTCTCAGAATCGGTCATGGACTCCAGGCTCTCTTTTGGTCGATGAGGGACGAACGGTCTTATCTCCTCGTTCAAAAAATTGGTCTTGCTTAGCTTTTGGGGTACGATGGATTTGATCTCCACGGCGAACGTTATGTCTTCAGCTCTATCTCTAGTCGAAGACAAGGGTTGGATTGTTGTGTCCGCGGTCATTACTGGGCTTCGTAGGACTTTTGAGTGTCGTGTCCAAGTGCTGAGAAATAGGTGGTGCAAGTCGGGCGTCGAAATGCTCTTTGCCTCGTTTTATTCCAAATTCGCTCATGTGTGACAAAGATTCCAACCCACAACTGCCACAGTCGTGACTAGGAAGCCTGGACAGTGACTCCGCACAATCTGACGCCAACAGGTGCCAAGTTTCTGAGATGCTCCACAAGGTTATACTCAATGGGGCCAGTCATGGTACGAATTGAGTTCGACCACTCCACGCCATTCATCAGGCCTGCTGATCGGGTAGACGCAATGCTCCGTTTCTGCGAGTCACAGCATGAGGATTTCTGGAGTATTTGCTTGTGACGGAAAAAGGAAGCGAGTGCTTTATATGCTGCAGATGTCTTGTGCTCCCCCAGGATGACAGGTAGCATTCGACTCCGGCCGGCCGGCCGTTCGTTGCCCAAGTCTGCCGGCGGTCCGTTTGGACCCCTGCCTCAATCAGAAGGAAACGATTCTTGTCACCGCATGCAGTGAAGGATTAAACTAGCCAAAAATGCCAAGTAAATGACAGGTGATCAAGAATTTATGAGTTTAACGACGGGTGTGCGGATCCATTCTTGTCAAGTCCATAGACGTGCAGCATCTTCTACGGATGATGTAATAATTTTTTTTCATCAGCCTCGCAACAACGCAAGTTTTCAAAAGTAAATCGTTGGGCGTTACCCCAAAATTGAAGTCAGTAAATTCTGAGCATCCGCTCATCCTAGTCAGTTCTCGGAGTGTGCCCAACGAGCCAGTTGTGCCTGACATATGGCGAAAGTTATGCCGATCCCGCCTAGCCAAACAAGTACCTACATAAGATCGAGGCGCCTGCGGCCAGAATCGCTGCACCTATGATCTCATACATGAACTCTAATGCGAGGCAGACGTTCATGCGCACTCTGTGGCAGGCAACGATGGTTCCAACCGGCAAGACGACTAGTAACCAAGGCTGGCGTCTCGGTCACCATTGCGTGAAGAGAGCCAATCATGGAGGCCAATAAAAACCCCCGTTGCTTGAATGCTCGAGGCGACCCCGGATTGCGACCATCTTCACACACCAGTGTACTACCTAATATGCGCTACGGCCGTGATCCTTTTGACGGAACCTGCCGCTAATGCCCCCGAGGATTCTTCCCACACGACGGTCTCGTGTGATGTCAATTTGCAATTCCGGCACCAATCTGGCCCTTGCCAAGATGATTACAACTCAGTAGATTCGAATGGTGGATGGCACAACTCGCTGACAAACAACTAATTATAGCCCAAGACAGCTTGATATCTCCATAAGAGGTTGGTGTCTTCCTGAGCACATGACGACACCGTCTATGTCAGGTATCTAGTGCTGAATAAGCCGACCTTTGACGGCCGTGGTTGGACTCACAGCAAATCCCCAGGGCGGAGACAGCCGGGGGGCCAAAGTGCTAGACGATCGCAAAGCACCGGTTGAAGATGGCGTGCATGACGGACCGGATGTCAACCCTCTCCTTGGCCGCGTCCTGCCGCGCCTGGACCTCCTCCAGCACCTGCGCCGTGATCTTCGCGTTGCCGGCGACCCTCTCCATGCGCAGGATCTGGTTCATGACCCACGCGCGCTCCTCCGGGTCCGGCTCCTGCTCGGACCCGAGCATCAGGAGCGGCCACAGCATGTTGACGGGCAGCGCGTCGTCCTCGCGGTCGAGGCCCTCGGCCAGCAGGCCCGCGAGGCGCCGGATGTGCGCCAGCGCGTCGGCCGCTTCAGCCGTCAGCGGGAAGGCCTTGTATGCCACGCGGTGGAGGTGGACCTTGCTCGCGTAGTAGTTGGACAGGTAAGTGCGGAAGGCCCGCGTCACCACGGACGCGAGGTGCGCGGACACGTGCGGCGGTGTCAGCCGCCCTGCGACGGCGATATCCATCAGGGGCGGGCGCTGCTCGTACAGTGCCCGCAGATCCGCCGCGATCGCCTGCCCCGTGTTCATGACTTCCGTCTCGTCCTCAACCGTGCCGCGGGGCCGGTGCCAAGGGTCGATCTTGGAAATTCTGCCCATGAAGGACTGCACCTTTTGGAAGAAGAGGATCCCTGGCTGGTAGAGGACCTGGAAGAGGGTGTCCTCGATGTCGTCGTCAGCTAGGTCATCTTCTCTAGTCTCGGGGCCGGTGGCGGTCTTGAGGATGTTGGGGGATGAGACGTCGACTAGAAGTGGCTCCTCGTCTTTTTCGAGGAAAAGGCCGTCGCCGCCGGCGCTCACAGCTCGACCGTCGAGGAGCCGGATCCAGAGGAGAAATTGTTTCTCGATCGGGGTGAAAGATGCCTTGTCTCCGTGCTGGAAGATGTTGTAGGCCCTCTTGAGATGGGTGTGAGCAGTCTTTATTCTGGCTTCTAGGATATCAACGTAGCTTAGGAAGAACAGGGTCGCCAGAAGGTTCGTGCGGTCAGCACTCTGCTTGAGAAACGACTCGGCCGGGTGGTCATCGTACGCTGCGACCTCGGCGGCGGCGTTGTCGTAGTGGTTCTGCTGGCTTGCCAGCCAGTTCCCATCGCGACGGCAGAGCATCAGGTTAGAGAAGGCCAGGATGGCCCATCGTATCATGCGAGATGCGTTGGACATCCCAACCAAGACCTGCCGCATAGCCAACCAGTTCTTCTGTGTCTCAACCTCAGCCAGGATGGGCGGCGTGACAGCGTGGGCGAAGTAGTCCATGAGACGATGATTTTCCACCGCTACCGTCTCCGAGGGCACGAGTAGGTCGTCCTGATCAGCGTAGCCGGTGCAGCTGGTATCTGGAACCGTTGACGGCTCCGAGTTGTCATAACTGTTGGGTATCAACCGGCCCTGCATCGAGACATTGATGCTGGCCTGGGGCGATGAGTTCATCGGGGCCGCGGGGACAACGGGATTATGGCCGTTTTGGGCGAGCCCGTCGAATGTCACGCCCTGGCCTGCAGTGACGGCTGGGCTCATCTGCTGCCAGATGTCACCCGTGCCAGCGCCGGTATCCCACAGGAAGGAGGCGTAGTCAAAGAGCTGGTTGACAGCGTGAAGAGGCGGGGTCTGGAACAGTGGCCCGCTGGGGGTCGGCTCCATCTCTGGCATGGGAGTGCGTGATACTTCGGCATTGCCTGCGGCTACGGCGCTGCCAGCATTCTGCCTTGAGCGCCGTTTATGACTGCTGGTAGGGAAGGAGAGCGGCCATTTGCATTCCAGGTTGAGACGCTCGCAGTGGCTACAGCGAGGCCTCAGCTCGTCGCACTTGACTTTCCGCCGTCTGCCGAATGGTCAGTGATCGGTCCTCTACCTCTGTGGGCCCATCGCCGGCGGGTATTCGGATCGCCTACTTGCACGTGAGACAGCCATATCTTGAGCGGGCCGAGGATTTGTTCGACGAGCGTGCCGGACCACCAGTCGAGTTTGGTGTTCCGAGGTCGTTCTCTGGACTCGGCGACATGATTGCGCCCGCGAGCCTGCAGTCGAGTCACCGGCGCAGAGGGCTATAGACGGGTCGGCGTGACAAGATGGTCGGCCCACGACGCTGCAGCTCGCCTCGATTTAACAGGAAGCTAAAATCCCTAGGCTTGCGAAAGAGACGGGAACCCGGACGCCCCGGCAGCGGGTCCAGGTATGTAGTCTAGGTTACTGCAGTTGCTGGCGACAGTCGAGAGCAGACCCTTCCCGCTGTCAGGCTTCCTTCCACATGTGTCCCGGAGATATCTGTTGGCGTGTACATCACATCACTGTTGAGTTGTGGAGAACTGGCCCGTCTCTCCTTAATTGACCTCGCTTTTGTTGGCCAGTTGGTGCGCCGCAGTCTGGAGAAGTGATGTTTTCTCCACTCCCCACAATCTCCGCGAGTGGGCCTGCTGGACTTGGGGGTCTCCAGCTGGAGGTGGGCTGGCGCGTGGGGGCGCGCATTGACTGCGGCTGGAGGCTGTCGCGGTGCTTCGTATCGCGTGGACGCCTCAGATGGAGACTTTGCTGCACCCATCAGGTGCACCCTTGGAAGGACGAGCCCAGCCTCTTAGACATCCACCAGCATGATTCAGACATTTATTTTGAGAACTTGTATGCATTGGTTGGGTTGCTGATTTCAAGTCACTCAGCATACATATCAAAAAGCCACCCTGATTGAAGCCCAGGGATGCCCGTCCTGGATTCCAGCCCTAGATGATATCACAGTAGATGCTTCCAATGCGCCAAAAGAGAACCATTCCGCAGGTCTAATTGTAACGCCAGGGTCAACGTCAGCGCATTTGTGTCCTCCGAGCGCAACACGGCTCAAACAAAGAGTCTGTCTCAGTGCTGCTGTTTGAACACCATATACAAAAGCGGCTGCCATTTCCAGGTATCCTTGCCAAGTCAGTGATTCAAAAGGAGATTCAAAGAAAAGAGAGAGTAAAACGAAACGCTGAAGACCCAGCCAACCCTACCAAGACGCCGACGCATATGATTGATGAATTATGAGGACGTGTGTTGGAAAATTCGCGATGGGTATTGCCCCCTCTCCGTCTACTGACGGCTGCCATCAAAGCCATTCGGAGGGTGTGAAATCGAGTGCCATCATGTTGCACGATGATTCAGAGTGAGCTCCCTGAGTTGATGAGGAAAATGCGCTTGTGCGGTCCAATCTCAGGTTCATGCTGTCGTCCAGAGCCTGTTGCTTTCAGATATCGTCCTCATCCTCATCAAAATTCAGTACACCTAGCATATCGTCGTCGTCCTCATCCTGGACTATCGTAGGTGATGGTGCAAAATGCCTGTCGTCATTTGGGCCCAAGAAGTCGTCGTCCGACACACGGGGATCGGCTGCCGTTGGTGAGAGGACCGTAGCTGTAGATTTGTCCTTCTTCATGATCCCAAGCCCCTGCATCGTGTATCGAAATGGCGCAGCTCTGAATGCAGTGACATTATCCGACACCGTGGTCACGACTCCGCCGATGGGAGTGTTGTTCATAATGACGTTGCCAGCTGAGGATGCAACTGCGCCCCCGATGTCCAACATTCGGCGCCCGGCCGCCCTCCGCCGCTTCTGCATCTCTGAGCTCAGCCACCACTGAGCGGTCGCCTGGCCGACCATGTAGACCACCTTGCCGTTTTGCTTTATGGTTTTCAGAACTTCGGACTGAAACTTCTGAGCCGTGACGCGGTCCGCCTCGTTGCCGTTAAACATGGCTTGGACGCCATCGGCATCAATCTCGACGAAGCCGTTCTCCCTGAGCTCGTCTCTGGTTGGCTCATCTTGAGTGATCATGACCTGGTCCTGGGTGCGGTCTTCCACATCATCATCATCATCATCATCAGCAAGACCATCATTATCAACCTGATCCTGGACAGGGGGCTGATGCGCATGCCGCAGCGTCCGGGGGTCAAGCTGCTGGAGATCCTCATGGTGCGTACTTGCAGGAAGTGTCGGTGGGCGGTGGGCATGCTGGCCGAGACTTTGATCTGAGCCTTGATGGGACAGCTGTGATTGTCGTGAGCGGCGTGACGACAGCCGGCGGCGGTCTGCAGGGCGGTAATGTGTAGCTGGTGTAGTGCCAGGTGAAGGCGAGTACGACAGAGGCGGGGGCGGCGGCGACGCAGGCTCATGGTGTTGCCAAGCGTTGACGGAGGAGAAGTTGTGATTGTTGTTGTTGTTATTGTGGGGCCTTCCAGATGCGGCGGCGGCGGCGGCGGAGTGGTGGAGTGCGGCTGGGGCGATGACGGGCTCAGCCGATCCGACGGGTGTCAGAGGCTCCATCAATTCGTCCTCGTTCAGGCCGTTCAGGAAGGCGGCCTCTTCTTCCTCGTTGTCGAAGCGAAAGAGGCCCTCGTCGTCTTCGGCATAGTCTCGACCCTCCATCATGGTGGGCGAGCGAGGGCGCTGCCTCATAAGATATGCGGTGTGGCTCACTGCCGTGTGTGGTGTGTGTTGACAAGGAAGCCAAAGGCGAGCGGGTGTGAGTTGGGGTGAGGGTGAGGGTGAGGGTGAGGGTTCAGTACGAAGGTGAGTTGGGACGGGACGATTGCGTAGTGCAGTGCGACCAAGCGAGTTGTCGGGTCGGAGTCAAGACAAATCAGGCGCGGTGTGGGGGAGGGCTGGCCCAGGCAAAGTCATCCAGCGTGTTGCCGCCGATGGCCCTCCAGTCGGGGTTGGAAAAGCCAGTCGCAGGTTGTTGGGGTTGATGAGCACAATGAAGAGAAGGGTGTCTCCGTGCTCGTGCGAGCCTGTATGTGAGATGAAATGACCGAGTGGGAGGGCGAAAGTGATGGAAGTGGTCGAGTGTCTCTGCCTGAAGCGTATGCCCTCAAAGTGGCGGCGGGTGGGAGACTGGGAATGGAAACGGCAGATGGGAAGCAGCAGCAGGGACTGGGACTGGGCCAGGAACAGGGAGGGAAAGTACGGGTGCGGATGGTGTTAAGCGGCTAACGAGCACGAGGTAGAGGCGGCAGGTGGATGAATGGGGCACGAGCGCCGGACCACCTTGTACTAACGACGCTTACTCGGATAATGCATTGTGCGTAGGCCAGCCAGAAACCAGATAGGTGGGTAGGTACTTCCATGTCCTCATGACTGCATCAGTACCTGGGTATGCCAGCGGCAGCGCAGGCATTACCTGTCACCTAGTTGTCGGTCAGTCATCCGGATGAGGTGAACGTGTTCCCACGATCTGTCGCCGTCACAAGACAGACATCTCTGGTCCCTGCAAAACACATGAGACTGAAGGCAGCTACGTCTAGGGTTAGATGAGATGAATCTTGAACGTCCTTAGCATTATTTCGAATCAGGCTGCCGGAAAGTTCTAGGTCCCTACCCTGGAGCACGATCTCAACAGAGCCGGGCTGAAATAATTGTATTTCAAGCAGACCCGAGGGTCATCAATACTCGGACACATGTCAGAACAGGAGAGAACGGGACAGGACGAAGAGCTCCTTGAATCTGCCTCCGGGGCCTTTTACCCGTGACAACTGCCCCGAAAAGACAAGACTGCGACGATTCCAAAAAGAAAGGGAGGCCTGGAAACTTGGTTGACTGCATAACCAGATAGTGAACGGACTGATCGGCCTGCACGTTTTCCGATAGCCAGGACGTAGGCTTGGTCATGTGGTCGTCAAGAAGTAGCAAACTGATGCCATCTCTGGCCGGCTGATCCAAGGAACCTCGCAATAGTATTGACACCAGTTATGTACACCCCACCTTGCGCGCATCTCCTATTTCTTGGGCTCCTCCTTCTTTTCCTCCGGCTTGGGCGTCGGGAGCTTGAAGCTCTCGGGCTTTCTGTCAATACCCGTACCCACCGGCTCCCACGCGCTCGAGCCGCCCTCAAAGTCCCGGAACGCTTGTGTTAGCTCCAGAGGCTCCGTCACGATCCTCTTCTTCTCCTCGTCATATCGGATCTCCGTATATCCCGTCACCGGGAAGTCCTTCCTCAGCGGGTGACCCTCGAATCCGTAGTCGGTCATGATGCGCCGCAGGTCAGGGTGGCCGACAAAGAAGACCCCCATGAGATCGTACGCCTCGCGCTCGTACCAGTTGGCACCCTCGTACAGGCTTGTGATGGACGGCACAGGGGAAGCCTCGTCGGCATAGGTCTTGACGCGGATGCGGCTGTTGTGGCGGACCGAGAGCATGTTGTAGACCACCTCGAAGCGCTGGTCTCGCGTGGGGAAGTCGACGGCGGTGATATCGCTGACTTGCGTGAACTCGGCGGCGGTGTTGTCTGCAGAGGCACGGAGGAGAATGTTAGCAATGGGCCGCGACGCCGCCGGGACGCCGCCGGCAGACTAGCAGTAAGCACTTGAGCATGACGACATACACTTGAGGAAAGAGAAGACTGGAATGACGCCGGACGGTGAGATGTAGATGGTCAACTCATCCTTCCAGACGGAGAACTGTTGGATGTACTTGGGCAGGACGCCCATCAGCCAAGCGCCGTATCTGTGCAGGTTGTCGGCCTTGGACTGGTATTTGTCGGCAGGGTTGACGATCGGCGCCTCGAGAGAGCCGAGCTTCTCTCGTTCTGCTGTCCGAAAGTTCTTGGCGTCCTTGGGCAGCTTGACGGCATAGGAGCCGACGCCGGCGCGCGCGGTGGCAGAGAAGCATCGTGCAGCAGCAGCTTCGCTTTGAACGGATGGCCGCGCCGGTCGCAGGGCTTGGGCCAACGCCCGGCTCCTGCAGAGCTTGCTGGCCATTCTGGACGGTATTCGGGGGTTGTTGGAAGGTCAATTGACGGCTGGAGGACCTTCCCGGCGTGGTCAAATGCGCCCCTCGGTGTCGAGCGGCTGGGCTGGGGCTGGCTGGAGCTTGGGGAGTGGTGATGTCGTTCACGGGCCGAGACTTGGGAGAATCGGAGGGATGATTAAAGCAACGCCGCCAATTCGCTGCAGCCGGGAGAGAAGCTCCAGCGAGTCAGGTGATCTTTCACGTGCGGCTTATGCTTCGACTGTATCACCAAGCAACGTGTCCAATGTCTCTGTTGCTGCGTTGTTCATGTAGACGGATGAAATCAGGGCAGCATACAATATTAAAATCTCGATATTCGAAGCTATGAAGGCTACTGCAAAGGCGTAGGGAACCCGCTCGTCAGAAGGGAGGCAGGATTCTGTACAGTACAGCAGGTTCGCCCAGTCGCTCCTGCAGGCGGCCAGCTAGCAACCAGCAGCCAACGGTCACCAGGCAGGGGATCGGTCCTGGCTGGACACCGAAACGCTGCTGACTGTACCGTGCGGCACCGTACCGTCCCCTGGGACTGTACCACAACGCCTCTCGTCTCCGGTGCGACCTTCTCATTGGTTCCTGGCAACTGGGGTGAGGCTAGTCCTGGCTGGGCACTAGCGCCTTTCCGACCGTCTGTGCTCCTTCCACCTTGGCCCGTGGCGTGGAAAGGCTTTTGATGCCAACCACGACTGAATCTCCCGCTGCTGCTGCTTTTCCTCTTCATCAGCCATCCCATCAGTATCAACCTGCCCGCCCCCTCTCTTCCTCTCCAGGCGCGTTGTTGCAGCTACCACACTCGACATCTACACACGGTCCATCTTGCCCGTGTTAATCATTGCATTTAATCATCTGATTTGGACTGCCTCTCGAGACCTGGCTTAGGCCCCCCTGCCGACCTTAAATCGAGTTGCATTGCGTCCTGTCTCGTCACTGTGACAGCCCTGGCATCCTCACCTTCATTACAAACGACCCCTTCGTCGCGCACGCCGTCGTCCTGCAAACCCAGCAACGATCGACACAGCCAAACACTTGCTGTGGCTCTAATTCTCAGCCATGGCACCTCAAGATCAGTACCTCGATGATGAAGAGGAGACCTGGTAAGCATCTTTCCGCCAGACCTCCCATCCCATCCGTCCTTCCCTCCGACCTGTGCTGCAAGATGCAATCCACGGCAAGCCGTGCCCATTTTCTCGCACTTACTAACACGCTTTAGCCCTCTCTGTATCGAGGAATTTGACCTCTCCGACAAGAACTTTCGGCCTTGTCCCTGCGGATACCAGGTGAGCTTGAGCTGTCAGGCCCTCCCAGCGTCGGGCTCCTTTGGCTAACCCTACTTCTCCACATCTAGGTGTGCCAGTTCTGTTTTCACAACATCAAAAACAATATAAATGGCCTTTGCCCCGCCTGCCGACGACCCTACGACGAGAAGACAATACAGTACAAGGCTGTCACAGCCGAAGAGTTGGTTACACCGCGCATCGTTACTACCACGGTGCTTTGCTAACAGTCAACAGGCAAGCCGAGTTCCGCGCCAGGCAACAGACAAGTAAAAAGAAACGCGCCGAGTTACAAGGCCAGAAAGAGATACAGAGGCGCGATACCGAGAAGGATGCGCGCAAAAACCTGGTCGGAATACGCGTTGTCCAGAAGAACCTCGTCTACGTCACCGGCCTGACCCCTACCGTACGAGAGGACGAGCTACTCAAGACCCTTCGACAACCCCAATTCTTTGGGCAGTATGGCAACATTCAGAAGATTTCGATTAGCAACCGGAAGACTCAAGACGGCCATAACCAGTCCCTGGGAATCTATGTTACTTTTGAGAAAAAGGAGGATGCCCAACGCTGTATCCAAGCAGTCAACGGCTCCCAGAACGGCGAACGAATACTCAAGGCCCAGCTCGGCACTACCAAGTACTGTTCCGCCTGGCTTCGATACGAGCAGTGCAATAACCGTCAATGCATGTTTTTGCACGAACTCGGCGATGAGGAAGATAGCTATACCAGACAGGATCTTTCGTCGTTGAATAGCATGCAGACACAGAGACCGTACGGCGGCGGCAACTCTTCACGGTCAGCGTCTCGACAACAAGGGCCCCCTCCACAGTCGCATCACGTACCTCAGCCCATGGTTCGCACCTCTAGCAAAGACGGATCAGAGAGCGGGGATGCTCCGGCTCTGCCAGCCTCAGCGAACTGGGCCCGCAGCCAACAGCAGCGTAGCCGGCGCGGCAGTCATGCAACCAGCGGTGCAGCGTCGAGCCCGGCCGTGTCCATGTCGTTGCCTGCAACAACCGAAGCGACCGAGGCGGAGGCCGTGGAAGCTACGCCTCAAGAGCCGCCCCAGGAGCATCCGGAAGCACAGCCCGAACCTTCTGCCGCAGAAGAATCGAATGATTCTCTGATTGCCGATCCGCCAGAGCCGAAGAACCCCTGGGATACCGCACTTATTGGAATCTTGAAGTCCTTGCGTGACGCAGAGCTCAAGCTGCGACCTGTCACGCCCGACAACTCTATACCGCCTCTATTTGATCCTCGAGGAGGGGAGCGACGACTGGCAATGCGGGACGAGGAGGAGCGCCAACTTAATGGGGAGCACGAGCAGCAGCAAAGTGAGCCAGTGGAGCCACTCGAGCCCGAGGGAGAGCCCGAGAGCGGGAGCTTGGCTTTGGGGGGTGAGCCGGAGGAGCGCGATCAGAGCCGTGAAACGCATACTTTCGAGCAGCGTCGGTCGATCGCCCAGGTACCCATCCAGCGTACCAATACCGAGAGCTTGTTTGGCCCCAATGTTGGCTCAAGTTTCGCTCAAGGTGCAGCCAACGTTGCCACAATCGGCAACCGCACCTTGACCCCACAGCAACAGAGCTACATGCGTCCGCAAGCCAGCTTTGCGGATAGCATGCCGCCCGGTATCAACGCCTCTCAGTCAGCGCTGTTCCAGGGACAGGGCCAGAGCCATAGCCGGCAGACATCCCGCTACAGCTTCGCCAACGAAAATCAACCTACGGCCAACACCGTGAAACTTGCTACGAACCCTCGCCTCATGGCGCAGCAGCAGGCTTCCATGATGCCCTCAACTTTCCACTCGCAGCCGAGCGGCCAGTACTACTCCTCATCCTCTATGCCTGGTCCTCCACCAGGGCTCAAGTCCACGGGAACACCTCCGAGCATGTTTGGCCAGGGCAACGCGTTTGGCAGCTCTGGATTTGGCGCGAAGGACTCTAACGAGGTTCTTCAAAATCTGATCAGGACTCGAGCTGGTGGAGTCGGCCAGGGCCATGATGCTAACAAGCGTGAGTACATATTTCCTTCATTTCCCAACCAGTACCCACCTTCCTCCTCCTCCACCCCAGCTCCTGCTACCGCCGGCTTCATGGGAGCGCTCTATAACGGAGCATACCAAGATCTCGGTGCCAAGCAGAAGAAGAAGGGGAAGAAGCACAGGCACGCTAACACTTCCTCCTCTGGGGGGAGTGGCTTAGTAGATCTTGCGGACCCGAGCATCCTGCAGGCGAGAATCCAGCATCATCAACAGAGCAATGCCGGGGTCGGATCGGGGCTGTTTGGAGGCCAGGCCCAAGGTGGGTACAACCCCAACATGTTGTACAACTCGCAGCCGCAATACCGGGGTTGGTAGGCGGGACAAGTTCCCGTCTTCCTCTTGCTCTCGGTCATGCGCGACACCTTTTCCTTTTTCCTCTTTCAATGTCTGGAACGATATTCTGTACGCTTTATAATGCAGGCGTTTTCGGCTTGCAAGGGAACGGGCACAGGGCAGCACGACGGACCATGGACAGTGCGGTTTTGACTGCTTTCTGAGTTTGAGCGAGCATCGCGAAACGCCGGCCGCTCACGGGTCGCAGGCCGGCGTGATTTGCAAAGGCGTCACGTTGCATTTGGAAAAAAACAAGAGGAGTTGAAGGCAGTCTCCAAGGAGATCTATCCTCGAAAGGCGTTATCTCACAGGATTGGCACCCTACCTACACACACAACTTCCACATTCTTCGAGCTCAGGGTTACGTCAGGCAAGCCATCTCGTCCTCCTCAAGGTCATCTATGTACGTTAACATCACGTGCCCAGTTTCCGGTCCACAACTCCGGGGCTGATGCGGCATGAATTCCTGGGGATAATAGAGAAAATCTTCTTTGCCAACAATAACGTGCCTCACTTGCTTCTCAAGAACCTGCCGGGATCGCCTAGATGGAAGCCGTGACCAACCTTGAGCCGTCCTGTATATAATTACTCTTGGGGGTGTCGTCGTGCTGCCTTGTGGCGTTCCTTTCGCTGCCTCACCCCGCTATAAGATTCGGAATAGACAGAGAGGGGAAGCCATGTGCTAACTGCCCTTCTCTTATAGATGAGGACGACCCGTTCCTGAACGACGCCACCAACATCGTCGACGCCCTCGTGTCCGATGATCCAGTTGACGAAGAGACTTCGGCACCAGCAGATGCGTTCCAGACGTTCGTTGTGCCCACAGCTCCGGCCGTCCCGCCTCCTGGCTTGGGCTTCATGACTCACAGTCATCCTCCGCGAACCGCGACGCCCTTGCAAGCGCCCCCGGGACTCGCTGGCCCTGCAATTCCCCCGTCTGGGGGCCTACTCTCCAACAACACGCCTAGCCCTGTTGTTCCACTCAATCCAGCATCTACATCTCCTGCTTCGGCCGCTGGCTCCGCGAGTGCGAGCAAGAAAGGGGCTGAGGCGGCCACCGGAGCTCAGGCCAAGAAGAACATCAAGGCACTTGCCCTCGACAGTGGCTTGTCTATGGAGATTGCCTCCCAAGCGAACACGTCCGGCAAGGGCAAGAAACCAGTGCTTCAGGATGAGGACTTCCCAGCTTTAGAATCTGCTAAGCCTGTATCTCGGACCTCGACACCTGCGCCGGCGAAGGCCCCCTCTATCAAGACCCCGATGGTTGCGAAGAAGGCTCAGGCTGAAACTCCCAAGTCTGCTACAACACCTGCTCTAAGCGAGGCGCCAGCCCAGCTTGCATCTGCGCCGAGGGTCGAGAGGAAGGCTGAGAGGAAGGTTGTGCCGGGGGTTCTGAATATTGCGGCCGCGACCAAAGCAGCCGCGACAAAATCCAATCCTCCATCCACTGTGACATCGGCCGTGGAGAAAGCGGACGAATCAGCATTCCCGGCCTTGCTAACGCCAACTTCTCTCTCCATGTCCTCGCCTGCTACCAGGGTACCCAAGACTTTGCGAGTTGTCTCGACGCCGAAGGCAGAGACGCCTCCGTCCATGTCCGCCGGGGTTGCGGCGCCTGTGTCGCTCCGTCAAGCTTTCAGCACTCTGCAGCGGCCAGAGACTCCAGGCAGTGCGGATGTCTCAGATACGGCGTCCATTCTATCAGCGTCGGCATCCGCTTCTCGGACAAACTCTCCACCGCCTGGTCCTTCGCGAGTCGGCTCAGCCGCTGTTCGAAACACAACCAAGAGTCAGCAACGCAAAGCGAGAAAGGACGCAACAAAGAAAGAAGCGGCTGCGATAGCAGTCCAGACGAAACCAGAACCGGAAGTCGTCATTGCACCCATCGTTGGTCGCAAGAAGAAGCAGAAGAAGGAGCCAAAGCAGACATTGACCAAGGAGGCGACCCCGCCTGTGGAGAGTCGTCCCCAGTCACCCGGCCCAGTAGAAAAGCCCGTCGAGAAAGAGGGCAAGCTCGCAGCTGAGGAGAAGGTTTCTACCTATCGCCAGGCCGTCAACGAGTCCATGAGCTTGGAAGAGCCACTGATTCCTCGATCAAGGCGGAAGGAGGGCAATGCCTCTTCCACTGGCGAGGCCTCGAAGCCAGTGACGGACAGGCCGATTCCTCCGCCGGCTGCTATTCTCCATGAGCTCGCGTCTGCCGGCTGGATCACAGATGTTGACGCGCTTGGCCTTTTGAGGGGCATCACGAGCACCTCTCATCGCTCGGAGCAGTACACGCCCGTCGTGCCCAAGGACGGCTTGACCGAGATCAAGTCCATGCTTAATGAGGAGGACCAGCAGGCCCTCCTCTCTGGCAAGCCCGTGCACAAAATTATCGATGGCTCGCGCGTCTTGCTCACACCCAACGGCAACTGCGTGCGCAACCTGACTGCCGCCGAGGAGCAACGCTACCTCGAATTGTTGGCGGAACTCGCCACGAAGGTCGGTGATCCGGCAACGTATGTTCACACACGTCATGAAGCTGGTAACGGTTTCAGCGTGGTCAAGGGTCGCGCGGTCGCCAATGGCACGCCGAGCTACTTCCCTCAAGGGCCAGCAACCGCTACTGCTGACGGTCTGCGTCTACCTGCGGTCTCAGACCCAATGCAGAAGATGACCCGCGAGGAGGCCCTCGCCAACATCAACCAGTCGATCCTGCCGCGTCTCAACCTTGGCACGGCAAATTTGAACACGCTCGCGGCCGTCACGGATCCCAAGCATTCCCTCAACACTTCACCTGGCGCAGGTCAGAACAACAATGCCCCTCAGACCCCGCCTTTGTCCAAGCAGGATCTCGCCAACGCAACCAACGCACTCAACTCGCTTGCTCCATTAATCCTCAATTTCGCATCCTCTGGCTCGCCATCGTCCACTGCCGCGCTGGCTGCCGAGCTCACAGGCCAGTCCGCGGGCTCAAGCCTCGCGAAGCTCGACCCGGCAGATGAGTTTTCGGGCATGGCGAACACCATGACGGCGACGCCGTCGATGCCATCGCTGGCGTCATCGGTGGCAGGCAAGAGCGGCAACGTGGGCGGGTCCTCGAGCGCGCTGGCCAACTTCCCGATGATGAGCGTCGAGGACATGGAGCAGGCGTTCACGCTCGCCAAGAAGGAGGCCGAGAAGATGGAGAAGAGCCTGAACCAGGTGATTAAGAAGAACCGGAAGCTGCTCTCCCTGTCGAGTTCTGGCGTGGGCGGTGGCCATTGACTAGTTGGCGGCCCCACGACCTGCGCGACAACGTCTACAACTGCGCCCAAGGCATCTTCTGCTACCGCCACCGTTGACACCAAGGCGACGCGCCTGAGGAGACGCGAGCTACTGCAGCGCGGCATCGCGAGGGTCGGGCTCGCTGCGTCCCGCGCCGTCGGGTTTGACGAGCTGCGGTTCGGCGGCGCCCTCGGCATTAGCTGCGGGTTTGCGTTGCGAGCGACTGTCGCTGCAGTCTGTATGTTAAGCGTCGTGGTGGCAAGGCTGGCTCTGTGGATGGTCACGGTGCTCGTGGGGATTTACAGTTTTGGGGCGTGGACAGTGAGGGCCTTGGTAGCCCTTCTCGACTGGGTCGGGGCCACGTACTGAGGTCTAGCTCTACGCGACTCGGCAGCGATAGCTGTGGCCGAGTAATGAAAGGTGCGAAGGGTAAAAGAGGGGATGCTAGAGACAGATGCGACCTGCCCGAGAGCCTTGAATGGATAGGTCAGCCTAATCTATGGGATTTATGGGCATGGGAAAGTGCGTTCCGAGCACGATACTGACGAGATCGGATTTGGGGAAAAGATGGGGATGAAGCTGTCTGCTCCATGCAAAAGCCCACGATCTCGACGTCTGCAGACGAATGATACGTGTGGCAATGAAGATGCCAGGACGGGTTAGCCTAGCAAGGGGCACACCCTGGCGGCACTTGAGTGTTGTTGTACAATTATGGTTACGGTGTACTGATAAGGAGGGGAGTCAGGGACATTGCGGTTGACTTTTACGAGACGGCATTATGATGGCGAGCATGGATCACATTGCATGGATATGGCATGACATTGCACAACAGAATTGCTCGGATAGAGCTAGATAGCAAGATATGCCGCGTTAGAGGGGCTGGCATGTCCTTTCGCACCATCGGGAGGACCTAATACTGCACATATCAAGTGTGAACAGGCATTTTTGCACTGTACAATTTACATAGAGTCTTCACGGCTCGATCAATCAGAGAATCTCGTATACGAACTGCAAGTGCCTCTTTCAAGTGATGGTTCTGTCATTTGTGGTAGCATGCTGCCTAAGTCACTTTGATATTGCAGGGTGACCATCCTGCTGTCGACCTTGGCCTCGACACGCATAGCGGATTGGTAGCGAAAATGCAAGCCTGCTCGATCACCCACAACAGACCCGCAGCGAAATCATAACTGGTGAGAGGCTTCAGCCCATCTTTGACGGCTTGGCTGAAATTTTCGTGTTCCCTGCCTCTAACCCTCTGTCAACATCCGCCTCTAGGGGAGTGTGCCGTCAACAGCGCCCACCCAGCATCGTTGCGGGTGCTAACTGCCCATTACTTCTTCTTCTTATCAGTCTTCTTTTCACCAGGGCTGGTGATGACTATCTCGGGTCCGGTATCGGTCTGCGGGCTGTTTACGGAGTTCAGCATCACTTCTGTTGTTTGAGATGTTGCTGGGAGACTTGCGTTTCGGGGACCTCGGTGGTCTCTTTGGGTTCTTGGTCAGGCATGGTGGCTTTGAAGATGTGTTCGATTTTGTTATGAGGAATTTTGCTGGCTTCAACTTTGTGGATGTCAAATGTGTCGACAAGGAGGAAGCAGAAATTTGTCTGTGTCTTGAGCCTCCTTTATATAGTTCTATTTCGTGTCTGACAGGATAGTTGAAGTCACCCACCGTGTGTGTGCCGGCATGCTCAGTCAAGCTTCTCTTTGCCAGGTGCTTGTTTTCTCAAAAAGACAGTGACCAACACAAGCTTGGGTGTCACGCATGTGGACGAGACAAAGAGCAACTTTGATTCATAATCGCCCATGGGCCAACGCAGCTGGATTTTCGGACGGTTTGTAATCACTTGATGCTGAGTGCATGGCGGTTGCTGTAAGTTCTGGTTCATGGAGATCTTTGATTCATACGAAGTCACTCTCTATGTGAGAAGTCATCTAGTTGAGTAATTCTTGACGCATGGAAACTGACAAGATGAGAAGTCTGGCTGATTCTATAGACCTTCACACTTCCGCTGACCTACTCCTTTCTGGTCTCATTTTCCATGACACGGCTCTTGATGTGGAACATGGTCATCTTGATGACGCCCTCCATTCCCCTCAGCAGGTGTATGTTATTCTTAAACGTGTCGGTCTCACGGAACTGCATGTGAGCGTCAATGCTCGGCCATCCGATCATCAAGTTCAGGAGGCTTCCCTTCTGGCCCTCTTCGCCATCGCGGACCGGGAAGTCGTTCTCGATGCCCCGGCCAACGTTTACAGCTTGGATGACAGGTTCCTTGGCGAGGACGTCGGCGAACTGCTGGAGCTGCTTGGCGGCCGCGTCGTAGGCCTCCTGCGATATGTCCGACGGCAACCAGACCAGGAGAACCTCGGTCACAGGGGCCCTCAGGGCAGTGTGTGGATAGGGTGACAGGTTAAGGTGCTTTGTGAAATGGTGACCGCCGAGGATCTTGGGGAAATCCTTGACAATGTCCTTTCCAAATCTGAGTGCCCCTGGTCAGCGACGAGCACTCCAGGACATCTATTTGCACGGGCCCGGTGGCACCTACTCTTTGGCGAACTTCTCGTGCTCTTCCACCGATGCAAAGTCGAAGAAACCCCAGAGGTTGGCGGGGTTCTCAACTTCGGTGCCCCAGAACACCCGGTACGGGCCAGTGGGCTGGCTAGTTACGCCCTTCCATATCGACAGCAGGATCTGGCCTTCTGGGGTGCTGTCATCCATGACATCGATTCCCGGCTTGACAATACTGCATCCTGCCTCTGTGACGACCATGTTGAAATGTGGTGGCGAACTTGGATGGTTCGTTAGAAGTGAGGTATTGCGAGACAGTGAACGTTGAATGGTCGGGTCAAGTGTTTCTAGCTTAGAAAGTGTCGTGTGAGTCGTGACCGTCCCAAGGTATATTGCTCGAAATTCTGCTGCCTGAAGCGCAAATAAAGTCGGATTATCCGAGTGGTGAGCCTAGATACCGTCTGTCTTCTCTATTTATGCGATTGCCTAGAGCACGGATCGCGCATGCGTGTGGTCAGAGTGGGGAGACGTTGAGCCGGAGAGCGGCGAGTCTTGGTGAGATTGGATGAAGCGGAGACCTGCCACCAGCTGTGACGGACAAACTCTCAACTCCGACTGGATTGACGAGTCTCTAAATACTTAATTACATGATCTCATTCCCAATCCGAGAAGAACTTCCCTCTGTGATGAAATTGGTGTTGAGACTCGAGAGTAGATGGGGTGCATTGCAGGT
The DNA here is from genome assembly GCA_013364905.1 of Diaporthe capsici. Taxonomy (NCBI): domain Eukaryota; kingdom Fungi; phylum Ascomycota; class Sordariomycetes; order Diaporthales; family Diaporthaceae; genus Diaporthe; species Diaporthe capsici. The sequence goes on from WNXA01000013.1 coordinate 1,045,775, forward strand.
ACCTATGTACCTGCATGATTTGTCATCGACGCCGGTGCCCACGTGCGGACGCGAGGCGCGCCGATGATGTATGCTCGTCCGTCGTACTCCATACACGGTACTATTGCTTGGCCGTGATCATGGGCCGAGCCGCTGCTTACCGGCGCAATGATGGAGCGATCTTATGCTGATCTTCTCATGCTTACCTCCCATGTTCATTGATCGCTATCAAGTCTTTGCTCTGGCCTGCGAAACAGCCCCGCGCCGACGCGATGGCTAGACGTCGAGGGGCAGCCTCCACGGGCGTCGCCCGACGAGCCGAAGCTGCACAGAGAGCGGCCCGCGCATCGCCTCGAACTACCAGGAGTACTCGATCATCAGCGAACCAGGGCGATGGCCAGGCCCTCGTCCCTGGCGTCTACAGGCAGATGCTGCGCGAGTCTGGGGCCTTGCCCAACCGCATGACGTCAGAAGACACCGAGCGGCCTCTGAAAAGGCGGCGCACCGGTCGACAGACTGCCCCAGAAAGCCCTCCGTCTCAGGATCACAAGGCCGACCGACCCATCAATTCGGTTGTCGAAGAGCATGAGAGCGAAGATGACGACGACGACGAGGGCATCGAGTTTGAGGATGTGGATATACCCAAGCCGACCGTGCAGACCACCTATCGCGAGTCCAGTGACGAAGAATCCGAAGAGGACGCTCAGTTCGAGGATGTAGACTTCAGCGCAGTCTTTGCGAACAATGATCAGGCTCCTGACCAACAAGAGAAGACGCTTGAGCTCAACCTCACTGCGGCCAAGGAGGCCCTGGCTCCGTCGAGGCGCCCCGCAGACCGCAAGAAACCTATCACCAAGGAAGAGAAGGAACAACGTGTTGAAATACATAAGGCACACATATTGTGTTTACTGGCACATGTCGAGAAGAGAAATCACTGGTGCAACGACCCAGTGGTGCAGGAAAACCTACGGCCTCTACTCACGGCCAAGATCGTGCACTGGCTCAATCCAGAGCCGCATTTGACTCAATTTGGCCGGACCGAGTCCCTTAAAAAAGGCCTGCAGATGATAATGGAGAAATTCCAGCAGAGGTTTACAATCTCAGAAATCGGTCTGCGAAGGGCTTTATGGGCCGAAGACGAGAAGCAGCTGGAAAATGTGCGTGTGCCTGTTCCGCGGTCTGTGATATTTGCGTTCCAGTCGACATGCTGACCCAAATCACAGTATGGACTCCCTGATGAGATAGATACTTGTCTGGAAAAGTCCGACTTCCGCAAGGCTGCCAAACGCATGAATGGCTCGAGAGATGTCGGCGCTCAACTATTCTGCGCGCTGCTAAGGGCTGCCGGTGTAGAGACCCGTCTTGTCTGCTCGTTGCAACCTTTATCTTTTGTCACCGGCGGTCCTACATTGCCAAAACCTCGCCAGTCTAAGACACCTTCCAGACCAGCCCCGGCCACGGTTGAGGCTACACGGGCAGAGCCACCTCCATCTGCCGTGATCCCGTCCCCTCGTGCCCGCCTTGGCCATCCAAACGCTGCCGCATATAACGTCCCGGAGATGTCCGCGCCTCCCACAACTGTCCCACCCCGAACCCCACCGAGACAATCTGCACCTCTCCGTGAGTCTGAATATCCGGTGTACTGGGTCGAGGTACTTGACGCAGCCCATCAAAAATGGCAGCCCGTGGACACCCTCGTAACATACACCATGTTTCGCGCCAACAAACTTGAACCACCCGCCGCGGACCGTGGGAACTGCCTTAGCTATGTTGTTGCCTTTGAAGAGGATGGTTCCGGAAAAGACGTGACGCGACGATACGCCAAGGCATATAATGCCAAAACAAGACGTTTGCGTGTCGATGGGCCGTTGATTCCCGAGGACGATGGGAAGAAGTGGTGGCGCAAAGTCATGCGCCGCTACAAGCAGCCCGGAGCCCGAGGCGATCTGGATCAGATCGAGAACAACGAGCTCAGCGGCATGGAGGCAAGGGAGCCGATGCCGCGTAACGTGGCAGACTTCAAGAACCATCCTGTCTATGCGCTCGAGCGGCATATGCGGCGGCACGAAGTCCTCGCGCCGGACGCACCAGTCGTCGGTACGGTCGGAGCAGGCAGCAAAGGCCCCCTGGAAAAGATCTACCGGCGGCGGGATGTACGCGCCGCGAAGAGCGTAGACAAGTGGTACCGCCTGGGCAGGGAAATCAAGCCCGGGGAGGAACCGGTCAAGGTCCTACCGAGGCGGAAAAGACCGCAGAGAAAGGGCAGGAGGGCGCTTGATGACGACCAGGACGACAGCAGCAGCGATGACCCGGTCCTCGGGCCCAGCCCTTCCAAGGGCATACCGATCTTCACCTTTGACCAGACGTCGCTCTACGTCCCCCCGCCCGTGGTCGCCGGGCGCATCCCAAAGAACAAGTTCGGGAACCTCGACCTCTACGTGCCTAGCATGGTGCCTGCGGGAGGCGCGCACATCTCCCACCCACGCGCGGGACACACCGCCCACATCCTGGGTGTGGACTACGCGCCCGCGCTGACGGGGTTTGACTGGAGGGGCCGCAAGGGCACGGCTGTGTACAACGGCGTCGTCGTACCTGCTGAGGCGGTGGATGGCGTGAGAGCTGTCATTGATGGGTTCGAGGACCTGGAGGCGATGCTGGAGGAGGAGAAGAGAAGCAGAAGGGCTCTGGCGACATGGAAGAGACTGCTGAGGGGCCTGCGGATCCGGAAGAGCGTATTCGGTGACGAGGATGTGTTTGATGAGTCCATTCCCTTGGAAAACTTCCCTGTGGACGAGGACGAGAAGATGGAGGATGAGGATGAGGATCAATACGCTGGGGGATTTGAACCTGATTACCAGCATGCAGGTCGCTTTGAGTCGGGTGGATTTGAACCAGGAAGTTTCGAGCCAGGAAGTTTCGAGCCAGGAGGTTTCGAACCAGGAGGTTTCGAGCCGGGTGGGTTTGAACCTGGTGGGTTTGAGCCTGGCGGATTTGAGCCTTATGGCTCTAGCATCGACATCAAGGGCAAGGGCAAAGCCACAGATACTGGTTCCGGTCATTATCCAGTGCAGACGTCTGAAGACATCGAGAATGTCCCTCGCAGGCAACGTGTAAGGAGACGCGTGCTGGAAAGCGATGACGAGGATGAGGAACAGGAGCAGAATACCAAGGCACCAGCGGAGGGAGCACAGCCTGGCGACTCCAGCATACAATCGAGCCCTCCGGCGGTAAAATCAGACGGCATCGAAATTCAGCCGGCCGTACAGGGTCCTCCTCCGTCGACAAAAGAAAAGGAGGTTGCGGCAATTGCTACCAAGGCTGTCGTCCAAGCTGTGCAAGAAGACGTCGAACCGGACGGTTCCCAGGCGAACGTGGACCATGGATCTGTTCTTGATAACGCCGGCGCCGAGGTGGCGACAACCCAAGACCCCGTTGGCTCGGCTGAGGTGGGTGATGCGGCGGAACGGCGCCACCGAGGTAGCGGCGAGGACACCGATCTGGACGATGCCCCTAGTGATGTCACTGAGGAGATGTATATGGATGAGGACGGATCTCTGATCGAGTGATGATACGGGATATTTTGCTGGCTGCTGCGATACCTTGTTGGGCCAAGCCAGCTTCACACAGGTGTTTCAATTATATACATTTGATACCCCAAGGAAGTCGCTGAGGTTAGAATATGTGATTACTGTAACATGGCCGAGTCCATGATCTTGATAAATGCCCGTCATTTAATTACAGAAAAGCCGACGATGTGTGACGAGCGGACTAACTGAGTGGGTGCAACTGCCGGTCAGATTCTTAACCTCATAACGAGGTATCAGCTCATGCCGCTAGCTGAACGTCTCCACAAGAGTATCTAATGTCGTGATGAGATTTCGACGCATGTGCGCCCCAGGTTAGCCCAACCTGCTCCCCAACCAGCGTTCCGCAATCTCCTCGCCCTGCCCGCCCAAGCCAAACCCGCCGGCTGCCTCCTCCCCCGCCCCGATGTCGTGGACCTGTATCCTCCTCAGAGCCTCGGTGCCCCAGCCGGTGAACTCGACGTCCCACTTTGCGCGCTCCCGCAGCTCGTACAGGTTCACACTGCGGCGCATGAGGCCGGCCAGCCCCAGTGCCTGGGTCCCGAAGCTGTTCTCGGCGCCCTTGAGCCGCTTCCACAGCGCCAGGCGCCGCCGCTGGCCCTGGACCGAGCCCGGGACCGACGGGCCCGGCGGGGGCGTGGTGTGCATGAGGAGGGTCTCCGGGATCTTGAGGGAGGATGCGCGCGGCGGGAAGGCCACATAGCCCCTGCGCGGGGGCTTGGAGACGGGCGCGAGGGTGCTGTCGGCGGAGGAGCTGGTGTCCGTGTTTGTGTCCTCTGTCCCAGTGTCTATCCCTAGGTCCAATTCTATGTCCTCGTAAGGTGTTGGTGGCGGCGGGTCTTCGGGATCAGAGTAGACGTAGGCCTGGTCGTAAGGGTCTTCGGCGCCCGGGGTGCTGCTCAGCCCGGAGAGTTGGTCCGCGGCGTCAACGAAGCCCTGGGACAAGTTTGGCGATGACCGCTCTGTGAAGCTCGTGGGAACCAGCATGCCTGCGGTGTGGAAAAAAAGCACAGGGCTGGCGAATGGGTCGAAGAGGTTGGCGGGCTGGTCAAAGTGCGGTGGCATGAGGTCTTTCATGAAGCGGACGTCTTTGTCGTTCTCGTCCAAATTGTCTATGTCGAGCAGCTCGTCTAGCATGAGCTTGTTGTTGGGGTGGTCCGGGAGAAGGGTGGTCCAGTTGAATATTCCATTGAACGCCAACAGGCCTCGTACAGCCATGGGCTGGTGTGTGTGAGACTCGGTCAGGGCCAGCGAGGAAGCCAGACTGGCACCTAAATAAGAGCCATAGACATAGACAGGCCGGCGCTGGAACCTGCTTCCGTTGGTGTCGTCGGGGGGTGGGGACAAGTGTTCGATGATGAACTCGTAGGCAAACAGAGTATCATGGATTGGCGTAGGCCAGTGGAGAGGGGTCAACCGGGACAATAGCTCAGCCGACTCGGCTTCGGTGGCGGGCTCGTTGACCTCGACGTGAGGTATGTAGTGCTCTGGCGAGTTGGTCCAGCGGTAGTGGATAGTAGCACTTGGAAAGCGATGTAGGAAGCTGGGCAGGTAGCTGTCTACATGATCGATGTCTTGAACCGGAAAAGGCGGTAGGTTGATGATTAGAGGGGATGAGACTGGGTGTTTCATGACATTGTGGAGGCTGAGACCACGTCAGCGTTGGACGAGCGAGAAAAGGACGGGCACGAGGAGAAAGAGAGAAACAAGCTGGCAGACCTGACGATGACATGGCCAGCCGAGGCGCAAGGGACTTGGAAGTGGTCGGTGTGAGGTGTCCTGAGTCTAGCTGTGCTACTGAGGCACCTCAGTCCGGTCAGCCGTACGGCACTGAGAGAGGATCTGATCAGACATGTCGGCGACGGAGGCCATGCTGGCATCGTCTTCAGCCAGGAGCCTTTTGGTGTCGAGGCTATGTTGTGTTGCCTTGAGCGCGTGACAAGGAGTGTTATAATACGCTGGAAACTCCACGAGATCGGGAGGCTGTCGCCCGGCGCATCGGACTCGGGCTGGGGCAATGCAGTCAAACGTGGACCTGGCGAGGGTTGTCTCTGGAAGCTGCGAGATGCGACCGAGAGACAAGACAAGCTTTGTGGGGTGACGATCTTGGTGAGGGTCCACTGCAGCTGTGTGGCCCAGACAGGGCTAGTCCACTGGGCGGGCTGTCAAGGAGCTGACCTGCCTGCCTGCATCTTGGGCTGGGCAAGGGCCCCCTGTGTTTCATGACGGCAATCGCTACCGCCCTCCTCCACCTGAAATACCCCAAACAACAACAACTAACCAAATGTTGGTGGTTGTGCTTCCCCATCCCGCGTGAACCGGCTACCGACGTCATTGTTTGCGCTAGAAAGATAAGGGCCGTTTCTCGGTCACTAGACTACCAATTTCCTGGAAGCGCCATCGAATCTGCATGTGGGCTTCATGTTCCGAGGACAATGACTTTCTCAACCCATTTCTTCCATGTTCCTGCTCCTGTGTCCAGGGTGACACTCGCACAGCTCACTGCAGAATGCAAACAGGGATCACTGCCCTACATAAGGTTCGAAATCGTCAACCTGTCAAGAGGAACTGACTAGGCCTTTCGATACTGTCGCCCCTTTTCTGTTCCTCGCCGTCAACCGGCTGATGCCGTCGCATGTCTTGTCGGTGACAAGGCCTTTGTTCCGCACCAGGACATCCACCTCGTGACGGCACGACAAGGCGCCCGGCTCGCACAGCCACACCCGATGTCAAGATGATGGCCGACAGTGGTGACCACGTCGAGGACCACGTCGAGGCCTTCGACAGCCAGGAGTCACAGGCAACAAAGCAGGACAAGCCGCAGCAAGCGTCCGGAGGGAATCCAATCTACAACGATGAGGCTCATCTCGACCCCAGCCGATGGTGGTTTGCCAGCTCAGCATTTCCACTCATCGCTGGAACACTCGGGCCTGTTGCCAATGCCTTCAGCATTTGCGCGCTGGTTCGACCCTGGAGGCAGAAGTTTCCTCCGGGGTCTGACCTCGACAAGGCCCAGTTTGTCCCAGATCCCATCTGGTGCGTTGTCCTGCCCTCTCTGTCCAGTTTAGTTGGGAGGATGCTGATATCTCTCTCAAGGCTCACCGTCATAAATGCGATTCAAGTGGTCATGGCCGTCATAGCAAATCTCGTCCTGCTGCTCAATATGGCCAGGAAGATAAGGTTCTCAGTAGCACAGCCAATTACTATAGTCACCTGGTAAGAGCTGCCGTCATGGAAACTTCGGTGTCTTTACCCCACGCATCAAGCCCCTAACATGGTCTAGGTACATATCCTCCATATGCCTTGTGGCACTCAACGCAACAGCCGCTGGTCCACTTGTAGAACAGCCTGCAGACATATACATCTGGTCGCAGGCTTTTTACTATGGCATCTATGCTGCCTGCCTCTACTTCGTCTGCTCCTCGCTCATGGTGGTGACCTTTTGGGGAGCGATGAAGGGCCATTACTCGAAAGACTTTCAGTTGACGAATAGCCAACGCACACTTATGCTGCAAACAATCATGTTCCTCGTGTACCTCCTCGTCGGCGCCCTTGTCTTCTCCACGATCGAAGGCTGGCCGTATCTAGATGCTGTATATTGGGCTGACGTTACACTCTTCACTGTCGGATTTGGTGACTTTTCAGCAGCAAGCCCCCTCGGCCGCGCTCTTCTCTTTCCCTATGCCCTGATTGGCGTCATCAGCCTCGGTCTGGTCGTTGGCTCCATCCGGTCCCTTGTGTTGGAGCGTGCCCAGCGCCAATTGAGTGCAAGGTTAATGGAGAAAGAGCGCAAAAAAACACTAAGGCGGATGGTGCGACGTGGCAAGGATGGTATACTCATACCCGTCACAGACGAAGACGCCGACGACGAATACCCGGGGAGGAGCACCACCAGCCTCATCGAGTACCAGCGTCGGAAGAGAGAGTTCGAACTGATGAGGAAGATACAGATACGAGCAGAGCACCGAAGGCGATGGATGGCCATGGGAATCTCAACAACCGTATGGCTCATACTCTGGCTCGTCGGCGCTGCAATCTTCCAGCAGTGTGAGCTTCGTTACCAAGGATGGACCTACTTTGACGGCTTCTACTTCGCATTCGTCAGTCTGACCACCATTGGATATGGTGATGTCACTCCAATCTCGCCCGCTGGGAAGTCATTCTTTGTCATCTGGTCTTTGCTGGCACTGCCTACCATGACCGTGCTTATTTCCAATGCGGGCGATACCGTTGTGAAGTTCGTTCGAGAGGCAACAGACAAGCTGGGGACCGTCACGATTCTACCAAACGAAAAAGGATTCAAAAAGGCTTTGAAAGAAATGATACGGCCATTATCTCTGGGTCAAGTCTTCGGTGACGACAGCGATGTTGAGGAAAGCCCACCGGGAGGTCTCGGCTTCGCAGAAGAGCACAACGGTGAGACCGATGAGGAAGAGGGTGACAGCGACAAGTCTACGCGGTCGCTTGACAGGGAAGTCGAAAACGTCACTGACACCGGAACACGGAAAGATCCAGTCAGTGATGATGGAACACAGACACTTACCGACGGAAAAGAAAGTAGAGATACGAGCGAGAAGCAAGGTCCGCTTACACAGGGTGGCTCTCCCACTGAGGACACGAATCGACCCAAGTACGACATGCGCCGTGCATCCACGACACCAGTTCCTGCTCCAACCAGTAAGGGTCACCTAAGCTTCAAGGAACCGCCAGGCTGTCCATCATCGTCCAAGAACGGCAGTTCCGGCTTGGAGCGCTCTGTTACTTTGAACAGCAAGAGGGATCAGAATGATATCAGGTCACAAACCCTCAAGATGAGACGCGCAGTGTCCATGCCGCGCACATCAGCCGAGATCCCCCGAGACGTACCCATGGACCGCCACGACTACCACCTTCTGCTGATTGACGAAATCAGCCGAGTGACGCAGCACCTCAAGTCCAAGCCCCCGCGCAAGTACGACTTCCACGAGTGGGCGTGGTACCTGAAGCTGATCGGCGAGGACGAGAGCAGCGCGGACACGCACAAGAAGGCAGTTCCGAGGAACAAGAGGAAGGGCAAGGACCAGGGCCAGGGAGCCGAGGGCGACGCAAGAGATGAGCTCGAGAAGTTGCAGTGGAGCTGGGTTGGCAGCCGAAGCCCACTTATGGGGAGCCAGGAGGAGGCCGAGTGGATCCTGGAGAAGCTGGAGCAGAAGCTGGCGGGGGAGTTGAGGGCTGCCAGGGATGCTGCCAGGAAGAAGGCTTCCGATGGGTGACTATGGCCCCATGGGCTGTGATGCTCGGTTTTGTGGGGGCTTATATACCAGGGTTGAGAACGTCATTTGCGGTCATCGAGTTGCGTGTTCGGGTAATTGGGAAGGCGATTTGGATCTCCGGATGGCGGTTTGGGTGCATTTCGCGGCGTGTGTCTTGCATTTCCGGCGAGGGTGGGACGGGCAATTCATCAATATGGGCAACTTGGGTAAGGTCATGGTGGTCGGTTTGTCTGCTGTCTTTGGGGCTTGGATGTATGCATTAGGCTTGGGACTTGGCATTCTGTTGCATTATCCAAAGGAATGAAATCCTCAGTCGACTGCACGCGAGAATGGTCTTGAGGAACTAAATCTATACGTCAACAAGAACCGACTCCACGGCTGCCTCCCGGAATCCTCGCAGTGCGCCATGGCCGGGACCAGCGAAAAGCCCCCCTCCGCGTTGCGCCCGGATTATCAGTGTAACGCGTGCTGTAACACGCGCAGGCACGACTTGTTCTCTCCCAAGGCATCAATGTTCAAAATCCCCCACACCGGCCGTTGGCCCAGGCCGCACGGCCGGGTTCGAACGTCGCACACGCGGAATGGGGAAATTGGGCACCATGCACGGCGGTCCAGGGGGAGGCCGGATGTGGGCCGGCGGTTTTGGTCTGCAGCCTGTTCGAGAACATCAATCGTGACCCCCTATCGTGCACTTTGGTCTTTGGATAATGTGTAAAATGGGTTTCTTGTGCGTGCGGCCTGCTGGGCTAATAATCAGATCTGATTTATATGGAACGCATTTGCCACTCTTGAGACACATCCTCGGAGTCGCCGTGGTCGTGGACATGGAACCAATCCAGCTGGCATTCGACTTTCTTTTGGACAAGCGCCTGGCCTCATTTACCTTTCTGTTTTTGGACCGGGCCCAAATGGTCGGTCGGTTGCCTTCTCTGGCATGAAGTCTTCGTCTCTTCTACTCCCTGCCACCTCGACTGCTCTGGATGTCGTCGACGAGGCTAGTGCACCTTGCTACTTCGCAAATGGCGACCTGGCTGAGGGCTATCACACATGCGACGTGAAGTCCCCCGTGTCATCTTGCTGTCCATCTGGGTACACTTGTTCCAGCAACGAGTTGTGCGTCTTGACAACACGCCCGTCCCTCGAGCAGCCTGATTCGGCTCCAAGCACAGTTTCAAGGGGCGCCTGCACAGAGCCGCGGTGGAACGGGAATTCCTGCGGCGGCAACTGCTTTGGTAAGACCACTTGCCAACCCCTTGCTGTATTCCCCCATTCCACTGGTACCGGACTCAGCGTCGCTGTGCCCCCAGTGTGAAGGAGTCGAGGCGTATTCCCGTTTCTAACGTCAAGTGTCACAAGACTCGGAAGATGCGACAGGGGGAGCAGGCTGTCATCCAGTCGGTGACGGCGGAGGGGAGCGGGACTGTTGCGCAGGCGGTAACGCGCCGGGAGGCTGCATGTGCTCGAGTAACGTCGCCGAGGTAACCCTGGGAGAGGAAGAAGAGGCCCAGAGGATCCTCGGCAGGAGGGCAGTCCCCTTCTCAAAAACGACGGCGTCTCCGGTCTGGGCTAAACAAGCCCGGTTCCATCACACCTCGAGCACGGTTTCCGAGGGTGGTATATCGACCGAGGCAGGTTCTTCTGAGATGCTCCCGGGCCATTATAGCACGTGGGTGAGGACCAGCTCGTCCGTGGAGTCGGAACCGGTTATCACACCGACAACACCGCCAACATGGAGCGGAGACTGGTCGGAGACGAGTACGGGCGGCATGGAGGAGCCCTCAAACTCGGTGACAACCTCACAGCCCGAGACTACCACAAGTCCAACCATACCATCCACAGAAACACCAATAACAACAACCATATCGATCATAGCGTCCTCCCTAACCCGCTCTTTGTCATCCTCACCCTCATCTTCAACCTCGGCCAGCATATCACCCTCGGTGCCCACGGTCGTCCCCACCTTCCCGGACGGGGCATCAGCACCAGCCGGCTCCTCCCACGAGGCCGCAACGTCCTCCCTGGCCACCAAGCTCGGCCTGGGCCTGGGCATCCCGTTCGTCGTCCTGGCGGTCGCGCTCCTCACGGCGTGCGTCTACCGCCGCCAGAGGCGCCTCCGGTACGCGCAGGCGCCGCCCTTTGACTTCAACGCACCGGAGATGGCGCCCGTGAGCGCGGCCGATTTCGCCCCTGCTGCAGCCGACTATAGAGACCACCAACCCGCGCCCAGCAGAGGCGCCCGGCAGGGGCAGCAGGAGGAGCAGCAGCAGCACGCCTACCGCTATGGGCCGGTTAGGACGAGCCGCCCCTGGTCGGAATGGGGCGCGGGCGCGGGCGCGTGGACTGGGACCCGCTTGGGCCAGGTGGGCTTCGTCGACCGCTCGGACCCGGACCAATCTTATTATTACCCCGGATACCACGGGATCCCGATCTCATCGCCGGTGCCAGCGCCGAGCCAGTCACCCGCGCCGGGCTACGAGGACCTCGGCAGCCCGTACGAGGACCGCGGGCACACGTATCAGGTTCCGGTGGTCCAGGTCCACCGGCCGCAGTGGACGCCGGGCCCGACGTCTGGGGCACGAGGAGATCCGGGCCAGGGCCAGGGGCAAGGGCAAGGACGAGGGTTGGAACAGCCTCCGCGGCGGGATGTGGCCAGGGTGAGCCGCGGGCTGAGCGTGAACGAGGAAGTGAGCCCGCTGAGCTCCACGGGGAGCGGGATGCCGTATCCTCGGACGTCGGCCATTTCAGGCATGGGTTGGGAGATAAATCCCCGAGTGTCATGAGGATAGAGGGATGTTTGGTTTGTTCATGGTGTTATGGATGATGAAGCGCTGATATTTCACAATATGGCAAACAAGCTAGCTTCTTGGAGTCTCTGTTTCTAAATATTCTTTTTTTGTCTATAGAACATCGACTGACCCGTGGGCCCGTGCCGATCGTGTGTATCATACTGCTTGTCAGGTATCTCAGATGGTTTATAAAAGCCCAACTTTCTTATCCTGCGCATGCAATTTTTCCACATTCATTCGTGTGTGTGCTCTCTATGTAAAACAACCCAAAAAGTAAAACGCCACAATGCACAGCCACGGTCTGTCTATTCGACATGGTCCGAAACATGCTTCGACTTGTCCTGGACGAACTCTGTCGGCATGCCGATGGGCCTGTTCTTTGCGAACTTGACGGTGGCCCAGATGGAGGGCGAGTCCTTGAACATCATGTCGATCTCCTCGAGGTTGCGGCCCATCGTCTCGGGGTAGAAGAAGTAGACGGTGACGGGGATGCAGAAGCCAATGACGGCAAAAACGATATAGTACTGCCAGCCGATGGTATCAATGGCGACTGGGGTTATCATGACGATGACAAAGTTCCTGTTTCGTTTGTTAGAATTCGACTGTTCTTGTGCTACAAAACAAGAATGGAAACTTTGCACTCACCAGAGCCAGTGGTTCGCCGTGGAGATGGAAGACATGGCCATGCGCAGGCGGATGGGCGCGACCTCGGTACAGTACAGGAAGTTGGCGCCGAGGAAGCCGATGGGCACGAAGGTGTTGAAGAGGTAGATGAAGACGCCGGCGGCGATCTGTGCCGCCTGGTTCTCGGAGCCCATGGACGTGGTGATGGCCAGGCAAATCATGCAGACGCACATGCCCGTTCCAGAGATGATGAAGACGGCACGGCGTCCGAGGCGATCGATGGTGAAGAAGGCGATGAAGGACGACAGGAACTTCCAGGTCAGCGCGCCTCCAGTAAGGGCGCGGGCGTTCTCCGAGGACATTCCCAGGTTGGACTGGAAGATGATGGTTGCGTACACAGAGATGAGGTTGGTACCCCTGGGGTTGTCAAAGTCAGCAAGGTGTTACATTACATGGCCTGGAAAGAAGCAATACTTACGACATCTGCTGGTAGAATTGCAGCAGCATGCAAAGACCGAACCGGTAAAGAAGCTTGTCCTCTCCCATAGAGAGTATGTCGGTCAACTTAACCTTGTGTCCAGTCTTCTCCTCGAGCGAGTACTCGATTCCCTGAAGTTCAGTCTGGACCTCAATGGCATCCAGAGGCTTGGCCCTGAAGGCAGCAATGACGCGGCGCGCCTCCTCGGTCCTGTTCTTCATGACGAGCCATCGCGGCGACTCGGGCAGGAGGTAGATGCAAGCAATGATGACCACCGAGAAGACAACAGCAATGGCGATCGGTGGGCGCCAGGTGACGGGACCGGTCTTGAACTCGAAGAAGCCGAGGTTGATCCAAGATTCGAGCGTGTAGCCCATGCAGATGAAGAGGCCGTCGATGACGACGTGACGGCCACGGTTGCTGGCTCCCGCGGTCTCACTCTGCCAGACTGGGACGATGGAGCTGAGCTGGCCGACGCCGAAGCCCACCAGGATGCGACCGACGATTAGCTGTGCGAGGGAGAAGGAGGACGCCTCGAGGATGACACCGATGAGCGAGGCGACACCGGCGACGAAGATGACATTTCGGCGGCCGAACTTATCGCCGGACCAGGAGCAGGACAGGGCGCCGATCATGGCGCCAATGACAAAGGTTGCGACGACGAAGCCCTGAAGGGTCGAGTGGGCGCTCTTCTCGCTGCCGGTGAAGTGGATGGTGTCGATCTGCGGGAACGTCTTGGCCCAGTCCTCCATGGTGATCAGCCCACCCAAGCCAGCCTGGTTGTATCCGAAGCAGATGAAGGACGGCATGACAATGAAGAGTGTCTGCATCACCGTGAGCTTGTGGCCCATGGCGCCCATGAACTTGACGGGCCGCCCGGTGCTCTCGCTGCCGTCTGAGTTGACCATCTCCGCAGGGGGTGTGACAGTCTCGGGGCTCGTGGCCTGCTCTGTGTCTTTTTCGAGAACCATATTGCCTTTGTTATGTTTTGTGTGTAGTTTGTTTCGGTAATTGGCGGGTATACTTCTTGCTCTCGTGTTTTCTTGGGTTTGTGAAGACTTCGTAATGCTTAAACTGTGGTGTGGCTAGAGGAGGGGTGGAAAAAGCCAGATGAATACAAACAAGCAATCAGCCCACGGGACCAAAGCACAGCATAGAAGCTTCCGGTTTGGTTGAGATGAGATGGCTGAAGGTGTGGTGCTCCTTGCGACAGTCAAGGGAAAGAGCAACCGCTTTGTTGTTTGTTTCGAGGCCGATGACTGGAAAGGCGTCGAGGAGCGAGACCAGGCATAACCAAGGGAAGGGGGCCCTTTTTTCGAGAGGAAGGAGCAGATGGAATTACTCTATATAAATACCTACAAACGACACGAGATCGGATCTGTTGGACCCTGCCGTGTGAGTGCTGCTACTGTATCAAGGTGTGGATCGTGGGAGTTTGCCCTGTATTCCTTGCAAGGTACGTACTGTACATGATACAGCCCTAGAGTACGTAGGTACATAGATAGCATCAAGTAAACACGTTATTAGTGTTGACGGCAGGATAGGAATACCGCCGAGCTCGGTTGCAATGCCCGCGTCATTTTTGCAGCAAGCCGGGGCCAGCCAGGATCAGGCAAGCTATATGTCAGCGGAATCCACCCCAGAGCAGTCAGGTCCAGCCGACCGACCGTCGAGGACTCACCAAAAGTTCCCCAGGTCTCGCCTCCCCACAATAGGGATTGCCTGTCTGTCCAAGGGCTGCAGAGCCAGGGCTGCCAGGCTGCCAGGGGCTCCAAGCGCCCCTCGCCCAAAAGGGCTCAAGGCTGTCTGCGACCTTGCCACGGCGGGGCCAAGCAGCCAAGCAATGCTTGTCTCCCCACACCATCCAGCCGGGACCGTCTCCATTTTCGCACTCAGGCCTCGCACATGGTTGGCCCAGCCGTCCGCGCTGTGCCCGGGGCATGTTGCGCCCGGGTGGAGGAACTCCAGACTCCCAGGGCTCCCATCTAGATTCTGTGGGGAGAAATGAGAAAATTCGAACCCACCCGCGCAGGAAGATCCCTGGGAGCCGACCTGCAACTGTCGGCCAAACTCCGAGGCACGCGAGGGCAGATGTTGGCCGCCGGGTGGGGCTCACCAATTCCGTCGGCACATTTTCTAAGTCGAGACCGACGACCCGCGCCCATGCTCGCCTGTTTCGCGCTCCAACGGTCTGACGCTGACGACCGCCACGGCCCGGACTGCCTGCGAGTCCACGACGCCAGACCAGAAACTGCCCACTTGTTGCCAATTCTCTTCTCGTAAACGCCCAGGCATTTGACATCAGAATCACCTCGCCCTCGCCCTCGTCCGCAGACCGGGCCCCCAGTGACGCAGAACCCAACGACAAGACACACGAGCCGAGGAGCCCAGGGAGCCCAACGGCGGTGTCGGCCACTTCGGTCGGCTATGGCACCTGCGCAGACGGTCTCGCTCTCGCAAATGCATTTCCAGGTTTCCAAGCTTTTTGCTGGGACGCGGTGATCCGTGGCACAGCACAGACCGATGTCACTCGGCCTTACTTTCCAGGAAAGCAGCTAATCTTCCCTTCCCAGGCGCCCGCCGTGCCTCCCCAACCTACCCTGCGAGCCTGGGGCCTGCAATGCTGTCATTGTGCCGCGGCCCCAGATCTGGGGACGATGCAACAGTCACGATTTATATCCCGTTTGTTTACCGGATCCCGCATTGCAGCGGTGTGTCCGAATGGTGTGTTGCTCGACACCCCCCTTGCTCCCTTCGCGGTGCTGCTTCTATTGGCCACGTCAGCTTCCGACGACGCCAAAAATGCCGGCGCCAGACGAAAGAGCCGCAGAGCTTGTTCAAGCCACCAGCCAGTAGGATGTGCCCTGTCCGTCATAGCGCCCGCCCGCCGAGGCCAAGTGACAAGCGGTGATCTGCAGCCTGCCACATCCCGAGTGCGGCTTTTTGACACCCTTGGAGACTTTTTATCATTGTGGTAATCGATGGCCATCAGCCTGCTCAGCAGGTGACTGACTCTTCCGGGGCTGACGACATCCCCAGATCGAGACAGATCATTGACAGGATAGCCTTTGCTGTGATAAAGTCGAAGTCAACTCGCCTGATGTCCCCGCGGTGCGATGACACTTCACATCCACGGCCATTGGGCCCAGCGCATCAAAAGAAAATGAACCGTCATCTCGTTTCGTGCAACGAGTTTTGCCCGAAGTAGTGCCATGAGGTCGCGCCAAGCACTTATCAACCACGCGGTCAGGCGATGCGGCGCTGCAGTCAGCAGCGATCGATACGACGGCTCGGCTACGACCATGTTACATGGCTTGCATGGCCAGCTTCTGGTCGGGAAAGATTAGACGCGACCACGCCGCCAAGATCAATCCGCAATTCCCGCCATGGAAACGACGGCAGCATCCTGTCCATCTAGCCGCAACCAACGCCCCCTGACCTCTGATGATGCATCAGGCACGATCGTCAAAGGTCACTTGGACATCAACGGCAGTTTCTGACAGCAGTGTGGGAGCATTGTTGCAGAAAAAAGAGGGCGGCAGAGGCTCATGTGCCATGCTATACGGCTATCGCTGAGTATGCGCCCATCAGGTATCTTCCCTGCTCCGACTTTAGTACGTGGCCCACGGGTTCGACTGCATGACAGAGCTGCAGATCAGGCTCGGACGTTGGATTCGTCTGAGAAATATTTTCTAGACTATACGTGCACTACCATTCCTAGCGCAACACTTGCGCAATTTGCGAAGTCGTATTGTTTCTCTAACACGGCCTCAGGACCCCTGGTACCCCAGAAACACGTGAAGTCTAACGGATGTAGTCGGGTTCGGAAGGAATCGGATCTGAATCCCCAGACTTTTACCCCGTGTCTCCCCGTCCCCCAGAGTGCAAACTCCATCCGAGAACATTTCTACTCCGTCCACTAGAATTAACCTTATTTCGTAAGTGTAACGTTGGAATTCTAGCCCTGTTTTTTGGGGAGAAAGCTGGGGAAATGTGTGGTTCTTTTGGACATTTCACAACAAATTGAATTTCAGTCCCGAGGTTTGGATCGCATCTTCCTTTCCGGACATAAGTGGGTCCCACCACACTCTTCAACAAATCATTCCGAATTTACCGTCTTCCAGTCACAATGTTCAGTAGAGTACAGAATGTCACTACCGCAGCTATTCGGAAGCAAGGATGTGATAAGTGTGACAGTCTCGGAAAGACTAGGGTGATTGGTGCCCAGTGGTGGTCAGCTGTTGTGCGAGACTACCTTCAAACCTTTGGCTAGTGACGAATGGAAAGAATGCGCCCGCTGAACCCACGTCGATATTACGAGAACTGGGATAGCATTGAGACCCTGTTGTTTCAAACGCAGCATCCGTATCGGCATATTCCAAACGCGATATCAGTTCAGGCTGGGCTCTAAGATGAACAGTGCGCTCGGCAGGTTGGTGAGAATCAACGTGACAAAACCTGAATGAATGAAACCAAAAGCTTCTTGAGCGGTCCCAAGCGAACGGCTGCGAGTTGGCAATGGCGCCTAACGCCCTTGTCAAGAAGAGCACGCAGTCTAGTTGCGGCTTTGTCAACTAGTTCTAATGAAATCAGCGTGACCTCGATGTGTTGCCTCGTGAAGTGCGTGGGCCCCGCAGAAGCAGCAATCCAGGAGAGATCGTGCCGTCTCTTGGATTTGTACGGCACAAGGCTGCTCCAGCTTCGGACAACGGGATAGAGCCAACTGTGGTACTTCATGGCCATGTCCAATTCGTGCAGCAATTAATCAGCGTTCGAGGATCCTGGATTTTCAGAGGCTCCTGTTCCATCAGGTTGGCATAGTGCAGTAACTTCATGACCTGAAGGCGATGGGAAGAGCCGTCATGGTCCTGCTCGGTTCGCTTAAGCTCCAGAAGCTTCACTTGGCATAAGGAATCCTTTGCGTCAAATCCCACACCAGCTTTGATCTGTAGTTCATCTCGATGTTCATTGAGTAGGAAATCGCGCACGGCGCGATGCACAAGCTCAGCCCGAGAGCTCCCTGGTTGGCCTCGAGTCGTTTCCAGCTTCACGAGATCCCGGCATCGATTTTGAAGTCGGGATTGCCAATTGTCGAACAGATCGACCAGATCATCTTTCGACAACGTGTAAATTTCGCTTCCAAGCACGAAGTCTTCCTCCTACTCAAGCATCACCAGGGCCAGCACAGAAAGCGGCTGGATAGCCATGGTTGACGACAGCATCAGTCGAGCTGCAGATTTCATGTGTACCTGGTCTATTCTGTCCATGATTGTATCAAAAAAGGCACCTAGCTGTATCAGATAGGAGTCGATCCGCTTCTGTAGTTGTTTCAATGGTTCATTGTCCCTGATATCTTGCAGGAGCTTGCGGGCCAGTGCCTACTTTGTCATGAACATATGCACTTATGTCGTCTCGTGTAAAGTCTTGCATGCGGAACGACTGTGGCCTTGAATTCCATTCAGCCAAGAACGCTGACCATGGACGGCTAGATGCGCAGATCTCTATTCGAGGGCACGCCCAGAGGTCCCTGAGGACGTGAATGATGTCCTCTTCGGCCCCGTGGTACTCGTCCAAGCCGTCTATGAGAAGCAGAAACAGCATCCGAGCTCCTCTCCTTGGAGCTTACTGACAAGGGATTTCAATTCACTTAAGCTGTGAGTTGGTTGAAGGCCAACTTGTTCAGGCAATAACGCAGCGATGAGTTTGGGAGTTTTTCAGAAAACATGGAACAGCAGGGTCCGGAGCAAACCCTCCAGCAACTTCTGCATGTCGGTTCCAGCAATCCAGAAATAGTGGCTTGCACTGACCATCTCTTGGCGGCCGGCACACTTCTCCAGGGCGCGTCTCGTTGCCGGGCTAGATGAGATGTATTTCATGGTAGTAGACTTGCCACTACCCGCCTGCAAGACAAAGCCCTTAGAAGAATGCTTCGCAACCTGAAAGTTGGAACATGTGTTCAGACTGTACTCACCAGAGCGCTCATCCAACAATTCCCGTCTCCAGCCATGCGCGGAAGTTGGTTATTGGACTATCGAATGACCACTCGAGAGTTTCGAGGTGAGCAACTTCGATCTTATTATTGCGAGTATAAATGGAATAAAATATGATATCCTTCAGAACATGATGATGGCGCTTCATCCGGTTTGTCTCCTGTTTATAGTTGCGAGAATTCAAAGCGACATCCTCAAGGGCAGCTCTGCGGGCGGACGTCTCAATGGCGTCCTCTATGGAGTCGATGTTTGTCATCATCTGATCCAGTCTGGCCTCCAAGCCTGAAATTTTGCATTGACCTATTTCGAGCCTGTTTTCTGTGCTCTTCAGTTGGCCGAGATCAGTCCGGATGGCCATGATCGCGTCGTTTCGCCGGTGCGACCGTGCTGGTAGATACCTGTGGGAAGCCACCATGCACGAAGACGAGCTTCGAGACCTATTAGTCTCGCCAGCATGTCATCAGTTTCTTTCTTCTTAACCCAGAACTTTGCTGAGAATACGCAGTGGCGCATCTTGCGCGGCAATCCCTGACCGTCTACTCGCAGCTTTTCGATTTGAGCGAGGATCCCGACTGCGAGCTGGCCGCAGTCCTTTGAGATGTCCTGCAAGGCTCTGTCACCTCCGCTCTGGGCAACCTCTGGAATGTATTTGGATATCACATCGACCGACCGCTTCACGTCCTCTGCCAACAGCCTTGTTGCTGTTAATGCTTTGGCACTGTCCTCCGGTGCGTTGTGGAATTCTCGCGCGGTGCCCAGAATTCCATACCCGATCGAAATGAACTGCGCAATGTTGCCTGTGAGGCTGATGATTGACAAGGAATCCATTTGCACGACACGGACATCTGTTTTTGCATGTATTATCATGGCTATTTATTGCCTACATGCACAGAGTGGACGTGATCTGACGGCAGACACAGGTGAGAGTCTGAATGATGCAGAGCTAGGCGTTAGAGAACCAAGAATAGTAACAGTAGTCAGTCTGGGCATTCTTCAGGTGCGAGTCTTGGAGGGTGATACAAAGACGTAAGTGGTTGAGAGTGCTGACCGGTGCTGTATCCACAACATACTTCTTACTGCCAGAGAAAGCACATCTGACTGGTTGGGGAAAGTCGGGTCGGACGCCACATGCATGTAAGCCAGTGCGGCTGGAAGCAGTGCGACTATGATCTAACCACAATTCAGGGCCAGACCGCACCCGTGATAATTCAAGCATCCGTCAATACTGCTTGCGAGGGCATTGTGATTGATTCCTATCCGGTCAAGTCCAACTAGTTTCACGCAATTTGCACACAGAAATCATTCTTCAAAAAGACGAATTCTCAGAAACTCTCCGATATAGATGTACCTTAGGGTGTCTGTTTGGAACTGTTCATTGAGAATGGAGCCGCACGATCTCTCACTTCCAGTAACCCCCATCCCGCTGGGTTCAAAGCACTACCTGGTCGTCCTGCCACTATTGTAGCCACTTCAACAATAGGGCCACACTTCCTCAAAGATACATGATAATGATATACGGCAGGATTTCTAGTGGTATTTCATGAGAGTGCCAACTGGTGACTGACGAGGATGGGCAATGTTGATTGGTGCTCCGATCCTAAGGATGGTTGCGGGAGACAGCCTGGGGGGTCGTAGTATGTGGTTTGCATTGTAAAAAGAGCAGCTTAAGGAGTAGGTTTCTTAGCAGAATGGGTGGCAGCCGTTTCTTTAAATAGGAGCCTCCGTAACGCCAGTCACTGGCCCCACTCAATTGACATATTCACACCCTACTGTGCCTGCCACAATGGTGAGGCCAGTGATTACAGTCTGTAGCTCCTTGATCGGGTCTCTAACAATATTGTTTCCGGAGTCCAATGGTGAGGTTAAATACTGCCCAACAGCTTGTCCTTATACCCGTTGGGAAAACCCGGGCCGACCCTCAGTCTCAGAACAAGCAAGGAATTATGAAATTCATAGATCTGAGAGGGAGACGCTATTGACAGTCACCGTTATTCATTTCGCGGTGTACCTAATGGCATTCTTTATACTGGTGACTATGGTTGCGGCTTGCATGTGAAGCGGGCATATCGGTGCTTCCCGAAATCACCGATCCGAAACCTTAAGTACTGGTCAGGCAAGAGTTAAGTCCGGCGATGTCATTGTACCACAGTAATGCGTCACATTGCAGGGCGTGCTGGATCAAGGACTCCGCTTTTGCATTGTTAAGCGAAATATCCAACAGTCTGCTTGTGCCGCATGGAAAAGCAGAAACCACTAGCACGTATCAACCGCCTGCAGCAGTGCCAAGATGAGAAACCAACATAAGAAGGATTGATGCATGAAGGCCAGTGCAACGCCGCCGGTGAACACTGTAGTATGAACGGAGTTAATCGTGGAGTAGCTACACCAGGCCCGCCTCTTCCGCCGTTCACTTGTGCCCATCATTAACATGCGGCTCAGCGTGACGGACCGCTCGGAGCACAAGTCCAACCGTACGTCCGCTCCCCGCTCGTGGATGGATATAAATACCAATCTCATCAACCTGCACTACTGGTTAACACTTGTTTTGGCCTCGACATCTCCTGCCTCTGCGACACCAACATTTCGTTCGTTTGGCCATTGAAATCTTAACTAGCATCATGAGCAACTTCTCCCAAGCCCCGCACAAGGTCGACGGCCTCGTGCCTTTCACCTTCTCTATTCCGAAGGAGGAGATAGACGCCCTCAACACGCTCCTCAAGCGCCCTCTCCCAATAGCCACCTGGGAGAACAGCCAACAAGATGGTCGCTTCGGTGTCAGTCGTGACTGGGTTGCCAATGCCATTTCTCAGTGGCAGGCATATGACTGGCAAGTCCCCAAACCCGGTCCAGAATTCACTGTTAGTCCTTCGAAGCGAGGCTGACCAGTAGTCCAGGCACAAGTACCAGGAGAGCATCAACGTCATTCCCAACTTCAAGGTGCCAGTAGAGGACGACGGCGAGACGTACGACGTCCACTTTGCGGGCCTGTTCTCTCAGAAGAAGGATGCAACGCCCCTCCTCCTGAGTCACGGCTGGCCTGGTAAGCTCCAATCCGCGGCGAGATGCTCTCCAGCGGACATGCCGTACTAACAACCTCAGGCTCGTTCCTGGAATTCCTGCCCATCTTGACCAAGGTCCAGAAGCAGTACGCTTCTGACCCGGCGTCGCTGCCATACCACCTCATCGTTCCCTCAGTGCCGGGCTATGGTTTCACCAAGATCTCCACCAAGAAGAACATGACAGTGTTTGACGCGTCCCGCATCTTGAACAAGCTGATGGTGAAGCTCGGATTCAAGCAGTATATCGCCCAGGGAGGCGATGTCGGCTCCATGATCACGAAGACGGTCGTGGAGGAGTATGATGAGTGTATCGGTGAGTTGCCCATGGCACTTTGAAGCCTGTCCATGGCGGTCAGACTTGTCTCGAGGAGACAGCGGAGCTAACATTGGTCTTCTCTCCAGCCGGCCACGTCAACATGCTGATGTTGAACCCGCCTAAGGGCGAGGGTATTCCTCCGCCCACGGAGATCGAGCAGCGCGCTCTTGACCGTGGTGCAAAGTTCTGGGAATCGGGCATGGCCTATGCAATGCTGCATGGTACCAGGCCATCCACGGCTAGTTTTGCAGTTGGGACCAGTCCTGTTTCCTTGTTGGCATGGTAAGTATATTTTCTTTCCATCCCGGAGAAGAAGGGCCCTGCGAGGCGCATCGTTGGGGCAGCTGAGGTGCTGATACAAATTTACCATCAGGATCGGCGAGAAGATGATTGACTGGTCGGATGAGACACCATCCATTGAGACTATCCTCGGCAACGTCTCCCTGTATTGGTTTACGGGATGTTATCCATCTTCAATCTATCCCTACCGCGAGGTTGGTGACACCCTTTCCGATGATGAGATATTCGTATCACTGACAACAACTTTTTTGCCCCGCGTTAAGATTATAGGCCCAACCGCCAAGGACCGTGCCGTGTCGGGCAGCATGGACAAGATCAAGAAGCCATTCGGCGCTTCGTGGTTCCCATTCGAGCTGGCTTGCGTCCCCAAGAGCTGGGCCGAAGCAACTGGAAAGGTTTCCTTTTTCAAATCGCACGACAAGGTAATATTACTGAACAGTCCCTTATCTCCGGAAAATGACTGACCTTGGCCTTTTTCTTTTCTAGGGAGGACACTTTGCCGCACTGGAGGTGCCTGACGCTCTTTGGCAGGACATAGTGGAGTTTGTGGATTACGTCCACAGCACAAGGAAGTGATGGAATGGAATTCGAGATTGCAAATAAGGTCTAAGTCATCAAATGACGGAAAGGAAAGCGAGAAAATTGTCTGACTTACCACTATCTGGCTGGGTTTGACATTGAGCGGATGGGTTTGCCTTAACCAAAATTGTGACCAAATTGATTCTCGACTCTCCGCTCCTTGGTTCTTGATTCTCAGTACGCTGTCATTTACTAAATGGCAATTTTCAGTACCGGGAGCACTAGTGGTGGCTCAATGTCGGTGTCTCCTGAAAGATGATGTACGGAGTCGCCCTTGAGGTCCAGATTCCTGGGCTAAGCAGGCATGAAGTATCAGTGACTGGCCCTGGCTTGAACAGCACATTGAGCTAGAAGTAAGACCGGTTCTTCTCTGTGTTTCCTAGTACTAGTTAGCTCTCATGCAGTGTAGCTGATTCCAAGGTAGCGGGCGATCCTTCTCCATCTCGTAAATCGTTTTTAGTCCTATCCGAGTCTCATATGGTAATCCTTCATCCCGAATGGGGCGTCTTTGCTAACCTCTTTTGTTAGTGGTGCGAAGCTATTCAAGCTATCACTGCTGTCAGCAACGGGCTGACATTGTATTGGAAGAGACGAACAGGAGGCGCTCAGCCGCAATACAGGGTCCAGTCATATTGGAACCAAGCTACCGATACCCGCGTGGTTCCGATCCAGCGCAGAAACAAGTCCGAGAGCAGCACCGATACCCGAGATTGGTTTCACGGATAGCATTCGGTTGTTGGTGGACAGTAAAGGACACCAAATTCTCACCACGCCAGCCTTATATAGTCTTGGCGTGTTCCTCAGCGACGAATTAGTGCATGTAGCATGGTTCATAAAAATAGGTCTTGTTCCTTCAATTTCCCTCGGCCTTTTGGCAGCTGGCAGAAAGGGTGTGCTCCGGTGGAGCAATGCTGTGTGTTGGTAGGATTGACCAACCAGCGCGTAAGCTGAGCAAAGCCTCTGAGAAGGATTAGCTGAGTTCTAGCGGGTCTCGGTCATCTTCCTCTAACGGTAATGCGGTCAGGGATAGGATATCGGAGGAACGAGCCCCAACCTGAGGAAAGTAAAGGGCATCTGGTGGATGATAATTACTCAATGTATAAAGGTCGATTCTTAGAGACTGTCACAGTTTCTCCACATGTTCTTTGTTACTGACGCACCTGCCACAACTCACTAATAAGTGGATCATACGGTACCTAATTTCATTGGGACGCTCTCCTGTCGAGCCCTCAACTAAGGAATCGCACATCACAACTAGGGTCGAGATCCCGGAGCCATGTCTCGCCTCATTGACCAGCTGCCAGAACCGGCCCATGTGCGGGAGAAGAAAGTTATCGTGACGAGCAGGAGCCGGTAAGTGGCTATTCAAGGTCTTTTTCTCATTCAGGATGTTGACCGTCAGGGTGCAGTTCCGGAACCTTTTCCTTGTACCAAGCCCTCCAGATGCTAGGATATAAACCATATCACATGTATGAGGTCGTTCAATCAACAGCACACATGGGAGTCTTTGAAGAGGCACTCAACGCGAAATACTTTGGTGTTGGCAAGCCGTACGGCAAAGCCGAGTTCGACAAATGGTTTGCTGACTATGATGTTTGAATCCCCCCATCCCCCGGCAAATTTTCGACGGCTAGGACATATTGACTGACAATCACTCCAGACGCTTGTGGAGATCCCGGCGTTCTTCGTCGAAGAGATCATTGCGGCCTATCCCAACGCTACCTTCATCCATGTCGATCGTGATGTCGACAAGTGGGCGACTTCTGTGACAAACATCCTAGGAACCGTGGAACCGCTTCTTGACGCGATATCGATGAGGCTCATGGCTACATATGATCTTTTCATTCGAAGATACATCTCTTTGCATGTCATGCTCCTGCGTGTCCTGTACCACGAGCGCAAAACCAGCGACCCGGTGGGCAAGAAAATGATGAAGGATGATTACTTGGCACTGTGAGTCTCAAGATTGTGTATCCGACATATCTACATCAAGTGGGGACTAACCAGGATTTGTAGGACTGAGGAAGTAAAGAGACTTGTTCCGAAGGATAGACTGGGCTATTTCTCATTGGAAGATGGTTTTGGGTGGGAACAAATCTGCCCTCATCTTGGCAAGCCAATCCCAGACCAACAGTACCCTCGAGGCAATGCACCGAAGGAGTTTAACGACCTCACGATGAGGCTACTGGGCCCTTCTTTCAAAAAGGCTGCAGCAATCGTGATCACAACCGTCTTGGTTCCCATCGTTGGTTTCACTGCTTGGATTTACCGGTCTTGAAGGGATAGGGGATTTGGATATTTGTCTTTAGCTCCCATCAGCATTGGAAGTTGTCTTCCTTCTTGATGTTTTGAGGCATCAACCACTGCATGACGATTAACTCGAAAGAAGGAATGAACCTTGAAATGTGTTCAAGTCTACCTGTACACTATATGTGTCTGCTGGCTTGAGTCTTATTCGCAGCAATTACCAACAATGCCCCGGTTAGCCCCGGGGGAAGAATAGCAGCCTCAAGTCATATAGAGGGTAGCCTAAAGGTCATTGTACTGCTGATGTGTTCTGATTGTTGTAATCAGAATGGGAACATATCCTATACACAGAAGAAGAGTATTTATGTTCCAGTGATCACGGAATCATGACATGTCAGCAAATCTTTCACTTTTTGCTCACGCTTCCAGCTCATGGTATCAGGATGTGATGGTTCAAGAAAGAGCCAAAGGGATCTTGTTGCCGCTGTTTTGATATACGCTGTCCTATAGGATGTAATATACATGCTCAAAGGCTGATTCTAAGGCAGTGTACCGTTCTGGAAGCCGGTGTTCAAACAAATCTTCGACTTGGCAGTCATCCTTCCCCTGAGTACTTGCAATCCGCCAAGTGAGAACATCTGCGCTGAATGGAAGAATCTGGTGCGCCCCCAACTCCTCTTCATGTCCGCCCTGAGTGCCGTAGAGGGACACAGGTCATCGGTGGCCTCCATTGTCATGATCAAAACCATGCCACCTGAATTCCTCCGGGATCTCTGTACTAGGGTTGTCTTCAACCAGATTGCCCTGTCCACCAGTCGTAATTGCAATCGCACTTCCCATCTTCCCGGTCCATCTGACACCCACATCGAAAACAGAATATTGTGCCGCACACGCATGTCATGTTACGGCAGCCCTCAAGCTTGCCAATCACCTTTTGGCATCTCTTGTTCGGGCAGAGCCTCCAACCCTTCCTCTCAACAAGTTCTTTGTCCTCCTTTGAGATCAAACTTGGACACTCATGGGGCGTGGTGTGTTTGTCCTTTGCAGCCTTGCATTCCACACAGGTAAGCTTTTGGCACTTCGGGCAGGAGACAAATTGGCCTTGGTCGCTGCCTGTGTTGACGGGGATGAAACTGGCGCACAGAGGAACATGGCAGTAGACGGGGTTGTCGGTCTGAAACACCACCATGGCTTCATCTATTTGCTGAACCACGTCTTCATCGAGGATAGATCTTATATCGCTTATCTTGATTGCCTCCCAGGTGCAACAACGTGGGGGCCATAGGTCCCGATGCTAGAGGCGACTACGGAACACCTTGGTCAGGCAATGCTTGCACCACGTGTGTCCGCAATCGAGTTGCGCCCTGGCATTCGGTGGGTAGATTTCATCGCAAATCTCACACTGCATTACATGCGGTCAGCTTCACTCACAGTTCAAGGGGATGATATATCAGGCCCGTGGTAGAACCATCCATGTCATGGTCTTGCTGTGAGCAGCGTAGACTTGAAAGCATACAGAGCTTCCTTACTTAGTGTCGGCGATTATCAAGGTGCCACTTACTGAGGGATCCTGCTCTGAAGATTCATCAATAGTGTCGTCATCACTCTGGTTGAGAGTCATATCCGCTTCGGGGACAGGAGAAGGTGGAGGGTTCTGCGAGTGGTGAGAAATGTCTATTGATGCTTTTTAATGTTTATTTGTTTGCAATTTCTGGTGGTGTAAGATGGGTGGGAAGGTTGATCTTGTAATCTCGTGGAGGCAGCAGTGGCTGACGTGGAGTGTCAAAACGAAAAGAGCCCTGAAGAGCTGCCGACCAGGAAACCTCGACGCGGGATCAAACACTCATTTGGAAAGAGCCTTGCAACAACACTCTTACTGGGGGAGCAGGTGCTGGATGTGCACGGACTTGTATTGCACCCTCATTCACAAAAAGGGGCCTCTGGCAAGCTGTAGCAGAGACTAGACGACGGTGTCAATACAAACAGGACTCACCTCAATTGTAGGTATGAGAAACTCAGAACCCCCATACCATATAACCCTGCTCGTTACTCTCTGATGCTACTGGTATCATGAGACGGCATTCGCTGCTTGATGGGTGTTTAATGAAGCTCAAAGAACAATATTTTACAAGTAATCAAGTTTCGTTCAGCTTCCCTTGATGCATTATAAGAGAAGTGGAACTGTGGTTTGATTGGGTAGCCTAAGACAGTTTGATTTGGTCCCAGAGGCCTTGCGACTTTGTGTGGATGAGCATACATCAAGATATCAGGCGTGGGAGCATCGGGCAAGCAACGCATCACGGCCTCATTCATGGACTGACTCAATGGAGTTTTGGCTATCCATGGTTCAAGGCATCCTGGACCTGGCCATGGCAAGGCCGTCACTCTGTGGTCAGAAACGTAGCAATGTGTCGCCAGTGATGGGTGGCACAACGGGAAGTCACAATTTACCGCAAATTGGGATCACATTTAGGTACCGGTTCGGCGAGCTTGCAGGAAAGTAGGCAACAAGCCATGATTGAGGAGGACACAACATTCGATACTTGTGTCTTTTGGGCTTGGCTATAACAAGCGGGGCTGAAATCACGCGAAGGAATAGCGAATGGGACCCTACTGCCGTTGCAATAGGACGCTACTTTGTTCCAGAATTCCATTCCAGGTAAGGCGGGGCATGAAAAGCTGTCTGGTGATTCCTCGATGTTAGGCGATGTCTTCCCATGCTCCATGCCAAGAGAGCTTCCAGTCCTCCGCCTCCGCCATAGCGCGAACCGTTACCACTGGCCTGCTGCACGTGAAGCAGGCATTGTCAGCAAGGCAGAATCTCATGCGAGATGTTCTGATTTACCAAAACGATATCAAATCACTGCCATGAACTCACAAAAAGCCCGTGGGAGCTTGCAGTTGTAGGTTTGAACAGACCTCCATCGCGTTGTTGGCCCTTTGCCTGTGATTACACCCCATCTTACCACGGAGCTACTACGCTCACGACATCTCACCACATTCAGACCACGATGGCGGACGAAGGTGAAAAAACGAATAAGAAGAAATCCTTCCTTTCCAAAGCAGGCAGCGTCACTGTCTCAGCAATCGGTCTGATATTGATGTCCGGTGCTGGAGAACATACCGAAATCCACGGTTTCACCCCCAACATGTATGGCGCCACAGGCGGCGCCAAGGCCAAGAAAAGCGAAGGCGTCCCGGCGCCTGATCAAATGCGTGCGGGTGCGTGCCGCGCTCTGTACATTCCTAAGCACAACGGCAACATGAAGGGCGTGCTACCGGTTTACGACTTCACCCAGGACTATAGCGACAAGCTCCGGGACGAGAACATTGGGAGCGACAAGTGGAGGTATACGCTAGGCTTGATGAGGAAGCCTCAAGGGGATGGGAAGGATGGTGCGGAAGTTGCGTACTTGGTGGATGTGGAAGAGTTCAACAATGCTGCTGAGAAGCAGGTGATCAACGTGAGCAGGAGAAGCCTGGGTGCAACTCGCGAAACCACCACACTGCAAGTATCCTCTCGCAAGTCTGAGGTCGATTCAGATCACCCAGCAACTGACTGTCTGCTCTTCAACTAGGTCACTACCTATCAGGGATTCGGACTCAGCTTTCACATTCACGATACCACCATCAGCAGAGGTGCATACCGCTACGATGTCTCACCAGGTCCCTCCTATTACCATCGGGGTACCCACCGAGGCGTGCCCAGGCCCATGGTTCACCATCACATCGACCGAGTCGCCTACATCGTATCAGTGGCAGATCCATCCCGTCGAGCACGGGCCGCTGCGGTATACCCTCATCGAGCTGCCATCGCCTGGCCACGACGCATCGGCCGTTGAGCCAGAGAACCAGCACCGCATCAAGGCGATTTATCACAACGTTGGAGTGGGAACGTCGCTGGTGCAACCGTTCAGCGAGGGTGTACTGCTCCTTCCGGCAAAAAAGGAAAGGGATGCAAATCTAGAGGCTGTGGTTTTGACCAGCTTAATAGGGCTGTTGTGGAAGGCCCGGGGGCTACCAATGGTGAAGTTAGAAGTGCCGGGTGCAAAAGGGGATGCTACGAAACCGAAGTTCAGGAAGAGCGGAAGCTTCTTTAAGAAGTCGTGAAACGACAAGAGGGAAAATAGTGTAATACGATAACAACGCACGGTTGTTTTCGAACTTCGCATCATGGGAGTACATGACTGAAGACTAATTCAGGTCGTAGGTCGAATCAATCTGTATTAAGGGTATCTCATTCGTTGCACTTTGATAAGTGATGATCCTTCGTTACTGCCCCGGGAATCGAGAAACCTCCATGATGATTTCACATGGGAAACTCCTTTGAGCACTTAGTTGGTCTTCCACTGGCCGGCATCGCGCGCCGTCTTGGCCACATCCTGGCCTGTACCCTCGACACTGGTGCCAACGTTGGAGACTCCATCGCCAAGTGGCTTCCCGACATCTCCGGTTACTGCTGTCAATGTTTCACCAACCTAAGAGTCTCGATTAGCGATTTGGGTGGGGATAAACGATTAAGCGGGCATATAATTACACCTCGGGAGGCACCCCCAACAACGCCACCGACTGTATTCGTAACTCCGGACAAGGTGTTGCCCAAAACTATTTCCAGAGAGTCAGTGCCGTTGGAGTGGTGGAGGGGACTGCTAAACGGAAAGTGGGATGAACTCACTGCCCGTGCCGGTCTTCGCTACACCGGTCGCACCGTCAGCGACACCACCATCCTGCTGCTTCTTGTCGTTTCCGAGAAGGCCAGACATGTTGATTGTTTATTGTTTTTCAAGGGGGAGTATTTGACTGTAGGCTGGAATGGATTTTTCTTGTATTGATCAGATGAGAAAATGAGGTTGATTGAGAACTGGAAGAAAGAGAGCAAACGACACGAATACGTCTTCCAAACCTCAGAATAAATACAATCAGGCTCCTCCATGAGGGAGTGATGTAATGTCGGCGAAAACCAAACACATGGCCCCTGCCTGCTGCACCTTTCCAAGGTGTGGAGGCAGGTGTGGCTGATGACCTCACAGGTTGACGTCTTTGCCGATCGCTTCCCCGATCGCCACCGGCTGACACTTGGGTATGATGTGGCGGTGCAGGGATTCGACAACGCCATCTGAGTATTTGCGCAGGATTTGGTCACCCAAGGCCACCCAAGACGGTCGCTAAGGTTTCGTCAAAACAAGAACTGCGTCCAGACCATACTCTAGTGTGCTATCTCGCATGTGGTCTTCGCAATGCTTTCCCATGGGCCCGATCACCGCGACGAGGCCGGGAGCACACCAATCACCCTGGCCCCGGGCACCAATGTTGGCCACGGCAGGAGCAACGGGGAGACGTCTCGATATCTATTTTCCGCTACCAGAATTTTGTCTGATAACTTCATTCTCGGAGGTCCTGGTATTTTGTCCATGATGCTCGGGCTGTCCATCACGCAGATTGAGCAATTGGCAGACATGATAGAGGTCGAGGTCTTGGTGCACTATTATATTTAATTCTATTCCGCTTCCATGTGCGTTTAGAACCATGCATCCGGGAAGGGAAGAGATGAATCTTGGCTGCATCCGGTACTGGACTGATTGCTTTGTCTACGGATGGTAGTCACGGTACCATTACGTCTTGCCTTATACCAAAATTCCGAAACAAATTTGTCAATTTGGAGCCTCAAGTAGTGTGCACACAAGATTCTCAAGGTGGTCATCGCGATTGGACAATCTCGAGGTTGCCCAAGTGCTTCCACCATGTCTGTGTCTGGCGCACCTGCTGGCGATGACCATTCCGACACAGAGAGCCACGTCTCCTTTGATGAAGACCAGTTACCCGACGGAACATGTACTGATTATTCACGGGTGTTCCCTGGCCCGTGGAGCCGCGAGGACGAAAGAAGACTTCTAGAGCTGGGGTGGAAAGAGAGATCGAACGTGGACAAATTCTGGTGGAAACGCTTCGTACCATATTGGACAAGTCCAACATGGGACCCCAACTTTGAAATCACAGTTGACGGGACAAAGATAAGGGCTGCTAGAGGCGATGCGCGGGCAACCATGCGGCCTGCAATATTACCGGCCGACGAGGGCATGGCCCGCACAAGCTACACGCGGTACGTTCGATATCAGCCTCGGCATGCAAAAGGGAACCTTGATAGACACACAAATTAATACCACACAGGCGATGGGGGATAAACACATCCGTGCCGAAAGGTTCCAACGGGGAGTCGAGATCGGGCTTGACACCAATCACTGGCGGGACCACAACTTCGCTGGATACTACCGGCCCAGGGACTACTGAGGAGTGGAGGCAAGGTTTTCAATCTTTTTGGTTTGAGGGATATACGACTCAAGAGGTGTGTCGAGATTACTAGCTTGTTTATCATCGTCAAACCATCATCTATGCTTTTACAATGAAGTCTAGGCCGAGCTCTGCTAATATTCAACTATAGTTGATCACTTTGGGCGCATACTCTCCAGATGTTGATGTCCCCGTATCAGACCTCCCAAGAAGCGATATCTATCGGTTGGTGCCATGCTCTTGCCGAAGGTGCCGCGGTTTGAGCTCACCATACACAGCCTGTTGCACCGAGACAAGTGGACACAAGAGCCTCTGCCTCCCCAACAAAGGAACAAGTGGAAAGGCAAGTATAATAACTTCGATTTAAGGTACAACCTTGGGGGGACCGAACACAAATACGATGTGAAGGTGAGACCCGGCAACGTCGTCGCTAATTTCCGGAAATGCTTTTATTTAATAACGTTTGACCAGGAGAATGATCAAGTATGGGACACTTTGCAACCCTCCATAAAGCTGGCCTCAAGAGTCATTAGGTCGAACCACCCTCACTGGAGGATGCTCCTTGCTGGAATATATCATATGCGCAAGGTACCACGGGAAAGGGATGGGCGTACCGACGAGCAGAAGCAACAACCTGACTATCGTGAATACCGCTCGCTGTGGCCTGATATGGATCGACGTAAAATGTACCCTTCCGCCAGGCGACTATACGATCTTAGATTCGAGGCCGCTAGAGCGACCCTGGGGATCTTAACGCGAAGTGGAAGTATGTATACTTGAATCGTTGACTGTCTTATGGTCGGACATCTATAGCTAATGCAACTATATTCAACTAGAATTGAGATGGTCTATCTTCGAAAGTATTCCAGAACTCAATGGGAAGGCGATGTGGGAATCGAACCACGGCGCATCTGAGCTCTCATATCGTCTTTGTCTCAGTGTGAACCTCATCTGGCCACTTCTTGTGGATCAGTACACTGAGAGTGAGAAGATCGGCTATCGAGTTAAGATAGCAATGGTGATGCTTCACGAACTCGCTGTATGTGATTCTTCTACCGCAATATCTTGCTACACTGCTAACTCTTAGCCTGGGTTAGCATGCCTGCAATTGTAAGTTATATCTATCATCCGCGACTCTAATTACTCTCCGGTCCCAAGATGCAACGACAACCACATGGTTCATGATTCTAGAAATGTCTCTTTTAAAGACTTTGAATTTTGCAAGCCTGTCTAACCTACCCTTCGCCTGTAGTTGCCCATTCTGAGATGTTGCAATACCCGAAGTTGGTCTTGAATGGCATTCCTGGTCTTAGAGTCAGCCCTAGAATGGAACAGTGCCTGATAAACTTGGGAGAAGAGTCTATCGGCTCTCAAGGCCGTTGGAGCTCTAGTAGTCAATATTTGTAAGTGTCCTTTTCCCTCAACTCCACCAATTTGCAAAGTCGTTGCGGGGATTTGCACAGGATAATAGAGCGCATCACGTCACGACATGCTAAGGCAGGACAGTTTTCAAGATGAGGTTTTCCTCGAAGAAGGAAAGGCCTTTGACAATCAGGTAACTTTCCCGGTAATACGCTGGCCTGGAAATCTGTAGTAGCTGATGTTTTACCGCCAGCTTTGGGGCTCAGACGTTAATTTAACTCCGCGTCTATCAAGCAACCCATCTTCTTTCATGCCAATTTTGCAAGCAATGGGTTGGCCATGGTCACACCCCCAAGTTTACCTTCAAGGTCAGATGGCTGTTGAGTCAGGATTATACACCGATTATGCCCAGGGATCTTATACCACGTATCTACTCTCGCCTCCTGCTCCTGTGTATAATTTACGTACTCCATTGCCGGTGAGCAACTATGCTCATCTTTTGCAGTCTTCATGGTGGGCAAATGATCACAAGAAATACGGGCACCAAGCATTGAAGATCACAAGTGTACCTAGCCGCTCCACCCAGCCTTACCCGCTTCAATCCACACTTACTAGTCGATATAACAATTTCGAATCTTTGCTCAGTAAGCAACAATTGCTACCTGTCATCCATTTCCAGCAACAGGTTCCCAAAAACAAAACCATCTGTCATGGGCAACTGCTAATGTTTATATAGTTCCTCTTGTCAAGAGCAAGGATGTGTATATTTTCCTCTTTGAGACTGCACCAGATATCTTACGAGCCCAACAGCAGTACCTTATTCTGCACTGGTTACAACAAATGACTTTTAATACTGCGAGCTTAAAGATAATGAAATTGAGACTCCATTACGAAAGAAGGATATGGCCGCACAAATATAGCAAGATCCAGGAGTTGTGTCAGAATATTACCCGGGACTTGGAAACAATCGGCGATAGTCTTCGACGCATCATGTTGAGGAATTCTGCCATACATTTCGAACAACTTATAAGCCGAGTGAATAATTTAGTACGACAGGATCTCGTCGAAGTTCATCGCCTTCTTGGATACGAGGTCAGATATTCACAATGCTTGGCGACAGAGTGCCTTATCAGGACTGTGAATAATCCCAGCTTGCTTCGCAGATCTATTAATATTTTACGAGGATGTCTTCAGACCACTCACCGGCATGCTAGTCTTGTCCTGGAAAGGCTGAGAGTTATGAACCACAATATGGCGGCGGACACATCTTCTCGCTTTACTGAAATCGCACAGGATTGCCAGACAATGTACGTCCGTATTCTAGCCGAGGTCACCGCCCTGGATATGGTAGTCCAACTGCTTCGTGGTCCTAC
Source organism: Diaporthe capsici (assembly GCA_013364905.1). Classification (NCBI taxonomy): domain Eukaryota; kingdom Fungi; phylum Ascomycota; class Sordariomycetes; order Diaporthales; family Diaporthaceae; genus Diaporthe; species Diaporthe capsici. The sequence continues at coordinate 1,079,992 of WNXA01000013.1, forward strand.
GGCTGGCCGAAGGCCCGATAATCGTGGGCCACTCGCGTCAGTTCCGATTATAAGACATGAGATACGGGAAAGCACAAACCTGCAGCAAGCGGCTTTGCGGGCATATTCGCAGATTTCTGACCGAAAAGTTCAAAGAATCATACGGACCTGGCTCAATACTCTCTATGTCAATGAGGATCTCAGGAACGATACCCGTTCGGCGATAGACGAAGTCGAGGGGCGGCCTATAGCTGGAATGAAGCGAGCTAGGGAAGAGCAGACGGGGATTGTGTTAGCACTTCAGTACCTCGATCGACAGGAACAGCTAGAGGCGAACAAAGCTCGTGGTCTTCAGACAACGGCAGAAGACGATCAAGTAGATTCCAAGCTACTGGACACAATGGATGCCTCGGGAGTCGTAGACATGCACGGACACTTGTTCACAGAGGAAGAACAACGCCGACTCAAGCGGAGGCGCATAAGGTGAAGGGAAGACCCATGCTGAGGGAAAACGCGAGAAAAATATGATGGCCCACGCACTCCGGGAGGAGATCAACGTATGAGGAAAGCAAATTCCATTTTCAAATAACAGCAAGGCTTGTCAAGCTCCTCCGTTCTACTTCAGCATCATTCTAAGTCGGATGGAGGAGTCTAAATAAGATTTCTCCCTATTCTGAACTTGGAAGTTGAGTTTATTGATTTGCATCTGGACACGCGATAACTTACACCAAAATATGTGCATGCCTATGTAGTAGTAGTGAACGTATGACTGCTCAAGGCTTGGCCCGATTAATTTCGGGAATCAAGCCAGATGGTGGCGCATCCCGTCTCTCGGAGATCAGGGTTGGATGTCAGCTAACTTCTGGCCTTGTCACCAGGCATTCAAGCAATTTGTTTGGCCATCTGGTCTTAGTATTACACCATCTCGATCTAACTGGTGCCATGTGCAGTCCAGCACACCTTACATTGGACAGATTCACAGGACCCCCGATATGCATCGGCACCAGCTCCGGCGCCGCGGACCTGGTTACCTGACCCACGAATCTGTATCGGCAACCGCCGGATAGCTGTCCGTCCCGAAGGTCGAGTTCAACGTCACCCTGCCGCTGACCGTGCTGCCCTCCTGGCGCATCCAAGTCTCGACCGGCTGGACAGCCCCGTCGCTGTCCAGGCTGACCTTGACCTGCCGCGCCCCTGGAGTCCAGCTGCCGTACCCACCATGACCGCTCTTGCGCCCGAAGCAGAGGTTGATGCCGTTGCCCGTCAGTGCCATTCCTGAGAGCTGGGAGTTCCACTTGAAGCACCAGTCGTTGCCATCTGCAGCATTGTGAGTCAGTTATCAATGCCCCGAAGCATTTCTGTTATAGTGTAGAGAGGAATCGACCACAGTGTGGCCACAGCCTGATGAAACCGTTGGGGCACGGGCTACAGATGGGAGAGGTTGCTTCTGAATGGGCTTGAGACTGTATCTAGAAGCTGCTTACGGTCGTGCCCGCTAAACACCGTCTGCAGTCCTTCGAGCTCGAGGAGGGCCTGCATGAACGCAACGTCCTGGTTAGAGTAGGTGTACACGGTCTTGGTACCGCCTTGGCCGGACGCAACACCCTAGAAGAATCCGCAGTTAGCACAGTGCCACCGTACACGTCTTCCCGGTATTGCGTACCTGTGGGCTCAGCGGATTGTCGTCGTTAATGCCTGGTTCCTGGTTTGCGTCGACGCCGGCACTTTGGAACTTGAGAAAAGCCTGCACGGGGATGTGCACGAAGGCAAGGGAAGGGATCGTGACTCCATAGGTGCTCGTGATGTTTGCGGCTGACGTTGTGAGCCACGATGCGACTGCGGCATCGACCCAGTTTGGCTGCCCGATAGGTAGACCGCTCGAGTCCTCCTGTTGGAAGTAGTTCCTGATGTCGTCAGCTCTCTTGTGCACGTCTTCGGATGTATCGGGCAGCGTCCAGACGATGTGGCCTAACACGGCCGGAGAACGTGACTCACCCCCCTCGACTATCGAAGAACCAGAGGATTAACTTTGGTGTCTTGTCATTCACATCACTGCCGAATACTTCTAGGTAGTAATTTGTGACTCCCACATCAGTAGTCGATGCCGAGGCCGCCAACATGTTCTGGGTCAGACTGTTGGAGTAGGTCTTTTCCTTCGCAAAAAGATTATCTCGACTCAGGTAATAGTCCGAATCATGGTTGCCGTATGTACTTGCCCAGGGTAGGTTGGCGGCCTGGACACGACCCGCGATCTGTTCGAACTTGTCGGTCGCGGTGTCGACAGACTCGGCATTCTCACCCGTCAGAAGATCGCCGTTTAGCACAACAAGTTGCGGGTCCTCGTAGAAAAAGACCAGGTTCATAACCGTGTCAGAGAGGAAGTCCTGCCACCAGCCGGAGACCGTGCCTTGCCCTATTTACCTGGCGTGTCAATAACTGTCATTGAAAAACAACTTATGAAAGCACACGGGGTGCCAAGTCTCGCTCACCCTCGCCATAGTGAAGGTCGTTGAAAACAGAAATCTGAAAGGTCCCATCACTGGTGAAGCGCAGGGGCGTGAAGCCCGCCGCGCGTTTCTTGATGATGCCATTGAATGACAGGGGCCAGGCAATTCCGAGAGGCGCCAACAGGCCGACAGCTAAAGCCGAAGCGATACGCATCACGAACGATCGGAACAATGTCGCGGCCAGGTCCGATCTCGTTCAGCAGGCACAAAGAGAATGGTCTCGAAATGACGGCATCTATATCTACTTGAAGGGAGCAGAAAGTGTCCCTCGCGGTGTGCGGATGTGGACGAGCTTTCCGGGCGACAGAGGGCTTTTGTCGTAGCCTACTCCGCATTGCCAGATCGGTCGGTTCAGTACGACTCGGCAGGAGATTAACTGCCATTTTCGGACACTTTGCCTTCGAGCAGGCCAGCCCATTCGCTCGTGTAAAATGACCACCCAATGGTGCGAGTCATTGAAGAGTTAATGTCACTTCACCCCGAGTCTACAGTGTGCGCTATCTAGGTGTTGGTCACGGACTAGACAGTCTCACATGGCAGGACATTCATCTCAAGGCTGTGCAATTTTCAACCCGATATCATTCGACGAACTTCTTCAGAAGTGAAGGCCAGCTAGCCTACCTAGTTACACGGCCACGAAAACCAAAGTCCCCGTGCCCAGACTAAAGGAAAAACTAAATGACATTGAAAACGAACACCACAAATACAGTGGAGCATTATTCTGCTAAAAGCCTCAGCTATACGCCCAAGGGCACTCTAACGCAAGGAGAAATAAAAAAGGGCCATAATACTTAAGGGCAAAGTAAATAATTATAAAATTTATAAAATATAGCTTTAAAATAATAAAAGGGAGTTAATTATATTTTAATTAAAATAAATTTAAAATAATAAAAGAAAGCTAAAGCTATTATAATAGCCTTTAAGAAAAAAAATAGCTAATTTACTATAGCGTATTTTCTATACTTAATAATATACTCCTCTCTAACCTTTTTATTCCTTATTAAGAATAAAAAGCTAAATTTTAAAAAAATTATTACTTATTACCCCTTAATTATAATCCCTTCTTTTAATTTTGCTTTTTTACTTAATGCTTATAAATAGCTGCTTATTTCTTCTTAATAACTACTCTACTTAAGTATCTAGCAATAATATCTACCTAAGAAATATAATTAATTTAAAAAGCTAATATAAGGACCTAAACTCTAGCCTAGCTTATATTAATTTATTATTATACTTTATAATTATAAGCTTTAACTTAATATATTTATAAAGCTATTATTTTAAATATTATTTTTTAATTAAAGGGAAGTATTAATTAATTTCTATTAAATTTATTAAGTAATTTAATTATAAAGTTATAAAGATTTATTAATTTAGTCCTTATAAAGAATAAGGTGTCTTTTATTATAAATATTTTATTTTTTATAGCTTTTATAAGTTTTTTTATTACTATTTAAGATATTTAATAATTAAAAGGCTAATAAAGATTAATCTTTTTAAATTAATTTTTAAGGCTAAATAGCAATAAAGGAATTAATAAGCAATTAGCTTTATTTAGCGTCTTTTTTATTGCTTTATAATTAAAGTAATTTTTATTAATAATTTATTATTAAAATAATAAACTATATGCCTTTTTAATATGCTGGAAATTATTAAAAGATATCATTAAATAATTTCTAAGTTCTGAAAAAGGTATATTAATGTTATTTAGCTTTAATTAAATAATAAATATTTAAATCTATATTATTACTTCTTTTTTTATTAAATCTAAAGAAATATTTTTAATTAAGTTATTATAAGTTTAATTTATAAACTCTTAATTAATCTTTTTATAATTTTTTTAAAAAAAATATATAATATAATTAGTAACTTATTAATTATAATTAGTTGTACTTTATTATAAAGTTATAAGGATTATAATTACCTTAAATTCTCCTTACTCTTTTTCTTTTAATAGCTTATAAAATAGGTATAAGCTAGTAATATTAATTATAATATAAATATTTCTTTTTTTTATATTCTTATTAAAATAAATATTAATAATTTTTATCTTTTTAATTATATAATTATAAATTATTATTTTTTAATAAAAAAAGTAATAAATAAGGATGATAATAAAGTAGTAATTAAGAGTAAGTTTTTTTTATTAATAGCTTTTATATACCCTTTAGTTATATTTAGTAAGCTAGTTATAAATATAAATAATATTATAAAAATCTAAAAGCTATTATTTAATAATAGCTAAGATATAGTTATTATAAAACTCCTTTTTAGTTATTAAAAAACTCTTAATGTTAAAGAGGTTTATTATAAAGTATTTATAATAAGCCTTATAAAAGTTATTAAACCTTAAAGGTTATTAAAATTTAAAGTATAGAGAAATGTTAAGAAAGTAATTAAAAATTATTTTTTTAACCTCTTTATTTAAGCTATAACGCTAATTATTAAAATATAAAGAGTAAGCCTTATATTTTATAGGTTAAGTCTAATTAATTTAAAGCTTATTTATTAAAATATATATTTTAAAGGGGTCTTAAGAGAGATTAGCGCTTTTTTTTTAATTAAAATTAATTTAATTATAAATATTATATAGATTTAAAAAGTAAATATTATAATGTTTATTAAGAAAATTATTATAAAATAAAAGCCTTAATAGCTAAACTTTTATTTACTTTATTATTTTATTTACCTTATATTTAATAAAAAGAATTAGGGCATTTAGGTTAAGTATAAATTTAATAAATATATTTAATATTTTAAATAATTTAAATTTAATTAAAGATAAACCTCTTAATAAAATATTTATATTTTTTATAAAAAGGTTGCTTATTTTATATAATTTTAATTAAAGTAAAATAAAGGGTAAAAATATAAGGAAAGTATAAAAAAAGTAAATAAAATTTAAATAATAAAAAGGAGAAATGCTAAGGTAGTGCTTATATCCCTAGAATTTGCCATATAAATAATTAAGTAAAAAGAGAGTAAGTATTAAAAAAGGTATAAAAGGAGTAAATAAGTTATTTAATTTATATAATTAAATAGCAGCTAATTAATATTACTTTAAATAATTAAAGTTAGCCCTTATTATAAGGAAGTTATTATAGTTATTTATTAGCTTTTAATTTATAATAACCCTTTATAATTAGTAATTTAGGAAAACTTAAGTAGTTATTTATAAGATAAATAATATGCTAAATATATTTAAACTCTGCTAATTAAAGATGTAAAGTAATATTTAGGTTGCTAAAGTAATAAGAAAGAAAAAAAGGTTACTAATTTTAAAGAGCTATAAAAGGTTTTTATATTTCTTTATAAACCTAGCTAATAAAAGTATTTATTAATAACTTACTTAAAACTATTACTTATCGCCCTTTTTTAAAAAGAAAAAAGTAAGCAACCTTTAATTAAAGCATATATTATAAGCTTCTATTATTAATTTTATTTACTAAATAACTAATTACTCCTTTTAAGCTTTTTATTACTTAACTTATAATTCCTTTATTAATTAATACTTTATTTACTAATACTTTTTCTTTTATATATTTCTCTTTTTTTAATTAATACTATTAAGGTTAGCTTTAATACTACTTAATTAAAAATATATACCCCTTAATTACCTTTTTTCTTATTAATTTAATACCTTTTTTTTATTATTATTATATTAATTATCCTCCCTAATTAATAAAAGAAGATAAAACTTAAGCTAGCATTTATTACTAATAAAATTATATATCTTTTTAATTAAGGCACTTATACTTACTTTAGCTTAATTAATATCTTATACTTTAATTAAATCTTTAAAAATAACCTTTATAATATATTTACCATTAATATTAATATTTATAACATTACTAGCTATAACTAGAATTAATATATTATTTAATAATTATATAAACCTAAAAAGGTTAGCACCTTAATTAGCCTTTTTTCTCTCTTTTTATTTAATAAGCTTTATAATTTTCTTCTCTAAAGCATTAAAAAACTTATAGCTTAAAGCATTATAAATATCTTTATTAAAAAAACTAATGAAAGGCTATATAAGAAATATATATCCTTTATTTATAGCTTAGAAAATATATACTATAAAGTGGCCTTATTTATTACCTTTTTTAAATATTAAAACCTTAACTCTTATAATTACTACTTTATACATATAACCAAATACTATATTAACAGCATACTTATTATAATACCTTTCTTTAAATACCAATTTATTACTAAATTCTATAAAAATACTTACGCTAATTATATTTACTTTATTAAAAATAATAATTATTATTATAATAAGCTTAATAATATTAAGGAGGTTATTAAGAGTTTAATTTTTTAAAATAATAATAAAATAATAAATTAATTAAAGCTACTTATTAATTTATATATATAAATCTTAACTAAATATAATTTTAATAAAAAATAAAAGGAGGTAATAGGTTAAGTTATTAATTTTAAACCCTATCCTTATAAGCTAAAGCTAAAAGATTATTATAAATAAAAGTAAAGGATATTAGGGTATATAGGAAATATATATAAAATAAAGATATAGGAATTATAAAGTATAAATAAAATATCTTAAAATAAAATATATATAGTAAATATTCTCCACTTTATTCTTTAAGATATAATAATTAATGCTTTTTAATAATTATAACTTTTTTAATTAAAACGAAATAAGTATTACCCCTTTATAAAAAAAATAAGTTTATAAAAAAAAATTTTTAAATATAAATAAAAAAATAAATAAAGCATATAAGTAAAAGGTATATTTAATATTAATTTTATAATAATAATAATATAATAAGTTTATATAAGTTTATACTAATAAAATCTAACTATTCCCTCCCCTTTCTTATTATATAAGCAAAAAGGCAAAATAAAATACCTCTAAGCTAAATAATAAAAACAAATATAATATATTAACTAATTAATTAATATAAAATAGTTTTACTTAAAACCTTATAATAAACCTATAATAAATATTATTATTATTAAATTCTAATAATAATAATAATTTATCTTATTAAAATATAGCTATAAATATAATTATTTTTAATTAATTTTAATAATAATTAAAGTTAAGGTCCTTTTTATTATTATTTATACAATTTAAAGAGATTAAGTTAAGAAAAAGAGAGTTATTTAAGTTTAATCCTTAAAATTTATTATCTTATTTAAAGTTATAATATACTTAAAAAAGCAAAGGCTTAAGTTTCTAAATGCTATTATGCTTAATAAACTTTTTTAACCTTTTTAAAGAGTAAATTCTTAATAATATAACCCTATTAAATATCTAAAGCTTATAAATATTATTTAAAAATATCTTATTAATAATAAATAGCTTAAATTATTAATATATTAATTTTTAAAATAAGGAATAATTTAATTAGCGTTGCTTATTTATTAAAAAGACAAGATTATCCTTTTAAAATAATATTAATCTTTAGAATTCTTAATATATATTTTAAGTAGCTACTTTTATCCTTTTATTAAAAACAGCTTTAATAATAGCTTTAATATCTTATTATAAGTCAATAAAAGCTCTTAAACGGCAATTTAGCACATCTTATATAAATATATTTAAGCTCTATATTTATACTCTTTATATTAATATATTTAATTTAATAAGGATGAGAGGTTTAAAGCTATAAAGAAAATAAAATAAACTTTTCTTATATAATTATTATAATATTATTTAATTAGCAAAAAATATATATAAAAGAATAAATTTCTAGCTAATAGCTCCTTTACTTATTATTTTTATTATAATTACTATAAAAGTAAAATATCTATATTTAATAACACTATTTGCCCTTAAATTATAAGCTAATAACATAATTCTCTTAATTTTAATTTATTTAAAGTACTAAATAAAATATAATATATTTTCTTATCCTTTATTAATAATAACCTTTATAAAAAGCCCTTATTTTAAAAGAATATATTAAATAAAGAATTACTTTATATTTTTTAAATTAGCAGCTTTAAATAATACAGCTTTAATTTATCTAATTAAATCATATTATACTTTAATAAGCTTATTATATTTATAGTTAAAAGAAAGATGCTAAACATTTATATAAATTTTTATAAAAAGCTAATTAAAAATCATAAAAATAATTTTATTATTATAAATATAAATATCTTATTTTTTATATTATAGATATACAGCTAGGGCATCCTTAATATCTATATATATCTCCCTTTAATAATATATAGCTTTAATTTAAAAGTAAGTAGTATTTTATCTCTTATAGCTAAAAGGAGCATAAATATTATAAATAATTCTTTTTCTTTAATTAAGATTATTTATAATATAGCATTATTATAAATCTTTCTTAAGTTAGCGCTATAAAATTTTATTATATATTATAAAATAAAAAGCATTTCTTTAAAATATTTATACCTTTTAATAAAATAATCTTATTAATATAATTTTAATAATAAGAAAATATGCAATTTATTAAAATATATTAAATTAAAGATAAGCATTAATAAGCTCTGGCTTTTAATTAAGCTGGTCTAGGGCTGATATTTAATTAAGCATAGCATTATATTAATTTTTAATATTTTCTTTATACTTCTTATCTTTATTATTTAAAGGCTTAAGAGGTTTATATAATAATAAGTTGGTAATAATATTATTTATTTTTTTAATATAATAAATAGTAAAGTTATATGTCTTAATAATAACTAGCTATTTAATAATTAATATACCTAGGATATTTATAATAAATCCCTTAAGCTGCTAAATTAAAACATTTAAATCTATCTTTAAAAAGAAATATACTTTATAAAGATAAAATTAAAGTCATTTAATTGTATAAAAAATTACTTAATATTCTCTTTTTATTACATTATATAGTTTTTTAGCGATTAACTAGGCTTTACTTTTATATTATATAAAGTATTATATATTATCTTTTTTTTATATTAAGTAAGCACTTTATTTATTTAAATTAGCGTTAATTATAAAAATAATGCCTTTTTAACTATAATTTATATTAATTAAATAGGGTTTTAATATTATAATAACCTTAAAAGCATTTATAGCTTTTTAATAATTATTAATTTAAATAAATTAAGCTTTCTTTTTAAATAAATTAAAAAAAGGTCTTATTATTATATTATAAAATAGCATCTAGGCATAATAATAGTTAATTAAGTTAAAAAATAATTAAAGCTATATAATATTATTATACTTATCTTACTCTTTAATTTTAATAATCTTTTTATTAATTAATACTTATTTTAAAATACCATAAATATAGTTAATAATATTTACTTACTTTTTATATTATTTAAATTTCATTATATTAATTACTACCTTAGCTAACTTAGCATTATAAAGAATATTATTAAGATTTTTAATATATTTTATAATAAATTAATAAATTCCTAGCTAATTAAAGACCTTTTAATTATTATAATTTATTATAAGACCCTTAATTACTATATTATTAAGAAATAAGCAGCATATAAATAGAATTAAGTTATAAAATATATAAACTATATACTTTATAAATTAAGTAATAAAATTTATAATGCTTATTAAAAAATTATATTATTAAAATAATTTAATTAGCGTAATAAAGATTATAATATCCCTACTCTTTTTATTAAGCTAAATTTAATTATATTTTAAAAAAAAATTAAGTAAAGAGAATATTCTATATATAGTAAACTCTTTTATAAATTTATTTATAATAAGAAATATAAATATATCTTTAATTATTACTTTATTAGCATTAAAGACGTTATTAATTAATTAATATTTAGCATCTTTTTTTTTAATAAAAAACTATTTATTTTAATAAAGTATATAAGATTTCTTAATAACTTTTTTTATTTAATATTTATAAAGTATTTTTATAGCTATATCTTAAAGCATTTAAGGTAATTTAATTATTTTTAATTAGTAGGCTTTATATAAAATAGTCTTAATAAATTAAAAAGAAGTAATGTTTTTATTTATTTAAAAAATATATATTTAATCTTATATTAAAGCAGCTTTATAATTAAAGATAAGATATTTAAATATCTTTTTTTTAAATTTAAAAAAACTATTATAATCTTTATTAAAGATTATTTATATTTAATTAAAAATAGCTTAAGAATCTTTTTTTATTTAAATAAATTTAAGTTAAATCTAGGGGTTATACTTATTTTTATAATTTTTCTTAATTAAATATATAATTTTAGCTTTATAAACAGGTTTTTAATTAATTATTTTTTTTAATATAATTTTATTAAAAGGGTAGTTATTAATAAGGTAAATTTTAACTTTAATTTACTTATATAATATCTTAATTATAAGCTAAATAATATATTAAATAAATTTTATAACTATTAATAAATTAAATATATTATTAATTTATTTTTAATAATATCTTTTTTTTTGTTATAAGTAGGATTTATAAATATATTTAGGTTTTTCCTTTTTAATGCCTTTTAATATATAAATTTATTAAACCTAAGCTTAAAAGTTTTTTATAAAGGTAGAATAAATTTATCTAGCTTTATTTATATTAAATAAGCTTAAAATCTTATCTTTTTTATTAAGGCTTAATTTTTTTTAAAATAACTTAATTAAAGTTTTAATAATAATAACTTTTTAATTAAAGCTAAAAAGTTCTTATATAATTAATAATTTAATATAAGGGATATATTTTTCTAATAGCTAAGCGCCTTTTAATATAACTATATAAAAGGGCTTTTAATTTCTTTACCCTAATTTATATATTACTCTTAAATTACTAAAAATAAAATAAATAAATAAATACTTTTTTAACCTTTTAAAAATTAAATTAATATTAAAAAAAAAAAGTATTTTTAAAAAAATATAATAAATTATATTATAATAAATATTATTTATAATAAAGAAAATTATTTTAACTTTATTTACCTTAATATATATTTATTTTTTAATTACTTTAATTAAAGTTAATAAGTCTTTATTATAAATAATAAATATTATATTATTTAAAAAAATATAAAAGAGTAGGTTTTATTTATAATAAAATAAAAATAAAAAATTTATTTTAGCTTTAATATTAAAGAAGGCTAAAAGAAATTTATAATTATTAAAGCCTACCTTAATTATAAGATATATTAACCTTAATATTCCTTTATTAACTATATTTATTATAATTACAAAGACTAAATAAATGCTATATTATATAAAAAATAATTAATTAGCTTACCTTATTATAAAATTATTAATATAAGCAGATATTATACTAATATTAATTAAATTAATATTAGCTTTATTATAATTATATACTAACTTAAATAAAATTTATAAAATATTTTATACTTTATTTTATATAGCCTATAAATATTTAATTAAAATTACATTTATATCACTAAGCGCTAATAAGTCCATAATATAGAGTTTTATAATTTTAAATAATATAGCTTAAGCTATAACTTTTTTTAAAGCAATATTTATTTAAGGTAAATTTTTTTATTTTAATTTAAATTTAATTATTTTAATAAAAGGGGTAGAATTTATAACCTTATTACTTTTTTTTAATTTTTTATTGCATTATTTTTATTACTTTATTAATTTAATAATTTTATCCTTAAATTAAATATAAATTTTTAATTATAAAGAGTTAAATATAATTTTAAATATTATATTATTTTAATTAGCTATATTTTTAATAATATACCTTTTTTTTTATATATTTATAATAATATATATATTAAGGGCATAAATAAATTCTTCCTTAATTCTAATTATATAAAGTAAAGAATTTAATTTAATTATTATTAAATTTACTTTAATAAGCTAATTAAGGTTTTAAGTAATCTTTAGCTTATTAATTAATTCTTTCTCTTTAAATAATAAATTTAACTTAATAATTTTTTAATATTAAAGAACTATAGAAAGATTTATCTTGTTTTTTTATAAAAGGAATTTTAAGCAGCTATAAATAAGCCTATTAATCTTATATCTTTCTTAGTTATAATAAATATAAATAGCTGTTAATTTTAAAAGATTAAAAAGGCTTATTTTAACTTTTTTAAAGGTACTAAGGTAAATTATTATTCTTTTAAGTTTTTTTATAAAAAAAAGCCTATTTATCTTAAGCTGTTTTATTTTTATATAGTAATAGGCATTATAATTACTTTAATTATATTTATAATAAAGCTTAAGAAAGCTATCCTTTTTATATTAAAGTATATTAATATTAAATTATTTATTTTTATTATTAAAGGCTTAATTAAATAAATTAATTAAACTTAGTTATTAAATAATATTAATAACGCTAGTTTTAATAAAATTAATTTCTTTTTACTACTTATTATATAACTAATCTTTCTTAATTCTACTATTAATTTTTTAAATATTATTAAAAAGTATTTTATTATTATCTTAGGATATTAAATAATTTAGGCGTAGTTTTATAAGTTATTTAGTGAATTTATTTACTTAATTTTATTTTAAAGAGTATAAAATAATACTTTTACTTTAATTAAATATAAGTATTGTTTTCTAATATATTAAATAATTCTAAGGTGCCTAAATAATAACTTATTTTTTAATAATAATATTATAATGCTAAGGATTATAAAAATTTATTTTAATTAAGTTTAGTAACCTTTAAATTAATAAGTAATAGTTTTATTATTAATATTTAAATTCTTAACTAAGGACTTTAATTAAAGAATGCTTAAAAGTAGGTTATAATATAATTTTTATTTAATTAATTATTATCTCTTTAAAAATAAAAAGCTTTTTAAGTTATAAAGGTAAGGTATTATAAAATAGCTAAGATAAGTAAAATACTTTATTTATAATTTTATTAAGTATAGTGTTATAATTTATAATTACTTATTTTTATTATTTAAGGTTATTTAAAGGGTTTTATTAAAGAATATTTTTAATTATATTATTTAAGTTAAAGTATAAACTAAAGTTGTTTAATTTATAATAAGTTAATAATTCTTTTTTTTAATTTACTTAATTCTTTTTTTTAATAGTAATTTTATTAATTATCTTAGCTATTTTAAGATTTATATAATATTATTTTAATAATAATAAGATTTAATTAATTAAATATATAAACTAATTAATAATATTTTTAAAGTTAATTATTACTTTATTAATATTAATACTATTAAATTTAAAAATATTTAAATTATAAAGCATAAATAAAGCTGCTTATAATAAAATTATTATATTAATAAATATAAAAGCAATATAATATAGCTATATATTACTTAATTTAATAATAATAGGTATAAGTTATTCTTAATTAATTACTTTTTTTAATATTAATAAAAAAGGAAAGTTTTTTATAAGTTTTTTACCCTTAGGCTTTAAATAATGCTATAACTAACTCTAATTATATCCTTTATTTAAAGATTAAGAATTAAGAAGTAAATTAACTTTAAGCTTAAGGCTAGGCTAAGGTAAAATTAAGGATTAATTAATAAAGATAATAAGATTAGGATTATTAATAATAAATATTAAAAAAATAAGAATTTTTATTATATTAAGGTTTTTAGCAAAATAGGTAATTAAAAATTTAATTAAGTTAAATATTATTATTAATACTTTTAATTAAAAAGATAAGTTTATTAAAAAGTTATTATAATATAAATAGTTTAAAAATAATAAAAAAATATTAATAATTTAATATATTATTATTTAAAGAAGATATTTTTTAAGCTTTTATAACTTAAAATATTTATATTAATATTAATATAAAATTACTTTTTCTATCCTTATCCTCTTTAATTTCCTTTTAATTAAATTAATATAATTATTATTTTAATTCTTAGGATTTTAATTAGCAATATACTTAAATATTAATTTAAAGTTTAAGATTTCTTATATAATACTAAGAAATATTTTTAAGGTAGCTTTTATTATAATTATAAACCCTTTTTATTAAACTTCTTATTACTTATAATAATAGTAGATAGAAATTAAAAGCTAAAAGGTGCTTTAATCTTAATTATTAAGCTATCTTAAAAAGCCTTAATCTTTTTTTTAAGTACTTTTAATAGTAAATTTTTTATTAGAGTTAGCTAATTAAGAGATATTTTATAAAGAAAATATAAATTTTAGTTTTTAATTTAAAATATTATAAACCTTAAGACTTTTATCCCTTAATTATTATCCCTTTCTTTATATATAAGAATGCCTTTATTTTTAAAGAACTGCTTCTTTTCTTAATATTAATAAAGTATTTAATATAAAGAAAGATAATTATAATATATTAAAATAATTAAATATATATTAACTTTAAAAAGAGGTCCTTAATACTCTCTTTAATATTTAGGATTTAATGAATATTCTTATCCTAATTTAAAGCCTAGGCTAAATTATTAATGAAAATAAATATTATAAATATAATAAAGTATTATTCTATTAAAAGCCTTAATTATATACTTAAGGGTACTTTAATATAAGAAGGAATAAAAAAAGGCTATAATATTTAGGGATAAAATAAATAATTATAAAATTTATAAAATATAGCTTTAAAATAATAAAGGGGAGTTAATTATATTTTAATTAAAATAAATCTAAAGTAATAAGAAAAAGCCAAAGTTATTATAATAGCCTTCGGGAAAAAGAATAGCCGATTTGCCGCAGCGTATTTCCTGCACCCGACAACAATATATATGCCTTTTAGCGGGCAGACGTCGAGTCCAGGTACTTTGATCGTAGCTAGACTACCGCTGCTGGGTCGAGGACTGAATAGTATCCGATGTCCTTACGTGCTCATTGCAGAAGGAAATGCGAGTGAACCACTATTTGGCTTGCTCATACACACTCTCTGCCTGGGAAACTCGGTAGGTCCTGCCGGGCTCTCACTCCCCCGCCCCCCTCATTCGCCAATTGCCATCAACTGTCAGCCTACTTCCGCCCGTCTATAAGTCTCTTCGTGTCATCCCAAGCAAAGCCAGGCGGGAGGCTCGGTTCCTTACCACCGCCACCCTGAAAATCGAATGCCTCGTCGTCAGTCGGAAGAGCGGCAACCTCTGCGTCCGACAGCGAGTGCCGATACACAAAGTCATCCAGCTGCTTGTAAGCCATCCAGATACTGAACGGTACTTTCGCGGGCTTCTTGCTGACCCGCCGTCGCGCGCCGATCTGAGGGATGTGGCGGCCCGACAGCCCCAACTCGTCGTTCTCGTCAGGGTCGAGGAACTCTTCTGCGTCGATATAGCGCTTCGCGAACCGGCCCCGGCGGCCGTCTCTCCATTTGTTGTGAGTCGGCCGTGGCTTGTCCGGGTCGGGCATCGTGACCGCTGCGGCGTCGAGAACAACCGGGAGCTCGAGCCCGTCTTCCGCCAGGGCGATGGAAGCCCGGCGGAGGAGTCGTGATTGCTGCTGCTCTAGCTCTTCCTGGTCTTGTCCATCCAGCCTCTTGATGAGCTTTGACCGAAGCTGGTACACCGCGCGCTTGGGAGGAGGTTTAGTTTTCGGCCCTTTGGTCTTGCTTATCCCGTTCTGGGGAGCTCTGGGCTGAGCCTCTTCTGCTTTCGCCCGGGCGGCGGCGGCGGCGGCGGCTACCTTTTTGGATCTGGCCGACTTCGGTATGGTTACCATCGTCCGCACCATTTTTGTGTCTCGAAGAATGGTATGGGGAAATGGCCGAGGCAGAATGCAACTCCAAATGCTGGAAATGCAGAGGGTAAAAGTCTTTGAATACATCAATCCTGGATTTTGCACATTTGAGCCCAGCCTTATTGAACCGAAAGCGTCAAAGGAACAAAGGCAGGTCTCAACATGCGGCCTGGAGTTTCATCTGCCTAAGGTGAAATCGCCACAAAAGAAAACTCGGATTCCTATGTGGCACAAGTGTTATAGATGCCTAGTTTATCTGGCTGGAAAGAGATAAGCAATTGTGGTGCGAAGTTTTTATCTTCATGTTGGGAGACGCACCGTTCATGCTATCCATGGATGGCTACTGCATGGTCAAAGATGGTATGAGGCATCTCTGGGATGAGAACATCGAGTGAGATCAAGCAACCGTGCTACTGAATTGACTCTGGCCCACTCAAGCCGGCCATGGCCAGGGCCGCGGTTGTAACCTCAACGGATTCCCACTGGCATAAACGAAGACGTCAGTTCCGGATTTTGATAATACATCCAGGTTTGTTTAGTTACAAAATACAAGGCAGTCACTACCCCCGTAACGAGAGAATGCCCTCATGTAACAACTGCAGTGAGCACAAGGGTACTAAAATAAGCGGCTACGTTGGCTGAAGATTTATGGCCCATTAGCTAATTTGTGCAAACTCAACTTACATCCTTCACTGTACAACAATTCACTTTGACCATGTGAATTGAGATAATGAGTGACTGCATAGCTATTAAATCGTTGGTCACAATTTTGAACTCACCGTTCCATGTGAGTCTGGCTATCAGAGCAATGGATTCTCCGACGTCACCCTTTCCAGGTACTTTTCCATCACAATCTGATGTGACCACACTGCAAATATAAAGATATAAAAGGCACGTTATCTTAGGTGTCTTCAGGAATAGAACAATCTCTCAACTTCACTGACACAACACAAGCCCCTATTTCATAAGAAACAAATCCACCATGTGCTTTTGGTACTACATCGAATGGAACTGTGATAGCTGTGGCACCACGCTAGAGACTACCACTATCAAGAGACGAGACTGCCGCAAGAGATCTTGCGATGGGACGGTTCCCCCTGGCAGACCAGTAAGAACAAAGACGAAAACCCGATACGACGCTAATTGCAGCTGCCATTTCTCGCTAGTTTGACCAGGAGATGGATTTTAAGCTTCGAAAATTCCAGGTCCCTCAACGTGTTGAATGAACAAAAGCCAGACTCATTACTGGTCTCAGCACACGATGTTTGGCCAATTACGTGTAGTGTCCCGTTGAATCTCGGTCTCTGGTTGCCCAGCTGAAGCTATTCCATTCCCTCAATAATGCGGGATCTGCACATAGCAAGAAATAGTTGAAATGACACGTTACGTTCTTGACTCTCAATTGCTGAGTTCTCTCTGCTTTCAGCATTTCATTGGATCGCCTTCGTGAAATTGACATGCAGCCAGATGCTATGAAATATACTTTCCTCATGTCAGGTCCATTGACATGGGTGTTACCGTGTTTAAAGTTGTTATAAGCCAAATTCATTGATAGGGAAGCCAGTCAGTTTGAAAATAGGGAATCTGCTACCATGCACAGAGGAGGAAGTGTGTCAGATGTATCGTGCCACATATTCAACTACTTCTTCCTAGCGCACAATCATCTTCTGTGGATCAATTAGACCTCGAATTCAACAGAAATTGGCAGATGCAGAGATGATCCTTGGACCAAAGATCATCAAATTATTTTCACTGAAAGCGTTGAATCCTCTCTTCATCCTGACTAAGCAAATCCAATTGCAAATTATCATGATGCATTTGTTACTCTTACGTATTCGCAATGGGCCAGCTACCTCTCCCACCCTGCAACCACCTGCTGGGTTTGAGATGATAGGCAGATGATCTGCACGTGTCATATTGTTTTTGGACGCGAGCTTGTTGTGGAAGGCTAAGTCACCCGGCTAGTGACAGATCCGGCGGATGAGTAGCAGGCCGGTGCGTACCCCATAGCTAGCTCCAACTAAAGCTCTCTTCCCGTCAAAGAAGAAGAGGGAAACAATTGGCAGTGCGCCGATCCCGGCATAGTGTCCGCATTGCAACTGAAGCTCCACGGTAGCTTCGCCTGAATACCGATACGAAAGCTTCACCCATCTGCCGCTCCTCCTGGTCAAAAAGGGAGCGATCGCCTATGATATGTATAGTTTGACTATTGATGGATGAAGTTGCTTCCGGCATTGGCTCCACGCCACGAGGAAATACGAACGCCATCAGTTTCCGTTCAGGGAGCATGGAGCTCTCGTCGTGATGATTCTGACGATCATGACGGTGAAAATGACCTTCAGTGATGTACCTACTGTGTGAGCCGCCCATGCCGCTAAGCCTGGAGCAAAGCGCAGTTCAGCTCGGCCAGTACCTTTCATGAGTGGTTCGACTTTCTCTTGTTCACCGTAGCCTCGAATGGCATCACGGTCTCTATGACGGATTGATGCCCATTGCGGAGGAGCTACGAGCTGGATAGCGCTGCATCCGAGCTCGACAAGCTGCTTGTCCTGTGAGAGTCCCATCCTGTTCGCTTGAGGGCAGGAGCTCTGACTGATGATCCTCGAGCTCATTTTTCTATAAGATGTCGCCGTTTCCGGTATGATATTGGGCATGGAGAGTTGGAGCATCCTTTTGATGATACTTGCCGAGTAGTGCACTCCAGATCAACACAGTAATTCATCATGCACTTCTCTACAGCGCTCATGGTCCTCGCGACCTTCTCATCGCCTTCCGTCTCCGCTCCCCTCGAGTCACGGGCCAACTTCGACGCGCCTCCAGGAGGTGACGTTACCATCCTCAACTATGCCTTGACGCTCGAGTATCTCGAGAGAAAGTTTTATCAGCAAGGTCTAGCGAACTACACCGAAGGAGATTTCCACAAGGCTGGGTTTTCTCGCGACTTCTACAAGAACTTGAAGGAGATATACTTTGATGAGCAGGTGAGGCCCTCGAGTTCAACACGCTGCAGGTGAGGTGTTTTACTAACAATTCGTAGACACACGTCTCGTTCCTCGCAGGTGCTCTCGGTTCTGCCGCCATCAAGGAGCCCACCTTTGCCTTTCCGAGCAAGGATGCCAAATCCTTTGTGCAGCTTGCCTCGGTCCTCGAAGGCGTCGGCGTCTCTGCGTACCTGGGTGCAGCAGCGGCCATCGCCAACAAGGCCTACCTGACTGCAGCAGGCTCGATCCTGACAGTCGAATCGCGCCACTCTTCCTATGTCCGAGATGCCCTTGGCCAGGCGCCCTTCCCCAAGCCATTTGACACACCGCTGGACTTCAACGCGGTCTACAGTCTGGCCGCTGGGTTCATCACCGGCTTCGCACCTGGAACACCAGCATTGCCCTTCAAGGCGTTCCCGCCCCTGACAGTCCAGACGAGCAAGAAGGCGTACATGGCCGGCAAGTCGGCCGTGACTTTCACTGGTGCATACGCCAATGCGAAGGGGGCTGGGTTGGCCCAGGAGAAGACGCCCGTATACGCTGTATTCTACTCTGGCTTGGACACATATTATGTGCCTGCGACAATCGCTGGCAAGGACGTAAGTTGAAGAGATCCTTACTCTGTTCGTTGTGTTGTCTGAACTCCAAGGATTAAGCTGACTCGGTCACTTTGCAGTACCAAATAAGTTGCCTCCCCGCCGGGAACGCGACAATGGGGATTTTACCTCCTACTGGACAGGTCTATGTTGTGCTGAGCACTGCTGATGGGACCAAGGTCAAAGCCGCCGACGAGAACACTATTTCGGGCGTTGGTGTGTTGGAGATTAGTTCCAAGTAGCGATGCTTGGGAAAAGTCTTGGATAATAAGCACCCAGCAGGTGGACTGTTCGAGGATAGCAGAATAATTGTGTTCGGAATGCGTTACGGTCTCGAATAAGCCCTACCATTAATTTCTTAATCTTATACATCTCATTAGTGAAACTGGCTCCCTGAATTTTGCACTCTAAGTGTGAGTATGTCCAAGTGCCGGCATACTGCTGGTCCAGCGAGCATATTTGCTTTTTGTTCCAAATCGAAATGTAAGGCTGCTGTCAAGGTCCCCACTGCAACGTCCTGATGGTTGCATCCTGTCCATTTACTATACCGTACTGGAATTTATCTTCGGATCACTAGGGACGCTCATTCACATCCGTCAGCCGCATGGTTCAGATATGGTATTGCAATAAACTCAAAGATCTCAGTGCTGTCTGATAGACTTCATCTAGCAAGTCAGCAAAGGCAAGCAGGCTCTATCCACAGGAACTTAGATGCCACATGCCTCAACATGAATTTATCAAGAACTCACTGTTCAAGAAACACCTGGAAAAGTGGCTTTAGAGTCCCCTTGAGTCGGATCAATCATGCTCGACGACCAGCCGGCCCGGCCCCGGCCATTCAAATCCAGCTGGCTATAAATATAACCCTGGCGCCAATGAGGGGTGGGACGGGCAGTCCTCACGCTTCAACTCTAGCCTGGTAAATGCGGCATAGTTCAGAAAGACAACCACCCAAGGCAATATGTGCCGTCAGACGCCTCCGGACCTTATGCGTGAATAGCCCGTTGGTGCGGCGGCTCTTATTACACGGGGTTCCAGTCCATCAGGGAACGACACAGCCGAGCAACATTTCTTGAGCATATGGAACTTCCCCTGGCTGGCGGCTCAAGGTCGGCCGAGGAGTGCACCGGCAAATATCTTACCCTTGGCCATGGAGCCGATGATTGGCCAATACCTCAGTCCTTGATTGTGTGCGGTGGAGGAGCCATTTCCTTCGCTCGGGAAAGCGGGTCGTCAGCCGCAAAGGCGAAGGGCCCGTTCAATGGTATCCGTGGCTCCTGGCGCGTGGTAAAATTTCCGCGGGCAGTCTGGTGTAGCCAAGTCAGTCACTCCCAGTCTCACAGCCCTGATATCAGGAGAGCTCTAAACTGAGCGGAGATATTCCGAGCTACGCCTGGAACCAGGGGCCAAACCGCGCCTTCGTGAAGAGCAGCTATACTTCCCAAAAGAGGTGAATGGCGGGCTGACATGCATGAAAGTTTCCTCCAATCATCCTGATTTTTAACGGATGAGGCCCCAGAATTACTCTCTGGGGAAAAGTGGTTCAGACGCCAAGCGATGTCATCCCTTTCTAGTGGGCGCTTGAGGCTCAACAGGCTAGGAGACTTTGGAAGCCAAGCAAAGCCAAGCGCCCCATATTGTAACAGGACGGTCTCGTCAAGCACCGATATCTAAATGTGGGTTTTTTCTCGCTTGAACGCCACACCTTCGAATAATTCGGTACCGCGCCTCCGAACCCTCCGCGAAAAGAAGGTCGTGGTTTCAATGTAGTGATCACCACGGTTAGGGAAATCTGGGGCGGGTTTCCCAAATGACTGTACCAAAACATTGCCGGCGATCTCAGAACAGAACAACACCGCCGCCAGGATTGGGACTATTAGGACTTTCCAATGCCGCCCGAGATAATAGTGCACAATCCGGTGACTCATGCTACAGACTCGCCAAGAATTAGAGGATAAAGCTAAGTGCAATCAAGCATATCGAGCGCGCATTCCATGTGGAAATCGGAGCCGACGACTGCACGGGACCAACCGAGCCGTGTAAGCGAGCAAATGGCTTTCAGGTTGAAGGAGTTGAGGAGTTGCCCTTACCCCCTTACCCTTGTCATGAGTTCGCCTCAACTTCGTCTCGGATTCGCAGCCAAGATCTATCAGCCCCCGATCTTGTTTCCGTATGCAACCACTGCAAGCGCACGCCATGAATTCTAAGCCGCTCGTATCGGTCGTCCCAGAGTTATGGGCAAGACCAACAAGACCGCGAAGCTTCTATAAGATCCTCGTGATCGCTCGCTTGAGGGATCATAGTTCTCGTCCTAACCATCATCAAACACCAGTCCAAGAACATTGTTCATCCCATTCTCTTCCAGCTGCGCTGTGATATTTTAGTCTTCCATTCACTGTTCCATCGATCCAATCTTTCAAAACAACGAACTTTAATACCCTCATTCAAAATGAAGTCCTTCAGCATCCTCGCAACCGTCCTGGCCGCCGTGGCCTCTGCCAGCCCCATTGGCAAGCGCGCCGTCTTCACCGACACCACCTTCAACGACATCTCCATCTCGGGAGGCACCGCCGGCAACGCTCAGGCCGAGGCCGAGCAGGCGCTGTCTGGTCTCCCGGCGGACTTGAGCACGGTCGAGCAGTCGGATCTCGACTTCCTCAACTCCGTGAACCAGGTGGCGAACGACGCTGAGAAGGAGGCTTTCAACCCTGCCATTGAGGCAGCGACCGGAGCCGAGGCCGATGCCCTTCAGGTGAGTAAACACTGCGGGTCCTGGCCGGCCACAAAGCGCATTGCCGAATAAGTGTAACGATACTAATCATCACCGGTGACAACAGATCGGCAAGATCAAGAACAAGGTCCTCAAGTTGACCGCGACCATCAAGAAGCTGGAGGCTCAGGCGGCGCAAGGAGAGGATGTCGCCGACAAGCTTGCCGAGGAGCAGAAGAAGCTCGACAACAACATCTCTCAGGACGAGGCTGAGGCTGGAAACGCCTCGACCAACGTCCAGTTCGACGGCGCCATCACGGCCGCCTAGATGCAGCCAAATGGTCGGACCAGGGACTGACGGGTACCGGTTGCCGGATCTGTGATTCGGGACTTCAGTTGGACAGTGTTTTCGACGATAGCCAGGGGCTAGTAATGACGACCTGTTAAGGACAGAGGTTGAGATACCATGGCTGGCAATGTCGATTCACGGACAGGCCAGAGGGACTGGGGAATGGGTGACCCAGATAGTTACCGAGAGCTAATGAATATCTTTGGGCGTCTTCGCCGAACCCAAATTACTTGATCTGCTTTATCAATATTCTGAATTCGCGATTTGTTCAACCCACAGCAGACGAGCACCACGGCCAAATTTGCGCGATGTCGAGGTTACATGACGCCGACATCAGCGGTCGGCGCGACTCTCCGCGCTCCGCGACTCTCCGCGCTCCGCGAACTGCCGCGCCGAGTGGGACGGGCGCGCTGGTTGGTGGGTGTAGGCCGCCTTTCGGAATGGTGTGGATCTCCCGAACATGGTGAGACGGACCCGGTCACGGGAGCGCTCGCCAGGTTTCAGGGCCAGAGGCGACGGCCAACCAGCTCTGGCCTCCCTCCGGGCGTAGAGGGTGACATCGGACAGACCCCCAGGCGTGGCCCAGTCTGCTCCCCAGCTCGCCTGGCCCCGTGGTCGAGCTCGACGATTCTAAGAGCTATGACGGGGTGTGCCGTGGCATAGCGTCGATGAACTCCTTTGTCTGCGGGAGACAGGCCCACTACTCTCGGTAGTGTACCGCACTGCAAATGCTAGTCTCTTGAATGGCGTGCATGATGAGGCTCGCATGACCTTCCTATGGGTGTGGTCGAGGTGCCGATTGGAGCTAAGCCCGTTGGCCTGACCCGAGAAGGGGGAAAAGGGTGGTTACATGGTGGAATACGCGCTGTTCTCGACACCCGGCTTCCATACACTAGGCGTGAAAACATTTGCGGTGAGCCCAGACCGGGCTGTCCTAGTTGTGGACGTATGCTGGTGGAGTTAGAATCCATGGGGACGAGGAGCGTCTAAGGAGACCATCAGAAGCCATGCGTCAGCATCTTACATCAATCGAGATTGTGGTGTTGGAATGCAGCGGCTCATGTAAAAATAGGAGGCGAGATGCACAGGATCGTACTGGTGGTCGGTGGTCATGGCTGGGGCTGAACGGGTGGGCAGGTGGGCAGAGGTTCCCTGCGATCCTCTCCTGCATGATAGACCCAGCGCGAATGGCTAACAGCGTCCGACTCCTGTCCGCCTACTTCCTGATACTGACCCCAGGTTCACGTTAACTTTTCGCAAAGGCGCATGGGTGTACAGAGGCCCTCCAAATGCAGTCTGCCCCTGGTGGCCTGCAGCCTCTTTCGTCATACAGCAGCCAAAAGCAAACAACCACCAGCAGAATTGAAATGAAGTGCAGAAGAAATTGGATTGATTGGGAACGGCCAGTCCTTGCTGGGCCACCTGACCCTGCTTTGCAGCAACACTTTCCCTAATCCTCTCTGGAAGTTAGGCTGGGCTGAGAGGCCGTCTGCCCGACTTGGCTGGGCCCAGCCCTGACAAGTCATTCATTGCTTACCATCACCAGCCTCTCTGTCCCGCGAAATCCATCATCGATCTGGAGTGACAAGCGGGCCGGCTGCCGCTGTTGACGTGACGGTCGACAGATCAGCTCTAGTCCTGCTGCTAGAAACCTATGCAGTCTCTTGATCGATGCTTGCCTGTCTGCCTGTCAAGGTCCAGCCTAGTGGGCTGTGCTACGTGTTTCTTGCTAGCGCCTCTTTGAATTTCCCATTCCTGACCTCGCCTGTGTCACTCACCGCGTTCATAATACAAACGCCATATAGTGTCTTGATATCGTCCTGTCTCCTGCGAAAGTTTCAGGTTGAGCAGACACCGTCAGTGGGGCGACACGATCCATCCACCATCACAGGTCACAACTGCTGCGGTCACATCTGATCACCAGCCAAGGGTGTATATCCCGAGGTCGAAATCCTTGGGTAGGATCAGGGGTAAGCCCGCACTGGCCCCTGCCTGGCCTCTGCCCTGCCGTTGCCAGCTCCAAATCTGGAATCAGGACCTGGGGTCGAAGGGTCTGGAGGGTCGGGCCAAACAACGGGACCCTCTTCTTTTTTTTGCCGCTTCGAGCTGTGCTGCGCTGCCCACCTTCCAAGGCCGATCTTGACGTCGACCTGCCCACCCGCTGGCCCACAATACCAGGGCACATCTCTTGGACTGAGCCTCTTCACCACCAGTTCCCTTTCTACCATTCCCAGACGCCCTTCTTGTCGCAAGGACTCGGAGAGATCGCATTGCACAACGAAATCAGAACTCGAATCACCATTGCACGTGCCACCCAGTGCCTGTCATTGCCTGGATCCATCATGGCTCTACTCGATGCCCCCCAGGCCAGAGGCGCCTTGAAGGGGGGGCCGACGCTCTTCGGAGTGCCCATGAAGCAGGCATCGCTCATTACAGTGAGCAGGCACTTCCGCAAGCTCCGTATCTGCGTGGGAGCGAATACTGATGAACTTGGCTACAGTTGACCTTTCAAAATTCAGCCCTCATCCTTGTGCGTTGCGCCCCATCGTCCTCCGAGCCCGACAGCGACCGGCAACGGAGTTGTGCATACTCGTCCTCTGGCTAAACATGTCTACCTACACAGATCATGCATTACAGTCGGATAATGCAACCCTCGGGAGATCACAGATACTTCACCAGCACGGCAGTCTTCCTCAACGAGGTCATCAAGCTCGCCATTTCCGCCACTTTTGCCCTCTACGACGTCTCGAGGAGCCTTGCGCCCCAAACTCCTGCCACGGTCCTATTCGAGCAGATATACCGGTCGGTATTCAGCGGCGATGGGTGGAAACTGGCGATCCCGGCAACACTGTACACCTTCGAGAACACGCTGCAGTACGTGGCTCTGGGGAACCTGGATCCAGTGCATTTCCAGGTCTTGTACCAGCTGAAGGTGCGTCACAAGTCCAGACGTGGCCGCGCGGGCGCAAAGTAGCTAACAAGACCTAGATTCTCACCACGGCAGTCTTCACCGTTCTCCTTCTCGGCCGACCCCTTAGTGGCAAGCGCTGGACAGCTGTCATCCTCCTCACCATCGGCGTCGCTATTGTGTCCTTACCCACGGACTCGAAAGAACCTTCGATATCTATCCACGACTACAGCGACCACTTCTTCCCGCGATCGATGCACGAGCTCGGACAAGCTGCCGGTGGTGCGGTCGACGTGGCGCGGCACCTGACGAAGCGAGCCGTGGACGGGTTTGCCGAGGGCGCGACGAGTCTGTACAAGCGATCAGCTACATATGAGGGCATTGAGGAAGACCTCGACCTAGGCCCCAAGATGAACTATTCGCTCGGATTATCCGCAGTTCTCGTTGCTGCCGTGCTGTCCGGGCTGACGGGGGTGTACTTTGAAAAGGTGCTCAAGGAGTCGAGCTCGCCTGTCTCCGTGTGGACGCGAAACATTCAATTATCATTCTACAGCCTCTTCCCTGCTCTTTTCTTCGGGGTAATCATGAAGGATGGAGACGAAATCGCCAAGCACGGGTTCTTCGAGGGCTACAACTCCATCGTCTGGACAGCGATCGTCTTCCAGGCCATTGGGGGTGTGTTGACAAGCCTCTGCATCAACTACGCGGACAACATTGCCAAGAATTTCGCTACAAGCATCAGCATCGTGGTCAGCTTTATATTCAGCCTCTGGTTCTTTGGATTCCAGGTCTCGATAATGGTAAGGCAGCCTCCACAGCTCCCCTTCCCCCCACCTTCGATTCCCCAGGGGATTCTCCAGGATAGATCTCTAACACACCACAGTTTATCTTGGGAACCGCCTTGGTGATCTTCTCGACCTGGCTGTACAGTGGCCCTGACAGGAAGCGCGGCCGGCCCCCACCCATCAGCATTGTCGGCTACGAGAAAACAGTCATCGCTTCAACTCCAAGACTGCAGTCACCAGAAGACACGAAGTTGCTCAACCCGATGGATTCCGCTTCGTCTCTCGGTCTGTCGACCTCTAGGCCTTCGACGCCTCTGAGACACCATGCGAGGGTCCCATCTGCTAGAGGCAAGGCGCGAGACGAATAGAGTCGAACAGACGAGATCGAGATTACTATACGTCAATACTGCATGGTGGACCACCGAAAACGATGCATGTTTATGAGTGGACGAAGCAAAACGGCACGCGAAAAGAAAAGGGGGCATGGGCTTGCCGTCACGGTTAAGGTCGTATACTGATCCTGGGCATTTTACCAGAGGGAAATGGGCACAAAGAGTGTGAGCAAGTCACGATAAAAAGATACCCAGTTTGAAGCGAGCTTCAATATGAACGCCGAAGAGAGTGACCTGCAGATAGATGTGAGAAAATGGAAGGCTTGCAAGAAAGACGGATAAAAACTGCAGGCGGCTCTGGGAGTATCATGTCATGATGGACAGCCGGCAAACATAAGTCTGAAAATGGATTATAAAGAAAAAAATGAACTTTTTGACTTCACTGCAATGAATGGAGCCTTTCCAGGGCTTGAGATCCTGAGCGTATTACATCTCGTGCAAGTATAGAGGAACATATTCCATCAGCGGCATTTGCAGTGGACCTGGTGGCACAGCCTGCCTCAACGGCTGCTCATTTGTACGCTGCCATGTAGGCAGAAGAAAGTCTAAACCTAAATAATTTAGAAGTTAATTCAGCTTGAGAGATGGAGGGCAAACCAGACGCTCAGTCGTGAGAGACGCAGGGGCAGCATTTGTCCACCATCCATCGCAAGGCACATGGCTGGGCAACACCAGCTGCGAGGTGGTCGATTCGTCATCACAGGCGATCTCTATCAAGACACCACCTCCCATAGTCCGCTGCCTTTGATCTTGGGGGGAGCCAAGTCTACCGGCAGCGTGGTCTTTCGGGCCCGGCAGAGTGGCTGTGGCAAATGCCGCTCCTTCCTCGAGGCCACACGGCAGCCGCGCCTTCCCGTCTCGTCTCCTTCCGAGGCCGGCCGGAGCAGTATCAACGACCTGGAACCTCTAGCTGCCTGATTTTGAAATCAAGTGTACGAAAATTCGAAATTCTCAGATCGAATGAAGCCTCCTGCAACCATCTTCCACCTCGTCGTCCCCTTTCCGGCCGTCCTAGACTCCTGATATCTCTCCCACGATCAACTTCGCTCTCTCCTTGGGCACCGAGTATCGAGGGCTTCACACATCATCTTGTTCCTTCTTTGAAACCACTGATCGTTGTGCATGAATTGGACAAACACCTCAAGCGAACCTTTCTCGAAGAGTTGACTTTCTGGTCTTCTTGTTGGGTACAGTAGTCCCTTGTCCTCATTCGAGACCATTCGCCAGGCCACGCAGGTCTGCTGTATGCTCGCGCCGTTTCAGTTGCGATACAGCTACCTCGATCAACTCGACCCGTCCTTACCATTCCCAAGGTTGGACCGAATTTCACGTGGCGTGCAGAGGAGCTCCGTCCATCTTTCGCAAGGAAGCAAGCCACCAAGTATTCCACTCGTTCTTGTTCGCGGAGCTCCAGTCGCGGCACAATTGGTGCGGTAGCGGTCCAACATCGTTCTACAACTACGTGCACCTCCAGCAGACGCTGAAAGGCAGCGATAGATGGAAGAGAATGTCGGCAAATAGAATGCCCAACATCCATGATGGCCAAGGCGAAATCAATCTGCGTCTTTCCGCAGAAGACTTTTCTGGACTGGGCCCAGACGTCCAAAGTCTGCTCAGACAGCTTGCTGCTTCGCAGCAAGATCAACAACAGAGGCGATCCACGCCATCTTCCTCACATTTGGGAACACCGGCGGGAAGTCTATCTGGGCATGGTCAGGAGATGATTCAGCGGTCAGCTTCCCTCGAGTCTGCCGCATGTCCGCCCAGGAGCAACACACAGCATCGTACGCTCCCGAATAGTTGGCAGCATCAAGTGGCGTTTCAACAACCGACCGAAATGGGCCTGGACGATTTTGGTAAGCTCTATAATCGCTTCCATTGCTGTCAAGGGCAGTGGGAAAAGTTAGATAGTGAATTGACAAATCTGCAGATCGTCAACTTCTAGCAAGCCACGGGCCATCACAAGCGCGAGACCCATATGTGGCATCCGATTGCTATATACCACCAGTACCGGCTGCGTTGCCTTTCGCAGCAGAACGGTTTCTACCTGCACCATATAGCTCTTTGTCATCAGCTGCTTTCTCGACTGCACCGACCTTGTCGTCATCTAGACTGACTCTTCCCTCGAGCCTTACAAACCCGGATGTCAGGGCTGCTCCGACCCGAACAATCTACTCCCCAGCGATGGAGCCGCAACCTGCCGCGTGGCAATTCCATGAGACAGTGAAAAGAAATCCGTCACCTTCCTTGGGTCACTCGGCGTTGTTGCAGGCTTCGAGACAGCCATCCTGGGAAACGCAAAGGTCCAAGTCTCGGGAATCATTTTTGGTGACGCAGAAAATTCCACCTCGACATCACAGCAAGTAGCCATGATTCTCTTTAACTTTTAACGTGACTGCTAATGTTTTGTATGCGTAGCAACTTCCGGCTCGACAGCGCGTAGTATCACAGCGACGAGCTCCTCTTCCCCAGCCGCCGTGGGTTCATCATCAAGTCCCGCAGCGGAAGCAGGCCTCCGCCGTCAATTGCCACAAAGCCTTCCAGGATCGTCTAGAGTTCCTACTGTTCCATCATCGTCGGCCAAGAACTCTCAGTCTCTGGAGCTTGCCCATGCGCCTCCCATCGCCAATGGCATCAACTTGATCAACCCCCGAGACGTTCTCCCGGACAGATTCCGAGAAATTTATCCCTATGATCTCTTCAATGCCGTCCAATCGAGATGCTTCGAGGACGCCTATCAGATGAACGACAATCTTGTCGTTTCAGCCCCGACTGGCAGCGGAAAGACAGCAATACTTGAGCTTGCAATTTGCAGACTCGCGCACATGAGGGGGAACAAAGACTTCAAGATTGTCTATCTATGCCCACTGAAGGCCCTCTGCACAGAGAGATCCAACGACTGGAGACAGAAATTTGGAGTTTTGTCTATGGAAGTTGCAGAGCTCACGGGAGACACTTCGCAAGCTGAAATGAGACGAGTCCGCCAGGCCACCATTATCGTTACGACTCCAGAGAAATGGGATTCTATCACCAGGAGCTGGTCAGATCATCGCAAGCTTCTTGATTTGGTCGAACTATTCCTCATCGACGAGGTACATCTTCTCAAAGAGCCACGTGGATCAACCCTTGAAGCGGTTGTGTCCCGCATGAAGACCCGGGGCGCGAATGTACGCTTCGTCGCTCTGAGTGCAACCGTCCCAAATTCTGATGATGTTGCCCGGTGGCTCGGTAGAGATCATACCAGCCCAGAGATCCCGGCGCGCCGAGCGACGTTCGGGGAAGACTTCCGTCCTGTGAAGCTGCAAAAGTTCGTGTACGGGTTCGACAGCAGAACGAACGATTACCAGTTCGATACTTTCTTGACCGAACAATTGTATCCTCATATCGCCAAGCACTCCCAGCGAAAGCCAATACTGGTGTTCTGCCAGACTCGCAAGAGCTGTCAAAGCTCAGCAAAGAAATTGGCTGAAGAGTGGAATGAACGCCAGCCTCAATCAAGGCCGTGGCCGGAACCCACCAAAAGGACTCCGGTTATTAGCCCTGAACTGCAGGAAATTGTGAGATACGGAGTTGCGTTCCATCATGCTGGTCTCGATCCACAAGACAGGCGAGCTGTTGAGCAAGCCTTTCTCGATGGCCGCCTCAGTGTCATTTGCTGCACCTCCACACTCGCTATGGGCTTGAACCTGCCATGCCACATGGTAGTGCTCAAAGGTACCACTTCGTATCAAGAGAACTCAATTGCCGAGCTCAGCGATCTAGAAGTCATGCAAATGTTAGGGCGTGCTGGCAGGCCACAGTTTGGCAACAGCGGGGTTGCTGTGATTCTCACCAGAGCACGAAATAAGCAGCACTATCAAGACATGGGATCCGGCCAGCAGATTCTAGAAAGTACGCTTCACCAGAACTTGATCGAACACCTTAATTCCGAGATCAACCTTGGTACCTTTCAGGACATCTCGAAGGCAAAGGAGTGGTTGAAAGGAACATTTCTAGCTGTCCGACTCGGCCGCAACCCAGCGTACTACAAACTTGAAGAGACAGGTTCCACCGATCCGCTCGACAACAGACTTGAAAAGATTTGTGAAACGGACATAACCAAATTGCAACAGACCGGGCTTGTCTCGGACGAAGCAGTGTTTCATTCAACAGATTATGGCCGGGCCATGTCACGATATGTCATTCGATTCAATTCTATGCAAAAGATCCTGCAAATCCCTCAAGCAGCCAAAATGGAGCAAGTCGTAAGTTTTCGGGCCACCGTTCTTTCGACTGAGGCTGATGAATTCAGTTGACAGCTGTATGCGAAGCGGATGAATTCAGGGATTTTCGCTGGCGAACACACGAACGCGATGTGTTTCGCGAACTCAACAAAAGTCCCTTCATCGCTTACCCGATCAAGGAGACAGTGAACACAATGGCACACAAGGCGTCGCTTCTACTGCAAGTGGCTTTGGGCTGTGTGGACTTGTCCGACGTACCAGAAGTTGTTCGAAAGCAGATCGTGTTGGACACGGGTCTTCTGTTTGAGAAGATGCACCGCCTCGTACGCGCGGTCGTTGAGTGCAAGGCAAGTGATTTGGATGGAGTCACTTGTCGGGTAGCTCTCGATCTTGCACGGTCGATGGCAGCTAGGGCTTGGGAGGGCAAGCCCATGCAACTAACGCAAGTACCTCAACTCGGACCAGTCTTCATGCGAAAGTTTGTTGCTTCTGGCATCACAACGGTGCACGACTTGGTGAAAGCTGGCGCCAGCAACATCGAAAGAATACTGAGCCGAAACCCCCCGTTTGGAAAGAAATGGACTGATGAGTTAGCACACTTTCCACGCCTGACACTTGAAGCACGTATCGCGACAGAGCTTCCACGGACTTTCAACTCAGGCAAGCAGCCCATAGCTCGCATCGATGCTATTCTTGGCTTCTCCAATACTCCAGGGAAGCCGAAATGGCGTGGCAAGATTCCTTCTGTCACATTCATGGCTGAAACTACGGAGGGTGTCCTGGCGCATTGGTGGAGAGGCTCGATGAAGAAGTTCAAAGAGGAGGACGAGCACAAGTTGTCTCTTCAATTTGAGGTGGACCTGAGCAGCGCCACAACAGCGATCATTTGCTATTTCGCCTGCGAGGACATCGTCGGCACCGTTGTCACCAGAAGACTGGAGCATGGCCTGCCACCGTCTGCTTTTCCTCCGAGGAAGGAGTCAACATCACAGCTCTCGCAAACGTCTGGCAAATCTGCGGCGTCCTTGATGGATGATGATATTGGCGACAATGACTTGTTGGATATCGCAAAAGAAGGACGAAATCAAAGCGAAGCATGCCCTGTCGTCTTAGAAGACTCAGATGTCGACTCTCGTTCGCCCATAATGAACCGAAACAGGGAGTACCAAGTCGACGACCGGGTTCCGAAACAGAACGACGATTTTGCATCCTCCCAGGACAGCGAAAAGGAGATTGTCCCATGGCAGCCGATTCAACTACCCAACGGAAAATTCAAATGCAATCATCATTGCGCTGATGCTGGGCTGAAGAATGGCAACGGAAAAGTCTGTGCGCATCGGTGCTGCCGAGAAGGCCTTGATGTGCCCAGAAAGCCAAAGCGCCCGAGTTTGAAGAGAAAATCAGGCCTTGAGGAGATCGTCGTCGCTGATCCAGCTTCGAAGCTGACCTCAACGTCAACGACCAAGAAAGTCAAAGCAACCATACCAAAGGGCAGACCGTCAATCAAAGACTTTACACGGGAGCCTCTCGTATCTGCCCCTCCAAATAGACAAGACCGCCCTCTGATGGATCTGGACGACTTTGACTTGGATGGGGATGGCTTGTTCGATCTGACTCAATTCGAAGACGCTCATGTCGACGATCCTCGGAGCTCTCATCGCAGCCAGTACGAGCCTATCACCAATGAGAGATCTCATGAAAAAGAGGTCAACCTGTTCGCTAGTCTCTCTGACGTTGCGTTGCAGGAAGATTTAGCCTCGCCAATTGGTAGAAGAGACACCACCAAAGCCCGGAGCTTTGATGTTGGCGAGAGGACGAATCCCCTGCAGGCTGAACTCTTGAAAACCCAAAGCAACAGCACCGATAACTTTTCGGGTGATTCGGTCTTTGACGGTGTGACCGCAGATGAGTGTAACGGAGAACCATTCCGTACACACAGTTCCCTGGTGGGTACCACGGGCCTCCCGAAGAAGCAGCATGGAAATTTCGGTAACGTCCCCTTGCATGAGGTTTCGCGAAATGAGTCCAGCGGGGAAGAGTCATCTTTAGACACTCCGCCAACTATGGCGAGGTACCTCAATCACCCCAGTGCGAAGCATCTTGAGAAAAGATCGCAAAAAGTCATTCCATGCCAAGCACCTACACATTCCGGAATGGCCAGCAGGGCGGGAAAAAGTGGTGTCAGTTCGCCAGCCATCCCGTCCACCACGCGTCTTGCCTCTTTACAGCAAGGATCTGACACAGCGACGGAGGCAAAAGAATTCGAAGATGAGACTTACATCTTCTCTGATAACTATGTACTGCCACCACCCAGGGACAGTTTTGGCGAAGGCAGTGTCATCCTGCCCCATGTGTCAAATGGAAGGCCCTTGCCACACAATGCTGATGCGAGGGCCGTCCGCAAGTCAGCGGAACTTGATTCATCTTCCTCCAAGGGTAATGATTTGTCGATGAAATCGCAACAAGATTCAGAATGGGACGGGTTTGAGCCGGGATTTACTGACGAATTCCGGGATCTTGTGGAGTTCATCTAGTCCGGATGAGGAACGTCAGATTGGACGTTTGTCGGAGTCAAAAGATCTCGCGGGAAACAAACGTGCAGAGGTGGGAGCAATGGTTGATATGTTCTCTTTGCTTTTTGCCTTGCTTCTTTGCTATTGATTTTTGATCTGTACAACTTGTGGAACTTTGGCACGATTGGCACAAGGCCAACTAGTGAGAAAGGCCTGCTACTGGTAATCCCTTGGTACTAGGTTGGGAACGCCCGCGGGCGTGAGGATGAAACTGCATCTGGAGTAAGAATTGACGCAACTGGAAGGGAATTGACGGTCTTGTAGCGACTTCTTTATAGCTCACCAACTTCTATTTTGACTCCCCTGACCTGAAGTTAACGGCAATGTATTGTGATGTAAGTGTATCGCTCTGAAAGAAGAGATGACGACGGAGGGCTGTTTCTAGAAGTTGCAAACGTGCTAGGCTATCTATATAAGCGCCAATAAAATCGATATCACAGCAAAGTCCCAATCTATAGACGTATTTCTCCGGTGAAGGGAAACGCTGTGTATTACGATAAATGAACAGCATTTGTTTTCCCGGGAAGTGTAAACGAAAATGTAGGAGTGGACGTTATGAAGAAAATCATGTTACAAATCCAAGAGCTTCTTCTTCAAAATCCGGCATCGTCTCATTTACAGACTAGGGATTTGCTACAGATACATGCATAAAGTGGTATTAAACAACGCATTGTACTTCCTGCTCAATCGATTGGTTGCTCCATCAAAAGAAACGTGATTAGGCAATGATGAAGTCAGTCAATGCATTTCTGATCATCTAGGTATGCAATGATCGGAAACTCTTCTGGCCTAACGGTTTCACCAAATAGAACAAGCTCCATACAAGCTCCATGGCTGGTTATCAATTTGCATTTTTCTTTTGTCATCGATTCTCATGGTAATTAAAGGTATCTGCTTGCCAAGCAAGGCTGACGTTCTTGACAACAACCAAATCGGGCATCATGTCTCTCCTCATACACCCTCCTCACTGTCTGACCAACGGTCCGGTCACGGATTCTTGATTTCTTGATCATATCGTTGGTAAATGTACCACTTTGGAGAAAGAAATGGGCCTAATAATGGTAAGTCAAGGACAAGTGACTGTACATCCAAGCGGAAGGACATGTAGCTCACCTGTCCATCAAATCAGGGATATGCATCAATATGCTGTAACTCTGGATTCCAGAGCCTCATGGCCGTCGTAAAGAGTAATCCGCCTTAATCTCGTGGATCTTGATAGCCAAGTGCCTTGCAATCACGGCAATAGTAACTCACGCTTCTCGTGGTGTCCCCCCTGAACGTAGGCTTGAAGTTTGGACATCTCGACGAGTAATTCTCTGAGCTGTCACATGGCTCCCAGGTTGAGTGGTAATACATTGCTTTCTCAGCCCAATTATTACACCCCGGGTTCTTGCATAGGTTCTTGAGGCCCTTGACTTTACACATGGTGGATTGTGTAGAGAGTTATGCGCAGGTCTGAACAGGCTTTGTGATGAGATTTCAGGAAGAACTTTGTAAAACACAGATGAGGGTTGGCACGAACTCGTAGGATTGACGATTTTGAGTACTGGAGATTCAAAGGTCGTTGATCGAAATTAGGGGGCTTTTATAAGTCGACTTGACCGTCCATCATCTTTTCCTGTGAATCGTGGAAGGTACCTAGTGATGCAAAACTGTGAGCAAAAGCGATGGACAACTGGCTGCGATTTTCCTGGGGCGATCTGTATAGCAGCCAGATAGCCAGCCACTCAGTCAAGGTTAGGTCTCAACATTGTTGTATCATCTCACGCTGTAAGTCATAGCTTTACTCAGGCTTCTCACAAGATTTGCAGGCTGTGAGCCTTGTCTCTGTCTAGGTCCAATTAATCCTCACCATGTTCTCTGAATCCTGCCGACGTCTGAGTCAAAGGCTATTGCCGGGTGGTGGTGAGATTATTAACCACCAGCATTCCAAAAAGGGGGGAGATTCTCTTAACCTTGTGATGAGCGTAGATCCTCCTCCAGCAAGCCCAGGGCTCCGCCTGCCGCTGGATCGCCGTCTAGCTGGTATATTTCCAAGGTTTTCCGCAAGTTCTCCAGCTTATGCCACGATCCCGGGTCAGTCTGCCAGGCCTTAACGTCTTCGACAGCTTGCCAGAGCCTCGCACTTTTGCAAGCCTCGGCCTCGCCCTGATCCCTGTGCCACTGCTCATTCTCGTACTGGTCCCTCCTCGCGACCTCCTCGCCGCCCATCATGCGCCTGGTGACGCGGTACGGGAGGACGGCGCAGTTCGCCATCTCGAAGTTGTCGACGGCCGCGGTCGGGTGGCCCATGACGCGCAGGAACGACTTGTTGCAGCGGCTGTGTAGCACCAGCATCACGCAGTCGCCAGAGTCGGGGTTGTTGAAGATGTCGTCCAGGACGCGACGCACGCGGCGGTCCACGTCGATGTAGACCTCATCGTGGAAGTCCTCCTGCTCCGGGATGTCCAGCTCGCACTGGACGCGCATATCCAGATCGTTGTTCAGCTCCTCGACGAGCTTCTCGATGTCCGCTTTGCTTCCCTTGTAGTCGGACTGGTGGTTGTGGCCGTATCCCATCCACTCGCGCAAACCCTCCTTGACTTGTAGCGTGACGGCAGGGAAACGGCCATCGGGGCTCGGAAGGTGCAGGCCGGTGTGTTTGATCATGCACATGGCCGTCTGGATGCACCGACTCAGCGGCGACGCGTAGATCACCTGGGGCCGCGGGGCCGTCTCGAAGTTCATCGCTGTGATCAGATATTGCGCGGCCAAACCGACGTTGGAACGCCCCTCCTCCGTAATCGACGGGTTGAAGTTCTTCGCCAGGCCGGCCAGGTACCGCCAGGCCACGGGCTTGCCCCATCTCTCGGAGTCGTCGTTGTGGGGAGTGTTGCCGTGGCGGAGGGTGTAAACGATCTTGGTTTCGTCGCCGCTGCTGATTGGGGCATTGTTGAGAGCCTCGAAACCGCATCGGGGTCGAATGTTCTCCGGAGCGAGTGCGATGGGTCTACTCGGGATGGGGACTCTGCTCAGCGGGAGGTTGACTGGGTCAGAGAAAGAGGCATCGTGCGAGTATTCCCAGGAAGGGCCTGGGTTTGGAGGAGAAGCCATGCCGAGCGCATTCAAGTTTTGGTCTGCTGCAACGGCTGGATGATACCGAAGTGTTGTGTTGGGCTTCTAGGCCAGACTCGAGCAGTTGGGTCAAGTACAAGGTCATGATGGCTACTGCTTGAGATCATTTTGCCTTTCTGTATTCCAAAAGAGATCATCCATGAAGACTTTCCCATTCACGGTGAGCTGGGGTCGAAAACCTAGTGAAAGTGACTGTGCCAAAACAAAGGAGATGGTGTCGAGGACAGCAGCATCCACATGAGCTAGGTTTATAGGTGTGCAGGAGAACAAAGAACTAGGCCATCACATGCATGACCATCCTCCCATATAACAAGGCTGCACCTGCCTGTGGGAACTCGTTGTGTTAAATCATCACCAATTTAATTGTTATAGTTTTCCGGTATGTGAGGAATCACGGACAGACTAGAAATCTTGTTACTTGGCATTGCGAGTTCGACATGGGGATGAGATCAACCAACGAGTCATTATCACTCTTGATATAGGAATGCAAAGAGAACGGCTACTGAATATGATAAGAAAGGTCTTCTCGACTGGCGTCCACGGCAAGCATTAGTGTCTCATCTCTCACTGAAGCTTATGCAATTTACACTGATTGAGAAGCAAAACTGAACGTCACTATCATACATGCAGGTAAACCCTGGAGATTTTCAAGTCTGCCCTTGAACTAAGAATCAGAGGCATTGTGTCTTCGCATCACTTAGACTTTGGCGGTATTTGCAATTTACTGCATCTGATTCCTCATGTTGGAAATCTTTCCCATCACCCAAAATGTTTGCTCTGGGAGTATCCAATCCGTGCTCTCACTGGCTAGCACAGCATTTCAGAGTAAACAGGTTTTCATCCGAGCATGATGATGTTGAGGGCGTCAACGTTTGCCTCGAGATATTCATAGTCAAATGATTCCACATGGACTAGGCCAACGCCTCGACGATAGACCACTCCAGCTGAACCGTACTCGACGAGCACCATGTTGCAAAAGCAGTATTGTAAACCCCTGGTCCGCCGCGGGTATTTTGTATTTGGGGTATTTGGGGCGAAAGATCCGGTTGCGATCGGATATCTTCTTGTGCGCGGTATGACCAGCATGCGATAGCAACATGCACTCCCAATCTTCCAGACTGCCATTGGCTTTGTGTCACTCAGCTCAATCACGGTCCGTAGCGGGCAACATGCCACAGAGATGTTCCTCACGGGCCAGCAACAAGAAGCAAGGCAGCACCTGGCCCCAATCCACTTCCCCAGTTACGTTTCTTCGCGACTAATGGAATGCCTACAAGTAGTTCCCCAGAGAGTAAGCTGCATAGGACTCACAGTCCTAGCCCGAGCTGCCAACCTTGGAACATCTAGTGACTGAAGCCCCATGCGGAGCTGGAGAACGCCTCCGCGCCATATCGAAGACGTATCCGGCTCCCTTGATGTGATTCTCACCAAAGCACCATTACCTTGTCTTCCTCGCGGCTGATTGCATGTCTCCCGTGTGTTACGCTGACCTCCCAGTCAACCCAAGACCAAGTAGGAAGAGCAATCTTGGTGCCGCAAAAATTGGCTACTTTCCTCTGCTTGAGCCGGCTGGTCGGATGCCGCAGCATCGCTTGATCAAATCTATGTCTGGGGGCCAAAGAAAAGAGAACGGATATCAGACAGAAAGAAACGGATGATATACAGATCCAATGCCACAAAGCACGACCATGGCGTCATGGTGCCCATCACCCCAACGGCCGGTTCCAAGGTTGGGATGGGGTGGATTTTGAGACTTAACATCGTGTTGTCGTCTGCTGTGACTCATCAACCGGTCGATGTGCAGCCAGCCAACCGGGGCATTCGTGGATTATCAAGGTGGATCGTGGGGTAAGATTTAGGCAGCAAAGTAAGGCAAGACACTTCAATGTTGCACAGTCTCCATACTAAAGACAGTGTTTCTACAAATATGAGTACACAGCCACTCCGAGTGTTCAACTGCATTTCGACCGGTGAAGCACTGTGGTCAACTCAAATATCGTAACTTGAATTGGTTCTCGAAGCCTTCTCGGGTCTCTTTCTCTCTCGAAATAACTCGCTCATATTGACGCATACAATCATACAGATCCCTTTTACACAGACCAGCGCTCTTCAAGTTCAGAATCGAAATGCCTGTCACTCTCAGGATTGTCGATCATCCCGCCACAGCTTGGGCCAAGCCCAAGAGCTCGTCAGCCGAGGAGCTCTTGCGAGAGGCCGCCCCAAGGCAGCATCGGAGCTGCAAAGGCCTGGTGCAATCATCTTTCGCCCCCAGTCATTTCGGAGCTGGTCACATCACGCCGTCCGACAATGGTTTTGTCTGGGCGGCATATCATGCATATAGCCAGCATCATCATCTCTGCATCCGCCCGGAGGACGTCTGGTTCGCGATCCTGACGCAGATAAGCTTCTACATCAACGCGCACGCCGAAGACCTGCGGTCTTTGTTCGTCGCCCATGAAGGCAAGAAGGAGCTGAAGGCCATCCACGATATCGCCGACTTTGCTTTCCTGGCCGTCCAAATGGGCGACAGAATCGGCGAGAACGTCCTCGACCCCGAATTGAAGGACTGGGTCTTGCCTGCATTCTCGACTACAACAAATTCTGATAGGGTGGTTGGATCCATATTATTCATGGGTGCCATGCAGAAGTACTTCTCTTACACCATGGTGGTTTGCTGTGGTCTCCCGTCCGTGACGCTACTTGGCTGTGTGGAAGATTGGGAGAACATTTTGAACCGGCTCGACAAGCTGGATCTCTTTGGGGATGAACCCAAGCAATTCGCCGCGATGCTTCGACCAATCTTGCGTCGCATGATCCGGTCCTTCTCAGATCCGTCCAGTACGGAAACCCTTGATTTCTGGAATACCATTGTGCACAGACACATAATGGGCAGCGGCACAGACTATCTCTCGGGCTGGCTGACGGCATTTTGCTTCTGGGACGAAGAGGGAAAAGCAAAGGCGACCCGTCACCAAGTCTTGGAAGACGTCACATATCCTTCCGTCGATGTGGACCAAGTACCGGCAGGTTTTGCCTCCGTCCCCGTCTCGGTAGATGATATGGGTCACAAGTACAAGGCGACAATGGTTGCGGGATCAGTCGGCATTCTTGCTACTACCTCTCACATTCCAGGGACTTCGGATGGGGCACAGGACACGCTCAACATTGGGTCGAAGCCCACCATGCAAAGTGAATTTGCCAACCTGAACGACGTCACTTCTAATGGCGACCAGATGGATATAGACAGTTCTGAACCACGGGCTGACCAGGAAGAGCCGATCCGCGATACTGTGCAGGCTCTCTCCGGATGGTGGATGTTTGAAATAGAGTCTCCGTAGTGATGGGTACCGAATCTCTCAACCAAGTATGAGCAAGGTGTGGTGCGTTCCGGCTCGAGAAACGGTGGCCGACGGATTGACGAAACCATCGGTTGTATCGATCGGTTGAGGACTTGGAAGAAAGTTTGGTATGGGACGGCTGGTTGATGAGGGTGACGACACCCTTGAAATGGTCTCTGAGAGTGGGAAGTCTGGAAGAACGAGCTTCTCGATATTTCCAGAATGGTTTAAACTGCATCTTGCTGGGAATCGGCTGCAGAATAGAAGCCTGGAGGATGAGGGACTTGATGTTATCGAAGGATTAGCCGGATCCCAAGCATAGACTTGCTCTACAGGCCGCATTCGTCCAATGAATAAGATCTTCTCATTTCACCAAGAGCATTTGTTGACCTTGATAAATATTCTGTCCCTTTTTGGTTCACTGTCCAACCTGGTTGGAAGCACTTGGGCCATCCCGCTGTGGATATAAATGGGCTATAATATAGGTCAAAAAGCTAAGTTACTGATATTCCAGCCTCGGGTCTCTTGGCAATAACCCACAGGAACTCTGCTTTGACATTATCCTGCTTCACCTCGTCCAAGACCAGCTCCAGGCCGGCCTCTCTTAAGAGCTGCCTATATTTATCAGCGTCCCAGCCGCTGTGGTAAACCCAGCCTTTCTGACCCATCCACCCAGTCATCACCACATTTTCGTTCTCCTCGGCGGGGAAATTGAAGAGCATGTAGCCCCCAGGCTTGAGCCACGCCGAGACTTTACGAATCATATCAACTTGCTCGTCCCGGGGCAGGTGCTGGATGCAATAGAAGCCAAGGACCACGTCAAAGGCCACACCCGGGAACTTGAGGCTCATCATGTCGCCCTCGACCCAGGTCACCCGGTCCGCATCATCACTGCAGACCAGTGCCAGGCGTTTCTTGCCCAGCTCGATCTGCGCCGAGGACAGGTCGTTGGCGGTGATGCGGAACTGCGGATCATGGGCGAGCAGCTTCTCGGTCGTGGGGATCCCGGCGCCGCATCCCACCTCGAGGATGTCCCTGTGAGACGGGGAGAGCAGGTCGAGGAGCTTGTCCAGGTACGAGAGGCGGATGGCGGCGCCCTTTGTGGACCAGGAGGTGTATTTCTCTGCGATGGCGTCGTACGAATCCCTTAGGCGGGACTTGAGGTTCTCCGGGACGGAGGAGGAGGCTTCGTCCCCGCCGTCCATTGTCCGCGGCGGGCTTTTGGTGCGCCTTGGGACACGGGGGTGTGTGTTATATAAGTGGGTCGCAATGCCCGGTCCGCCTCAGCGAGTGCGGCTCCGAGAGCGAGGGCTCGACTGGCTGGAGACTTCCGACGCGGTTCGGAGGGCGGCCGCCTCCGGGTGGTGTGTGGGGTCGCGGGTGGATACCTGTGGGCAAAGGCGGCTTCAAGGGTCCCAAGGTCGTCGACAGAAATATTCCAAAGGGTATACACGATGTTGGGGAGACAGACGATCAAAGAAGCAATCCTCGGGTGGTCAGACGGGCACAATAGTGTGAGGAGGACCCGTTGGCCGCGGACATGGAGTCTGGCTGATAGTGGGAAGGTTGTTTCTTTAGTGAGATACACGAGCACTGTGACTGGTCACTCTTCGAGTTAGAGAACGATAATGGAACTCAAACTGACAATGTGCCTGTCCACCGAGTGAAGGAGCATGGAGTCAGTCCCCTCGGGTCATGCCAGTAGTAGATGAAACCGCATGCTAATGGCAAGACAGGGCTGGCAAATACGCCGGGCAGTCAGATTGATGTGTCTGGCTCTCCTACTGTGCTACGGTAGGTACTTAGACCGGGTGCCTAGGTGGGCGTGCATGACTACCTAGGTACTTTACCTAGGTAACTGCGGGGTTCTTCCACCGAGTGTGAGTCTTACATTGCATCGCGTGCATGAAGGCCTAAGAGCACACGTGGGGTAACGGACTTGTACCTGCCCACGCGACGCCTTGGCTAGGAGACCCAGCAGCCGGACCTGGGCGGACTGACTTGCCTGGGCTGGGCTGGACTGGAACTGGCGCCAGGCAAATTTTCCCATGAGCGAGCCAGGCGATGGATGGAACCCTTGGAATTTTTTTTCTGTTGCTGTAGATTTTCTGAGACTGTTGATTTCCTTGCCTATTTTCCTTTTACCTCTTGTTTCTTTTTCTCATACTCCCATCTCTCTCTCTCTCTCTAGTCTCGTACTCCTCGCTGCACGACCCTTTGCACGACAACCCACCCGCCAACCCAACCCACACGCTTTG
Source organism: Diaporthe capsici (assembly GCA_013364905.1). Taxonomy (NCBI): domain Eukaryota; kingdom Fungi; phylum Ascomycota; class Sordariomycetes; order Diaporthales; family Diaporthaceae; genus Diaporthe; species Diaporthe capsici. The sequence goes on from WNXA01000013.1 coordinate 1,122,287, forward strand.
CTTATTCTCCGCACGTACTCCCGTTGCATTTGCACGCGGCCGAGACATCTGCATACACCCGACTCGACCACGGCTCGCTACCTGCAGCAACCCATCGCCCAGCATGGTCGAGAAGCTCTACGTCACCTACAATGATGTGTGTATACCATATACTCCCTAGGCGTCCAAGGCGCATGCCTCCCAACCAAAACACCCAAACAACCCAGCACCAATGGTGCCTCTCGGCATGAGCCCCGGCGCGAGCACACCCGCACACGCCCCCCAAGATGCGCGTTTCTGACTCCTGTCTGCCTCCCACTTCCAGGTCCACAAGCTCTGCCAGGAGTCCGCCTCCCACATCCTCGACAACTTCAAGCCCCACCTCATGATCGCCATCGGCGGCGGGGGCTACGTGCCCGCGCGCATCCTGCGGTCCTTCCTCAAGAAGCCCGGGAGCCCCAACATCCCCATCCAGGCCATCGGCCTGTCGCTCTACGAGGCCCTCGGCGGCACAGACGGCGTCGTCGAGGAGCCCGGCAAGCAGGTCACCCGGACCCAGTGGCTCGACCTGACCAGCCTCGGCGAGATGAAGAACCTCATAGGCAAGAAGATCCTCATCGTCGACGAGGTCGACGACACACGCACCACCCTCGAGTACGCCGTCAAGGAGCTGGAGAAGGACGTCGAGGCCGCCAGGCAGAAGCTGGGGCTCGAGGGCGAGCACGCCAAGACGGAGTTTAGCATCTTTGTGCTGCACGTGAGTCGCCCACATCTCCTCCCCACCCGAGCGCGTTCACTGTGTCTCGCGGGCAAGGGCTAACCAGGGAACCTTTGGTTCGGGAAACCACAGAACAAGGACAAGCAAAAGAAGGGCACCCTCCCCGCCGACATGATCCAGGGCGGCCGCTACCTGGCCGCGCGCACCGTTGGTGACGAGTGGATCTGCTACCCCTGGGAGGCCGAGGACATCGAGGAGCACGACGAGCTGGCCAGGAAGATGAAGGCGAAGCAGGCCAACGGGTCCTCGTGAGGACGAGGCCCGCCGAGCGAGCGAGTGATGAGCGACTAAGCGGTCGAAAGCACGCAGACGTACGTTGGCGACTGGAACCACATGCGCTGTCTGGCAGCCGGCACCCACCGACGCGGCTGCAAAACGCGCATATTTGTTTTATGTCTATCTTGGAGATAGACGGGCGCCGATTCTCAGAGACCCCCAGTCATTCCCGAGGCGCTACCAAGCGTTTGATTCCGGCGCGATTCAACTTTTCCACCAGATATTGGCTAGCATACATATGAGGGAGGCTGTCTGCTTGAGCAACCGAATGGGCTTTTGAGCGCAGAAAAGGCGATACTCCATCTTGGGACATGGGACGGGTTGCATAGCGATGTGTGATTGGGTAACCGCAAGGGGTGAAAACAAGATAGAGCTGAAGAGGCGACTTACGGGTCACACTGCTGACCTAGAATCAAATGATGAGAGTTAACAAACATTATTCTAGACTCTGTCCTCCCAGAAGTGTGTGGTCATACTCAGCTCAGCTTGCTGTTGCATGCTTATCCCTGACAGCAAGGTGGAAGTCATACCGTCTTCCAGCTGTACTTGGTTCCGCATCGAAGAAATCGCAGTGCTCTCAGGTTCGCCTCAAGCGCCGGTGCTGGTATACATTGCTGAACTTGAGCGCGGTTGCTTTAGCCCCACCGTAGTACAGCACTATTAGGTTTCCTACTGGCCGCCCAACGTGCTATGCTTCGGAGCTGGTTCCAGCTAGACATTGCAGGGGTGGGCAGCCTGCAGTGCAGGACGGCAAGCGGGCATCGTGTTGGTATTCTCTATTGGCAGCATCCAGTTTTGCATTGATGAAGTACAAAGAGCACGTTTGATTGAGAGTGAATAGTCTGATTATCCGTTGTGTGAAGCAAATATTAGGTCCCATGAGGACCTAGTTAGTCACAAACAGACACGAATGACTCCCAACAAGACCACGAAGAAGAAGCACGTAGCAACAGAAGAGAACATCTGAGAGTTTTCTCGGTCTCAATTCTGCAAAGGAAATAAACCAATCCACAGAATTATCCATAAAACAGACACGTCCAATCGCAACCGGAATACTGCCTCAGAATCATTGGACGGGCTAAAGGCCACTGCGAAACCCCAGGGCCTTGACCACCACGACGAGTCCGACTGAAAGGCTTTCTCGGGCGCACGATGAACCATTTTCCAATCCACACGCAGTCCATCCAAGCTCTTAGCTAGCTTCTTACCACTTAGTGGCATCGCAGTTGGAGGATCAACTGACCGTTTCGCAAGTTTCCAACTCGAACTAGACATTGGTCATCGACACCAGACGCTCTAGTGAAATTCCAGAACTTTTGATCGCAATTCAAAACCAAACGCCTCTTTCTTGGAATTTTCGATTAGTGGCGAACGCCGGTCCCGATGAGATAGTCTAATGAAATCCCAGGAGGATTGGCGAACGCGACCTCGCTCGTTTCCAATGGGGGGCATTCGCCGGCTTCTCCCATCTGTAGGATGGCAGGTGGTGAAAGAAAGTGACCTTGCGCTTGCCCGACCCGCTGGCGAGCTTCTGTGACGTGTCCGAAGGCGTGTCGGGTGCTGATTTCTTCAAAATGGGCTTCAAGGGCGGCAGGGGGGTGAAGGTAAGCTCGCGGGTGCCGAACCAGAACAGATTGTGGGTCGCCTAGTCCTCATCATCGTAGTCGTCGTCATCCTCGTCGCCGTCTTCTTCTCCCTCGGACGAGTCATCAATGTCCATTGCATCCGACTCCGCATAATGGCATTCTGTGGAAACCCCATCCGCATACCTCTCAGCATCCTGCTCGAAGAACCTGTTCTTGAGTTCTTTGATGAAATTTCCAGGTAAACAAGGGTCAAAAGCACGACCAGAGCCCTCCCAGATCTTAGCGCTGGCCTCAAGGTAGTGACCGGTAAAGGCCTGCCAGGCGAGCGCTTGGTAGCTTCTGTAAGTGTAGACGAGTTTCCTGGATCTCGGGCACCATTCTTTCTCATTGCTGTCTTCCCAAGTGGTAGCCCGCGGAATAAATGGATCATTTTCAAGCGCCGCAGGGACAAGCTGATCTAGGACACATCGAGCGGTCAACTCTCCGATCGGACGGCAGTCCTTGAAGTTGAGCATGTACAATCGCTTTCCGACTCCAGTTGGAGACGAGCCCAAGAGGAATTCTATTCCCCTGCCATCCAGGCGAGCTCCCCAATGGAGTATGGCGTGGCTAAATGCGATCTCTCGCGCAAGCTCTTTCACCGCGTATCTCGCTATAGTCCTTCCGCAGGCGTTGATGATACGGTCGAGGAATCCGGAGAGGACAGGTTTGTCGAAGAGGGTAAATTCATCCTCCTCCAGGGGATCTTCCATGATGACATCCGAGACAGAGTCCCTGCAATCATCCAACTCGTCGTCGTCGGAGCTCCTGCCAAGGTATATGCGGATGAGGCAATGCTCATTCTCGTCCAAAACCTTTTCCACCTCTGCATCTTTGAGGCCGTAGCATGTCCCAAGGATAACCCTGCGGTCGGTATCTCCCAGGTCTCCAATTCGACTCAGCACAAGCCCAATCTGCTCATTGGAATCGACAGGCACGCGGTTGCCATCTGCGTCGTAGGACTCAGGAATGCGTGGATCGAGGTTCTCGCAAGGTCTTACAAGCCCAGTGGCAACGTCCTTCACCCAACCTGTCGGGATAACTTCCTTGACTTTGGGTAAAAGCAGTGGTCGGAGCCAGAGTGGCCTTGAGTCATTCCAGATTAAGTGACCAAAGTCCTCATACGCTTGCCGCACACAAAGAGTGTTGTCTCGCTCTTGCTTGATGACTTTCCGCGGACCGACTTCCATGACATACTTTCCGAAGCTCTCTGGAAGCCCATAAATGGTGGATTTAGTCCCGTCCACCATGAACTTGAGAGGTCTCCTTTTTGCTTTCCTTTCTGCCTCAGCAGCCTGCTCTTGGTGCCGAATGATTTCAGCGCTTCTCTTATTCGCTTGGTGAATGTCAGACTTCAAAATCTTCAAGATTTCGTTATCCCTCTCGGTCAATTCGTCCATTTCACTGATCAAGGATTCGATCGATTGGTCGGCTGATGTCCTGCCTGACCCGCGCGCTGCGATGTCCCTGATCACTTTCTCATTGATCTCTTTCTGTTTCTGGTAGTCCGCGAGGATAACGTCGAGATTTCCCAATATCCGACCTGACGGATCACACGGACACGAAGACATTTGGTGAGCTGCGCATTTTTTGTTAGCGAAGTGGGCAATTGTGACTGGGACAATACGGTCATTTTCTCACTTGTACTTGTGGTAGATCCGCTCTGATGAACATGGGCAGTGGAGTCGTGATTGGCTGCCGAAGCCTCTGGAAAGCCATCGAGGCTTGGTGGATTGCTGTTGAGAATGAGGTCGATCGCCATTCGATTTGGAGTGGGTTGTTGATTGTCGCGTTGGACGTCTGGCATCGCGTGTTTACCGTGATGTGTTGAATCGCTAGGCATGGTAGGACTGGCGACTCCATTACTTGTATTTTGGAGAGTAGATGCGCTCGCGATGCGAGAGCTGTTTGATGGACCGCCGTTGTCATTGTCGGTGGTGAATGGGTGGACGGTGACATCCAGATTCGCCGCAGAATCGATCATGGCGTCGCTCGAGCTGATACTGTCGTTGCTGAGGCGTGAATAGTTGCCGTCCTTTTGCGGCGAGAGCCTGCGACTCGAGCCAACCATGGTGACTTGTGCGGTTGTGAGCCAGAGGATTTGAGTCGAGACTTCGGTCGTGATTGGGAGAGTTGCAAAACCTCAAAGCAGTAGGACGGGGACGACGAGCGAAAGTGCGCAATTCGACCACAAAAGTAGGTTGACTGCTGTTCGCAGAATAAACTCGACCGAGAAGGCAGTGGTTAGGGTATGAGGATAGATGTGAAATGGTTACGGGGACAAAAGTTTCCAAGACCAAATGGTGGTGTCGAAGTGACACGGAAGTGAAGGAGAAGGAGGAAACTGGCACGGCAAGATCGGCGGTGACCTCTCTCAAGTCATTCGCTGCGTGCCTAAGGGACGAGGAACCTAGGTACTTGGGTTGGACCACAGAGGCAGAAAGACGGCTGCTTAAACACACCAGAAGCGTTGAAGTTAGGGCACCTGAGTGACGGGGGTGGAGAGGTGGGCAGAAAAGACAGAGGGAAACGGGGGAGGGCGTGTCCCTCCCTACTGTGTAGACGCCTGGTCGTCCAACCGAGTGCCTTACGCTAAACGAATACCACAGCCTGCGAGTATCGCCAGCCCAAGCCCCGGCAAGGGGCCTAAGTACACCGTGATAGCTCTCACCTAGCAGCCGATGAGCAGGAGACAGCTTCAGGCCTCGCCCGTCTCGCACCACGCCCTTGAGATGATAGATCTTCCAGCCAATAGAAGCCCGGTCACGAAAAGGCATCCTGCTTTGCTAGCCGTGGCTCCCTACTGGATGCTAGACCACTTAGGCCACAGACGACAACACATAGCACACCTTCAAATGACTGGGTAGACATGTTATCGCAGGTGCTTATCCTCCGCTATCGAGTCATCTGCCGCAGTACCAACATGCTAGAACTGGCCATCGTTCTGAATGCTTGGACAGAACCCGACCCAGACCGTCTAACCTGGACCGCCTCGTCGCACCTCGACCGGGCTGCCATGACCCATAGTGCCAGTAACCCGTCACCTGAGCGATTTGGATTGTCTTCGGTCCAAATTGACAATGAGAATAGGGTACCTGAACACTCCGCTGCCTAACGAATGGGTCGGGTACAGCAGCACCACCCACGATTCAGCAAAGAATCAGCAAAGGAAGGAACGGTATGACAGACATGGGACGAAATCCACGAACAAGGGAAGTAGAAAAGATGGCCGTCCTGGGTATTGGAACTCGATGCAAGCACACAGCAGACCTGACATCAGCCATAAACATGCTGGAAATAGCGCATGTAGACTCGCCCTGAAAAGCCATCTATTAGCGTGATAAATATTATCAACCCCCTGAAGTACCTTCGCGAGAATGCTTCTCCTTCAATCGTTTCTCCTGCTTCATAAACTCCCTGATGCCAACCGGCACGTTCTTATACAAATCATCGTCCCAAAAGTCCTTAGCAATTTTGGGAGAAGTAGAAGCCGGTGGAGTATCCCAGTTGGCATCCGATCCGCCCCCGTCGTCATCCATGCTGACAGCAGTATGATCTGTCCCAGAAGTCGTCGGTGGCCGCTTCGCCGAATCCGCATCCGCGCCCACACCCACGCCCGCACCAGTCCCTGCGTCAGCTTCCCTCTCCGCAGCTAGCTTCCTCGTCGCCTCCGCATCCGCAAGCGCCCAGTCCTCCATCTCGTCGCGGAACCGGTCCCAGACGCAGTTGACACACCCGCTCATACAGCAATTATCGGGCTCCTCCGGCTTCGGCGGCACCACGACGCCCGCGATGACCGTGCTCCTCGCGCGCAGCTTCGCAAGCTGCTCTGCGCGCTCGGCCGGGCCGGCCAGGCGCGACCCGAATATCACCTTGGCCTTGTCCTCTGTGCTTGTTTGGGTCGGCGGCGGCGTGGGCACGGGCGGCGATGTCCCTATCTACTATGGCCGAAAATCTGGTGAGCCCTGGTGGCACAGACGCTAGGTCACTTGGGTCCAGGTTTTCTTACCGAAGGGGGTGGGGAAGAAGAGGACGGAGAAGAGGCGGAAGAGGTCTTGGCGGCGACTTCCTTGGCTGTCTCCTTGATGTTGGCTGCTGGCGAGGCCGTGGGTGTGGTGCCGGCAGTGGCAGTGGCAGCTGGCTCAGTCTTTGCCTTGGGCTTGCGACCACGTTTGGCTGGCTCCTTGGGGGCCTCCTCCTCCTGGGCGGCCTTGACAGAGCTGGCGGGCTCCTCGGGCTTGACGTCGGGGATGGGCTGGGGCGTGTTGAGGATGGCCTCGTAGAAGCGTCCGATGGGCATCGCCTGCTCGTTGGAGTCTTCCTTTGGCGGCGAGGGGGTCGGGTTCTTGGTGGGGATAGTCGCGTAGGTGCGACGGGCTCGACTTGTCGCAACCAGCGACCGCAAAGGCCGGGGGTTGAAGAGCATTGTCCTGACGGAGGATGACATGGCTGCTGTGGATCGGGAGCAGCGTGATAGAAGGACTGTTATGCAAGGAAAGAAATCTATGCGCGCAACAGTGTAGTCTATGTGAAAGGTGTGCAAGACAGTAGGAGAATGGGATGTCGTCAAATCTAGTCTGTCGCAGCCAACGGGGTGAAGTCGGGAGCAGGAGCAGGAAAAACAGGGGCCAAGCTTGCCGATGCCAGAGCCGCAATTGGCCTGACGTCGACTAGCAAAAGTCCCCAGCTCAAAAATTCTCGATCGGCACAAAACGTCATGGTGGGACTAAACCGGGAATAGCAATACGTTGCAGTAGGACTACAGCCAGGCGCAGCGTGGTCTTGGTTGAGGAGTAGAGGGCCAGAAGCACATAAAATCAACGATCGTGCAACAGAACTGGCGTTGTTTAAAATCGGCTCTAAAGCTTGAAGCAGGTCTGGTATTGCGGCGCAACTCAATAATACTGTAACAACCATGTCCACGAGAAAGACGACATCATGGATCCTCGAGGTTCTCCCAAGTCATGACCAGGCCCAGGGTGGATGCGAGATCTATTGGTCCGAGCTCTGCAGATTGTGGGGGCCCATCCTGACCCCAAAGTAAACAGTAGCCGAGTTGGGGAATTCCCATCTCGAAGCTCCCGAAAACACGCGCCGAGCACCCTCGACAGCTGCGACATCCCCCATTGACACGCGTCGCAGCCGTTCAAGCGCGTCAAAGCCCTGCTATAATGTTCCCGATGATCTGATGTATTCCATAATTGTCTAGTGATGGAGTCATCGGCGCCCAAGAGGCGCAAGACATCTCCAACATCTTCTGTCCCCGTCGAGTCCACCACCCCGCCAGATCCTCCACCACAGCAACAAGCACCAGAACTGCAACCAGTGCCCGAATTCCCCACGAGGTCAAGTGGACCCAGCCACCAAGTCGCGTCGAACCGAGCGGAGGATCTACCTGCGTCACAACCAGACTCCCCCGATGACGACGCCGCCGACGTCTCGAACGCCCTCACTGCCCAGCTTGAACACCACTCCGAAGGAGATGGCACCGCGTCATCTCCAGCCTCCCGGCCACCAGATGCAACTGCAACAGCTCAGGCCACGCCATCCGACGCCGGCGCAAGTCAAGAGAGGTCGGGGTCGCGATCGCCAGTGAGGAGGGCGGGCGGCACAACCCTCGGCGCGCAACCAGCCCGGCGCTCGCCCAGTCGGCCCCAGCCAAGACCGCTACCACCTCCTGCGCCCGAGAACGAGGAAGACTTGTTCAACCCCTTCATTGGGCGGGCCCTGCAACGCTCGCCGCCCAACACAGGCGTGCTGCCTGTCGCCGTCCCCCAAGAACCCGAACTGCCACCCACGCCCCATCATCTCGATCCTGTGGTTAGCACTCCACCGTCGGGGATCCATCATACGCCGTCTAAGAGGCGTCGCCAGGGAAATGCTGGACGTCTTGCGCGACAGGAATCACCGTCCAAAGGAGCTTCTCAAGACGATCATGGCCTACCGCAGAAAGAGTCACAAAAACCCAGGTTGTTTCGCGTCGCTAGACGCGGAAGTCCGGTACGAACCGTCGAACAGGATATACTCACGGCACAGGGACCCAGGCATCAGAACGAGAACCCGAAGAGCGAGTTTGCGCCCGGAACACATCCGCGCCGAAGCATAAGGCTGAACCCGCTTGCGGAAAAACAGAGAGAACGCGATGCATTGTTGCGCGAGGTGGCGCAGCTAGAGGCAGACCTTGAACTGGCTACAAGAGAGAATCAGGCTGCAGCCCAGGGTGTGTCTTCACTCGCGGACAGCAGTGACATCTTGGATCTCTTTCGCCGACACCTTCTCCCAGCCCAGAAGGATGAGGAGCCCGACTCGACTACAGCATGGCTGGAGACAGCGATGAATCCCATAGCGATGTTAGGATTCAACGGGTCCTCGTCGGCTTTTCTCCCACCACCTATACCACAAAAGGAGGAAGAACCGGAGCAACCTCCCATATCACACCATCCGATCCCAATGTCCGCCGCAGAAGAGCTTCCCTATCTGCAAGTCTTTACGCCCCTTACCTTCACCTCGAAGTCCACCACCATCTCCGCCCCTTCTGACCACGGAGAGCCCATGCTGAAAAAGCTCTCAATCCGCATCGGCTCTGCGACACCGCCCGGTCTTTTTGTTGCCGGAATGGAAATGACAGTCAACACCCGCACCCTTGCAGTGTCGTCCCTCGCCGTGCCCAGGCTCGACCCGGCCGCTGTTAGGGAACTCCGGCCGTTCATCGACAGCATCACCAGCAGCCAGAAGCCACCACACAGCGCGCTTACACGGAACATCAGCGTCCTTGCGTGGGGTATGAGCGAGTGGTACCGCGTCGCGTTGAAGAGGGCCAAGTTTTGGTACTCGCTGGAGAAACAGCTCGGGCAAGAGGGCAAAGATGGGCTCTCAGAGATTGTGAGGGCCATGAGGACGAGGAAAAGGCGGAAGAAGCGAGCGCGGGGAGAAGGGCACGACGTTGGTGGCAATTTTGAGGCCGCCGACTCGGCGGGCGGATCCCTTGATGGCATGCTGCTCTCCAAGGCGGACCTGCTGTCGCACATGGGCAGGTCAACCATGGACCTGAGCATCCCCTGTCTCGCTGATGAGGGAATCGGGACGGCGTCGGAGTTACGTGTTAGCTGGGGCATCGAATTTGACTGGACTGGTGAGGCGAGGAGCAAGCTTGGTGTGGAGATTGGCGTTCCGGGAAAGTGTAAGTGGCCCTGTTATCCTCAATGCAGCGCCTGGACTCACATGTACTTGTCAACAGGGCAAGCCTCCGATGATCGCAAAAGTATTACTGGGATACCCACGTTGTTTGACAGGCTCGTACAAGGCGGCGAGGACCCGTTGACGGGCGTCAAGACGATAGTTGCTCTGCTGGCAGGCGAGCCAACGTCTTAAAATTGAGGTGTCTGCTGTAATTATGCAGCATGACAGGCTTTAGTCCATGGTGTTCGAAGGCCATGTAAAAATCCGACATTGGGTCTCTACAGTTGAGCGTGGATCAGCGCACTATCATGTAGCACATCCCATGGGATCAAGTCGCTTCAAGAAGCTAGTTGGAGATTCGCAGCGCAAGAACTCGCGCGCACGTCTCGTAAAATTATTATTTTGTATCTTGAGGTATAGCCAGACAAGTGACGTCCGTCCAATGGTGTTTTGCCCCAGCATGTGCGAGATTCAATGCCCACTTGTGGCCGAGGAGCACATCTGAAGCTCTTGGTGTGTGCGAGCCCAGACGCCAGAAAGGCCCGCATCTTCCCGGCCTCGTATATCGCTACTCCCAAGTTGCTCCCATTCCCAGGGCCGTACCACAGCCCGACAGCTCAGAAGCAGGCGTCGCGTGCGATTATTTCGCCATGTTGCATCCTCCTTTCTGTCCTTAGCGCCCCTTAATCCACGGTGACCCCCAGCTTCCGCAGCTCCCCCTTGGCGACCTCGATCTCGCTCATCAGCTCGTCGTGCGCCTCGGGGACATCGTTGAAGGTCAGAACGCCCCAGCCGAGGCGAATGAGCAGGTAGGCACCGAGGGAGACGAGGGCCCAGAAGGGCAGGATGGGGACGATTTCGGACTGGACGACGGCGGGGAGGGGGATCAGGTTGAGGTAGAGGGCGAGGTAGGCCTGTTGTTTCTGCATTAGTTTCTCTTGCCAGCACCACATGTTTTGGCTCCAGCCCGGTGGGTTGTCCCTGATCCTTATGTGTATGTACGGGTGGGTTACCGCAGCGGTGGGCGAAGACGTACCGAGCTCACGAGGAGGGCGATGGAGATGGTCTGCTGGGCGCGCGTCATGTTGTTCGTCGACGTGTGGTGGTTGTTTGAAAGGAGGAATTATTCGTCGATTGGGCGCGCGGTTTGGGTTGGAATGGTTGCCTCTGAAAGGGAAAAGTGGGCTTTGGAAAGGAGCGACGTGAAACGAGGAGTGGTTGTCAATGGGCGAGGGCGGTGATATGCGCTGGCTAGGGACGAACTTCAGGCGAAGGTCGTTTTGAGGACACGATCAGCTGCTGCAGGGTCGCTCGCCGGCCAAATTTGGGGCATGCGGGAGCCCCCTGTCCGATGCTTGGAGGTCCCTGGGGGCTGAGGTAAGCACCCCAACGTCCATAGCATGCACATTATCAAGTTGAACTTCGCCCTTAAGAACATGTGTGTGTCCGCGTGTTACGTTAACGGAATAATTCCACCAAACTCTTCAGCGCTGTCGAATCATTTCGTGCATTCATTCCAAGCAAACATAGCTGTCGAAGAGTATTCTCTGCTGGTCCATCCTGGCGTCCTGTCCACCTTCACATCTCGGTCTACTGCCAACTCTCAGAAAACTTCCACTCTGCTTTGCCGCCGTCGTCCGCCATCACAGTCCACTTCGGGTTGCCCTAGGCTTGCGAAACCATTTGCACAGATCTCTTCTTCCGTCCTGCTACACGTCTCACCCACCTCTCCTGCTGTCAATGTTCCAATCCTTTCCCCAGGGGCCCAACTTGGGCCCAAACGGCTCATCCCGGCGACTCGCCTGGAGCTCGTCCAGCCTCTTCTGTAGGTCCGAATTCTTCCTGAGAGCCTGCTCCTTCTCTGCCTGAAGGCGCCGAACCCGTCCAATCAGGTTCTGGTTCTCGAGATTCAGTGCCGTTAGGCGGAAAGCCTCACCGGCCCGGTAGGGAATGTATCCACCTGGCGCGCGTGAGGCAGACGCAGCCTGACTCTTTGCCTGGGCGGCGGCCTCCAGCGCGGCCCGCGCATCTTCGATGAGCCTGGTTAGTGCCAGGCGAAGGCTCTCTTCGAACGCAGCATCCTCCCCGAGACAGGTTGCACCATCAGCCTCTGAGGCCTGCCTGCTCGCCTCGTCCCGCGCGCGGCCAATCCTTGCGGCCTCGCGCTCCAAGATGTTGGATTCCGCCGTTCCGGTCTTCTTGTCCTTGGCCCGCGCCTTCAAGTCTTCTTGGCATTCCTCCAGGGCAGCGTCCACCTCGTTCATCGTCTGATTCTTGTGCGTGGTCTTCAATGTGTTGAGGAGCGAGAGGACCTCGTCGTGGGCGTCGTGTAGGCTCAGCAGCCCGGGGGTGCCGCCGAGCTGGCTGCTCCGCAGACGTGCTGGGCTAGGACTGGGCGGGATTTCCGTCGTCCTCGTGGTGGCAATGTTGATGCTTGAGCGCCTCATGGGTTTTCCTGTGCCCAAGAACGGATCGCCCTCGGTTTCCTTGTTGGTACTGCGTCTCTTCTTCTTGGTCGCGCACGAGGCCTTCGAATGGTGGATTGCTGTTGCAGGGGTGGCTTCCACATCCTTGGCCAGCTTCGGACGAGCCGTTGAACGACTGGGGAGGCTATCAGCTTGCCCCTTGCGTGGATCGCGCGGTTTGTCGAAAGAGCCTTGAGAAGTACCGCCAGGCCGGTATGCGGTGAAACTCGAGTTGGCGTCGTTTCCGGACGGGAGGGTGAAATCGAGCTCGTAAGATCTGGTCTGTGGTTTGAAAGCCGGCAAAGACTCGGGATCCGGCTGCTCAAAATCACAGGAGGACGCCATCATCTCAGGTGACAACGGCGTGTCGGGGCTCACTGTCAGGGTTGAAGAATCGTCCCAGCGGGTATCCAACGAAGGTACAGTTGGCGTGGATGGACGTGTTGGTCCTCCATCTCGAGCCGTCTCTACGTATCGAGAATCCATTTTGATAGCTTTCACTGTGATCTCCGGGTGTTGAATGTTATGTGGGAAGGCTGTTACCGGGGGTCCCACTGAGTCAGAGAGCGAGATGGTATTGGACGTGTTCCCGTGCGATGTTCCTTTCGCACGGGACAGCAGTCATTTAAGATGCGGATGGTTGCTCGGGATTTGAGAGTCTGGCATGCCTTGAATATGTTTTCTCAGGTCAACTTCCATCACGAGATGTAAGTGAGACAAGTGTTGCTAGAGCTCCGCTGATGAATGAATCAAAGACAGACATTGTTCAAAGTCGCAAGGGCTCTCTGTGCAAGACTTCCGGCGTAGGCAAATTGAAACGCAAAAGGCCGTCGTTGATTAACCCTCTTTGTGGACCGACATCACAAGGCTTCCAACCCCTTTAGTTCAAGCTGAAGCATCATACACGCTCAAGACACAAACCTTTCTTCCTTCCCAACATAGCATGTGAGTCCCATCTTAATGTCTCGACCTCTCTGAGTCACTGCTACCGTGCCTTGGTGATTTCTGGACCCGTATCATCTTGACCGTCATTGCCTCCTCCCCACGACTTGTTTCGATTTTCTTTCGGCCTCTCCTGCACTCACTCAACAAGGCCAAGATGACCCACGCCCCACCAGTGATGGCTGCGACAATCGTGTATGCCAGCTTCAGCGTCTCACTGGCGCCGGCGAGCCTCAGGCCCAGCCCACCATTGACAATGCCCAGGACAATGGCGATCCTGCCGTCCCAGAGGTGAAGGTGGGAGGCCACTTTGCGCCTCTGGTACCGCTTGAATTGGCGGTGGTGAATGTAGCCCAACAGAGGCTGGATCAGGAGCATTGCGAAGACCACAATGCCGATGATGGGGTGGGCATTGGCCGGCGAGCTTGACAGCTGTTTCAACGTCCTCTGTCAGCCTGGATCCTCCCAACACACAACTGCGTTTTACCTTCAAAGGCATCCAAGACAAGGGCCCCAAGGCAAGCACTCACCAGGCTCTGACCTGCTCCCGATGGCAACATCCGCAGCAGCACAACCCCCAAGGCAAACCCGGCAATGTAGAGCAGCCAGGCGAGAATCTGGACGACGAAGTGGATCCGCACTGACCACCGGCCCGGGATGATGCGCAGCAGGATGGCCCCGAGCGGGAACAGGATCACGAAGGCGACGGTCGCCACGATGCCATGGGCGGAGCGGCGTCGCATGGCCGTATTGTAGTCGAAGCCCGCCCCGTATCCGAACCCAAAGCTGCTATCGCCATCGCCATCGCTGCTGCTGCTGCCGCCGCCGTAGCCCGAGTACCCGCTGCCGGAATTTCCACCGTTCCAGCCGCCGCCTCCCCAGCCTCCAAACTGGGCGACAGCTGGGTGGGCGAGTGTGGCTGGTGGGCTCGTTGTTAGTTTGCGACTGCTGGTGCGGGTTGATATTGTTCAAGAGGAGCCGGGCTCACCTATCGCCAACACGGTGTGTGTTACACTATTCATTATCTATTTTGCTCTTATTACGCTCCAGTGGCACAGGTAGTACAAGCAGTAAAGAATAATCCAAATGCAGAGAAGTAATTAAGAGATCCCCATCCCTCGAGAGGACGGACGCGAGAGGGACGACCAAGTCATATCAATCCGATCAGTTTTAGACTTGCGTAACCAGCCCATCGCTCGACAGCAGCCATGCATGACCAGCCACCACCGAAAATGAACGCCTTGCGTGCCACCGGCCCGACATGGTCGACCGGTCGGACAAGCAGTTGGGGATGTTGCGGCCAGCTGAGGGCTCCGAGTTGGGCAGGCAAGCAGGCTAACATTCAAAACTCAGAGCCAAACCCTATGCAGGTAGGTAGTCGCACAGATGATGACAACAGACAGCTCACCCGCCGATCTGCACGGCCTTGCCTGGCATTGCAACACTTCTGCCCTACCGCAAGCCACCCCGAGCGCACTACTGCAACCGTCAACGTTTCAGCAGCCCATCAAGCGCGGGCAGCAAGGAATAAGCTGAAGGCGTTCGTAGAGACAGACAGACAGGCAGGCTTCAGCCAAGATAGGGCTTCGGGGACGGGTGCGCTCGTCTCGGGACCGGGGTGGGCTGCGCCGTGCCCGAGATCTTCGGGATGACCACATGCATTGGCGATGACGGGGCACGGGCTGGCCAAAACGTGGCCCAGCCCGTGCTTGGCGTCGGCGCATGTGCTTGTGCGCTGGCGTTCAGATTGCGCGGCCTGGTGAGACTAAAATATGTGTTGTGGTGGTATAATTGAGTGCCGGTAAATAAGCCCTAATGGATTACAATGATGTACTAGTCCTTACCGTCCCCCGTCCTATTGAGTGTATGCTTAAACCAGCGACTCCTTCCTTCCGGCCCACCGCCTTTTTGTACCTATTGCCTGTGTTCACCCTGATTTGTACAGATACGCCCGAAGCTTGATCCCTTGAAGCTTCCCCCGCCTCCCCAGTCGACCGATGACGATAGTACACCTCCGCGCAGCCGCAGAAAACTATGAAGCAATGAATATGGTATCTCCGCCCAGGTGTCAGCAAAGCCAGAAAGGCAAAGGGAAAAAAAGCAAATCAAAGTAGTACATCCCAGAATCCGTCTAGGGAACAGTAGCGGCAGCAGCATTGCCTCGTCCAGTAAAATTGCGCATCAGCTACTGGCAAACACCACTCAGAAAGGTTGATGGTGCTCAGTCCACGTCGCTGACCTCCTCGTCCACTGGCATTCCCTTCTCGACTCTCCAGGCAGCCATGTCCGCAACAGGAACACGGCCCCTCAAGAACCTCAGCGTCGCCTCCGTGCCCCGTTCGAGCACGTTCCATCTTGGGACCCTGAATCGGTTGCCAGTGACGATCAGCTTATCGAGGCCCCCAGCGCCACCGAGCAGTCCGATCCGCGGGTTCAGGTGTGAGATATCGTTGTTCGAGGCGTCTACGACCTTGACTCCTCGGATACTCTCCGGGTCCAGATCCGCAAGGTGATTATTCGCCATGAGAAGAACTGTCAGGTTTGGGAAGACGTCCCGCAAGAGCTTGCCTCCCTTCTCCCTATCGCTGCTAGAAGGTATCGACGCGAGTCGGTTAACGCTGACGTCAAGCTTCTCAAGGCTGGGCGCTTGGAGGCGGTTGACCAGGGGCGCCAGACCGGTGATGTGGTTCGATGACAGGTTAAGCTCCTTGAGAGAAGGCAGGTCAAGGCCTTCGCCGACGTTGAGGTAGCTTTCACCGACCAGCTGATTGTGAGCCAGCGAAAGTATGGTCAGCGAGTCGACAAAGAAGCTGAGGGACTCTGGCAGCGCAGTGAAAAGATTGTGGTGCAGCTGTACCTCACGAATCACATTGTTCATTGCCACATTGGAGCAAGCGACAGGATGAAGAGACGACGATTGCGTGTTGGACCTGTCCAGGACGCCCCCAGCCTTCACCGGCCAGACGAGAGCGGAACTCTGCGCGGAACGTGTTCTTACAGGAGAGGCGGGTACAGACGTCGGCGGTGTGGCAAAGTCATCTGTGTCGGTCCTGTTTTCTTCGTCCTGCTCTCCGTGGATACGAACTGCTTGAGACGATGGCGAATGCGCGTCATCAAACGCATTGTCCAAGGGACTGACTTCATTGCTGGTCAAAGCCTCCGCGATGGGCCCGTTGCTGCCGTCGTAATCGTCCGAGTCTGTCGGCGGCGGCGCTATCCGTGCTGAGAGTGCGTCTTTGAGCTCTTCGATGGTGGCCGACACAAATTTCTTGTCCCTGAGGGGGTTCCCGCTCAACCTTAACAAATTCAAGTTGTTCATGTGAGCAATCTCAGCTGGGACAGTCCTGATATCATTACTAGAGAAGTCGGCACTCCTCAGCTTTTGCAGGCTTGTGAAGCCATCGGGGAACGCTTTGATGTTATTCTCATCGGCCGCCAAGTTGATAAGCTCAAACCAGGAGGTGACGTCTGGCAATGCCTGGAGCCGGTTCGTCGACACGCAAAGCTGGCTCAGTGCCGGCATGGCAAGTACCGTATTTGCCCGAGCAAGACTTGTGAGCTGATTCGACGACACATCAAGATTTTGCAAGGCTGGGAGTACCTCCACCCCCTCGTCGATCAGAGTCCCAGTAAGTTTGTTTTTGCGCGCATTCAGCTCCGTCAGAGGCATTTTCGACAAAACATCGAATGGCAAAGACTCAAAGCTGTTTTCGCTGATATTAAGTACGCGGAGACGGTGCAGCTCAGCGAAACTCGGAGGAAGTGCCTGAAGGCTGTTCCCATGCAGGTCGAGGATTTCAAGGTTGATAAGTCGACCAAAGCATGGTTCGAGAGTGCCCCAGAATAGGTTGCCACCAAGCTTGACATCTCGCAGTGATATGACCTGAGATATGGGCTCAAGGCAGTTATTGGCAAGGCGATTAGAGGACTGTTTCTACATTAGTAAGTTTTTCACAGGAAGATGACAAGCGATAACATACCAGATTCAACGACGTCAGCAAGGTAAGCCGCCGCAGCCCAGCAGGTAGTGCGATTAGCACATTCCCGTGCAGATCGAGCGTCTCGAGCCCAGCGAAGATGCTGCCTTGAGCATCCTCGTCTTCTGCCAGCTCCTCGGGGTCGACGTCCGGGAACACACTCTCATCTATCATCTCCAGCTCGTTGTCGGCGGCAACAAACCTCGTGAGATCTACGCTCTCCGCCCAGCTGCCGTCATACTTCCCAATGGACTCCAAGCTGTACATGTCCAAAACCTCTTTCGGGATCTCTTTCAGGCCCAAAGCCGCAATGTTAAGCCTGCCACTTGACCTGGCCGTTGCGACACGCGACTTGACGATCTTGGATGTCGAATTAGCATCACGATTGAGATTGAACGGGTCCTCCGACAAGCCAAAGTCGAATGTATCGTCTGTGGGGACCACGGGTGACTCGCCCCAAGCAGCTGCCTGACCCGGGTCATCTGGAACTGGCGGTTTGTTGGCTGCCACTGAACGCTTGGCCGCTTTGGCCCTGGCAATTTGATCACGCAGTGCTGCCGACGACTTTTTGAAAGGCGGCGGCGAGTCTCCTCCAATGCTTGTTGACTTCGTTGAGGTGGACGAGGCAGCAGACAGGTTCGTGCTTCGATCTGACACGGTTGCTGGAGACTTTAGGGGTGCAGCCTTCGCTTTGCTAGGAGCTGAGGATACTGATGCCGGCTTCTTGGCAGCTGGCAGGGCCGGCTTCTTGAAGAGTCCATTCACAGAAGGCCTTTGTTGAATCGTCCGTGTAGACAAAGTTTTGGACCCGTTCAAGGGAGATTCGGGGGCCAGAACTGGCACCTCTGTACTCGGCGTAGTCGAACGAGGCCGTTGTAAGCCTGGTACAGATGCAATTTTGGACCTCGAGCGTTCTCGCAAGCCCGACGTAGAGGGTGTCCGCAAAGTGCCAAGTCCTCGCCCACGCGCCGGCGAATTAACAAGAGGCGGCAATTGCGGGTTGAAGGGATTCGACAAGTCTTGAAGAGGGCCAGAACTGGACCCAGGCCTGCTAAGCGAAGGTCGAGGCTTGACCGGGGTTGCGTCGTCGTTTCTCAGGCTCGACCCGGGGCGAGAGTTGCGGCTAGCAGGTCTGGACGCCGACCTGTACGGTTCCGGCTCGAAAAAGTTGGAATTTGAGGTCCTTCCTCTCAAGGCGGGTGATGAGGGCAACCGTGATAGAGTCTGTACTGTCCGTTCCGCCAATGACGGCCGTGGTTTCAGGGTCTTGGCCCTTATGGTGTCGTCGCCCGTGATACCGTTATCTTCTTCTATAGGGCTGTTCTGGGAGAATGAGTCACTCGACGCGTAATCATTTGACAAAGTCGAGGTACTAGTGCTCCTTTGCCTGGCCGACGCGAACTGTGAAGCAGGACTCCATTGTGCCGACGACTTTCTTCTCAGCCCGGGCCCCGGCAGCTTCGAGACGTGGGATTCCCGAGGCGAGTGACCATCCTCAGGCAACGATGCCATGCGATCTCGAGGTGGAGGGATCCGTGACAGCCCATTGCTAATTCCATTCCCACTGCCAGTGACCTTTGAAGGCTTGGGAAGGGGGCTGAAGGTCGGGAGGCTCGAGGTCGGACGAGGTCTTGGAAGGCCACGTGCAGATGTTGAGTTCTTGGAAGGCGTGGGCGATGGTTGATTGGTGATATTGCTTATTCCTGGGGCAGAGGCAGGGGGCGCAAGCCGTTCCCTAGAGGCAGACGGGCGCAAACGGGAGGATACAATCTCGGGTGCGGCAGCCAGGCTGTCTCTTGATTGTGATGGTCTGAGGGCAGTGGGAATGCCGGTGGACCTTGGCATGGGCAGTCGGGAGGTCGGTCGGGGGAGGGCACTCCTGCCAGCTTGAAGCGTGTTGTCTTCCATGGTCTAGCTAGCACTGCTCAGCCAGTGGGTGGATGCATCACAGGCTTAGCAGGCGGCGAGGGTGGTGGGTGACGGATTCGGGTGGTGAGCAACGGGTGAGCAACGGCGAGGAGTGGCGTCGCGGCGGGAACGGGAGCGGGAGCGCGTCTGCAAGTGTTCGCGGGACAACGTCAGTTCTGAGGTGCTCTGAGCTTCTCAGGGTCGTCTGGGTGTTGCTGGCCGAGTAATGAAAGGAGGACGGTGGTGCAACCTGACTGACCTATCTCATTTCTTTTGATTTGTTTTGCACAGACAGAAGCAGCAGAAACACAGCAGAAGCCCAGTAGAAGGCCAGCAGAAGTTAAGAGAGGATCAACTGCAGGTCTGTGAATTAATCTCCGGAGTGCACAGACGATCGGCCGGCTCCTCTTGACCAGGCCATCAGCACCAGCGCCAGTGCCTACGGCAGCAGGACCCGAGATGCAGCGCCAACGGTTCGGGAGTTACGGGTGAAGTCCCAATAGGCCATCACTTCCATATTTGGCATCAGGCTCAGGCTTGGGCATTCCTTTTACTGCTTCTCGTCCTCTTGTACGTCCATCTTAATTCTCGCTCTTCACCCCTCGGCTCGCTTCCACGCGGCTGGTCCAGCCCACCCGCGATCCCAGTCAATCAACCAGCAAACCAAATTAAACTTCACTGGTGGGGTTGCAGCTGGGTCTGACAAGGGCAATCAGACTCTGATGAAGGATGGAGCTTCAGACACGTAATTAGGCTACATGCATATGAGCCCCGACAGCTTTCGGCAGGGAATAAAATTCTCAAGCCGTGAATAGAGAAGAACTTTAGCCATACCTTTAATAAACTCAAGTCACCAGCAAAAATTGGTCACCAGTCATCACAGTCTAGATGGTACATTGTGCCTGTACAGGAAGACGAATTGGAAAATTACAGTGCAACCGGCAAGGATGGAGGTTCAACCTGAACACCAGAACAGGAAGGACAGAGCGCCGAGGGACCCCCAATTTCGGCGGGCTGTTCCTTGCAGGAGGACGTGCGTCAGGGATTCCCCAACCTGAAAAAGGCAGACCCGCGGGCTGTCCCGGCAGCTGTCCCCTGGCCTCTGTCCAGAAAGAACGACTACAGGGATGTGAGGTGTGAGCAGCCTACTGCAGGTGTGTGTGCCTGCAGTTGCGCTTGTGTCCGGCTAATCTATTCTTTACTCGCCACCATCACTCTAGTGCCCTCTTGCTCTGCTGGAGCTCAGAAGCCCTGGTGAAGTCACTTGCCTGAGAGATAAGACGACTTGCCAGGCAGACTTGACAAGGCCTTTGTTTCACCACACCACAACCCACCAACAACGGCCCTCCACAGCTCGCCCTAAGCCCCCACCCCGCCTTCCCTCTCTCATCAATGTTCCCAATTGGGAATACCAGTCCAACAATCTCGCCTTGCGGCAATAGGCTCGGACGATCATGGGCATATCTGACACCGAGTCGTCTGCTTGTGAGCAAAGCTCAATGGCTAGTTCTGCCAAGCTCAATGCAAGGCACAATGTCTGTCAGCATGAAAAAAAAACCGACCGCAGCTCTAAGTACCTCCCAAATCCGCCCAAACCCTTTATGTTGGCATCCCAATTATTCCACAACCACATCATATGTGTTTGATTTTATTTACATTAGCATCTTCAGAATAAGCTTCTGATTTGAATCATATCAAAATATTTATTATTATCAGAGGTTGTGGTGGGAAAATTGGTGGAAGAGTTGTGTTGTCCTGATTCTGGTATAAAGATACGGGCGGTTTTTTTTTCATGCTGACAGAATGTTCAGCATCGACCTGCCAGGCTAGCCAGGAAGATCGTCCCATATATTCAGGTCTCTAACAGCCTATTGCCTTCCAGTGGTGACACGCGTTGCATACAGGGCTTCCTGCATAAGAATGTTAGCTTGCGACTTCTGAGGCGCTAATGAGGGATCCCTTGACTCTCCTATTTGTCTGTGCGTATTAACAATTATAATACTCGCTTTTTAAAGCAAATTAAAAGGAGAAAAAAGTAGTTGATTTGTAGCGTTACGTCCCGAACTCGCTGTAACGGTGTAGGTTTGATGAAAAAAGAATAAATTATTAGTTGTGATTGGTGAGAATAGCGTCACACGGTTTATGGGGCTTGTACCGACAGGGACGCCGTTATGCAGGAAGCCCTGTACTTTCTCGTCAAAAGTATCATGCCCCATCAGACAAACCTAAAGGCAGTAGCGTGATTCGGCAAGATCTACTCCAACTAATCTGTTTGGAGGAACGCCCCGATCCCAAACGCCCGGCTCTCAGCAGTCCAATACCCCCACCTGTCACAGAGTCTTGATGGCCGGCTGAATCTGCTCAAGTGACACAAAATTACTACCAATTCATGCCTAACTAAGAAGTGTGCACAGTCTTAGGAAGACATGTTCAAAGACACCAAATACCCTTCATAGATGAATGAGTCCATATCAGCTATATGGGATAGGACATCTGGATTCATTCCCCGGACATTCTGTCAATCGCTTTAACAGAAACTACTCGTCAAGAAATCATTTGTTGTACTATTTTAGTAATAGTAGGGGTTTCAAAGATTTCTGGAAGCTATGATTATTGTTTTCACATCTTCATGTGAGTTTGGCAATTTCTCAACCAAAGATGCAGAATTTACATGTGAAATACAGTCTCAATCAGATACTGTGCGAGGTTTCGCAATGATCCCAAGCAAGGACTGAAGCTACCAGACAGATAATTACTTTCGATCTCGTGTCATAAGTTAGCAGGGATTAGTATGCTATATGGTTTGGAAGAAGCACTTGAGGGCTGCATGTACATTATCACCAGGCAGCCTATCTGTCTATATCTGTGTGCCTGGTAACCAAAGCTATTGAGATTGTTATCAAGGACTGTAGTGTCGCTGCACCATTTTGCTCAATCAGTATCAGTATTGCCACTTCAAGGCCAATTTTTGTGTGCATTCATAAAACGGATTGGGAAAGTTGGAAGTCCACAATATTAGAAAGCAATTCAAAAGCTCTTCGAAATAAAGAGCATCAGTCGTCCCTTGCTGGATATATTCCTGTTTGTTTGTGTCATTTCTTCCAAGCGAGACGTACAGAGAGACATCGTGCCAACTACAGACGAATCCCGAGACTTTACAGTAGCACACATATCGAAGCACATCATCCCATAAGCAGCAGCTTATGTTTGTGAGGCTCAAGTATGAAGTGCATCGCTCAGAGCTGAGAGGATTCCAAATTTGACCCAAGTGTATCTGTCTTCAGCAGTGAGATGAGCGCAACGAACGTTTTCTAGAGGGCTCATGACATGATATGGGAATGGCTCTACCGAGGAACACCTAAACCGACTTGGACCGCTCCTCGGGAAATTCCTTGCCTGCATGTGGCGGCGAAACTTTCAACCAAGTCTACGAGTCAAGCACTTGTCCAACTTTACCACTGCAACCCAACTCAGAGAATGAGAACAGGTTTTCGAGCGACAATTGTATAGCCGAACGTGGGCACATTGCGGGGGATTTACTGTTGATCCACTCAGCCCTGGAACTATTTTGCTCAATGGAGGGTATGGCCGGTTTACCAATGTCACTTCAAGACCAAGTGTTGCACTGCTGGCGCCAGAGCCGGGGATTTGCCTTGCCCTGGTACCTCTCATCATATCTTGGTGTAGCTGTTGAAGCCGTGAAGACATTGTAGGGTCTTTCTTTACCTAATGGGCCGCGACTAGTGATGCCGGCAGCATCTCATTCGCTCCGGCGCGGCGCATGACCCGTCCGCCGTCCAGACATGTCGGCCAAATATTAGCGGACCTGCTGCTTATCTCCCCCGCATCTGTGGCGGCAGGGGTTGATAGCCGGTATAAGTGGGAGGACCAAGAGCATGATGATGTGCGGAAATCCCGACCATTGTGCGAGTCACTGCCACGGCAAGAATTATTCTACATCAAAACCCGTCTAAATCCAAACATCTCGCCGACTAGGGACAAGCACCCAGCCGACCATGGACGACCCAGAAGTCAAGCTCTACAAGCTAGGGGACTTCCCCCTTCTCTCCAGCGTGGTGCTGCCGCAGGCCTTCATCGCCTACAAGACATTCGGGTCGCCCTCCAACCCAGCGATAATATACCCGACGTGGTTCTCGGGCCTCATAGCAGATAACGAATGGCTCATCGGCCAGGACAAGGCACTTAACCCGGACAAGTACTTCATCATCATCCCCGCGCTCCTGGGCAACGGCCAGTCGTCCTCCCCAACCAACATGCCGCACCTGCCCCCTGACCTTAGGCCATTCCCGGACATCACCTTCCGCGACAACGTGACCGCGCAGCACCGTCTGGTGACGGACGGGCTGGGCGTGAGCCACGCGCGCATGGTGCTCGGCTGGAGCATGGGCGCCGGCCAGACGTACCAGTGGCTGACGCAGTTCCCCGGCTTCGCGGACCTGGGCGTCCCCTTCTGCGGCAGCGCCAAGACCAGCCTGCACAACCAGGTGTTTCTCGAGGGCGCCAAGACGGCGCTGCTGGCGGCGAAGGGGGCCGCCTCCGGCGGGATCTGCGCTGGGGAGACGACGGGTGGCGGGGGTGGGTACAGGAACTGGACGGCTGGGGAGCGGGAGACAGGACTGAAGGCTCTGGGGCGGGTGTATGCTGGCTGGGGGTTCAGTCAGGCGTTTTACCGGGAGAGGGTCCACGAGAAGGAGCTTGGGTATAAGGATCTGGAGGACTTCATGGTTAGATTCTGGGAGACATGGGCGTTGTCTAAAGGTGCGTTCTCCGTGTTCAGGACTCTGCGATCTCGGCTGACTTGTTTGCTAACCGGCACCTACAGATCCGGAGAACTTGCTTGTCATGCTTCACACATGGCAGGCGGGGGACTCATCAGCACAAGAGCCATACAACGGCGATTTTGAGAAGGCGATGAAGGGCATCAAGGCGAAGACTCTCGTGCTGCCCGGCAAGACCGACCTGTACTTCCCTCCTGAGGATTCTGAGTATGAAGTACAGAGCATGAACGAAGGGGTTGGGAAGCTGATTCCGTTTCCTTCGATATGGGGGCATTGGTGAGAATCTCCTTACCTTTCCTTGAAGCTGACCGATCTTGAAGCTTGCTAACATCCATGCGAAGGGCTGGTGGGCCAGGGACGAGCAAGGCAGACTTGGAATGGCTGGACAACAACTTGAAGACCTTGCTGGCGGACGGAAGTTTCCCGTAACCGATCAATAAAAAAGAAGAAGCAGGACATCCGAGCCATGAATTAGAAGTGCATAGCGAGACAATACAGACCAACGGATAAGTTTGGCAGTCCCGGTACAATTACAAGCGAAGCATATCAGTACCGTGTGGCCTTCATCGTGAGCAGTTGAGTGGTGTCGAGTGAAGAGACAGTGACCACTCTATAGCGATACTTTTTGACGCCGAATAGTCAGGCCGATAGGAGACGGTGTCACCAACCAGTGTTTGTCGAAAAGTTGGGAGCCTTTGACGGAAGGCGAGCAGTATTTCTTCTCATCGGTTCAGTATCGAATTACATCAACTTCGCCATCGCGGGAGTGGTGTGGTGTACATCGTGTTCAACAATGATTGAAGCCGAGGTTGTCCGGGCTAGGGGATAAATGCTACTCCGCCCTGGCCGAGCCCCTGAATCCGAGTAACCCGAGGCTACCTAGGTAGATTGCGGGGCAACAGAAATCTTTCAAGCGGGTCGTCTCCAAGAGTCGTGGAGAACCCGACGTGGCTCCCTACTTACCTGAAGCCATTTGCGAAGAATGCGAAGGGACCCGAAACTTGAGAACCAGCCCGATAAGGTTTCTGTCGCCTCACATCATGTCCCAATCTCCCCTGCCAGCAGAAGGAAGCCGGAGAAGGCTACCCAAGTCCAAGACTGGTTGCCGAACGTGTAAGAAGCGAAAGGTCAAAGTGCGGCTTCCTGACCATAGCCAATCGACTGACGGATGACCGACTAACTCTGCGTTGGCAGTGCGACGAGGGCCGTCCCGCGTGCCGGAATTGTGTGAAGCATGGCGTTGAGTGTGATTTGATCATTCCGGCACAAAGCAGCCCGGGATTAACGAGTTCTTCAACCCAGATGAGTCTCTGCGACCATGCGTCCTCTGGGGAGTTCACGCTCAACGACCTTGAGTTGCTTCATCATTACACAACGTCAGCATGCCTCACCTTTTCGACAGACCCGATGGTTCGCAACTTTTGGCGGGTAAATGTTCCCCAGATAGGATTCACCACGCCATACATCCTCAAAGGCTTGTTTTCGCTTTCTGCCCTGCATTTGGCGAAATTTAGGCCGGAACGCAAGGAATTCTACCTTGCCGCGGCCCTCTCTCAACACAACGCAGCCGTGAACTTGGTGTCGCGGCTTATTCTTACGATCACCGTCGAAAATTGCGTGGAGCTCTTCTTATTCAGCACCATTACCAACTACTTTGCATTTGCGAAGCCGAGAGAGCCGGATACATTTCTTCTCACCAGGCAGGGCGCGTTGCCCGAATGGCTGACGCTGTTTCGTGGTGTTCGTGCTGTCATGGAGACAGAGATCTCTGTCATACGCCGTTCCCCCGTGGCGGCTATGTTCGAGACGGGATTCGCAGTGCACGAGTACTGGATCTCGCATTCATTCGAAAACGAGACTCTGAGAGCCCTCGAGGCGAACATTCGGGATACTTTAAAAGATGAGCCAGAGAAATTGGATACAATGATGCTAGCAATGGATGATTTGAAGAGAAGCTACGCAATATTTTATGGGGATCCCGAATCAAAGCCCCAGACGGACGACGACAAGGTCCGGGGGATCTTTATTTGGCTCTTCAAAGTCAGCAACGAGTTCATTGCTCTGGTCGGTGAAGGCCATAGCGAAGCTCTCTGTATCCTTGCATACTTTTGCGTTCTAATGCGACGTTTAGACTTCTTGTGGTGGATGGAAGGTTGGGGCTTACACCTAATCGAGTACATCTACTCTCGGCTCAATGACAGCTACAGGTGTTGGATCAGGTGGCCAATAGAAGAGACAGGCTGGGTTCCAAATTACAAAAGTCCTTCATCTTTTTGAACCTTGCTGTTCTCATCGCTGCTTCGGGGTTCTCCAAGATGAGCAGGACAATCACTGCTTGCTCTCGCCGACGGTCCAGCTGGATTTGACGGCCCGTCGGGTGCCAGAACGACAAGTGACAATTACAGTTGTACATATTAGGATTATATAGTGCGATATCACATTCATGCCTTCCCTTTGCAGACGGTAGACACGTACGATTTCAGGAATTACTCATAATGACACGGCCATAATATTATATAATTCTCCGTCCTTCCACACACAGGCAGAAGTCCATTAACAGAACATATTCTCGCTTCAGCAAACCACCCGCTTGAACGGCGTGACTCTGACTCCTGGCAGGAGCCCCTCGTCATCTGTAGATGGTAGAGGGAGGCCTAACAAACCCTCTAAAACCAGGGGAAGAGGGTGTTGCCCCGAGCTCTCGAGCGTACCAATTATCGTCCTGAGATAATTCCACCACGTTGTCGGCACAATTGCCGTGATGGTGTTGTTTCCAGGCCGGAGGTAAGATGATATGTCAGCCGTTGCGTGAGTTATGTCCAGCGGGGGCAAGTCAACACCATTGACCCGCGCGCGCAACGAGTGCAGCACCTTTCCGAATGAGATGTAAGCCCCAAGCTCACTTGTGCTAGTGTTTGTTGCGTTACTCGGCCATGTGAAGGTCGAGGTGTAATAGCCGATGCCTGAGGCGTTCACCAGCGCCGGTATTTGAGTCCAGGGACTGAGAGACGGCAGGGAATGTGTTGTGTTGAACCTGTTTATGGGCTGGGTGGCGTCGGAAATATTCGGTGGTGCTTCCCAATGTTCAGCAATCAACTCCCATTCTGACAACTCAAATGCTGCTGGGACGCCAGAGCCTGAGAGGGGGCAAGTGCTATTATTAGATAAGACTGCTTCTTCGTCTTCGACGGTGGCGGAAACATGTAAAGCGAGGCCCTCCTTTGGACTGAACTCTGCTCCGACTACCCCAGAAGGCGCAGAACTGATGTGGTAGGTAGGCACCGTGGAATCGGTTTCTGTGTGGCTGAAGGAAATAATCACGGTCTGGTTCCCAGCAAGATCGAGTGGAATGATTGTGGAAGCTCCATCCTGTTCATAGATGAGAACAGGAGTCTCCTCGCCCGTCCAGGGGTTCAGGAAAAACGGCGTCCTAGTGTCGGCGATGGTAACTTCTCCGCTATTCCCAACTAGATCTGCGTATATGAGGGCGTATCCGGCATCTTCCGTTTCTCGCCATGTTGTGTACCACGTGCCATTGGTGTTGACAGCAACTCGGGGAGACAAGCCCAGTGCAGACAGCTCGTTGGCGAGTTGACCTTCACCCACTGAGTAGACACCCTCGGACAACTGGATCGTGGCAAGCTGTTCGTCAAATACGGTAACATTTGTATCTGCTCCAGTCGGATAGAAGCTGGGTGATCCGCCAACGAAAATGATAGGTAACCCTGATTCAGCGAAACGTTGGAGTGAAGCAATGGCGCCCAAGGTAATATTAGAAGTGCCTGGAACGGCCAACGCCTTCCACGCTGGGCCCGTCAGATCAAGAACACCATTTTCCACGATCGCATCCGGCGAGTCCAGATTCTCTGAGGCCAAGTAGTTGTAAGACCATCCTGAAGACAATTAGTAACCACTCAGGCATGAAACATTGGCAAGACTCACCTCTCTCAATAAGGTCCAGAGACGAATACACCGTTCGAATAGTCGTCGCCGATTCTTTGTTGTAGATCACCACATCAACCTTGGGAACACCGGATTGTTGTACATGTTGAACTCTTGCCAAGTAGTTCAGTGTTTCTTCAAATCCGTGCTCCCACACAGGTTCACGTGGAGACCACGGCTCGGAGAACAGGTAATTGAAAGGCACATGGCCAGGCCAAGTGGTGTCGTGGTAATTGCCCGAATATGCCTGTCCGTGAAGAACGTATTGGTTCACACCACTTGCAAAACCTCGATTGGCAGAGAACAGGAGTTCCGGAAGGTGATAGCGAAAGGCAGACCATCTAACCGCACCCAATTCATTGGAAATGACTTGTTTCTTGGCGAGATTCGCCGGGCCAACAAATTGACGATATGAATCAATGAGGTCGAGGAATGTTAAGCTTTCACATTCCGGGGCGTCAACAAATGGAATAGATGCTTGCATATCCATCGGAAGACCGTACGCTGGCTGGACTGACAGCTGAATACCGAGTTGATGGAGCCACGCTGTCAGTGTTTCGATATACTCTTGGTAGCCTGCCACCAAGGTTGCACGGAAATCGTTGACATATTGGACACCTTGGTCCTCGGTGTCTAATATGCATTGGAAAGACCCTGGTTCGGTGGGTTGTACCCCCAAGGCGTTTTGCTGAAAGGCCAAAAGCGGGAGAAAGGGCTTGATATCGTACTTGAATAGCTCTTGAAACCTTGTGGGCAGCGATCGTGACCATGTGATGTTTGCAAGAAGCTCTGGGCTGTCTTCCCATGCTGTCTCTTTGTGAGCGACGCGCTCGTAACATGAAACGACACAGGAGGGTGCAACTAGCCATCAGCATAGTGGTTGGAGACTCACCATAATGACCAACGCGCTGCAATTGCTCCCGAATCCCGTCAACCAATATGTGCTCCTCCCAGAAGTTGATGATTGTTTGTGCCCCTTTCTTGTCGAAATGATCGACGACGTAGGAGCCCGCGTCAAAAATCGAGTCGTTCAGGGTTGTGGTGAAATGCAGGTTTTTGTTCCCAGACGGTTTTTGGTAGAAAGCAAAAAGGCGATAATGTTGCCCCTGTTCCTTCTGAGGGAAAGATATTCGCGCGGTACCGTTCAGCGAAACGTGGTTCATTTGATCCTGCAGACTCTCTGGCGCGAGGACGTATTGGTCATAGGTCACGTTCTGGACTGCTACCGAACCAGCTGCCTCATAGGTGATTGTACTGTTCGAGTTGACAAGAGCCGATACGAAAGATACAAGCTCACCGGTTCCCCAGCCTGGTATGATAGCCGCGAAGCTCCCGCCCTCTGGCACGGCGGCCGTGAAAGGAACCTGCATGTCTCAGTATAACGTTTTCGTACTCAAAGGGGTAAATCATACCAGATCCCATTGCAAGCCAGGATTGTCCGGACTTGCAGGCACACCTTGTCCTTGGTTCGGGCCCAGTGAGAAATCCATCACGAGCCCGTTTTCCTCGTGAGCAGTGAGAGCTGCTGCAAAGATGTCGCGAAAAGGGACTGTGCCAAAGTTGTATGTAGCCCAGTCTGCGCCAGCAGGCATAGACCCGAGCTCTCCTCCATATTCGAAAAATGGGATGAACTCGACACCTCCGGCACCAATGGTGCCAGCAGCAGCTATATCAGCAGCTACAGTGTGGGCATCGACACTGGCATCAGGCAGCCAATAGCGAAACCTTGGGCGGACATTCGCACCTGGGTTGGCGAAGCTTCCGGCATTGATGGGTGCTCCTGGCTGGAAATCGCTCAAGCCATAACATAGAGGGATGACTGCACAAATCCAAGCAAGGCTCTCGAGGGGCCAATGGGCTTGATAGAGGGTTCTCATTGTTGTTGAAAGGTCGCTTCGACCATGTTACACGCACTTCAAGATGAGAGCTGTGTGACTCGCCGACTTGTTTATGGATGAACAAAACGTGAATATCAAGTCGTCACTGTGTGGCGGCGATGCTTATAAAAGCGTAAACCAGAGGCTTCACGCACTTATTGGACCAGCGATCACCGATTGATTGGAAAGGGGGAGGGTCGGCACTACACAATCAACAACTGGGTTAAAGCGCATAGCCGCAACTAGTAGCGGCGCGTCTGCCCCCTTCGGAGCAACCGATGTCAAGACCGCAATTTACTCAGGTCGTTTTCAGCTCTGGGGTGCCATGTAGCTGGCTGTGGGGAAGAGATTGCATCACAGCACCCGTAGTAACCTCGGGTTCAACCCGAGGACGCGAAGACGGTTCGGGTCCGGCCACTATTATTCGGGATTACTTTATATCTTTTGCGGTTGCTCTGGAGGCCAATTCGATTCGGTTATCATCAATAACTGGACCTGTGTGTCTTAGATACCAGTCAGCAAATGCTAGCACTGCCGTCCTACGCCTTCAGGATATTGATATCGCCATCAGCCAAGACCAAAATGCAAATGAGCATTGCGAATAACCCGTACCTTCTATGCCGTACCTAGGTATTTGAAGAGAATCAGAGAGCCTTGGATAACGATACGTCTGCTAAAAGACGTGGCTTTCAAGATGACGAAGAAAATTGTATGTAGGCCGAAATCCAATTAAATCAACTGAACTATCTAAATCATGAGAAATGCCTACTGAGTTCACGTACCTCACGATTCATTACCAATTGCATGTCCTTAAATCTTGCCTTGCACGTATGGCGCTACGTACTCGTATAAGCCTCTTTGCAGAGTCCAAGTCCGAGGATACACTTTGATACAATGCAAAGTTGCGCTATGCACGCAGAACGCTGCGCAGACCTGGGGAGACGGACATGTTGAGTCCAAGGACAATCGCGAAGATTGGGACAAGTGTTACGAGAGGCCGGCTCAGTGGTATAGCAACCCAAAATAGTGAATGCGATTACGAAGTCAAGTCTACACAGTACGACCAAGGCCGGAGATACGTCATTATGCAAACAATTTCGTCCTGAAAACGGAAGGTCGCTGCATCACTATTGAGCGTGCCATAGAGCAACAAGAATATGGATCGGTCAACAAAAGCCCGAATCTCCACTTGGAGGAGAAGGTGACATGGGTCGTAAAAGCGGCGCTTGCAGGGCTACACCAACGAATGCGAGAAACCCGAGGGAGGCTGTACCGCGTTCAAGCCTGAGCTAATGCAGACGAATCCCGGTCGTCGTGCAAATCGACTGATTCGGGTACGTAAGCCGACCCGTTGCCAAGTTTACATTGATTGACCTTCCAATTCATTAGCTTTCCTGTTCATGTCGGGAAATAGCCACTCATCAAGGTGCAAGGACACAGGAGCTGTATAAGAACCAGTTGGGGTACTTCTGAAGATGAAAAGTGAAATTCAAGTTGACAACCCATCCAGCCTGTCTGTTGCAAGGCAGTCAAGATGGCGTCTCTCACCGTGCTTTGGCACGTGGTCCTGCTCTGCATGCTCAATTTCACTCGGGGTTTGAATCTCATGCCCGTCGCCAATCAAAGCACAAACGACCTTCTCCAAGACATTGTCACCTGGGACGAGTTTTCTGTCATGGTACGCGGCGAACGCGTCTTATTCCTGTCTGGGGAATTCCATCCGTTTCGTTTGCCGTCTCCTGGCCTCTGGCTCGACGTCTTCCAGAAGATCAAAGCCGTCGGGTTTTCCGGCGTTTCTTTCTACACCAATTGGGCCCTTCTTGAGGGAACGCCTGGGGAGTTCCGAGCAGATGGAGTATTTGCAGTCGAGCAGTTTTTCGACGCCGCCACTGAGGCTGGCATCTACCTCCTTGCCCGGCCTGGGCCATACATCAATTCAGAGGTTTCCGGCGGAGGGTATCCGGGATGGACGTCTCGTATCAAGGGACCGGTCAGGACGAACGCTACGGACTGGCTCGACGCAACAAGAAACTACATCAAAAACATGGGTGCCATAATCAGCAAGGCGCAGATCACCAACGGCGGCCCAATTGTCCTATTCCAACCCGAAAACGAATATACCCTCTGCGCTTCAGCACTGGCTAATGCATCACTCGGTTCGATCGGGGACTTCAGCGCCTGTCTCAACCACTACTACATGGCTGACGTACAGGCTATGTGGCGCGAAGCCGGCATAGTCCTCCCTTACTTGATCAACGATGCCTTGCCGATCGGCAACTTCGTGCCTGGCTCAGGCGTTGGCGCTGGAGACATTTATGGCTTTGATGGATATCCTCTGGGTTGGGGAGAACCCTGTAAGACGACAACATGGGTGATCAGTGCTTTCAAAGACTAACATCGTGTCTGCTCCACAGGTTCGGATCCTTCGAACTGGAACAGGGAGAACGTGATTTTCCCTTCGCTGATCACCAACTTCACAATCCATATGCAGATGAGTCCCAGCTCACCATTCTCAATTGTCGAATTTCAGGGCGGTTCAGCAGAGCCATGGTCAGTACCAGTACTCCTGACCCTTTTTTTTTTTTGTCGTCGCTGACACCTTTGCAGGGGTGGAGCTGGCGTGGACGCGTGTGCATCCTTGCTCAGTAACGAGTTCGAGAGAGTAATTTACAAAGTCGTGTACGGATTCCGCACGACCATACTGAATTTATACATGGTAAGATCAATAACACTATTCTACTTCCAGTCGATAATCCGCTAAGTACTAGATAGATGTTTGGAGGCACGAACTGGGGCAATATCGGTCATCCCATGGGGTATACTTCTTACGATGTTGGTGCAGCCATTGCGGAAGACCGCCAGGTGGACAGAGAGAAGTACAGCGAGTTGAAGCTGCAAGCAAACTTCCTCCAAGTATCTCCTGCTTATCAAACATCCATGCCGTCGGAAGGCACATTTGGCATCTTCACCAACACCAGTGAGCTCGTGACTACCGAACTCGCTCCGACAGAGCCCGGTGCATCATTTTACATTGTCAGGCATAGCGACTGGACTTCTCAAACCACTGCCAAGTACACCCTGCGCATTAACTCCAGCGGTCGGAACTTGACGGTCCCCCAGATGGGCGGCTCGCTTTCTCTGCCGGGCCGCGATTCCAAGATCCACGTGGTCGATTACGACGTTGGCGGCGTGAAACTTCACTATTCTTCAGCGGAAATATTCACGTGGAAGAAGTCGTCGTCAAAGACGGTGTTGATCATGTACGGCGGTATGGACGAAACCCACGAGTTCGCTGTTCCTTCGGGACTCGGCTTGCCCAGCAGAGTCGAAGGCGATGGCGTTCGGTCCGCGCAGCAATCTGGGTCTGCCGTCGTGCAGTGGGATGTCCAAGCATCGCGCCGTGTCGTTCATTTTGGAGAGACCCTGGAAGTTCATTTGCTCTGGAGGAACGAGGCCTACCAGTACTGGGTTCTTGACCTGCCAAGGCCTGAGCCAGTTGGCAACTTCGTCTCCGCAGCTCGGATCAATGAAACAGACGCGTCAGTCATCGTCAAGGCCGGATACCTCTTACGAAATGCGACGGTGTCTGCAAACTCTTTGTATCTTTGGGGGGATGTCAATCAGACCACCACCATCGAAGTCATCGCGGCGCCCTTGACATCTGGGGCAACATTGTACTTCAACGACCAGCAAGTGAAAGATGCGCGTGTCGTGGAAGGCCGCCTCACTGGGAATATCACATACTCTGAGCCGGAAATCGCCCTACCTGACTTCACCACAGCCGAGTGGAAATATATCGACTCTCTACCTGAAGTTGGGCATGATTACGACGACCAACTCTGGACGCTTCTCGATACAACCATGACCAACAACACACGCGCACTCACTACTCCGACTTCTCTTTACGCAAGTGACTACGGGTTTCACAGCGGATCCCTCATCTACCGAGGCCACTTCAAAGCGACAGGCAATGAATCTAGTCTGTTCCTGTCCGTTTCGGGTGGCAATGCCTTTAGCCATTCCGTGTGGTTGAACTCTACATATCTGGGCTCCTGGGTTGGTAGTCCTGCCGAGTCGATACACAACCAGACCTTCACCTTTGCGTCTGCTCCTGCGCCAAATGGCAACTACGTGGTCACTGTTTTGATCGACCACATGGGCCTGACGCAGAACACCTACATTGGTGTGGAGGGTGTCAAGGAACCACGTGGCATTCTTGACTATTCACTTTCGGGCCATGAACAATCTGACATTGCTTGGAAGATGACCGGGAATTTCGGTGGAGAAGATTACCCTGACCTCAGCCGCGGCCCTCGGAACGAGGGAGCCATGTTTGCAGAGCGTCAGGGTTACCATCTCCCAGGTGCCCCCGTTGAGGGCATGGAAGCAAGATCTCCCATCACCCATGGTGTTGAGGGCGTTGGTGTCGGCTTCTATGCTACCGAATTTGGGTTGAACGTGCCCGGAGGCTACGATGTTCCGTTGTCGTTCGTTTTCCAAAATGCATCACAAGCGCTGAATGGCACTCATGCTGCGGCATACCGTGTCCAGCTCTTCATCAATGGTTGGCAATTCGGTGAATATGGTAAGACGACTTGACCCCAACTCGGTGTTCTCATAACAACAACTAACTTGGAACAGTGAACAACATCGGCCCTCAACTTTCGTACCCAGTACCTGAAGGGATCCTTAACTATGATGGGCAGAACTACCTTGCGTTGACTCTGTGGTCTTTGGAATCGAGTGGCGCAAAGCTTGATGGACTTTCTTTGGAAATGGGCACACCACTACAGAGTGGTTACAAGAAGCCTGCATTGGTCGACGGAGAGCCCTACAGTGAGCGGTCAGCATACTGATCTCGGAGAAGTTGTCTCACGGTGGACTCCTGGTTACGTCACAATTTGTACTTCTCATGTTCAGCGAATGTCGTTGATAATTATTCTTGTTCGAAAACCTCTGGGACAATAGGAACTAGAATTTCCAATCGTGAAAATTGTCCTTAGTCAACCTAACCCTATAGTGCACAAATCTTTTCTCCCTCTGTCTCTACTTTGGAGTCGTTGACATGGGGAGATACAAGTTAACATATGGGAAATCGTGACTGCGAAAGATTCGAATTAGACGACCTTGGCATGGACTCTCATGCATACTAATTATACTGTACCAGGAGAGCTTATTAATTCTTACGGGAGTCATCAAGAACAAGTGAAGGTCATAACGTAAATTCCGTTGATTAAGCTCTATTAATACCATTTGTGACAGTGAACTGGCTACCATATAATTCGTGACACCATTCTAATCTAAAAAAAAAACAAAAAAATCATCCAACCTTGCGGATGGCGCGGAGTTGACTAGGGTAACGCACGAAGAAGGCTACCATTGTGAGCGTCATCAACGAAGCATCGAAGACGTACACGGCCCATTCCACGCTCAACAGATAGCCATCGCTGCCCATAGCATACTCGATGGCGCGGAAAATATTCCGGATCATGACGAAAGCCGACGTCAAGTAAAGCATGGCCAATGTTGATTGCCAGGGGATGTCGTTTGACTCGTGAGACTTGGTATCACGCCTGAATCTGATGTGGAACATCAGGGCTGTGACGATGAAGAGGCCGAAAATGATGATCTGAAAGATCAAACCGCCGACAATGATATGCCCACCAAGCTCAGGGTCCATGGTGCTCTTTCCCATGCCAGCTTGGACTCTCAGCCCAGCGCCGCTCGCCTGGATTATGAAACTGAAAACATCGCCGAATACGAAAATGCGAGTGAGCCATCGAGGAGGTATAATGGCGCAATGAGCGGCGTCGAGGGAGCGGACCAATCGGCTGAGGGTCATGTACAATGATGCTGCGAAGAGGATGGGTCCGAGGAGAAGCAGGGTAGACTGCAGGACATATGGGATGAGTTCGCCCGTGGAGCTGTATGCCAATGCCCTGCCAACATAGCCTATAGTCTCGACTGCAAATGACATTAGTCTGAGTCCTGCTTGAGACGAGGGTATGACTTGAAAGACTTACATATGCCACCCACGACAAAAGGAATGCAGAACCACATTCGGTGAGTGAACATCTTCCAGGTATGTGCCAGTGTCAGAATGCCG
The DNA here is from genome assembly GCA_013364905.1 of Diaporthe capsici. Taxonomy (NCBI): domain Eukaryota; kingdom Fungi; phylum Ascomycota; class Sordariomycetes; order Diaporthales; family Diaporthaceae; genus Diaporthe; species Diaporthe capsici. Next base: position 1,158,140 of record WNXA01000013.1, read on the forward strand.
AAGAGCACTATGAACACGACGGCGGCTGGGAGGCTGGGGACATATTTCCACAGTGGGTAGCCATTGTAGGTCTCTAATGTTGGCATGGCGATCGAGGATGTATCGGGGCCGGACTTGATTGAAGAGTTGATATCGAGGTCGTGCTGGAAGACACTGCAGCGTAACAGAAGTCTGTATTCATGCAGGTAAGATTTGAACGTTTGGATGGACAGCAGAGAGAGCAAGACGCATGAGAAGCGATGAAGTCCATGGGTTAGATATATATGATGATCTGAATAGGGGCTGGAGTCTGGAGCCCCGGCGCCCGCGTGCGAGCTCGTTATCTTCTCATCAGAAATGCGATAGGTCCCACTTCGAAGAAGCCGAAAATAGTTTAAATGCAACGCTAAAGCAGGCCCGAGTACATGGCACAGAGTAGACGCAAGGCCATTCATCAGTGCACTTTGTGTGGCGGGACGTGGTTCGTGACGAACTGCGCCCATCACACAGGGGCTTTCCGAGGACGAATAGGTCCAAAGATGGAAAAGCGGGTTGATACATAATGAGCCTGCATGCAAGCCAATTCAGTGGTATTCGCGGTCGGGCCACTCAACAAAGTCAAGTTCAGGAATTTCCAACATGTGGTGTCTGACCAGTTGCTGACCCAGGTACGAGTCGGTACGAAGATACGACGTAACGTTTGCCCTGCCATAGGGCGGCAAAAACCCTTCAGCCTCTGGGCCCACTTTTGTAGTTCTAGCTGGTGTCCATGGTTTGGAGTCGAGCCCCAAGGACAATTCGCAATCCTCGCAATCTTCGCATTCTTCGCATTTTTTAGTTCGCGTTCTTCGCGTTCCCCACCTTCCCCTTCAGCGCTGCAGACGATTGACGACGGCCATCCCGTATTCTGTCAACCGTGCGATGATCAGATGGCAGATCTTGTTTGCAGCAATCAGAAAAAGAGACGACGAACATGTGGCTCAGATTCAATCTCGCCTTATATCAGGCCAATTAGACAGACGGCCCTTCGGAGGAGAAGACTATTTGCCGTTGACTCACATCGAAGCCCCCACAGCCATGAATTCGTTTTTGAGCGCAGTACTCGCTTGGGCCATGTGCGCCTTGGGAGTCTGCGCCACTAATTCTACCTATGCTAATCCGATTCTACCAGGCTTTCACTCAGATCCTAGCTGCATCTTTGTTGAATCCTGGAATCAAACCTTTTTCTGTGCTACCTCTACCTTTCTGGCTTTTCCTGGCATACCCATATACGCCAGCCAGGATCTTCAAACATGGACGTTAATAAGCAGTGTGTTCAACAGGCCCTCTCAGCTCCCGGCGCTCGCTACGGAAATTACACAAACCAGCGGAATATGGGCACCTACTGTTCGGTATCGAGGTGACACATTTTATGTGACCACTACCCTTGTCGATGATGCCAAGAACATATCGGACACATCGCGATGGGACAATGTCATATTCACGACTGGCAACCCCTACGACTCCAATGCATGGTCCGATCCGATTCACTTTGACTTTGATGGCTACGACCCAGGCCTCTTCTGGGACGACGACGGACAAGCCTATGTGGTTGGTGCACACCCTTGGCAGATCCGGCCTGGTATTGACCTGGCACCTTTGAACCTGGACACTGGCGAGATCGGCAAGCAAGAAACTGTGTGGAACGGCACGGGCGGTGTTGCCCCCGAAGGGCCTCGTGCATTCAAGAAGGATGGGTACTATTACTTGGTGATCGCGGAGGGTGGAACATACTTGGATCATATGGCCACCATTGCTCGGTCCAAGACGCCCATGGGCCCCTACGAGTCGAACCCCGCGAATCCTTTCCTTACCAACGCAAACACAACCGAGTATTTCCAGGCGGTCGGGCACGCAGACTTGTTCCCGGATGCCAATGGCAATTGGTGGGGCGTGGCGCTTGCCATGAGAGCTGATTTGGTCAACTTTGCCGTACCAATGGGCAGGGAGACTGTCCTATACCCCATCAGATGGACGAGCGAGGGTTGGCCTGTGGCATCTCAAGTACGAGGCGTCATGTCTGGATGGTCACTACCCGCGCCGATTCTGAGCCCAATTCCAAACAAGGCATCTATCTCAGCACCCGATATCGTTGATTTCCCCCCTGGCTCCGCGATCCCAGCGCACTTCATACACCAACGCTTTCCTGACAATGACTCATACGTTGTATCCCCCACTGGCCACGAGAACACCCTTCGCCTGATACCTTCCAGCCAAAACCTTACCGGGCAGTCTGGAATTGTGCCGCCGAAGGGCCCAACGCTCCTTGCTCGTCGACAAACAGATACGCTATTCAGCTTTTCCGCGATCTTTGATTTCCAGGCGAAGCAACCGGGAGAGGAAGCAGGTGTCACATTATACGTCTCTCAAGATGACCACGTCGACCTAGGTTTAGTTCTCATATCCAACGAAATCACGAATGCCTCCAGCTCGTCATTGAAGCCATATTTCCGCCTTCGCGGTCAGAGCGAGGTCGCCAACATAGAGGAAACCCTCGTGGCTGTACCCGATGAATGGACTCAACAGTCGACACGCATGCAAATCAAGTCCATCAACGGCACTCATTACGCGTTTTCAGCTGCCCCCAGCCAGCATCAATCCCAGGAACAGACCATTGCATATATCTCTGCTGGCTCTTTAAGAACAACGTTCACAGGTGAGGCAAAGAAATGAACTCCTCAAAGTACCTCATTACTGACGAAGAGGCAGGTGCGTTAGTCGGGGTGTATTCTACTACTAACGGGGGAAATGGAAGCACACCAGTTTACGTGAGTGAATGGAGATACTATGGCCAGGGACAATTCCGCGACTAGGTCGCACACATGGCGGCTTCGTAATTCTATCGAGTAATTATTGTTTGGAAACAATGTCCACTTGTGGTTAAATTCCCGATGAGAGACCATCATCTCTAACCTTTAATTGCACTTAACTACGAACCTTCCAGCTGCTGCCTCATGTGACGTAGAATATGCTCAATGCGACTTTGAAATTCCGGTCAGTGGTTGACCATGACGACATGTGTAGTCTGTAATACCCCTTTGCTGTCCTCGTAGCTGTACCAGGTGAGAGACTGGGGGCCTACGTTTACTGAACTCAATAGCGACATAGTCGCCTACCTGGGATTGATGGTGTTGGGAAGGTGACGTGTCCTGGTGTCTATAGCTACAGCAATGCAAATGGTATGCAGTTCGGGCTGGCGATATGATCTTCTCAGGACTAAGTGGTCTGGTTTTTAATCTGTATATATATGCCTCTTAAGCAGTATTTCTCAGGACTAAGCGCTTAAAATTGCTGCAACCACCTGGATTGCCGGGGGAGACATGCCATTGTTATGTAGGACCACCCATCATCTTCAATGCATAATTAAGCAGCTATCCAAACTGGACAGTCGGCCCCGGAATATATTGAGTCAACTCGAAATATTTTGAAAATCAATGCATCTTTGCTAGCAAGAATGTGAAGGTGGCTGAAAGTTGTGTCATATCAGATTTATTGGCTTCGGCTTTTCAACTCCTCGTTTGATGTATACACTTTTATTTTCCAAACAAAAAACAAAGAAAAAGGACAGTAGTCGAGTGTTCTCTTCAATTCTGCTCCATCCAAGTCCGCTCTATATGCAGCTCTATTAATGATGGATTCCGCCCAGAACATCAAGACTCGAAACAGAGAGACGTCTATCTTGCGAATCCTTGTTGATGACCCGGCCCGGGTGGAAATAGTTGTAGGAAAAGGCGACAAGCAGCATCGGAAGAGCGTCGAAGCAGTAAAGATAGAACTCCTTAGACATCAGCACCCCTTCGGAGCCCATCACATACTCCGCCACACGGTACACTGATCGTATCATGATCAAGCCGCTCGAGAGGTACAGTGCATAAATGAGTTGTTGCCAAGGGGAGACAATCATCAAGGCCCCTCTCGTCGGACGGTTCGATATGCGGCGGTGAAAGACCAGGGCAACTATCATGAAAAAGCCGAAGAAGAGGATCTGAATGAAGAGCCCGCCGATAATAATGTTTTCACCAAGCTTGACGTCGTCGGCAGACTTGGCCTGTGTCAACATTCCGCCTCCTAAGAATAGATTTAGTAAGCTGCATGCTGCTCAGAGACTGTGCCAACATACCTCCACCTTGGGCAAAGAACGAAAGCAGGTCGCCAAGGACGAAGACTTTGGTGAGCCACCGGGGCCGAATCATGGAATATGATTCGGCTTCGAGGAGGACGACAAGGCGGCCCAAGATCATGTATATGGAGGCTGCAAAGAGCGTGGGTCCAAGAAGGAGCAGGATGGACTGGATGATATACGGGTTCTTCGTGAAATCCGGAGACTCAGCCGAGGACATTGCTCGACCAAGATAACCAATGACTTCAACTGTGAATGGATTTGGTCAGTGCTTGAGACGGACAATAGACTTTAGACTGGATGTGGTGATATGTATGATACACCACTTTGAGCAGTGATCGTCGCAGCTGTGTCTGGTTGGGGCTCGTTCACTTACAGATGCATCCGAATATGAATGGAATGAAATACCAAGTTCTTTTCTGCACAAGCGTCTTCAGGTGAAGGAGGGTAGAGATCCCGAAGCCGGCGATGAAGATGACGGCCGCAACCATGGATGGTTCATACCGATAGAAAACGAAAGCTGTGGGTCCCGCCATTTTAGGTATGTGCGGACTCAAGACCTGCGGGTAAAAGAATGCAAAGAATGAATGGATAAGTCAAGGAATGAATGAAGTGGAGATAGGCGCGATGATCGTGAAGAGGTCTACCAAACATGCCAGTTGGATGTCGGAACGGCTAGACTTTATATGACAGACTGTGGGATGTGTTCCAACCTGCTGGACAGTGCATTTCAAAAATACAAGACATCCGACTAATAGTACATCAATAAAAGGAGTGGATTATTAGAAGAAGAACCAGACCGCAGCACTGTCCTTCCAAATTGTGGTGTTTCGAAGTGGAGAGCGACGTTTCTGGTGTCTGGGTGCAAGCTGCGCACGCTATTGGCAACAGGGACAGCTTCGGCGTTTTGCGTACTAAAAAGGCTTCGAGATCCGACCTGCGCTGCCACAACTAACCCCTTGGGAGCGCATTGAAAAACACAGAGCTTGGCGCATCCATCTCCGTGGGCCAGAAACAGCCTCGCTGGTGCTGACGCGGTCGTCGGTGGGCAGGAGCCGCAGCTTCACATCGCGGGTATCTCTCGTTTATCGTATTTCTCCTTTTCCTCGCGTTTCTCGCGTTCTCATAGGTGGCACGCTATCGCTCTCATCGCTTACAGTCACGTTCTCGCATGAAGGTCGGGTTCTGGCGCTCGTCGGACCCACATTGCGAGCAGGGTGCGTATTGGAAATTAGAATACGCCGTATTGCTGTGTGCATGATACGATTCACCCCTAGGCCTCCTGATTCCACCTACCGCCTCAGCCTCAGCCTCAACCCCAATCTCAATCTCAGTCTCAACCTCAGCCTCACCCTCAGCAGACTCACTTCGACGGACCGACTCAATATGGACAGAATTAATGTGAATAGGCGGACAATGTCCGGGGCTTTCTGACAATCTCCTCCTTGGACAGCTACCCTAAGAAGAAAGTCCCTGCTGTCGAGCTTCTCTTGGTCTCGCCCACGATCATTTTCTAAGGTACGGGCATTGGAGTGCAGTGCACATATCACAAGTAGAGTTGAGTAAAGACGATCAATCGAAGTGGTGGTGCAGCTATCACCATCTTGCCTGGCAGATAAGAATCTGACTGCATGAAGACTAGTGAGTGGTGTTGTTATGTTTCTCCTTGCTCAGCGTCAGTCAGGTCTATTGTATACCCAAAACTCTGCAGCCAGCCTGCCAGCTTTCTAGTCTGAACCAGCCAGCGCCACTGATGCCATTGATCGACCGCGGCGGCGAGATAACGGCTGTGTTGCCGGCAAGCGTCAGGATAGCGCCAGGTCGCGACATGTCCTATTATTACCCAATGGAGAAGGTCGAAAAGAAGAACTCAGGGGCCAGGGCAGGTTTGTTTGAAAAAGCACTCCGGTGCAGCTACACAACTCGAGAATGTATTGGCGCTGGCTTGCCCACTGCCCAGTGCCGCCCCTCGCCACCACCACCCGGTACCCCCCACAGGGCCAATCGTCCACTCCCGATGCGTTTCCCCGGAAAGCTTGTTCTTGTTTGACACAAATGACCCCGCACCGTGCAACGTCGATACCCAAGGCGGAAGGAGGACAGTGAAACAAGTCCTCAGCTACTGGGGTGACGTGCCCTCTCTCGAAGATCCCTGCCAAGACTGGGAGCACAGCTCCAGTGAGGATCTCGCGATCTCCCCGGGCGCAAGCGTGCGTGAGGGCGGGAGGTGTGCCTTAAAAAGGCGTGCAGGTCTCACGCCGCTGAGGCTCAATTCGTTGCCAAGTCCTTCTTGTCTCCATTCGGCGAACACCAAAAAAACGACGCCAAGAGCTCGCCTAGCTATCGACAACGAGACCTCTCATATCAAATACATACATCATCATAGTGCTTGTCCCGCCAATTACCCCAAAATGAAGCTCACCAGCTACCTCCTCCCGGCCCTCCTCGCCCCATCAGCCGCTGTGGCAGCCCAGCCAAAGGTTGTCTCGGAGCCACTGACGACCGACTCGCTGTCCCTGACCGTGAGCAACTCCAACCCGGGCGGCCCGATCCTGACCTTCACGTCCCACTCCGTCACGGACACCACCTCCGCTACCGAGTCCGCGTCGGCGACGACGACGGACAGCAGCCTCAGCTCCGAGTCGACGACCACCACGGCGCTGCACCCCAGCGAGCCCACGGGCGTCTCGGCCGGCACCGGTACGGGAGCTTCGGCCTCGGCGACTACGACCGCGTCGGAGGGTGCGGCTTTCGGGGACGGTGGCTCTTCCAGGGTTGCGCTGGTTGTTGCGCTGGGGGCCGGTCTGCTTGGGTGGGTCGCGTTTTGAGAGGGTTGTGGATAGCTGCACGGAGATTTCAATTTGCTGCGGGTTATATGTCTTCTTGCCCCTCATCGTCCAGCTTGCGCGTTTCGATAACGATACCCCGGTGCGGGTTGGGTGACTAGAGACTAATAAGGAAGTCGTCACAATTCTTCTGTCACTGGACGCGTCAGACTGCCCAGGGGCGGACTGCCTTTCTCATGAAAAAATATCAATTTCTCATCAATCAAGCTCAATGAGCCGGTCAAGGCTGCCGTGGGATGTGCAGTCTCCTGTCAAATGTGCCCTAACCTCTAGCCTGCTGTCGGACGCAAGTCCGTCATGGGAATTATCCAAAAAAAGCCAGCCGCAAACGCCATTCCTGTATGTCCGTATCCTTCTCATGTGGTGACATGGCACACATCCTCCCTGTCCTCGATCCGAAACGCCAAAAGGTCTTCAATCATTCGTCCATCCCCTGCGCAGAAAAGAGAAGCTCAGAGAACTCGTACCACTCCACCTAGAGAGCAAGCACGACGAACACGGCAGCAGCGCCAATGGCACCCACGCCAGCGAGGGGCGAGTCCGCCCGGGCAGCGGCGTTTCCGCTCGCGCTGGTGGCGGTGCTGCTGGCGGCCGCGGTGCCAGTGCCTGTTGTTCCAGTCGCCAGCGCCGAGTTGATGGCATTGGACGCGGAGGCGAGCTCGGCCGAGTCGGCGGAGCTGACGTCGCTGCAGAGATTGCCTGCAACGGATTGGATTTCTGTAGCAGGGGCGAGGGCCAGGTTAGCTTGGTCCATCACAGTTGTAGGTTCGATATGCTGTATGTGATATTATATTCCCGAAACCCTGAAGTGGGAAAGGGGGGTTTTCAGGGGCACACGGGCCGGGGGTAATGAGTGGTTTCGGTGGGGCACTCACGGCTCTGCTCCTCTGAGGAGCACTGGCTCTGGAGGAGGATGCAGGGGCCGATCGAAGAGATCAGCTGGTCGGACTTGGAGCACAGGCAGGAAAGGTCGGAGGCGCTGCAGCCGATTGAAGTGGCGGTGGAGTCAAGGCAGGTCAAGGCACATTGAGGCACCTGGCTGACGATGCTGTTGAGATCGCCGCCGCTGGAGGTCGAGGTCGAGGTCGGTGCGGAGCCGCCGGTGGTGGCCGACTGGGCGGCAGCCGAGGCGATAAAGATCGCGGCGGTGGTGAAGAAGGTTGTGATCTGCATGTTGGGCGAGTGTGCTGTGGTGTTGATCTTCTATATACGACGGTACTGCAATGTGCACAGTAAGGGACTGGTCGTCTGTCTGGTGGAGCTTGGTTTGGTCGCTGTGGTGTCGCAAGATTGGTCAGGGGCGAGGGTCCAGATGCGATATCGAGTGATTCACTGAATCGAGGATGACACGAAGTTGATGAATGTACGACAGATGGTGGCACGAGATAGAGAGAGAAAGGGACTGGAAAAAAGGGCAAAGCTGATGGGGGGACCAATTGATTGTATTGACTGGATGCGCAAGTTGCTGGTTGATTGCTGCTGCTGAGCTCAAGGTGTCTGGCCCCTGCAGTCTAGTCAGCGTGGGATTTGCCAGACCCACATATATGAGATGAAAATGGTGGCGGAGGTCCTCTTGGGAAGGAAGGAGCACATCAGGGAGCGCCTAGAACATGTCTGCCTGTCTCGTAAACAGCAAAGAGTCTGGTCCGCTCTGGTCGAGACTGATGATTGACCATCTGAAATCCAATCTGTGACCTCGGATGAATTGGACTTGGCCCTGGGGGGTTGGCAGTGCAAGCTCCACCTTCCAAGATTGACCATACGGCAGCGTGCCAGCGCATCAGTCAGGGAGTGAATACGAATGGATGCATGCGTGCGTTGCTCGCTGCTCTTTGTGTGGTGTCGCTGAAACTTCCCCGTTGTCCAAAGGAGGCCGACTCATTCAGACCTCTTCTCGGCCTCGATCATCCCGTCTCCAGCATCCCGGCTGCAACAACGCCCAGGGAAGCCCCCAAGCTGCCCAGGTGCACAGCCCAGCCAGCCCAGCTGCGGCTGCGCATCATTAGCTGGCAGCTGTTCGTCCTTTGTATGAGAGTTACTGCCGCCATGTTTCGACGGCGGCCCTGGGCGGCGACCCACCCGATCAAGCCGTCCAGATCCAGTCCGTCAAGGCCCAGCAAAGAGACGACATGGCCGAGTGCCCAGTCCCTTGGACTGGACCGAGACGCGTGTCACACCCTGTGCCTGTCCAATCCTACCTTGTACAGTCTGGCTGCAGTTGTGCACGATCTGCATATGCACAGATGCAGGACGCATACGACACACTGGCAGATTGGAAGACTGGGAGAGGTGTGTGACGTCAGCATCGTATCGCCTAAATTTAGGTGCCGACCAGAATTGCCAGACACTCGGCGGGCAGGAGCTCGCTGCTGGAGACCACTCCCAAGACGCGAGGCATGCGACCGCGTGGCGCACATATGTACACCACGCTCCTCAATTGGCGCCGTCGGATCGATGTGAGAGCATGTGCCCCTAGCTGGATTGGATTGGATTGATCTGGATTGGCCATGTTGGATGCGGCTCTTTCGCTTCCCGTCTCGTGGCTTCCAACCATCACGCCGGCGTTATCACGCCATTGGCCTGCGCCTGGCCTGGCCTGCCATTCCTCCACTCGGCCCGAGGACACGTTACTTATCGAAAGGAATCCCTTCCTCGCAGTCCGGGTCGGCAGTGCTAGATGCTCTCAGCAGTGGCTTTCCTTTCGATCCGGCGGACCGAAACGTCAGTGGCGATGTATATGATTCAGTCGCGATCGCGATACCTGAAGGCTGATGATCCCCGGTGGTTTCGGACGAGGCCCCCACTCAAAATCTCGTGGGAACTACAGCCTGCAGGATGATGCTAGACATGGCCGTTCGAACCAACGGGCCAGATAGCGGCCTCGCGTCTTTTGGAGGCTCTTGCTCGAGGCGAGGACGACCTCAGTCTTAATCAGTCTCCCTTCCCTGTCGTCTTGGCAGCTTGGCAGCTTGGCACACATACAGAACGCCACGGACTAGTCATCGTGCGTTTTGAACACTGCTACGGCTGCTGGACGCTGCCTCGGTGCGCCGGCGACCACGTCCATCCCTCGAGACCTGTCAGCATAGCGTGTTGAGCGATCCGCCGAAGCGTATGGATCAAGACTCAGAAAAGGAGAACTGTGGGCAATGACAACGAGCATCTCAAGCAATTTCAAAGATTTTAAGACTTTTCCCCTGGGGTTCCACCGGCAACTTGCAATCTGCGAAGAAATCAACCCGAAATGGCGAGAAGCTTCACGACAGTCTGACGACTGCTGTCCACAGGGCCCATCTTTCCAGGAATGGACCCAATCCAGACTCCAGACGCCGCCTGCGTGCCCCGCTGCCTCGTGGTTCACCATGCCCAAGACCCTCCCCAAATAAGCTTCTGGCGCTAACAAGCCCTATGCGGCCCCTTCCGGGTCGACTCGGCAGCGGACGGACGGAAGGTCGGCGTCGATCCCGGGCCTCGACGGCCGCCACTTGTCACATCACCGACGTCTCTGTGTTCTCACACTTTCGTCACCGTGGCCAAAGTATCCGAGTCAAGCACTTTGTCGTTCTCGAACCGTCGGAATGAGGGCACAATGTTCAAATGATCACCAAGGCTGCAGAAGAACGCCTCTGGACCATTCTGAGAGGCGATCCAGGGCCCGCAGGTCCTGCCAAGAATCCCTGCTGCCGTGTGGAAAATCCCTGATCACAGGTGAAGCTCTCAACCCTCCCGTCATAAGCTCCGACCGTGGGCCGATCCTCATCTTTAACAGGCTGCTGCTGTCTCTTCAAGTGGCCAAAGCACAAGAGGAACCAATCATGATGCTTTGTACACATGGTTCATGCTCCAATCTAGGGTTCGTGCATCCCGGACTCGGCGTAGGAACTCGTTGGGCTGAAGGCATTCCCATCCCAGGACCCACTTAAACTGTATGCTCGCGCCGCGAGCTCTCAGTCGAAGCGCGAGCCTCTCTGGTCGTCATGTTTTGGCCTTTGCATTTATATATAAGTGACTTCCCTTATCTGTTAAAAGGTTTGGTTTATCTTTTGATATTGGCGTGCATGTTTCAATTCCTTTGGGTCTGTCTTTCCCTTGTATTTCATATTATATACAATAATGGCTCAACCACCTTCAAGTCAAGACTCCCAAATACCACCCCGGTCCTCCAGCCCAACTATGGCAGGCAGTGGCACCGACAGCGACGAGAGCGCTGGCGTGGGCTTTGCACCCATCAAGTCAAACCATAATCGCCGCAGCTCTGGCCTTCGGCGATCCGGTTCCCTGAACCGTCAGCTCACGCGGCAGTCTACCAAGGAGACTCGTCGTGATCCGAACCTCGACCCCGACTCTCTCCCTTACCGTACCTTGTCCCAAGATGCCAACTTCGATGAGTACACCACGGAACACCAATCGGGAGAAATTAAGGGCCCTGTGGTGCGCGAGCCCTCGGGCAAAGAGACGCAATACAAGCTGGTCACCTTCACGCCTGGTGACCCGGAGAACCCCAAGAACTGGAGCAAAGCATACAAATGGTATTGCACCATGGTTGTCGCCATCACTTGCTTCGTCGTGGCGTTCGCCTCGTCCGTCGTGACGGCCGACCTGATCGGTGTCGAGGAATCGTTCGGTGTCAGCGAGGAGGTCGCGCTCCTCACCATCACCCTCTTTGTCATTGGCTTCGGTGTCGGCCCCGTCGTCTTCGCACCCCTTTCGGAGATCTACGGCCGGAGGATTATCTACGGGTCCACCCTACTTATCGCCGTCGTTTTCATCATCCCCTGTGCCGTGGCCAAGAACATCGGCACGCTACTCGTCTGCCGCGCCATCGACGGCATCGCCTTCTCCGCGCCCATGACCCTTGTGGGAGGCACACTAGCCGACCTGTGGAAGAACGAGGAGCGCGGCGTCCCCATGGCCGCCTTCTCCGCCGCGCCCTTCATCGGCCCTGCTATCGGACCGCTCATCGGTGGCTATCTGTCTGATGCGACGGGCTGGCGCTGGCTGTACTGGATCCAGCTCATCTTTGCCTTTGTGGTGTGGGTTCTGATTACCTTCACTGTGCCTGAGACGTATGCGCCGACCATCCTTGCCCGTCGCGCTAAGAAGCTGCGCAAGGAGACTGGCAGCAACGAACATGTCACTGAGCAGGATCTCGATGTGCGGCCATTCACAGAGAGATTGGTCATCTTCCTGATTCGACCTCTGCAGTTGCTCTTTGGAGAGCTGATTGTGTTTCTCATCTCCCTGTACATGTCTGTACTGTATGGATTGTTGTACATGTTCTTCGTGGCGTTCCCTATCATTTACCAGGAGGGTAAAGGATGGAGCGCAGGCAGCACGGGTCTGATGTTTGTAAGTCTTCCCTACCTTTTTACTATTTTATGGCTATCTCCAGACTACTGACACGGATTTAAATCATAGATCCCACTGGCCCTCGGTGTCATCGCTTCAGCGGCCGGCGCCCCGATCGTGAACAAGCACTACCTGAAGATCTCTCAACGCTTCAACGGCACCCCTCCCGCCGAATACCGACTCATCCCGATGATGTGCTCCTGCTGGTTCATCCCCCTGGGCCTGGTCATCTTCGCCTGGACGTCATACCCGCGCCTGCACTGGTTCGGCCCTGCATTCGGCGGCTTCTGGGTCGGGTTCGGCTTCATCTTCCTGTACAACGCCGCCAACAACTACCTCGTCGACTCGTACCAGCATCAGGCGGCGTCCGCCCTCGCGGCCAAGACCTTCATCCGTAGCTTCTGGGGCGCCGCCGTCGTGCTCTTCACGGAGCAGATGTACGCCGGCTGCGGCTACCAGTGGGCCAGCATGATCCTCTTCTTCATGGCCCTGGCCTGCTGCGGCATCCCGTTCCTGTTCTGGAAGTACGGCGCCGCTATCCGCGCCAGGAGCAAGTATGCATATGCTGGTGACGACGACAACCAGACTGCCGCTGGCACCAGTGATGAAGAGAACCAGATCAAGAAGGCAGCGGGTATCGAGGCTGGCGCGGTGCTCGGGACCACTCGGAACAGTGCGGCGCCGCCTTTGGCCACTGGCCCGGCGCCATAGAGATTTCACTCATAAAAATGGGGAAATAAAACGAAATTGATGTTGGCTGCCCAAAAGGGGTAGAAGGTGTGGGCGAGTGCGATCTTGGGGATCGGAGCGATCATACAAATCATCTCGTCGACTGCGGATTGATACAATGAGCCGATTCTTTCACGTTCAGATGTGGGACGTGGTTCCGCTTTGGACAAATACAGGTCATCTGCACTTCTTTAAGCAGTCGATCTTGCATTTTGATCGGAGTTCTGGAATGGGGTAATTTTTTTTATGGAGTTGATGAGGGATGATAGAGACGGCAGCATGATACCAGAAGAATTTAGAACGTAGACATAGAGAGTAATAGAATTCATGTGACCGGAATACTGCTTGTTCAGATGCCTTGATATCCAAACGGCTGATGGTGATGGTAACAATCTTGCAGCTCAAAAGAGTGGACGTGGGAAATTGTCCCCGCTAAAATCTTCAAAGGTAGAGACAGGCTGGAAATGCATCCAAAAACCAAAACGCACAAGTACTGAAACCCATGTTGAATGAGCTTTCACCTGGTTTCGTCTGACCACTGTTGAACCCAATACCACTGCCACTCCTGCCACATAATGGAAGACGAGTGCCGAAGCACTTAGACGACACTCCCGTCGTCACTCGCCGCTCCGAACCCATCGACCGTCTTCCTTACACTACCAATTCCGAACCTCCTCTTCACAGCCTTCCAACTCTCCACCACACACAAGTAGACGACAATTCCAGCCGCGACAATGCCCCACTCCCAGCCGATGCCCATGTGCTTGAAGACGACTTCATTAATCACAGGCAGGTACACCAGCGGGAACGTCAGAACGAAGCCGGCCACAGCAGCCCAAAAGAGGAACTGGTTGGCCCAGACGGTCTTGAAGACGGACAGCGGGCCGCGGTACTTCTCCGGGTGCATGTCGAACAGGCTGCGGGTGAAGTGCTTTGCCTCCCACGCGGTGACGAGCAGCAGGAACGTGAGGACGGCGTAGGTGGCGGCGCGGGCGCGGAAAACAACGTCGCACGAGTCGTTGTAGCCCGCGTTGCAGCCGTCGCCGAGCGTGTAGCCGGCCTGCGAGACGCCGCCGAACGCGACCGTCGCGAACACGCCCAGGCAGATGAGGCCCATGGCCGTGCCGTAGACGAACTTGTCCACGATGAGCTCGCGCGTGAACACGCCGACCCGCAGGTCGTGCGGGGCCCGCTGCATCACGTCCGGCTGGGCTTCCTCCAGCCCCAGGCCAAGGGCCAGGAAGGAGGAGGTCACCAGGTTGGCCCAGAGGATCTCGATTGGGGACAGGGGGAAGACGGAGGCGCCTGAGGCGTCGCGGAAGGCGAGGCCTACTAGGAGGAGGATCACTTGGGCGATGTTGGAGATGAGCAGGTGTAGGAGGAACTATGTGCGCGCCCATGTTCAGTCAAATGCAGGCGCATGGGGTATGGGGTATGGGGTATGGGGTGGAACAAGTCTGGTCTTACCTTCTGGATATTGTCGAACAGTCTCCTTCCCTCCTCGACCGCCGTGACGATCGAGGCAAAGTTGTCATCAGTCAGCACCATATCGGCCGCCTCCTTGGCGACATCACTGCCATTCATGCCCATGGCGATGCCGACATCTGACTTCTTGAGCGCGGGGGAGTCATTCACACCATCGCCAGTCATGACGCAGAACGCACGACGGCGGTGCATGGCCTCGACCATGCGCACCTTTGTCGACGGGCTACACCTGGCGAGGACCAGCGGCAGCCTGTCCATGGCGTCGACCTGCGCGTTGCTCAGAGCGTCGAACGCGCTGGCCTGCATGATGGCCTGGGGGTCGATCGGGGCGCCCGCTGCCGCGGGTGGAAGGATGCCGACCTCCCTCGCGATCGCCGTCGCCGTCTTGACGTGGTCGCCAGTGAGCATGTGCACCGTGATGCCCGCCCGCTGGCACTTGAGCACAGCGGGTGCGCTCTCCACGCGCGGTGGGTCGTAGAGCCCTACCAGGCCGACGAAGTCGAGACACGCCTCGGCCGTCTCGCGCTTCGACAGCTCCGTCGCAGTGGCGGCCCGCTTGGCCACGCAGAGAACGCGGAGGCCCTCGGCGGCGAGCGTGTCGGCCATGGCGGAGATCTCGCGCTGCTTGGCATCGGTGAGCTGGAGTAGGGGCAGGACCGCCTCTACGGCGCCCTTTGTGTATGCGGTCAGTAGGCCCTGGGGGTCACCGGTGTCGTAGACGACCGTCATTCTCTTGCAGGTCGAATCGAACGGGAACTCGGAGACCAGGGTCGTCTTCTCGTCGGACAGCAGGTCTGGCTTGCCCATGCCGAAGCGCATGGCGAGTACCTGCAGGGCGATCTCGGTGGGCTCGCCCAGGGCGGTCCACGTCTCTCGCTGCGTGACCGCGGCGTTGTTGCAGAGTGCGACTGTTTCCAGGAACTCTCTTAGGGTCGCAGCCTCCCGGCCTGTGACTTTCATCTTGGCCGGGGGGAGCTCGTTTTCGTTGTACTGGACCGTTCCGCTGCTTGGGTCGAAGGGATGGGTGGTCTCGCGGACCGAGACCTCGGTGCCATCTGCCAGCCAGACTCGTTTGGCCAGCATCTTGCCCTGGGTCAGCGTGCCCGTCTTGTCGGAGCAGATATTGGTCACGCCGCCCACCGCCTCCAGCGCAGCCAATTTGCGGACAATCACGTTGCCCTTGGCCATGGCCTTGGTCCCGAGCGCCGTGGAGATGGTCAGCACGGCGATCAGGGACTCTGGGATTACAGCTACTGCGACACAGATACCGTAGATGAGGACTTCATCGTCGACGTTGAAGCGACTGACAGAGAAGACGATGATGGCAAGCGTGATGGCGAGGGCGAATAGCAGCAAGGCGAACTTGCTCAGCGACACCTGGAGGGGGGTGCCGTCGAGCCCGAGGAGCACACGGATCTTTTCCTTGGTCAGGTGGGTCATTTTCGCGATGCCCTCCTTCCCTTCGGAGCTCTTCTTGCCCTGTCTCAGCAGCCCGGCAATCTTGCCAACCTCTGTGGCCATGCCGACGGCAGTGACGATACCAGTGGCTCGGCCGCGTGTTATTGTGCTTGCCGAGTAGACCATGTTGACACGGTCCCCGAGAGGCACGTCCTGGTCGGCAAGGACCCTGTCAGCATGCTTGCTGATGGGCAGGGACTCGCCGGTCAGGAGGGCCTCATCGGTGGAGAGGTTGATGCTGTCACCTAGGCGGAGGTCCGCCGGGATGACATCGCCCACGTTGAGCAGGACGATGTCTCCAACGACGAGGCCTTCCGCCTTGATGGTTTCTATCTGGCCATCTCGGATGACCTTACAGGTTGGTGCAGAAAGCGCATAAAGCGCCTGGATGGTTTGCTCTGCGCGGTAGTCTTGGATGAATCTGCCGCAGTGTTCTGTCAGTCTGCACGGGGACCCGCGTGTTTGTTCTCGTTGGGCCAGGTCAAGATGTCATGTGTTGCTCACCCTACGACGATGTTGAGCAAGATGACCGCGCAGATGATCGCCCCTTCAATGTGGTCATTGATGGCGAACGACAGGATTGCCGTGATAACGAGGACGAGGGTCAGGGAGTTGGACACCTGCCTTAGCAGAATCGTCCAAAGCGATATCCCCTTAGCTCCCTCAACCTTGTTCGGGCCATTCTGCTGTAGACGAGCTGCAGCTTCGGCACCGGTGAGGCCATCTCTGGTGGCAGCATGTCAGTTTCAACGCTGTGGTTATGGGGCATGCAGCACGCTTGAGTCGTGCCACATGCATGCACGGAAAGTGGGCGTTGCGCTCACTTTATGTCAGTGTTGAGATATCCACAGATCTGGGCCGCCCCGAAGACATGGGCGGAGTCAGCAGAGAACTCTGAAATCGACGGCGTCTTTGTGCAGACGGTCGACTTGTCCGAATCGGGTTCGGCAGGTTGGATTGATGGAGGCCCCTTGAAGCCACATATAGGGGGCTCAGTTTGCCCCTCGACTGCAGTGTCTTCGTTGCCCATTCACGTGTAGGAGTCTGTCGTCGTCAAGACGTTGTGACCGTACAGCCGGAAGCGGGACTCCCTCTCCCACCCGCGCGAACAACGTGGACGGCCCGGTGCTTTATAGGGCTGGCCCCATTCCATAGGCTTTCGCCTTGGACCACCCGCAAGTGACACCCCGCTTCTTGCGCCCCCGGACACATGTCGAGCGGTCTTGAACGGCATGGCGACCCAACGAGAGATCACGCGGGCGGCTTGGCTGACTGGGTTGTTGAGCCTCTGGCGCCTCGCTGGTTGGCGGCGTGTGGCCAGCCAAGATCTGGGCGGCGTTATCAGATGCACGATAGCGCGGGAACCTGGCACGACTCTCGCTTGGGGGCTCTGGGGCCTCCTTGGGACGGGCTTGGACTGCGGCTTGCAATGGTAATTCTTACAATTCAACCCGGATTCGGAGGGGGCTGTGCAACACCCGCCAAGTAGGCCGATGTCTTGTCTATTAGACCGGTCGTTGTGCACCTGCCCCAAATGCCTGGAATGCCCGGCTTCCCGTGCCGTGTCCTGCTGCCCTAATAATGTGTACGTGTACCTAGTTAACTCGCCAGCCTCCCTGTATAAATATTTATGAAGATTGTCTCCCCAGATGCTTATTGCACAATTCTGTGGACGTGGTTAACTCCAAGGTAGTATCCCATACGGTCATAGAATGTTAGTGAGGATCGCCCCCCCCCCCTATCTAGCTGTGGATCCGAGTACTTGAAAACAACTGTCCTGTTAGCATGACGTCGTCGAAGAAGCAAAATATCCAATCAAGCAAGGGACGCGGGTAAATCATAATCAAAACACATGGTGCCATGATCTAATCGTTGGCCCATGTCGAGCGGTGCTATGATGATGGAGCTAAGAGCACACCAGCCAGTCTCGCTGCGCTGTTGACAGCATCACCTTACTAGACAACGTGTCAGTCTGCCACCACAGTAGGCCCAATTAGCGAGCTTCTTAAAGCAGCGATAGTCTGCCGACCGAGCTGCTTCTCTTATCACACAGAGTACAGAGCTTGACGAGTAACTCATTAACAAAACAAAGTATCCTTCTTTCATCCAACCTGGAACGTCCTTCTTGATCACATCTTGCAACTATTTCCCTAGGGTATTTGGTCTGTGTCATTTTACTCCTCTGACCGTCTGAGACCACTGAGGATTGTCTAGCAACTAAACTTGCTTGCCACCATTGACCCACCTTTCCACAATTTAGCTCTCTGACCTTGTAGTCTTCAATGTTCCGTAAGAAGATGAGGGTCTAAGGTGCCTCGCAAAGGCATTCTTTTAATCAGTGTCGGCTTTTCAAGAATTGTGCAAGCCGCAAATTCATATTCCGTAGACTTGGGCGGCCCAAAGTGTCCGTTGTATAACTAATTCAGCCAATGCCCGAGAGAGAGGCTGTGTATAATCTTCTACCACAGTCGTGACCCCTTGTTCCATCCAGACAGCATCAGTCTTTATTGCCCTGAAATATGCTGCGTTTGTATTGTGCTACGATATTTCCTTTGTATCATGCGTGCCAGTGTGAGACTTCGAACGACTTCAGAAAACTTGACTCCTGTAGGTAGGATCTTTACCCCGAAAGCTGCGCTCAGTTCACTCAGCCGCCATGGTAATTATGGGGGTTTTGTGGTTATATATGTCAACCAATTGTCTCAGGAGAGTCGGTAAACTTTCGCCACGCCGATTCTGTGTTGTAGATTTGGGTGGACCGACCGAAATGCTGGCTAGGGTCACTCTGACTGTTCTGAAGCTTCGCGCCACTTCATTGTCACTGGAAATAGCTGAGTTCCTGTATATTGTTGAACATACTTGGATGGTGTTTCAATTGGTCCGATTTGCGATTAGATCTGAATCATCTCATATTCCATGTGTCCAACACCCAAGTGACTCCTGAGTCCGAGATGGCAAATGTGTAAGCTGAAGTGCGTCTCTTTTTCAATCGTGTTAAAGGATGCAACTCAGTGAATCCATCGTAGGTAAAGTTGGTAAATATGACCTACTGCAGGTCTATCGTCAATATAAACTGCCGCGATAACCACAATTCAGCTGAGTTCCAGCTTGCACCCCTCTCGTCTCAGCCTCTTCAATCACTCTCACTTTACATGACTTCAATGAACTCCGCACATCAGTGATGCGTGTGTTTTGCATGTATATCGGCTTAAGGATACTCTCATCGACTTATTATACTATCTACCGCATCCATTATGGCCAACACCAGCGCCCAACCCATCCACATCACCTAGACAACCATCCGCGCATTGGGGACGGCATGAACATGCATCTCTACGACAACAATAATTACCCCTGTGAAGAGCATGTTCGTAACGATGGCACCAGCGGCTACACCCATGGGGTTTCGGCTTTAACGGAGGATACTCAGTCAAAATGTGACGCTTTGGACGGCAGGAGCGTCAGCCACAGGAAATCTGTTACGCTCATGCTCAAAGTCGCCTATTTTCGTCGCAAAAACAAGGATTCTTACAGTCCCATTGCCACAGACACCGATTCCTGGTCGGCCGACTCTCAACTGTAGGAGTCGGACATGGGGAGGGATTGAATACTGGAAATCAATGGCGGCTGCAAGATGTTTTCCTGGATATTTGAAATTGTCTAACGACAATTTTTGGAACTGCGGCGAGTTTGATTGTGGTCCTAGTGACTTTGACTCATACCCCAAGCCTTAATCACGTGTAAAATAATGGACGGTCCCAATGCAGATCTGAGTGTAAGAACAGGACGGTCGGGATCGTGACCTTAATTGGGGCCACGAATTCTTGGGAAAGGAGGAGTGTGACTCTCTTTCCGTTTTCTATGTTCGTTTTTAGGAATTCAACTTATGAGCCACTTACATTCGTGCAAACTGGCTCATCTATTAGGTGAATTATTCTGATATCGCATGTTTTGTGTGATGTTGATTGATTCCTAGAACCATTTACTAGTGGATGGAAGCGAAAGCAAATACAGCTACAAAAGTTTTCCAACCCCTGAGCGTGATTTGATCCTTATTCAGCCATACTAAAATACAAGTGTCCCATCGGACCAGCATAAAATATCGTCCTAAACGCACAAGCTAGCTCTGGCTTGGCCTGGCTGTCGCTCGCCCTCAGGTTCTGCTCATAACCCCCTTGCTCTTGCTCTTCCCTGCTGTGTAAGTTCTCTGCTACGAATAAGCTTCAAGCGGAGAACAAGTTACATCAGGTTTTGTTAAACAGCTCTTTTCATACTCAGAGACAGAAGCTACGGGCTCATAATCAGTTCGTCCCGGACTTAGAGAAGATGGAATCTACTATTACTGACTACGGCTGATGTTGCGCCAACTTTGGACACGACCCACCTGTTCACCTCTGACGCAGTTCAGAGGACCTAGCTCGCCTTGACATGAGTCTGTTGATAACATGTCAAAAGGGGGTTTCCAGGATGATGACGGAGATCTTGATCGTAGAAAACAGAAAGCTAGGGATGTGGACCCTCGAACCTCGGGACGACATTCCGAGCATTTTGCGTCATGGTCGAGACGATGAACGTTATCATGAATTGGGTGTCTTGTGTCTAGACGGGGATCGAAACGCCACATCGCGGTGTCTAGACAAAGTAGGCACGGAGCCGATGTTAGGCCATCCGAGTCAAGTGAGCTTCATTTGACTTTTGTCTTGGCTTTCGCCTACTTGGTGTATTTAAGGGGAGTAGAGCTTATCCCGCTCTTGGCACCTCCTCGATGCACCTCACTGCCGGCTTCTGCAACAACTAGTACCGAAGCATGCAAGACGTGCAGAGCACAGCGCAAAAGCTCCACTGTATGCAACGTCTTACCGAACAGAGCAGCTGTTGCTTCACTTTTGGACAGCGAAAAGACAGCGGTACATTTTTGGGTTAAAACTCCACCTGTGATCGGTCAGTATTTTTAAAATACGCGCTCCGAGCATCAGCAGTGCCAACACGAGCTAGCGGAGATGCAAGGATAGTCGCCCGACGAGGTGACCTGTCCGGGGTGACCTGTCCCGATTAGCGAGCATCAAGTATATAAGAGCGGCTGGACACCCAACACGAAGTTGCTTGGCGGTGGAGCTGCTTGGGAGAGGCGGATATTGCAGGCGTGGTTTACGCCGAAGTCAAACAATAGAAATCCGGTACAAAGCCTTGGCCACAGAATGTCAATGGCAGGCTGCGGAATCATCGGTTCCGGCATAGATAGTTTATCCTACAATAATTCTGTGGAGGGTCTTGGCTGTGGGTGCCCCCACACGTTGTAGTACGCGGATACACCGTAGCGGACTACATCTGGCTGGATGTATATAAAACAAGTCGTCTTCGGCGATCCAGCACTTTGAAATGCAGAAGATAGACCACCCCAGCCAAAGGCTTCATCTTCAAGGAGCGCAAAGACAACATCACCATGGCGCGGTTCTTCATCCTCACGGCAGTCCTCGCACTGATCTCCCTCGTCCACGCTCAATGTGGTTCTGGTACTCCCGATGCTAAAGTAACTGGTTCAGGCAGCTCCTTCACTGCCACCAGGGGCTCAAGCACAGTCTACACAGGCTCAGACTACCGTGCCGCAATCCAGGCCGCGGTCGACTCAATCAGCAGCGGACAGCGCGTTTCTATCATCGCCTCAGGCTCCATCGGCGCAAACACCATTACAATTGGGAGTGGCAAGACCTTCGAGGGGTGCGGTACCATCAATGTCGCCAACAGGAGCGGGCGTGGTGCTATTGAGGTATTGAACACCGTCGGCACCAAGATTCCTTACCTAACCATGACTGGCAATCCTTACTTCGGTTTGCGGTTCTATGGTACACGGGACTTGGTCTTGGGCCAGATCACTATGAACCTCAGCGGCGGATGTAAGTGATTTTGACTATCTGAAGAACTCCCCCCTATATCTACTCGAAAGCCTCTTGTTGTGGTTGCACTGTCCGCCTTCAGCGCCTCCAGAGTAGATGTACTTGAACTGACAATATCCCAGTGGGCATCCGATTCGACCGCGACCAAGCTGCGAACTCCAACGTCAAGATTGACACGGTCCGCGTGACTGGTGCAGGCAGCCATGCGGTTGAGACCTGGAACATCGACGGTCTAACGATAAATCAAGTCATCGCCAGGAATGTGGGCGAGTCCGGCCTCCTCCTCCAGAACACCAGGAACGCGCAGGTGAACCTGGTCGACGGCGATAACGTGGGCTCAGGCACAGGATATGCCACACTTCGTTTTGCAAACCAGAACGGCCGCAATGCCAATGGGAATTACAACACCAACGTCTACGTCACCAAGGTTGTCTCCCGCGGCGGTGGCCGTGGCGTCTTCTGTGTCTCAGAGTCCGGAGGTGCCGTCATCGAGAGTGTCGACCTCGCCAATAACGGTAATAATGCCATCCTCATCGAGAACTGCTACAACCTCTCGATCCGCGGAGGCACCGTCAACGGGGGTGGCGAGGTAAGAGTCTCAGCTAGAAGCGAATTTCAAAACACGCGCGACCTATGGATCACGCTGCGGGTGGACGGCACTACGGTTCGTGAGTCGCCTTGTGCCGATAACTCGAACTGGACTCTCTCGGGCAACGGTGCGAGGAACATTTGCTAGGAGGCGAGATATACACATCGTCTTCAGCTCTACCGGGGACTTGTTGTCTTTTGGAAAATATCAACAACAGTATCTTGTTTGGCTCGAATTCAATTCTTTTCTATACTTACAACCTTTTGTCCTTGCGGCATTTAAGGTCAATAAATAATCGCCCTTGCTGATTTAACTTGCCCCCCCCCCCCCGGGCCTCGCTCGGCAGACTGTGTGTGCGTGTAAATTTGTAGCAGATCAGACAGGATTAACCCGGCACAGCTCGTATTTCCTGATCTCTCGATATGATCTCTTCTCGCTGTACCATCATTGAGTATTGTCAGTCCTTCTCTAATGTCCGTCGTCAAGACGTATGACGTTGCTTAATGCAAATGATGCTCGCAACCCCGAACCAGAGCTCATTTATGAATCTGACATGTGTCTACCGCGTGTAAACAAACAACGGATTCTGACGATCAGAGGCATCGGCAAATGCCAGCTTGGCACGCAAGTCTTCGCTCTCCTCCTCCGAAAGCCCCGCCACCATCTTAGCGTTCTTCCTGTTGAGATAGTTGTTCCAGTGTCTCAGAAGCAGAACGACGAAGCACGTCGCTGATAGGCATGCGATTATGGTGATCTTTCCTGAGGTATATGCAGGTGCTTCTGTTGCCCTGAAAGCTTGAGTGCCAAGAATGTTCTGGAATTTTGTTAATACGTGGCAGCTGATAGAAACAAGCAAGCGTCCAAAATGGGAAACTCACACCAGTGGCCCAGAGCATGAGAGTCAGAACGTTTGCCGTGACCTTCTTTGTGTGTCCAGCAATGTTCCTGGGCATTGCCTGGTTAGCACTTTCCAATCAGTCTGAACGTGGCGAGTGGGCCTTACGAGGCATTCCAAGAGAGTAGAATCGGCAGAGTGCAGTTGGCGGTCACGCCAATAAGTCTTGCGGCAAGCAGCCCTGGCTTATTCAGAGGGACACCGTTTGGGTCAAATCCGATCATGAGGCTGGCTGACATGATTGCGGGAAGCGCGCATCCAATGATAAGTCTGTTCCATGGGTATCAGAAAGATCAAATTGCGCAAAAGATAACGTAATAAAGTGAGACTTGCGTTGATCGGTCGTTAAACTTCGAATAGATCTCAAAGTCAGCAGTGATTCAGGAGATGGGGCCGGAAGAGACTTCAAGCGGCATTCAAGAGAAAGAGAAAACTGCTTGTTGCCTTTGGAACCACACAACACCGAGGCATAAGCTCAACCATAGAACGGCTCAGTCGTATGGTAATTAATAGCAGCAGGTTTATGTAGCCGTATCT
This sequence comes from Diaporthe capsici, assembly GCA_013364905.1. Classification (NCBI taxonomy): domain Eukaryota; kingdom Fungi; phylum Ascomycota; class Sordariomycetes; order Diaporthales; family Diaporthaceae; genus Diaporthe; species Diaporthe capsici. The sequence continues at coordinate 1,182,060 of WNXA01000013.1, forward strand.
GTGGCGAGGGGGTGACATGCATTGACGTACCTTGTCAGACAAATATCCGTTTAGGAGAACAACACACAGACCGATGGCGCCCATTGGAACTGCGAAGATCAATGCTTGCTGATGTGTATAACCAAAGGATACTGTGAGAATGGTACCAACTGCAGGAATAGGACTTAGCAACTGTCAAAAGCAAGTGTTTACTCATGAATCATGGCGTACACAATTTCTTCACAATCAAAAGGACAGAAAGAAGAACAGGAAAGCGAAGGATGTCCACAACGTTCACTCACATGTGCTTAGACCTCCACCAGGTATGGCGATAAGAAGGGTTGCGAAGGCGACGAGGAGCACACGGCCGTCCTTCAGAGCCTCCACGATCTGCGGCTTCTTGATCTTCGCATTTTGGGTACCGCTTTGGTTGTCCCTGATCCGCAGCAAGACAGCCGCCTTTTCAGCCTCGGTAAAGCGTCTCGCCCTAACCGGAGAGTCCGGTAGGAACAGACAGATTATCACGCCGGAACAGACGGTTAGAAGCCCAATGACAAGATAGAATATCCTCCATACCGCAAACCTGCTGTCGATGAAGGATACACCATAGGATACCGAGCCTCCCACCATCATGCTGAAATTGGCCATGACGTGATGCCATGACACCCTTCGGCCCTGTTCTGCCTTTTTGTACCACTGGAATCTCGTGAGTGTGATTCACAAGTCCATAGATAGTAGCAAGGATAGTCTGCGTACCATGGCAACAATGAACACGAGGATTGGCGCGACGCAGGACTCGAATGCGCCTAACAAGACACGGCACACAGCCAACCCAGCAAAGGTATCGCACGCAGCGTGGCAGGCGACAGCAATACCCCACAGGATGATGTTGACCCCTAGGTACAGGCCAAGCCGGGAGATGTGCTGTGCCATCAACTGGGTGGGGAGCTCGAGTGCCAGGTAGCCAATCCAGAAGAACATGCCTAGGTAGGAGTATTGCTGGCCTACCAGGTGGGTATCCTCGCGGATGCCCATGACGGCGGTATACTATCAGAATGTAAGGTTCTTGAAACTTGAGTTCGGGCTATGAAGAGGACCTACCTCGAGTGTTGTCTTGTCCAGTGCTTGCAGAAAGTACGTGAGTGCCAAGAGGGGTATGATGGTGAAGTCGATCTTGCGGAGGAGTCTCTTGTACTTGATGGGGTCATTGAGTATAGCTTGGCCCTCTGCCAATAGCTCCTCGCGCCGGGGATTGTTCTGCAAGAATTCGAAGGCTTCGTCTTTGTCACTGAGACTGGTGGTATCCGAAACGACCTCACGTCCAGTGGTTGCTGTGAGCCACTGTTCCAGCCCCTGACTTGGTGCCTTTTCTTCAGCGACTGATGCATATTTCCCGTTTTGGTCGTCCATCTCTAATGTCTGTAGGAGTTACCGTCTACGATACCATAAAGGATTTTCCAGGGTACCAGAAAAATTTCTAACCCAGTCATATCAACTTGCCGGCATATATAGCTGGACACCGGAGTACACCCGATTCTGAAGGCCGGGTCTATACGACGCCGGCATGGTTAGCTTTGGACCAAACTCGCCTGCTACCTGACAATCCTGGATAAAAACTGCGGGTATCTTGGCTCGCATGTCAGCACTCATGTTACACAGCTTAGATGAGGCGGGGAAGTTGGGTGTGTCGGCACAATCTTTGGTGTCTTGCGCGAATAGGATGTTTGACTGATTGCCGTCGCCAAGCACTGCAGTTGTCGGGGTCACATTCGGTTTACTGGTGATCTACATCAACACTGGAGGCATTGACCTTGATGACCATTCCGCATACTGACTTGCCAAGCTGCCCAGACCGTTGACGGCAGCCGGGAAAGAATGTATTGGACAATTTTGCGTCCCATATCCGTTGGCGGCCTTCAAATGTACAGCCTGAAGTCTGCATGCACAATGTAACACTTCTCGCATACCAATATCGGCAGTCAAGGCAATACTCCAGACTCTGAGTTGTCAGCAGTTTGCCCAATCTGATGATTGAATGCGGAAGGCCAGTACGTATATTAGACCGCAGACAACTGCCTGCCCATAATAGAGACGACAGGATGACACGATGTTAGCAGACAACATGAATCGAAGAACACGACCTCCCAAGCTCGAGCTCGAGTGGCTGTTTAGAGAAAACTACAATCTTCGACCGATCTGCAGTCGATAGTCCGAGGTTCTTGAGTTTAGACGTGCCTGAAATGAGAAGTCTTGCTGGAGTGTTCGCCAGGAAACGCCCGTCAAAGATGGGTAAAGCATACTATCACGGGGAAAAACACACTTAATTACTAGGTTTCACGATTCGTTCAAGACTGATGGGAATATTTTTGACGATTTCATCAAAAGGGGTATCGATTCTTCCTTTGCCATACCAGGTCCATTCCTTCCAAGCCGAAACGCCAGAATCAAATTATGAACAAGGAGAAGACACCGACCGGCGAATGTCTAAAAGGACCTTATCTACCCGGGCAAACACCAACTACTGTAAACGTCCCGTTGCCTCGGTTCTATCTACAGGCAGCCCTATGAAACCATCCGCCGACGAGACTTTCCTAGCTACCAGCCACCGAATCACGCATCCTGGGTCATCCACCGCTTACCACCCCAGCGAAACCTGCGCACGCGGTTGGAGCGAGTGGTGTCGCGAGCCCACAGGTTCTCCGACTCTCCCTGCTGGCAGGTCGTGCCACCGGGCAGGGCCTGCATCGCAGTCCACGCGCCGGACGCGCACTGCTGGTACTTTGTGCCGATGCAGTTGAACATGCCCTCGGACGTGCAGGCGCCCGACTTGCCCGAGGAGCCGCCGTCCGAACCGGTCGAGTTGCCCGAGCCCGAGCCGCCGCCGCTGGGAGAGAGGGTCGCGGAAGGCGCGGGCTTGGTTGCCGAGGACGCGGACGCGGACGTCTCTGCTGGAGTGGACGCAGGCGCGGAAGCAGAAGACGAGTCGCTAGTGGCGGGAGGCGCAGATACGGAGGCGGAGTCGGTCGCGGAGCTGGAATCGTCCGAGGACGAGGTGGAGGATGCCGCCGGGGCGGGCGTCACGGGACTAACGTAGACGGAGCTCGCTTGAGGGGCTGAGGTGCTGGTCACCAGCGTGGTGGGCGAGGCCGCACTGCCCGCAGCTCCACCGCCGGTGGTCGCAAAGACGCCGCCTGAGGGAGACCCAGCACCTTGGCTGGAGCTCTGTTGTCCGGCGGCCGAAGATGCGGTCGCGGTCGCGCTCGCGCTCGCGGCTTGAGTGTTTCCCGCCGCAGCCCCGCCCGAGTTGCCGGCGGTAGCAGTGGGAAGGGAGCCAGCGCCCTCTTTCAGTCCCTTGGGGACGCAGTTGCTGCCCGAGATGGATGCGAAAGAAGGGGACGCGCCTAGCTTTTCGACGTTCGTTCCTGGGTCGGGATACTCGGGGTCTGTGCTTGGCGTGGACTTGCAAGAGTTGATATCGGCGAGGTTGCCCACGAAGAGCTCGGGGTAGGAATCATCTCGGGGGAGCAGGGAGACACCCTCGTTATCGCGCTTGGTCTTGCCGGCGGTGACAGTGATGGGGGCACAGTTCATGTAGTACTCGGGCTGACCTGCCAGCTTGGAGATCCTACGAGGTGGGTGGTTAACATTCTGTCTTAAAGGCTTCCAGGTTGCTCGAGCGGGGTTGCAAATGTGACCAACTTACCAGGTCCAGGCAAAGCTGTATTGCCCTGGTGTCAGATCCGCTGGTATCGTAAAGTCGTAGGTGCTAGGACCGCTACCGTCCTTAGACGGACAGCCGGATTCGATGCTCATGAGGACCCTCCAAGAGGTCTCCGCAGATGGCTGCATGTCAGAAGTAATGGCCAGCTGACAAGAACCTCCTCCGTGGACGGCAGAACCCTTTTCTCAAGTTAGCTACATGTTTACTTTTCAAGAGGCGTGAAAGCAGGGGGACCAAGGCAACCATGCTGCGCCACTGCCTCGAACGAGAGCAGAAAGAGTGGTGGTTTATTTTGGGCGCATTACTTACAGTGAAGGACAGTGTCTGGTTCTCACCAGCCACCATGGAGTTCTGGTCGATGATACCATCGGTCTTGTAGAAAGTGGCCGGGTCGCTGGTGACCTTGCAGGGATAATTGCTTGAAGTCAGAGGAGAGTTGTCGGGGTTGCCATACGGCTTAGGGGTGGCCATGATCATGTGGGGCTCGACGCGAGCGGCCATCATGGCGACCAGGAGGGCGATCATTCTCGCAGAACAGCTGCTGGATGGAGAAGACATTTTTGACGAATTTGGAAAAGAGTGTCGCTGTCGAAAGAGAAGAACGGAGAATGGAGAATGGACAACGGGGAATGTAGAAGAGAAGAGTTCCGGACTCTTGGCAAAGGGTCGCCAATACTGACGATGAAAACGCAAACCGAACGAAGAAAATCGAGCAATGGCTCTGGGTTGAGAAAGGCAGCTGTCGCTGATGTTATGTCTTGACGATCGACGAGAGAACGACGAGAAGGGAATGCCAAGAGATGGGTGCGAGGGTGTGGATTAAATATGGGGAAAAGAATCGAAGAAATCGAGGCGACGCAGGGAACAATCCAGATCAGTGGGTGCCTTGGGTTGTGTGACTGACTGGCTGATGAAGGGGTGAATAGGAGACACGGACAAAGAGCGACGTCAATCCATGCAAAGACCACAAACAATGGCTCTCAATCCACAATGCAATGGTTTGCATTCGAGCCCAAGAGCTCGCTGTCGATAGGGTGTGTCTAATAAGATCGAAGCTCTGGTCGAAGCTTGGTTGGCTCAGAGCCGCCCGGGCGGGAGCAGGGGTGTGGCTCAAAGTGGGGCCCGCCCCTTGCAGTTCCCCCTGCAGCTTGTCAACGGGTGCGTGTCAAACAAAGCAGGAAACACCACCAGCCAAACACCTCTCACCACTCACCACATTCATTGGCTCCCCACACGCTGTCACCCTGTTTCAACCTTCCCCTGCACTAGAACAACGTTGACTCCTAGCGTCGCCGCCCATGCCTAAAAGGCTCGCTGCCCAGCTGGTCCTCCCACCTCTAGCCCAAATAGGCGAGCCCCCGAGCAACTTGGGCAACACGACACCCATGACGCGGCGGGAGTCGTGTGTTTGATCAAGCGACGACTGCCAACTTCCTGCCGAATTTTCGACCATGTCGCCTTTAGCTGCGGCACCTGACACCCGAGCGAGGCGGTCACCGGTGCCTACCAAGGCTGAAGCGATGTTTTAACCATAGAGCGGTGTCGATTCCACCATCTGGCAGCCAACGACCGAACCGTCCCATCCACCTTCTTACGCAGCTTCCCTGCCATTAATTACTCCTGGTGTAACCCTGGCGGATGAAAGCGAGTCTATTCCGCTATGCCCATGATGGCTTGCGATGACCACGAGAACTTGTCACGACGGACAGATCTCTTGCCGATGCACGACAAACCTGCTCGGAATTCCTCCGAAGAGCCTATGAGTACCAGACGCTGCATCTATGAATTCCGGCCGGATTTGGAATAAAGAAGCGAGTGACGCTCCACGAACGTACTGCGGTGAAACGTCACGGCAGCCCCTCGCCGCCTTCCTTCGATTTGCGGAATTGGTATCCCGCGATGGCCGACAGCCGAGTGCTTCAAGCTTGATCTCTTTTTTAAAACCTTGGTTGGAGTTACATTGACCTATGACCATCAGATCAAGAACACTAACAAGCAGCCATCATCGTGGCTAGTCCTACGAATGGAAGGGTGATGAAGACCCGTGAAGTCCATGATGGGCTCCCTGAATCTGTCGGCAAGGACTGTACACAAATGGAAGAAGATCGAAAGTCGGTTCTGTTGGAATTGAGAACATTCCGAGGTTCATACTTTCGTTTTCGGACGTCACGTGGTGTTGCAGCGTGGAAACAGAATCCTTTTGGGGCTGAGGTGCGTGAGGCATAATTCAAATTTCGAGGATGTATTGTCTCTATGGAGCCTTTGAAGACAGGAATAATGTGATGTGAATCTGTGTGGTAGTTTTCGAGGTGGATTTCGCGTCCACCAGATGACCTGGTACTTTAGCTGTACCAGCTCTCATAAGTGAAACGCATCTCACTCCAAGTTGTCTTCGATCTTTTCGGAACTATGGTCCTTTCTGGGATGTGTTGGGTCATGTGAGGACCTTCAGACACCATAGCCACAGCGGTGGCAGCGCGAATATAAAAAGAAGGCTCTGGCACACCGAAGAGAATCTCTTGTGCAAAAGTTGATTTCGACTTATACAAACGACACAGGTCAATGGGTACAGATCTCACTACAGTCATGTCAGACAAGCCACTATGACGTTTGGGGCTCAACACAAGCTGACACAAACAAATAGATATCCAGGAATTACCCGGCACGCCTGCTAATTTTCAACTCAGGATTCAATCAATCACATTGATCGGGCGTGAGCTTTTACAAGAATGTCTTAGTACACTATCAGTGGATGTTGGGAAGTATTCCAAATTTGAGCCAATCCAAGAGGATTCCTGAACCTGGCACCCTCCATTATTTTCTGCCTCTTGACAATCTCCTCCATACGTCGAATTGAGCGGAAAGACAATCTAAGGGCTCCAAGGAGACAGGTAGGCACCTTTATACCAGAACGTAGAAATCCGGAACAATTAAACTGCGGGGCCGTTGGAAGCGGCCGAAAAAGGTGCTAATTCACTCTTACTTGCGGATGTGCTTTGCGACAATGGGGTGCTCATGATGCAGTACGGAAGGCGAGGGCGCTATATAGGCCGAAAGGCCCTGCAGCCCTATGGCCCCGCCTGCTGAAATGGCTTTTGCAACTTAAAAAGAGATAATCCCTACCTATTTATTAATAAAGAATCTTATCTTCTATTTTTATAACCTCCTTTATAGTAGCTTTTCCCATTAAATAATAATTATAACTATTTTTTTTTAATAAAAATGTTTAAAAAAAACATTTAATATTATTAAGAATTAAACCCGCCCCTTTTTATTTTTTATTTTTGCTTATATGTCTTTTCATCCTATTAAAAATAGAAAAATTATATTAATTTTAAATATTTATAATGGGTATAAATATCCACTTGATTATATATTTAATTTAAATAAGATTTAAAATAAGATTATATTTATAGCCTTATATTATTTATATATAGGCTAGTATAGCTTATAATTACTATTATTTACACTAAAAATAAGCGCTTTTTTATATAGCTACCCTATTATTCTACTTAGTATTATTATTTTACTTAATTATTAAAAAGAACTACCTTTTAAAAGAATTAAACTTATAACTTTAATAATTTTAAATTAAAGGATTTTAATTAAATTAAGCTAATTAAATTTAAGGTAATTAGTATAAATAACTTTTTTAATTTTTAAATTAACTATTATATTATTAAGGGCACCTAGGCCTTTAAATAAGCAGCTAACCTTACTATTAACCCTATTACTAGCCTTATTACTAGCCTTATTATTAGCCTTTTTATTAATAATGATCTTATTATAAAGGTTATTAAGGCTTCTGATTAGTTAAAAGCTGCTATTAAGAAAGGGAATATAGAGGAAGTAAATTAAGAATATAAGGAGAAGGTAAATAATTATTTTAATAAATATTTTAATAAATATTTTAATAAATAATTAATTAATATAATTTAGTATTATATATCTAGAGATTAAGGATTTAATTTTAAGAAGAATTATTTTCTTTTTACTAAAGGCAATTAATATAATATAAAAGGTAAAGGCGCTATATAGGCTAAAAGGCCCTGCAGCCCTATAACCCTATTTATTAAAACGACTCTTATAACTTAAAAAAAGATAATCCTTATCTATTTATTAATAAAGAATTTTATCTTTTATTTTTATAACCTCCTTTATAGCAGCTTTTCTTATTAACTTATTAGAAATTTAATACTATTAAAGCTAAGTAAAATAATAAAATATAGAGATTTGTATTAATTAAAATAACGATTTTACTATATATAAACTAATTCTAACCCTAGCGCATAATTAATACCTTATTATTAAATTAATATAAGGTAATATTAAATTAATTTTAATAATAATATTATTATTATTTTTATTAAAAAAAGTTATAAATTAATTAATTATATTACTTAATTAAATAATTTAATATAATTATATAATATATTATTTTATATTTAATATATATAAATTATAATCTTTTTTTAAATATTTTTTTTATTATTATTATTATTATTAATATTCTTAATAATTATAATTATTTATAATAATTAATTAATATTTTTTATAACCTTTATATATTATTTTTTTATTATTAACTTTATTTTTAAAAATAAAAATATTAATAAAGTTATATTTAAAAATATTATAATATTTAAGGATATTTTTTATTTTAAAAGCTATTAAGTTAATTATTTTATAAGCTTTATTATTAATTATTAATCTTAATAAATAATATTTTATTAAATATTATTATTAAAAATATTTTCTTTATTTAATAATTAAAGAATTAAATTATTTTACTTAAATATTAAATTAATATATTATATAAAAGCTATTATTATTTTTATTTTATTATTTACTTTATTATTTAAATTTATAATATTCAATATTATCTTTTTATTTATTATAATTTTTTTATAATTTATAAAAAGGCCTTTTTTATTAATAATAAATATAAAAATATTATAAAGTTTATTTTTTATAATAATAATCTTTTTTAATAAAAATATAATAAAAAAAGGGTTTTTAAAATAAAGGTTATAATTAAAATAATAATCTTTATAAATATTAATTTTTTTAAAAGAAAGATTTCTTTTTTATTAATTATATAATTAATATAAATAATATTATATTAAATATAAATAAAATAATAATAACTTAAAATTATATAATATTCTTAATAAGCTTTTCTTTAAAGCATTTAAATTATATATTTATATATTATTATAAAAAGCTTTAAAATATTCCTTATAATTTATAAAAAAAGTATTTTTAATTATTTTTAATTATTAAACCTTATAATAATTATTATTTTTTAATTTATTTTTTTTAATAAAAATTATTAACCCTTTTATTAATAACCTTATAAATAATTTTTATTAAATAAAAAAAATTCTTTATATTATAATTTAATTAAAGCTTAATTTAATAATATATATATTTTATAAAGAAAATTATATATAAGTTAAAATTAAATATTTTATAAATAATATAATTAATTTATTTAATAATAATTTCTTTTTATTTATTAATATAATATATCTTAAGATAATTAAAGATTATTATTTAATTTAAAAAGGTTTTTTAAAGCTAATATTAAGTTATATTATAAGTCTTATAATTTATAAAATATTTTATAATTTTAAAAAAATTAAAAAAGGCTATTTAAATATAAAGAATATTATTTAAAATCCTTAAAGGTATTATTATTATATCTCTTATTATTATATTAAAAAAAGTAAAATTCTTTTTATTTTCTTTAAAATCTTTAGCTTTATTATCCTTTATAATATTTCTTATTACCTTTAATATTATTAACCTTTTTATTATTAGCTTTTTTTATTATTTCTTAATATTTAATATAATATTTATATTAATATAAAAGATATAAAATTAATAATATAATTAAGAGAATTTATATTTTAAAATATTTATTAAAATAATATTATAATTAATAATAAAGAAAATAAAAGGCTTAATATTATAATATTTAAAAAGCTTATAAATTTATTAAAAAACTTATTAAAAATTAACTTCTTTTTTATTATTAATAATAATATAAAATAATAATAAAATTTTCTTTATATAAATTACTATTATATTTTAAAAAAAAAGTATCTTTTTATTATTTATTAAATATATATAATTAAATAATAAATTATAAAAAAAATATTATTTTTAAATTTATTTTATTTATTATTTATTATATTAAAAGATATTTATAATATTATTATTATTAATAATTTATTTATATTAATAATCCTTTTTTTTAAGAAATTTTAAAGCTATTTAAATAAATATATAAATACCTTATTTTTTTTTTTAATAAATAATAAGTTAATCTTTAATTATATTCTTTTTTAATTAAATTTAAGGGGATTTTTAATAAAAAGTTATTTTAAATTATTTAAGCTTTATAAAGAAGGAATTTTAAATTATATAAATAAGAAAATTATAATATATTATTATAAATTTTACTTAATTATATTAAGCTTTAAAAACTTTTTAAAAATTATAATAAATATATTTTTCCTTTTAAATTATTAAAATTTATTTATTAAATATTATTATAATTATATAAATAAGTATTTATTATTTATATTATATTTTAATTATTAAAATATTATTTATTATTATAATAAAGAATTATTAAATATTATAATTATATTTTAATATTATATAATTATATTTTAATTTTTTAATAATAATAAGGAATTTAATAAATTTTATAATAAAATTTAAATTAACTTTAAAATTATTATAATTATTATATTTATTATAAAAAAGTTTAAAAAAGAAAGAAAAATTAAAAAATATTAATTAATAATAATTTATTATAATAATATTATTATTTTAATTATAATAATTAATTTATTATTATATTTTAAAACTTAAATAATTTAAGCTTTATATTATTATTATAATATTAAAAAAATAAAATTTAAATAATTAAATATTATTTATAATATTAAATTAATTAATATTAATAAGTAATTAATTAATTTAATATAATATTAATATAAAGTAGTTATATTAAATTTAATAATAATAAAGATTATATAAGGCATTAATAGTTATAATAATAGTAGGTATTTTAATGATATTAAGGGTTAAGTTATATAATTAAGGTAGTTTATATAAGTAGTCCGTATATAGTGAATCTTTTAATTTAATTAGTGCGAATCTCTGCATTTAAATAATATCCGCAGTCTATATACTAAGGTCAGATACATCCAACCTTGCATATTTCTAGAGTCTTCAATGAACTTATGCATAGGTGTGTCGAACAAGGTTGACCTCTGAGCCCTTGTAAATCAGCGTCGATAAACTTTCATTCCCTTCTGGTGGAGAGATGAAATTTCCGAATTATTTGTATCGTTGGATATGTCCCCCCAGTCAGTGGTCAGACAGAAAATGAAATCACGCATGAGGCTGAGCTCGTCATTCCAAGAACAATGAAGCCAGGTGGTATTGACCAATACTTTGACACTTGCATCAGGGTTGCGCAAGTCAGTTTCGTACACTCAATACATGTCTACCTAGGTACCGATGCGAAAGCCTTTAAGGGACACGGGTAAAAACGCAAGTAAAACGGTATACACGGAAGCAACGATGGATAACATTACCGGTTCTGTGGAGTCTTCCCGCTCTGAGTCCCCGGCATAACCCCTTGCGAGGGCTTGGGCACCATATCTGCTCAAAACACGAAAATCCACGAAAACATTGCCACTTTGATGGTCGGCAACAAGGGATACCAAAGTCGGAAGATCTTGGGTTTCCTTTTCAGAAGCGTCAACAGCGGAAGCGCATTTACAATCGACAATCACCAACGGCAGCCTTGGGATATGAGATGCCCGAGCGATGGTCAGAGCTCAATTGGCCGCTGTGATTGTCTCGATCTGCGTGCACTTTCGTCCCACATGTTACTCGCAACACGCTGGCCAGATTGACCGCTGCTCCTTATTCACGTGCAAATACCCCTCATGCAATAGACTGATCGGGGCCCATTACTGACTTTACCTCGCTCAGCCACAATCGTGGGCCTATGAGATTATGAAGGTCGGTCTTAGTGTGGAAGTGTTGGTGCGTCTAGTTTGGCAGAAATGAACTCGCTCATCTCAATACCTTCGTTGTGTACATGCACACTTACGCGATGCCTCAATTCTAAATGAAATTTCCCGCATATGTTTCCGATATCGCCGCCTTATCTGGTTTTCCTCCTCGCGTGTCGGCTTTTATAGGTCTGAGCGAAGGATCATAAATGATGGACCGCACCACTGTCGAGGACCAAACCCTGAGGGGACTTGTGGCCTGATCCACAAATCTTGGGTTACATGTGGAGCCGGGAGAACAAGCTTCATCCACTCCGTCGGGGCCACGGCACGATATCTGTGCGTTAAAAGCTCTATGGACCCCTATTGAGTGGCATCTTCCCGTGGATTTCTCTGCCTCACGCCACCACGTTTCTCTCACATCAGCGAGCTGCCTCCATGTCGGACTTCAAGGTTATCATCATAGGGGCCGGCCCCACGGGCTTGACAGCCGCCCATGCGCTGTCCAAGGCAGGGATCGACTTTGTCGTGCTTGAGCGACGGCCCCAGATTGTTGAAGATGTCGGGGCGTCTCTTGTCCTTTTCCCGCACAACATGCGGGTAATGGCTCAATTCGGTCTCTTGGAAAAGTTGCAGCAAATAGGCCATGAGGTTCTCCGCTGGGCAGACTACACAACTCTGGGCATGTACATGGAAAGCTGGCACACGCATACCATAAGAGAGAAGTGCGTCCAACCCTGGTTTGGACATGGTCGACAGGCATTAGCTAACGGAGATTGCTCAGCCACGGCTCGTACTCATTCATGTTTCACCGAGCAGAGCTTATCGCAGCCATCCATGGTGGTTTGAATGAAGAGGACAAGGGGCGCATCCATACAAACAAGAAACTCGAGAACATTGAGGACACGGATGACGGTGTGATCGTCACTTGCGCTGATGGATCAACTTACGAAGGGTCTATTGTCCTCGGTGCCGACGGAGTACACAGCCAGACCAGGAGGCTCATGCGGGAACTGGCCCTAAAGAAATCCCCAGATGCCGAAGTCAACGCCATCGAGCCTTTTCAGCATCTGTACAAGACCATGTGGTGCTCATTCCCGAGGCGTTGGGAGTACGCACCCGGCGACCACTGTATCACCCACGGTAACAAAGCCTCGCTCCAGATGCTCAACGCCCACCACCGCGCTTGGCTGTTCGTGTACGAGAAGCTCGATACGCCGACCACGGAGCGGGTGACGTTTACCGAGGAGGACATGGAGGAATTCGCCGCCAAGCACGCCGACATGAAGATTGGCGACCGCCTTAAGGTCAAGGACGTCTTACCCCACAGGACGAGCGCTGGCATGGCGAACCTCGAGGAGGGGATCCTGAAGCACTGGAGCGGCGGCCGCATCGTCCTCGCCGGTGATGCCTGCCACAAGTTTACGCCAAACGCCGGGCTCGGTTTCAACAACGCGCTGCAGGATGTCGTTGCGCTCGTGAATGAGCTCCACCGCCTGCTCGAGCCCAGTGATAAGGAGGTCGCGCCGAGTGAGTCCGACCTGGGTGCGCTGTTCTACCGGTACCAAGATGCGCGCAGGGAGGGGGTCCTGGACGACTACAATTTCTCTGCACACTTGACCAGATTATGTGCCTGGACGAACACGACGTACTGGCTTGTAGACCAATACGTGATCCCCGCCATTCCTAACTTCAACAAGCTCCTCATGAGGTTCAAGGGCTCGCCCGGGATCAGCAAGGCACTGTGTCTGGACTTTATAGAAGGCGAAGAGCCGTTCGAAGGCAAGATACCCTGGGTGAATCCGGTTAAAAAGCCGGCAAACTAGTCGCTTCGTAGCAAAATATTGCTGCAGCACGAACCGGAACTGGTCATGTCTTCGCTGGGAATGAAGCGCTGGAATTAGTTGTACAGGAACTAGAGCTCGAGTCATTAATAGGCGTTCCAGCAACACCCTCTAATCAGCCATCCCTTTTATCGCTGTAAATCCAAGTCTTGACTTGTTGCCCCTGCCCCAACTCCGCTGCGTTGTCATCCGTGAGAACTGCAGTATTATAACCCGCCCCGGCTCTGCTCTCAGGCTCGCCGCTGCGATATATCATCTCGTCGATGGTGCTATGCACCAATTCGTCCGAGCTCTCATTAGCCCCCGATATCACCGTCCTCATGGTTTTCCTCCGCGATGTGCTCGTCAGCTCCAGCGCGTCGCCTCTTGAAGTTTGCTTGGATGCGTTCTTCGCGGCGTCGCCAGTGATGGTCCTCTTGCTGCCGCGCCCGGACGACTTGAAGACTAGCGGCCTTAGTACCGGTAGGCTGGAGCAAAGAATGGCGACATTGAGCTCGGTCAGTGTCCAGAGGGCTGCTGAGACGTTGTTCCATGTCGGGTCTGCTGCCATCGACGCTGCTCGGAGGGTGGGCAGGCGGATTATCGAGACTATGCACACACTGCTCGGCGAATTAGACATCGCAGTCAAATCCGGAAGTAAGATTTCTGGCCAACTTACAAAAACCCGAGACCAAAAATCGCGAACAGTACTATTCTCTGTCGTGGTTGTATGGGCAGCTTCCATATGCTCGGCATTGGAAGCAGGAAAATCGCAAAGTCGGTGATGAGACCAACAGCCGATGTGAATTCCCATATGGGCAGAGTGTCGAGACACCACGAAGCCGTACTGGGTTGAATTGTTGCCAGAGGAATGCAGGTTATCGAAAGCAGCACGCCCTGACAAATCGTCCAAAACCCAACAAATATCAGGCCCCAGAGGCAGGCAACCTTAAGGGCGTGGCTCGGAAAGATACGGCGGTATTGCAGAAGGAAGGACACCTTGATGACGTTCATGCCAAAGTTGTAGCTGAAGATCGCACCAAAGAGACACTGTGTAACGCATTAGCCAAAGGCGATGTAACTATGCGAAGCTGTAGACAATTGGGTTCCATACCTCTAAAGATCTAACGATATTTTCCCTGCTTAGCGTTCCTATGTGGCGACCGAGGCCATAATGTGCCTCTGAGAGTTTCGTTAGACCTGATTATGAACCACAAAAGATACAGCTCCCGCACCTAACATAGTCGAGGTTCCCGCCGCTATGCTCAGAAGCTGGGCCAAGGCCATCGTCCAGTCGTCTGCACCAGCCGTCTTGAGGATGAACTGGCGGGTGTAAAGCCGCAGCAGGACCACAACAGTCGAGAGGCCGGTCAGGACTGCGGAGACGATGATCACTGTGCCGCTCTGCGACTCCGTGGACACCACGTCCGAGCCATCCGGGGCGCTGGATGATGTCGCCGACATGTTCACGACATCTGTAGACGAAAGCGTATGTTACCAGGGGGAAAAGAAAATCACGAACTACTACACATAAAAGTGGATTGCTGCAGGAAGCTCGAAGAGATCTAGAAAAGATGAACGGCGCCAAGTTATATCAAAAACGGCCCAAACCATAATCGACCATGCAACTGGGACCCGTGTTTCTGCCCACTGAGCTTGTAGCACACCGCTGGTGATCCAAGAGCCATGGCCCCCCCGGGCGATGCAGCATTCCGCGCACCGTTGGGACCCGAACTCTGTAACATGCAGAGTTCGTGTGCCCTCCAGTGCCGGGGCTGCAGTAGCCAACTCTATCTTGTGGGCATGAACCTTGCCCATGTAGAGCTCAGCCCAGCTAAGGAGTGCGCCCATGTTCGGACAGCCATGACTCCCTTGCCGGGTTCGAGCACGCCCCCGGACCGGATGGCCAGCCTAGACATGCCCGCCCAGCCGCCCCATTGCAAGCCGGATTCGTACAGCTCTCCCAAGCACCCTACCTAGCGTTGGGCACGGTGTTCGCTGCGACCTTGGACCTTTCAAAACCGGGGGAGCAACAGCTGATACATTGTACAGTAGATTTGATACCGCCACCCTGAAAACAGGATTACAAACTCCCAACTCGAGACCAGCGTCGTTCTCGTGGGCGTAATTGGAAAACACCTGGGCAGCAAAAAATACTCGGCAGTCCTCAATTTAATGCATCAACTGGCACAGGAAGGACTGAAAGAAGACCCCGAAAGCTTGGGATGGCACGAGTCATTCTAGCTAGCGAGGCCGTCGTCCGTGCTTTATCCGTCGGTCTATCGAATCAAGGTTCGAAACATTGAGCGTTATTGGCAGCCCACGGCTTAGCTGAGGCCAGGGCCTCTATAGCACCAACCAACAGGCCAACAGGGCGGGTGAGGTGACTGCGACGCCTAGCTTCCCCTCACATGCAACGGTATCGATCTCGAGGGAACAGTGCGCAAGATGGCGCCAAGATGGGGGAAGTTCGATACATCACAGGTGTGTTCGGAAGCCACCGAGGAACGAATTCCGAAGCAGTTCGTCGGGCAATTTGCATTTCGAGAGGCACATGAAAAGGCCTCAGGCACACGTGCTATTTGGCAGCACAACGTGTTGCCATGCTTCATTAAGGTTTACTTTTTCGTTTAAGGATCTGCAGCCCGGAGTAAGTCATACACTGGCCAGACGTGCCGCCGCACTTCCCGGCCGCCTTCCCCCCCAAGGCCTGCCCAGCTGGTATCTGCAGCGGTGGCACGGGCGTGCGCGCCCCCGGAGCCAAATGGCCTGGCCCGGCTCGCTCGCCTAGCGTACGCTCGTTCTCTATAATGACTCGAAGGATCTGGATCGAGGATCTAATCTCAAGGCTCCTGGCTATGCACTACTTAGCCTCCCCTCCCTTTGTTCTTGTTGCTCGGAGGATTCACTGGCGCCTGGGAGGAGGAATGGGGCGGGACGGATGAATATTGAGGCGGGCGTTTTGACTCTTACATGCTTTGCACACAGCCCTCGACGACAAGTCGTGGCATCATGCCTTGGTGATTAGGTAGGTGGGCGGGCGGCTTTTCTTGCTCCTACCCGAGCGCACAAAGTCAAGATACCCTTCATAATTTGTGTACTTCGGCGTCCAGAGATTGGACAGGGCTCCGATGATTGAGATGTCTCACACAACAGGGTCTTCAAATGCATACCAAGACTATCCGTCTGGTATTTGGGGTAATATTTCCTTTCTCTATACCCAGGTAGCACTGCTACACCAGGGTCAACACCAATCATTGCTAGGCTCAATAAGGAATTATCCCTACAGAATATGCAGCTTTTCTGCACCCCACTTGCAGTAGTCCAGGCTTTTGGCAGAAAGCGGTCTCAAGGCCGTCGATAGGGCATCTCCGACAGCCCACTAAATAACCTTTTCTCTCCTAGGGAGGGTCCTAGGGAGGGTCCTTGGAAGGGAGGGAACAGACGGTAATAATACCATGGATTATAGGCGGCCAAAGTTCGCGGGAGGCTTCCATGTGCAGAGATAATGCCGAGAACGTGGCATGAAGAGGCGGATCAGACGAGACAGATACTCTGGGACGCATGCCGAGACGATCACGTTTCCTCTCTCCCCCAGGGCCTCTATTTCGCACTCGTCGTCTCTAACCGAGCAGCATGAGGT
The DNA here is from genome assembly GCA_013364905.1 of Diaporthe capsici. NCBI lineage: Eukaryota > Fungi > Ascomycota > Sordariomycetes > Diaporthales > Diaporthaceae > Diaporthe > Diaporthe capsici. The sequence continues at coordinate 1,199,268 of WNXA01000013.1, forward strand.
GCTCTCATGCTGCACCCTCGCCTGAGTACCTGTCGTCTTGTTTCATCATGCAATCCCCCTTCTCTGGCCCGACAGCCCCGGGCCCTCCACATCGCGATCTTTTACCCCGTCTAACGAGTCTGGCCACAACATCATTCTTAACCCCTCTCCCTCCCTTCCATGTTCCCACCAACCTGAATCCCACACACTGCAGGGCTGGTGATCTCGCCAATCACCTCTGTGCTTACAAAATGAAAACGCACCGGATGCACCAACTGCCGTGATTGCAAGACAAATACTATACTTTCAGGAAACGGTTCGTTCCGCCTGTCGGCAACCACTTATGAGATGAACTTACCGAACATGTCAAAAGAATGTCCGTTCTCACTCATGTCGTGTGATTCTTAACAGTAGAGATTACCAATCTTGCCACCCAGTCCCTGATTGCCGCGGTGCCCAGCTGTTCAGCAGCGAGGATGACCAGGCTCGGACGCTGCATGCGCGTCCTTGGTATGAGACGAAAAGCTGCAGACAGAGACTTGCCGAAAGAGACCAGGGACTCTAGAGTCGCAGAAGGAATTGAACCCCGTGACCTCCAACAATGGGCCTCTCAGCCACTTTGGGCCACGTGCGTCCGTCTAGCTAGAGGATGTCGCAGCAGACCGCCGCCCTGGCTGTTACATTGCGTGCATGGGTGTCGCTAACTGCATGCTCGCGGAGATTACCCTCATGGGTTGCTTCCACCGCGCGCGCCTTCATTGGGGCGAGGATGACCTGCATACGAGTTGCTCTGCCTTGCATGTAGAGCATTCTATCCCACATACCCAGGTATGTTTCGGATGAGCGTGCGTGGCCACACGGATGAAGATCGACTACATGCACAAAAAGTATCTCTCTACAATGCACTGCTCTTGTTTTAGGAAACAACAGGGAAATACTCCGAGTACTTGATGCGAGGCTCCGTTAGTGACTGTGTCAAGAGAGGCATGCCCAAGCTCGACAGGCATCAAGACGTCGTCGCTGTCTTAAACAGAAATAAGTAAGGCGGTAAATGTCAGTTCCACGTGTCGGAATAAAGAAAGAAGCAATGACAGCAGCAACGTCGTATTGTCTATCATCATGGTCTTCGCTAGCTCTGAAAGTCAAGAATGGTCCCACCCAAAACACACAAATACGCTAATTCCCTCACCCTCAGCTGAACGGCCTTTCTATTGATGTGGAACAACCGGCCTGGTCGTTTTTTCTTTGATATACTCGCCCAGTCTCTTCACCTTGTCACGAATCCTTCTCGCTCTGCCCCTCAGCCGCGCGCGGATACTTCGGTTGTTTGCCTGCTGCGGCTGCGGGCCTTGTTCGCCATTTTCCTGCTGCGGTGGTGAGCCCTGCTCGTCGTTTGCATGTGCCGCGCCTTGTTGCGCACCATCAGCACCTGGTCCGCCTGGAGAGAACTCAGTTGTCGTATTTTCTTCTTCCTTGACTGCTGGTAACCCACCAGAAGGTTGAGATTCGGGCTGCTTCTGTAACCATGATGGGTTAGGATCCAGCTTGAAACCATCCAAGAGCGAAGGATGAGAGTATCTTCGCTGTTTTAAGGAAGATGTCACGCCACATTTCCCCTTCAAATTCTCAATCCCACGGCCATGTGATGAGGTCCCTGCCGACTTTGGACCACTGTGGCCCGGCTGTTCCTAACTGCCACTTGCTTGTCCGTCCTTTATAGAATCTGACGGGTAAAAGGGTTGAACTTGATCATTTCCGCTGAAACGAGGGCTTCCAGGCTTGGTGGTATCCGGTGGTGGGGTCCGAAGCATTTCGTGTACTTTCGGCAAGAGCGTCTTCATCCATTTTTGGTATCCCTCCTCGTTCAAGTGGACATGATCCTCCAACATATTCTTGTCTATCTGTGGGGCAGGCAAGAACCTGAAGGTGCCATTGTCGCGGTCCCAAGGACTGATGCCAGATTCATCTTGATTGTGGGAGGTCCCACTCTTTCCCTTTCCGCCGTGGCTTTGCTTCGTTGGCTTTGGCGTGTCAGGAAATTCTTGATCAAGCCTGGCGACGAGGCCTTTTAATGCATCATTTGCCTGGTCAACCAGCTCGTTTGGAATGTCCGTGCGATAGAATACTCCGGTCACCAGGAACTTGGTTCCTAGACGGCTGAAGTGGTGCAATGTTTTGAGCAAAATCTCCATTGCATGTAAGTCGGTACCCCTGAGACCGTGATTTTTATGAAGATTGTTGGTGCCCGCATCGATGACCCACAACTTTTGATTCCGTCTCTTGGTGAGGCAGCCTCCGGTTGAGGGGTGCAGCTCCTGTGCCAGCCCCTTGAGATCCATGTCCGCATCTCCCATGACACGGTAGAGCACATTTTGGATCTTATCGCCGCCGCAGCCGAAGTTTGCGACTCCTTGGATCCGGGCGATGGGGGCCGCGTCTGTGTCATCTCTTGCGTCGTTCATGGCCTGGATGTCTGAATTGGATGCCATGGTTTCTGACGGCCATGACTGAAGAGTGTCGCATTGGCCCGTAGTCTTCATGCGCTCGATCATGGATGCCCCGAGCAAGCCGACTACCACTTCGTGGCCGCTGTTTTCCACGGTCTTCAAATGTTCTCTTGCAGTATCAAGGGACCTTGCCTTGTGTCTCTTGAGTTTATGAGCCGTGGCTAGGAGGCTTTCCGGGAGTGACTCAGAAGCGGTGTCCGGTGCACGCCTGCTCGCGGTAGTAGAAGATTCAGCTTCAGCCATCGTGCCGTGCAAATGTCTGGCAAAGAGAGGTTCGTGGGGTGTTGACAAGTATCGGTGAGTGAATGATGAAGTGAATCCGTGAATGAACGAATGTCTTGATAGCGGATTTGGGAGCTTGAAATAGACAATGCCTTGAAATGTTCTAGTCATGCGATGTGCTCAAAAAGGACGCCGAAGTTGCAATGTTGTTTGTTGTTGTTGATGATGTTGGTGTTGGGCTGACGGTGGCTATGTCAGCGCAGGCAGTTTAGGCTGCCTTGGTTGCGGGCCGCCTGGCAGGTCCTCCCAACCTGCTTGATATTTTAGGGGGGCGCAGGGCAGGCCGGACCCAACATTGGCCCACAATGGCCGGGGAGGAGTCACACCGGCGTAAATTTGCACTTGCTGCAAGTGGAGAAGTGGCAGGAACGTGGGATTTCGAGTGCTCTGAGAGCAACTGCACCACATTCCCAGTCACGAAGTAGCCTACACACTTGGTGTAAGCCGAGAAGCTGAATCTGCCTCTCAGGGGGGCTGAACTCCGTCTCCGTCTGCCTCGCCTCAAACAAATGCTTGATACCACAAGCGCAGCAGACAGTTTCCAGTTAAGTTTTGACTCACGATGCGCATCAATTGAAGCAGCGAGCTTCCAGACATCGGCTCCTGCCCACGAGGCTACCCAGGTATGCTACCCCCTACCCTCTCGCACCCTCTATCCTCGACTAGAAGAACTTCTTCGCCTTCCCAAAAATCCCCTGCAGCTGCCCTCTGACTTGCGTGGGTGCCTTGTCCACAATCTTGCCAATCGTGTCCTCCACCTTGTTGCGCGTATTGCCACCGACAGGACCAACACCCGGAAACCCGCCCTGATAGGCGCAGCAGATGGGCGAGGCATTCGGCGCAAAACACTCGGGACCAAGGTTCATAATCCGAGCCTTTCTATTGTTCCTGTTCCATTTTATTAGTAAATCTGGCGCTGCATGGTTTGCTGCACGCCCGCACCACCACATGCCGTGTTTAAGTATGCTGCGATGCAAAGTATTCGAGGCACGGTTTGATTCCCAATCCTGGGAAGCTGCTCGAGGAAATGACTTACCAGCCCTCTCCTTCCTTCTCAGTCCCGTGATAAACACAGAAAATCCGTCCGTCATTGTATGGGCTGGGTAAGAAGCTGGCATGGCCAGGCCCAAACGGACCGCCTCGATGTCGGTCGCTGACCAAGAGAGGTGCCTGTCTCTTTGTCCAGCTCTCGGGCCGTAGAGGGTCCTGTCCGGCCAGTGCCAGCAATGCCAACTTGTAGTCGCTGGTCCAGCTCCCGTGGGCCGAGTAGACGATCCCTCGGAACCCTGGGAAGTTGACCCACGTCGGTCCTTCGTTCACGCCTCGCCTCCCGTCATCCGGCCGTTCCCAGGGCTGGTCTGCTTTGGAGATGCAGACGAGCGTCTCGGCGATGGCCTCCTCCGGCGACGCCATCTTGATGAGGAAGAGGTCCTGCTGCGTGTCGCTGTTGTCCCCAAGTGGCCAACCGGACCAGCAGCAGTACAGGTCATGGCCATCGACCGAGAAGACCGTTGCGTCAATCGACCAGTGATTGGGCATCCCCTTGAGCGGGCCAAGGAACTGCCAACCGCTGGGGTCCAAAGGGTCGGGCTTGGACGATTTCAGGAGCACAGTGCGATGTCCTGGATTGCCCACGCCTGGAGGGGCAGCGCATGTGTAGATGTACCATTCTCCATTGAGGTAATGAAGCTCAGGAGCCCCTGGAGCTTGTTCAGTCACCGGAGTCCGCGCTTTCGCAAGAAAAGAGAAGGCGATGAGCCCTGATGAGATGCTTACAGATATCGGCGGACCAGGGCGAGCCAGGTGGTGGTTGCTGTTCACATTTACACATTAGCGACCGCATGAAGTAGCAGAAGCACATTTCCGGCACTTCTGAAAGCCTTTGACCCCCATGCTGTTCCCATGCCAAGTACCGGTGGCACCAGACGTCGCACGCCATGGCAAAAGTATATTCTATTCGGTTCCCAACCGCAGATCATCGCACAGAGAAAAGAACACGAAGAGGATCGTACCCAGATGACACTCTTCTGACAGTCGCGGAAGTCCTCGAGGTGCGGTGACTGCCAAATCTCGACGCGATTGCCCAGAGTGAAGGTGAGGTAGAATTTGCCGTGGGCCGCGACGATCCACGGGTCCGGCGTGTCGGTGCCACAGATCGGCCGGTTTGACATGACAGATGAAAGTCTTGTGATTGCGGTGCCGGCAAGGCAGGATGTGTGCAGGGGTTGCCTGATCAGTTGGTGCGAATAGCTTTGTGTCGTTTTGAGCTGTCAGTCGAAGCTTGCGGATGTTGACGAAAGGTTGAAATAAGGTCGGGTTTCAAATGTGATATCAACGGGCTGACGTAGCTGCCGAGAGCGTAGCAGGGAGCCAAGATCAGATGAGGCGTCCGTGAGCCCCGAGCTTGAGCCTCCTCGGCCTGTCAATGTTTCAGGAGTCTTGTCGGAACCCCACGTGAACGTCGGCACGCAACGGTCGTATCACCGGAAAGGCTCGGTCCCATAGAACCAAACTTCTGAAAGTATGGCAAATTTTCACTTTGTTGGTGAGTGAATGGGGTAAAACCATTGAAACATTCGTTTGCATTGCCATGTGGAGCAGCAGACGTAGGCTTGCCCAAACACAAGCACTGTCCAAAGGACACCAAATTTTCAATCACGATGAAATGGACAGTCAGACTCATGAAATAAAGCTTCAACCTCTTAAGTCAGTCGCTGTGATATCTACTCCCATGTCTGTCTCATGTCACAGCTCTGCCCTAGGCAACTCACGGTTCTGCGGGTCTGAACGTGACGACTGGATATCTTGACTTCCAATTACGTCCAATGATGTCCGCTATAGCAGTGTTGATACCTAAAATTTCTTATTATTCTCATAAACTATACTTCTAAAATGGTACTGAGCCTTCATAGATTCTCCGGATTGTTCAATTTGCATAATCAAAGGTTCAACACCGCGAGTGCTTCGAGAATGCTGCCGTCCACCTTTTATCAGCAGCACAAGTTTCAAAATCGATTGCCCTGCAAAGACGCCGAAGTAGACGGGAATCAAATCATTATATGCATTCAAGTGATTTGTGTCTAATAGTCCGAGTCCTTGGCCCGATCGTCAGGCTCACTCTGGCTTCCTCAATTCCATGCTCATCCAGGCCCTGGTGGCTGTGACAGTTTAGCACCGGCCTCCTAACTTCGTCTGGAGATATACTTGGATTCAAAGAGGTAGTCATTACAGGCGACGGACAAGACTTCAATTGATTCTCTGAACTCCATGAATTGATGAGGCAAAGATCTGCGCAGACACTTCATCTTGCTTGCACGACTGCAGAATATGAAAGCCAGGTAAAGAGCCACTATTAGATTGAGTTCGAAAGAACGAATCTATGACGATAGATTTGAAACCGTTGAAGTGCTCAATTATGTCTTCTCTGAGGCCTGCTGTTGGTTAAATATCGAAGTGGAAGCGTTCAGGCAATGCCATCACTGTTACCACCCTGCCACCATTAGGCACTTGTCTACTGTTAAACCATGCATCTCTTTGGAGAAACCTACATATGGTGTGGCCAATTTTCTAATGAAAGGGCTGCCAGAATGTTATCAATGACGAAAACAGCATGACTTTCAAGGACAGGTATGCCATTGTGACCACATATTTTAGAGTCATCCTCAAGCCAGGACATACGAAACAACACGGACCTTTGAAGTCAGAAAATTGGTACTGAAATATGAGAGCATAACTTAGCATGATTGAGATCTTCCCATTGCATCAAAGATCAATCTCTTCTCAGCCATGCGTCAAGCTTGTGGAAAGGTCAACAATGTTGCCCGGATAGCAAGCAAATGTTGAAATTAGCGGGTGAGAAAGGCATGACGAATTCTTTTGGACTTGCAACGGTTGAGAAACTCGCTTGAAGTCTGGGAATGCCTCGGCTATTCATTGCTCTCCCGCGTTCCTCGCCTCCGTGTGACTACGGGTGCCGGAACCGCCGGCGCTGCCTATAAATGAAACAGGGGATTCCGCCTTCGGCCGGAGAGCGGAATCACATGGACATCACTGACGCAAGTAGATACACCGTACCGGAATTTCTTCATGTCCTTCCATTTGTTCTATTTGAGTCCGTGTTCACCACGTGCCAGACCCGAGTTCATTGGAGCGAGTCAAGTGAGAATGACGGTGATGTTTCACCTCCCCAGACAGAGGACCTGACGCGTTTTTTGTAAATTGCTCATGAAAGGGGCTTGCAAGGTCGGGAAGTCTATGTTCAATTGGGAATGAACATCCTTGTAGGCGATCCAGGAAGCATGGCCCTGGCAAGAACTGCTGTTTCGTCGATCAGTTGTTCAAGATGTGGGTCTGCTTGACAGGACACCCACCGATGTCTTTCAAGCTAAAGTATGACTAAACGAATGCGAAGACATCGACAACACCTGAACTCATTGCGTATCATAGTAGTGCGATGTTATGTCCAGTATAGTCTTGGTTGTATTCCAACCTGCCACCATTCACATTTTCTGGTAGAATGGCAAGGCGCAAAGCTTTAGCCGTTGGTCCGAACCGAGTGCAAGCGCCGGCGTGGATTTTGCGAGGAGGATGTTTCATGCATGACGAGTTACCCTGGACCCCCGGCATTGCCAGTGGTGGAGACCCATTTGGTCCCCCCAGATCATCCGATCTCCGGACCATGAAAATCAACCACAGAGTACTTGGGATGAACCACTGCCAGGCATCGTTTTTCCACCAAGCACAGTCGAGCGACGATCAGAATGAAACATTGTGCTGTAGTACTTGCGTACCGTATGCTTGTGGGTGGAGAGAACAAATGTGACAGCTGCAGATTTCAGGGCGACAGCTCTTCCCTCTCGGTAATGGATCCGGTCGGAGACCAACTGAGCATGTTATTTGTCACTAGGGGAAAAAGCACAAATCGGTCTGGCGGGCAACATACCTGGCTAATTCCATGCGGTAGGACTGCAACAGGTTGGTTCAAAGTGTAGCAATTCGAACCGATGCGGCTAGATGCTCACTGGCGACTTAGGAGGTGAGACCATTCAGCCCTACTGCCTGATCTTTTTGAATCAAGCTTCACAGATAAGGCGAAGTCAATTATTAGCCTGTTCTTAGCATACGGTAATATTGCGGCTCAAGAGTTGCTCATGAATGTACCCATGCCTTCTGTAGGATCCTACTGTATATGCTTTGGTACCTAGGTATGCATATGCCGTCGGCAGTCGGTACATGCACTCAGCGCGGACGGCTATCGAGACGATCCTCTTTCGGGCCTACTCGGTGAACCAAGCACAGGAAATAATGGGGCAAGCTTATCCCCGGCACACAGATCACCATGGCAGCAGCACGTCACTTGCTGTCCTGACATTCACGAGGTGCTCATTCTCTAGCAAAGCGAAATCGTGGGACTCTCGGCAAAGCCAAGACCATGGGGAAACAGTCGACGGCTCTGTCAGTGGCCCACCGCCACATCACGCTGCGGCTCGAGATGCAGATCTTCACTCAAGGTAGCATTTCGGCCCCGTCGAAACAAAACATCAGCTGTTCCATACAGAGGAGCAGCTCACGTCCCCACCAATGCCCGCACAAGTGTCCACCAGCATCATCCCAGGCTGCTTGTCAGGCACAAGCTTTAGGTCCAAGAATGGTAACCCTCTGCCGCTGTGGAGAAACCCTGCGATTCGAATGCCTGGGGTAGGAAACACTGTTTAGGCATGGTCTGTCTAAACATGATGCTTCCATCAGGGGTAACATCCCGTCAGCCTCCCCTGCCGGCATTACGCTTAGCGAACTCTAACCCCTTGACGGCGCCGACCCAGCTCGGGACGACTCATGGGCGGCTACTGTGACGCAGGCTGTGGACTTCACGCGAATCCAATCCCTGAGTCTGGTAAGGATGGAATTGGGGCCCTTACCGAGTCCCGACTCCATCTGGAAGATTGCAGTGGAAGCGCATCTGACGAGGGTTGATGGAGGAATAACGGCCGACTTCTCCGTTGCCACCGCGTCGGACCATCTGTAGAGCTTCGTTGCGGACCGCCATGGCGGATTTCAGCCGAAAGTATGGGCAGCCCTGCCGAGAAGGGGACCTGGTGTTGATGGTATAAGTATGGACAACATCCCACACACTTGAGCATCGATTTGGACCATCCTCATCCTCATCATCAGCAAGTCTGGTTCAGCACTACATTCTTTTTCTTCACTCCTTTTCTAACTATCTTCTATCGTTTCAAGATGGCGCAGCGAGCTGCCCTCGTTTCTGCTCTCTTCGCCGCGGCCAGCCGCGCGCAGCAAGCCTGCTCAACCACCACCGAGACCAAGCCGACGCTGTCCTGGTCCCAGTGCACTGCTTCCGGTTGCACCAACACCTCCGGATCAGTGGTCATCGACGCCAACTGGCGCTGGACCCACGACACCTCCGGCTCTACCAACTGCTACACTGGTAAGCTTTGAACAGTCCCTACACGGGATACCCTTTTTATTCCAATGATCACTATGCCAACGAGGACCATGCTAATGACGGCATGCTTGGAAGGGAATGAATGGAACGCAGAAATTTGCACAGATGATGAGACTTGCGCTTCCAAGTGCTGCGTCGATGGCGCTGACTATGAGGCCACCTACGGCATCACGTCTGATGACACTGCCCTGAAGCTGAGCTTCGTCACCCAGGGAACCGACAAGAACGTTGGTAGCCGTACCTTCCTGATGGCCTCCGACACCGAGTACCAGATGTTCGACCTGTTGGGCAAGGAGTTCACCTTCGATGTCGACGTCTCTAAGCTGCCCTGCGGCCTGAACGGAGCCCTCTACTTCGTTTCCATGGACGCGGACGGTGGCCTGTCCAAGTACGCCGGCAACAAGGCTGGTGCCGAGTACGGAACCGGGTACTGTGATGCTCAGTGCCCCCGTGACCTGAAGTTCATCAACGGCCAGGCCAACGTCGACGGCTGGGAGCCCTCCTCCAATGATGCCAACGCAGGTGTGGGAAGCCACGGTGCATGTTGTGCTGAAATGGACGTCTGGGAGGCCAACGTCGTCTCCACTGCCCTGACTCCTCACTCTTGCACCAACACCTCCCAGACTATGTGCGAGGGTGACGCTTGCGGAGGCACCTACTCCTCCGACCGCAACGCCGGTGTCTGCGACGCCGACGGGTGTGACTTCAACCCTTACCGCTTCGGAAACACCTCCTACTACGGCAAGGGCTCTGAGTTCGTCGACACCTCCAAGGTGTTCACCGTTGTCACTCAGTTCCTGACTGACGATGCCGGTGCCCTGAGCGAGATCAAGCGCTTCTACGTCCAGGACGGCAAGACCATTGGCAACGCCGAGTCTAACCTCGAGGGCGTGTCTGGAAACTCAATCACGCCTGACTTCTGCACTGCCCAGAAGGCCGCCACCAACCAGACCGACACCTTCAAGGAGAAGGGTGGCTTCGACTCCATGACCACTGCCATGAAGGACGGCATGGTCCTTGTCATGTCTCTCTGGGACGACGTAAGTTTTTCTCACCGGCTCCTAAATACCTCCTTACTTGGTACTGACCATGACATCCACAGCACTACGCCAACATGCTCTGGCTCGACTCCACCTACCCCGTCGACTCCACGGACCCCGGTGCTGAGCGTGGCACCTGCGCTACCAGCTCCGGAGCTCCCACCGACGTTGAGGACAGCGCGGCCGATGCCACTGTGATCTACTCCAACATCAAGTTTGGCGAGATCGGCAGCACCTTCGCCGCCCTCTAGATCCTCGGCACAGGAGACGATCACACCATCTCCAATATGATGGAATGACCGACGCGCTGCTGTTTCAGAAACAACACACGATCTCCAGTGAGCCTGATCGCGGAGTCGTGGCGCCAGATAGAAGATTCACTTTTGCTTCTTGCAGGACATATATAGCATTTCCATGTACATAGCTGAACCACCATAGGCTTCACTGATTACAATTCAAGAGCAGCTTCTGCCTCTTCACTTTATTGGTCTTCGTGAAATCGCCCCTCTCAGTGCCTTGATCATCAGAGATAAAGTTCGTGTTCTGCTGCCGCGGGTCTTCGGACCACGCAGATATCATCGCTCTCTTACGCAGCCTTTCCTTTGGAGAACGAACCTCCAGCGTGTAGGTATTCAAGTTTATTGAGTGCTCTTCGCTTAGATTTGAGAATGCAACAAATTGACCATATGAACTCAGCTTCTATAGCACCACAAATCTCCGATTTATGATTCGGGAGCAACAGTCATTCTTCCTCCAAAACCTTGAAGCAGTAAATATCGCTGTTTATCATGCAGTCGTAACTCATAATGTCATGGGGGGAAGCGAAAGTGAGAAAGTGACCAACTCTGACCTGACGCACAACGCTCAACATGCTGATATATATGCCACCTCATGCATTCTGGATACTCCACAAAGATCAATCGTTCAAGTCCTCTTCGGCTTGAACGGTCTCCACTCCGAAACCCACGGGAAGTCAGACCAGAACTTCCGAATCGCCCTCCTCCACTTGGCAACGCTGAAGATACCTACTACGATCATGATCGTCAGACCACTTGGTACCGCTACCAGTGCCCACAGCCGGGTGATAGGGCCAAGATCCTCAATCGGGTCAGTCGTCATTGAGAGAAGTGTTGCAACGAAACTGAGCGGGATGAAGAAAGTGGCGAGCCAGGTCAGCCATTCTTCGGGATGTTAGCTTGATGGCCAGCAAGACTCCATCGAGTATCTCGTCCCTAATCGATGGGTTAGAGCTGAAGAAAGGATGGGTTAGCTTACGCAGATTCTTGTTGTCCTTGTAGCCCCTCCTTGAATCACCCATGTTAATCACCGCGGTGACAACATCCGTCAGGCGGTCAATCCTGTTTTGGAACTCCTCCATGTACCCCAGCACAAGCGCAAAGTCCTGCTGGTACGCGTTGATGCACTCGGTGTCCATCAGCTTCTCCAGGGCACTGCCGAGCTTTTGGGCCGGCTCGTGTATGTTGCGCCCGGGGTGCATCCTGTTCGGGTGTGCCGTCTCCCGGAAGACGCGCAGGAACGTCTCGGCGATCATCTCGCGGTAGAGGGGCACCACGCGCCTCCAGTGGTGCAGCTTCGTCAGGTGCTCGTCGATCTGCTCCTCCTTCTCGAGGAAGTCGTCCGGGAAGGCGATGCCCCAGTCAACCTGGTTCAGGCGCGTCTTGATGTAGTCTACCATGGTGAGCCACTCCGTGCAGACGAGGTGTAGGAGGACCTGCGTCGGGATACAGATCGCGGAAGAGGAGGGGCTGGATTCCCCGAGGTTGAAGTTCTCCGGCCTTTTTGCCCAGTATATGAAATCCTCGAAGAAATTATCGCTGGGAGGCTTCGAGTCGCCTTTTGGTAGAGGTTCCCCAAGGGGCGGTATCTTTGCCCAATTCCGGTACTTGAGCCACAAGGGGTTCCCGACCTTGATAGTTGGATCCAGCAAGAGTATAGCGTATGTGATGCCATTTTTCTGCTTAGGCGGCTGTACCCAGCATGTGGCCCTGCTCCGAGTGAGTCCCACTTTGGCCTCTTCCTTATCGTGTTTGTCCCAGAAGTTGTTGCTGTTGAAATCACGGTCCAGTCGGCGGAAGACATTAAACTTTTTGGACTCTTCGACGCCATCTGAGAAGAGCCTGCTGTTGAGAAAGTTCCTTGCCCTCACGAAGCGAAGCTGGAACCAGTTTTGGCGTCTGGAAACTATGTCGAGATTGGGTGGATCACGCCACCAGTCACCTGTCACAGACTATGTCAGCCACGTGAAGACAGAAGCAGAGAATGTATCTGAGCTTGATAAACGGTGACAGAGAACTTACTGGTATTATACCAAGCGTAGTCAACGATATGCTCTCGGAAGAACGACGGATCGATCTTGAAGTGGGAGCCGAGAGCCTCGATAACGTCTCGAGATAAGTCTTCCACCACGAATAGCCTCGTTTTCACAGACTCATTCTCGCACAGCGAAGCTAGGCAGTCCTTAAGTTTTGCAGTATCGTGGCACCGCACTTCCTCGACGCCAGATCCTTCTTTTGGGTACTCCAGAAGGTGCACCTTCGTCCTTTGCATGCGCTCTAGTTTGCAGGTGTCTGCCAATCGCTGTCAGCCAGGTTCAGAGGTAGCAGCCACAAACATTCACTCTGCGGGGATTCTGGCTTTGACAAGCTGAGGAACTGTTCATGTGAAAAAGCTTGAACACACCTCTCTTGGCATGATTTTCAGGGTAGGCGCCTGGGGCTTGCGGGTTCCATCTGATAGGATGCGTGCCAACGTCCATGAAGTCAGCCAGCAGTTCCAAGTGCGGCCATTGAGTCGTCAATGATTTGACATGGGTCAAGTATGGGCCCCTATCTCAAAAGTCATGTCAGAACCTACGCCAAGCCAGAGGGAGTAGGGTGCTTCCGTACGCCTTAGGAGCCTGGTTTATCCAGCCATCGACGCCCCGTCTCCATTCATCCAGTTCCTGGTGCCGGTTGACATCGCCGTGGGTATAGGCCGTCAACCATTCCCGGACGGGAAATGGGCCCGGCCCAAGCCGAGGGCCCTTCAAATTTGGTCTTGGCATCTTGCGACGAGATTGGCCATGGTGGGTTGATGCTTCTGGGACAGAGGTTGAGAAAACCCCTCAGAAGCCAGCGCAGCAATGAGGCTCTGCGAGAGGAGAAATGCGAGAAAAAGAGTCTGCTGGTAATGGGCCTCACAAAAGGAGCCGCACCGGGGGTTGCACTGCAGGAAGCCATTCCACTTTGGTCGGGGGATGGCTGGCTAGTCCCCGCCCAGCTGAACTGTTCGATGCAACCCCGAGGCCCATGTGCATTGGTTCATCTCTGAATCGCGGGCGAACCGCCGCAGCAGCCGAGACCGCCACGGGGGCCGTTTAGTGGGCCTCAGCGGTAAAAACAACTCGTCGATCAACCGGGGATAGCACATCCTACAGCTCAAAGTTTGCGGTCTATCTATCCCAACACAGCACCTGTGTGTCGCACACATGTTGGCCTGGGCCACGATATCGGGGACAGAGGCTGCAGATGTATCAGTTTCCAGCCACAAGTCATACGACAGCTCAAACTGGACATATGACTTTGCGATCAGTCCGCATTGGCTACAGGGATCTCACCGTTACTTGAGGTCCTCTGAACAGGCCGGGAGGAGCGAGGGAGCCAACTCCGACCAGGAAGCCCACAAGCATGCTGCGTTGCATGCAAATGGATGAAGGAGAAGAATGCTTCCTTGGATCGACTGACGGTTGGGAATACCAATGGGGCTTTATGGTGCTAAAGAAGCAAGCTTATAGGAATTGGTGATCTTAAGCATAGGTTTTAGGAACTAGTACGAGCCAGGATAAGAACAACCTGGAGGCCCAGCAATAGAATCACTCACTCTGTCATACTGCCTTTCCTGATCCTCACACGTCCATTGCGAGCCCTCTGACCTGAAGTGCTTGAAACGCCATCACGTGCACTCCCCCCCGCATAGCAGTCAACATTGCAAGCACAACAACCTCAGTACTGGATGCTGCTTATGCCAACGCCGCTTCGGCCTGGGATACTGGCTTGTAGCAGACGTGGCGACGGACATAGCTGCAGCATCGTGCGTCTTTCGTACCCAAACAGCAAGTCCAGCATTTATAGTGGATTGGTCCATCGCCATTTTGAACGGCGTAACGCCCCTTCACTTGTTCGAATCTGTATCCGTCCCGAACCACATTCTGAAGGTCTTCTAGCCTGCCTGCACGATGCCAGAGCCTGTGGTCAGAGCGTTTTTCTTGCAGCTGTTGCTAGACCTTGGCCTTGATGTATATAAGATCGACATACCTGGATGGCCCCAGCAGCCCACGTCGGAATGCTTGGCTGTCGAGATCCGAAACAATTTGTGGCAATTGTCGCATACTTGCACGTCACTTGGCTTAGTCTTTGATGCTGTCTCCCGGTGGAGTTCCCGTCGAATCCGCTCCATGACGCGGCTGAGAAATGAGTGTGTAGTGGTTTTCTTGCTATCTGAAACACGAGGCTGAGAAGACTGATGGCATTGGTCAGCATTTGCGTTCAATGACAAGGGAGTTTCTTTTGGGCATGCCTGAGACGACGCTAAGGCGGCCATGATGCTCTTCTCGGTGTCGAGAAGAACTCCATGGTCCTTGAGAATATTTGAGATCTCATCACGAGACAGGATGGCTGTGTTGTCCTCGAGGTCTTGCTTGTGCATCTTTGCTACAGGGGTGCCCAGTATCTGGAGTATTGAGTGCAAAGACCGATTTTAAGTACTGGCTTGAAGTTTTCTGGAAAATTAAGCGTACAGAAGGCAGTTAGGAGTTAGGGTATGTGGACGAGCATGGTAATATGAAGAGGAAGAGAGACACCGTCAGGACGTAAATGGATGAGATTCGATTGTTTTTGCTTCCTTCTCAAACAGCCAGGTTTTAGGCCGAGCGAAGCGTACTTTCCCAGGCTTTAGATGAATACTCGAGGTAAAGTAGGAAAGCCTTGAAGACGTAGGAGGAAGGAGCCACCCACCCCCGCTCCTTTCCTGTTTGCTGAACTTGAGAGTACTGTTGAAGTTTCCAGTAGCGGTCTTCCAACCCGGGCCACCATATTGAGTCGTAGATGGTCATAAGTCCTCGTCAAAAACAAGACCACTTGAAGCTCCACGTCCTCAGATAATCAAGGCGTACTAATTCCCAACATGTAACACTATCAATGAACTCAACGCCGAAATAAATTTCATGTAGCTGGGCCGTTCAACCCGTTTGATAACACGTTGGCAGTGCATGTCAGCGGCATGTCACTGTGTCTTCTATCGTGGTCAATTCTCCTTGCTTATCACCTTCCCGTCGAGGGACTAGCGGCAGATACGCATCCCGATCCCTACTCACAACCATGTAATCCTTCCGGCTCCGCAACCTCTACGCCGACAACTGTCCTCATGTCCATGTCTTTAATCTATCGTTTCTATCGTAAACAATCATTTCTCCAGGACTTTGCACTGTCCATTGCACAATATGACTAGACGAACAGCTGAACCACACAACCAGGGCTCATCAGCTGCTGTCCCAGTCGTCGCTGACGGCGGGCAAGGAGGCTGCAATGAGACCACCACTATGGATCTGCCATTGCGCGCGGTCGCTCCCACCTCGGAGGCACATCGATTCCCCAAACAATTGTTTTCTATGGGCTATGGGATGACCATCCGGGCGCCTGGGCAGAGCCAAACTGCTGCAGCCATAAGTGCCACGAAGAAGAAATCCTACACCATAATCAAAGCCGACCTCCTAATCCCAGGAGATGGCGAACCCGTCAATGACGCCGCACTGGTCATAGAGAACAAGATCATCGCATGGGTCGGCCAGCAGTCCGACATCCCGGACAAGTACACCTCAGCACCGCACCGCTCCTACAGCGTCCCGTATCTCATGCCCGGGCTGTGGGACGTCCACGTCCACTTCGGCGGCGGCAGCATCACGGGCGAGGAAGGCCCCGGCTACATGGGCATGGTAACGATGCACCCGGCCTCAGGCGGCGCGCGGCTCGCCCGAGGGTGTTGGGAGGCGATCCAGCGCGGGTACACGAGCATGCGCGACGTGGCCGGCTACGGGTGCGAGGTCGCCAAGGCAATCAACGAGGGCGAGATCGTGGGACCCAACGTCTACTCGGCTGGCGCCTGCCTTTCGCAGACCGCCGGGCATGGTGACGTCTTCAACTTGCCCGCTGGTGTAGTGTATGAGAACCTCGGGGTCATGAAGGTCACCCCGGGGCATTTTGGGCAGACTATGAGCTGCATTGTTGATGGGGTGGACGAGTGCCGCCGGGCGGTGAGGCTGCAGATCCGCAGGGGCGCGAAATGCATCAAGATCCTGGCCTCTGGCGGGGTCATGTCCAGGGATGACGAAGTCCAGTACGCACAGTTCAGCGAGGAGGAACTCAAGGTCATTGTCGAAGAGGCAGCAAGGCAGGGCCGTTCTGTGGCAGCGCATGTCCACGCAAAGGCGGGTATATTGGCGGCAGTTAAGGCCGGGGTCAGGACCGTGGAGCATGTGTCATTCGGCGATCAGGAGTGCATTGACCTCATCAAGGAGACTGGAGCGGTTTATGTGGCTACGAGGCTTGTTACAGAGTTTCTCCTTTCCACTGGGGGAGAGGGACTCGACCCGGCGACCTGGGAGAAGGCGAAGCTCTGTGGTGCGCATCATCTAACGGCCTACAAGTTGGCCATTGAAACAGGCTGCACATTCGCTCTGGGGACTGACACTCCACCTGGTGTCGACATGGCAGTGGAGCTCGAGTATGCTGTCAAGGCTGGTCTCAGCAACCTCGCGGCGATCAAGGCGGCCACGGCCAACGGCCCCCTCACAATAGGCGCGCAGGCCCCCAAGACTGGGCAGCTCAAGGTTGGCTACGAGGCGGATGTGCTTGGCCTCACAGCCAACCCGGTCGAAGACGTCCGCGTTCTGCAAGACAAGGACAATATCAAGTGGGTCTGGAAAGGAGGCAAGATATTTAAAGGCCCGGGTGTAGGTCCGTGGGGGGAAGACAAGTGGTGGGGAGACGACTGGAGCTGAGATCGGGATCAAAGGCAACTCCAGAAGGCGGTATAAAAGGTATTGACAGATTCATTGCCTTGTGGAATGTGGCTTTTCAAAATATATCGAACGAGTGTAATTATAGCGAATCCCATCTCCGACTACTCCCAATTAAAACAAGCACCACCTGAGCCTCACCAAGGCTACTGTGACATATACAAAGAGAAGAAATGTTCCCATATTAGCAGCGTGGGAAGTGGGAGTGCTAGAAATCTTCCATCACACTCCACTATCAAATTGATCGAGCTCAGCTGGAGTGGCATACGCACTCCAGTTGGCACACGTGCCGTTGATCGCATCGCTGTCCAGAACACCAGCTGTGCTCACCATCTCAGACTCTCGCTCCAGGAACTGGACGGCAAGACCCTCAGATGTGTGCCACGCAATGTGGCAATGCAAGAGCCAGGCCTGCGAAGACAGGATACGTTAGCACATGTGCGCCCAGGGATATAATTAGGGGCAGAGCTTCTTTTGGGGACTCACGCCAGGGTTGTCGGTCTTGAAGGCAATGACCAAGTGACCGCTCGCCGGCAGCATCGCAACATCTCTGCGCGGGGAGTTCTCAAGCACAAAGTTGGTCGTCTGGTTGTTCCACGTGCCGAAGCCCTGGTCCAGGATCCAGAAGTCGTGGCCGTGCAGGTGGATCGGGTGATCGGCGGCGAAAACGGAGGAAATGGCCATGTACACCCACTTGTCGGCCTCGGGAAGCTGAAACACACGCTGCTTCTCGGTCCACGTATCGTTGCCCTCGAGAGCCTGGAGCACGGTGGGATAGTCCCACTCATTGTGGAATGAGTACCCGCCCATGGTCCATAGCAAGGCATTCTCGGTAACCTGGACGCCGGCGTCTTGGTACTCTTCGACGTCCCAGCTGTCGGAGGCTGCCTTGCTGAGGTAGGGGACGAGGTTGGTCATTTCTTCGTCGCTGCAGGAGTCGTCATAGTCGTACGCGGATGTTGTTGGATCTTCGGTCGAGTTGCCGTATCTGATTATCCCCTTGATGTTGTCGGCTGTGGCAAAAGGGGAAAGTCAGCCTGGATTCCTAGTTGACGCCTGACCAAGAGCATCACCTACCGCTGTCATTGTCAGAGCATGACTCTTGGGGGATAGCCCGAAGCCAGAAGTTGCCGCTAGTCTGCTCCTTGGCCTGCACGATGACATCGTATCTCTGGCCAAGCCCGATCGAGAGGTTGGTTGTGTTGTAAGGCACGATGGGCACAAAGTCCGTGGAAATGACCTCAAGAGTGTGGTTGTCGATCATGAATCTCATGTGATTATCGGCTCCGGTGTTGACAAGCCGCAGGCGGTACCTCTTCCCGGCCTCGAAGGTGGTCTCAAAGCGAGAGCCCGTCTCGTTGTATACATTTGTTCCATTAATCAGACCGTTTGCAGCCGTCGGGGGTCCGGAGATAGACGCCTGTAGGGCAAGGTTGTCGGCAGTATCATGGTACCAGTCGTTCAAAAGCAAGTTACCGAGATCAACATCGTAGTTCGCAGTGGCGGGCCCGTTGATCAGTATACCGCCAAACAGTCCGTCCCACGCTTGCACGTAGAAATGCGAGTGGTACCAGGAGGATCCATATTGAGTTGCGCGCCACTTATAGGTGAAACTGTCTCCGGGAGCGATCGGACACTGAGTTACACTGGGGACGCCATCGTTGTAGTTGGTCCAGTTCTGTCTGATGCCGTGAAAATGAATAGAAGTTCCGTTGTTCTGAAGTGCATTGGTCACATGCACGACTTGGCTCGGTTAGTACATTTCGTTTGCGCCAAAGGAATCAGAAACTTGCTTACCGACCCAGTCGCCCCAGTCAGCGATGATGGTTGGACCTGGAAGAGAACCATTGACGGTCATTACAGGAATTTCAATCCCGTCTGGAGAGGCGGTGCCATTCTCGATATTGAACCAGTACTCTCGAGTGACACCAGTGTCGGGCACCGATTCGTAATAATCAGTTGAGATATCAAATCCTTCACTCCAGCATGATCGTGTTGAAGGAGAGTTCACGCATGTTGAAGTGGAATTGTCGGACGGAACAGCAGCTCCAAGAACACTCGGCAAGGCAAAGAGCGAAGACAGAATAAAAGATTGAAAAAACATCGTGGCGATGTAATTAAGTCTGTTCCTCGAAAGAGAGAAACACAGTGAGAGAAGGAGCGACAAGGTCAAAAGAGTGACAGTATTCCGTACGGATGCAGTGCTGGTGAATAAGGTATTGCTATCAGAAAGCTTGAGGGTGCATGGTTGCTTTTATAACATCGTGACCCAAGGCAAGGCCTCAGTATTGCACCCTTGGAAGAGTCCTGAACCGGCAATATTACATGACTTCACAGCCTCATCAAGGCATGACGACTCCTCTCATCAAGTTGTCCACATTCAAAATGATATCCAGAGCATTACTGCATCACCTAACCGCTTTGGCCAATTGAGTCTGCCTTATTCGAGCCCCAGATTGTGGGCCCCGAGTGCTATGGAGCGGGTCGGAGTTGAGAATGGTGCTATGCAGATCTCCGTGGTCGAGCCCCGAAGACTCATCATCGATGCCTATCATGGGCTGTCCACGAAAATCGAATCTTCTGCAACAGAAACCTCCGGCTGCAAAGTTGAGAAATGTAGAATTGCGATCAACATAAAGTAGTGGAGCCCCGTTGCTATCTAAGTCATGCTTAACCCACCCCCAAAGCTTGACAGTCGCCTAGGCCAATGAGGGCTTGGCGAGCAGCGGCCCGTACACCTTGTGGGGAAACAAAGATTCGCGTCCTGCAAGACATCGCCCGTGCGCTCCAAGATGAGTGCCGGTGATGACGACCGGCGATTACGCTTGTCGATGAGGCTCGGGGTCTCATAGAGATGAATCGCGGGCCATCTCACTGGCTTACGTACTTCGCTGGCCACACTGTTGTCAATCGGGGCCTTGTGTGCCTTGAGCGATCTGAGAGCATGAGCAATGACCACACTTTGCTCCCAAGTAAAATTGGGGATTGCGTAGTTCAAGACCAAAGCCCTGCAAGGCGACGATGAGCGGGTCTAGCTACAAAGCCTTTTCTAATCTCTCTATATGTAGTCCTACAGTACTGCGTTCTCAGTGCTCGTTTGAGATTTGCATGAAAGTGTACTCTCTTTGCTATTTCTTTTCTATCGACCACGTCACTCATTGAACTCAACCCTAACACTCCTTACCCCAAAGCCCAACTGACAAAATGCAGTTCAACCTTGTCACTCTTTTGTCGCTCCATATGAGCCTGACTTCAGCCTTGACCATTCCCAGCGGCAACGTGAAACGCAGCATTGTGAGCGATGTTGTTCTCTACGCTTACGGTCAAGGAGCCGCAGACTGGCCTATTTCATACGGCCTCAACGATAGTGAGAGAATCCTGCTCGCTAATCCAACTTTGAAACTGTGCTAAAACTCAGTGCCAGGCAAGCTCTACGTTACAGCCAACCCTGAGAATACCGCGGCAAACCTTGCTCCCGTAAAATGGAGCCTGTGAGTTGCCCCCATTCGCAGATGCCTCCCATCCAAGGTCAAAGAAAGACAGGCTAATTCTCTACCCACAGCTCTGCGATCACGGACGAGAACTGGATGGCCAACGCGACGCTCGCCAACGGCACCGACATCGGATCTCTCTATATCATGCATCAAGACCCCTTCAACTCCGTTGGCGTTTCCGAAGTTGCGACCATTAGTCAGATGAACGGCACAGTCACCGGATTCGGCCTGTTCGCCACGCAGCTGGTCTACAACGACAACTCAAACTTGGAATCACAGTTCTGGGCTCAGTCAACTAGTACAGATGGTATTTACTCTCTGAAGTGGAACGCAGATGGTGGGATGCAAGACAACAGCTTCCCAGTGCTGCTCAAATACGGGACTGCTACATGAACATCCGCTGCCGCAATGAAGTGAGAGGCTCTTGAGCCAGGGTATTCAAGGCTTCAAAACAAGGAATGGGCTGACGGCATCGACGGACTCCTTCGAAAAAGCTCTTGCGGCTAGAATCCACCATTCTTATTCTTGTCCACCATGAGGATAGAGTCCGCGCATTTTGAACAACATATTTCGATAGTAATATTATAACACGCTCTTTACTTACCTCAAAGATGAATTTTGTTCACCATTTCCTCAATCCAACTTTCTCACATACTCGACTGGACCAACGTATCGGTATCGTCCCCTCAAAAAGTAATATAGAACCGAGCCAACAACCACGACACCGTATATGAGGATGTTCCAATTCATAACATCAGCACTGGGGTTCGGCGACACAGGGAAGAAAGCGAAGATAAATGAAAAGATCAGGAAGACCTCAGAAGCAATGTTCACGGCCAAACCCCAACGTCCCAGACTGAAGTGGCTGGGAAGTAGAGGAGCGCCAGTCCACCGGCGCCAGATCATGCAGCCAATAGAGCAGATATAGCTCGAGAGAAGTGCATTCGTCGAGAGAGACGTGATGGAGTTGAGAGCCGTAGCCGAGCCGATGTTGATGAGCGAGAGCAGCGTGGACGTGACAAATGTGACCACGATCGCGTTCATCGGGAGCTCGTTCCGCGACACCCTCGCGAACCACGGCGAGAAGGGCAGGCCCTCGTCCCTGGCGAAGGCGAAGAGCTGCCTTGAGGCCGTGGCTACCATGGACAGGTTGGAGCTTACCAGCATCAGGAGGATGAAGATGGACATGATTGTCGCCGAGGCCGTCGACTTTGTGGAGTTGTAGAAGACAGCCATGAACGGGTACCCCGTCGGCGATGATAATATGTCGTCGACGTTGGGCCCGAGGCAGAAGGCAAAGGTGATAACCATAATCCAGCCTAGGAGTCCATTAACCGCCGTTGTGAGTATCATTGACCGAGGAATGGTTTTGCTGGCGCTTTGTAACTCTTCAGACTGTGCGTGTATGTCAGCAATTTTGACCCCATGCCTTCCTTTCAAACGTTGCCCAAAACCTCCAAACTCCTGGGAAAGCTTCGCCAGATCCCCCAAGACAGACTCAAAAGTCTCCGTCTTTCTGCAGAAGAGATGACCACGTATGAATCCTCCATGTGAGTGTGATGCACTGTGAGGTTTCCTACGAGAAAGCAGGTACACCAAAAATACGTACCATATGTGCTGCGGCGTCAGCGCCCAACAAAGGCAATATACCCGATGTGATTCCTGCAAGGGTGCTCACGCCGAAGCTATTCCAGCCTCCGCCATCGTTGAATTGGGTGAAGACTGTGGCATCGGATATACTTGGCGACATGGTCCATAGTGTTACAAGGATGCCGATAAATGCAAGGAAGTGGATCGCCAGCAGGCCAGACTCGATTATTGGGAGGTGTCGCGCGAAAAACGTGTTGAATAATACCGAAAATGCAGCAATGGCTATCGTGAGCAGTGTGCCATGCCATCCTTCGGGCACGTATGTGTCCGGGTGGTTGAGGGCGATGAGGCCCTGCACCATCGTTCCGGTCACGAAAGAAGAGCCTGCACAGTTTCCTTGCCAGCCGAGGACGCAAAGCCAGCCCATAAGGTAACTGAGGAACTTCTGGTATTTCTTCGGCGAGAATTCAGATGTCCAGTGGTACTGGCCGCCTGTTGTCGGGGCCCTAAATGATATCAGTTGCCCATCCGAGCGGGTAGCGGCTGGCACTTTCACTTACATCGATGCCATTTCCGCCATGGAGGTGTTAATGAGCATGAAGCCCATCCAGCAGATGAAGAAGATCCATATGTACCCCGCCGTTCCGCCATTGACAAGGCTGATGCCGGCAAGTCTGTATGTTGCACAGCATATTTCAGCAAGATTCACAGACAAAGCAAGCCTGCCTTTTTTCCAAGTAATCTTCCACACTTACACCAGACAGCATTCCCACGATGCGACCAAGATCATAGAGAAAGCCCATATAGATACGAAACGGAAATTTCGCTAGAAATGTTCCAAAATTAACCATTGATCGACAGCTTTTGAGGGATGTTGACATGCCCTTAACTCCTGGACTTTGCCCATGCGGAACATATCAGCTCTATCCTCAGCAGTTCCGGTTTTCTCGTCCGCATTTTCGCTACCAGATTCATGGTTGATTGACTCAACCCTGTCGGTACCAGAGGTTTTCTCTACCGTGTCCATGGCGCTTGAATGGGAATGGTCGTCGCTTCAATGTGTTGTGATCAAAGGTTTGAAAGTGGGAGGAATAGGATGGAAGAAAAGAGGTCTTGAAGGCCATCGCACAACGGCAGAGCACACGAAATACGCGCAAGTGAGAACTAATGCACAAAGTTGCACCACTGCAGTGCAACGGTGTTATCAAGAGGGGTCCTCAAAAGAGGCAACGTTCTGTCCTAGGCGCATTTGTATATGCAAGGGAATGTCTCTGTGTTACATCCAGGCTGATCCCACCAATCATTCTGCTCCAACGTGAAGAAAAACCATAGCCGAAAGCCCCTGAAGAGGTTTGCCACAGCGCTAATATCTGACACGCTTAAAAGAACACAAGATATGTAACTGAATGATGCTTCCGTTTGGTCTTGGTGTAAGTAATCAGATCCACACAGAGATGCCAGTTTTAAGAAGAAAACCGGTAGGCTAAGGACCGTGTCTTAGCATTTTGCCGAGTCTTCCAACATAAGACTACGCCAATTCTTGCCCCCTTCATGTCCCTAAGTATAGACCGTCCCCACCGATATTGCCAGTATCGCTACAGCTCTGTCTTTCGTCCCACCTGCTCAGCAGCTTCTAATGGCAGGTATAGCACTTGTGAACAGCGTCCTCTCTTCGGTGCCCTGGCCTCAGGGAATCTGAGATTGGAGGCTCTGTCGGGTTCCCAACAAGAACGGAATGCCTGATGCGGGGGAACCCGGCATCAGTGACTTGGAGTATGATCAGCGCCCAGCGTGGGCCTCCTCTATCGAGACTGGAACAAAGCAATGCTCATAGGTTAGAGCCGCGGCGCTTTCTGCACTCTCTGCTTTCCAGTCTTTCCACCCTTACAGAACGTAACTTAGTCGCCTCAGGCCCGCGCGCGTTATGAATTCTTGATACCCTGCGCCTTTGAGGTTCAAAATGATCGGTTTGCAGACACGGTCTGATTTGGGCGCCGATTCAACTCAGAGACGAGAGCGGCCTGGTTATCAGAGCAGACTGCTTGCCCACTCTCCCCGCCTCACCTGAACGTCATGTAGGATGCTTGTCATTCGATAATGCAACCGAGACAGTATTTGATCATCTAGTCGTCAAGGAAATTCCTTTGCTCATGCTTCTCCGGACGCACGTGGTGACGCCGTACAGTAATTTGGGACAGTCATTGTAAGGAGGCGACGTCGCAACATGGACCTCAGCGCGCTCCTCGCTGCTCGCAGATGCATCGGTGTCATCGTTGAGACTAATGACTGGTGCCTTGCTGTCCCTTGTACGTTGATCGTTGGCGGGGCATCCGGACCGTCTGTTGGGGACATACCTCTTCTTTTAAAGCTCTAGGCCTGTCTGCTTCTGCCTGGGCTTGAGGCATCCAACAAAAGAGTTTTTGTTGAATGAACAGGTGTTGGTGAGCACTTCTACGTTAGATTGCATTTCCGGTGATCTCAATCATCAGTTAATGGTGTTAGGCGGTGCGTCGTGGTAATTGATGGTACGGTATAGGCTTTTCTGCACGACCTATGGAGGCAGAGCAGTATGCACGTGCAGGAATACGCTGGCATTAATACGAAAGGTTCGGGCTCAACCTGTCTTGCTACGCTTTTCTGCTTTATATAAGCTGCACAATTAACCAGCAGGCACTTGTAGAGCGCCTTTTCCAGACTATCCACGACGCTTAGAACAGCGCAGCTGTTGGACATGCCCAATCAGATACGTAGAGGATATTACACCCTAATCCTGGTTGTGGATATACTGGTAGATATACCTATAAACAGCTAAAAGCTAAATATATGCCTAGGCATATACCCTTTATATAGGCTTTAGCTAATAGCTAAAGTATTATAAATAAAAATTTTTTTAATATAAGGTAATGCAAAGGCTATTAGCCTAATTATTATTATTATTACTCTTAAGTTATTAGCTTAATTATTATTATTATTATTCCTAAGCTAAAGGCTATTTACCTTCTTTAAATATATAATAATAATATATTTATATTTATATTATATTTATTTTTTATAAGCTTATTTATATTTATTTATTATTATAATATTAATAATAATAATAAAAGATATATTATTATTAATTTAAGCTTAGGCTTAATTATTTTAAGTTTATATTTATATAATTAAGGAGTTTAATAAAAAGGAAGGTAGCTTATTATTAAATATTGCTTTTAAATCCTTATTATATTAATTTATTTTATATTTTTTATATATAAACCTTTTATATTATAAGAAGTTTATAAAGTTTAACTTAAAAAGTAATATAAATATAATTATTTTTAATTTAAAAGTAATATTTTATTAATTTATTAATTTATTAATAAATATCTTATATAATTAATATTTTAAGGGTTATAGTTTTTAAAAGAGTTATATAATAATATTAATAAATAATTTATATATCTTAAAAGGTTATTTGTAGCAGCCGCTACAGGGACAATGCATTGCAAGCATTGCCAGCAGGGCGTATAGGCCCTATAAGTTATATATTAATTAAATAAAGCACATAATGCCCTTTAATAAACCCTACTAAGGACTCTTAAAATAATAATAATTTATACCTTATATTTATTATTTAACTACACCTTAAAATAACTATTATAAATAATAGCTATAACTTTATATTATAAAAAAGATTTCTCTTAATTATTTAATACCTTTTTAATATAAAGAATATAATATATAAGCGATTAAATTATAAAAATAAAATTAAATTTAATTAATATTCTTAAAGCCTTAAAAATAAAATTAATTTAAATAAATCTTTATTATAATATTAATCTTATTTTATATTTATAAATATTAACTTTAAACTTTAATTTCTTTAAAATTAAAAATATATTTATTTAAAATATTTTCTTAATTTAATTTAATAATAAAATATATTTATTTAAGATTTCTTAAAATTAATAATAATATATTATTTTACTTTATATATATTTATATAAATAAAATAAGGCTTTAATTAAGTAATAATATTTCTTTTTATAAATAAATAGCTATAATAATTACCTTTATAATATTATTTTAATTTTAAATAATTTAATTATTATAAATATTATAAGTTACCTTAGTTATTTTATATTTATTTAGGAAATTAAAGCTATTTTCTTTATACTACTTTATAATTTCTTTTTTTTATTTATATTTCTTTTTTATAATTTTTAATAATTATTTTAATTTATAATATTATAATTATTAAGATTATTTTTATTTTAAAAGAAAAATTTATAATAATTTATTTAAAGTCTTATTATTTAATTAAATTGCTTAATATATTATATAATTAATAATATAAAGCCTTTAAAGGCCTTTATTAATAATAACCCTTTTTAAAAGGATAATTTATTAATTAATATAATTAAAAATAAAGCTAATAAATCCTTTAAATATAAAAATATAATTATAAAAAATAAATATTTATTTATATTTAAAAAGCTATAGGCTTATATAAATAATAATATATTTAAGGAATTTATTTATTATATTAAGAAAATAATTAATTAATTTATATTTAAAGTTATTAAAGCTTAATAAATAAATAATTAAGCTTTAATAATAATATAAAAGGTTAATAAAAAAATAAATAATATAAATAAAATACTTAAGGCATTAATTAATAGCTTAAATTTAAATATTAATAAAATTAATAATACTTTTAATTTATACTTTAAAATAAATAATATTCTTAAAGATTATTAAATCTTAAAGATATAATTCTTATATAGTTATAAAAAGTTTTTTATTAATAAAAAAAATAATAAAAATAATAAAGAAAATAATAAATAAAAAAGAAATAATAATAATAAAGAATAAGGAATAAAAGCTTTAAATAGTAATTTTAATAACTTAAATTTAAATATTTTTAATTCCTTTAATAATAATAATTATAATTAATATAATTTATTATTTAATAATAATTTAAATTTAAATTTAAATTTAAATTTAAATCTTTATAATTAATATTATAATATTTTCTTTTTAATAAAAACTAAATTTACTTTTTTCTTTTAAATTAAGCTTAAAAAGGAGGAGATTAGAATTTTTAACTTAAAATATAATAATTTTAATAATATTAATATAATTATAATTAATAGGGATTTAGTTTTTATAAATATATAAAGCTTTATTAATTATTTAAATTTTTTTATAAATTTAAATAATTTAAAAAAAGTTAAAAGAAAGATTTTATAAATATTCTTTACTTTATTTCAAGATATAATAATTTATTAATAAAATAATAAAATAATTAATTTAATTTATTATAAGCTTTAAAAAGAAAAATATAATAAAATTATAAAAAAACTTATTTAATATTTTTTAATAAAGCTTATTTAAGCTATTTATAAATTTTATAAAAACTTTTTAATATTATAAAATATTATTAAAAATAAGTTTATTCTTTAAAAATTTATTTAAAAAAACTTATATTATATTAAAGTTATAAATATCCTTAATTAAAAAAACTTTAATTAAAAGGAAATAATTAATAATATTTAAAATAAAATAAATAAATAAATTTAAACTTACTTTAAATCCTTTTATAAATATAAATTATTAAAAAAATATATAAAAGATATTAAAAAAATAAAAAATATTTTAATTAATATAATTAATTATTATTATTTAAAATATTATAAAAAAATATAAGCTAAATATTAAGTTAATTAATTATTAATATATTATTATAATTTATAAAGCATTTAAAATAAACCTATATAATCTTAATATAATAATTATAATAATTATTATAATTAAAATAATTATTATAATTAAGATAATTATTATAATTATAATTAAATTCCCTTTTAATATAATTTCTTTTAATTATCCTCTTATTATAATAATTAATTATATTTATATAATAATAACTAATACTACTTTAATTATTATAATTATAATAATTATAATATTAAAAAATATAAGAATAATAAGCTTAAAAATAATTATAAAAATATTAAAAGAAAATAAAATTAATTATTAAATTTTAATAATAAAAAAAAGGTTTATAATATAATTAATAATAATAAATAAATTAATTATAAGAAGTTATATATTTTATTATTCTTTTTTTTATTAAGATATATATATTAAATAAATAGCCTTTAGAATATTTTATTAATATCTTTTTTCTTAAGGTTTTTAAATCTTAATTATTATTTATTTATTAATATTATTATAAAGAAAAATAATAAAACTTATAACTTTTATAATTATACTTTTTACTTTTAAAATTAAATATTTAAGTACTTAATTAAATATATTAAATAAAATATATATATTAAGGCTAATTATAATTATTTATACTTTAATTAATTAATAAAAGCTTTTTATATTTATATTATTTTTATTTAATATATTAAGAATAATATTATTAAAAAGATTTAGCTTTAATTAATTAAAAATACTTTTATTAAAGATTATATTTATTTATAAATTAATATTTAAATTAAGCTAAATAATTTTAATTTTTAAATATATATTAATATTAATATAAATTATAATTTAATAAATTATAAATTTTTATAATATTTTAATAATATAATTATTATTAAATATAATATTTATATTATTAAAGATATTAATAAAGATTTTATTAAATTAGCTAAGTTTATATAATAATTATTTTTAATATATAATAATTAAGTTAATAATAACTTTAATTTTTTTTATTAAATTATAATTACTTAAATTATTAATAATTTATTTATAAATATATTATTTAATAATAATTAACTTTATTTTTAATAAATTAATATTTAATATTTTAATAATATTATTATATACCTTAAATAATATAACTTTATTATCCTTTTTATTATTAAAAAATAAATACTTAACTTAATTATATATAAAGTTACTTTAAAAAAAGCTTATATATTAATATTAAAATAATTTATTTAAATTATAATATAATATATTAACTTATTAATAAAATATTTCTTTATATTTATTTCTATTTATTTATTAATAATAAATATATTAATAAATTTAAAAAATCTTTATTTAATAATTTTATATAATAATATTAATATAATAATTAAAATTAATTATTATATATAATTAGGTATTATTTATAAATATAAGGATTTAGCTTATTTTATAATTTTATTTATTAAAATAATTAAGGCTTTAAAAATAATAATAATTATTAATATAATTATTTTTATTATTATATTTATTATAAATCTTATTATTAAAGGAACATAACTTAACTTAATTTTAAGTTTAATATTTTTAAAAGGTTAATTAATAATAAATTATAAATTTAATATTTTAATTAATTTAATTTATATAATTAAAGATAAAAATATTAATATAAAACCTTTAAATATTTTTTTTAATAAAGCATTATTATTAATATTATTTTTTAATATTATTTATTATATAATTAAAAATAAAGATATTATAAAAAATTTAAATTTAAGTTTTTTTATAAAAAATATTAAAGAAATAAATTATAATTATTTAATATTACTTTATAATTCTATAAGCCTTAAAGCACTTAATAATATTATAAATATTATTATTAAAAATAATATTTATATTTATATTATTAATTTAAAAAAGGCTTATTAATTATAAAGAATTATTAAGAAATTTTTAAATATATAAGAATATAAGATTATAATTAATATATTTAAAAAATAAATAATAAAAATATCTTTATTTAATAATTAATAATAAGCTAAATTTAATTACTTTTATTATTTAATAATTTAATAAAATAAAAAATTTATTAATTAAATTTATAATAATCTTTAAAAAAATAAATAATTAAATTTTATTAATAATATTTATCTTTTTATTATATTTATTTTTATAATTTAATATAATATTTATAAAATTAAAAAGAAATAAATTATTATTAATTTATAACTTTTTAATAAATAAATAATTTTAAATAATTATTTATTATTATTTTAAAAAAATATTATTAAATTTATTTATAATAAGTAATATATTATAATTATTAATATTATTATTCTTTTTTTTTAATTTTTAATTTACTTAATTTATTAAGATTATTTTATAATTATAAGTTATTATAATTTAAAATATTTTTATATAGCTTTAATAAGATTTTAAAACTTATTTATTTATATATAATATTTTATAAATTATTTATTTTATAAATATTATAACTTTTATTATATTTTTATTAATAATATTATAATCTTCTTTAATATATATAAGGAATATATAATTTATTTAAAGTAAATATTAATGCTTTTTAATTAATATAAAATATTACTTTTTTTTATTAAATTATATATTAATTACCTTTTAATAAAATTACTTAATTTTTATATTAATACCTTAAAATAAATTATAATTAAAAAAAAGATTAAAGTCTTTTAAAAACTTAAATTTTTAATATTATTTAAGGACCTTAAAATATATTTAAATATTATTAATTTCCTTTATATAATAATCTTATATTATATTTAAATATTTAAGTTATTATAATATTATAAGGTAATTTTATTAATTAAGAATTATTAAATAAAATAAATTATTATTAATAATAAAGATAAATATTAAATATATATTTATTATATATATTATAAATTAATATTTAATAAAATTAAAAGCTTTAAAACTTTTTAAATTTTTATTTATTAAAAGATATAAATTTTTTATATAAATTTTTATAAAAAGTTATTTTTATAAATAAATAATTATTTATAATATAATTTTAATATAATAACCTTTTAATTTAAAAAAGATTTTATATAAAAATTAAATAAATATATTTTAATTTAAATAATTCTATTTATAACCTTTTTTAATTATTATTTTATTAAAATAAAAATTAATTATAAATCTTTTAAATAAAATATTATTTATTTAATATAAATTATAAAGTAATTATATATTATAATTCTTTTTAATTATTATAAGCTTTTAATTATTTTAATAAATTATAATATTATAAAAGATATTTTTAATAATATTTATTTAAATACTTTTTTAATAAATTATATTAATTAATATTTTATTAATACTTTAATTTACTTAATAAAATATTAATTTAATATTTATTATATAATAAATTAATTAAATTTTATCCTTAATACCTTATTATAATTAATAATAAAGAATAATAAAATAATTAAATAATAAAAGGATTTTAATATATTAAATATTATCTTAAATAATTTATAAGCTTATAATTATTAAAATAATAAAGAAAATAATTTAATTTTATTTCTTTTAAAAATTATTATATTTTTATAAATATATATATATTTTATAAATATATATAAGGCTTTATTTATTTATAATAAAATTATTAAGGCATTATATATATTAAATATTATAAATTATAAGCTTATTATATAATATTATAATAAAAATATTATCTTTATTTTTAAACTTAGCTACTTATTTTACTTATATAAATAATTATTATATAATATAAATAATAATAATAAGAAGCGATTAATAATTTTATAAATATTAATTTAAGAGTTTTTATATAATATATATAATAATAAGTATTACTTTAAAAGAAATTATATAGCTAAAGTATTTAATAATATATATTTTTTAAAAAAAAGATATTATATTATATAATATATATATTATTATTATTAATATAAAATATAAAAAAAAGATAATTAAAAGTTAATTAAAAGCCTTTAATTAATTTAAGCTTTAATTAAATTAATATATATTATTTCTATTAATTTTATTATAAAATTATTTATTATACCCTTAATAAATATACTTTAATAACTAAGAGATTTTAATTCCTTTAATATTCTAATATTTATTACTTATAAAACCTTTAAATAAATATTATTAATTTTAAAATATATAAAGTATATATTAAAGTAATAAAGTATAATATTAAAAAGATAATTACTTTTAAATAATTAAGTTTATTTATATATTATTATCTTTAATTAAGATATTAAATTTACTTTTTAATTTTAAATAAATTTATAAAAAAGCTTTAATATTTAATTACTTATAATTATAATATATTATTTATAATTTAATAATACTTTTAAATAAAAGAATTAAAATATAAAGATAATTATTTATTATTATATAATAAAATATTTTAATAAATTATAAATTAATATTTTATTTATTTTATAATAAAATTTAAATAAAGCTTATTAATATTTAATTAATATTAATTTTTATAAACTTTTATTTAAATTTAAGATTTTATCTTTTTTTAAATAACTTATTAATATTACTTAAAAATTATTAAATATTAAATTTATATAAAAATATTTATAAAAAAATATTTAATTAATTATAAATATTATAATATTAAAATTTAAAAAATTATATAATATTACTTATTATTAAAAATAATTTAAAATTAATAATAAGATATAGCTTTATATAAATAAAGCTTATAAACCTTTTTTTTAATAAAATAATAAAACTTAATTATTATAAAAAGGTTTATTTATTATTATATATAAAATATTATCTTTAGCTTATAAATTTAATTTTAAAATTAATAATTAAAATAAAAATATATAAATTTATTTTATAATAAATATATAATATTTTAGCTAATATTATATTAAAGATAATTTATTTAATTATAAGCTATTAAAACCTAATTTAATATATTATTATATAAAAAATAATAAGCTTATTAATAATTTAGCTTTTAAAGAAAAATATAAGGTTAAATATATATTAAATAAGAAGATTAAGTATTAAAAAAAAGAAGATATATTAAAATATTTTATATATTAAAAAGGTTAATTAACTTAATATAATAAATAAAAATTGCTTTATAAATTAATTAATTATTAAGAATTAATTAATATATATAAAGCTATATATTTTAATATTATAATAAAGAAAGATACTTTAAGAAAGTAAAGAAAGTTATAAAAATAAGTTAATAAGGTAATTTTAATGCCTTTATTTATATAATATTTTTAATATATTTAAGAATATTAATAATAAGGATATTATATTTTTTTTTAATACTTAATATTTATAATAATTATTATAAGGGCAATATATTATAGGTATTATTAATAAAATATATAAGCCTTATAGGTTATATATTAATTAAATAAAGTATATAATGCTCTTTAATAAATTTTACTAAGGACCCTTAAAATAATAACAATTTACGCCCTATACTTATTATTTAATTATACTTTAAAGTAACCGCTATATTATTATATTAATTATATTTAATTAATATTTTATTCCTTTTTTTAATTATATTTTTAAATTTATTTTTTTATTTTTTAATAAATAATAAAGTTATTATTATATTTAAATAAAAATAAAGGTAATTTTTTTTATAAATATTAAGGTATTTAAAAGTTTATTTAATATTATTTTAAGATTTATA
The DNA here is from genome assembly GCA_013364905.1 of Diaporthe capsici. NCBI lineage: Eukaryota > Fungi > Ascomycota > Sordariomycetes > Diaporthales > Diaporthaceae > Diaporthe > Diaporthe capsici. Next base: position 1,233,081 of record WNXA01000013.1, read on the forward strand.
ATTATAATTTAGCTATTTATTTAATAATTAATTTAATAATATAAGTTATTATTAATATAAAAGAAAGAGAAATTATAAAAATAAATAAAATATATTATTATAGCTTTAAATTAAGTTATTTAACTTTTAAAATAATTATAAAAGCTATTTATCTTATTATAATTAATAGATTATTTGAATATATTTATTAAAGAAAATAATAATTATAATTTAATTATAATTAAAGAATTAATTAATTATTTTTAATATAAAAAATATTATATTAATAAGATTAAATAAAAAGAATTAAAATAATAAGTATAAGGATAAAAGAAGGGGAAAAATAAATAAAAGGTATTTATAAAAGTAAGATTAAAGTTTTATTAATATAAAAAGAAATTAAGGTTATTAAAAAAATAAAAGAAAAGGAAATATTTAAAGATTAATTAAGTTATATTTTTATATTAAGTTTAAAAGTATATTTTTTATTTTAAGTTTTTAATTATTAATTAATAAATATTAAATATTATAAATATTTATAATAAATAAAGATAAGCTAAGTATAAAAAGAATATATAATATAATTATTTATTATTATTTAAATATTATAAAATATAAGAGCTAAAGGTAATTATAAAGGCTATAAGCTTAAAGTTTAAGGTTATTTTTAATAAATTAAAAATAATATAAAATAAAAATTAAAATAAATTTATAAATATAATAATAATATTAAAGATTATTAATTTATTAATTTAAAAGGATTAAGATTATAATAAGGAAAGGATATAAAAGATTTTAAAGAAAAGTTATAATTTAAATATAATTATATATTTAAGAAAATAATTAAAAGTTATTTAGCTAGGTTTATAATTAAAATAAGATATAATAAGAATATTATAATAATAAAAAAGTAAGGTAAATAAAGAAAATAAAATCTTTAATAAATAATATTAATTATTAAAAAATATTAATTATAAAGATAAAGTATTTATTTATAATATTTTAAAATTAAGATTTTAATATTTTAAACTTAATATTTTTATAATAAAAATAATTTTATTATAAGTATTAAGTAATTAAGCTTTTTTATTATATTATTATTATAATAAATTTATTTTTTTATTTATTTTATATAAAATATATATTTTATATATTATAAATATATTTAATAAAAATAATTATTTAATATTTTATTTTTAAAATAGTTAATATAATTAAATATAAAGATTTAATATATATAATTAATTTAATTATAAATAAATTTAATATTATTATATTTAATATATAACTTTTATAATATATAAAATATTAAATAAAGATAATTATTTAATATATTATTTTTAAAATTATTATATATTATAATTAAATATAAAGGCTTAATATTTATAATTAGCCTTATAAATATAATAAAATAATAAATATTAATAAATTTTAAAATAAAAGTTTAAAAAAGTTATTTATAATTTATTTTATTAAAGCTTTATAAATAAAATAAAATTAATTATTTTAATTTAAAATATATTTAATAAGATATATTTAAATTAAAAAATAATAATATTATTTATTATAAATTTAAAATCTTTATATTATTATATCTTTAAATAATTAATAAATTTATTTTTTATATTTATATTTAAATTTTTTAATATTTTAATAAGAATATTTTAAATTTAATTTATTTATTAAATAAGCTTAATATTATAAAATTATTTATAATATTTATTTAATAAATTTATTTATATTTAATATAAATATTATAATAATTTATTAATATTAATTATAAAATATTTAACTTTAAATTAAATATTTATTATTTATTAAAAAAAATTTAATTATTAATTAAAGTTTAAATTTTAAAATATTTAACCTTAAATTAAATATTTATTATTTATTAAGAAAAATTTAATTATTAATTAAAATTTAAATTTTAAAATATTTAATTTTAAATTAAATATTTATTATTTATTAAGAAAAATTTAATTATTAATTAAAGTTTAAGTTTTAAAATATTTAATTTTAAATTAAATATTTATTATTTATTATAATAAGTTTTTAATAGCTAAATAAAGCTTAATTATTAATATTTTAATATATATAACTTAAGGTTTATATTAAAAAACCTTTAATATATATAATTATATATTATTTTTCCTTTCTTTATATATTCTTTAATATTATATTATTTTATAATATATTATAAAGAGTTTTAATATAATTTTTATTATTATAAAAAATTTATTTATATAAAAAATTAAAAAAATTAATTTATAATTATTAAACTTATTTTTTAATATATATATATTAAAGGTATTTTATTATTTCTTTTTTATTAATTATAAAAGATTTATTTTAAACTTTTTTAAAAATTTATTTTAAATTTTTTTAATAATTTATCTTAAATTCTTTTAAAGACTTATTTTAAATTTTTTTAAAGATTTATTTTAAATTTTTTTAAAGATTTATTTTAAATTTTTTTAAAAATATATTTTAAATTTTTTTAAAGATTTATTTTAAATTTTTTTAAAGATTTATTTTAAAATTTTTTAAAAATTTATTTTAAATTTTTTTAAAAATTTATTTTAAACTTTTTTAAAAATTTATTTTAAAATTAAAAGATTTATTTTAAATTTAAGAGAGTTATTTTAAATTTTTTTTAATTATAAAAATTAACTTTTTTATTTTTAATTATATTTAGCTAAAATATATATTATTTAATAAAGCTTATTATAATTATTATAATAATAATATTAACTAGCTATAAGGCTTTATTATTATTATATAAAGTATAAAAAATTAAGAAATTTAAAATAATTCTTTTAATTATTTTAATAGCTAAGAGTATTATATATATAAAATATATATTATTAAATAAAATTTATTAAGAATATTTTAATAATATATTTTTTTTAATTTATAAAATAATTATAATAAATATTATAATTAAATTTATATTTAAATTAAATTTAATTTTAAAAATATAATATTTCTTTAAAATATTATATTAATTAATTTTTAAATTATAAAACTTTTTAATAAATTTTTTTAATTTAAATTAAATTTAAATAAAAATATTATTATTTAATAAAGTTTAATTTATATTTTTAAATAATATAATTTATTTTTATAAAGGCTGCTTATAAAATAAAAAAATTAAATTTAAAATTTAAATTTAAAAAAGTTATTTTAAACTTTTTTTAAATTTATTTTAAATTTTAAAAAAATTATTTTAAATTTAAATACTTTTTTTATTATAATATATTTAATTTTTATATTATTTAAATAAATTATATATTATTTAATAAAATTTATTTTAAATTATTAAATAATAAATTTTATTTATTATAAAATATAATATTAATAAAGATATTTTAAAATAAATATTATTATTATAAAATAATTATATATTAATTTTATTAAAAGAAAGTTATTTTAAATTTTAAAGAAGTTATTTTAAATCTTAATATATTTTTTATTATTATATATTTAAATTATATATAATTAAGATAAAATATATATTATTAAATAAAGCTTATTAAAGCTATTTATATAATATATATTATTTATTATATATTATAATATTAATAAAGTTATTTTAAAATAAATATTATTATATTAAAATTTATATATATAAATTTTATTTAAAGAGAATTATTTTATTTTTTTTAAAAAGTTATTTTAAATTTTAAAAAAATTATTTTAAATTTAAATATATTTTTTATTATAATATTTATAATTCTTATTTAATATAAATAAAGTATATATTATTAAAAAAATTTATTAAAAGTTATTAAATAATATATATTATTTATAATAAATTATATTTTTAATAAAGATATTTAAAAATAAATATAAATATTATTAAGAAAAAGTTATTTTAAATATTTTTTAAATTTATTTTAACTTTTTTTATAATTTATTTTAAATTTATTTTAAATTTATTTTAAATTTTTAATTATTATTTATTATAATATTTATAATATAAGTTATATATAAAAAATATATATATTATTTAATAAGGCTTTTTAAGGGTTTTTAAGTAATATATATTATTTATAATAAATAATAATAATAATAAAGAAATAATATTATAAATATTAATTATATAAATAAAATTTATTTTAAATTTTTTTTAAATTTATTTTAAATTTTTTAATAAATTTAATATTATAACTTATTATAATAATTATATATAAATAAAAATTATATTATTTAAAAAAGCTTATTAAAATATATATTTTAATTATTTATATAATATATATAATTAATATAATTATAAATAATTATTAAATAAATTAATAATAATAATAAAATAAAATAATTAAATAATAATTTTATATATAAATATTTTATTTTATAATTTATATTATTTAAAATAATTATTAAAATTAAAAAGTATATAAAAAAAAAAAAAGAAAAAAAAGTTTAAATTAATTTAAATTTAATAATTTTTAATAAACTTAATAATAATTTATTATATTTAATATTTAAAAATTAATTTTATAATATTTATAAATTAATTAAAGCTTTTATAATAAGCTTAATTTATAATTAAGAGTAAAATCTTAATTAAATCCTTTTAATATATATATATTAAAAGATAAATTTAATAATTATAAGTTAATATTTTTAATTTTTTATATAAATAAATCTTTTAATATTTATATTTTTATATTAAAGCTTTTTATAATATATTATAAGATAAAATAATATTAAAAAATATATAAAAAAAATAATTAATAAAGAATAATAATTATTTATTAAAATTAATTAAGGATTAATATTTTAATAAATAATTATATTATAATTATTAATTAATAATTAATATTTTAATAAATAGTTTTTAATTTAATAAAGCTTATTTTATATATTTATTAAAATTAATATTATTAAAATATAAATTTAAAAAAAATAAATAAATTTATTTATTTTTTTTAATATTAAATTTATATTTTAATTAAAAGAAAAATCTTTTTTTAATTTATTTAAAATAAAAAAAAATAAAATTTATTTAATATATATATATTAAAAGATAAATTTAATAATTATAAATTAATTTTTTTAATTTTTTATATAAATAAATTTTTTAATTAAATTAAAATTATAATAAAGTTTATTAAAATATATTAATAAATAAAATAATATTAAAAGATATATAAAAAGATATATAAAAATTAAAGAATAATAAGGCTTACTTTTTTTTTTAATAATAATATATCTTATAATAATATTTAAAAAAAATTATTTAATTTATTAAATATTTTATTTTTAAATATAAATTTTTATTAAAAAAAATAAATTATTTTTTTATTTTATTAATAGCTTTTTTAAAGCTTAATTTAATTTAATATAATAAATTTTAAAGCTTTTATAAATTTTTTATAAAGAATATAAATTAATTAATTTAAATAAGCTTTTTTTATAAAGTTATATATATTTATTATATATAATAATAAATATTTTTAAATAGTTTATTTAATATAATAATTAATAATAAATTAAAAATAATAATATTTTTAATAATTATTTAAAATAAATTAAATTATAATTATTATATATAATTTTTAAATTATAATAATTAAAATAAATTTTATATTTTATATAGTTTTTATTATATAATTTTTTAAATAATTTAATAAATTTAATAACTTTAATTATAAAGGATTTATAATTTAAATTAAATTTAATATTAATAAGAATATTTTAATATAATTATTAATAATTTATTTTTTAATATTTAATATTAAAAGATAAGCTTTATAAATAATTAACCTTTAATTAAATTTAAAATTAAATAATAAAAATTATTAAATTTTAAATAAATATTAAATAATTATAATTTTAAATAATTTATTTTTAATTATAAAGCTTTATATATTTATTTAACTTTAAATTAAATAATTAATATATATAAAATAAATAATATTAATATTAATTAAAGGATTTTAAATAAGCTTAAATAAGGTTATAAGGCTTATTATATATTTTAATTAAAGGTAATATTTTAATTAAGCTTATATAATTAATTTAATTTAAATAAAATATATATTTAAATTTAAAAGTATTATTAATATTTAGCTATTAATTAAATATAAATTTAAATTTAAATTAAATTTATATAAATAATTTAATTTAAGCTAAATATATATTTAAATTTAAGGATATTATTAATATTTAATTATTAATTAAATATAAATTTAATTTTAAAAATATCATTAATTTATTTTTTTAATAATAATATTATAAATATTTAATTTAAATAATAATAAATTTATTTTAAAAAAATATAATAAAATATTTATTAAATTTAATTAATTAAAAATTCTTTTTATTTTTTATTAATTATATATTTTATTTAATTATAATAAGCTTTTTATAATAATATTATAAATATTTAATTTAAATAATAATAAATTTATTTTAAAAAAATATAATAAAATATTTATTAAATTTAATTAATTAAAGATTTTTTTTATTTTTTATTAATTATATATTTTATTTAATTATAATAAGCTTTTTATAATAATATTATAAATATTTAATTTAAATAATAATAAATTTATTTTAAAATAATATAATAAAATATTTATTAAGTTTAATTAATTAAAGATTTTTTTAAGCCTTTATTAAATATATATTTTATTTAATAATAATAAAATTCTTTTTAATTAATATATAATATATATTAATAATTAAAAATTTATATTATATAAAGATAAATTAATTTATTATAACTTTAAAAAGTTATAAAGGTATATTAATTATTATTAATAAAAATAAATAAAGATTTTTTTATAATTAAAAATTAAATATTTAAATATTTTATAAAAGTTATAAATTTATATAGGTTTTTTTTTTTAATAATATTAAAATAAATATATTACTTTAATTAAATAATAAAGGCTTTTAAAATAAAACTTTTTATTATTTAAAATAAAGTAAATTAATTAAATTTTATTAAATTTAGCTTTAATAAAAATATTATTAAAAATAAATTATATTATAAATTAAGATTAAAATAAAAAACTTAAAATATTTTATAAATTTATTAATAAATTTTATTATAAAATATAATTATATTTTTAAAGAAAATAAAAGTTATTTTATTTAATATAATTTTAAATATATTTTTATTTAAGGCTTAATATTATATTAAATAAAATATAAATAAAAAAAAGTTTTAAAAGAAATATTTAATAATAATATTATTTATATTATAAGAAATATTAAAAAATATTATAAATAATATTATTTTATTTATTAATAATTAAATAATTTAAAAATTTAATTTTTAAATTATTTATTATAAATAAGCTTAATATTTTTATTAAATTTATTATATATTTATTTAGCTTTTATAAACCTTATAAAATATTAAAGATATTTTATTAAAATTATCTTTTTAAAAAATATAATAATTATATTATCTTTTTTTTTTATTAATAATTAGCTTAATTTATTAAATTATTATAAATAAAAAGTTTATTTTTAAATTTATAATTAATTATTTTATATTTAATATTTATAAAAATTTTTTTTTTTAAAGATTATTATTTATATTATAATAAATATTTTTTTTTTAAATATTAATAATTTATTTAAAATATTTTTTAAAATATATTTATTATTAATAATAAGCTTTAAATAAAGATATAAGGCTTATTTTATATTTTATTCTTAAAAGTTTATTTAAGTTTATATAAATAATAATTTTTATTATTAATTTAAAATTTTTAAATATATTAATATTTTAAATAATTTAAAAAATAAAAATTAATATTAATAAAAATAAAATATTTTATTTTAAATTAATAAATTAATAAAGAATTAAATTTATTTAATTTATAAATCTTTATATTTAATTTTTATAAATAATAATAAAAAGAAAGTAATTTTAATAAAAAAAATATTTAATTATTTATATAAAAAAATATAAATATTAAAAAAAAAAATATTTTTAAAAAAGGAAAAATATATTATTTTTATTATTTTATTAAATTAATTTTAAAAAAAATTAAAATATTTAAAGCTTTATAATATTAATAATAATAAAAATAAAGTTATTATTTAAAAATTCTTTAATATTATAATTATTATATATTATAACTTTTTATATATTAAGCTTTATTAAAAAATCTTTATAAATTATATATATATTATAAAGCTTTAATTTTATTATTTATAATAATTTTATTTAAAAAATTATTAAATTTATAATATAATATTAATAAAAAAATAATAATATAATATTAAAATATTAATAAAAAAAAAAATAAAAAGAAATAATATAATAATAAAAAAAATTAAAATAAATTAAAGCTTTTTTTTTTAAAAGTTATAATTTAAGCTTTTTAAAGTTTTTTAATATTATTTTAAATTTATAATAAAAAAGGCTTAATTTATTTTTATTAAAAAAGTAAATTAAATAATTATTTTTATTAAAAAAATAAATTAAATAAATTTTTAAAAAATTAATTAAATTTCTTTTAATATTATTTTTAAATTTAATTTTTTAAATTTAAGCCTTTTTTTTTAAATAATATTTATTTACTTTAAAAAGTTAAAAGTAAAAAATAAGAAATATTATTTTTAAATTTAAGCTTAAAAAAAAATATTATTTTAAGCTTAAATTTAAAATTAAAGCTTTTTAAAATTAATAAATATTAATATAATTTTAATATTAATATAGCTTAAAAATATTATTATTATTTTTAAATAAATACAATAATAATAAATATAAATATAAATTATAAAATATTTTTTTTTTATTTATTTATTTTTTATATTATTTATTATATATATTAAATAATAAATTATTTTAATTTAACTTTTTTATTTTATTTTTTATATTATAATTTTAATATTTTAATTAAAATACTTTTAATAATAAATTAATTTATAATATATATTTTATTAAATTTAAATATAATCTTTTTTTATATATTTTTTTTAAAATAAATATTTTTTATTTAAAATATTAATTATTAAAAAAAAATTAATATTATTTTATTATATTTAAAAGATATTTAATATAATAATAATTTTATTTTATAAAAAATAAAATTTATATTATTTTATTTTTAATAATATAATCTTATTTAATATATTAAAAATAAATTTTATAATAAATTAAATATAGCTTTTTTATATAATAATAATTAATTATATTATAATAATTATTATAAATAATATTAAAAATAATAAATTATTAAATAAAATAATAAAAGCTATATAATTAAAAATATTTTAAATTTATAATATAATTTATTAAAATTAAGGTTAAAATTATTAACTTTAATAATTTAAATTTAATAAAATTAAGATTAAAATTAAATAATAATAAATATAAATATAAATTATATTATTATTATTTTTATAAAATATTAATATTATTTATATAATATAAATATATTATATATTTATAATATAAATATATTATATATTTATTATATTTTTTATTTTATTTTTAAGTTTTTATAATTAATTAATTATAATTTTAATCTTTATAATAAATTTATTATTAAAGTATTTTTATTTAAAGATTTATAAATTAAGGTATTTTATTATAATTAATAAGGCTACCTTAATTTAATTATAATAATTATATTTATATTTTTTTATTTATATAATTAAAATTTAATAATAATAAAATTTAATATATATTTTAATAATTTTAAGGGATATAAAGAAATAAAATAAAATAATTTAATTTTTATAATAAATTCTTTTTATTCTTTTAATTAAAATAAATTATTTATAAAAATCTTATAATTTTTAAACTTTTATTATATAAAAATAATATCTTAAAACAAATATTTTATAATTATTTAAATAGCTTAATAAATATATTTATTATTATATTATTTTTAATTTAATAATATTGAAATAATTTAAATTTTTATTAATAAGAAATTAATTATTAAATTTTAATTAAAGTTTTAATTATAAATATTAAAAAGGGTTTATATAAATATATAATAAAAAATAAGTTTTTAAGTTATTAAGATTAAATTTAATAATATTATATATAAAAGAATATATTAATATAAAAAAATATATATTAATAATATTATTTAAATTTTAATAATTAATATATTAAATTTAAAGATTTAATATATTTTTTACTTTTTATTTTTAAATATTAAATATATATAATAAATAAAAAAGTTTAATATAAAAAATATTAATAATTATATAAAACCTTTTAAAATACTTTATATATATTTAATATATAAATAATTTATATAACTTTATAAATAATTTTTATATAAATAACTTAATTTAATATTATTTTTATAAAAATTAAAAATTTAAAAATATATTTATTAAGCTTTATTTTATTTATTAATAAAAAAATAATAAATAAATAAATTATTTAATAAAATAAATAAATAAGTTTTAATTTCTTATATAAGTTATATATTATATTTATTTATTTAAGTTAATTTTATTTTAATTTATAAATATAATTAATATCTTAATTTTTTTATTTTTTAAAAAAAGGTAAAAAATATTTATTAATTTAATATAAGCTTTATTATTTTATTAAAATAATATTAAATTTATAAAAAAAAAATTAATATTAATATAAAAAATATATTTAATTTATTTATAATTATTAATATATTATACTTTTTATATAAAAATTATAATTTTATTAATAATATATATATTCTTAATAAAATTTATTAAATAATTAATTTAAATATTTTATTTAATATATATTATATTTCTTATAAGGCTATTAATAAAGGCTTTAATTATAATATTATAAAGATATAATATTTAATTTTATATTATTATTATTTAATAATTATAAAGCTAAATAATAATATTAATATAATTAATAAGGGTATTTATCTTTATTTAAAGCTTAAATTTTTTTAAAAATAATTATAATTATTTTTTTATAAATTCTTATTTATTCTTTTTTATTTTTTTTTCTCTTTTTTTTCTTTTTTTTCCTTTTCTTTTATTCCTCTTTTTTTTTTTCCTCCTTTTTTTTATTATTAATATAAATAATTATAATAAAATTAAGCTTAATAAAGGCTTTTTATATTATTTTAACCTTTTTTTTAATTATTAATATAATATTATTTTATATATTAATTAAAGCTAATTAAATCTTTTTTTTTAATTTTTAACCTTAATTTATAATAATAAATAAGCCTTATTTATATTTAATTTTATATTTTTTTTTTTTTATTATCTTAATAGCTTATTATTATTATTTAATTTTAATATATTTATTTTTTATTAATAATTTATTAATAATTATTTTTTAAAGAAATTTAATAAGCTTTTTTTAATTAATTAAATAATTAAATAAAATTATATTTAACTTATATAAATTAAGTTAATTTAATAAATAAAATAAAAAGTTTTTATTATATTAAATTTAAGAAAAAAAATATAATAATTTTAATTAATATCTTTTCTTTTAATATTTAAATAAAAAAAAAATAAATAAAAAAAGCTTATTTTTTATTCTTTTTAAAGCTTTTTATATATCTTAATTATATTCTTTAAATTCTTTTATAATTTTATAAATATAATTAAATAAATTATATAAATATATTAATCTTTTATAATTTTAAGCTTAAGCTTAAGCTTAAGCTTAAGCTTAAACTTAATTATATTATTATTATTTATATATTATTATTATAACTTTTATTATTCTTTTTATTATTTTTTTTTAAATATCTTTATTAAAAGTTATTATAATAAGCCTTAAGAATTATATAAAATTTAAATAAAAATAAAAATAAAAAATAAAAAAAAGTATAAAATATAATAAGCTAAAATTAAAAATAAAAAAATAAAATTATAATAATAATTATAAGTTTAATATATATTTTTACTTTTTTTTATAACTTACTTTATATTTAATTAATATATATTTATTTAATTATAATATAAATATAAAAAAAGGGTAATATAAGAAAGGAAAGAGGAATAAAAAGAAAAATAAAAGCTTTCCTTTACTTAAGCTAAGATATAGCTGGCTTATATAGATATAATATGCGCTGGCATATATAGGCTTATATATAAGCCACCTATTTATAGGCCCTAGCTGTGGCTTATCTATTAGTCCACCAGGGGTGTTATATGAGAATACCTAATTATCGCTGGCCCAGGAAAATCTTTCTATAAAGCCATTGAAGAAGCAATGGCTTAATACCAGCGTCTATCACTGTGTGAAGGGACTAGATGCATACTGCTTAAGAAGCATATGTGTATAGATTAAAAACGAGACCACTTTAAAACAGCAGAGATGAGCATGTATAACACAGCATTACAATATTCAAGGTTTACATTTAATGCATGTTACGAAAATTATTTAAGCAGGTAAACTTGTCTTAATTTTTTAGTTCTTAAAAAAACCTCTGGGAGGAAAAAACTACTAACTATTAATCTCCGCAGGCCCAAATGTGCCGCATGGGAGGATGATGCCGCTTGGGATAATGGTGCCGCCAGGGAGGGTGGTGGCGCCTAGGAGGATAATGCCACTTAGGAGAGTAATGCCTCTAGGGAGGGTGAAGCTGCTTAGGAGAATAGATCCGCCTAGGAGGGTGGTGATGCTTGGGAGAATAGTGCCCTCTAGGAGGGTAATGCTATCTGGGAGGATAAAGCCATCTGGGAGGATAGTATCGGCTGGGAGGGTGAAGCCAATTAGGAGGGTGATGCCGCTGGGGACGGGCTCTCCTGATTCCTTAAAGGAATCGCCTGGGAAGATAATGCTACCTGGGAGGGCAGTATTAGCCGCTATTATAACTACTACTCGGAAGGTGGTGCTGCATGGGAGGGTGACGTCGCCTGGGAGGACGAGGTGTCTCAACGTGACCCGATCTTGGGTCGAAAAGTTCGACGGCCGCTGGGAGGGCTCCTGGGAGGGTTGGATGATGGTGCCGGCTGGGAGGGGGTAGGGCGAATCCTTCAAAACGGGTATGCCAGCTGACCAGACCGTTTTAGATACTCTAAGCGATAAGTTCATGAGGTAGAAGGTGTTTGGTGGAGGGGCACTTGGCGACGGAACGGACGAGTTGGTATGCACGAGTTGGACTGATGCGCGGGTTGGACTGATGAAGTTGGATGGATGGAGGGAGATGGAGAGGGAGAGAGACATGCAGATTAAGCTGGAAGTTGTCGCATGGGAGGACAAAGGTGCCGCCTAGGAGGGTAATATTACTAGCTTCAAAGCAAATAATAATACCGCCTAAAAGGATAATATAAACTAAAGCATTTAGCACCTTAATTTTTAAACCTTTCCTAACCAAAACCAGGATGATAATGCCACTAAAGGGGAGGAGGATCTTCGCTTTCTATAATCTATTAAATATAAAACTGAATAGGGTGTGGGTGCTAGGTGTGAGTGTGGGTGTGAGTGCTAGGTGTAGGTACTGGGTGTGGGTGTTGGGTGTGGGTGGTGTGGGAACTTACCTGCTTTTGCTGCTGCTGCTGCTGGTGGTTGCTGCTGCTGCCACCGCCACCGCCGCCCTTGCCCTTGCCATTGCCGTTATGTATTCAGGGCCATCTATAGATGAGAACGGCTTAGATCATACCACGCTATCGTATAACCGATATTTAAACCCGAATCATCCATCTGACGTAATGAGACAGGTGCGGTATTGGAAATGCCTACGATAGGCATCGAAGTGGGGTCAAGATTTTCCGGTGTAAGAAGAGCCAGGTTGCATCCAAGACACCCATGGCGACTGAGAAACCCAAGATCACTAAGGTCGCCAAGGTCCCAGAGGCACCCAAGAGATGTGAGAATCCGCGGCACCTAGAGAAATGGGAACCATTGGACTTTATCCAGAATAACTATGGCAAAGGTGGGTGTGGGTATAAGTGGGTGTGGGTATGAGTGGGTGTGTGTATGAGTGGGTTTGTATGAGTGGGTGTAGGTTTTGGGTGTGAGCAATTGGGCGAGGTGGTGATATACCGGTGCATCCTCTGTTTTTGCAGGTGAGAATCTCCGTATTCCTCCTATAAATCCTCACTCTGATGCTGGAAAGGGTAGTTGCGGTTGCGTTTAACTACGTATTTGAGTTGGATATATCGATTCGGTGTCGTCTTTCCAGAGGTGACGCATTTGGCGGAATATGAGCATTGCGTGTGAAATCGAAGAATTGCACCGTGACAGAATCAAAAAGAGCGTCGGACCGGGCGAAATTATATTTTGAGACGTAAAAAGACACCCGGAAGTATATGGAAGAGGGGGCAACAAACATCAACTTTGTTCTCAGTTTAGAGTGATCGCCGGGTTAAGGAGGTGGAAGGGCAGGCTCAGAGTAGGCTTAAATGAAGCGCTTCTGCTTTATTGGTCGGAAAACCGTTGGAGAGCGTAACAAATATCTTGCTATAACCTCGGTCGAGCCTGTTGGCTGTCACCGTCATCTCCTTCGAGTCATTAATTCTCCTCTGGTTGCGGATTCTATTGCTGACGGCGGTTGGACCTTCTTCCTAATCGAGAATAATACTATTACCACCCGTGGCTTCGAATTAGAGCTGTGACATGTTGTGCTGCTTCTCTTAAACTGACTTCAGCCTGCCCACCTTAAGCAGTACATATTTCATTAACTTGACCATTATCTCCCCGTTCCACTTCAATCACAGTGTAAGCTCCAATAAAGACTCCCTCTGTTCTGCAATCAACCACTTGAGCGCGGCAAGCATGGCACTCGTGAAGCTTAGCTCAGGCAAGATGTCTGGGCGCAAGTGCTCAATGCCACGACGCGTAACTATCTCTAACTCGCTAGTGTCAGCTTTGAGACGGTATTCACGGATATCATAGACCATAATAAGTGCCAGTCTAATTATATTCAGAGGCGCTTTCTTGCATACTGACCTTGTGGCAGTCGCTAAGACTACCCCTGGTGCACCCCCACGGCCAACCCGCGTGACCACGGCAAAGTTTCGGGTGGGCAGAGTAATGCGGACCGATTTGAAGACCAGCGAGCCGAGGTACCATAGGAAACTTTCTTGGATGGTGCAGAACCCAGGCTTGATGACCAGAGTCCACCCGAGACCGATATGAACTGCCGTAAGCCAAGAACTCAGCTAGGAAAACAAGTGGCTCGGCCGCAACCCGAAGACGAATTTCGCTAGGCAATGCCAACAGCAGTATTATTATATAAGCACGGCGGTGCACTAGAGCACTTCGGCCCTATAGCAGCCATAACTTAATTTTCTCCCCTTAATACATATATAAACACTTTATATATAATTAATTAAATTAATTATATAACTTATTATATTATCATTATATAAATAATTTAAAGCTTATTATACCTTTATATAATAACTATAATTCTAATTACTTATTCTTATTATTTTTATAATAAAAATTAATTATTAATAACCTTTTAACTACTTATAAATCTACTTATTAATTAATAATATTTATAATTCCTTTATTAATTAACCTTAATTAAGCTAAAAGCCTTATAAATATTATAATATTATATATATTTTTAAATAACTTTTATTTAAATAAATATAAATATTATTTAATTAAATAGCCTTAACTTTTCTAATTATTAAATCCTTTTAATTAATCTTTATTAATTTATATATATATATATATATTTAATCTCCTTTATATATATAAAATAATCTTTATATAAATAAAGGAAAATATTAAATTTTATATTAATTTTAAAATAAATTTAATTAATTTATTAAAAATATACTTTTTAAAATTTATAAAATTAATCTTTTATAAATATTTATTTAAATAAGCTTTTATATTTTATAGCTTTAATTATTAATAAACTTAAAAAAACTTTTTAATTTAATTTAAAATAACTTTTATATTAAAAATATTATAATATATTCTTATAATTATTTTTATTTATTTAATTTAAAATAAAATTTAAAAAAAAAACTTTTAAATTATAAATAAAAACTCCCTTTTTCTTTTTTTAAATTTTCCTTTAAAAAATTATTTATTATTTAATTCTTAATAATTATATTTTATAAATTAATTAAATTTAATTAACTTATTTTATTATATTATTAATATTTTAAATTCCCTTAATAATTAATTCTTAATATTTTATTTATTTTTATAAAATCCTTTAAAGACTTTTAAAAACCTTTTAAAGCTCCTTAAGAATTATTAAAAAGTAATATAATATCTTTTATAAAAAAAGAATATTATAATATTTCTCCTTTAATTAATTATTTTTAAATTTAAATTCTTATATTCTTATTTCTTTTATTTTTTATATTTTATAATATAAAAAAAATTATTTAATTTTATAAATTAGCTAAATTTATTTATATTATTATAAAATATTTATAAAAAGCTTAAATAAATCTTTATTTATTTATTTATAAATTAAATATTTAATATTATTATTATTTATATTATTAAATAAATTATTAAAATTAAATTATTTTAATTATTTTATTTAATTATATTTATTTATATTTTATAATAAATAAAAAACTTTATAAGTTAATTTAATAAAAAAAAATATAAAAATTAAATTATTTAAATTAATATTAATTTAATATTTCTTATAAATATAATATTATCTTTTAATATTTTTATTTTTATAATTATTTATTTTTTAAAAGGAATTAATATTAAATTCTTTAAATATCCTTATAAAATAATTTATTAATTTAATATTTTTATTTAATTCTTTATTTAAAATAATAATTATATATATTAAAATTAATATAAGCTTTATTATTAAAGTTAAATAAATTTTATATTTTAAATAAAGAATAATTTAAATAACTTTTAATAATATTATTAATTTATTATTAAACTTTAAAAAATATCTTTTTTTAATCCTTATTATAAAAAATTATATATAAATATAAAGATATTATATATAAATATAAAGGTATTATATATAAATATAAATTAAGCTTTTATAGCTTTTTATAATATAAATTTATATTTTAAGCTTAAAATATTTAAATTTAATAATAAATTTATAAATATTTATATTTTTTATATTTATTACTTTATTAAGGCTTATAATAATAAAATAATATTTATAAATTTTATAATTAATATTATTTTAAATTATAATTTAAATAAAATATATTAATTTTTTTTATTAATTAAAAAAAAAAAAAAATTAATAAATAATCTTAAATTATAAAATAATAAATTATAATAATATTTTTATTTTAATTATAAAAATATTATAAAAAAGGTAAATTAAATAATATATAATTTTAAAAAAAAAATAAACTTTTTTTTATTAATATATTAATAAAAAGATTTATTTATATAATAAAGTAAGAAATATTAATAAGGATATTTAAATTTATTATATTTATATTAATTTTAATATAAATTTTTAAATTATTATTATTTTAAATTTTATTAAAAATATTTTAAAAAAATTTAAGAAATTAATTAATTAAAATAAATATAATATTTAATAAAAATAATAAAAAACTTATAAAAAATATAATATATAATAAAGTTAAATTTAAGAATTATAAAATTAAATAAACTTTATAAAAAAAAATAATAATAATAAAATTAATAAACTTATATAATTTAATTAATATTTATAATAATATAATAATAATAATAAAAATTATTTTAATTTTTATTAATAATCTTATAATTTTAATTATAATTATAATAATTAAAATTATAAATATAATATTAAACTATATTATAAATCTTAAATATTAATTAATAACTTTTTAAATAATAATAAAAAAAATAATAATATATTAAAAAATAAAAATAAATTTAATAAGCTTAATTATTTTTAATATAAATATTTTTAATAAGCTAATAATAATAATAAATTTAATATAAAGATATTTATAACTTTTATAAATTAAAATAAAAAAAAAATTAATATAAAAATAATAAATAATATTTAAATATTTTATTATAATAATAATAATTTTATTAATTTTAATAATATTTTTTTTAAAAATAAAAAAAAACTTATTAAATTAAAGAATTAACTTAATAATTAATTTAAAAAATATCTTTATTATTAATAAAATTTCTTTTATTTAATATTTTTATTTTAAAATATAAATTATTTATTATATTTTTAAAAAATTCTTTTAAATAAATTAAATTCTTTATTTTTAATTTAATAAATAATTATAAAATATTATTTTATTAAAATAACCTTAATATTTAATTTATTTATAATAAATATAGCTTAATTCTTTTTATAAATATTATTTTATTTTACTTTATTAAATAAAATATTTTATATATTTAATTATTATTTAAGCTTAATTATTTAAAAATAATTATATAAATTTTAAATAATAAATATTTATTAATAATTCTTAATATTTATTTTAAAGCTATTTTTATTTTTAATTTAATTTTAAAATATTATTATTCTTAATTAATTAAAACTTTTTTAAAGAAAATTATTTTTTTTAATAATATTAATATTAAATTTATTATTATTTATTAAATTTAACTTTTAATTAATATATTAAATATAAATAAATAATTATAAATAACTTTAAAGCTTATTTATATAATAAATAATTCTTTTTATAATTTATTATTAAATTTATTTTTCTTTAAAGCTTATTAATTATATATTAAATAAAGCCTTAATAGCTTAAATAATATAATTAAAATTATAAATATTAAATATAAAATTTAAATTATTTATTTTTATAATTTTCTTATTAATTAAAAAATAATATTAATTAAAATTATAAAAATTATTATTATATTTCTTAAATATAATTATAATATTTTTATTAAATTTTAAACTTTATTTATATTTATAAATAATTATTTTATTAAATCTTATATTATTTTAAACCTTTAAAATCTTATTTATATTTTTTTTATATATAATATTATTAATAAATAAATTTATTTATTTTCTTTTTTTAATTTTAATAATTTCCTTATTATTATTTATTATAATTAATAATTAAGAATTTTAAAATAACTTTTTATTACCTTAAATCTTTAAATCTTTATTATTTAAAAAAATAAAAAATTTATAATAATATTTTTATTAAAAGCTTTTAATAAAATACCTTTTTTTAAAAAAAAATAAATATTTAAATAATTATCCTTTTAATATATTTATATTAAAGCTTAATTTTAATATTAATTAAATAAATATTTATAATAATTAAAGCTTAAAAAATATTAAATATATTTAAAATCTTATATTATAATATATTTATTTATTTAATTTATAATTTAAATATTTTAATAATAATATAAATATATTTATTTTTTTTAAATTTAATATTAAATTTAATAATTTTTAATAATATCTTTATAATATATTTTTTTAAAATTATATAACTTTTAATTTTATTCTTAAATTATTAAAAAAAGCTAATATAATAAAGAATATTTCTTTAAAAAAAATTTTCTTTTTTTATATCTTATATTTATTATTTAAAGAAATAATAAATTATAATTTATAATTAATTTATATTAAATTAATATTAAAATTATATTATATAATTATTTTTTATTTTATTAAAATAATATATTTAATTTCTTTAATAATTATTTTATATTTATTATTATAAATATTATTAAAAGATTTCTTTAATAATTAATTATTTATTAAAATTAATAAAAAATTATTTTTATTATATTTTATTATAAATTTTAATATTTAATAATTAATATTATAAAATTAATTATATTATTAAGATTTTTTTAATATTATATAAAATAACTTTTTAATTTTTATTTTTAAGCCTTTATTTTAATTTATATAAATAATATTATTATCTTTTTTTATTTTATAATAAATTATTTTCTTTATTTAAAAATTATTTTTATTATTTTTAAAAAGTTTAATTATATTTTATTTTTTAATAAATATTATTTTATTTTAATAAAATTTAAAGCTTTAAATTATTTTATATTTTAATTAAAATTATTAATTATAAAAAAAAAAATTAAAGTTATTTATTACTTTAAAATATTTAAAATTATTTAATTATTTAAAATAAAATTAAGCTTAATAAATTATTATTATAATTTTATTTTTAATTTTATTATTATTATAAATTTCTTTAATAAACTTAAAATTATTAATTTTAAAAGTAATTTTTATATAAATTTTTAAAAAAATATTTATTTTTAATATTATAAGTTTTTATTATAATTATTAATATTAAATAAGAATATTAACTTTAAATAAATTAAATTATAAAAAAAAAAATTTATTTAAATAGCTTTTAAAAATATTATATTTAAATATAAAAAAAATTAAAAATTATTTTTATTAATATTATTAACTTAATATTTTTTAATTTTATTAAATTATTTATTCTTTATATTAATATTAATACTTAAAGTATTAAAATTAATTTTTATTAAATTTAAAATAATAATAAAAATTAATTTATTTTATTTTTATTTTATATTTTAAATTTTATAAAAGAAAATTATTATATTATAAAATTAAAAATATTTAATTTAATTTAAGCTTTTAATAAATATTTTTATTATTTAAATTATAATTAAATTAAAATAATTATTAATTATATAATTATTTATAATATTTTTAATTTATTAATTTATTTTTTATAAAATTTAAAATACTTTATAAAATAATAATTATTTTTAATTAAATATTTAAATTATATTAATATAATTTATTATTTTAATAAATCTTATATTAATATAAATATTTTATTTTATTTTTTAAAATCTATAAATATTAATATCTTTAAAGAATTCTTTTAAAATATTATAAAATTAATTATATATTTATATATAATTATTTAATAATTAATATATTATTTTTTAAAGTTATTTATTAAAATTAATTTATTATTAATTAAATATCTTTTTTTATAATTAATTATTATTTTTTTTATTTTATTTTTAAAGTTAAATAAAGGCTTTTTTATAAGTTAAATTAATTTAAATATTATTTTTATTTTTAAAATTAATTTTTTTAAAATTAATAAATAAATAATTAATATTTTATAAATATTTTTAGCTTTTTAATAAAATTTAATAAAAGCTTTAAAATTTAATAAATAATTTTATTTTATATATTATTAATTATATAAATAAATTAAATTTATTATATATAACTTTAATAAATTTAATTTTATTTTTTATAATTTTTAGCTTTATTTATATAATTAGTTTTTTTATTATATAAATAATAAATATATTAAATTAATTATATTTATAATTTATTTAAAATATATTTTATAAATAATATATAATAATTATATTTATATTAATATAAAATAAATTTATTATTTTCTTTAAAATATTATTTTTTTTTTAAAATATAAAAAAAAGTTAATAATTATATAAATAATTATATAATTTATAATATTTATAAATTTTTAAAATAGTTTTTTTTTAATAATTTATAATATATTAAAATTCTTTTAATTTTATTATTTATTTTTTATTTTAATTTTATTATAAATTTATTTATTTTAATTTTTAAAAATAATTATATTTTATTTATAATATATAAAATATTTAAATTTATTAAAAGCTTTATAAAATATATAAATTATATAGCTAAGAATTAAGTTAAATTATATATTAATTATATATATTTTAATTAAAGCCTTTTAAATATTTTTATTTTAAATATAAATATTAAATTTATAAGTATTTTATAAAGAAAATTATATATTATAATAAATATTAATATATAAATAATAATAATTAATTATATTTTAATTAATAAATAAATTAAATAAATTATTTAAATAATAATATTAAAATTAATTTTATATTTTAAAGCTTTATAAAATCTTTTTTTATAAAAAAGATATTTATTTTATATTTTATATATTATAAATATTTTTAAATTAATAATAATTAAATAAATTTTATTTATTATATTATATAATTAATTTTTTTATAATTTTCTTTTATTAATTATAATAATAAATTTTAATTTTAACTAATAATAATAAATAATTAAAAAAAAAGTTATTAAAAATATTTAAATAACTTAAATAAAAATAAAAATTTATTATAATAATTAATATAAATCTTCTTTTAATTTTAAAAAAAATAATTTTATTTATATTAAGCTTATTAAATTTAAATAATAAGAATATTATTTTAATTATTAAATTAAGTTTTTATTTAAATAAATTAAATTTTATAAAATTAAAGAAAAATTTAATTTATTTAAATATAAGTTAATTTTATTTAAATAATTAAAATAATTATTATAAATTTTTATTAAATATTTAATTTTTATTTTTTATATTTAAATAATAATAAAATTATTAAAATTTAAAGCTTTAAATATTAATAATAAATAAAAATATATTATTTAAAATATTATTAATTATATTATATATAAAATCTTTTTTTTAAATTATAATATTTTTTATTATAAATTTAAATAAATAAATTATAAAAATATTATTTAAAAATTATATAATATATTAATTTAAAATATTTTATAATTTATTAAATAATATTATTAATTTTATTAATTTTTTTAAAATCTTTTTATTTTTATAAAAATTTCCTTTATTTAATAAATATTTTTTAATAATAAATTTAAATTATATTATTAAATTTATTATTTATAAAATTAAATAATATATAAAAATATATATTAATAACTTTTTAATTTTAATTTATTTAATTAAAAAAATTATTTTTATTTTATTTATTTTTTATATTATTTAATTATTATAAAATAATTAATAAATTATTTATATATAAATTATATTATATTAAATAACTTTTAACTTTTTTATATTAATAATTAAGCTTATTTCTTTTTAAAGTTTTTTTTAAAATTATAAAATAATAAATTAATAATTTATAAATAATTTTTAATTTTTAATTAATTTATATCTTTAAATTATTTTTTTTTTTTTTAATAATAATATTTATTATTTAATTTATATTTTAATATATAATTATTAAAATATTTTTAATTTAATATTAATTTTTATTTTTTAAATTATTTTAATTTTATTTAATTTATTATATTTTTTTTAAATTAATTATTATATTATTTAATAATATTATAATTTTTACTTTTATTTATATAAATAATATTATTAATAAGCTTTTTATAAAATAATTTAATTTTAATATAATTTTAAAAAAAATAAATAATATTAAATAAAATAAATTTCTTTTTAATTTATAATATTATATATTAATTAAAATTAATAATAATATTTAAGTTATAAAACCTTTTATTAATTATTATATTTTATTAATTTCCTTTATTAATAATATTTAAAATAATAAAATCTTTAATTTATTAAAATTAATTAATATTATTATATATAATATAAATAATATAAATAAAAAAAAACTTTTAAAATAATTTAAAAAAAATTTATAATTATTTAATAAATCTTTTTTTATAATATTAATAATAAAATAAAAATAATAAAAGAAATTAAAATTAAAATTTAAAAATTAAAAATTAAAAAATATATAAATATTAATATTTTTATTTAAAATATAAAAAAGATTAAAAAAAAAAGAAAAGAAAAAATTATATTTTTAATATATTCTTTATTTATAATAAATTTATTTTAATTAATATAATATCTTTTATTTTTTATTTAAAGAATTTAATTAATATTATAAATAACTTTTCTTTATTTTTTTTTTATTATTATTTTTTTTTTTATATATAAATTTTTTTTTAATTTTATTTATATATTTATTAATTTTTATTATAAAAATATTAATATTTAAATTATTTATATTAAAATTCTTATAAGAAATATTATTAATTAACTTATAATAAAGATTTATAAAATTAAGAAAATTATTATATATCTTAATTTATTATATATCTTTTATTAAATTAATAATAAAATTTATATTTTTTACTTTATTTTAAATTCTTTTAATATTATAATTTAATTTAAAAAATAAGCTTTTTATAATTTAAATATTTTTAATATATTATATTTTTAAAATTTTTATTAAAATATTATTAAAGCTTTTAAAAAAAAATTAATTTTATTTTTTTTATTTTTAATAATTAAATAAAATTTAAATTTTAAATTTAAAAATTATTTATATTTTAAGATTATTTAATTTATAATTTTTTATAATTATTTAAAAAAAAATTTAAAATTTAGCTTATTAATTATAAAACTTATATATAAAATATTTTTATTAATATTTTATTTTATTTTTTATTTATTATTTTTAAAAATATTAATTAATTTTTTATTATTTAAAAAGATATTATTATTTATAAATATAAATTTTAAAAATAAATTAATAAAAAATTAAATATTATTAAATATTAAATTAATTTTATTTTTATTAATTTATATAAAATTATTATTAATATATTAATTAATAAAAAAATTAAGCTATTAATATATATTTTAATTATTTATAAATTAATTAATTTAATATTATTTAAATAACTTATATTATTAATAAAAATTTAAATTATAATTAAAGTTAAATTTAATTATATATTTATAAATTATTTTATAAATAATAAAATTTAAAAATAAATATATTTAATTATTAAATATAAAATTTATAAATTTATTTAATATTATAAAAAGTTATTAATTTTAAAATCTTTTTATTAATAAATATAATTTAATAATTATATTATAATAATTAAACTTTATATTAAAAAAAAGATTTAAATTATAAAATTATAATTAATAAATAAAATTATTTATAAAATTATTATTATTTTAAATAAAAAATATAATAATAAAAAGTAAAATATTAAAAAAAATCTTTTTTAAAAATATAAAAATTAAATATTAAATATTTTTAAATAATATCTTAATTATTTTTATCTTTTTTTTAATAATAAAATTAAAATTTCTTAATTATATATTATTTAATATAAATTTAATAATTTTATTATATAAATTAATATTTATTAATTTTTAATTAAATTCTTTAAATATTTTAATTAATTTAAATTAAAATTAATAAAAATATTAATTTTTTTTATTAATTTTAAATAATAAAAGCTTTTTATTAAATTATTAAAAATTAAAATTATTAATATTATTTAATAATTATTTAATTATAAACTTATTTATTATAAAATTATTATAATTTATAATAATAATATAAATAAAATTATAAAATAAAATATATATAAAGTTAAATAATATTAATATATTCTTTTAATTAAATAATATATTATTTTTTAAAGTTAATTTATTATTTTAAATATTTTAAAAAACTTTTTTATTTTAAAATAAATAATATATTATTTTATTTATATCTTAATATTATTATTTAATAATTAAAATCTTATTATTTTTAAAAAATTTAATAATATAAAATTCTTATATTTAATTAAGTTTATTAATAATAAAAATAAAATTATTAAAATAATTATTTAAGTTTTTTAAATATAAAGAAATATTATTATAATTAAATTTATAAATATATATTTTAGCCTTATTAAAAATTAATTTAAAATTATTAAAAAGCTTTTTTAATTACCTTTTAATATATTTATTTAAAAATATATTTTAAAAAATAAAAAAATTAAAGTTATTTTATAAATTTTTATAACTTATTTTTATTTATTTTTTAATATTAACTTTTATTTAAATATTTTAATTTAAAAGCCTTTTTAAATAAATAATAATTATAATATAAATTTAAATTTTAATAAAAATAAAAATAATATTAATATAAATATAAACTTTTTTTTTAATTAAAATTATTAAACTTTATAAAATATATTATTTTAAATAATATTATAATAATAAATATTAAAATTTAAATTATTTTAAATAATAAATAATTATCTTATTATATTATAATTCCTTTTAATATAAGATTATTTAAAGCTTAAATAAATAAAATTATTTTAAAATTTATAAATCTTATTATTTAATAAATCTTTAATAAAATTTATAAAATTTATATATAAAATTTCCTTTAATAAAAAGTAAAGGTTTTTATTAATAAAATTAAAATAATAAAGAAAAAAAAAATTAATAAATTAAAATATTAATATATATAATATTATAAAAAATAAATTATAAAATTTTATAAGGCTATTAATATAAATAATATTAAAAAAGCCTTTTTATAATCTTAAATAATAAATATTAAGAATATTATAATTTAAAAGGTTATAATTATATAAAAAGCTAAATTTATAAAAAATAATTTATAATCTTTTATTTTATTAAATTAATTTATAAATCTTAAGGATATAATTATTATTAATTAAAATATTAATAATAATACTTTTATTAAAAAAATCCTTTTTTATTATAATAAAATTAAGGAAAAAATTATAATAATTTAAATTATTAATTTTAATTATAAAATAAAAACCTTTATTTAAAGCTATTATTTATAATAACTTAATTATATAAAAAATACCTTAAATATAATTAATATCTTAAATAAAAGTATTAATAATATTATTATTAAGAATTTTATAAATAATATAAAAGATTTTAAAAGATATAAATTTAATAATATTTTTATATTAAAAGCTATTATATATTTTATATTTTATTAAAATTAAAAGTTTAAACTTAAATAAAAGTTAAAATATTTTAATAATTTAAATATTATATTTATAAAAAAAAAAGAATTAATTAAAGAAATTTATTAATAAATTTATTAAATAAATCTTAAATTATATTTATATTATAATATATATTTTTTATATAACTTAAATAATTTATTATAAAAAGCTTTTTATTTTTTAAATTATTTAAATTAATAAAGCTTTTTATAAAAATAAAATCTTTATTTATTAAGCTTAATTAGCTTTTACCCTTTATTTATTTATTTTTTTAAATAATATTAAATAAAATAAATTATTTTATTTAAATAATAATATTTTTATTAATAATAATAATTTAATAATAATTATTTTAATAAATTATTTTAAAAGATAATATATTATTTTTTTTAATATTTATTTTAAAGCTATTTATTAAAATTAAATAAATTTTTTTTTAAAAAAACTTTTATTAATATAATAATTTTAAATTACTTTTCTTAAAATTATTTTATAAAGAAAAAATAAAATTTAATTTAAATTTAAAATTTACTTTTATTATATTAATATTTTATTAATAAATATAAAACTTTATTTAAAAATATTATATTTAAATATTCTTTAAATTAAAAAATTAAGTTAAAGATTTTTTATTTTATAATAAAATTATATATATTATTTAATTTAATTATAATATAATTAAACTTAACTTTATAAATTTTATATAAATTAAATATATAATAAATTTTATTATATAAATTTATTAAATAAATATTTTTAATTAAAATAATTATCTTTTAATTATTTATATTATTACCTTTTATATTATATAAATTAATAAAATTTATAAAGCTTTTTATAAAATCTTTTTATAAGAAATATATAAAGAATTTATTAAAATTTATATTTAAATAATAATTATAAATAATAAATAAAATATAATTATTAATATTTTTATTTATAATAAAATTATAAGATTTTTTAATAATAAATATTGCTTTAATATTATATAAATATAAACTTATTACCTTATAATTAATATTATAAATATTAATTTCTTTTATAATATAAAGAGTAAAAAAGCTTATATTATTTAATTATATAAAAATAAAACTTTATATAATAAAATTCTTATTATAAATAAATAAAATTAAAACTAAGCTTATAATATATATTATAAAGCTTATTTTAAGATATATAAAGATACTTTTAAATACTTTTTTTATAAATAAAATTATTATATTTATAATTATATTTTAATTAATAAAATAATTTTAATTATTTTAAAAAATTATTATTTTATATTTTAATTTATTATAATTAAGTAGCCTTAAAATATTATAAATTATATTATTCTTTAAAACTTTAATAATAAATAAAAGCTTTTAATTAATAAAAAATTTATTATTTATTAATTTAAATTTAAGATAAAATAAAAGATTTAAAAATACCTTTTTAATTTAAATATAATATTATTAAAGTTTTAATAGCTTATATTTATAAAAGTTATTTAAAAAAAAAGATATTTATAAAATTTTAAATAAGGAAAAGAAGAATAATAATAATATAATATTAAATAATAATAAAAAGATTATAAAGATTAAAATAATTAAAAAAAATATTAATTTATTATTTAAAACTTTAAAAAGCTTAATTAAATTATTATTACTTTATTTAAAATTATTATTAATATTAAAACTTAAAATATTAAAGCTTAAAAATTTATTATTATTAATAATATATTAAATTAAATAAATAATATTATTTTAAAAAATACCTTAATTATAATAAAAACTTTAAATTTAATATTTATAAAGAATATATTTAATTAAATAAATAACTTTAGCTTTAATATTATTATATAAGATAATAAAAAAATAAATAAATAATAAAGTAAGAATTAAAGTTAAGAATAAAAAGAATTAAAATTATTAAATTATAATAATATTTAAGACTTTTTAAGATTTAATAAACCTTTAATATAAAATAAAATTATATATTTTATTTATAAATATATTTTTATATATTTATATTATAAATAATATATAAAGATATATATATTTTTAGGAAGAGGGTATATTATATAAATATAGCAGTGTATTAAAATATTTCAGCTTTATAATAACTATAGCTTAATTTTCTCCCCTTAATATATATATAAATGCTTTATGCATAATTAATTAAATTAGCTGTATAACTTACTATACTATTGCCATATGAGTGATTCAAAGCCTGCTGTGCCCTTACAGGTGTATAGTCGCGTTCTATGCGGCCGCCGTTGCGTTGCAGGCAGCATCCAGGCTACCTACGTTTTATGATTGGACTGTTCGTATTGTTCTGGGCAACCCATCGATCTGGGAGCGTATCCCGGGGAAGCGTGGTGGTCGTCCTTGGTATGCGGGGGAAACTCTGGGGTAGCACAATGTGTCTAGTCATAAGAAGGCATGGTTCTGCGCTATCCGACTCAACACCAAGACATTTCAAGCCACTACACCGGGTCAAGAACCTCAGGAAGGGTAGGCGCCTCTCGGCCAGGCTTGGAAAGCTTCTCGATGCTTGAAGGTAGCGTTCAACCGAAACTCTATAAGATACTGTGGGCAGTCTACTTGACGAATCAGTCCAGGTACCTCGGTGCTCTTCTACATTATTTTGTCCTTGTGCTGCCAAGAACCATGTCTTCCAACGGTCCTGCTCCAGCATATGGCACAGCCACCGATAACGAGGAAAAAGACATCACAGGCGGCAACCATGTCGAACGTGTCGAAACACACGACAATGAAATCTCTCTAGCCAAAGTAGAGGTGGACGCGAAGCTGGACGAGTTCGGTGCTCGCAGTAAGACGAACCCAGCAGAAATCGCCCTGGTCAAGAAACTCGACCGCACCATCCTTGTAAGTCTCGAGTAAATCTAAAGATCACATTCTGACCGCTGACGCGAATTCGAACAGCCTCAGCTCTGGATCATGTACTTGTAAGGCGTCCGACACACCATTTCCTGCATCGGAGATACATTGGTTGACCTGTAATGCAGCTTCAACTTTCTCGATCGCAATGCCCTCGTCAACGCCAAACTTAATTCTCTGGATGAGGATCTGGGTCTTCAAGGCACGCAGTACAACACACTGATCTCCATCCTGTTTGTGGGCTACATCGCGGGGCAAATCCCCTCAAATATGATCTTGAATCGTGTTAGACCTTCGTGGTACATGGGCTGTACGTTTACCCCTTCTTCCACTTTTACCAAAGCTAACTTGCCACAGGCTTCTGCATGGCTTGGTCGATTGTCTGTCTCCTGACTTTCTTGGCCAAGGACTTCGGAAGCATGCTGGCGTGTCGTTTCATGCTCGGTGTGACTGAGGCTCCTGTGAGGACTTCCGCTACGACCAATAGTGTGGCAAAGACGTCTCAGCTGACAGGAATCACAGTTCTACCCAGGTGCTCTCTTCCTCTTGTCACTTTTCTATACCAAGAAAGAAATTGCGACTAGAATGGCCATCTTCTATACCGGTAACATGATTGCCTCAGCCTTCGCTGGTCTGGTCGCTGCTGGTGTCTTTGCTGGACTTGATGGTACCCATGGCCTTGCTGGATGGCGTTGGTAAGCCGACATTCTGCCGTTCCTCTTTGGTCAAGCTACTGATACTTGTGATGTCTACTAGGCTCTTCATCATTCAGGGGGCTCTGTCCATTGGCGTTGCATGCATGTCATTCTTCTTGCTCCCAGACCATCCTCTGCAGACTCGCTGGCTCAGCGAAGTGGAAAGACAGCTAGCCCACAAGCGCATCGCCGCCGACACCACACAGCGCGAGGAAGCCACCAGCGTGTGGATCGGTCTCCGCCAGGCCCTAGCTGACTGGCGCACTTGGGTCTTCTGCCTGATGTACAACACGCACATCTCCTCCGTCAGCTTCCAGAGCTTCCTGCCCACTGTGGTCCGCACCCTCGGATACAACACCACGACTACACTCGCTCTTACCTGCCCTCCTTACCTTCTAGCCGCAGCCATGGCGATTATCATGTCTTACACTTCCGGCCGCTACAACGAGCGCAGCTGGCACATTACAATCTGCAAGTGCATCATCATCATTGGCTTTATCATCCCTGCGGTCACAACAAACATTGCTGCCCGCTTCGTCGCTATTTTCCTGTTCGTAACCTTCTCCTTCGGCATCAACAATATCATGCTTGGTTGGACTAGCGTGACGCTGGGCCAGACGCCTGAGAAGAAGGCTGTTGCACTCGCTCTGTGCAACTCGCTCGGCAACATGTCGAGTGTGTATACGCCGTACCTGTGGCCGAGCACGGACAATCCGAGGTTTTTGAAGGCGTGGATGGCGAGTATCTCGTTCTCGGCGGTGGCGGTGGTGGCGGTGTGGATCATGAGGCTGAGTCTTCAGCGCAAGAATACGAAGCTGAGGCAGACGGCTCCGGAGACTACAGTGTTCTACGTTTATTAGAGGCCTGCGTTGTGAGCGATGTAGATAGAGGGAGGTAAAGACTTTTAGGGCGGATTTGAAATCGTTTATAAAACGCTGATGTAGATAAGCTTGACAAACTAGACGCCCTATACTCCTCGCCTGCGCAGCTTATGTATCATCCTTGTCTTGATGAGATCCGTCTTAGTCTTCTGCTGCATATTGTACTTAGCGCCACGTGCATTGGGAAATCAGTATCGCCTGTTCCCCCTTTCTGCACCACGGAGATTCCGTGCAGCTGATCGAATTCGCAATGTCGCGTGAACCACCGGTTGAGCCGGTGCCAGGTCGCGGTACGTCATGTAAGATCAACATTGTCGAGGCCCATTGGGTGCTACGCTCTGGACGACTTTTGCGGGAGGTGCAGCTAAGGCGATTGGCGCTCCTGATTGCTCAGCGCCAAATGGCCGGCCTGGCCAATAACGTGCATCTGCGACGGGCCAAATCTCGTGGAGCCAAATGCAAGGGCGGCGCGTAGAGCCCCATTGGACAGGGGACTGATGAACAACCCCTGGCCCCTTGATGACCGGCCTCCCGCCGCCCCAGGTCCGGCAGGTCCAGCAGGCCCAGCAGGTCCAGCTCTTGGTTGTGATCCACAGCCGTGGTTGCGGCCATCTTGTTTTGTTTGATCATGTTTCTTTTTATATCGAACCAGGGCTGCCCTGGGGGCGAGTCTTACCCAGGACTCACGCTTTGCACATACCTTGGACTTCGTGTTTCTGTTTCCCACTTCCCATTGAGTTGCTCGATCCTTGTCTGTTGATCTGTTTTCCGTGACACTTTCTCTGTCCCTCAACCGCCTGTCTTCTCACCGCATGCATGCATCCCTTATATACTTTACTTTTCTAGATACCCAAGCATCTCATATCGCGGGCCGTTCCACCGGCGGCTACGAAGCGCTTCAGAATCATGACAGACCGCCGCGCGGATATGGATCTCCGATCTCTATACGCGGGATCCCCGCGCTCTTTATCTCACGGCACCAGGACGAAAACAGACCAGAGACAAAGGCCACACGCCATCCCCGATAACTCGTACCCTGAGTCCATGACCTGTTCAGTATCTACGCTATCGTCTAATTCAGCAAGCCCCGCTCCATCGCTTGACGGCTCGACGTCTCCCGTGTTTGATACTGCAGACTATAGCGACCCGTCCTTTGTCTCAGCGGATACCATGTCCAATACCGAGGCAGTCCTCGGACCTCATTACCAGCACACCTCAGAGAAACCGATCGAAGTAAAAACTATTCAGGCTCAACTAGCTGCCCAGAGGCCACAGAGTCTTGGCCTGCCCCTTCGGATGCGGGACGAGGGTACCGAGCCGGGCACAAAGAAGAGTCTCAAGAGGTCGAGCACACACCCTGTAAGGGCCTCATCAGTCAGTGTGAGAAAGGCCTCCCACCAGGCCTTTGAGTGAGTGACCCCACCCAAACATCACATTTGCCTTGACACATGCGCGAAGCAGTGCATTGACAGCCACATGCACAATCAGCCTGATGGCTCCACCACCCGGGAGAAGAAAGAGTGGCTTGGCTAAGACGGACCTCCTAAGGGATAGTTACCCCCACGACACTGTCGACGCCGACCCCAGCGCCGCTCTCACTTCAAGGATCGCAGCTTCCATCCTTCGGGAGGGCTACGGAGTGAGGGCAGCCAAAGCCACAGTCCCACTCAAGGTCCAGGATGCTGTAGAGAGGTGTCTCCAGGAGGTATCAACCACTGTCCAAAAGGAGCATCCGCCATGGGCTTTGCCTCAGTACCGGCCGAGAGACTCCAAGCCGTACCCGGGGGATTCGGATTCGCAATCTAGGACGTCCGAAGTGCTCTCTGATCCGGAAGCTCCCGTAAATCGCACCAGGTATGGCGCCAGCAGCGGTGAGGACGAGGACCCGTTCGCGTACGACAACTCCAAGGAAGGCCTTTACCAGAAGCTTTATGGATTCGGGAGCGGCGGCCGCGGGATGAGAGCGAGATTGCACGAGGCGTCGAAGCCATATTCGTGTCCTTTTAGGAAGAGGAACCCGGTTATGTTCAACGTCCGCGATCACGAGCACTGTGCCAAGAGGCCCTTTTTCGGGATGCAGGAGCTCAAGTATGTCATGAACTCTCAGCGGAGGGGATACATGCTGACGTGCAGGCAGACACCATGTCAGAACTTACCACAGAGCCTGCGGGCCGCCGCATTCGTGCCCACGGTGCAAGGCAGGCTTCCAGAACTCGTCCGACTTGTCTGAACATCTGATGGTGCCTGTGGAGCACATGTGTGAACCTAATAGTGCAGCCCCGGATAATGCCATAGAGGATGGGATCACCGAGGAGATGGATCGAGCCCTTGCAGAACGGACACCGAGACACAGTGTAAAGACCTGGGAACAGATCTGGAAGCTCCTCTTTCCACAGGATGTGTCTGCCTTGGATTCAGGTGAGTCTCGGATAGTGGCTTGACATATCCTTTCATAAACAAGCGGCCAACTGACCTTACGCCTAGAATATCTCCCGGTGGTCGAGATGGTCGAGATGGAGCAGAAGTTGGACGACAGCCAAGCAGAGCTCAGGACAGATCTAAGCGAAAGCCTCCGAAAGCTCCTGCCCGAGCAGTCGGAAGACGTGTGTTTCTTCCTGGCCGGCCAGTTCCAGCTCGTCTTCGAACAGCACAGAGCGAAGGTGAACAGGAAGTGCCGCATCAGCGTCAGCGGTGGAACCATTCCTTCCAGCGCGCCCGAGAAGAGCAGAAGAGATTCTTCGCGCATGTCACGGTTCTCTATGCGCAATTTCGATCCGGCATCTCTGAAAGGCCCGACCATCCACGGCAGGAGTGCAAGCCAGCTGTCATCACCAAGGTCACAGGGCCGCCGGCAATCCCAGGCGCAGGCGCAGGCGATCCCGCCGAGGACCACCGTCTCACCGGCCAGCACCTCGTCCTCCGTGTATTCACAGGACCCGGTCCCCGCGGTGTCGAGCAGGTCTAGGCCGACAACGCGCTCGAGCACCTTCAGCATGAGCGGCATACAGGTCGAGAGCCCGCGGCTCCCGTTCAAGGACTGGGTCCAGGGCGTCAAGTTCAACGCCACCAACAGCGACGAGAAGAACTACCAGCGCGACTCGGGTCTGGCCATGGAGCAGTGCGAGGCCTGCCAGATGGAGCCCTGCCAGTGCGATGGCTACAACGGCTACGCGGACCAGCTGTCCGCCTTTATGACCCCGGCGCCTAATACCCACCAGCCCCCTTCTGGTCTGGCACCGCACTCAGCGATGGGCCAGGTGAGCGAGGACGAGGAGGTGGACTGGGCGGCGCAGTATGCGAACCAGTCCTCAACGCCCGGTGCGCCCCCGGCAGGCCAGAGGCTGCAGATGAAGGGCAGCAGGATGGGGCTTAATGCCCAGAGCGCTCAAGCAAATAGGCTGGCACCGGCGGCTGGGCAAGCCCAGCAGGGCTTCATCTAATTACTTCACCACGACGAAGAGCCTTGTAATACACTAGATCAAATATCACCAAATCATGGGTATTTTAATCATCCTTTATAGGTCCTTTGTGGCTCAGAGTGTCTGGCAGCAGCATCTGGGAACACGTGACACCATTTGGAAGCCGCAGCGAGACATCGTGTCTTCCCTCGCTGTGGTAAATCATCTGGGACTTTGGTATATATTGTTTATTATAGACCGTTTGTCATATCAGCACCCTATTTCACATAATGAAACAGGTAGCATCTCGGTATTGCCACAATATGCACATGTAGCAGGCGTCCATTGCCACATTGTATCGATAAATTCGCCTGCGGAACCCAAGCCGTCAGTCTGAACGTCTTAGCCAGCGACTTAGTTCCGATGCGGCCCGCGGGGCCCAAGGAATGCCTGCGTAGATATTCCGGACAAGCCTCGAGGCGTCCTTGATATCCCGTCCGAGCAGGCGTATCTGGCCAAAGGTCGCCCAAGTCGGTACAGGTGCAGTCCAACCGCAGTAACGCTTGATCGTCTCCGTGCCCGCTCGACGACCCAATTCGATCTCCAGCCTTCTTGTTTGGAGCTCAGCCATCCGCTCCTCATGTATATGGGCGAGTTCTGCCCTTGCGTGTCGCAACTCGACCTCCAACCTTCTCACTTTGATCCTTGCTATTCGTCTCTTGTGAGCATGAGCATGTCTCTCCTTTCTGTCGACCCGCTTCCGCTCAAGGAGGCCCAGTCTTCTCTTCTTCAGCTTGTATCTCATCTTTGCCAGACCCATTTCATGCTGCCTCTGGTATTTGGAAGCCGCAATCTCCATCTCCTTCACCCCCGCTCTCTTGAGCTTTGCCGCATGTTTCTCGACATCCTTGGATCCCGGCGTTTCTACATTCTCGAACCTTGTACCATTTTCTCCGCGAAAGGATTGGGAAACGACGGGTCCATCTGATGTGGTCAGGAGCTGACTTCCTTGCCCGAAATCCGCCGGTGATTGGCGAGGGCTCGAGACGGAAGGGTCGCTCAGGGACCGCGGTCGGGAGGATGACGTCGCAGAGAAGTCGAAGGTGGAGTTTTGACTTGATAAAACTCTATTTTGGACATTGTTCGTACGCTGTGTCTCGTTCTGTAGTGGATGTAATAAGAACCCAGTCAGCAGGAGAACCCAACTGGCAAGTCACACCAGCTCGTCCGGCGGCCCCAATATTCGCCTGCTGCCATCAACGTAGAGACAGCACCCGCGAGCGCTCGAACAGGCCGGATCGGTAGCCTCGGCACCGGGCCCCGCTGCTGTGACGGGCACTCTCCAGCACGGCCATTAGGTGTCATCAGGCAGGCCATGGTAAGAGGAGCATCTGAGATGCCCTGGCCGATATTTCATTCGCCCGCACTGCGCGCCCTGCAATAGGGGCGCAGCATATCGTACCCCACACCCGAGACAAGGACAGGTGCGAAGCTGGCGGCTGCTCCTATGACGGAGATAGACGGAATGTAGGCAGTCTATCCGAGGGCCGACAACGCAGTTCTCCCTCGTCACCTGCTTCGAAATCACCGAAGTCTTGGCCTCAGGAGGGCCTACCCGCACCCAGAGGTGGGCCGTTTGGGATAGTAGGGCCGCTTATGTCCTGGTGTGGCTTTGTGGTGACGAGGGGACTGGGCTTGGCGACCACTCCCTTGGGGGTGCCGCGACAACTGGGTCATGGCACATCCCCCGAGGGACTTGTTTGCGTCCACCGTTTTCCGTCGGCCCTGGAAGACGACAAGGGGACCGCCCCCGGACGAGCTGACACTGGGGCAGACATACAAAGAAGACTGGACTTGCCTGTGTGGTTGGTGGGATGCTGACATCCCTGATTGGAGTTTCACTGGGGCTGGGCAAGTGGCCTGCGAACGCGATTCTCTTTCGAGGGCGAGGCATGTTTGGCAGCGGATCTGTGCTGTGGGGGACAAGCCAGTCGTGGGCGGCTCACTCGCCTGTTTGCATCAAGAATGAGGGACAGAGGGAAGAACTGTAGTGACAGGATATTTGGGAGGCTTGCGGTTCAAGAAGAATGATGCAAAGAAATTGAACGGCAAAAAAAGGTGGACGTTGAGAAGTGGTCTAAAGCAGCAAGCTTTGAAGGCCACGGGCTGAAGTGAAGGCCATGTGATACCAAAGTGGGCGTTTCAAAGTGAATTCCCAAGCCGAATGTACTGCAGTGATAATTTAAGAAGAGGTGATGTGGAGAGGAGTCAGGACGATCGACGTGGATAAATGGGAACGGCTTTGCGATCACTCCAGGCACGCAGACGTTAGAACTTGGGTCGATGACTCCTTGAATGAGCTCCCGCAAGTGAATTTCTGGGAGCATCCTACCTCATATTTGCCTATTCACTAGAGCGAAAGGCTTACTGGCATTCACAGCCAGCATGTATGATCAACCTGCCTAGGTACTTAAGTATTGTGTCTGTAGCTCGAAGGTGCCCCAACCCATTGATCTGTACTTGACGGCGCATCTCTGCAAAGACCACTCCAGTATTTCCCTATATCTGCCTCCAATTATCTTACTGCCGTTGTTATCACAAATTTAATTTGAACATGTGCATGTGGTACGGTCTCCATGCCCAGGCTGATCACACTCTTTAAGGTCACATCACTCATTGGAAATTTTGGCCATTTGGGTCCTAGTAAAAGTCATCCTTGGTATGCTGGCTGATGTATTGAATCTAGTCTAAGCTACGTCATGATCCAATCGCATCGGCTCTGTGATGCTGTGTATTGAATGGGCGGGGTTGCATTTTGCGTCCAGCTTTTGCCCTGTTTCATACGAAACTCCTCTTGCCCGTCTGCAGGACCTTCCGAATCTCATGGGCTTGCCGCATCAGTCAGACAACTGTGAGACAGCATCGGGCGCCTCATAGCCATATTCATCAGCAAATTGGGCGTAGAAGGCACAGATACCACGATGAATATGCCCCGAGTCCTTGTAGTCAACTCCCTTAAAGTCCACACCCTCCATCTCCCAGAAGTAGGCCTCATTGATCTCGAACAGGCGCTCGACCACGGGAATCGGTGGTTTCTGGTTATTCTTGAAGAAAGCAATTGCGACAGCAAGCTTGAGAATCGCCGCACCGCCCTTCTTCTTGACTCTCTTCAACCCAGGGGGGTGCTCTAGGTCTATGGTCTGCGACCTCGTCATCTCATACCACGTCCCCTGCGAGCTCAGCGTCTGCGAATCCGTCATTTGCGAGTCCGCCGCCCGTGCCTTGGCCGTGTGCAGCTCCACTAGCTTCTTTTCGGATGCCGGGGGCGGAGAAAACAGATGAGCAAGCTTCTCTTCGTAGGCGGGATGCCCTAGGAGCTGAAGATCATAGAGGCGCAGCAAGTCCTCGAAGCGCTCCATTATGATGAGGACCGGCAGGCGTTGGAGGCGAATGCTTTCTGTGACGGCCTCGCGGTATGAGACCATTCTGCTGAGGGCCTCATCCAGACCAAGGTTCTGGGGCCGGATGGCTGTTTCGTAGTACTTCCGCTGCAGGTATGCGATCACGGCAGCGACAGAGCGCGATCGGCCAGACTTGCAGTGGACCAGGATGTTGCGACCTTGTCTCAGATTCGTACCCAGGAAGTCGTTAGTCTGGTCAAAGTATTCCATGAGGTCGGCATTCGCCTTGTCCTCGAGAGGAACCATGAGGTGGTGCTTGACTGAGCATGACGAGGAGGGGTTTGAAAAGCGACGAAGCGCATACGAGGTGTCGGTGGGATGCCAGGCGAGCAGGTCTTTGGGGTGGATGCTGATTGCAGCAGAGATGTCATGCTCGTGGAGGGTGTCGTCGTTGAGAGCATGGTTCATGCCGCCCAGAAAGACGCGGCCCGGCCCGTCCAAGTCTTCATGGCTGATGAGGGACAAAGAGTCGGTGTTGTTGGCAACCCATGTCCTGATCTCCGCCCATATCAGATCCTTGAGGAAGCTGAGGCTGGGGCAACTGTCAAGTGTGTCGAGGGCGTCGTAACTCTTGAAGCACGACTCGGCGTCTGGCGCCTGGCCCTCTGAGAAGAGGTCAAGCCAGGCGGTGGAGACGTAGCTTGACATCTTGGACGGTGGACTTGGGCTATGATGTCACCTGGCAGGTACGTACGAATCCATTCAAGCGGGGCCTGACTTGATGTGCACCGCGGGTCCCGAAGTCTACAGCTTGCGATAGCCAGGACTGAAAAGTCGTCGAGGGTGACTCGGTGGCTGTGTCTAACTGGCAGAAAAGCTGACGTTTGATAGACACTCTGAGTAACAGCTATGGTCTAACCGAATCAGGCAGACCACCCCGGTCATCCTCATGGGTATCCTGGCAAGGTTGACCTGGTGCTACAACGACCAACCCCCTCCCCGGAAACGAAAACAAGCAAATGCTGAGATCAGTATCCAAGATCCGAGAAAATAACATCCGGCCGATATGCTGGACATCTCGACCTGTACATGCCAGTGTTGCTGTGTAGAAAGAGAGCTTCGAGCTTCTCTAGCAGACACACCATTCTGTTCAACGCAGGCGTGCCGTCGCCCGTCTGCCCTGAAATACAGCCCCTTTGCGAGAGACCAGCTTCGTTCAGTTCAACGGCCCTCACGGATATATCTCGCCAAGATCCTGCCATGTCACACTCCCGAAAGTCGACCGTTAGGCGAGGCACTATCAGATTTATAGTAGCAACATGTGGCCGTTATCATGTGAACCTTGATAGAAAACCTGGGGTAGCATTTGCTGCGAGCCAAGACGAGCCAAGCCCGTAGATATTGACCTGTGCATCTAGAACGTACAATGACAACCACTCGCAGCCTGCATATGCCAGACACTGCTGATCAGGATAGGCAGGAAGGTTGCCTATCCTATCTTTGCGGTCAGAGCCCGGGTTGTGGGGATGCTGGCCTAGTATCGCTTGCTATCAATAGTTTCAACTGCGCTTAGCTACAACACCAGCCCGCGGCCGGCGATGGCCTCTGCTGACAAGTCTTGCACACCCTCTTGCCTTGGCACGCGCACGGTGGTTTGCTACCTCGGAATCGTCGTCGTCAACGCCATTCGGCGAATTGCTGGGTATCCTCGTTATCTCTTCGTTTGCGGAAGGCGACTATGCACTTGTGGTGCGTCTGACCCGTAGCAAACTTGGAAATGCAATGATACTACGTCTTAAGTTCAGATATCGTCTGCCCGAGTTACATTGTCCCGCCTTCCAAGCGCAGTGATAAGGTCAACTCACGCGAACATGTCGATCTCCTTCCTCATTGCTTCTCTGGCGCAGTTCGTGAATCTTGGTTTCCTATAGACTAATAGATGGCGCTATTGTGCACGTGTTCTCTGTAAACGGAAGGAGAGTAGACAGTTGATATCGTAAACATCTTGTTTGTTATTGAAGATCACTATAAAGAGATGCCAGGAGCCATGAAGGGGGCCCCCATATTCCCATCCTCAGTCCACACCTCACAGTGAAGACAGCCCTGAAGAGACCCAGACCAGCTCAGCCCAACTCGATACTAGTCCAGTTACTCATAGATCCTCATCAAGATGAAGACTGCTGCTATTCTATCTCTGTTGCCTCTGGCACTGGCATTTCGGGCGCAGAAGCGCACAGGCGAGCCCGCGCCTATTCTGAAGCCCCGGGACGTCGAGGCCCTTCTCGAAGACAAGTACATTGTCAAGATGAAGGACGATGCCTCTCAGGAATCCATCGACTATGCCAATGAGCTTTTCGAGGGTGAAGCGTACCATATGTGGGACGCTGATAAGCAGTTCAAGGGATTCGCAGCCCAAATCACTGGCGAGTCTCTTGACGCCATTGCGGAGTTGGAAGATGTAAGTGAGAGAGAGACTTTGGACCAGTCCCGACCCAGGGCACAGCAGCTAATGTTGACTCGTTTCCGGTAGGTTGAGTACATTGAGCAGGATGCCATTATCAAGATCGACTACATTCCTGAGGAGGTGACCACCACCGAGACCGCCAAGCGTGCCCTGACCAGCACGACTGCCGCCTCTTGGGGGCTGGGGCGCATCTCGCATAAGGCTCTGACCCTGACGCCCTACGTCTATGACACCTCCGCCGGCAGCGGAGTGTGCGCCTATGTCATCGACACCGGCATCCTCACCACTCACACTGTAAGATCTTGTGTCCCAGAAAAGCCGATGTGTGTGAAGACTCAACGGCTGACCAAAATCCTTGCTGTAGCAATTCGGTGGCCGGGCCACATTCCTGGCCAATTACGCCGACAGCAGCAACACTGACGGCAACGGGCACGGGACTCATGTCGCCGGTACCATCGGCGGGAGCACCTATGGAGTCGCCAAGGCCGTCACGCTGTACGCGGTCAAGGTGCTCGACTCCAGCGGGTCCGGTACCAACTCGGGCGTCATCTCCGGCATCAACTACGTGGCGAGCGATGCCCCCACGCGCTCCTGCTCCTCTGTGGCCAACATGTCGCTTGGTGGCTCAAAGTCCACCGCCGTGAACTCGGCCGCCGCCGCTCTCGTCCAGGCCGGCGTCTTCCTCGCCGTCGCCGCCGGCAACAGTGCTGCCAACGCGGCCAACTACTCCCCTGCTTCCGAGACGACCGCCTGCACCGTCGGCGCGACCACCAGCACTGACACCCTGGCGTCCTACTCCAACTACGGCTCTGTTGTCGACATCCTCGCCCCTGGGAGCAGCATCGTCAGCTCCTACATCGGAAGCACCAGCGCCACCGTAAGTCAAATCCCCTTGCACAGTGACACTCTGGGATACATTGCTGACGTTGAAATTTCACCACAGGCTACCCTCTCCGGAACCTCCATGGCTTCCCCCCACATCGCCGGCCTGGGTGCTTACTTCCTGGCCCTGCAGGGCTCCATGACCCCGGCGGCCCTGTGCACCTACATCCGCAACAATGCTAACTCGGGCGTCATCAGCGGCGTCCCCTCAGGCACGCCGAACTTGCTTGCGTACAACGGTGCCGCTTAAGCAGATGGCATCAGGCCCGCGCATACAGATCCCTGGTCTCTGAGACGTTGGAAGTGGGAGAGAGAGCATAGATCAGAGTGGAATCCAGAAGGTCTCTTTTTCAGTTCTACGGAGGTGTGAGGGATTCAGCGTGGAGATTGGAAATGATACGAAGGGTGACTAGGATAAAGAGTAGTAGTCATAGCATGCAGGGTACAATGCGATCGCGCAGTTGCTTTGCCAAGGCTTGCCCTAATGGGTATTGTTGTAGGCGAAACAAATACTGTCCAATCTTCCGGGAGCTCCTCCACGAGCAGGAGACAGGCGCAGCCAATCTTGGAAAAGAGAAGCTCTCAGACTTGGATCCCATTTCCACGAGCGAGTGTTTGAAAGCCAGGTCTTTAAAAACTATTGACTGAGTGAATTGAGTGCATCGAGTTAATTTGAAGAAATTGTAAATCTAACGGTGAGGAATCTGAAGCTTTGACGCGACTGGACGTCATGGTCCAGTGAGTTTGCCAGTGATAAAGACCTTCGTAGAATTCAAGAGTAATAGTGAGCAAACTCGTCATGTGGTACGCGGTGTGTCGTTATAACTAAAGGACTCCGCTGAGCTGATGAGATATGTGGATTTCGTATTCGTGAAGAGGAGCGGCAATTTAATAGAGAGCGGATATTCGCACCGGTCAAAACGGATGGTACACCGGTACATCACTCATACTGCCTTATTTACAAAGTACCTAGGTATCACACCCAACACCCACACGCCCAACGGTCATACACCCACCTAATACCCATACACCCAATGCCCATGCCCAATACCCATATACTTATACCTAACACCATACACCCATACACCCATACACCCATACACCCATACACCCATACACCCATACACCCATACACCCATACACCCAACACCTATACACTCAACGCCCATACACCCAACACCTATATACTTGATACTCATGTAACTTAGATATTAGACATATAGGTGTTACGTATATGGGTGTTGGGTTTGGATGTTGGGTGTATGAGTATACAGGTGTTGAGTGTCTAGGTGTTAGGTGTATAGGTGTTGGGTGTATGGGTGTTGGGTGGGTGTACAAATCGGCCTAGGCGACACGCTCTAATGAGCTGCAGCTGTGGCGTGGGTAGTGTACGGAT
Organism: Diaporthe capsici; assembly: GCA_013364905.1. NCBI lineage: Eukaryota > Fungi > Ascomycota > Sordariomycetes > Diaporthales > Diaporthaceae > Diaporthe > Diaporthe capsici. Next base: position 1,275,524 of record WNXA01000013.1, read on the forward strand.
ATACCATCCGTTTCGAATGTCCGTTCTCTTTTTGAAAGCGCCAATGGTATCAATGATATCTAGCCTCCATTCATCCGTCGCACGAAGTCCAAATACCTCATACAATTGGAACATTGCCGGTTGACATGCATGCATCCTACTTGCGGGGCCCAAGTTGTAGGGTGTTGCCTTAAATAACCAATAATAACTATTGGATAAACGCGAATCACGGAAACACAGATTTGGAGCTTCATGAATAAAATTTCGTAATTTCCCATGCAAGCTTTTGCCAGGGTACTTCAAGAGTATGCAACACTGTATGCTACAAAGCTAAATAAACATTTCAGACCTTCTCCTCGCTCTTCTCAACGTGATCCGCCCGAGACGCCCCGGCCTCCTCGGCCTTCTGATCGTAGACCACGTCGAGCTCGTCGGCGTCCTGGTTGCCGTGGAGGCCGATCTTGTACCAGGGCAGGGCGAACAGGCGGTCCATGCTCTCGAGGCTGCGGCCGCCGGTCTCGGGGACAAAGAACCAGACCCAGGCGCCGCCGAGGATGGTCACGGCGCCGAAGCACCAGAACGTGCCGGCCGGGGAGATGCCGCCCGAGGAGGTGGGCAGCAGCATGTTGGGCAGGGCGCGCGAGTTGCCGTACTGGTTGGCGAAGTGGGCGGTCATGGCGATGGAGGTGGCCAGGGCGCGGATGCGCAGGGGGAACAGCTCGGCCGTGAGGAGGTACTGCATCGAGTTCCAGCCCAGGGCCCAGCCGAAGCCCGACAGGTAGATCATGAAGATGGCGCCCTTGGACGGCCCCGTCTCGTTGGCGGTCAGCTCGTAGTCGTCGACCTGGCCGAGCTCTGGTACGCCCGTCAGGAAGCCGGCCACGTAGATCATGGCGATGGCCTGCAGGGTGATGCCGATGAGCAGCGAGCGCTTGCGGCCGACGACGTCGACCAGGAAGAGTGCGCAGCCGATGGCAGCAACAAGCTTGACGATTCCGAAGACAGCCGTGACGAGGAGGGACTCGTTGGTGCCCGTGATTCCCATGAGCGCGAACAGGTCTGGTGCGTAGAGCGTGATCGAGCCGGCTCCGCTCCACTGGCTCATGAGCTGGGCGCCGATGGCCAGGTAGAACCTGTACAGGTTGGAGGGGATGAAGAGCAGCTCCTTGATCATGCCCCAGAAGGATGTGCCCTTGGTAGCCTCCATTTCCTCGTGGTGTTGCATGGTGATGGCGGCAATCTCCTCGGCGACGTAAGGGTGGTCAGGCGGAAGGTGACGGATCCGCGACATGTTCTGGAGAGCCTTGTCCCCCTTGCCCTGCTTGATGAGGAAGCGAGGCGACTCGTACTGAAGGAAAGTCAGCAAGAAGCTGAGGCCGGCGAAGATGATATGCACGCTGGTAGGCACGAGCCACCGGGCGTGGGTGGTGTCGCCGATGTTGATCTGGCACCCGTAGTTGGCGAAATAGGCCAGGACGATGCCCAGGTAGACAAAGCCGGTGAATATACAGGTGCAGAGACCTCGGATCGGCGCGGGAGCTATCTCTGCGATGTACACTGGCTATTACCTGTTAGTCACCTGCTACGGATCCTGAAGTGATAGATTCTGGAACATGACAGTCGGGGATCCGTGAAAGGACAAGAATGGGACTTACTCCGACCACTGGCGTCTGGCCTACTCCCAGCCCTGCAATAAAGCGACCCTAATACCTGTTAATCACCTGCTACGGATCCCGAAGTGATAGATTCGGAACATTCCAAAAAATGATAGTCGGGGATCCGTGAAAGGACATGTGACTTACTGCATATATGAGACCCAGACTTCCACCATTGCCCATAAAGAGGGCAATACCAACTATCCAAAAGATGCATAGGACACGGGTAGCCCAGATACGGCCAATGCGGTCGGCAATGATAAATGCGAAGAGCGCTCCCCCCACAGAACCAATCTGAACCATTGCCGAGACGTTGGCCTTGATGTTGGCCTTTGCGACCTCGTCGTACGAGTCATAGTGAATCGTAGCCTGAAAGTCCTTGGAGTTGAACGCTCCATTAATCAATCCCTCGTCCACACCTCTCGCGGCGCCCAGGAGGCCAAAGGAGAAGACCGAGAACCACAGGCGCCAGTTGAAAACCTCCTTGGGCAGCCCAAGGTTCTTCAGCCGGAAGACGTTGACGGGCTTCTTGACACCACCAGCCATTTTGACGTCTTGTCGCCCAGCCTGTCGCCGAGCTTGTGGCGTGCGAGTAGGTTAACTTGGCGGGGGAAACAAGAAGACGGGAGGGGGGACGGGAGGATGCTTGGGGAGCTTAGAGGTCTTGGTGGACGGCTGGGCAGACGAATCGTGGGACTCGAGGGTCTTATATTCCCTTGGCCACGCCCACCAAAGGAGCCGCTTCACTTGAGGGGCGGGAAAAGTGCAGATTGTACTACGAGGACCCCTGTGCCACTTGTCAAGCCCCGTTGTGACGGGTTAGGATAAGAAATGGCCAATCCATGAAGACCAAGGATGGATGGAACCACTTCACGAGCCTCCAAGCCCGGAAACCCAAGCGGTCAAGTCACCAAGACCTTGCAAATGTGGGCCATACCGTCTTCTCCCCTCCTCCGCCGAGCAAAGTCGAGGTCTTGGGCACATTCATATATCTGTCACTGCGAGGACAGTGTGGTACTTGTGTCACGATCCTGATCTCGAACCTTCACCTAACAGAAATGCGTACGGGACCCAAACAATTCAGCTAGTTGGGGAGGCCAGGCGGCACAGCTTTCGCATGTACATGCCTGTCAGCGAGGGGGTTGGCGTCGGATATTAATCCGTCGGATTACCAGAAAGGGCCAACCATGCCGAGGTCAGCACGGCAAGAACGCGAACAAAAACCTGGCGAAGAGATACCCACCTCCTGCGCCGGGACGCAGGACGTGTCCGCTGTCGACGCCGGAAGAGGGCGACCTCAGGCCATTTCCAAGCCTCCCCCGCGTTCAAACCCCAGGCAACTCCCTGTCGTCTCCTGTCGGGGGGCGGCACAGGCTTCGGCCCTACTCGTATGTGGCGTCTGACGATCGGTCTAGCGAAGGGGGTTTGCGGTACTAAATCCTGTGACTGGCTAGGAACGGCTACCGGTAATGCAGTTGGCGGGTCTAATACCGTGTAGGCAGGATCCGACGGGCAGCGAGTGCCGGAGATCAACCATCAGATCTCTAGCGTTGGGGGTGGGTAGTAATCAAGGAGTGACGAGCAGCAGACTAGAATATTTCTCGCGACATGCCCGCATGCAGGACACTCTACTACTTTGACCCAGTTACGGACCAGACAAATAGACCTCTCGAGACGTTGCGGATGGTATATATCACGCAGTGTCGAGCAATATGCGTCGTCCCGGCATGCTGTTCAAGAGTTGCAGTGAGGTCGAGCGCCGTTGCATTCGCGTGGCCTGCCACGCAGCAGGGCATGCAGTGGGACAGGCTGGGTCCATGAAAGAGCTGGCCAGAACCGACTCGGGGTCCCCAGCAGTGGCCCCGTTCAACTGAAGTCGTGCTGTGCCAAGAGGCCCGGGGGTGGTCCTCATTGGCCATCTGCGCACGCGAGAGCTTGGTCAGGCGCACCCAACTCCTCGGATCACTTGCGGGGTCCCCAGACTGCCCAGACTGCCAGATTTACCTGAGCTTCTCTGGCCACGCAGCCAAGAAAGGCCAAGACAGTCATCCCAACAAGGGTGGAAGCCAACTGACAGAGGCCAATTTCAAAGGGGGGCGCGCTTTCCCGACGGCTGGCCGAGGCTCGCTGATGAGGTCGATATCCGAGCAGCACATCTCATGCATGGTGCTTCGTGTCGCGATAAATCGCGGGATATCTTCCGGCCTGGCAGCGTGCAGTATGCAGTGCTAGCGTAGCCTGTCGCTGCTCAGCGCTACTGTCTTGTTGGTGTGAACTGAACCGCGGTCAAACGCACTGGGCAGGCCGACAGGTAACAAGATCCGGGCTGCCGTCGCTCATTAATAATCCAGTCGCTCCTACGGTTCGTGGGGGTAAGCACCCGCTGGGGCCTGGGGTCCAACTGGCGGGTCCAGGCAACACGAGTGGGCACCATTGTCACTTGCCCGGTTTGCCCCACGGGGAAAAAGCTTTCAACCAGCCAAGCGAAAGGAAGTGGGCAAGGGGATTGTGAGCTTCGCTTGCCAATCCGCCGAAAAGAATCGGGACTGGTCCGAGCTGATTGGAAAGTCTATCTGTCGCGTAAGGAGCTCTCCTCAGGATTACCTCACCAAAATTGCCCTGGTGCATGCATTTGACTCACTGGGATTGCGTGGCGGCGGAGAAGATCATATCTAGACTGCCAGGTTGCCGGAACTCCATGCTCAAGGGGGGGGGGGGGATGCAGAATGGACACGAGCTATCTGCACATGTGTGCTGCATTCTCACATGGCCCTTCGTTCCTCGCTCTCGTATGACGACTCAGGCCCAAGCATTACACCGCGGTCATGTGGCTCGAATTTCAAGGTTCGAGGTTCTGCAACGGACAAGTTCCGAGCTGTCGGTTGGCCGCCGGCGCGCCCCTGCTTGGGCGGCAGTTAGACGTGCTGGCCGAGCCGGCGTCCTCGAATCGGCATCCGGAGTATCTTGGCGCTTCGTTTCAATAAGTGATTCACATTGAATTTTGGATTCGCCAGTCGACTTAGATGGCTCCAACTCGAGGTACTACTGGTAGCCAATGCATCAATCCCCCCCCCCCCATTGACTCTGTGCGAAGAACCTGGAAGCAATGTCAATTTGCAGGGAAGAGTTAGAGGCATCGAGGCTGCTTGTCATTGACTGGCTGGTGATAATTCAGAGTGGGCCGGGTCAGCTACTTATACAGCCAGCAAAGGCGGCATCAACACCTGGGTTCAAGCATCCATAACTGGTCTGGTGGTCTAGTGGTATGATTCGCGCTTAGGGAACACCCTGAAGCTTCACTGCGCGAGGGTAAGTCAATTCAGATCCACTTGCAGAATTTGCAGCATAACTAACAATCACCAGTCCCGGGTTCAATCCCCGGCCAGACCCGATTAATCAATCCTTTTTTTGTTTTTTGTTCTTCGAATCTCCCAGAGCTTGACGTGATGCTGTTATCCTTGGCCTTAGACATCGTGTACCACCTCTTGAATGCTTCGCAGTGTTAGACCGCGTTGAAGTCCGTGTTGTGCTCTGATAACAGGTCCACTGAGCTTGAAAAATGGTACAGCTTGTACCCACAAGTGCTGGTCTGCCTTTTGTGGCCAGCAGATGGACTTTTTGACAAGAACGGAGGTCCGATTAAGCTCGTGCTGATAAATGCTAAACACGTACAGGACAATTCCGTGCGGCTGTATTTGCATCTTGACCACTGGCCTCAGCTCTAGCACCACGCTATCTACCGAGCAAAATAAGAAGCGAGGACAGGGAGGGGCTGACGGAGCTGAAATGCAATGTTGCTAAGGGGTCAGGATTCCGTCCTCAACTCTGGCACCTACGCCATCTCTTTCATAGCCACTAGACACTAGAGTTCGCGCGCAGTTCAGACGATCTTAGCATCGCGTGAGCTGGGACGGGCCGGCGCCTCTAATGCAGGTGCTCGACCGTAATGACTACTGCAGTCTACGACCCAGCAGTCTGGCAGCCCAACAAGCGTCCGGAGATAAGTCGCAGACCGCGAAAGATTCGAGATGGGGTTATGTCTAATGCGCACAGACATGCGGTCCCCAATGACAGCTTCTCACGAGGGGAACATGCACAGGTGATTGGGCTGTGACGGACGCGAAGGCTTGCGCGTCCTCTTCACCCTCCCATGCTCGCTTGACCAGAGCCGTAACCTTTCTTGGCACACCCCCGATCACATCGACCATAGCGCTTCGGAGATGCACCGCATTGGGACAGGAAATGGCCTCTGCGCACATGCTATACCGCTATATCCTGCTAGAAAACCGGTACGCCTGCCATAGTTACAATTTTTATATCGACTAGACGTCAGACATCGCGGGGACATCGATCGTCTTCAGCCTCCAACATGGTCAAGTGAGTGTTGTCATTGGCAGGTGACCGCAAGGCCCCTGGTCCGGACCCCGACTAGCACCGCGATAGTTCCCGCCAGCGTAATGAAAGATGTATGCGATAGCGGCACGCACGGCACTCGCTGCGCTGTGTGCTTAAGCTCAAGCACACGATACTCGGTCAATGGATAAGGTAAGGATTCATGGTGCTGGCTGTGGTAACATCGACAGCCATGCATAAGGCCTTACTTAAAGCACTGCTTGTCCTCTCACAAACTTGCCCATGATCATGTGGATCCGCCAGTCCATCATCGGTGTTCTCGTATCCAACTGGGACAGCAAGTCGCTCGCTCACCAACGACGATAAAACAGCAGAATGACTCTTCGTCCATTGCTGACGGCCGCCCTCGCGGTAACAACGGCCCTCTGCAAGCCAACCACCCTCAAAAGTCGTGCCGTCATCGCCCATGATGCGGTTGTTGGTTTTGCCGAGGCCGCGCCGGACAACAGCGAAGGGGACCTGATGCTGGCATACAAGCCATATCTCAAGGTCTTCAATGGCTGCGTTCCTTTCCCTGCAGTGGATGCGGATGGAAATACCTCGTGAGTGGTCAAGCGCCAGACATGCCAAATATGCCAGGAAAGCTATTGACAATTTCTGTGTCAGTGGTGGACTGGCCCCAACAGGAGACTCAAATGGCGGTTGCTCCTCCAGCACTGGCCAGGTGTACGCGCGAGCTTCTGTATACGAGGAGTACTTCGCAATCATGTACAGCTGGTGAGTCCAAAGACATCCTGCAGTATTACCAATTATCTAGGCTCATACGTCCCTACCAGGTACATGCCAAAAGATGAGCCATCCGACGGGATTGGGCACCGGCACGACTGGGAGAACGCCGTGGTCTTCCTCTCGGAGAACTCCTCAGACGCCACGTTCGTAGCCATGGTCGTGAGCGAGCACGGGGGCTACGTGAGCGGGACTGCCACCTTTGACGGCACCCAACCCTACGTCGGATACATCAGCTACTGGCCCGTGGACCACACCTTGATCTTCACCACCACCGAGGGTGGCACGCAGCCGCTGATCGCCTGGGAAGAGCTGACGGATGCTGCTCGCGACGCGCTTGATACGACCGACTTTGGCGATGCCACCGCGTCTTTCAAGGACTCCAACTTTCAGTCGTACCTGGCTGATGCATATTCCACTGCATTTTGATTGTCTACGAGGGAACGCATCTGCGTGTAATCGCTGGATGGTTTATGTTATAAATAGGTCACTGCTTGCAAGTGCGGCTCAGGGCAAAATTACTGCACTATGCTAGTCCGAACATATATTGTTCGACCTCGTCATGACTCAATTATTTATATTCTGGCCTGTATCTAGTTTACCGATATCAATAATTCAAGCATCTGTATAAAACAACAGTTTCGATTCACAAAAGCCCATGGTGCCTTTCTATGTTCGCATCGATAGCCATCTTCGCCCATCCGCTGTTGATGTGACGACTACAGTCCTTCATAATCAGCTGATAGGTCAGCGTGGGTCGACTGGACTCATTGCTGATGGTAGGTGAAACCTTACATCCATCAGCCACTGCTACATGTGCAGCCTTGTCGGAGTGCTGGGTCTGTTGAAGGGTACGGTGCACAGATTGCTCCTCCCCTGCAGACCTCTCCAGATGCGCCGCAATTGGTCTTGGTGCATGGCCCCGTATATTGTGCTGAGGCGGCAAGTACCACAGAGAAGAATGCGAATAGCTGAGTAGACCTCATGGTTGAAGGGGCGAGGTGGGCTTTCCGTGAGGCGGCTTTGGGTTGAGATGTTTTGTTTCGTTTGGCCTCGATTGACCAGGTGAGGTAGACAAAAAGGGCTCACTATGGGAAGAACCCCAACTCAAAAAAGCCTTGATGGATGGTCCGATTAGACAAAATCGACCAATTGATGCCCCTGTTTGCAAATTGGAGTTTTAAGTGGGTTGTAGCCGTTCCCAGCCAGAAAGAGCCGGACACAAGATCTATAAGTACCTCAACGTTCAACGACTCGTGGTCAAAAAAGACGCTGTACAATGGCAAAGATGCCCATCACAGACACCGCCATGTCATTTCTCGCATTGGCAAGCAGGCTACGGTCTCACTTGTATCGAATGACGACATCAGATCTCTGGGCCAAGTCGGCCAAGCAACCGGACCCAAGGCCGAGAGATTGTTTAGGCGAACCCCTGGGCTCCAACCCCGACTGCTTCTCACAGCTTCCTCAGCTGAAAAGTCAAAGCGTGCAGGGTGTTTATCAGCTGAAGCTCACTAGGCAGTAAAGCTTTGCCTGATGGTTCCGCCTGGGCGGCCTGGGCAGCTGTTGCCTCCCGCCTTGGTCATGCCGGTAAATCACTCAACCAGGTCTTGATTGGTGTGGTAGCAGTCCGAGGTTTGCGGGTTTTACAACGTCAGGAAACACTGCCAGGTTCACCTGCATGTTTAATTGTTTCACAGTCTGCGCTCATCTATTCTCGGTCAACACGGTGTTCGTGGTCTCGGGCCAAGGCGCATGGCTGACACAATTCAACTACATCCGGCGGTGTGTCTGCTATGACCTCAACGGATAATAGCTTCGCCGCGTGATATCCTCCTATGTAGGCACGACCAATCGTAGAACAAGTACTCATTTCTCCTGACCTATGACACCAATGGCAGTCTCAAGCCGTACCCGAACCATCCAGGCGACTTGCTGTCCTGATTTGTAATTTTCATCGCGGAGTCCTCAGTCTTTGGATGTCAACCCATCAACCAACAACCGAGGGCGGTGAGGCGGAAAAATGGTCCGAATGCATCACATCAAACTGCGAGCTGTGAAAGCATCGAGGTCTCTCAAGCCATCCTCGAGCACACGCAGCTTCTCCTGCAGGTCGTGACGATTCTGTATGGTGCTTTCATCCTCGGATCCGAGCCTGTCTATTTGCTCATCTTCAAGACCCCAGACCACCTCCGGGGAAAATCTGCGCCAATAGTCGATTAGTTTCAGTCAAGACTAAGAACTCATTTGAAGATTGAATGCTTGTTTTGGTTGTTTCTGAAAAGATGTGACAAAGATACGGATGACTCTTGACACAAATGGCCACTTACACGTCAGGCAATTTCTGGACGAGGCATGTCTCGACAGCATTGACACTGATGTCATCAACGAATTTGCTCAGCGCGACCTAGATAAAACGACGTCAGTCTGAAGACAAGTCGTTCTTCCGGTGGTAAGCCGCCTACCTTGTAGTAGGCTGCAGCGACGTCTGCCGCGAGAGATGCAGCATATTCTTTCGGGTTGGGCGCTGTCGCTGCCAGCAATGACTGCAAGAGGCTGGACAAATAAATGAAGCGTTCGCCCACGTCCCCATTTTCTGTGTCCCATCCACAGCCCTCGAAAGATGCCCGGTCAAATTTGCGCTTGTGGCGGTCCCCTTGGATTTTCTGAACTGCCCCCGTCAGGTATTCGTTGTACGTGATTGGATGGATTGAGAGGTGAGGCTGCAAGAGCTCGGCAACAGTGTCCTTCAGATTCTTGCGTAGGAGATACAAAGAGGGTTGAATCATTCCCTTCATCAGACGAGTCTTTGTGTTCACATCGCAGATCTCGGACAGGAGCTTGTTAAAAGTAATCGCCGCGGCCTCGTGGATGAGTTCAACGAGGTTTTGAGAGATGGCTTGCCATGGTTTGCACTGCTGACTGAACAAATCGCTCACGACCATGGGGTTCTAGTTCGATGTCAGTACGATTATCATCCGCCTCATGGTTTGCTAAGACGATATTGTCTACTTACGTATGTGCCTGGCAGCTCCCGGCCTCTACACTTCTCCATCAAGGCTTTGACCGTGCGCAAATACTCCTTGCGGTAGACGAAATTGGAGACCCTCTGAGGTTTCAGGTCATCCTCGACCACCTCGAGCGCATGTCCATCTGCGGTCATTTTCTCCGAGTACTTGGTGAGAGTCTTCTGCACATTCGCCCGTAAACGGCGCTCGAAAGCATCCTGTTGGCCAGGATAGGACTCGAAGAATTGGTCAGCGTAAACGCCGTCGATGGCAGCTTGCATCAGCTTGGTGAGGCGGCTGCTGATGCTCATCAGGTACTTCTGCTTCTCCTTCCTGCTCTCTCTCGCGGAACCGAGCTGCGCCAACTTCACCTGGCAGTCACGAATGCCCTTCTGGACGTCAGTTTTGACTCCTGGGAGTCCTTGCCGAATTTGGTTCCACAGGATCTCGCGCAGGCGCTTCTGCAGGTTTTCAGCGCCAAGTTGTTCTGGGTCCAGAATGCTCCATGCCGAGTCTCTGAAGAAGGCCTCCTCTCTCTGTGCCCTCTGCTCATGCGTGTCATCGAGCGTATCGAATCCCTTGTTGCGTAACACGTGCCAACCCAGTGTCAATACAACGTTCCGATTCTGCGCGAGCTCGATGTAGTATTTCTCTGTGTCTGAGCCTTTGTCGACTTTGTCAGGCTTCGTCAGCAGACCGAGAGTTCTGGTTCCGTTTGGATCGATGTCTCGAGCGAGTTTGGTGACGGGTTGGTTTGCGAATGCATTATCAGCAGCAACAACTGCTAGAATAATGCTACGACGCTGCTGCATGTAGCTTGTCACTAGCTTGTGGACGACCGTAGAGTCTGCATCTGTTTGGTTCTTGTCGGAGGCGCCAAACAAACCAGGAAGATCCACAATCGTCAAGTTCGGCTGGTCGGGAGAGATGAGCTCGATCCGTAGAATGTCGGTGCTGAAGACTTTGGCACCATCTCCTGTAAGTCCCATGACAACCTTGGCTGACTCGATGATTTTGCCGACATTGTCACGATCGGTCGTTGTTGGGGCGAACGCCGCCAGGTCAATTCTCTCTTTCTCCGTGCGCCCAGCTGCTGGGTGGATATGGACGCTGATCTCGGTCTTGTCTCCTCGACGAAGTATCAGCTCAGTTGCAAAACGTGTGCACAGCCCCTCCGCCGTGGGAAAAGAGATTCCCGAAAGTGCCTCAAGGGTTGCACTCTTTCCGGAAGACTGGCTGCCGCAGACAATGATCTGAGGGAGATCAACGTAGTGGCTCACTCCGCGAGAGCGAAGTTTGTCGATAATGTCTAGGAGGTCGCGATGGTTCTCAGACTGGATGAAACTCGCAGTATTGGGGAAGGCGAACTTTCGTGGGACCAACGCCATGGTGAAGGGTCCGATCTATGACTGTGGTTTCGTGGTTGATGAGTGTAGGAAATGGAATTCCACATGCTGCAAGCCCAGGCTTGTTTCAGATGTGTTCCAGATGGGGGCAACCAAACTTGTAGTGGAATGGGCAATGAGGCAAACAGTGGCCGGGCTGTGGGTTCCGAAGAGAGAGAGAAAGAAAGAGGCCAAATGGTCAGCGATGCACGTTATAAATACTTGTTGGAGTGGTCAGTGACTGCAGGGTCTAGTGAATGCCACATTCACCGTATCACGTAACTACATCCATGAGCTCAGAAATACTGAGATAACTGGAATTCGTTTGAAGACTGCAAACAAGCAGATCAGGCACATGTTTATTTGATTCACATACCATTTGTATTTCCAGCATATCTCAAGGCAGCCATTGCAGCCTGCATCAGTCAGGCAAGTCCGAAGACGCAATGAGCCCATTATTTGACAAGTTATGTGATGTTCTGAAGGCCATTTCTGGCAAAAATCAGGCCTGCTCTTGGTGAGCATGTTAAGTATTTTGTATGTGCAGAACATAGCTTTCGATCTATTGGTGCCTTCTAATCATGACAAGACAAGGGTCAGCCTTGTATGCTTAAATTTGCAGCCTGACGAAGACTCGGCGCCTTCAGATGGTGTCCTAGAAAGATGCAATTTATACCAGATCCTCTTTGAACGGTTGAGGGTTTCAACCTAGGAAATGGCTCGAAGTGTTCTTGCAATAAAGCCAACTTCAAGTTGAGGGAAAGGCCAATCAAAACGGCATTACAATGACGTCTACGGAGATAAAGAGAAACAGAGATGGGAGCTCAAGCTTGCCGAGCCAGACAGCAAATTTGAGATCCAGCCTATGAATGGTGTACGAGGCATCATCCGGCTAAATTGCGGCAACCAGGCTCATAATGCATGAGCGATGATTTGAGTATAGGCAGTAAGGTATAATCATAGACTACCGTGCCTTTATCTAGTGGTCTACTAAGCCCCACTGTTGACGAGGCCAACGTCTTGAGGTCTGAATCTTCAGAGTGTGCCCTGAAGCGTGTCTGTAAATGGAAAGACTCGTAGCTTGCAAGTTCATTTCATGAACTGCGCAAGCAAGTGACCACAGTAGTTTATGCCTATAACTAGAGATCATGCAAAAAGAGTAGACAACTAGAAATTAAAAGACAAAAGGCCATGTAGGCCACAGAAGTTAGACCTTGTGGATGCTATCAAAACGGGAATTGCCCAATTCTACTCGTAGATCATACGCCTCTTGATGTTTGCTTCATCTCGACTTGTCTACTAATGACTCAGGCGTATTTTGTTCAGTGAAATGATCGCAGATCATCTGAACCCATTCCTATTGGAATCTAGCCAAGAAAACGAGCAGACCGCATGCCTTGAAGCATAAACGTTGTATATTTAGGCAAAGGGCCGCATCCGCAGGCTATCTTGGTCCTCCGTCTTTTCCGTTGCGTTGACTGGCGTGTTCTGTAGCCCGGACACCGACAAACAACGCGCCAAAGTCTCCGAGGCCACCATCAGACAATGTGACAAATAGAACTCAACATCACCAGTGTATGACCAATCCGCAATGCACAAAACAGCAAAATTTTGCTAGGCAGCTCGTCCATGTCGTTCCCTGTCTCCATGATAGTAGATGAAACTAAGCTCCTGTGATGTAACCAGGTAGTGAGCACCGCCCGTGAGGACTTCACAGCCTTCACACAGCTACTCTGTAATTTCATGATCTAGGTATAGAACTCAGGAATGACCGGTGAGACTGGCCTTCTGCCCTGACTTCCCGGCACACTCTTTACTCTGTAGACTGGTAGTCTTGCACTTTGCGAAATTTAAATTGGCGGCGTACCACCACCCGCTCATGTATGATGCGTGTCTTAACACACCCGCTTTGGAAAGCCAAGTTTCAAGTATCTACATTACATATCCCGGAGGATTGTATCGACTGGGAGTCATCATTCCGCTCTTGAATCTCTTCGTATTCGACTCAGCCTGCGCTGTGCTTGAGTTCAAGAAAGCGAATTCGGTCGCATGTGGGCTCGACGCATCTGGTATACGCTCGCCGACTTAGATTCGCAGCATTTGTGAGTACTTCGATATGTATCTCCACCGCACGGGCTCGGAGATGCAGCCTTTGGTCGACTTGGACACGAGGCGCGTTGGACAGGAAGTAAGATGAACGGCATGCAGCAGTTCTAATCTCTGTTCCATTGGAGGCTAGGCCTACTACAGAGCAAGGGGGGAAATCGGCACAAAAGAATGAAAAATAACAAAAGCATGGAGGACATCTTCCCTCTCTTTTTGAACACAACCCAGCCACCGAGCAAGCAAGCGCCTGACTGTGGAGTGCATCCTGTGGGCCTGGAACACTGGGCGATCCCGATCGCGAAGATCTAGAACCCCTAGTACACAAAACTCTTCGCAACACGCATCCGGACCACGAGGTAATAAAGCTCGTGCAGATTGCCGACGTAGCACAATGCGCACTTCACTTCTTGTAACTGATTGCCTGTTTCGGATTCCCCAGTTCAGCTCGCGTGGTCGACCTTTCAGCTGAGACAGGTCCCCGCCTGGCCCGTCGGCCTGGGTTTGATTGGCTGGAACGAGCCACCGCAGCCGATTCCCTGCAGATCCTCCACATCCAGGGGTCAGACACCAGCTGAAGGCGTCCCGAATCCGCCCAATGGCGGTGTGAATCGGCGTTCTAGATGCCTATTGTGGCGCCGGAGATCGCCCTGACCTTTCCTTTGCTAGGTAGAATTATGCTAGTTTAATTCCTACTGTAGAGCCTCATCCCTTCAATGTCCGCCGCCATCGTGTGACGGTCACTCAGCAATTGCCGGATTGGGGACCTACAAGTATATAGAGTGTGAATCCGGCCGCAGGCTTATGTTCGGTTGCTTTGCGAATGCCGTGTAATAAATAGAGCAATGAGACCAAGTCCACAACATCAAAACAAATAGAGGCTCCCACCACCGGCCGTACTTGCTGCATTTATACGATCATCATTTTAGAAAGACCAATAATTGTTCCCAATGGCAGACACTGATCCACTACCGGTGTATAAATCCCACGACTCAGCTTGTCTTCCCGCCAAGCAAGAATTATTGCGGGACGAGCAACCCTCGAGCCGGTCCGTCGATCAATTAGAGCAGGTGGTTGCAGTTCACAAGCATCCGACTGGCACACGATTCACAGAATTTGATATATTTCGACATGGTTGGTCAAAGCTATGGACTGCAGAGCAAAGCGAAATGCTGATTGCGTACATATCCAGCCATCACAGAGCCGGACCAAATACGGCTCATCGAGAGGTTGAGGGCACTACACTCCCCTGAATACGCCGCTTCATTTTCAACGTCACCTCTGGACATCGAATATCTCGCCCAACAATGTCTGAGCTGGATCGTCAACGAAGACGTCCCGCATCACGAGACAAATCTTGTATCCCAACTCACCAGTCACGCCTTGGCACAAGCTCTCGAAGGCAGCTTGGACCGAGAGACGATCTCGACATTCCAGGACTTCATCCTCGCCACAACGCTCGCATATACGGCATGGCGTGACCAAAGGTGCCCGTCACAGCGGCTGTCAGTCCACAACCTGCACCGAACGAGCTACCTAGCCGGCTCGTCACTTCTCCAAAAGCTCGACCAGCACATCAACTCGGACACAGTTGAAAAAGCCCCAAGACCAACACTCCAGGCACTATTCCTCGTCCTGTTCGGCACGACACTAGGCGTGGCCTACTCGACACAGGTGGGCGGCCGGCCCACAGCAGACTCGGCCGACCTGATCGGCAAGGTCCTCACGGAAAGCCCCACCCTCTACATCACCATGAAGGAGCGCCTCTGCCACCTCCTCGCCAACAAGCTGGCTCTGCTGGCCGGGCTCCTCTGGGAGAAGGTCGACACCGCGGCCGCGCGCGGGTGTGTCCTCGACGGGTGCCTCATGGGCCGGTGGAACCGGTCCGGGCGATGGGTCTGGGGCAACCTGATGCCGCACTACACATGGCCGCCCAGCGACCACTCGCTGGACTGGCTTGTGCACCGCCCCGGTGGGACATTCCAGCCCACGCCGCGGGCCGCCATGATGCGGTGCCCCGAGGTCTTGAGCCCGCTGATGCCGAGCATGGACTCGTCGGACAGGGGAAAACGGAGATCGATGTTGGTTGTAGGTCCGACATCGCACGGGCAGCATATGTACGCCCGGATGAGGACGCACACCGGATCTGATGGACCGTCCCTTTTCGTTTAGGTTGGAAACACCTGGGAAAGGAAAACATAGAAGGCAAGCGAGAATGGGTCGGTACCGTGGACCTCACTGAAAATGTAAATATAGGTTCATAACTTCTCATGATGGTGTCATGAAACTCGGGTTGTCCGTTCTGCAGATGAACCCAGGTAGATTGAGACATGGAAAGTAGCGGTATATTGCAGCACTTGTATACTTTCCATGCGTTGTCTATCCCTTACTATCCCTTACTTTCCACCGCTGGCACCTGTGACGTACCGCCTCTTGCAAATAAGCTTGCCAGGCGAGCGCCGAAACGGGCTTTTATCTTATTCTTTAGCCTCGTGAGGGTTACTTCAGGCCCTTCATCCGCAGCGACAAACCTCCGGACCAGCAGATTGAACATGCCCCCGAATGCCAATGCTATAGCCGTCGAAGTGAAGATGATGACATTGTACGGCATGCTGAAATCCGGTGTTGGGAGGTTGAGCAGGAGCGCCGTTGTCCGGAGGTTCGAAGTCGACTTGTCAGTACTTAGAATGGTGATGACTGCGCCAGCTACGTCAAATCCTCTGTTCGCATCGGGCGGGTATTCTGTGTAGCGCAGAATAGATTTCTCGAAGTCATAAGTCAAGAAGACTGTGGACCGGGGCGGGATTCGGAGCTTCACTTCGAGTTGCGTCCCTCGCTGCCGATCAAGAGCTGGCCTGTAGAAGATGTCCTGGATGACCTCCTGCTGCTTGCCGCTGGGAGGGTCCAAGACCCGAGCCTCCAGTGTGTGCAGGTAGATTCGCATGAACCACGGAAGAGACTCCATATAAACGAATTCAACGTCCTCCGTGTCGCTAGGGTTTGTGAGGATGGTCTGGACACCTCCATGTTCTTGACCGTGCCCTGTAAGACTGCGCTCGGCATAGAGTGGAGGAATGTCTGGTTGAACATATTCCTCGGTGGTGATTTGGGAATTTTCGCCTTCCCTCTCAATCGGGGGCAAGATGAGGTCGATCGTGGTCTGTGGGTTCGCATTGTAGCAGCGTTTCCTGTCATTTTCTTTTCTGAACTCGCTGACACCTTCGGTGACCCAGACAGGTCGACTTTCTGGAACTTCCAAGCACACAGGGGCCACCTCGGCATCAGCCAAGGGGCATGTTCCCTGGATAGGTCTACCAAACACTTGAGAGATGGTCCAGTCCTGGCCTATGCTGTACTCCACGGGGAAGCAAGTATCATCTGAGTGATATTCCTTGGAGGTGTTGCACTTGAGTTCATGACCGGGAACTGGACGCGGGATGGGATTATCTGTAGCGCTGTCAGTGACAAATATGAAATGACATGCAAGGCCGACGACGAACCTCTGGGCCTCTTGGATCGATCGATGTCAAGAACCATATCAATGGACTGTTCTATCTCCAGTACACACTCGCCGCCCTCAGGACAGACAGGCCGCACATCGATAGCCATGCTCTGCCAAGAAGAATCAAACACTTTGTGTCCGTCAAGCAGACTCGCGATGCCGGCCTTCCCCTTGCAGGGGAGCAGTTTCAGGAAAGGCGTCAAGTTTTCTGTGCACACTACTTCTCGAGGGAGTGTTCCGTGTAGCAGGTGTAGGTTCGATGACACGGCATCAGAGTGATCGCCTTCGAGCTGGAACGACATACTCGGGCGTATGGTCCGCGTTCCGTCGATGAAGTTGAGCGAGGCGCAGAACAAGCCCGACAAAGCGTTCGTGAGGGTCAGCCACTTGTTGTCGGCTCTGTGGGCAGTAAGTCAGCTACTGATTCCAATTGCGACTCTTGAAATTGGTATAGCCATACTCCTCCTCCGTATCCGCATCCAGCCACGCCCAAAGCTCAACACCTGTCCCCCCTTCTCTGGTGCCGCCCCATGGCCGGACGCCCCAGCTCTCGGCGTCCCATCTTCCTAGACTGAAGCGCAGGTGGAGCTCTTTTGTGCCCGAGTACTCCAATATCTGGGCGAGAGAGCGCGGGAAGAATCGAAAGTTGTGTGCCTCGAACTGGGAGAGGGTTATGTTGGATCGGAAGTTGAAGCTCGCAAGGAGGGCGGACAAGGGCAACGGCTTCAGGACGAGCTGCTCATGGTAGTCAGACGCAGCGATGGGTATCACAAGGGAAGTAATGAGACAAAGGAAGGAGGTGAAGTGCCGCATCATTGTTATGGCCCATCCATCGGAAGCTGGGTGCGACTCCTGGTTGAACTATCTTGGGTATTCTCGAATCCCACGCTGTGGAGAGTTGGTGGTGTTGACAGCTAGCTCCCCTGGGACCTGGACCAGCAAGGGTGCTGACAGGCAAAGTGACGCAGGGTCGGAAGCGTTGGACCCCTGCTGTCACAGGTGCTATGGGCTACCTAGGCTGAATAAGGTTTGGCCTACGTCCAGTGAATGCTGAGATGCCTGCCGGCGCAAGAAATTCTGCCGAGCTTCCAAGCGCCAGTTGATCGCAGCGCCGCGTTCGTCCTTATTGCCTTGCGACAAGAACGAGTAGACTACTCGACTTCGCAACTTCAGCCACAACACTCTCTGTGGCTAGCACATACCTGTGCTCAGTGGATTACTGAGGGAATCGGTCACGAAAGATCATTATAGCCCACCATGGCCGCAGAGCAAAGGAAGCTGCTCGGTATGAACGCCCCTCCCCCTGCCACCTCGCGCGGCTTCAAACGAGACTGACAGTACTACAGAGCAGCTTATGGGCGGTGGCATGGCAGCTAGGTCCTCACAGATCTCCCTGACCGACCCCAAAGCGTGCCGCTCCTACATCGCCGGCACCTGCCCACACGACCTCTTCACAAACACGAAACAGGACCTTGGCCCCTGCCCGAAAGTCCACTCCGAGGCCCTCAAAGCCGAGTACGAGGGGCTGCCCGAGCCAGAACGGAAGCGCTACGGCTTCGAGCACGACTACATGCGGGACCTGCAGAAGTACATCGACGAGTGCAACCGGCGCATCGACGTGGCCCAGCGGCGGCTGGAGAAGACGCCCGACGAGATCCGCCAGACCAACGTGCTGCTCAAGTCCATCTCCGACTTCTCCGCGACGATTAACAACGGCCTGCTGGAGGTGGAGATCCTCGGCGAGCTGGGCGAGGTCGGCCGCGCCTACGACGAGTTCTTCAGGGTCCGCCAGGCCCAGCAGCAGAAGGCCGAGCGCGAGAAGGAGCTCAAGGCCCTCAGCGACACCTCGGGCCCCTCGGGCCACCAGAAGCTGCAGGTCTGCGACGTCTGCGGCGCGTACCTCTCGCGGTTGGACAACGACCGTAGGCTGGCGGATCACTTCTACGGGAAGATGCATCTCGGGTATGCACAGATGCGTAAGACATTCGACAGCTTCCCCAAGGAGATGAGAGGAAGGCCGAGGCCGATGCCCATGGGCGACGGCGGTGATATGGAGATGGGAGGCGTGCCGACCGGACCGGGAGGTGGTGGTGACTGGGGCCGTGGTCCCAGAGGCCCGAGGGGTGGCGGAGGCGGGTACAGAGGCCGGGGAAGAGGCTATCGCGGCGGTTGGTAGGACGATAACCTCGAGGAGCTTGAATTCCCCGACTAGCTGCAAAACCCCAGGCGGACGTTACCTGCGATTTGGGTTGGTGGTGCGAGCGGACGGGGAGACAAACATCTTCAAGGATACGCCGCATCCAGAAGCACCAGCGCGGGGTCTTTCACGGCATACAACGGGACCCACCATAGATATGCGCCAGGTCATACTACACTTCAGCCTGGTCGATCGACGAGCAGAACTACTGAGGAAGTGGAGGTGCTGCTGGTGGACACGATGAAGCATTGGGCGCCAAGGACATGCTTTGTTCAGTGCGCGGCGTTGCGCTTGCTCCGGTGTTGGAGGCGTTATGGATCTGTATGGACGGGGGAAATCGAGAATTGCTTTTGCCTTGCATAATTTGATACCAACAAGACAGCAGGGAGTATGCTCCCCCATCAGGCCGTCAACGAAGCCCAGCCAGTGGGCATCACTTCCATTGCGCTCCACTTGTGAGAATGAAAGTGAAAGGAACATGAGTGATTCAAAGCAGCTTTGAGCGAAAGACAAGAGAGCAGGATTGTGCCGGATCAAAGCACCAACGAGTTGGAATGTTACGAAGAACGGTCGAGGACAGATTCATTTTCAGCTGTCCTCGACGTGGAGTATCATCTACTTGTCAATCATTCCGCTTTTACACGCTCTTGTTGCTCTGGTATCCCAAACTCATTTCTTCATAATTTCTGCGGCACCTGCAGTCCCTGGATAGTAGACCAAAAACCCGCTTTGCCCAGAATGCATCTCTAAATGTGAGCGTAGGATCGCATGGCTTTCCTTCGGACCCCAATTTTCCAAGGCTGTGCTTTGTACAGGGCACCGTCATTCACTGACTCTTGAGCAATTGGGGCGGATGACTTTGTGATGGGTTCTGCAGTTGGGCGCCTCCGACGCCAATACGTTCGAGATGGGCCGGAGAAGCTTCTCAGCGGAGCAAATTAACATTGCCTGCGTAGCTGAGTATCCTGTTGCTGCACGTGCCGCCTAGGATTTGTTCGCGGCGGCAGTCTTAGCATCCATCGCGGCCATTTCATCATCCCACTGGCCAAGCGGCGATGTCGGTGAGTTGAGATCTGCCTTGGCGACAGATTCAACCTTCGCGTTCGACGCCGGAGCGGATGGCAAAGCGGGGAATTCTTCGGGCGCCAGCGCGGGCTCCTTCTTCGCTGCACGCGACGCGCCTTGGGGCGGTGGCGTACCGGAGTAGTCGCCACGGCCTCGCCCTCTTCCGCCCCTGCCGCCCCTTCCTCCTCGGCCAGACATGAAATCCGTGTCTGAAGTTGTGTCGGCGAAGCGGCTGCCGGCCAGACCGCCGCCCCTGCCGCTCGACGAGCCACGGATCCCTCCATTTGCGCCCCTGAAGTTGGATGTTCCCCGTCTTCGGTCCTCCTCCAGCAGCCTCTCCTCCTTACCCTCGTCCCAGTTGCTCTCCCGGGCGCCCAAGGCATTGAGTTTCCTCTGCCTGTTCTTCTCGCGCTCGTCGTCAAGCTGCCTCTTGTCACTAGCCTCTCTCCTCCGGCGCTCGGCCTCTTCTTGCCGGCGCTTGCGCTGTTCTGCGGTTGCCTTCTCCATGGCCATGGCGTGGGACTGCTCGTCCTCCTCCACCTTCTTGAATCGGCGCGTCTTCTCCTCGTTGAGGATGCGCATCTTCTCCATCTTCTCGGCCAGCTCAGCCTCGGTGAGCTTGGTGCGTGGGTTTGCGCCGGAGCCGGTGCGGGCGTCTGAGCCCTGGTTGGACTTGTGTTGCCGGGTTTCGTGTCTGGTCGAGGAGGGTGGCGCAGGGCTCGACGGGCTGGGGGACGCTCCCGCGTGGTTGTTGCTGTTTTGGTTCGGGTTGTTGGCGCGGTGATTGCGCGGCGCGCGTGGCGCCGAGGCAGGCGCTTGTTGGGCATGTCGTGACTGCATCAGGCCCGACTTCTGCGGGGCCGGTGTCGCATTGGAAGCTGTCGTGCTGGACGGCGTTGCTGCGGGAGCTGCTGTGTTTGGGGTCGTTGCTGCAGGAGCGGGCGCATGCTGTGCTGCACCAGTGCCTACAGACGACGGTGCAGTCGAGGAAGTTTGGCTCGCAGGTGCGGGAGCATCATTGGCGACGGGAGCTGGCACTGGCGCAGGTTCAGGGTGAACCTGAGGTTCCTCCTCAGCAACGGGCTCAAACTCGTCGGCGAACAAGTCGTCGTCGGTTCTGCCCCCAAATTGGTCGTCCATGTTTGCTGTTTGCTTTTCCTAGCTCGCAGGATCGGGTCGAGGGGCAAACACGCAAGGAAAGACGCGGCAGGCGACTTGAGCAATGCCTGTAAGAATATCGCAGAAATAAACGAGCGCACCCAATGGATATGGTGATGCTATAAATTGCCAAGAATAGAAGGGAATGCGTCTCAAATGGCCAAGAGCTTGAGCAAGTAGTGTGGGAGTGTTTCGCCGTGCTTCGTTTCTAGATCCTATCCCATTTCCATTCCAACTAGACCACCCATGTCTCGAATCCGCGGGGATGCTGAGTCAGCATATTTGCCCGTACCCTTGCCACCAAGTCGAGCAGCAGATGGACATACCTCCCTCCATGGGCCTACATACAGTATGGTGGCATTCATCTGTTTCTTCTGATACCCATCAGAAATGATTTTTCGGTTCCCTGTATGGGTTCTCAGAACGTCATCGTCCTACAACTTACAATGAGTTGAAGTTTCTGTAGTCACACCGTCCATCATCCCGCTGGCATGCGTAAGAACAGCCATGCGAAGCAACAGACACATTTCGGAGCAATCGCTTCTAAGTGGTTGGGCGGCCCAGATCCCGGCTGCATTATCGGCTGTAGGTGACAGCTAGCAATCTAATTCTCAAGCTTCCGAGACACGCGGAATCGACTTGGCCCTGGGCAAGATCTAAGGCTGTATGGCACTCAGCCTCACTGGTGCCTTGGTTTCACATGGCTATTCGACTTACAACATTTCCGTACGCTGTAGACGGGCTGCAGAATGTACAGATATTTCATCGCCTTATTTCATAAATTTCAGCTGTGATTAAGGACACTTGAGATTCTGTAAGCTGAGTATCTCGATATGGTGGTTAATACGGGCTCTAAACATCTTCAGTCAATATCAATTTTTAGTGTCATATCAATGAGTTACTTGCTTTGATGAGAGTCATTTTCATCGGGCCGCTAATTAGCAATATTTGAAGTAGAAACGGGGAGGTTTGTTTTTGCCACGAGGAATTTCGAGTGGAAAATAGTCACGAGCGTCTTCAATATAAGATCACGAAAAGCCGGTGGCGTTGTCTGGGAGGTCAGTCATGGTTCAAGCTGTCTAACGAAACAAACAATTCGAGGCTGTTAGAGACACACTCGGCCTGAGAGCGATATCAATTAAGAGGAGTGTCACCGCCAGGGTTACCACCTCATTAGCTAGATAAAGTATCGATATATTCACTTGGCCCCATCAATCGGTTCGTGAAACATGGTTCCTCGGTGCCCCAATAATTGGCATCCTTTGCTCACCATTCACGCCTGTCCCCGTAAGCGTAGTAACGGCCCCGGCCCTGTTGCTCGATCTCGTTGCATGTGCTGTGACGAGACTGGCCAGCCTTCACGGTAACAAGACGGCCATTCTTCGTACTTGTCTTGCAAAGGCTCCCTCTCTGCTTGTTGACTTCCATGGATCGCATCTCTTCAGCGATCCTCCTTCTCTAGCCCTTGTTCGTCAGTGCCCTAGAGCTCGAGTTCAAAGCGTTTGAGATTCTCGCCAATCAATTCCGGGCCTCGGCGACGTTTGTATGCAGCATTTGGTCTCATCAGTTGGTGACGATAGCTGTCGATGCTGTCGAAAATAGTTCCGACCTCTTTCTGCTGTCGACTTCAAGAGTGCTCCGTTGTTGAATCCTCATTGACTTGTTGTTGTGTAACTGGTAGTCTCGCGCGTCTTGCGCGCTTTCTGAGGTCATGGCATGATCGTGGGCCAAGTTGTCTCTGGCTGTGACCAAAATGCTGCCGGGCATTAACTATTACCATGGACTTGCTATAGAACCTGTTAATATGGCTGGCCGGGGATTTGACTGTAATGCACCAAGCTTACCTTCAATTTCCATCTCCAAAAATTTCCATCCACACTTCCTTCACACAGTTCCCTTCCAAAGCCTCGGCCGGAGGTACCTCAAAAACTTCTCGGTCGGCTCCTGCATGCCGGGGAGGCTGATCCAGTTCTCGACCAGCACGGCCATCTCCTCGCGGGCGTCCGTGTCCTGTGGCGCGCCCTCGACGAGCGTGCGCAGCATGACCGTCTCGATCATTAGCTCGAAGTTGGCCTGCTCGCCCGTCTCCGGGTAGAGCAGCGCCTGGGTCTCGCGGAAGTTCTCCTTGGCCGCGACGGCGAGCTGCTTGCGCACCAGGGCGTGCAGGCTGCGGGCCGCCGTCATGTCGTTCTCCACCTTGCCCGTGACGATCCGCTGGATCAGCTTGAAGGTGTTCTTGAAGGCGATGGGCCAGAAGAAGGGCGTCTCCAGGTCCTCGACCATGGGCGTGTCTCTGATGATTGGCAGTGGTTCCATCGTCACTGGGTCGCTCGTCAGACAGGGATTAATTAGGTTAAGCGGTTGCTCAGTCGATCCAGAGGCGTATGGTAATGATGGTCGCCGTTGACCGTTTGTGTAGATCGCTTCAGGTTGATTAGTTCTTAAGGATTAAAAATTCATAAATCGAAAATCGGCTTGGCTTTGTTTGTATAGCCTGTGCTGCTGCATGCCATCCATAACAGGACTTCAATGCTGCTCCATTGGGTGAAGATGCCGTTTTTTATTCACTGGCGAGGACGGGTGCAGCCGCGGCCTCCAGTATAGGGGGCTTTCATTTCTCACAGCTCATATAAACCTTCACTTGCCGTTGTTTGATTGTGCTCGTGCCCGTTCATTATTTAGGACAATGGTTGCCCGAGATGGAAACTGGGGCTGAAACGCTCGGGCTGACCGCTGATCTTTATTGAAATTGCGCCGCCGAGGGGGAGCTCCCCCAGTGGGGATCGTGGAATGCTAACCCGATAAGCTCTTGACGCAATTTGAACCAATTCTTGCCCTGATCCACAAACCGACGAACCGGGGAAATGACCACTTGACGGCTTTGTTCTCAGCACTGACTTCCCCGATGCGGACGGGTTGCGACGCCAGAAGCGGGTACCTCGGGTACCCGACTTCCTTTGACCATGACTCCCGGGACGCTTTTAACTCCGCCCGGCACCAACATTTGATCATGACACAGTTGATCAGTCTGCTCTACGTCATATCCAGAAGTCGAGGTAGGGAAATTGTTCTTGCGATATCCTTAGGCCATCGCCATTTGCAACTAATCATGATACTTGAGCGGGTCAAGGAGGCCTCAATACCGTAGGTGGGAAATAAATGATATCCCTCCCCGAGACGAACACAGGAGACTGTAGCTGTAGGAGCAAGTTTCGACGGGTAAATTATATGTGGTTGAAAGTGTGATCCTCAACCAGGTATCAAGCAGTCATATCCATGCTAGCTGCGGCCCCGGCTCTACTGTCGAGCTCCGAGGTTGTGTTCGACCGGGCTATTGCCTGAGCCTGGTATTTAGAATACCGGTTTCACGTACACAGTCATCTTGCTGCCATGTAACTACGTAACATCGTGGGGATTGATTGGAACATAACCCCTATCATGCCACCAACATTCCAAGTACTTCTTACGAATACCCCAGACTGGTTTAAATTGAAGACACGCTAGGAACAAGTGTACCATTACAGCATTTTAATTTATATCAAGTTTGTATCAATGCATCTAGTAACATGCAGTTATCTAGCCCTGAATGCTGAGCCAACCCATGGTAAATGCTCCTCGCCCTGCAAGGTTATTGCACCCGATGGTGTCTTTTCGATGATGGCGGTCCCCCAGCGCCAAAGTAATGCAGTATTTGCTTTTTGCTCTGCTGCCGGCGCGAAGCTTCTCTTGCTCAAAATGTCTAGCACGGCTACGACATAAAACTCGAGCCCAGAAAATGGTGCTTAGTGACGCCGAAGATCTTGGTCAAGTTCGATGGACTCCTCATTGAGGCTCTCTCGGGTCAAATGACGGGTTCTGCTTGGGTAGCGGTATTCCCATATCCATACGAGATTCCGCGAAGGGGAAGCCTAACTTCGACAGCACCGAGACCAAGGCACCCGCGATGTCGCTGCTTGTGAACCCAGAGAATTGTCATCCCAGACTGTATGGCCTGGTGTCGCTCCTCATGATATACACTTCTCCAATGAGAATCACAGAGCCTATTATCATGGATATGGCGATGATGGGGAAGTTGACACGGGCGAATTCGAGCTGCCGAACCTTGATGTGCTTCCTGGCAAGGATGTCCCGCCACAGCATGCCGGCCAACGACGCGCTGAAGGCGGTGCTGAAGGCACCGTAGTTGACGCCCAGTGCCATGGCATACACGGTTGCCCAGAAGGTCCGGTCGGAAATTGGGATACCATTTTGGTTGTGAATCTCCGCCCACGCCTGGATCACCCGGGACAGAAGGATGGTCGTGCCGATGTTGGTGCCCGCGAACTGATGCAATTCAGCAAATGCTCAGAAGGCATTACAGGGGGCCACGTCTTCCATGTGAGGGTAGAGACTTACATTGCACAAGATCACAGACAGAAAACCCATACCACCAATCGCGCCGATGACTCCCGTTTTGTTTACCCAGTGATCCCACCCGTATGCGAACACCGGCACCCAGCCCTTGGTGACGAGCGCTTCTACCAGCACGAACATGGCGAAGGCAAATGGGACGAGGGCAAAGGGCAGGAGAGACAGCACGGCTGAAGTGGTGGGGAAGGTCTCCTGGCACCAGCTATGGGCTCCGTCCGAGGCGGATGCAAGTGTGCGGGGGTGTGCCTCGTATGTCGGAACAGTGGCCCTGTTCCTCTTCTCACTCGCCGGCTCAGCGTTGCCATTCTGACCCAAGCCCGAGCCATTGTTGCGTGGGTCAGACTTCTCGTTGAACTCGCCAGGTCGGGCGGCCGTCGGCGTAATTTCTGCGCGGTCGTTGCCACGACCGCCATCTCGTGATGGAGCCTTCTCAGAGTTCAATGCCGCGGAGTTCGTATCCTGACTCGAGCTCAGGCGTCGCTGCTGGTCCGTACCGATGCCGGCCACCTCCTGCTCCCTCAGTCCTCGCTCGGCACGCGCAGTCTCGGCCTCTTCCCGGCCTTTTCTGGCTATCTCGCGGGTCTCGGCGCGGTGAATCCATCCATAAGAGACGTCCCAGCAGAACATGACGGTGGCGGCTGGAAGTGTGACCCAGAAAACGGGGTGCTCGCCTGAGCTTGAGCTCACTGCGTTCAAGACCAGCACCGTGATGAGTGTGGCAGCCATGACGACCGCGCCGACCGTGGCGCTTGCCGTATCAAGGTATGGGTTCAGAATCTCTTCCAGTTCGAGCCGTTTCTTGTCCTCGTCCTCCTGCTCCTCAGGGTTTCCTCTGGCGTGGGGGATGTTCGGATTGACTGGTTTCTTGGCGCGATGCTCCTCGGGCAACTCGTGCATCGTAATTACTTTTGGCACCAAGGTGTCCTTTCGGAATACGATGTATAAAAGACAGGGGAACAGCAGAATGGCTGTGAAGATGACCGGGACGATCATGTTGGCCGTATACTCCACAAACTTGATCTGGAACGCACCGGCAAGCACGAGATTGGTTGGGTTCGAGGAGACGAGAATGGCGGACGCGACGTTAGCGATGGCGAATTGGGTATGGATCCAAGCCCTCGGGTGCTCGATATTGCTCGACACGCGGGTCATGTAGGCCAAAAAGGGCGTTCCGGAGAGAATGATGGGATCGTTCCCAATGAAGGAGCCTAGGGCGAAAAAGAAGGTGTAGAGGTAGAAGAACAATTTGTGCCCGGCCTTTCCACCCCATTGCAGGACCTTGAATGCCAGATACCTGATGAGACCTGAGGCGTCGATGGAGATGGCGATGTATGCCAGGGTGATAAAGAAAACCATGATATCGATGGGGTTGATGTGGTGGGCGCCGATGGTCCCTGCAGCCACCTCCTCGCGCCCGATGGCCAGAATGGCGAGCAGAAACAGGTCCGCTATGATGGGCGCGGTGAGGAAATTGATAGGGAGAAGCAGCCGAGTGAAGGCCTTGGGCTTCCCCAGGGCGTAGCCCTCCAGTCCATGTTGGGAGTCCTGTGGCGAGATGACGCGCAGGCGACGTAGAAGACGAGAGATGCCCTCAACGAGCACTCTGGGCAGGTAGACAGGCACGTCGAAAGGGAAAAGCACAGCAAGATCTGCACTAAGTGGTCAGTCCAATCTCTCTCATGAGTACCATCACGTTGTCGTGATCTGTGGGAAGGGGACATTGCACGCACTTGTTGCGACAAAGACAATGAGAGTGACGATTGAACGCCACTCCTTGATGTCATTGACGTCGAGACTGATGGCGGATTCCGACATGATGGCGTCTTGGGCCTGGAGAGTGCAGCTCGCACTTGGACAGGGTCGAGGGCATCAGGAATGGGCGTGGACGTGGACGAGGGCTGTTGAGGCTTTTGATTGAATTGTGGTGAAGGTCAGTTTACCTAGGTGAAGGTCCAAGGCTCTAATCCCTGCTTGGCAGAAGGAGGATCCCGTTAGCTGCAGTGGGAGATCGGCCCGCAGGCAGGCGGCGGTGAAAAGCCACATGGTGAACCAAGTGGCTACCGTCTGCTGCAGAGTGCCAAGCTGATGTGCTGCGCAGCTCATGAATCGCTCGTGATCAACACCCGGTGTAAACGATGCTAAGGCCCAAGATTCTCTAGATGCAACGTCCTCTGCTTTGGCCTAGCCGGCGCACGCGCAGCGAAGACTTGAGCTAACTTGGTCGCGCGCAGGCGTGCCGGGCCCGGTAGCGGCGGAAACCGGACAATTACTTCTCGTTTCAGCGGCTGCTCCCGCACGGCACTCGCCTCGGACTGTACACGTAGGGATGCCCAGCCGCCGAGATGCTGTTAAAACGTCGTAAGTGAAGGCTTTCTTAGCCGTTGGCCATGCGGCCGGCGGGCCTCGACGCTCAAGGCCGCCGGCGATCCACACCGCCCCGGATCTTGGCATCGCAGTGCCGGCAGACCGGCGCTCCTCCCGGCTCATGCCTGCGGGTGTCTTGCATGATGCAGCACGGTATCACCTTGTACAAACAAAATCATATCGTGGCAGCGAGTCGCAATATGCCACCTGTGCCCTTGTGCGCGCTACAGCGCCAAGCTCTTTGGGCCATATTTAGCATGCATTTGAGTACTACGTATAGTCTATCTCACTGAGCGTCCACTCACAGCATGTACGAGCGAGGTGTTACAATGAAAACCTTGAAGCCTAAATCCCATTTTGATTGCTCAAACAGCCTGAAGTCTATCTATCTCATACGTTCCGTGTTTGTGGCGCCGAGTTGAAAACCATCATCAATGCTTACGCGACTGAGAGATCAGACTAGACTTGAGTTTATTTCCAGGGGCAACTATTTACAGGACACGTTTCTCAGGGGAAGACGTCGTCTCGCAGGGGAGAGCTATCTGCATCTGGTCTTAAGCTCTCTGTTGTGTCTATGCGGATATTGACTATCTTGTCGCCTGTCTGGACGTTGCCTGTACACACTTAAACTTGTCAGCCAACAGACCATGCTTCACGCCATCCTTTATTTAGAGAGCAGGAGCTCGTCATAAGCAAGCAAAATGGACTTAGCAGAATTGTATTCATTTTGCAACTGATCACTAAGTATCTGCCAAGGTACCAGAGTTCCTTTGGAATATAAACACCGGCATCTCTACCAAGGCCCAAAAGAGGCACATCTTATCATCTCCGTTCATGAAAGACGGCAAGGTTATTCACGGTGAGATTCGCTACGTATCACGGTAGGTTTTGTCAAAAAGTGTAGTTGCATCGAGACACCAAGGAAAAGTGCTTAGCACATTGTACATTGTAATTGCTGACATCTCATATTTTGCCCAAATGTGGGACGGCATTGCTTCATCTCTGATAGACAATATTGGCAGCACGGCAGAATTGTGTGGCTTGATTTTCAAATGGGAAGGGTGCAGACTTGATTTCATAACCTGAGAGCCCTCTGATATGATCACGCGCAACGACCAGACAGCAAGTGGTGACTGTGTGTCTTTGATGATCGTCGCCCGGTTTGGGTCACCTATGCATCCGCTGTCTCAGAACCCATGAAGATGGCGAAACTGCCTCTTTGATCCTCATAACGTTTCCCAACCCTAGGACAGCTCCTGCGTGTTCTCCCACAAAGTAGGCACCCTCAACTCCCTGCATATGTCCATCACAGCCTGGTCCGAGTACTCCAGGTTTCGCACCAGAGTGTACTCGATGAACATGTCTTTGTCCTCTCCCTCGGGGCGCGATTCCACGTCGTTCCCGTTAGCCCAGTATGTGAGCCGGTTTCTGGCGAGGTAGATGGCTGCACGCAGGTTGTACATGCGGCACCGGTGCATCTTGAACCCGTCGTGGAGTTGCATCGCGAATCCCTGGGCCTTGGAGAGTGACCCAATCCAGTCGTGGAGTTTGATGGAGTTTTGGACTGTCTTGGGGAGGATCTTGTGGTCTTCGTCATAGTAGACGAATGTCGCTACGCCTCGTTCGCTCGCCTCCTTGCAGCCCACGTAAACGGGCTTTGGGCCTTTGCGAGATTTCTTCGCCTTCTTCGTATCTGCCTTCTTGACCTTTTGGGATGCGGCGGCATGGCTGGGTGCCTTCTTGGATTTGGTGCCAGAGGTGGCTTTGTCTGAGGGGGCGACGGTGTCTTTGTCGAGAAGACCTACTTGAGCTGCAACATCGTCAATGCTGGGCTTGGCGTAGTCCTTGCCACACATCTGGTGCGCTTCGCCAGTGATCCAGCCCCCGGAAAACACTGCCTTTAAAAGGTTCTTGACGTCCGTGACGGTGACGATGGTGTCGAAGCCGGTGCCTTTGCAGTGTACGGTTTTGGGTGTGTGCAGGAGGTCGCGAAGGTTTTCTCTCATATCATGCGTTACGTCGTCTAGGCGCCGTAAGGGCATGCGGCCGGGGAGTAGCGCGATAACCATGAGATCCTGGCGCTTTTTCTGTCGCTTTTTAATGCTCTGCTTGGGCTCAGCTTCGTTGTCCTCTGCGCATGAAGCAGAAGGGGAGCTGTCATCGTCAACGGGTGGTAGTGCGGCCCACCGGCGCTCGAGCTCGGGGTCATGGGGTGTGTCCCACATTCTGCAGTGCATATCAGCATGAAGTTAAACAACTGGATACCCAGTCCGACGAACCTTTCGTGTGGTGCCACTGGAGTGTGGGGAGGTGCTTGGATGTGATGCAGTCGGTGGCTGGGTGCCCTGAGGTTCTGAAGGTTTGTTATTGCGAAGAGCAAGGACGCTTGAATGAGTGGAGATTTGACGATGGTATCAACAAATTTAGATGACGTGCTTGGCTTCCATACTTTGAGGATCGAAGTGGTGGGGTTGGAGATTGCAACGTGTAGGGAAGAAAGTTCGATCAAGAGCCAGGCGTCCAGGTTTAAATAAGTATTTGAAAGTTCGATGCTCGGTTCCTTTGGATTATTGGAAATAAGAAACAATGACATCTTGCTCTTTAATACCACTGGAAATCTCCCATTGCTAGATATCGGATGAAATGTAGAACTTTGCGTTGAGCACCCAACAACAACAGCTTTCTTGTCATTGTAATTACAACAACAATAACAAGGTGCCTTGACCCCGGGTAGACCGAGTCAAACAACCAGATCAATACGTATCTCTAGCTGGAAAGTCTTGACTTGAACTTTCAGGCTCACAAACCTTGAGCAAACAACAAATCCACACTATTTTACCACTGGCGTCTGATAGGGCTGCAAACCGTCTAAATCCGTTTCGTTTTGTTTTCGATACAGTATGCTTCTCAAGGTGACCATGACGATGGTTTAATATCATCAGGATGACCCTTGGCTTGCAGACCTTGACATGAGAACATTAGCAATGCCTTCAACAGAATCGACGTTGACCACAGCTCGAAACAGTCTTACAACAAAGTAATTACGAGAAGGCTACTATTAGGACCCAGGGCCACTTGCAACCATTCTCCGTGCTCTTTTTTTGCCTTTTGCTTCCTTTCTCCATCCTTCGCCGAATTTCCAAGTGACAACCACACCACAAAGTGCGACTCCCTGTACAATGACACAGATTGTGAATGCCAGCCCAGCCCCAACACCGTTGATCATTGGCATAATAAAACTCGTGCCGCCAGCAGCGAAGAGACACCGAGCAAGATTGAGGCTTGCGCTGGCTGCGGCACTGCGGTCAGAGTAAACGTCGACGAGATAAGTCATGATGATGGACTGCGTGGAGACGGCCGTCCACCCAGTGACGAATGTCGTGATGATAGGAACGGCGATGTGGACCCGCGGTGCGTAGTGGACGGACCACCCAAAGGCAATGATGGATATACACTGCACTGTCGCGAATGCAGGGACAAGACGGAGGCGCGCCCTTTCAAGGGGGAAATCTTCTCGATCGATTGCCTGAGACTGTGCTTGGTCTGCGCCCAGCTCTGCCTCGTTGTGGTGTGCCTTGCCCTCGTGGCTCGCTTTGACGCGGCGGTAGTCCATATCGAGAATCCACCCGGTGATGAGGGTGCCCACCATTGAGCCGACACCATTGGCGATGAAAGTCAACCCTACTTGGGTCTCGTTCAATCCGTAGCGGTCTGCAAAAAGAGAAGAGAGAGCGGTAATGCTCATCTGCCAGACAGCGTAATAAATGGCCAGAAATACGATGATTGGGGCCGCGACCTTGCTGAAGAGGATCTTGAATGGGCCGGCCAGATCGACCTGCTTCTTGGGTGGAGGATGGCTCGCTTCATCTGATTTCCAAGGTACCTTGGTGAGCTTTTGGTATGCCCTCAAGGGATATTTCGCCATGAAACTTGCTGGCGTGCCACCTCCATTGCCAACTACTGACCTCAAGGTCTCGGGCAGGAGTACAACCAGCGCAGCCAGAAACACGGCACCGTAGATGGTCAGGAATAGGAAGATCGACCTCCACCCAAGTGATCCTGCCAGGGCACCCCCAATGACTGGACCAACGGCAACAGGCACGAGCAGACCGGCTTGGAAGATACCCATGAAGCCTCCCCGTTCGGCTCGTGTGGTGATGTCCCCTATCACTCCAGACCCTATCGCGATAGTGCTTGCGCTGCCAGTGCTCTGCAAACATCTCAGCACTAAGAGTGTCGCGTAGTTCCTCGTCTCGGCCAGGCCAATACAAGCTCCAATGAAGACGACAAATGTGCAGCAATATGCCGTTCGGCGACCCCTGACGTCGGACACAGGACCCCAAAGGCTCGGGGCTAAGCCCTGGAAGATGAGGTATGATGTGACCGTGAGATTGACAAGCTCTATGGAGACGTTGAGATCATGAGCGATAGTAGGGAGTGCTGGGAAGTAGATGTTCGAGGCGAAGCCAGAAACTGTCATTAAGGATCAGTGAGCGAAGACATCGTTGCGACACGGCAAAAAGCACCCCTGTCGGACTCCCTTGGGCATAAACGTACAAGTTGCCGCCAATGACACTATGACAACTATCACGGCTTTCTGCCGCCCATCAAAAATGCTGTATGGCTTTTCAGCATCCTGTGATCCAGATATTGGCGACGGCGGCTGTGAGCCATTCTCGCTGCTGGCGCCTTCTGGAGACTGGTTTGCGGATGCCATGGGTCTTTGTGTGAGCGTTCGTGTCTATGCAACACTCTTCTCAAGGCCGATCTGGTGAGGTGGGATTTTGTGTTCCGTGGGAGATGAGGCTCCAGTGAATTCTGTTGTGGGACTGCACCTGGGCATGAGTGGGCGATCAGCGAACAAAGTACTTCGTGCCTAGATACGCAGTCAACTGGAAGGTGGTGACCTGTATCAGGACATATATGCAGAGGCAGCTTTAAACGAAGGTCTGTACAAGTGGGTAGTCATTCACATACATCGATATTGGTGGGTTGTCTGCTGACTGTTTGGACCCGGAGTTGAGAGGGACGCCCGCGGAGCTGAGAGAAAGTGCCACCGCTCCTTGCACATGTGCAGCTGCACCAATCATCAGAGCTCCTACGTGCAGTAGTAGCACGGCGCTGAGCCAAAGTTAAGAGGCCTGAAAAGAGGTCAATGATACGGGAATATGACGTAGTCTAGTAAAGCAGATGATCAAAAGATCGATACGGGCTCTTGCTTGACACAGTAACGTACCTAGCCGCAAATGACTTTGGGTATAGTACAAAAAGCCTATGAGAATTAGTGATCAGCTTCCTTGCAAATGGGATTATTATGCGCGACTACCATATCGAAAGAAGGAGTTTATCTCCATTTGCTGTTCTTTGCCAATTTCTCAATGAAACGAGAGATTCGCACCTGCAAAAACGGAGATATACCAATATATCAACTCATCCCATAACAGTATCTAATCAGAGCACTTCACCCAGACCTAATTCGCCAGCCCACACCCAGCACCCACACGCCCAACTCAGATTAGGCGTGCACATTAAGCGTGTGAGTTAGGGGTATGGGTGTTAGGTATGGGTTACCTACCAGGGGGAAGGGGGGTTTCTGACTGGGTCACGCAATGCACTCATGTTTTGACATTTAATTGAAATTTCGTAATTTAAATAAAATATTAATAAAAGGCTATTAAAATATTATTAAATATAAATTATATTAAGGCTTTAAATTATATTAATATTAACTTAATATTAATATTAATAATATATTAGCTAATATTATTATAAATTTAAATTAAAAGCTTTAATTTAAACCTTATAAATTTTAAACCTATTTTTATTTTTAAATATTTTTATAATTCTATAGATCCTCTTATAATAAATATTTAAGCTAGTAAAGAATAAATAAGTAGTTAGGTTAGGGATAAAGAAAAAAAGAGGATTTTTCCCCCTTTATATTAAATATTAATATTATATTAATAGTATATTAAGAATAAGTATATATTAGTAATATATAAATAATGCAAGGTATATAAAAAAATATATTGTTAAAACCTTGATAGCATATTACTATTATATCACTATTCTATTAACTTGTTTACAGCACCTATACGAAAACCCCCCCTCTCCCTGGTAGGTAGTAAGTGTAGGTGTGGGTGTAGGTATGGGTATGGGTATGGGTGTAGGTATTGGGTAGGTACTGGGTGTGGGTCAGTGGGTATAGGTGTATGTGTGGGTGTGGGTACTTGTTGTAGGTATTGGGTGTGGGTGTGGGTGTTGAGTGTGTGAACTTCTCATGTGGTTCTAAAGGTGGCGATGTAGCGGTGTACCATCCGCTTTGCAGGTGAGAATCTCCGTATTCTTCTCAATTATCCTTGACCATGTCTCAGTTGAGTTAATCTAGTCGTTGACTGGAGGCACTTCCGCACTTCTAGCTACAAGTAATACCACAAGAGTGGCACGGGATACAGACACTTATTGTTGATCAAGTCTCCCGAACTGTGTGAAAAGAGGTATGGATCACGAACTGTGAGAGGAGCTAGAAACAGCAAAGAGCATGGTCCCAAATCCATCAACTTCGTCCACCCATTGATCCGTCCTCTTTCGACGCTCCACGAGACCAGACTCATCTAGCCATGCAGGGGCTGGCCAGAGCTCATCAATGCGTAAGCCACCTTCGGTCCAGTCCGCCAGGTGGGTATTGTATGCTGTCTCCCAGTCCCGTTGTGCCTTGGCCTCCCACAGACCTTTACCTGCGGGTGCGGGCAAGCCCTGGAGCTCCGTCCCGAAAAACGTCGGTAGGCCCTCCTGGGTAGCCAATACACTGTCAAAGAGATACATTGTGTAAAGCGTCCGTCGCTTCGCCTCGGCGACGACCCAGCTCTCCCACCTGGGCCGAGCCCGCTTCTGCTCCGCCACGCAGACGAGCCCCCGCCGGGCACACAGCGAGGCGAGTTCCTGAAGATCCATCATGGCCCGTCGCAGGGACGGGCCGACGAGGTGGCCGAGCCTGAAAAACAATACCATCAGGTATAGCAGGTATGCCTGGAACGCCGAGAGCAGAGTAGCCCCATCGTCCATCGATGCGTGCGTCTCGTAGAGGCTGCTCATCTCCCTCTGGATCACGTCCACAGCGGTCATATCACTGCCTGGAAGCAACCTCTCGCAGATGCGAACCAGGCTCAGGCAGGTAGACAGTGGTGGCCTCGCTAGCGGTGGCTGCATCTGCGCGGGATGGATGAACGGCGGGATACCCCTTCCGCGGACGGCTACGGAGGCGTATGACCCGAGGATCTTAGGGATGAAAGCCTTAATGTGGTCTGGGTAATTTTTGACCTCCTCTCCCGGCACGGGCACATACTGATGGAGCCAGCGGCTTCCGATGTAGTCTGCGTTTATGAGACAAACAAGCTCGAGTTCTATAGTAGCAGACAGACTATCTGAACTTGGGGGCTGACCATTTGAAGCTGTCGGAGTTGATGTCGTCGGTCCTTCTGAGGAGATCACCGTGAGAGTGGTGCCATCGTCTGGCCCTGCAATGGCGAGTGTCGGTTCTCCAGGAAATACCGACGCTGATCTGGTGGGATTGTCCTGATACCCGGACGGCGGCCCAGATAATGGGACTCGACTACCGACGGGGTTGATGGTGGTGCTGTCCCGGCTCGGTTGAGTGCTGGCGGCAGAAGCGGCCGGAGTTCGGGCCTGTTCGCGAGGATAAGCGCAGTCGAGGTCGCGTTGTGCGCATCTACCACAGCGTTTCGGATGGCGATCGCACTTGGCTTTGGCAGTGGAGCAGTGATTGCAGGCCTTCTGCCGCGAACTCGCATACCTCCTGGTCTTCATGATGGCGGTGACGGTCCCGTGGGCGGAGATGACGAGTGGTGAGAAAGGGTGGAAGCGTGTGAACATTTCACAAGCGCGTTGCTACGCTAAGGCCGCGGAGGTAGACTCCCTACCAAAGTACTACTGATACCCACGTATTTACTGAGGTCTGTCCAGAATGCTAGCCCTGTCATGACTTATTTTCTTACTAAAATACCAATGTTTCTGTTAGATTATAGATCAGTAGACTGACATGAAATGTTGAAATGTCGTTGTCTCACTGCATTCTGAGCTCCGGCCGGATTCATTGTTCCGTCCATGAATCCCGGAGCCAAGCACCTGGTCAGGTCCGTGAGATCCGTCAACTCCGGCCGGCCCCACCCTTCTGACGCGGAGCCTCCGCGACATCCCTTCAAAAAGGAGGAGCATTATGGTATACTCACTTGTAACAGGGAAATTTTCGTCGACTTGAAAGCGCAAACGACGCATGCTGAAATGCGCAGACCAAATTGATCCACGCAATATATCCCCTCTCTCTCTGCCGCATCAAATCCCGTGAAACATCGACTCTGAGATTATACTGTCCGTTCTACATCGACATGGCATCAGAAGAAACAAATTATACCCAAGGGTATTCGAAAGCCACTCTTTCAAGTCATGCCTCCCGGACACTCGAGTCCGACGCCAGCTTCTTGATTCCTCACCTGCGAGCTACTGACCACATACTGGACGTGGGCTGTGGTCCAGGAACTATCACCGTCGGTTTTGGAGCCATTGCCACAGAAGGCTCAGTCATCGGTGTCGATATCTCGGAGCAGGTCCTCGAACAAGCCCGAGAGACCGTCAGCAAAGTGAGAGAGAAATCGCAGGATACAGCCCATTCCCTACCGCCCATCACATTTCAAAAAGCAGACCTCCTCGCCGGACTCCCATTCCCAGACGACACCTTCGACGTCGTCTTCAACTCGCAGCTCTTCCCCCACCTCCCCACCCACGACATGCGGTTCCGGGCTCTGAGCGAGATGCGACGCGTCCTGAAGCCCGGGGGCATCATGGCCTCGCGCGACGCCGCTGAGCTGCACTTTTATCCTCGGTCGTACGACCTCGACAGGGTCTGGGCTGGCAACCTGGCCAAGGGCTACGGACGCGGCAAGCCAGGCGCCTGTTTCCCCGGCGGCGACATGCCCGCCCTGTTCCGAGAGGTGGGCTTCGACGCCGCGGCGGGAAAGATCAAGGTCGGGGCGGGGACAACCGTCCACGCGGGCAAGGAGGCGCGGGACTGGTATGTAGCCGCGAGCCTGGGCAAGCTGCAGCCGGGGGACACGTTCAGAGAGGGCTGGGACCGCGTTGGAATCACGGACGAGGAGGTTGAGGAGGCACGAGAGGCTTTGGAGAAATGGGGCAAAGATGATGATGCGTGGTATGTTGCGCTCCAGGCCGAAATGTTAGGGTGGAAATAGTCACTCCGGTACAGCATCTGGCGAGGAACTCATGTTATCCGTGTCTTCCTGTTCAAAAGGCTTCAACATTCCGACAAGGTAACACTGAATTTGTTAACTGACAATATGGTAGTCTGTGAGCAACATGTTGGACACAAATCATGTCACCTCGGGCTGTTGGCTGATACCTAGGTACTGCTTCTGTTCGACATGGTGTTCATCTGACTTTATTGTGTGCTGTTGCGCCTTTCTCCTTTCCCAGGATCCTGTGCACCTTATCCCCGACTAACCGTTTGAGGAACATAATACGGACTGTCCTGATAATCATTAACCGAATATGTAGTCTCGCCGTCGAAACGCTAAAATTCAAAATGTAGGAACTGTCCGTTCTTCTTGAACGACGGCAGCAACGAGATAAGTGGCGTCCAACCCCCAAATATAGGAGGATATCGCTTCCCAAACCAACCCGTACCCATAAACTCATGACCAAATACCCTGTGCCTTAGAACCAGACGGCTGTCCAACTTCCTGATTTCGTTCGCGTCATCAATTCCCCATCTCACCCGGGCCTCGCTATTGCGAAAGGCTTCCAAAAGTGATGTGAAGACCACGCAAACAGACCCAAACGTATCGCACACGATATTTCCGTGTGTGAAATGGCCAAGAAGTCGCTGTATTAATTTTGTCCCCTTTTCGGGTTCCAAATAGTAGAGAAGCCCTTCCATGATGATCAACGTCGGGCGGTCGTTCGGTATATCGCGGAGCCAGGCGTCGTCTTCGTCCGCAACGTTTGCTGTTAAAAGAGTGTAATGGTCGCTGTCTGCATCCGGCATGAGTCGTTTCCTTAATCCCGTCACTCTGGGCCGGTCCACGTCGATCCATTTAACTTCCTTCCCGAGTCTGAGGCGGTCATATCTGCTATCCAGGCCGCAAGCAAGTTGTAACACGAGGACGTCCTCATATTGGTGACGGTCCAGGAAGTCTTGTGCCCAGTTGTCGATCTGTTTTGACCTGCCGCAAATGTATTGTATGTATGATGGATCCAGCTGGAAGAGGCTTCGAGACAGATCGAAGTTGATCTTGTTCATTAATGCAGAGGCATAGTGGTCTCTGAGGATCGGGTTCTCGGACGACGCGTCTCTCACTCGTAGGTACCACACCATTAGAAGTGTTTCCTCTTCTGGATCTAGCTGGATTTCGCTTGCTTTGCTTTCATTGGTGGACTGGCTGCTTGTTGTGGTGGCCAGCGAGGCTTGGCCTCTGCTGAGAGGCTTCACGATCGTTGGTGAAGGTGCCTCCGAGAAGGTACTCGGCGTGAGTGGTATATCCATTGTGGACGGCAGGCAGACGCTCATAGCAACTTTAGGGCGGAACAACAGACTCATGGGGCATGACGGGTTCAATGCAGCAGCAGAAAACACGGCAAAGAGTATGATTCGAAGCGGTGGGTCCCAGTGATGGTTCAAAAGTGATGAATGTTTTGCCCTTGATCGTAACCTAGGTAGCATGCCGTTCTAATGTTTGGTTGCTAAACCCGTTGGAGCCCTGCCGGCTCCACAAGCACGTTGACCCCTTTTTGGACCCATTCAGTCATTCATGCTAGATTCTGCTGCTACTGTCTGCTTCCAGATGGGCCATTCCCTCGGAAGGACCTCGCTTCGGTACGTTTTATTGCAGCCGAGCCCAAGAAGGTGGACAGCCGGAGCAGGCTGGCTGGGGCAGGCCAGTTCCAGCGCAGAGGATGTCCGGCCGCCGGGAATATTAGGGCCAACAGAGATCAGCACCCACTCATCCCATAATTCTGTCATGGAACAGGTCCCACAGCACCTGCATGGCGCCATGCTCCGCAGGTTGGGCGTCGATCCAAGAGTGTGCTAAACCGTTACGGTCCAGCCCCGGTCTCTTAGCCTCGCGTCACGGCAGGGTATGTATGAAGGCCTCAGATCCCCTGCCAGGCTCGCTAGGAAACTATTTTTCCGCAGATGGAGACATGAAAGACCACGAAAGCCATCTGTGATCTCTGAAGCCTCGTAATGGCCCAAAAAGTTGCTCATCTGCCGGGTGCCATCTCTCACGGCCCAAGTTATTGCCGGACTGTCCCCGAAACCAGATACAGGCCGTGTGTGGGTCTTGGGGTTAATCTTACCTGACGGCGCTGTCTTTTTTGTATGGGCAGCAAGATCTGGATCGCCACCTGCATTTGCAAATTGGCCCGAGCTGTCATGCGATGGAGTTGCTCCATGATGTAGTGTAGGACCGTGATGCATCTGACCAGACTGACCTGGTGTCAAGTATCGTATCTCACAACGTGCCCCTTACTTCGTGCCGTTGGCTACATGCAAAATGATATTTTCCTCCGGCGTTCCCGAACTGGCCTTCACTTCTAGATCCGGACTCGCAAAGGGTGCCGGGAGGCCGTGCATGCACTTTCAGCTCATGATCTAATCTGCAAAGTGGATGCGCAGTGGCGTGGCCTTGGGCCTGGTTCACAGATAGCCTGCGCAGCGACAGAGTGGAAGACTACTGAATATGCTCTGAAGGAATTGTGGCCCATATGGATCCTGGGATTCGACCAAAGGGCCCACTACTGGGACGCCTAGCTTTTGACTGACCCACTCTAAAGCCCCGGGCAGCTCTCACGAGTTGCGAAGATCGGCGGTTCGGGACGTGGAGTGATCTTCCAAATTGATTAGCAGGACTACATAGGAAGCTGATGGTCATGAACTTCATGTGAACGGTGGGCCTCGTTGGCATGCCATGCCGTGTATTCATTGGCCTGACAAATTCATTTTCATTTGGCTTCAAACTCTAGAACTACAGAGTCAATTGAAATCCCTTGAATATTATTGGTGTGTAGATGTTAGCTATGAGAGCTGGAGCTCAAAGTGATCTGTTTATTCCCTGGATGCGTGACTGAAAGGCCCGAAAAAGTCCCCTAAGAAGGTTTACCACTACAGCGGCATGTTGTCCAATACTGGTCTTGTAGGAGTGATTCACCACTAGCAAGCCTTTAGCCCTCGATTTGCAGATATTGCCAAGAATAACAGGACAATGCACGTAGATTGACTTACGCCCCATTGGCCTCCATCTTCACCGCAGAACTCACATGGAATTTTAACTATGTATCCAAGAAACATGCCAATATAGATGGTGATGCAAACTCGAGAGCTCTAGGGTATCAGGTTGGCACATTGGCCAGTGATTTTGTGATGGATTCATCCTTGCGTGTTATAATGGGGTAAAAATGATTATGGTCATGCGAACTGCAATATTACGAGACTTGGAGCATAGTCTAAAGCCCATATCATTATTCATGGTCAGAAATTCCAGCTGTCCAGAACAGTTATCGCTCATAAACATTGGACAAAATATGAGATGCCAGCAGTTTCAATTCGATCAATATGCTAAGTACTTTTGGTTGGTTTCCAAATTCAACTACACGTTGATACTAGTATTGAATAGGCCGGGATGAGGTTTTGCCAGGTGCCGCCTTGGTTGCCCCCAATGGAGCGGAGCAGAGATGTCTACGGCCTTGTCGGCTTTTTCACTCCTCGTCTTGTGAATCCTCATCTTGTGAATCCTCATCTTCTGCATCTTCCTCTTCTGAATCTCCCTCATCCTCGTCGCTGCCCTCATCGCCATCATCGCAGTCGTCCTCGTCTGCCGGGAGTGTGGCGTTCCTGGAAACCAGTCCAGCATTGTCGAGTGGAACTGCCAGGGCAGGGACAGCGAAAGCCATCAAGGCTTGGCCCTATATATATTTGATTAGGTTTTGGGCAAAGTATGGAGCTGAGGATACCGTTCTTACAGCAACGTAGCGGGAGAGCCCAGCATTCCCGGCGGTTGAGACTTGAAAACCACTTCCGGCGGTCATAGCGGCCAGGCCGAAGGCGAAGAGCTGAACGAGAGAGTACATTTTGGGGTTTGGGTTGTTTGTTTTAGTCGACTAATAACGTTGAAAGAGAGACAGTAGTCGAGACTTTGATAAGCGAATGAAAGTAGAAGGTCTTGGTAAGGAGAAACTTCAGTGGTGTTGTTGAACAAAGAACAATGCAGTTCCGAAGAGTTCGAGAGAACATAACCCTTTTTATTTCTTCAACCACTCCAGCAGCATAGGTACGACATAATTCATGGGCCCGGAGACCAAAAGCCTAGTCAGGGGCAGACTGCGGCAGTGTAACCGTACCATTTGGAGCTGAAAAGGAGGTCATGGCGAAGTGGATGAAGGGACGCCATGATTTGTGTTCGCATGCATTAGCTTGTTGGAGAGTCCGAACGACTCTGATGGGTCAGCTCACGCAGAGCACGAGGTGCCCAGGGGCTGAAGTCCGGAGGCCACCACAGTAACCGCGGATGAGCTGCAAGTCAGAGGGGGGTTCTAGATCCGTCCGCAACGCCATGACGGCGTCGGTTTACTCCTGACTACCAATAGTATTCTGTTGAAATAAATTAGTTGCCGCCGCTCAAGTTCTAGTTCTGCGCGGTTGATGAGCTACGTTCGAAGCGATAGGACCCAACGTACTGCGCACGGCTTGCCGCTAGGTTGTTCGCGAAACGCGCGCCTGGGGAACGGATGACAGATGTTTTAGCGTGAGCTTGATCGCGGAATATTATTAGACTTTGACCAGGGACTGGACGGGATTTCTGGCTGGTGTCACCTTACAGCAGTAATCTCTTCAATGTTACCGAAGCAGTCTCAACTGCCATCTGTATCTGCGAGCGGGCTGCTCATAGCATTACTCGTTAAAACCATGGAGTCTCTTCCAAGGACACAATTGGTTTTATAAGTCAAATCGTGGAGATTGTGGGAAATTTCTTGGTGCTGCGCTGCATTGGTCGGTCGGCAACATCTCTGTGCATGAACACAGGTGTGGACGGCGACCCCCTGAGCCCGAAATATCCTCGGCATCCGCCGAAAGATCGAAGAGACAGATTAAAAGCAGACCACATCGTGAGCTCACTTCCGCAATGTCGTTAAGTAACGAGTGGTCTAGATGTCTGAGGACTGGCGTATGAGCTGTGCTTGCGTGACGTCACGAAGAAGGATGACGTTGAGGATGCAGACAGATGACCACAGGCCCGACATTCTACAACCTCCTCCAAATCCAGACTAAGTTCGAAACACGAAGTTCGGTTCAGCTCAGAGACTGGAATTCTACGATCAAGTTATTCGCAATGAAGGAGTATTCGGCCAAAGAGTGGCTCCCATCCGAGTGCGGGCTTGGCGAGAGCCCGTTGTACCGCGCAAGTGACAAGACATTTTTCTTCGTCGACATCAAGAACCGACTCGTGCACAAGATACCGGAATCAGAGGGGTGGAATCAACGGAAGACTTACGAGTTCGACCAGCCCATCACGAGACTGGAAGTTGTTGCAAACCGCACGGACGTCCTTGCGGTGCAGACACGATTTGGCCTCGCCCTGCTATCATTGCAAACTGGAACCCTGAAAGATATCGCAACCCTCCAGCACAGCGACAAGAGTCTGGACTCAAAGGTGCGAATGAACGATGGCGCAATAGATGCAAACGGGCGATGGTGGGCAGGATCCATGGCGTTGGACGAGGAGGATCCGATCGGGAGGCTGTGGTGCATGGACGAAGGTCCCAGCGAGGCCATGACGGCATCTGTGCGGGAGCTGGACAATCTCCTGGAGACGCCCGTGCCAAACGGGCCCGTCTTCTCACCAGACAACAAGATCATGTACGCAAGCGAGACTCCCCAAGGAAAGGTATACCAATATGATTACGACACGAAGGGCGGTGTTGTTTCAAACAAG
The DNA here is from genome assembly GCA_013364905.1 of Diaporthe capsici. NCBI lineage: Eukaryota > Fungi > Ascomycota > Sordariomycetes > Diaporthales > Diaporthaceae > Diaporthe > Diaporthe capsici. Next base: position 1,318,512 of record WNXA01000013.1, read on the forward strand.
CGGCTTTTCGTCCAACTAGAGGATGGCGGGATGCCGGATGGCATGGCTGTCGACGTGGAGGGACACGTCTGGGTGGCGGCTAACTCTCAGGGGAAGCTAGTGCGGTATTCCCCAAGCGGCGAGGCCGTGGCAACGTGCGCGGTGCCCGGGGCGAAGATGGCCTCGTGTGCTGCTTTCGGCGGAGAGGACCTCAGCACCCTTTTCATCACGTCCATTGCGTCTGAAGGCTCTACGGGTCATGTTTACAAGGTCAAGGTCGACGTACCGGGGATCCGCCGTCATGAATACGAGGCCTAGCTGGTCGATGTGCTGGGAAAAGAATGAATCAATCATATTGGTCTAGTTCAAAGTTTCCTTGTCAAGGCTTCTATTAATCTCTAGTGCCAATACCACATGTTCAGAAGGCGGCATTCTGATGCAGCGCAGTTTAGGAACACCTCCTTCTGGTAGATAATTGTCCACATGTGCAAGATATCTTTTCTGGACTGGCTTGTCTGCAAATCATATTCGTTTTTTAAACTTTCCTGGACATCAGGATGACGCTCCCTCGTGGGCATGGTCTATTTGTGGTTGGGATGAATTCTCATTATTCTCGTTACGCCTTCGTTGACGCCAGCTTTGACCTTGTTTGATTTGTAGCAGCATGAGTGGCCCACAGAGAGCGCCTATCAACCCAAAGAAAGTGAATGTCCACCCGACGCCGAGACGGTCAATCATGAGCTGCAATACAGCAAGGGCGGTGGCCGCGAAAGCGCAGCGCACAATATTGGCAGAAGCCGCGGCAGTTGAAGATCTGGTGGGGTTCAAATCGGTGAGAAGAGTACCAAATGCCTGTCACTTGTCAGCATAATCAAGGAAGTTACCCCATGGAGATAGCAGAGAGAAAAGACTGGACAACTTACAGAAAATAACCCGGTAGTAGCGAAGCCTATGACTGATTGAAGTACCAAGGGCGCTGATACATGCTGTGCAACACTTTTAACAGAGAAGCAACGAAATTGATGAAGGAGAAACCAACCGCACGGTAAGCCACAACCCATCCATATCCTATCGTGGCCAACGTGTTTAGACCGACCAGATACAATGCCGTCTTGAGCCTCGCTGTTTCGATAGGAAACTCGTCGACGCCGTAACCGCGGTCTGCCCCGGAACTGGCTTCGATGTTTTCGGATAGCCGAGCATAGTCATAATCGAGAACTTTGCCCCAGGCTAGCAGACTGATCAAGCATGCCACACCAAATGGTATGTATACCAACCCAGATGCAAGCTCACCGTAGTGGTACACTTCAATGAAGAGTGTTGAGAGCGACGCCTGGGCACAGCAATATATCATGTAGTATATGCCGTTGCACACCAGAACTATTGCTACGTCTTTGAGGAGTAACAATTTCAGGGAAGCCACCGGGTTCGGTAACGAAAGCTTCGGTCGCTCCCCGCGACTCGGTGACTCCAACTTTGGCTTTCGCCACTCCGAGATAAAAGACACGAGTGTGCGGTTGATGCCATGGGCGGAAATGCTGCCATTTCCCACGAGGCATCGCGCGGTTTCTGGCAGGGTGAACAAGACCATTAGGAGGCAAACACCTCCAAGTATGCAAAGGAACCAGAATATCCAGTGCCAGCCCAAGCTTGCTGCAAGTGCACCGCCGAGAATAGGGCCGATCGGAGGAGCAACGTTTGGACTGTTGATCGTCAGTCGGAAGCGGTAATGTGGTCCTGTGTGGATTCTTACCCAACAAGCATGATCCCCACGTACGATCCTCGATCGGCTGGAGTCGTAATGTCACTGAGAACACCATATCCGAGAGAAATCGTTCCTACTTAGTCTCAGTAAACAGACTTTAGGTGCTCTCGCTCATAGGATGGCACCAACTCACCAGAGCTGCCGGCGCTTTGCAACATCCTGAGGGCCAGCAGTGCAGGGTAGCTGTTCTGAAGAGCCAACCCAATGTTGGCTACCAAGTAGGTTCCCAGCGCCAGAATATAGATCGGGCGTCGTCCTAGTGTATCCGCCGCATTGCCGAGCAAGGCTGGGGCGACTCCCGAGACGACCATGTAGGTGGTAATGGCGAGATTGATGAGCCCGACCGACACATTGAGGCCATCTGAAATCGCAGTGATGGCCGGGTAGAAGATGAATGAGCTCATGGGTGAGAACATCCCCGCAAAGGCAGAAAGGAAGACAATCCATCTCCTCTCCCAGATCGTATACACTGTGAACGGCTGCTCCTCGGTAGTTGTCGGAGAAGGTTCCACGGCCTGCTTTTCTTCCATTGAAAGATCTCGCTGTGGCCGTGACTCACCGATATGACGTGGTAGATTCTGTTTGTCGCAATCGCAGCAGTTCGTGGGTTGTCCGCTGTGAATCATGTTGATTCGGTTTGACATTTACGGTTTGTATCCAGAGTGAAACCCCAGTGGGAGGTTGGCCGGTTGGTAGCCAATTCTCTTGGTTGGCATGCAGTAGTGCTGCGGCACAGATGGTCCGACATCAGGGGTGCCCACAGGCAAAATTCCCAGAAAGCAATACCTTCTTCCGGATTCTTGAAGCAACCCTTGCAACCCATGCGCTTTTTCCGTCACGAAACTACCAGCTGAAAATGGCACTCCCGTCCAGCCAGGCTGCTCTCAAGAGTAAACTTGATGCTCTCGCAGCATCGTCAGGTGGTCAATTGCCATTGGACACTGGTATTCAAAACGGTGGGGTTCCTCCAACTTCCACCCCTCTACGATGGTGCTGATCACTCTCTTCGCAGTACTCCCGGATGGAGAGACTGTGAAGTCGGTTCACAGTCACGGGCAGTCAGCATGGTCATACACGGTGAAGATCGACACTTTGACTCGTCGCGGCACAGTCACTTCATATTTTGCGAAGGTACGGTATCCAACGACATCTCTACAATGCCCGTTTGAGGTTCTGGATGAATCGTTTGCAACTTTCTGAATTAGTCTAGCCGCTAACGTATTGTCTTTCAGTATGTCGCCGGTGATCTCGGAAAACACCAGCTTGAGGGCGAGTACATCGGCATGAGAAAACTGCACCAATCAGCCCCGAAATTGGTAGTCAAGCCGATCGCCTGGGGACAGTTGAACGAAATTCCTGATTGCTACTATCTCTTGATGGAGTTCAAGGATCTAGTCACGGGCTTGCCTGACCCTGTCAAACTCGGACGCAACTTGGCAATGATGCACAAAAACAGCGAGTCACCGACGGGAATGTTTGGCTTCGGGATCCAGACGTACGACGGTGCCAGGTTACAGTCAGTTGCTTGGGACCCCAGCTGGACCTCGTTTTTCTCGAAACTCCTGGCCGAAGCCTACCGTCAGGACATGGAAACAAATGGTGCCTGGCAAGAGATGGAGCTGGTCTTCGCTCGTGTGCAGTCCCACTTGATTCCACGTCTTATAGGGGCATTGGAGAGCTATGGAAGGACTGTCAGGCCGTGCCTGATCCACGGTGACCTGTGGGATGGAAATGTGGCCAACGATGCTGAGACTGGCAATCCGGTGATTTTCGACTGCGGAGCCTACTACGCTCACAATGAGATGGAACTCGGTATCTGGAGGGCTGAGCGGCATGAGCTGAAGGCAGAAGTCTTCCGACTCGAGTACTTGCGCAACTTTGAGGCCAGCGAGCCGAAGGAAGAGTGGGACGACAGGAACCGCCTCTACAGCGCCAAGACAAACCTGATGTTTTCTGCCTGTTATGCGGGCTCTCGTCCAAGAAAGCTGTAGGTTACACGCATAAATCCTGATGAAGGGTGTGATCAATTCTAACGATTTAGAGCATACGACGACTTCGTATACCTCATCCAAAAATATGTGCCGGGAGACGAGAGCGCGGCGGGAGGGGAGAAGTCTGAGAATATCGTCATGAGTGACGAGATGTGATGAAGTTTGACCTCCGGTGGTCTCGGAGGGAAAAGAGCTCGGTATCGAAGTACTACAAGTCGACATAATTCATCATGAGAAAACATTCGCACAATGTGATGCTAGGAGTTTTGAGTTGCTTGATGATTTGTGGTTCCGCGCTATGTAAGTCACATCGCTTCATTCCGAAGAAAAAACGCCTTGATATACACTTAAAGACACATGTCTGGACTGGTGTGTCAAGCTGTACATCGCCGTCGCATCACCCAGCTTGGACGTCCAGACCACCGTTTCATTCCCGCCACTCAACACCCACGAGGTTCTTATAAAGCGCGATAGTCAGACTTGGGCGACCGGATGTATGGTGGCCTGAAAGAACGGAGGTTAGCAAACACAAGTTACGATTCTCCCTTGGACCTTGGAGTGACATGGCAAAATTATTTACCTGAAGAGGTTTTTGCCCGCAACAATAGCAGCTGTTCCTGCAGCAAACACGCCGAGCATGTTGCTCCAGCTCTCATTGCCGTAAGCCCGTTGCCCCACTGACAGCGCCACAAGATCATATACAAGACTTCCTCCGAAGATCCAATCACTACAAGACGCGAGACCCGCGAAGCCCAGGCCTGTGAGCACTTTCACAACGGTCGATGGCTGTTGGTGAACAAAGTACGCAACAGAGCCGTTGTGCAACAAATCCAGCACGCCGATTCCGGCGAATGTCTTGCTCACAATATGTGTCAGGACAGAATTGGTCGAGTTTAAGTTCATGGGTGGAAGTCGACCGAAGATGTAATACAGCTGTGCAAGGGAATTGATGACCACGAAAATGTTGCTCGTCTTGAGGTCTGACGCGTTCCAGAACACCATCCAGCTGGCAATACACAGGTTGCCCACAACATAGAATGGGCTGAAGTCGACCATGGTGTTGACGGCCCCGTCCTCGAGAGCGGACTGGTCATTGGACCGCCACAGACGCCACAGCCAGGCAAGCTGGAACAGCTGCTGTGGGAAGAAGAAGCCTGCGATGAAGAAGGGCTGGGGAGACCAGAAGGACAAATTGGCGTCGTGGACGTCCTTCATGTTTGGTGTGCTAAGCATGCCATACTGCTGAGCAGCAAAGTCGATCTATCCAGCATTTTCGGTGAGAATCTCCAAAAGGCAGAAGATAAAGTAATTATGGATATGGGAAAATCACTTACGGCGAATGAAATGGGCGCCATGTAGCGCGCAGTAGAGAGAGAAACGCCCATCGTGACTGAAATGTCAATTGTTGATTGATTTCGTGATTATGTGAAGCTGTACTATGTCTAGTTGTTCAAAATATATTCTTGATAGATGCAATCAGTAGAGGCGCAATTTCCGGAGAACAGTACACCTGGCGTTGTGCAATTGCGAGAGCAGCGTACTTATAAAGGTCTTCTTAATGATGATGTAAAACTGATCACGGTTGTGAAAGTTAGATGCGGACACGACAAAGCCGATGGCGTTGAAACTGTTGCGTCATGGACTTTTCCCGCAAAGTGTAAAGCGTCAGCCCTACCACATGCACACGAACTAAGGATTCAGTTGCTTCGGGGCCGTCGGTGCAACTGTCCGTGCCGAAGTGCGATGGCCCCGAAATTGACTTTCGACTTCTAGCAGTAGAAAATCATTGTTGTATGATTGACATAGTGTTCTTGCCTGCATCTCAGTGATACTCGTCTTTTGGCATAGTGATCCTGCAGTCAATTGGCCAACCTCACAATTGCCGACTCCCTGTTTTAATTAGTGCCCCGTTTCCGACTCAAATCTCGTCCGGAGTTTTCATTTTCAAAGCTACATAGGAACGTGTACACTCAAGTTTACTAGACTGCAGGACATGATACAGAGGTGGGCCCAGATCTGAAATGGTTGTCACAAGAATGCCGGGGATAACATGAGGATTCAACCAAAGAGCATTCCTATTCAATTCTCTGGAAGCAGGACATCGCCAAAGATCACCATTACCGAATGGGATTTACCAATGCCACCATGAAATCCGGCCTTCCCGGTGGCGCTCTATCTTACGGCTGGGAACCGTGACACGACGATAAATGCAGAGACGTGACAGCTTCTTGTACTTACCACTATTGCATCGGCACCACCCTCAGGACGTCGCCAATGTCTTTGTTGCATGAAATTCGGAATAATCGCAGGAGACCGACTAAGAAAAGGGTTGACACAGTTTTGGTGAGACAAATTGGTCGTACATATGCATGCTGTACTCGAGAACAACCCTACGATGAAAGACCCGTCCTTCTTGGAAAACCATTCAATGAAATCTTATCACGGAGAAGATACTAGCTATCCCGACAGTCAGTTGCTATACATGGACAGTTTGCGAGTACCAAGGTGAGTAAGATTAGGCTGCGTTCCGAAGCCTTTGGGTGCACCTGATAGTCAATGTACTTCGATAACTCGCCCTTTGGTTCCCCTCCGTGCGGGCCAGTCTTTGGGAACAATCAAACGGTCAATATATGAGTCCAAAAGCTGTACCGGGGCCAAGTGGACTCAAATCTGTAGCATAATAATCCTTCACTTGCGGGACAAGTTCGCGACCAAGTTATGGTGTGTCTCCAAGAACAAATTTTCAGTCCAACGCGGAGATTACCTCTGGGACACCAGTACAAAGCCAGCAAGCGCAGCAGAGGTGATGAAACTATCCAGAAATGAAAAAGGCCGACAAGTGGAGTCGGATGTCAGTTTCCAAAAATTAAACGCCACCAGATACCAAGCAGAAACCTTCTGTTGGCACGTACTACGGTAAAGGTCGAACGGGGAAGGATAGGGAGACCTCATGAAAATTGCGGAAATGGTGTTGCCAGGGACAAGGCTTGGGCCCAGTACGGTCAATGAGAGCATGTGATCTCAAGGACCTTTAGTATAGCGGCGGCTGCAGGCTCAGCTGTCAAAAGAGAAAAAGAAAGCAGCCTTGGCCGGTTTGCACGTGTTCGATCCCAACAGCACGGTAACGCTACTACGTGGCGGTTACATTACCAGTGGCTGGCGTTCTTGGTCCTGCGTTAAATGGCGAGTCGGAGTTATGTCGGAGGTGCCCGTTATCTTGAACATCTAGCCGGTGTCATCAACAAAGGTCATATCTTGCTCTGCAAATCCTTGGAATGGCGCTGATATCTACACTTTCATAAGAAAAGGCACTGTAATCTTAAAAGGTGCCAAGAGATAAGGAATCCTTGCCGAGAACGCCCTGGAAGCCGGGCATAGGTTGGGGGACTTACCTCGCACCAAGCCGTCGGCTTGGGTGGTCGCCAGCCGCTGCCCCGACTACTTTAGCTTCACAATGATAAGAGATACAGCGCCGGTCTCTCAGGGTTTCTTGGCCAGGGTCTGAGGGCTTGATTGATATGAAGTCCGATTTTAGGATGGAATACCTGATGCCGTTCCTTATATATGTCGCAGCCCCTGGCTTGTCCAGGCCCATGGTGTAGCAGGTTCCAATGTAACCAGAAGTCATATCCAAAGACAGTACGACATCATGAGCGAAGCTGTAAGTACCTAGTTATCTATTCCTGGCAAGGCTTTATAGATAGATTCTGCCAACAAATGTTGATGTTGACTTCCCTTTGACAGCCGAGTTACAATGAATCAATGCCCACCGGCGGCAACCCACTCGAGATGGACGTGAACGCCCAATACGTGGGCTTCGAGTACAACTACACGTACCTGATTTTCTGCGCCTTTATCGTGTGGCTCATCATACCTGGAATCGGCCTTCTTTATGGAGGTCTCGCCCGCCGAAAGTCTGCCCTCGCCCTCCTCTTCCAGTCTCTGATGGTCGGAGCGGTCACCACCTTCCAATGGATGTTCTGGGGCTTCTCCCTGGCGTACAGCCGCACGGCGGGCCCCTTTATCGGTGACCTGGCCAACTTTGGGCTGCGCGATGTTGTAGCAGCCCCGTCGATTGGCAACCCTACGATCCCGGACATCGCTTTCTGCCTCTACCAGCTCCTGTTCTGCGCCTGCACCGTGCAGATTGTGGTTGGTGGGGCCTTCGAGCGTGGACGCATCATCCCGTCTCTCGTCTTCGGGTTCTTCTGGGCTACGATCGTGTACTGCCCCATTGCCTGCTGGACGTGGAACCCTAATGGCTGGCTGTACAACCTGCCCTCTCTAGATTTCGCTGGTGGCGGCCCTGTGCACATTGCCTCTGGATGGGCGGCGTTGGCATACGCCCTTGCTCTTGGCAAGAGAAAGACAAACGCGGACGACAAATCCCACGGCAAGCCGCACAATACGACTCTCGTCTTCCTCGGTACTGTGTTCATCTGGTTCGGGTGGTTCGGCTTCAACGGCGGCTCAGCACTCAATGCTAGTGTCCGGGCAATGTACGCTGCCTTCAACACCAACACTGCCGCGTCAACAGGAGCCATTGGATGGGTCATCGTGGATTATGTCAGGCACAAGAGACGCTTCAGCGTCGTTGGCGCTTGTGAGGGTGCCATTGCTGGCCTCGTTGGCATTACGCCAGCAGCTGGCTACGTTAGCGTCTGGCTTGCGGCAGTCATTGGTTTCCTTACGGCTGTCGTCTGCGCGTTGATGTCAGACATCAACCTGTGGCTCCATATTGACGAGGGCATGGATGTCTTTAAGTTGCACGGGATTGGCGGCATGTGTGGCTCCTTCTTCACTGGCATCTTCGCTACGTCTTCAGGTTCGTTGATCCTCACATTCATACTGAACAGATTTTCTATTAGGAGCAGCAACACTAATCTTGAAACCCCCAGTCTCTGCCCTTGACGGCGTGACTCTCGCGTCCGGAGGTATCGATGGGAACGGAATCCAAGTCGGGAAGCAGTTCGCAGAAATTTGCGCTATCTCCGCGTACTCTTTTGTGGTTTCCTTTGCCCTGCTTATGACCATGAAGTACATCCCTGGCCTACACCTTCGTGTTTCAGATGAGGCCGAGGAGCGAGGGTTGGACTTGGACCAGTTCTTCGATGAGCAGATTGGTGACTGGAGCTATCTGGACATGGTCCAAAAACACCAGGATACCACAATCCTGGGCCAGGCTGCGCGAGGAAGTGACTCATCCTCCACAAGGGAGGAAGTGACGGAAGAGAGGAAGGGAGTCACTGTTGATGGAGTCAAGGCGGCTTGATTTGTTATCTGTCAACGGTGGAAGAAGACCAATATTTTGGTCCGGACGTGTTCTAGGAAACCTTCGGGGCATATCCTGATTCTCCATGTGCCAATGCATGTTTCTTTCTGTGCTGCTTGTTGGATATTTCCAATACTTTTATCACAATATTTACCATACCAGAATAGGCTTCACAACATCCCCGTTTCCCATGACCTTGACAGCTTCTCCGAAATCTTCGAACTTGTAGAACTTGACCAACTTCTCCACGGGGAAGATACCCTCCTTCCACCATCTGATCATCTGCGGGATGTACTCCTTCGTCCTGCTGTGTCCCTGGACGGCGCCGAAGTACTGTTTACCACTGACCATGAAGCTCTGCATATGCAGAGTCAAGTTTGCGTTCGGCATGCCCGTTCCAACCTGTATGATCTTGGCCATGTACCGCGTGTACTCTACTTGAGCAGCAACAAGTGGGGGGTAGGCGCTCGTGTCGATCGAGATGGTCGCGCCCAGCCCATCAGCCGCCTCCTTGACGGCGGTTACGAGCTCCTCGGTCGACATCTTGGATGTGTTGAAGACGTGCGTGGCACCGAGCGACTTGGCAAGCTCCAGGCGCGCCTCCACCCGGTCAATGCCGATGATCGTCTTGCACTTCTGGTTCTTAGCTGCCATGACAGCGGCCAGCCCAACGCCACCCATGCCAACGACAGCGATCGCATCGTCAGGCCCAGCCTTCGCCACAGAGATGACTGTGCCGCTGCCTGTTTGCAGGCCGCAGCCAAAAGGCGCCAGGAGCTTGAGGTCCTCGCGCTCCAGACCCAGGCCGCTCACGTTCACGACGGACTTGTCGCTGACGATGGCGTGTTTCGCGAAGCTGGACTGCCCGAAGAAGCGGCCGCCAATGGAGCCTCCCTTCGCGTCGTGGAAGACCGGCTCGCCCATGAAGTTGATTTCGAAGAAGTCGACGCAATGCGACGGAGGACCCGTCTTACAGACATGGCAGTTGCCGCAGTAAGAGAAAGAGAGCAGCACCGGATCTCCTGGCTTGACCTGCATATGATGATCACTGTTAAATGGAGGACTCATTATATGGGCAAATCAAACAGCCACGTACACTGCTCACGTCCTTGCCGACTTGCTTCACATAACCGGATCCTGACTCAGATATCAGTCCAGTAGTTCCGACCGGTGCTGGCGGCAAGTGGGAGAGCACTCACCCTCATGTCCGAGAACTCTAGGGTAGAAGACAGCCGGCACTCCTTTATCGTCTGGTGTGTCGCCGCAATGCAAGTCTGTGTGACATATACCGCTTGCCACTATCTCGACAACGACCTCGTCATTCTCCAATTCTCGCAGCTTCACCTCCTCGATGGCCCAGCCTCCTTGGGAGAATGGTCCTCGAGATATAAGCGCCTTCGACTCCATGGGTGAGATCCAGTGGATCAATCGCAGGAAAGTCGGCGGCTGTGAACCTCGGAAGAACAGAGTGTCGATAATTCCTTGAGGGATGTTGTCGCAATGCGAAGAGGTCTTCAAACCGAGATCGCTATCGCCCGGCCACCCGCCCGGCATCCTGCATGTGGGGAAACACGACCTCGGGAAGATTCAAGCTTCTTTGGGTAAGGTTCGGGGTAGCGCACAAGGGTCCCAAGTTCCAGGGAACCGCCTGGCCAGCAAACCCCTTCCTCTCGGAAAACTCCGAAGACATCGGATAACCTCATGTTGGATAATCCCTTACGGAATGACCTGCTGTTGAATGCAACTCCATTATTTGTATGGAGATGTCTGTCAAGAGACTCGAGCACCTAGCAGCTTTTCGAGTCTACAGGCACAGGCAGACATGATATGAAGACCCACCCAAGCACACTGCACAACACACGCACATAGACACGTATCTTGAGGGAATTTGAATTAATTTCTACACTGTTCTGGAAAACATAATTTTTTTGGGACTTTTGGGAAGGAGACAAATTGCAAACTTTATTTTTTTTGAATTAATCGTCATGAACATCGGACCAAAGTTACTGGTGCTGTCTATTTATCCTAGTCCACCTCAGTATGGTCCCAGTATCTAGTCGTTGAATCGATACTCGCTGGCACCCAAGACCTCACTGAACTTGCTGTCCTACAACTGAACAGTCAGGTGATCCGGCCTATTCTTTCTTGATCGACATTATCGCCCATGCCCAGTGGCAGCGGCAGCAATGGCCGAAACCTAGAAGTGAAAGGTCCACGCCAATTGACTCATTTCTGTCTACTGGCACCAAAGGTCCCAGAATAGGTCAGCAAGCAGATAATCAAGCATCATTTGGACCTAATAGCGCCGTCCGTTCATGATACTCACTTGGGTCAGCCTCCAGACTGGGTTCGTCGGCAAGCATCTCTCCGGCGTATCGTGCAATCATGTATGACAGCATACCCACTAGCAAGATTGCCCAACTAACAAGCATGGCTTTTATTATCACAAATATGCCGTCGGAACGCTTGAGTTCATCTATCTGGCTACTGATGAATGGATCCATTGAGCTACTGACCGAGCTTGAGACGCTGCTGTCACAATTGCCATTATGCAACGAGCCTTTTGGTGAGACTGTGTAGCGAGGCCTGGGAGCTATCCTTGTCGTTGTCTCGAACGTCCAAACGCCGGCCCAGTGGAGTGGTGCTTGTTGGACTGATGTCCATGTTGTGGCCTGTCTTCCCATGCCATCATCTTCAGTAATGTGCTCATCTACTGCACGGACCCCGTGGATTTCAGTGGTTCTGTAGTCAACCTTTGGATCATTCAAATTTGGAATACTTGTTGCTATGCTTGTCGGCGATGATGAAAGTGCTGCATCAATGAAGGTAACGTTAATGGAGCTCGGGACTTGGGAGCAGGCCCCAGAGCCCGTTGATATGAGCAATGTGAGGGCAGCCAACCAAACTGTGAACCGAAGAACCGAAGAAACAGAAAACAGACTGGGTCTAGGGGCTGGAAGACCCAATCTGAAGTTTTGGAAAGCCATTTTCTGGAGACGTTTGTTGTAATATCTCAGAGGATAACATGATGCGATTTTGGACGTACAGGTGTAAAGTGCGAGGCTATGGCAGGAATCAAGATGCGGAAATACATGTCTTGAAATTTTGGGGAGACTGGTGTTGTCTTTTAAAGGCGGAAAGGTTTCAGGTATTCCATTGACTGCTTCAGACAGCTCGTGGAATAAGCAAGCTCATGGATCATAAATCAGCCTTAGTCACTTAGCTTCAGTAGCTAGAGGTCATAGAATGAGTCGATTTGTAGAATATTGCTTTGTGATTTCAAATGAGTCCATTAGAAAGCGTTTTAAGTGAGTGCCCTTATGCCGGATGCCCTTATGCTGGATGAAGAAATGGCATAACTACTGTTTCGTCCAACAGTGTCGAGTCTCCGAGAGCTTTACGAGTATATTAGATGAGAAAGTCTCCATGTTGTTCTAGTGAATGAACATATCAGACTAGCACCTCATGTACAAGCATTGTGGCCAATGTTTCGCCCAAAGTAGTGTTTTCTACAGTAAAGAACCCGCTTGATAGATCCTGCACCTCGCGAGCCTAGGAAGATGGAAAACTGAAGAGACATGGGACCTGTAGTCCTGATTGTCATCTGCCGTAACATTACCTATATTATCCAGGTGACGCCGTGGCAGATTAGTCTTGGGCTACTTGTGTCAACGGTTCATGGCGCCGCCAGAAGCGGTTCTTGCTAGCCTCATCTGTGCGGCAGTCACAAGGCAGTCACTGTTTTCTTAGCCACAAGCTACAGATGATCGTGTTCAAAACCTACTGTTATCAGCAATGTAATTTTTAATGCTAGGTGTTTAAGTGTTTATCACTATCTGAAGGGACTGGATGCATACTACTTCAGAAGCATATGTGTACAGATTCAAAATGAGAGACTTATCCAGGTGAGCTTTTTGATCAGATGGGCTGAGGAGGATAACGCGGGATTGCGCCAGAAATCAAGGCACAACTGTTCGATTTTCCAGTTGCGTGGGCTCTCAGAAGCATCCAAATCGTTCCTTCCCGCGCCTTTGATTGTTGCCCCTCTTGGCCCCATACCTCCTTCTCGTCAAAAAAACATCTCCCCGTCAAACGCATAAAAGAAAGGCGCTACCGTCAATTACATTTCCCACCGTCTGCCAACCTGACCCAGCTCCACCAATTCCCTCTTTGCCTTCTTACCCATTCTCGCCGCCCCATAATCGTCTTCCATCTCCCTCCGTCAACCATCTCTTTTACTCACGCAAGTCATTCTTCTAACTCCAGTATACGTGCCGTTCATTTTTCAAACTACTTTTGCCTGAATCTACCCCAAATTTGTGTCTCAGCGTGCAGCTGCCACTAGTACCATGGGAAACGGCCCGTTCAACGTTGACCAAGACCTTGGTGAAAGACTGGTCGCCGCCGCCATAGAAGGTGGTGGCACGGCAACCTGGTCGATCCTCAAAGCCCTAGGTGCGCAACACCTGGTCAGTCTAAACTGCTAAACGCTTGTTTGATATTAATGAAACAAGACACAGACAAGGCCAGCGCCAACCGTGGCAACCAACTCAAACAGAGTAACACAAAGCATGATACCTCCGTGAGCCGTGCCCTGATGTCTCTTGGCGAGCTTTTGCCTAACCCAGAGCAGCAGGAAGATTTCCCGAGCACCGGAGAACGCGTTGAAAGTTAGAAGAGATACACCGGAGTCGACCGCGACGATGAGGAACTCTCCACCACCACCCATCCTCCAGCGCATGCCCGACTCACAGAGGCCACCGATCCCCATCCCAAGAACGGACACCCAGCATCATATGACGGGGCACCTCAGCAAGCTGTGCCCCAGCACCCAGCGATCCAGTATCCAATACACAGCATCTGGCAGACCCCATCACAACCACATCAAAAACAGTCTTCGACTTCCCAGCCACCTTCCTCTGAGCCTATCGAGGACGTACAGCAACAATCTCGACAAATACATCGGATCTTGTCATGCCGCAAAGACGCATACTTCGACATACTGTCCTTAGCCAACGGTACGGACATGCCTGTCGTGATCGAAGCAAGTTGGCACAATTTATCATGGCTGGTAAACCCAGTAGGATGCCGACTTCCCAATGCGAAGTTGGCATTCTCCCGTGTCCATGACGCATATGCTTGGATCCGAGCGCACCCTGGGTTGCCCCAACCATATATCCCACCACAGACGCCCCCTGTGACTCAAGATACACCGAGTACCCCGAGAGAATCTCTTGCTGCTTCTTCCCCTGGAATAGACACTAGTACGGAGCCTCAGCAGTCCAAGTCTGGTTCTCGCCGCAGATTTGCAACACCTCCATCTCGGAGATGCAGCCCAAAGTCATCCTCTGACATCTATGTCACCAACGGCAAACCTTTCGCCCGGCCGGTGGAAGGGTGGCAGTTCCGGGACTTTAGAGGAGAGAAGCGGGTGTGGTACAATGGCCGATGGCGGAGACTCATCCAGAACCGCCGAGATTTCCAGGGCTTGCGTGTCAACAAGCACGGCTGGATCATGCCCATTTTTAACAGGACTTTGAGTCTGAGTCAGTGGAGGACGGTTCAAGAACAGGCGAAGGTAGAGTTCAACAGTCACACATAGTTAGCGGAGGTTCTGATTACCTAAGTGGCAATCATACCAGCGAGACGTTTTTCGCGTCACACTTTTCTCCGTGTCGAAGAAGCCTATATGTGCTGTCTCTGGGTCTCCATTCGTGTCTGACTGTGCTGGTCGTAGAGCCGTCAGAGGCTGCCATGAGCATAGTTCTTTTGATTGGGAGGGACCTACCTAGGCTCTCTGATGCAAATCATGGCCGTGATGCCCGGCATAGGAAGGGTGCATACGCATTGGACACACCCACGTCTCCCAGATGTTGCGTAGAGCCCGTGTCTGGGAGTCATGAGGCGCAGGCGCTGCTGAACGTAAGTTCATCAATAAATAAGAATACAGAGATTCGCACCTGAAAAAAAGAGGGTACACTGGTACATAGCTACAGCTGGTGAAATCACATCACCCAGGCCTAATTCACACACCCACCCAGCACCTATACACCCAACACCCACCCACCCACGCACCTAATACCCAATTTCTAATACCCAAGTTACATATTGAATTTCTGTGGGTTTGTTGTTTGTATTGGGCGTGGCTGTTGGGTCTTGGTGTTGGGTGTGTGAGTTTTCATGTAGTTTAGTGTTGGTGCCCAGGTGATATACTGGTGTTCCCCCCCCCCCCCTCCGTTTTTGTAGGTGCGAATCTCCGTATTCTTAACAAAAACACCCGTCAGTAACACCTGAAGCGCATTGCGAGATCACTTGGGAAGAAAGCATGCGCGAGCAATACCACACTGATTAGACTTGTTCCCCTCGCCTAGCTAAAGCGCTCAAGCCCTCCCGCAAGACCATCTCGCCCTTCTCTCGATTTTCACCCGTCCTCTGGGCCGTTTTTGCAACGATAGCATACTAAACAATACATCAAAGTCGCCAATAAGTAGTTCATTCGTTGCTCATGAAACATGAATCCATACACGCGTCGCCGCCGGGCACTCGTCCCCGCCTGTAGTCATTACCGCGCTCACCGCGCCACAAGGACCTCGTAAAAGTCAGAAAGCGCCCGCACCTAGGAAGCGCGCTCGACAAACTCGACGCTCTCCACGAACTCGCTCTCTGCGTCGCTCCCACCATCTTCGACATCCGACTGCCCATCCTCACTGAGCTCCTCCTCTTCGATCGCCCAATCCCTGAACCCCTGCCCCCTGATCCAGCTGATCCCCTTCCTCCAGCTATCCTCCCTGACGGCCCTGGCGTCCCTCTCGTACACGGCGCCCGTGAGCATGACGGCCAGCACGAAGACCCACACGTCGCCCGCCTTCATGGCCTTCCACCAGCGCCGCTTGACGCCGACCTTCCAGAGGCTGTCGACGCTGGCGCGCGCCGAGTACAGGAACACGCCGCGGCCTTGTTTGCGCTCGACCCACGCCCAGAACCCGGCCAGGAACCCGCCGAGGAAGAAGCGCTGCGTCGCGAGGAAGGACCGCGGCAGCCACGTCTGGAAGAAGCAGATGGACGCCCAGGCGGAGGAAATGGAGCCCGTCACGAAGGCGCTCATGCGCAGCGCGTTCATGACGAGCTTGTTAAGCGTCGTGAAGGGGAAATTGTAGAGCGCCTTGTACCGGGGGACCAGGAAGGCGGAGTAGATGAGCAAGAAGAAGCGCGTCAAGGGCGGGAAGGAGCGCAGCCAGAAGGTGAGGAATGTGCGGCTGCACGATGGGTCTTGTGGGTGCAAGGTTGCGCAGCTAAGTGCTGTGATGAGAGGGTGTGCCGGAGCAGTAAGGGGGGATATGTTTGTGAGCGTCGGCGGAAGGGTTTCCTCCTTGTTAGGGAAGAGAGTTGGTGAGACATAGGGTCTATTTGCGAAGTTAGTTCTGCTCTCGCAGTGATGGAGAGGAGTTTGACTCACGGCCAATTAAGCCGAGCCATCTGACCCAGGCTGTCTACCACCTCCCGCGTGCCCGGCCACTTCAAGCCTGCAGGATAGTCCTTGGGTCGCTGGTGCAAGTACGCCGATGAGTTCTTCATAATGAAGTCACCATAGGCCGTAGGGAAGCAGTCCAGATCAAAGACAAATGAGTGCAGCAGCTGGCCAAACGCGAAAGGCTGAAGCAACCAGCTGCCGAACCACCACGGTCTTTTCTTCATCCGGCCATTCTTTTCTCTCCCCCACACCAACCCCCCATCCTCGGCAAAGTTCCAACTAAACTCCAACGCCCGAAACATGGCATATATCGCAATAGTGACGCGCAGCTGTTCGGCCGGATAGATGCCCAGCGCCAGACCCGCTAGGGACGCGCCGACTGCAGGCGCATACGGCGAGGTGAGGGTGTTCGCAGTCCTGGGGTTCCTCTTCCTGAACGGCTCCGCAGAGGCGTCGAGGATATGCAGCCGCAGCCTGGTGAAGAAGCGGAAGAGGAGCCTGTACAGCAGCAAGATGCTGCTCAGCGACAGGGACAGCCGGAAGACTGGCGACTTGTGCAGCGGCTGCTTCTTCAGCTTCGGGTCCTGCTTCTGGCCCATGAACCTAGTCGCGATCATCCCCCAGGCCTTCATCGCGACAGCGGTGGTGGCAAAGACCCGGATGGAGTGCCGCACCGCCCGGGCATTGTAGTCGTCCGCGCCCAGGATGGCGCCGGCCCCTGCATTCACTCCTGCGCTCGTGCTGCCCACGTCCGCGACGCTCATGTCCACTGGGGCAGTGCCTTCCATGGCTTTTGCCTTTCCCTTCCTGTCGCTGCTGGCCCCCGCATCACCGTTCATGATGCGGTTGACCGTCTCGACTGTAGGCACGCGCTTCTTGAGCTGGCGTGACTTGGACAGGACATATCGGTGGAGGAGAGCGTATTCGCGTGCCGAGATGGTGTAGCGCAGCGTGTTGCGGAGGACTGGGTCGTTGGTGGCCTTGGCCGAGAGAGAGGCTGGAGCAGCTGGTGATGCGGCGAGACCTCCCTGGCCTCTGCCGCTGGATGCGGAGGCCATGGACCTGTCGGACCCGGGGGACGTTGGGGAGCGGGTGGTCCTTGAGGCGTATATGGAGGTGCGGAAAGTCTTGAAGCTGGACGAGACAGTCAGCTTGGGACTGCCAGGCTTAGTAGTTGTCGTCGGGACGTAGTATTGCTGAATGATTGCTGTGTTGGAGGCGACGCCTGTGCTGTGCTGCTTCTATCTGCCTTCTTTGGTTGCTTCATTCCCCCAATGACCGAGCCGGACCTTGTCACGATGGAGTTCTGCAATGGATTTCCAAAATCAATAGAGAATTGCTTACGCTCGGTGCTCCTTCGGAATGCGATGGTCGCCGCCAGAGACGGCTTGTATAACAGAAATAGACTCGAGGGAGGACGCGTTTATCTACGAGGGGTGGGGTCGAGTCAAGACGGCGTCTTGTCGCGAGGACGGGAATATCCCGACAGTCCGGTCAGGCCGTGGTAAGAAGGGGTCGTGTGGTGTGATGATCTGTACATAGATAGACTCGGTAAGGTCCTGGGCAGTGAGTGGGTGGGTTGGACTAGTAGGCTGGCTTGGGATGGTCGTCTGTTGCTCTCCCAAGGTTGCAAGGTTCGACTGGGCTCGACAGCACCGGACGGGATTGGGATTTACACATGCCTCGGCTCTGCATGTGGCCAACCAGCCGGCGCTACCTGCTAGTCGCGGACTCACAGGCGCGTTCATTCCACGGGTCGTTCGTTCATCCCCCAGTCCCGGCCCAGGAGCTCCCCCTTGCAAGCCGGCGGGCCCCACAGAGCTTTGGTCCTGGTCCAATGGAAATGGCAGTCCTCAAAGTGGTTGCAGGGTCCCCTCCCCATGTTCATCCCCACACTCCCTTACGCGATGCATAATTCTTAAATCTTGGGCCCCGGACGCGATTCCCGACATCATTTCGGTCCAAGAGATCAATACGGCCACACGAGCGTGGTCACTCACGGGCCAAGCAGATCACGAGCATTGGCAAGATCTTCGCCGATGATCTGTAAGTTCCTTGCCTAGTTCGTCTTCTTTCGCGGAACAGCAGCCGAATAGAAACAGACATGCCGTTTTGCTATGATCTGCTCTGGTCACACAGCTCGACGGGATTAGCTCAACTTTTGTTGTCATGACCAACGATGACCAAGGCACACTCTACACACTAATACAAAGGTTGCTTGACCTCTCCGAAACCTAGGCTGGGACTATCTGGTATCTCCTATTAACGACAATCGCCAAATGCCAATAGCTCAAAGTAAATGCCCTCGAATTCCATCGCAGGGGCGACACTCGGTCAGACGCCCTCACAGCTCGCCTCGTCGCGACCTCGCAGCGGCACAGATATCCGCCGCTCTCAAAATGCTGCTGCTACTACTGCATCTGTATGTATGTATGAGTGTATGTGTGCCATGTGTGCCTGCTTGGGTGGGTAGCCTGGCTCTCCGGGTATCTCCCCCGAAGAGGCAAGATACTGCTGATTAAACCCTTCAACACAACACATCATCCTAGTGTGTGCCAGTAACTCCTCCTCCGCCTCCGTTTCTGCGCATCAAGACCGAGGTTAATACAACACGTTACTCCAACACCCGTCGCAATGCTTTTGTTTTTGTGCCGTGACCATTTTCTTTTTCCGCCAACCCTGAAATCAAGACAGCGGCGGCACCCGCCAAATCTGCCAAGAAACGCTTTTTAAGACGCCGTGCAAAAACCAGCCCTGTGGGCCCTCCTCCCGCCTTCATACTTGCTGTGCAATTTCATCCATCCGTCCAACTTCATATCATCAAGTTCGTTCGCAGATTTTCCAAGACCGGCGACGTAGGCTCAACTTCAGGCCATAAGCGTCGCGACAGTTGGTACTACCTGCTGTCTCCAAAGGGCTCCCAAACCCGCTCGATGACGGGCCCATCTCCATTCGGCACGCATTGCTCCCTCCAGCAAACGCTGTTCCAAACCCCCTCGAGCAGCTGAGGTTCCTGGCTCCGCAGAGCCGCACCGGGGTCCGGGCCTTCGTGCCGGCCAGCCATGAATTCCGAGACAAAACGCTGGCGGCGGTTCTCGCGCGCTGTGACCACCTGAGGGAGAGCTCGCCGTCGGTCTTGAGCTGTCTGCCAGCCCGAAACCCCGCCAATACCGTTGCTCTCGAGAAGGAATTTCACCATCTCGAAAGGTAGGTTCAGCAGGATCCGAGAGAGTGCAGCAGCGTGCTCGAAAGGCTCCTGGTGCGATACAGCCTTTCCGTCGACGTCGTGCTCGTCGGGGTCGAGGTCTCCGAATCTCGGCATGGACTTTCGTGACGACATTTGTGGCGGGGCCCGAATGCCGTTCATAATCTCCGGTTCTGCTGTCCCCCGAGCGGGCAGAGTCGGTGGCAGACGAGCGTACCGTGTATTATCAACGGTGGTGTCCAGGGTAAAGTTATTGGGGAAGTGGGTGATGATGAACATGATGATCTTCTCCACAAGCTCGTTCACGTAGATGCCGTGCCTGTACTGAAACGGGAAGAGGCGACCATGGGGGCCGCCCATCCTGTTGAGGACCATGACTGAATCACGCAGCGCAAACTCCACGCCCTTCTCGATTGTGTCCCAGCTCAGCAGCTTCGACGCCTCCCCGATTGCGTTGATGGAGATGTGAGGTATCTCCAGCAATGCACCAGCGGCAGCGTAACCCAGAGCAAAGTGGAACTTTTCGACTTCCGAATTGTCCGGTGCGATCTTGCCCATAGGGACGTACCGGAAACCGTACACGTGCTTGATCGCTCTCCACATGGAGTCTGCGCGCAGGTAAGGGTCGTCCGAGGCGATGCGGACCTCATGAAGACCATGGCGAAGGGCGTTTTGCTGTTCTGCTTGCTTCTGCATGATATTCGCGAGAATGGGGTTCATTGACAGAATGAGCTTGTGAGCTGGCATTCGCAAAGGCGCGTCAAGCTGACCAGGGTGTTGCGAGTTGATGGGTGTCAAGCGGTCAGGCAGGACCAGGCAGACATCGCAGTCAGCGAAGGCGGGCTTTGAAAACATGTCGTTGATTCGGTCCGTGAACATCATGGCATCGGCAATTTCAAGACCTTCGGCGTTGAATTGCGGTTGGTTGCTCGGTGCGGGAGGAACCCTAGTGATGCCAGGAGGAGGCCTGGGCCCCCGAAACTCCATCCCGGTATGGCCGTTCACAAACGGCATGTTGGCGCCGATTTCATCTGCTGTTCGTGAGGACTGAGATTCATGGAAGCTGTGTGGAGTCATGGGGCCATGGTTCATGGGAACCTGCACAATGCTGTCATTCGGCGCAGCTGAAAGCATTGGCCGGCCAAACGCATCGATCCCAGGCACCGGCATTTGCTCGCGGGCCATGTTCACCGGAGGAGGGAAGGCACCTCCAGAATTGGGCGCAGGCGACGGTGTGTTGGATCCAGGGAAACCACCAAAGACCAGACTGCCATTGCTGGGGTGGTGCTGGTGAACAGCCCGGTGTGTGAGGTTCAGCTGTGGCAAGTGGATGGGCTCGGGAACGGTGCCTCGAAAGTGGGCAGGATGGGTGTCGGCTGGCGGAAAGGGCGGAGGAGGCACGCCGTTGTACGGGGCCGGCGACATGGCTTGGGGAGGGAAAGAGACCGACGAGGGAGCGCTTGGGGCGGTTTCTGCAAAGAAGTGTGAGAAGAAAATCGGTTGACGTCTCTGCCATGTACTCTTACCTGGGGGTGTCAGTTCTCCGGGGGTCGGTGGAGACACGACGGCGTCTTGTGTAGCAGGACCAGCCGATACTGACTTGAACTCTTGGTGGTGGGGGACGGCGTCGTGGTTTGCCTCACCAGTTCCCTTCTGTTCGATTGTTTGCGCAGGCAGACCGTTGACAGCCTGTTTGCGGTCGTCTCCGTCGGTCTTGGCTTCTTCAACTTGTGCTCGGGGCTGCTCTTTGGTTGGGCTCGAAGCTGCGTCTTCACTGTTGGTTCGCAGAGGAGAGGGTAGCTGCGTAGAAGCGGTTGGTTTCTTGGGTCGACGCTGGAGATAAGGCAGAGGGATGGCAGGCTCGACGCGTTTGCGAGGTACGGGCTGCGAGGCAGCAGCCTTCCTCGCGACGGAGGGTTTGGCGAGGGTGGTCGTAGACCGCACGGGTAGCGGGGCGTTTGTAGACGCCATTGCCAAACGGATGGGCCGACAGATGGGTGAATGGATGTCTGAGACAAGGCGGACTACTGACGCAGGAGGGGCTGCAGGGCCTGATTAGAAACCCGTCGGCAGAGGGTTGCGACGACGACGGGGTTCAGAGACAGGGAATCAGGCCCTGACGAGGAGGCGGAGGTGGGGGGAAGGAATGACAGCGGAACTGGTCAAGGCGCATCAGCAACCAGGTCGGTCAGACTGGAAATAGAGGCACGGCGACGGTGATAGGATCCGTCGTTGTAGCTGGGGTTGTCCGTCACCGGAGGCAAAACACGGTCGGTCGGTCGGTCGGAGGGGGAGGGGCAGCTTTTGGGAAGTCGTCGGGGAACCAAGGGCAGCCGAATAAATAAATGAAAAAGACCCACGAAGTTTGTGAGATTTGGCGATGGATAATCGGCTCCAGCTCCGTGTACCGTGTGAATGGATAGATGCTGCTGCCTGTCTGGGCCTGTCTGTGCCAGTCTGTCCGTCTGGATATTTCAGTTGCTTCCTCGAGAAGAGAAGTAAGTGGTCGGGGCAGCGGCAGCATCAGCCTTGCCTTGCCTTGCCTTGGGCCTGGGCTTGGGGCCTTGTCATGCAAAGTGGGAGCTGCCCGAGCTGGATTTTTCTGCGCTCCCCGCAACCAGCAAGAAAAATTGTCGAACTCACGAAGTCCGACACGCCACCAAGACCGGGGAGCTGCAACTTGCAGGGGTTGAGCTGACTGCAGCCGCGCTGGCTGGCTGTCCGTAGCGATTATGTAAGCCTTGTACCTAGGTATACTGCCCGAGAGCGCCATCGTCTCCATCGGAATCGCCGCATCAACACTGCATCAGCACCGCATCCTCTCCTTTCGTCGATTACAGCTGCGGCAGTGGATGGTAACGGCAGTGTGATCACATACACATAATTTTCCTGATATGCACTCAGCATCGCATGTGGCGAAACTCATCTCCCAAGGAAGAGTGTCGGAGGGCTGACAGCAGCGTCAGCAAAACCCGTTTGCAGCTACGGCTTCTCTTCTGGTTCTGGCACGTCCGCATCCAAATTGATGAACCGTCACAGTACGGGCTCTGTGTGAGAATGACTCTCGCCAGAAACAAGACAGCTTCTCAGACACGTCACCCTTTATTCTTTCACAAATGCATGGCTTATTCGTTTCCCTTGGGCGGCGTCGCCCAGCAAACAACCCGCTAGACATTAATCCTCAACACGTCAGATGCCTCATGTCAAGATCAGTCCGTCTCCTGAACCCAGCTCGACGAACTCATAATCCAGGCTCTCGTCTCCCTCTGCATCTTGTGCTTTTGCCTTCTCGGCCTCTACGGCATCTCGCAAGGAATAAGTCGTCCGCTGCAGCAGCCATGAGATGAATCCGCCTCCTTTCTTCGCCTCGTCGTGCGTCGATACCCAGTACTTCGCACCACTGGCTCGCACTGCTTGGATGCCATTGAGTGCGCCTAGATTCAGCTGTGCCGTCATCCAGATGCGGATGTCATCTAGACCATGCAGCAACGCGAGTGTGTTAATGCCCGCGGTCCTGACACATTCCAGGTCGGGTCCTTTGATCCCGTGGGGCGAGTAAATCACCGCTTCGGACTGTTTATGTGGCGCCGTGTCCTTTGACCGCGTTGTTCGCTGGTTGGGGCTGTATCCCAAATCGAAGGCTATTATCACCGCTGAGTGGTAGTACAGTGCATTCCCTTGAGTGATCACGCGGCCAATCCCCAGCCACGGCGGCAGCGTCCCTGTCTGGTCCACCAGGACATCGCGCCAGTCGGTCGTTGAGGATGAGAAGCCAGGCGTGTTTATAACAGTGTCGAAGTGCCCCCATGACCGTATCAGGTCTGCGGCCTTTTCGGTCGCGACTATCGGCACGCCCCTGGGCAGCTCCGTCAGTGTCTCCTGATGGCAGTGGTCCGTGAACTCATGCGATATGGCCACACAGTCGATCTGCGAGGTGCCAGCGCTTGCCTTCCCATCTCCTAACTCGGCCAGCACTTCTTCGAGCTCCTGTATTGTCTGCACGGCCGGCTCAACGACGTGCCACTGTGTAGAGAACCACGAGGCCACATCGCTCTGCGGCCCTCGCAGCCACGGGTCGATCAGTAAGTTGAAACGTGAGCGTCGAGCTGCCTTCTTTGATCTGGATTTTGATCCTGTAGATGCGACCGCAGAATTTGGGACCGGAAGTTGCAGCAACCACGTTGTGTCACCGTTCAGATGTGCCAGCACTGGTCGTGGGGATGCCAACGCGCTTCTCCACGCGGCTGGGTCCTTCAGATCGACAACACCTGGCCTGTGCGAGTCTGCGCCAATGGCCATTCTGTTGCTTATAGAGATTCCAACTTTGCCTCGGGTTGTATGTGATGAGTTTTGTCCCAGGCTATGAAAACGTACGATGGATTGTGTGGTGTGTGGGTGGTGAAGTCAACCCTTCCATTCCCTAACTCGGCATCGGAACGCCAGCAGCACTTTTGGACGACGTCACAGAGGGCTTCTCCCCTTGCAGCTTGGTGGGATGTTCCTCAACGGTGCTGATGCGACAGGGGTCAGCCCCGCACGACAATGCGCATAGCGGCTGCCGCCCGAGGTCTTGCACAATGAGCTCACGATCTTAAGATATTGACGAACAGAACCATTTTTTTTTTCTTTTGAGCTGAGCGCCATGTAAAATGGTTGGGCTGGCATTAAATGGGTGAGAAGGCAAAAAGATTAAAACATAAAGCATCGTGTATTCGCTTGTCATCACTGGCCCAACTATCAACTCAGCAGTCACGTATCTAAAGATTACTCAAAGATATACTATAGCTGCTTGATAATGCTATTATCTAGTTGATAATAATAGTTGTTCAATAATTTATAGCAATTCATACATTTGTATACATGAATTCTGGTGTTGCATGTAGATGTTTCTTTTTGTCCAGGGGTGGGGATCCGTCAAGAGCTGTGTGGGCGGCACCTAGAAGCTGGGTAAGTGGAATGTGGCTGGTTCGCTCCAATGGTGCTGTTGATGCCTAGCCAAGCTTGCACAGCCTGTCGACCGTCTGCACGGCTTACCGCTTGTCGTTTTCCTTGTTTTTTTTTGTTTTTCTTCTCTTTCCTTCCTTTCTTCTCTGAATCACCAGAAAAGGCCTCATATTGAACCGTTTCTCGTATATGGTCTAGGGTGACCGCACAGCAGGCACCTTCCAGCTATTGTGTATTCAATACATCTACCACGGAGCAGACTATTCTGGAGCTGCTACTCATTTACTGTTGTGTCCACTGATTGTTTTGCATAGAAGCGTCACTGCTGTGCAGATATGTATTGAACTTGCTGAATGGTCACAACTGCGGAGAAGCTCTGTCCACGATGGCCATAAACACAGGCCGGGAGCGTTTTGCAGCTGAAGATATTGCCGGCAGACCGGCGCGTGGGCAACACTTTGCCTAACCACGCCTGCAAGCGGCAGCGTCTTGCTTATCTCTTGAGAGATAGCTGTCTTCAATCTTTTTTCATGCGTCCACCAGAAGGAAGTGCTTGCACCATCAATGCCTCTGACTATTAGTGCCCGTGTCATATCAATGTGTCTGAAGTTTCTTGCTGTGCTAAAGACACACTAACACTAACAGGCGGTCCTACAAATATCCTCTTCCAGCATGTACAACATCTAGCAGCTGATCTATAATATCATAAGTCATAATATCCTTCTACTTATATCCATAACTCATGCATCGTAGTTAACATGGACGGTGGTTGGGACATTACTCTAGCGTTGCCTCTCGGAATTCAGTTTCCGAATAGCGTCGCGCATCATTCCCCGATTCCCTGCTTAGGATTGTTTCGCCGGCATTTACTTATTTGAACGTGAGGCAGCTCAACCCAAATCAGAATTCAAGTACAAGTTCCGAGTCGCCTGCAAGGTCAAATTAAAGTCCAAAGCTAACCCCTTGATCTTTTCATACTTCTTCGATCACTTCAAACTTATTAGCTTGACAACTTGCTGGTTATATTTGCAGTTTAAAACGAATTACACGATGTTGTCAAACAAATTAGCTATAGGCACGCTTTCGCTAGGTCAGCATCCATCACACATGCTGGATCAAAAGATACGTGCTTTAGCACGACATGGCTTCTCTGGAGTGGAAGTGGTCTACAAGGACCTCGAGATCTATGCAGAGTCCCGCACTCTCTCACTGATCGCCGGCGCGAAAGCAATCAGACAGCTATGCGACGAACTCAACCTCGAAATTCTATCGTTGGCCCCCTTCGAAAACTTCGAAGGTGACAACTCCACACTCGACCAAAGACTGCAAGAAGCGCAGCGATGGATCGATATTGCGAGGGTCCTGAGAGCAACCTACCTTCAGGTACCAGCACATTACGGTGCTCATTGCTCAGGCGACGAGAATGTCATCGTGTCTGATCTGCAGCGGCTGTCCCACCTGGGGAGTGCGAAGGAACCCCTCGTGTCCATTGCCTATGAGCCCATGTCCTGGTCCACCCACATCTCCACCTGGCAGTCGACACTCCGCGTTGTCAACGCAGTCGATTGCTCTAATTTTGGGCTGTGCCTGGACAGCTTCCATATTCTCACGAAGCTCTGGGGCAGTCCGTACCAGGCATCGGGTAAATACCCAAATGCGGATGCCGATCTGGCGGCTTCACTGGCAAGCTTCAAGAAGGATTTCCCTATTGACAAGATCTTCTACGTTCAGCTGTCCGACGCCGAGAGGTTTGACCCCGTCTTCTCGCGAGAGCATCCGTGGTTCGTCGAGGGCGAGGCGGCAGAGTTCACGTGGTCGAAGCATGCCAGACCATTTCCCGGCGAAACCAACCTCGGCGGGTACCTGCCTGTGGGGGAATTTCTGAAGGCCTGCGTGGTTGATACGGGCTTTAAGGGTTGGATCAGTATGGAAATATTCGATCGTAGAATGCGCGATGCTGGGTTCAAGATCGATGATGCTGCCACAAGAGCGACCTCGTCGTGGGCTACGCTGTTACGCGAAGTTCAATCACCTCATTCTAAGCTATGATAGAGAATATATAGGTGGTCTCGTTTTCAATCTGTACACATATGCTTCTTGAGCAGTATGCATCCAGTCCCTTCATCAGGAGAGGTAATATCGTCAAAAGAAAAGAAATGCACTCAAGACTCGCAACGCTCGCTCACAGCACTCCCATGCGCCTGGCTGTGAGCCTGTGCCATCCTCCTTTCTTGGCACAAGCCTCCCCATATAGCCCCGTGCATCTTCTTCACAGCCACATGCTCCTGATCCGCATCAGCCTCTTCACCCAGTCAAAGCAGACGCGTTCCCACAAGGGCCAGGGACTGGGACTGGTTTTGGGGCTGAGGGGACTGGGACCGGGACTGGTGCTGGCGCTGGCACCGGAACTGGGACCGGGACCGGCTCCGGTGCTGGTGCGGGTGCCGGAACCGGGACAGGGACAGGGACTGGGACTGGCTCCGGAGCTGGTGCTGGTGCTGGGACAGGGACCGGGACCGGGACAGGGATCGGTTCCGGTTGCGGTACCGGGTATGGGACGGGGACAGGGACAGGTACTGGCTCCGGTGCAGGTGTCGGAACTGGAATAGGTACCATTACTGTTGTTGTTGATGCTGATGCGGATGGGCACGGGTGATGGTGGTGGAAACCCCGAGCGTCAAGCGGAGCCGACCTCCCGCACCGATGTGGTAGTAGATTGCGCTCATCGTGCTGTGAGGCCGCGCCGACGCCTACGCCACGGACATTTCTGGTAACTCCTGCTGGTGATACTATTTCCAGCACGGTGATTTCTTGCCTGTGGGCTTGTATGTAAGCTTCTGGCTCATGTACTGAGACAGGAATGATAGTAAAAGACTCACTCAATCGGCGCAGCTGAGACAAAGAGGAATATGGAAACAAGGAGAGCGAGAGTGCTTGTTGCGAGCTGCATCTTGACTTGTGTAAGGGGGTGAATCACAGCTGTGGAGTGATATACCCAGTATTGTGTGCCAATCTATGTTGTGTTCAGAAGCCGATGCCAAGTTAGATCCTCAACAATTGTAAAGACAACAGAGCTGAACTTAGAGATCAAAATTGTAGACATGGTGACGGCAACATGGACGTCTTATGTATTACTATATCCAAGTCTACACCAAAGGATCTCACGATTGAAAAATGCAATCCGTCATCTTTTAACTCGTGTTCGCGTTCAAGATGCCTTGCGTCGGCTTATGGACTCCAATCGGCGTATAATATATTTCTCACAGTGTGCGCGGGTCATTCGGCCTGGGAATGTTGGGATTTTCCCTAAAACGGAGCTGCCTCGGTTTACCGGGCTGTATTTCCGCACTCCGCCTTGGCCTGCTGGTCGCCCATGACGTACAGAGGTCGGAAATTCTCCCTTGTGATATTCCTTGGGTGAACGGGGAAATCTTACCACGTTTCGTCCTAAATGCGGCCACTTCGTCCCATCTTGGCAGCGAACGGGTGGTCTTCTCTACCTCGTCCCGTTTAGTAACATTTGAAGTACGCCTTGCCATTGAATAAAATAGTTCCGTATATCAAGGGCCTATCGGGTTTGTTTTTTCTTTTTGTCCTTGATATCCGTCATGGACAGAATTCGGAAAGGCATTTAAGCTCTTGCGCGAAGCGCAGCCTCAACCCAATTGCAGTAAACTTATCTACAGCCCTGGACTATAATACTATAATCGATACATGCTAGTAAAACATAAGCTTTAGGAGCCTCATGAACGAGTGAATAGCTTCATCCGATTTATACAGAGTTTAAGACTAAATGGCCCATTGGCTTAGCCACTAAGTTGTCCTCTCTGCCGGCACAGATCTCCTGCGGTCCGCCAGGCAGCAGCAAGGATGCCCGCCTAACCTGTGTGAAGCCCTTATCTCATTCTGTTTGTGGCAGGAAAGACTGGTTCTGGCAAATGTATGGTTTTTGTATTTGAATTGCGCGTATGACTAAGTTCTGAGTGCAGAAGGGGCCCTAGGCACGCTTTTTAAAGACGGACGTAGGGGACGTACCCTTTATTCATTGGCGCCCCCATTTACCGCCACACTGCTGAGGTTCGTTGGCATGTATCCACATCCAGGTAGCCAGCCAAATGTTTGTCACAGCCTCCAAGTGGCCTGTAAAGGTTTGGCTAAGCCAGTGCGTGGGGCTTGGCCCATGAGTACCCCCGATCTGGTTGGCTGTTAGTACATTCAAGAGCAGATGATGATACAGGTTCAATCAGTCAAAGAATGGATATAGTGGTGCGAGTGAAGTTTCTCTCAGTCTGTCAATTTGGAGGAGTCTCCGTGCACATGAGCAGGGATTTCCCCTCAGAGTTTTGCCGTTAATACCTCAGACGCTCAAACGAAAATATCCGGCCGATGGACCCCGAAAGACACGAGAGCAACCGCGCTGGTGCATTCGCGAGCCGCGAGACTTCCCCTGAAGCCATACTTTCCGCGAGCCAACCAGCGACAAACCCGCCCATGGACAGCAGAAACATGCCGGTTAGTATCCCCGAAGGAAGGCTGGTCTCTCCCTACTGTGGCCGTATGTTGCTAACTTTGGATGTGCCCCAGGAAGGCGGCCTTGATTTCATCAACCCACCTGTAACCAATGGTGTGCTGAATGACTTTGACGGGGACTCCTTCCTGCATGGTATCAAAAGTGACAATGCCGGGGACGACGTTTCTATGGCTGCAAGCTTCATGGATCCAGAAATCGAGAGCTAGAAGCTCTCCTCAGAGTCTGTTGGAGCTGGCTCCGGCCTGGGCGGAGCATACACTTCATCAGAAATTGAAGATTAATAGGGTCTCACAAGTCACACACGCGGAGACACACATCTCGTATTGGTCAGCCTGAAGAGTGGCATATACAGGAGCGCTGGTCTTTAGTGTAGTGTGGCATGTACCTATGCATTTTGATGAGACTTTCTTCCTCCTTCGATCTCTTGCTCTTTCCAGACTGAATATCCGCAGCAGTAACTCACAATGAAGACTTTGTGGTGCATCTTCGGCTCCCTAACTAGATGCCGACTATGACAGCTTTGAATGTTTCGACGCCTGTTAGCACCAGCAGCAGAGTGGTCTAAGCAGTAGACGCGAGTGAACCAGGTCATTGTTACTTGAGCACTTGATCTTGATGTGCATTTTTCTTTTCCTTTAAAAAAATCAAATTATAGCGTCTTACAGTGTGTGTTAGCTACTGGATCTACATTGCTGACGGCATGTTACTGGTTTTGTTTGAGGTGGAGCTCATGCATGTAAGCGTGATCACTCAGCAAAGAGCTGAGTGCTGGTGGGCTGCTGCGCCTCTGCGGGGCCAGCCCGGAGTTGAGTGCGGACACCATTCAGGCATCTATCTGAGCCTCGATCACCTTGATTCAACTCCCTATTTCTCGACCTGTCTTCCTGAGGGTCCTGGAACAAAGAAAGCAACGGTGTAACTGTCAAGACTGCACAAATATAATGTGGTTTCATGTGTTCGTCTCCAAGTCACGGTCGCAAGTATTTGCTAAAGGCCCCGAAAAGGTTTGCGCCTGCGACCATCCTAATTCATCTCTCCCTTTACTTGTGTGGCAGAAACTAGTTTTCTACAACATCTATCCCAGCATTTGATCAGCTGGCAATATGCGGCTCATTCACGTCCACACTTTCCAACTTCGCGAGTTCCTGGGACATCCATCCACTTTCCCCAACTACGCCATTCTCTCCCACACATGGGAAGATGAAGAGGTGTCATTCCAGGCTTTCCAGGACATACCCATCGCGAGACGGATGAAAGGATTCAACAAAATCAAGTTCTGTTGTGAACAAGCCGCCGAGGATGGGTTCGAATGGGCTTGGGTCGATACGTGTTGTATCGACAAGACCTCAAGCAGCGAGCTGTCGGAAGCCATCAACTCGATGTATAATTGGTATGGAACTGCCATGGTCTGTTACGCGTACCTCAGCGACGTTAGTTCAGTGGGGGAGTTCAATTATAAGACCGAACTCCAGAATATAGGAGAGCTGCCTCGCTGGTTTAGAAGAGGTTTCACACTTCAGGAGCTAATCGCCCCTTTGAGTGTAAAGTTTTACACCAAAGATTGGCGTTTTATCGGTACGAAGAAGGACAAGGCATTGCGACTCTCCATTGTCACAGGTATCGATACTGCAGTGCTAAGACACGAGTGCTCTGCATTTCAATTTCCTATTGCTGTGAGGATGTACTGGGCATCAAGTCGACAAACGACCAGGTCAGAAGACCTCGCTTACTGTCTGATGGGACTGTTCGATGTGAATATGCCTCTTCTCTACGGAGAAGGCATGAAAGCTTTCCACAGACTCCAGGAGCAAATCCTCAAAACTACGAACGACGACACACTATTCTTGTGGCAGATGCGCAGCCCACATGAGTGGTTGACTTGGGACGATTCCAGAGAGACTTTGAGTTCGAGCAACATGCTAGCCTCCAGCCCAGGCGATTTCGATAGGCGGGCTGACTGTTATTCGGTCCGGCCAGAATATTCCTTCTGTGAACCACAGCTCATGCCTCGGGAATTAGGCCTCTGTATAACCCTGCGTTATGCTTTTTAATAAAATATTTTTCATTTTCTTATTTTCTTTAAGTAGATTAAAGATTATTAAAGGAAGATAAAAGCTTATTTAAATGCTATATATTTTTAGCTATTATTTTTTTCTTAATATTATAACTAAATATATAATATTTATACCTTAAAAATAATTTTTATATTTATATAAATAAGCTTAATAATAATAATATTTTAATAATTTCTACCCTTCCTTTTATTAAGTAAGCCTTAAATTTTTTTTATTTCTCTTACTTTATATTCTTTAAATTTAATTATAAATTCTGCTTTATTTTTTATAATTCTTAAATTTTTTAATAATAATTTTTTATATATTTTTAATATTTCTTTTTAATATTAAATATTTTAAATTTAGTATTAAGTATTAATAATTATAATAATTTATTATAATTAAAATAATTTTTATTTTAATTTTTATTTTATTTTATATATATTATATAAAGCTATTTTTTAAAAATAAAGTAAGCTTTATATATAATAAAATAGCTTAAATATTAATAAAGCTTATTATAATAAATTATATATTTATATTTATTTATTAATAATTTATATATATAATAAATAGCTTTATTATATTATAATAGCTTTAATAAAAAAGCTTAAAATTTATAATTAAATAATAAAGCTTTTAAAATTTAATATTTATTTATATTATATTCTTATTATATTTAAATTAAAAAATATTATTAAATAAAAAAAAAATATAATAAAAAAATATATTTATATAAATTAAATTAAAATTTAATCCTTATTTAGTTTTTATATTAAAATTATTTTAAAGAATTTAGTTAAATTAATTAAATTTATATTTTTAATTATTATAAATAAATTTAATAATTTATTATATAAGCCTTTTTAAATATAAGTTATAAGAATTATATTTATATAAAATAAAAGTTAAAAAGCTATAAAGTTATTATTAAAAGTAATTTTTATTATTTTTAAAGAAAAATATAAATTTAAATTTATAAAAACTTAATAATTTTTAATTATATATTAATTAATATAATATTTAATATAAAAATTATAATATTTATAAGTATTATTAAAGAAATTTTAAAGCTTAAAGATAAGTTTATTCTTTAATTTAATTTAAAAAATAATTAAGCTTATTAAGATAATTAAGGCTATAATAAAGTTATTTTAATAAAAATAATAATATTAATAAATAATAAAGAAAGAAAATTTAAAATTTAAAATATTATTTAGAGTAATAAATTTATATTTATTAAATTTAATTATTTTATAAATTAAAAGATAAATAATAGTTTTTATTTTATAAGATATTATATTTAAATAAAAGATTATTTAAATTTAAATATACCTTAATTAAAAAGTAATATAAATAAAAAATAAAGATATTTACTTAAGGTATTTATAATATATAAATATTTATATATTTTGCTGCCTTAAAAGTTAATTTAAAAAAGTAATATTATATAATTTATAAGTTATTATAAGCTTTATAAAAGATAAAAATATATATTAATTAATATTTATAAAGATAATATAATAATATTAATAATATAAAGCTTAAATTATTATTAAAATAAAAATAATATTAAGAATATTAAAGCTTATATTATTAGCTATTATAAATAAGTATTAATATTAAGTTAATATATAAGCTTAATATAAGTATTTTAAATATAAAGAAAAAATAATAATAATTTAAAGTTATAATAAAGAAGTATTATAGCCTTTTTTTTAATTATTAATTCTTATTATAAGTTTATTATAACTTAGCTAATTTAAAAATTATAGCTTTTTTATAAAATAATATATAAATAATTAAAAATTATTATTAAATAAAAAAAAAGATTATAATTAATAAATATATATAAAGAAACTTACTTATTTTTCTTAATTTACCTTTATAAGTAATTTTATTATATAAAGATTATTTAAAGCTATTAAGAAGTTATATTAATTATTTAATAATTAAAAGTAATTTAAAGAATTAAAGTAAAAATTTTTCAAGATTATTTATATAAAAAGGAAAAAAAGGCTATAAAGTAATAAAATTATTAAATAGGCTAATAATATTTAAAATTATTATAATAAATATTATATTATAATAATAATATAAAAAAATATTATAATATTAAAAGAATATAAAGCTTAAATATAAATAAGAGTATATATAAAAAAAAATATAATATTATAAGAATATATTAAAATATAATAAGGTATAAGAATATAATATATTTAATATTAATAAAGTAGTTAATTATATAAGGAGGACTTATAATTAATATATAATATATTTATAATAAGAGTTAAATTATATTTATTATATTAAATTAAATATTTTATTTAATTATAATAATATAATAAATAATTATAAAATATAAAGTAGCTTAAAATAATTTTAATATATATATTAATATTAAGGCGATATAATTTTAAAAGTTAATTTATATTAAGCTAAAATCCTATATTTTATAAAGATATATATTTTTTAAGGATAAAAAGTATATAATTATATTTATAAGAAATAAGTTTAATTAATAAATTTTAAAATATAATATAAAAATAAAAATAAAGTTATTAAGCTTAATTTAATAATTTATTTTTTTATAAAAGCCTTATTTAAATATAAGAAATATTAAAAAATAAGCTAAGTTTTAATTATTTTATTTTTTATTAATAATAAATATAATTTATTATTATTATATTTAATTATTATAAAAAATTTTAATATAAATTATAAAATTATTATTATTATCCTTAATAATAATATATAAATAAAATAATATTTATTTAATATTTCTACCTTTTCTTAAATTAATATTAATAATAATATATTTAAAAAGCTTTCCTTTTAATTTAATAATTTTTATAAATTTAATTTTAATTTATTTTTAAGTTTATTAATTTAATTTATAAAGGTTAAATAAATTTTTTAAAATAAAGCCTTTATTACCCTTTAATATAATTTAATTAAATTAATATTAAAGGTTAAAAAGGATATTTTTTTAAATAGCTAGAATTACTTTAAAATAATAAAATATATAATAAAAAAGGTTATTAAGCTTATATTTATAAATATAAAATGATTTTAATTAATTATTTATAGCTTTTTATTTATCTTTTATTTAAATAAATAAATTAATTTAAAATATATTAAATATATAAAATTTAAGTTATAATTTTATATTAAATAACTCTCTTTATTACTTATAAATAATCTTTATTAAAGAATTAAAAAGAAAGATATATTTTATTAATAGATTTTATATTATTATTTTATTATTAAAGATAATAAAAAATAAGCTTTTATAATTAATAAGGCTATTAAAGTACTTTATAATTATAAAGCTGCTTATTATTATTTCTTTAAATTTAATATTAAGGATATAAAAGTTATATAAGCTAATATAATTAAATTTATTTTAAGATTATTATTTAAATATAATTCTTTTACTTATAAGCTAATTTATATAAATTTAAATTTACTTATTATTAAACTTTTTTTTAATAAAAAAATAATTTTTAAATATAAATATTAAAAACTTTTTTTTATTACCTTTTTTATATTTAATTTATTAATAAAAGATTATAAAAAGCTATTAATAATTATATTTTTAATAAAATTAATAATAAGCTATAAGTAAAAGTATTTATTAAACCTTAGCATTAAATATAAAGTATTAACCTTACTTTTATTTTCATTATTTAATATTATATATATAAATTATAAGCTAAATATAACTTAAAGTAAATTACTTATATTTTTATAATATATTATTTAAAAATTAAATATCTTAATATTAAAATTTATCTTATATAATAAAATATATATAAATTAAATAAATTTATTAAAAAAAAGTAAAAGGTATATAATTAAAATTAATTCCTTTTTTATTTTAATATTATTACTAATAAGTATATTTAAATAATTATTAATATTATTAATAAGTATTTTTTATATATTAAGTTTTAAATTATATTTAATTATAATTTTAATATAAAATTTAATAAAATTACTTATAAGATCCCCTTTTATATTTATTAACCTTTAATTTTAAAAGTTTTTATAATTTTAACCCTTTAAAAAAATCCCTTTAATCTTATATAATATCTTAATTAAGCTAATTTTTATAATTTAAATATATCTTTTATTATTTAAAGATAATATAAATAAATATAAGGCTAGGAATATATTAAGGTTAACTTTATTTTATTAATTATTTAAAAATTTTAAAATAACTTTATATTATTTATTTTTATATAAATTATTATTATTTATAAAAATATTATATAAATTAAAAATATTAAAAACTTTAATTAAATTAGAAAATAATAAGCTTTATATTATATTTTATAATAATAAATAGCTAAGCCTAATATTATTAATAAAAAAATAATAAGATTAAAAAAAGAGATAAGCTTTATATTATATATAAATAAATAAAATTATTTTTAATATATAAAGATAATTTTAACTTAATATATTTATATTTAGCTTTAATTAAAAAGTTATTAAATATTATATTTATAAATAAAAAAATAAAGGTTAATTTATTAAATAATAATTATATATAATAAAAAATATAAAAGAAAAAGGCTAAAAGTATATTAAGATAAATAATAATAAAAAATATAATAATATAAGATAAAGATTATATATTAAAATAATTTATAAATAAAATTATAATAATAATTATATAAATCTTAGCTATTACTTATTTTATATAAATAAATTAATCTTTTAAATATATATTTACTTAAATAAATATATTAATTAATTATTAATATATATATATATAAGAAATAATTAAATTATTAATAATAAAGTAGATATATATTCTTTTATTTTAAAGATATTAAATATAAAACTTAATAAAACCTTTAATATATTTACTTAAAATATAATATTAATTTTATTTAAAAATAATAATAAAAATTATAAATAAACAGGCTTATTTTTAATATATAATGCTTATAAAATTATAAAATAATAAATATTTATATATTTAAAGATACTTTATATAAATATTAAATATTATAAAGCTATTTAATAAATATAATAATATTTATAATTATTTTAAAAAAAGTAATTATTTTAATAAGCTAAAGGTTAATTAATTATAATTTATTTAAATTATTTAATAAAAACCTAAGATTAAGCATAAATATATATATAATATTTATATACTTTTTAATTTAAAATATATAAAGGTTAATTAAAGCTAAAATATATATTTTTTTAATTATATTTTTTATAATTTTAATATAATAATTTTAATATATTTATTTAATTATTAAATATTATTTAATTTAAGCTTTTCTTTAAAAAAATAAGAAACTTAAAAAATATATAAAATTAAGATTATTTATATTAATCTTAATAAAGTTATAATTTAAAAATTAATAACTTTAATATAATTAATTAAATATATAAAAAATATTATTCAAATTTTTAAATAATATTAATATTAATACTTAATAAGTTATATTATAAAATAAATAGCTTTTATTAATAAAAGGCCTTATAATATAAAGCTTAGCTATTAAAGCTTTTATATTTAATAACCTTAAATAATATATTATTTCTTATTAACTTTAATAAAATTATAAATTAATAATATAATCTTAATTAATAATTAATATTAAAATTAAAATTATATATTTTTTTATTTATTTATTTATTATAACCTTAAATTTTATTTATAATTTTAATATTTTTAAAATAATATATTAATTTTAAATATTTAAATAAAATTAAAATTAAATATATAAGATTTATATATTAAAAAACTTAAAATTTATAATAAAAATTTAATTATATTTTTATATAAATTAATTATTTAAATAAGCTTAAAATAAAATTTATATAAGCCTTATATTTTAAATTAATAATTTAATATTATCTTTATTATATATAATATAATAAGCTTTAGCTTTTTATTTATAATATATTTTTTATTAAATATTAATATATTTTATTTTAATTATTTATAAAATTAAATTTTTTAAATTTAAAATAATATATTATAATTATTAAAGCTTTATTATAAATTTTAAGTTTATAATTTATAAGATAAAATATTATTAATTTATATTATTATTATTATTATATAAAATAAACTTAAATATATCTTTTTATAAATTTAAAAATTATAAAAACTTAAGCTTATTATTTATTTTTATAAAATTTATCTTTTTATAATATATTTAAAAAATAAATTTCTTTATAGCTATTTAATAAAAATAAAAATAAATAGCTTTAAATTAAAAAGAAGGCTATTTAATATTATATTAAAATAAATTAATTAAATAAGATATATAAAAAGATATTTATTAACCTTTAAGGCCTTAAAAATTATATTTTTAAAAAATATTATAAATATTTAATTTTAATTATTTTTTAAAATATATAATTTTATTATTTATTAAAATTAAATTATTATTAACTTTCTTTATTTAATATATATAAAATAAAATAAATAAGAATAATATTAAATAATTATAAAATTAACTTATTTAATATTAATATAAAGTTATAATAAGAAAATATTAAAAATTTTTATATTATTAAATTTTTATTAATATTTAATTTAAATTATATAAATATATAATAAATATATTATAATTAATTTTAATTTTAATATTTTTATATTAATTAAAGCTATTAATATAATAATATAATTTTTAATTAATTATTAAATAAGCCTTAATTATTTATTTATTAATATTAATATTTTAAAGTTATAATTTTTTATTTTATTCTTTTTTATATTTAATATAAAAAGCTTATTTTTATTATTAAAATTTAAATATAAATTAATTAAATTTAATATTAAAAATATATTTATATTTAATAATAATAATATTTTAAATTTATTTAAATTAAGTATTTTAAATTTTTTATTAATAGCTTATATTATATAATATAATATAAATTTAATTAATATAATATATAAAATTAATATAAATTATAATATAATATTAAAAGATTTTAAAGTTATATATATTTTCTTTTTTATTAAATTAAATAGCTATAATACTTTAATTAATCTTTATAAATTATTTTCTTTATTTAATCTTAATAATTTTTATAATTTTTTAATTTTAATTTTAATAATTTTAATAATTTTAATAGCTTTAAATTAAAAGATAATTTAATATCTTTATTATAAATATTAATAATAAAAAAGATTATTTTAAAGAAAATATTTAATAAATAAATAATATAAATAATATAATAATATATTAATTAATAATTAAATTAATTAATAAATAAAATAAATAATTATATTATAAATAAATAATAAATAAATAAAAATATTAAAATTAAAGTATATTAATTATAATTATTAAAATAATATAAAATATTAAAGGCTATTAAATTAAAAATTTATATTAAATTATAAGTTATTATTATAATAATATATATTTAATTAAAGAAATATATTAATTAAATTAATATATTTTTATTTAAAATATAATTAATATTATAAGCTTATATAATTAAATTTAAAGTTAATAATAATAATATTATAAATAATAAAATATTATATTTAAAAAAGTAAAAGATAAAGTAAAGGTTATAAATATTAAAAATATTATAATTTTTTATATTTTTATTTAAAAGTAATTATAATACTTTAATAATTATAATAAAATAAATATATAAAGAATATAAAAACTTATTTTTAATTTATAAAAAAATTAATATATTAAAGAAAGAGTTAAGTATATAATTAAAAAAAATAAAGTAACTTATATAAAATAATAAGAAAAAGGCTTTTAAGATAATAAATAAGCTATTAAATTAATAAGATATTATTTAATTATATAAGGTATTATATATTTTTATTTTAAAGAAATAAAAGGAATATAATATTATAATACTTATAATTTATTTTATAATTTAAAATACCTTTAAAACCTTATTATATAATATTTTAAGGAATAAATATATTATAAGTTTATTTAAATTATTTAATTATATATTTATTAATTAAATTAATAATTATAAAGTTTTAAAATAAGTAATTATTATTATAAATTAATATAAACTTTTATATAATTTTTAAAAAATAAATAGCTATAAATTAATATTAAGCTTAATAATTTTATAAAGATTAATTTATTTTAAAAATATAATAACTTATATAAATATAATTAAGGCTTTTATATTATTTTATTTTATATAATATTTAATATTATTAATAAAAATAAAAAATAAATAAGCTATATTAATAAGATATAAAATTTATAAAAATAAAATAAGCTAATATTTTAATATTATAATTATTATAATTTATTATATTTTTTATAAATATATTTATTATTAAAAATAACTTAATATAAGTTTTAATATAAAATTAATATTCTTATATAGCTTATAGCTTTAATAATATTAAAAGCTTATTTAATTTAATTTTTAATCTTTTAATAAGTATTTAAATTTATAAATAATAAATAAGTATTAAAAATCTTTTATTTAAAGGCTTATAATTAATATAAGATTTTTAAGATATTATTTTTATTTAATTACTTTAATATTAATATAAACTTTATATATTTATTAATTATTAAATATATTAATATTATAAAGTAGTTTTTAAAGCTAGATTTAAAATATATATTATATAATAAAATAAATAAGCTTATTTTTATATTTAAAGGGGTTATTAATATTTAAATATATATTATTTATTATTATAAAGATATATTTATAAAAAAAAGGCTTAAAGTTATTATAAAATATATTATAAAGTAGGATATATATTAAAGTTAGAATTATATATATTATATAAAAAATAACTTAATATTTAAAAAGTTAAAATAAATTATATTTTTTAATTTTTTATAAAAAGATATAATTATTTAAAGCTTAAAGTTATATAATTAAAGGTAATAATATAGCCTTAAGTATTTTTATTAAATCCTTTATATATCTTAGCTTTATTTAATTATATTAATTTTCCTTTATATAATAAATTTAAACTCTTAAAGTATATTTTATTTAAACTCTTAATAAATAAAGCTATAAATAAAGGAATTAAAAATTAAAGCTTTAAAATTAAAGCTTTATTTATAAATATTTAAAGGCTTAAGGTATATAATTTAATTATTAATTAAAATTAAAATATAAATTACTTTAAAATTTAATTAATATATAATATATTTAGCCTTATTTTTATTAATATAATTAATACTTAAAATTATAAAAAGCTTATTTCTTTATATTTTAAATATTAAAATGATTTTATTAAATATATTTATATTAACTTAAAATATATCTTAGCTTTAAAATAAAGCTTAATTAAAATAAAATATAATATATAAATAATAAAATAACTTATTTTTTTATTTAAGCTTTTTATTAAATAAAGTAATAAATTTAAAGGTTTTTTTAAAATATAAAATTATAACTTATAATTTTATTAATTTAATTTTTTATTATATAAAAAATAAAATTAATATTTATTTATTATTATAATATTAAATTATTTAATAATAATCTTTTTTTTATTTATTAATAAAGTAAATAAGTTATTTATATAAATATAACTAATTAAAATAATATATAAGCCTTAGCTTTAATAATTAAAATTAATATAAGTAATTTTAAATTATATATTTTTAATAAAAAAGCTTAAGATTTCTTTTAATATAAGATTATTTATAAATAAAAATTAATAAAAATTATATAAAGAAATTATTTAAATAATAAATTAAATAATAAATTAAATTTAATTAAAACCTTTAAGTTAAATAATTATTTAAATAAAATAAAAGATTAAAAGCTAATATAATTATTATATATTTTATAAGCTAAAATAAAGCAGCCTTATAATATAAAGTATAAATATAAATAATTATTTATATAAATATAAAAATTATAAATATATTATATTAATATTAAAGCTTAAATAATTTAAAAACTTAAACTTATTATTAATTTAATATTTAATTTTCATTTTATATATATAATTATAAATTATAATATTAAGTATTATAATTAAATCTTAATTAATTTATTATAAAATTATAATAATAATAACTTAATAATTTTTAATTAAAGATATTAAGATATAAGAAAGCTTTTAAAGCTTAGCTTAAATCTTTTAATTAATTTAAGCCTTTTTTAAAATTTAAAACTTTATTATATTAATTAATTTTATTTTAAATAATATAATATAAAGGTAGCTTATTATATTTTACTTTAAAAAGTTAAGCTTTAAAGGTATTTTATTATAATTATTAATAAATTATATTTTTTTTAATTTTAATAGCTTAATTAAACTTTATTTTATTAATAACTTTATTTAATAAGGATTTAAGTATTTAATTTAATAAATTAAGATATAAGTTATAATTAAGTAATTTAAATTTATATATATTTATAATATCTTAGCCCTTATAAGTAATAAAAAGGGCTATATTATATTATAAATTTAATAACTTATTAAGATATTAGCTATAAGTATA
Source organism: Diaporthe capsici (assembly GCA_013364905.1). NCBI lineage: Eukaryota > Fungi > Ascomycota > Sordariomycetes > Diaporthales > Diaporthaceae > Diaporthe > Diaporthe capsici. The sequence goes on from WNXA01000013.1 coordinate 1,360,184, forward strand.
ATAATAGCCTTATTATATTTAATAATTATATTTAGCTTATTATAATAACTATAATAAAGGTAATAAGCTTAATATATAATAGCTTAATAGCTTTTTATAATAATTATAAATAAAGGGGCTTATTAATTATGAAATTTATATTAATAAGGATATATTAATTTATAAATGCTTTTAAATAAAAAAGATAAGAAAATAAGGTAATATTAAAATTAATTAGTATTATATATTATAATAAAGATAAGCTATAAATTATAGCTATATATAAAAGAAATTAAAATTAAGTTTTTTTTTTATTTTTTTTATAATAAGTATTATTTAAAGAAATATAAATAATTATTTATTTTTATTAATTTATTTATTTTTATATTTAATAAAAATATATTAAAATAATTATAAGAATATTAGTAATTTAATTAATAATTTATATATTAATATATTAAATAACTTATTTATAAATATTTATAAATATATTTATATATTATTATAAATAATTTATAAAAATAGCTATTAATAAATTTATTTATTAATATATCTTTTAATATATTTATTTAAAAGTAATTATAAGCTATTTAAAAGTATTTTATAATATATTATTAATAAATTTATAAGTTTATATATTAAAATTTTTAATAATTTATTTTTATAAAAACTTATAAATATATTATTAATATATTTTTTATTTAATTTATTTATAAGTAAATTTATTAATAAAGCTTATTAATATATTTAATTATATATATTTATAAATATATATTTTTTAAATAAATATAAAAATATTATTAATTTATTTATTAATTATTTATATAAATTTATTTATTAAATATATTAATATATTTATTAACTTAACTTAAGTATATCTTTAATAAACTTATTAATAAGCTATTATTAATTAAAAATAAATATTATTTATTTATTAATATATTTATTTATTATTATTAAATTATTATTATTTTAAAATATATTTTTTTTATTATAAATTATTATTAATATTTAATATTATTTTAATTATATATTTATATTATAAGCTTATAAATATCTTTTAAATATTTAAATATTAGCTTTTTATTATTATTACTTATAAATTTCTTTAAACCTTATTATATAACTTTTAAAGCTATTATTATTTTAAAATAAAATTTAAACTTAGCTATAATTTTTCTTTATTATAAAAGCTATAATTACTTAATTACCTTTTCTTTTTATAAATATATTATATTAATAAATATCTTTATACCCTTTAATAAAAGGCTTTTTTTATTATTATTTATTTTATTTTTTTTAATTATTAATTATTATATTAAGTTTTATATTTATTAATTATTAATTCTTATTTTTATAAAATAAAATAAATAGAAAATTATTTTAAGGTATTATTAAATTTTAAATAATATTATTATAAACTTTAATATTAATTATAATTCCTCTTTAATAAGTATAAATAGCTAAGAGATATATTTTATTATTTTTTTTAAAGCGCTATAATTATTATTAAAGAGGTAATAAGTAATATAATATAAAAAGCAAGGGCATTATATAGGCTAAAGGGCTTTATAATCTTATAGCCTTATTTATTAAAATAGCTCTTATAACTTAAAAGGAAATAATTCTTATTTATTTATTAATAAAGAATCTTATCTTTTATTCTCTTAACCTTTTTTATTATAGCTTTTCTTATTAAATAATAGCTATAATTACTTCTTTTTAATAAAAATATTTAAAAAAGATACTTAATGTTATTAAAAATTAAATCTACCTCCCTTTATTTTTTATTTTTACTTATATACCTTCTTATTTTATTAAAAATAAAACAATTATATTAATTTTAAATATTTATAATAAATATAAATACTTACTTAATTATATATTTAATTTAAATAAGATTTAAAATAAGATTATATTTATAGCCTTATACTGCTTATATATAAGCTAGCGTAGCTTATAATCACTATTACTTATATTAAAAATAAGCACTTCTCTTTATAATTACCCTATTATTTTACTTAATACCGCCCTTTTACTTAGCTATTAAAAAGAATTATTTTTTAAAGGAATTAAATTTATAACCTTAGTAGTTTTAAGTTAAAGAATTCCAGCTAAATTAAGTTAATTAAATTTAAAGTAGCTAATATAAATAGCTTTTTTAACTTTTAAGTTAATTATTATATTATTAAAGGCACTTAAGCATTTAAATAAGCAGCTAACTTTATTATTAACCTCTTTATTAATATTAACCCTGCTATTAGCCCCTCTGCTAGTGCTAATCCTATTATAAAGGTTATTAAAGCTTCTAATTAGCTAAAAGCTGCTGCTGAAGAAGGGGATATAGAGAAAGCAAATTAAGAATATAAGGAGGAGGCAGATAATTATTTTAATAAATATTCTAATAAATATTTTAATAAATAATTAATTAATATAATTTAACGCTATATATTTAAAGGTTAAGGGTTTAATTTTAAGAGAAATTATTTCCTTTTTATTAAGAATAATTAATATAATATAAAAGGTAAAGGTACTATATAAGTTAAAAGGCCTTATAGCCTTATAGCTTTACTTATTAAAATAACTCTTATAACTTAAAAGGAGATAATCCCTACTTATTTATTAATAAAAAATCTTATCTTTTATTCTTTTAACTTTCTTTATTATAGCTTTTTTTATTAATAAATAAGGTAATATAATTATTATTAAGTATATAAGTAGATGAAATTAAGTATATATTTAGGGAGAGAATTAAGGAATTAAAGGCTATTTATATTATAAATAAGCTTTATTTTAAGATTTATAAGGCTAAGGTAATATACCTTTATTAATATAAATATATTATTAAGAATATAATAAGCTTTAAAGTAAAAGAATTTTAATTATTTAATTAAAATAATACTTATTTTATAATATTTATTATCTTTATATAAATTATTAAAGTTATTAATAAAAGTATTAATAAGGTTATAATTTAAGTTATATTTAATAATAAATAATTATATATTTATTATATACTTTATTAAAATAAAAATATTTAATTTAAAGCTTATAATAATATTAATTAATAAAGTTATTTTATATTTATTTTAAAGCTTTTTAATAAAGATAATAGTTAATAATAAAGGTAAGTAATTTTAAAAATTTATAATAATATTTATTATAATAATAATAATAATAATAATTAAGATTAATATTATAAGTATAATATAAAAATAATAATATATTATATAAATATAATAAGACTTATTAATATATTAATATATTTATATATAATAAGCTTAGTTTTTAATATTATATTATTTATTGCTATTATTTTTTAATTTATCTTAGCTATTATTATATATTATAATAATTAACTTAATATTATTTTTTTTTAAGTTATAATTTAAGGCTATATCTTAATAATAATATTATTATTATTATTATTATTATTTATATAAATTAATAATACCGTTTAATATAACTAATATAGCTAATTATTTTTATTTTATAATTTATTTTATTTATTATAAATAAGCGCTTCTTTTTTAATTTTTAATAATTATTAATAGTTTTAATTATTTTAAAAATTAATTAAGGTATTATTATACTATTTATTAATATAATTTATTATTTTTAAAGCTATTAATATTATAGCCTTATATTTTCTTTTTTTTATATTTTTTTTTTTTTTAAAATTTTTTTTATTTTTAATTTTATTATTTATTATTCTTATTATTTTAATTTTAATAGCTATTAATTCCTTATATTTACCTTTTTTATTTATTTAATTTTTTATTTTTTTTTTATTAATTTAATTTTATTAATCTTTAATTTTTAATTTATTTATTTAATATTTTAAATTTTAAATTTTCTTATTTATTTATTTATTAAAGTTTTTAATAGGTAATTAAGAGATATAGCTAATTAATATAAGTAAGATTTTAATTTTATTTAAGATATATTTAGCCTTAAAATATAATTAAAGTTATTATTTATATAAGTAGTTTTAATATTAAGCTTTAATATAATAAATTATAAATAACCTTAGTTATATTAACTTTATAATAAGCTAAGCGCTAATAATATTAATATTAATAAGGTATTTATTTATATATTTTTAAAATAGCTTTCTTTATTTTAATTTTATTTTTATTAATTAATTAATATTATAAATCTCTTTATTTTTATTTAAATATAATTTACTTTTTTTATTTATTAATAATAAATTTTATTTATATTTATTCCCTTTTTTTTTATATATTTATTATTATCCTTTATTTTTTTTTATATATATATTATTAGCTTTATTATATAAATTTTTATTTTAATTCTATGCCTTTAACTTAATATTATAACTAATTATAATAATTTTTTTTATAAATCTTCCTACTTTAATTATATACTCTTTAAGTAAGCTTTTATTATAATATTAAAATTATTAATATAGCTAAATAATATATAAATTATAATAACCCCTTAGCTATTAATAATTATAAAAATATAATATTATTTATTTAATTTAATATTATTATAATAATTATTATAGCTATTATATTTATTATTAATAAATAATATATCTTTTCCTTTTTATACTTTATTTAATTATATAATATATACCTTCTTAACTTTAATAATATTATATATAAAATTTATAATATATATAAATTCTTTATTTAAATAAGCAGCTTATTATATATTAAAGTTATATTATATATTATATTAAAAATAAATTTACTTTATTTATTAAATAATAAAAAATATATAATTTATAATTTATTAATTTTAAATATTAAAAATATTTATAATAATATAATAATATTAATATTATATATTATTTATTTAATAAAAGACCCTTATTATATTATTATTAAAGGGTAAAGAAGGCTAAGGCTATTTAATAATAATAAAGATTTCTACTTTAAATATAATTAAATAAAGTTAATAGCTTATATAATTAATATCTTTTTTAATAAATAAAGTTAAAAAATATATTTTATTATTTTTAATAAGGTTAATTATAATAATTTAATAAATTATAATTTTTATAAAATTATAATAATAAAGATTTATAAAAAGTATTAAAATAATTAAAATAAATATTATAAAATTATATAAGCTTAAATAAGCTTACTTTAATAATATAATTAATATTTAATTTAATAAGTATTTTAAAATAAAAATAGATTATAAAATAAGAATTTATTTATTTTATATTAAATTATTATAATAAATTAATAATATATTAAATATTATTAATATTAAGCTATTTTTTTAAAATAATACTTAATATAAATTTAAATATAAATATAATATTATATTATATTAATTTATATTATTATTATTCTTTAATTTATATAAAGTATAATCTTAATATACTTTAAAAGTATAAATAAAATAAATTAAATTAATTATTAATTATTATTATTTTATAATATAATAACTTTATAACTTTTAATTAAATAATTTAATGTTATTTTAATAGCTAATTTTAATATAATTAATTTATATATTATAATATTATTTTTATAAATTAAATATAATTTAATCTTTATAAATAATATATTATTTATAAACTTATTATCCTTTATATTTTTTTATTATTTTAAATTAAGCTTTATTTTAAAAAATAACTTTTAATATATATTTATATTTACTTTTTTTATTTTTATTATTTTTAAATATAATTAATATTATTTATAAATTATTTTAAGTAATAATTAATATATTAAATAAATTTATAATAGCCTTTAGCTTAAGATTTTATTATTTAATTATATTTATTATTATAATTTTTAAAAAAGATAATATAATTAATATTATATTTATTTATATTATTTTTATAATTAAGACTTTAAAGGCTATATATAATAAAAAAGATATTATTTTTAAAAGATAATTATAAAAGTATTTAATAATATATTTAAATAAGAATAATAAAAAGAATAATTAAGGACTTTAATAATAATAAGATATTTAATAAATTTTAAATAATAAATATAAGATTTAAAGTAATAAAGTTAATAATTTAAATTATAAGAAGAATTAAAGTAATAATAATATTTTTAATAATAAAAAATAATTAATAATAATTTTTTAAAAGAAATTTTAATTTTTTTTATATATTATATTTATTATTTATATATTTTTTATATATAAACTTACCTTTTATTAATAAAAATAATATAATATTAAATTATCTTAAAATTAAAATAAAATAATATAATATAAATAATTAAATAATATATTTAAATATATATATTTTAAAAATTCTTAAATTATATTTAATAAAATATTAAATATATTTTAATTAAATTTTAAAAATTATTAATATTAATTTTATTTAAAAAAAAAACCTTATTAATTTTAAAGTTTTTTTAATTATTTAATTTATCTTTAAATTTTATTTTAAAAAGAATTAAATATTATTATACTTTTATATATTAATATATTAAAAATTTTATATAAATATAATTATTTATTATTAAAATATATAAAAATAAAATAAATAAGTTTATATATAAAAAGTATATAAATAATAAAGATATAAAAAGAATAATAAAGATTTTTTAATTATATAATTAAGTTAATAAATAAGTTATATATTATTTATTATTTATTTATTAAGTTAATTTTTTTAATTAAAAAATCTTTATATATTATAAGCCTTTTTAAATAAATAATAATTAAGAAAATCTAATAATTATTTTATTATTAAAAATATAATACTTAAAATAAGCTTAATAATATATTCTTTCTTTATATTATTATTAATAAGTAGCTTTATAAAATAATAAGCTATTAATTAATTTAGCTATTTATAAGGCTAAAGACCTCCTTATTAAGGCTAAATAAAGGATAATATATTATTTTTTTATTTTTATTTTCTTTAATATTAATTTTAAATAAAATATAAATAAAATAAAATTCTTACCTTATTTATTTAATAACCACCTTTTTTTAATAATAGTTAATTTAAATTTATTTATTATTTAATTAAGTTTTTTTATAAATTTAATAATTATTATTATAACTAAATAAATCTCTTATTAAAACTTTATTTTCTTTTTAATTTTATAAATAAAAAAAAATAAGTTTTAATATAAAAAATTATATTATATTATTTTTAAATTATCCTTTAAGCTATTACCTTAATTATTAATTTTAAAAATTATTAATTTTAAATTTAATTATTATCTTATATTTATAATATATATTATCTTTAATTTTAAATTTATACTTAATATTAAGCTTATTTATATAAATTAATAATTATTATAATAATAAATAATTTAAATATAACTCTTTATATTTATTTTTATTATTTTAATTATTATAATTAATATTATTATTATATAATTAAATTCTTTTTTTATTATTCTTTTTATAATATATAAATAACTTATAATAAATTAAATAATTAAAAGTATTATAATTTAATATAAATAAGTTATTTTTAATATTTAATTAATATTTAATTTATATTTTAATAAAATAAATAAAAATATATTTAATATTTATATTAAGGTTAAATTATTATTAATAATATTTTTTAATTATAATATTAAGCTTAATAAAATAAAAAGGTAAATATATTATTTTTACTTATTTATATATTAATAATTTTATATATTAATTTATTTATTTAAAATTAAACTTTTTAATAAAATCTAAGTTATTTTATAAAATGCTTATTTTTAATTTATTAAATTATATAAATATTTCCTTTATTTATTTTTTTATATTAATTATAAATATATAGCCCTTTTATATTAATTTTATATTAATAATAATATATTTAAAATAATAATATAAGGCTTAAAGATCTTAAAAAATAATTTATTAATTATATTATAATATAAATAATTTTTAAATTATATTATTAATATTATTTTATATAATTTTTTATTATAATTTAATAATTAATAATTATAAATAGTTATTTTAATTTAGAATATTATTAATTAATTATATTATTTTATAATAAAGGTATTAAGTAAAATAAATAATTATTTTAATTAATTAATAAATAATGCCTTTATCTTTATTAAAAGGATTTAATTAATATTAAATGGTTATAATTTATATTATAATTAGCTTATTTTAATTTATAGCTTAGCTTATTATTTATAACTTAATAAATAAATATATAAATTTAAAAGCCTTTAATTTAGCTTTATTTATTATATTTTTATTATTAAAAAGTATTTTATTTTTATTATTAAAATTATTATTATTATAAATAATATAATTATTTATTTTAATAATATAATAAATAAAATAAATATCTTTATTTTAATTTTTAATTTATTATATAAAAATAATTAAATAATAAAGATTTTTTTAATATTTATTATATAAGATATAGCTTTTATAATAGTTATTTTAAGAACTTTTTATTATATAATAATAATTATAATATAAATAAAGTTAATAATAATATAAGATTAAAAATTATAATATTATATATATAGTTTATTATTAGGAATTATTATGCTTTTTAATAAGTATTAAGAGTTAAAATAAGAATATTTTTACTTTATTCTTTTTATTAATTATAAATTATTTATATCCTTTATATATTTAAAATTTTATTTTTAAAATATTTATTTTAAATAATATATATAATAAGTTTTTTAAGAAATATTAAAGGTAATATTATATAAATTATTATAATAATTAATTATAATATATAAATTATTATAAGAATTAAATATATAATAATTAAAATATTAATTAATTATTTTTTTGCCTTTTATTTAAATATATAAATATAATTATCCTTAAGCTTTTAATATTTTATTAATAATATATAATTTAAATAAATTAAAGTAATTATTAATAAATTAAATTTTATAAATTTTAAAAAAAGAA